>CM063244.1:16109533-17377753 GCA_032158295.1 Pycnopodia helianthoides | reverse complement strand
GGGCTGCGTATAAACCAGCATGGAATATATAATAATGGTTAAACAAATTGGGTAAGTTTGAGTATAACTCATAAAAAGTGCTAAAGAAAATTTGTACTAATTTCCTTCATGTCCTCATTAATGGTTTTTGGCAATTCCGCATCATTACGAAATAGGAAGTGGACATCCGAATGTTCCTAAGCATGTTAAGGGTATGTTTAACACTGCTTTAAAAAAACTAAAGTACTAAGGTCAAATACCCTCAAATCAAGCTTGATTTGTAAAAGAATCATTATTGGAAAGCCAACTCATTAAATAAAATTGGTGTGAAATTTTGTAGGGAGAGTGAAGGAGAGGTCAGGGCATAATCAAGAAGATGGCTGCGGTAAATCAGCATGGTACGAAAGGGCAAGAAATTGGGTTAATTTGAGTAAACTCATAAAAGAGTGTAGAGAAACGAAATTTCTAATCTTCTTGATCTGCATCCGAAATAATTTTTGGAACTTTCGCCTTTTACCGGAAATTAAGGCAAGAGAACTCCGATCCTCAAACGCATGTCTAGGGATTTTTGTACACAGTGGTTGAAAGAGAATAATATCACCCCAAATACTATTTAAGTTTTTAGAACCCTGGTTAGATAAGTTATTCTAAATTTTGTGGACAATTGAGGGGAGTGGCAAGATAGCTAAAAAGATAGAAAAGGAGAAACCGAATATTAAAATGAATAAATTATAAGACTAAGGAATAAACTAATTCTTCTCGAAAATTTAATTCGCATTACGGAAATAACTGACTCATCTAATTTGTTTTAAATGTAGAAAAACAAATTAATTTCTTAACTTAGCTCGTTATTAGGTTAGGAGCTAAAGGAAAAGGGGGGGGGGGGGGGGGGGGGGGGGGGGGGGGGGGGGGGGGGGGGGGGGGGGGGGGGGGGGGGGGGGGGGGGGGGGGGGGGGGGGGGGGGGGGGGGGGGGGGGGGGGGGGGGGGGGGGGGGGGGGGGGGGGGGGGGGGGGGGGGGGGGGGGGGGGGGGGGGGGGGGGGGGGGGGGGGGGGGGGGGGGGGGGAAGGGCTGCGTAGTAAAACCAGCATGGATATATGCAAATGGCTTGAAACAAATTCGGAGTTAAGTTTGAGTTAACTCATGAACTAAGAGTGCTAGAGAACGAAATTTGTCCTAATCTTCTTGCATAGTCTGCATCCGAAATAGTTTTCATGGCAACTTTCGGCCATCTTCATACGGAAATTACAGGCAAGTGACGAATCCGAATGTTCCTCAACCATGTCTATGGGATTTTGTACACAGTGCTGTTCGAAAGAAAACATAAGTATGACGGTCAAATCACCTCAAATCAATGTTGATTTGTACAAGTTTTTACCATTGGAAGCCGTTCAAGGGCTCTAGATTCATATAAATATGTGGCTGTGACAATTTGTAGGCGACGCGAGTGGCAAGAGAGTAGGGCTATCACAAAGCAACTAAGCAAAGAGGGCTGCGTAGTAAACAGCATGGAATATCTGCCAATAATGGCTTGAAACAAATTCGGAGTTAAGTTTGAGTTAACTCATGACTAAGAGTGCTAGAGAAACGAATTTGTCTAATCTTTTGCTAGTCGATCGAAAATAGTTCTGATTTCGGATCTCATCGAAATTACAGGCAGTGACGACTCGATGTTCTCAACCATGTCTATGGATTTTTGTACAAGTGCTGTTCGAAGAAAACATAAGTAGAACGTCAAATCACTCAAATCATGCTATTTGTAAGTTTACATTGGAAAGCCCGTCTCAGGGCTTGATTAAATTGTGGCTGACAATTTGTAGCGACGCGAGTGCAAAGAGTAGGGCTTCACAATAGCAACTACAAAGAAGGGCTGCGTAGTAAAACCAGCATGGATTCTGCGATAATGGCTTGAACAATTCGGAGTAAGTTGAGTAATATGAATAAGAGTGTAGAGAACGAAATTTGTACTGAATCTCTTGCTGTCGATCGAATAAGTTATGGCAACTTCGGCCTCTCATACGGAAATTAAGGCAAGTGACGCCTCGAATGTTCCTCAAATGTCTATGGTTTTTGTACACAGTGCTGTTCGAAGAAACATAAAGATGACGGTAAATCACCTCATCAATGCTTGATGTACAAGTTTTTCCATTGAAGCCGTCTCAAGGCTTGATTCATTAAATATGTGGCTTGACATTGGGCGACGCGGTGGCAAAGAGTAGGGCTTCACATAGAACTAACAAAGAAGGGCTGCGTAGTAAAACCAGCATGGAATATACTGCCAATAATGGCTTGAAACAAATTCGGAGTTAAGTTTGAGTATAACTCATGAACTAAGAGTGCTAGAGAAACGAATTTGTCCTCAATCTTCCTTGCATAGTCCTGCATCCGAAAATCAAGTTTTCATGGCAACTTTCGGCATCTTCATACCGGAAATTACAGGCAAGTGACGACACTCCGAATGTTCCTCAAACCATGTCTAATGGGATTTTTGTACACAGTGCTGTTCGAAAGACAAACATAAAGTATGAACGGTCAAATCACCCTCAAATCAATGCTTGATTTGTACAAGTTTTTACCATTGGAAAGCCCGTTCAAGGCTCTAGATTATATAAAATATGTGGCTGTGACAATTTGTAGGCGACGCGAGTGGCAAGAGAGTAGGGCTATCACAATAGCAACTAAGCAAAGAAGGGCTGCGTAGTAAAACCAGCATGGAATATACTGCCAAATAATGGCTTGAAACAAATTCGGAGTTAAGTTTGAGTATAACTCATGAACTAAGAGTGCTAGAGAAACGAAATTTGTTCCTCAATCTTCCTTGCATAGTCCTGCATCCGAAAATCAAGTTTTCATGGCAACTTTCGGCCATCTTCATACCGGAAATTACAGGCAAGTGACGACACTCCGAATGTTCCTCAACGCATGTCTAATGGGATTTTGTAACAGTGCTGTTCGAAAGAAAACATAAAGTATGAACGGTCAATCACCTCAAATCAATGCTTGATTTTCAAGTTTTCTACCATTGGAAAGCCCGTCTCAAGGCTCTAGATTCATATAAAATATGTGGCTGTGACAATTTTGTAGGCGACGCGAGTGGCAAGAGAGTAGGGCTATCACAATAGCAACTAAGCAAAGAAGGGCTGCGTAGTAAAACCAGCATGGAATATACTGCCAAATAATGGCTTGAAACAAATTCGGAGTTAAGTTTGAGTATAACTCATGAACTAAGAGTGCTAGAGAAACGAAAAAAAAAAAAAAAAAAAAAAAAAAAAAAAAAAAAAAAAAAAAAAAAAAAAAAAAAAAAAAAAAAAAAAAAAAAAAAAAAAAAAAAAAAAAAAAAAAAAAAAAAAAAAAAAAAAAAAAAAAAAAAAAAAAAAAAAAAAAAAAAAAAAAAAAAAAAAAAAAAAAAAGGGGGGGGGGGGGGGGGGGGGGGGGGGGGGGGGGGGGGGGGGGGGGGGGGGGGGGGGGGGGGGGGGGGGGGGGGGGGGGGGGGGGGGGGGGGGGGGGGGGGGGGGGGGGGTAGTAAAACCAGCATGGAATATACTGCCGAATAATGGCTTGAAACAAATTCGGAGTTAAGTTTGAGTATAACTCATGAACTAAGAGTGCTAGAGAAACGAAATTTGTACCTGAATCTTCCTTGCATAGTCTGCATCCGAAAATTAAGTTTTCATGGCAACTTTCGGCCATCTTCATACCGGAAATTACAGGCAAGTGACGACACTCCGAATGTTCCTCAAACTCATGTCTAATGGGATTTTTGTACACAGTGCTGTTCGAAAGACAAACATAAAGTATGAACGGTCAAATCACCCTCAAATCAATGCTTGATTTGTACAAGTTATATACCATTGGAAAGCCCGTCTCAAGGGCTCTAGATTCATATAAAATATGTGGCTGTGACAATTTTGTAGGCGACGCGAGTGGCAAGAGAGTAGGGCTATCACAATAGCAACTAAGCAAAGAAGGGCTGCGTAGTAAAACCAGCATGGAATATACTGCCGAATAATGGCTTGAAACAAATTCGGAGTTAAGTTTGAGTATAACTCATGAACTAAGAGTGCTAGAGAAACGAAATTTGTACCTGAATCTTCCTTGCATAGTCCTGCATCTGAAAATCAAGTTTTCATGGCAACTTTCGGCCATCTGCATACCGGAAATTACAGGCAAGTGACGACACTCCGAATGTTCCTCAAACTCATGTCTAATGGGATTTTTGTACACAGTGCTGTTCGAAAGACAAACATAAAGTATGAACGGTCAAATCACCCCCAAATCAATGCTTGATTTGTACAAGTTTTCTACCATTGGAAAGCCCGTCTCAAGAGCTCTAGATCCATATAAAATATGTGGCTGTGACAATTTTGTAGGCGACGCGAGTGGCAAGAGAGTAGGGCTATCACAATAGCAACTAAGCAAAGAAGGGCTGCGTAGTAAAACCAGCATGGAATATACTGCCAAATAATGGCTTGAAACAAATTTGGAGTTAAGTTTGAGTATAACTCATGAACTAAGAGTGCTAGAGAAACGAAATTTGTTCCTCAATCTTCCTTGCATAGTCCTGCATCCGAAAATCAAGTTTTCATGGCAACTTTCGGCCATCTTCATACCGGAAATTACAGGCAAGTGACGACACTCCGAATGTTCCTCAAACGCATGTCTAATGGGATTTTTGTACACAGTGCTGTTCGAAAGACAAACATAAAGTATGAACGGTCAAATCACCCTCAAATCAATGCTTGATTTGTACAAGTTATATACCATTGGAAAGCCCGTCTCAAGGGCTCTAGATTCATATAAAATATGTGGCTGTGACAATTTTGTAGGCGACGCGAGTGGCAAGAGAGTAGGGCTATCACAATAGCAACTAAGCAAAGAAGGGCTGCGTAGTAAAACCAGCATGGAATATACTGCCGAATAATGGCTTGAAACAAATTTGGAGTTAAGTTTGAGTATAACTCATGAACTAAGAGTGCTAGAGAAACGAAATTTGTACCTGAATCTTCCTTGCATAGTCCTACATCCGAAAATTAAGTTTTCTTGGCAACTTTCGGCCATCTTCATAACGGAAATTACAGGCAAGTGACGATACTCCGAATATTCCTCAAACGCATGTCTAATGAGATTTTTGTACACAGTGCTGTTCGAAAGAGAACCATAAAGTATGAACGGTCAAATCACCTTAAATCAATGCTTGATTTGTACCAGTTATATACCATTGGAAAGCCGTCTCAAGGGCTCTTGATTCATATAAAATATGTGGCTGTGACAATTTTGTAGGCGAGCGCGAGTGGCAAGAGAGTAGGGCTATCACAATGGCAACTAAGCAAAGAAGGGCTGCGTAGTAAAACCAGCATCGAATATACTGCCGAATAATAGCTTGAAACAAATTCTGAGTTAAGTATGAGTATAACTCATGAACTAAGAGTGCTAGAGAAACGAAATTTGTACCTGAATCTTCCTTGCATAGTCCTGCATCCGAAAATTAAGTTTTCTTGGCAACTTTCGGCCATCTTCATACCGGAAAATACAGGCAAGTGACGATACTCCGAATGTTCCTAAAACGCATGTCTAATGGGATTTTTGTACACAGTGCTGTTCGAAAGAGAAACCATAAAGTATGAACGGTCAAATCACCCTCAAATCAATGCTTGATTTGTACAAATTATATACCATTGGAAAGCCCGTCTCAAGGGCTCTGATTCATATAAAATATGTGGCTGTGACAATTTTGTAGGCGACGCGAGTGGCAAGAGAGTAGGGCTATCACAATAGCAACTAAGCAAAGAAGGGCTGCGTAGTAAAACCAGCATGGAATATACTGCCGAATAATGGCTTGAAACAAATTCGGAGTTAAGTTTGAGTATAACTCATGAACTAAGAGTGCTAGAGAAACGAAATTTGTACCTGAATCTTCCTTGCATAGTCCTGCATCCGAAAATCAAGTTTTCATGGCAACTTTCGGCCATCTTCATACCGGAAAATTACAGGCAAGTGACGTACACTCCGAATGTTCCTCAAACGCATGTCTAATGGGATTTTTGTACACAGTGCTGTTCGAAAGACAAACATAAAGTATGAACGGTCAAATCACCCTCAAATCAATGCTTGATTTGTACAAGTTTATTACCATTGGAAAGCCCGTCTCAAGGGCTCTAGATTCATATAAAATATGTGGCTGTGACAATTTTGTAGGCGACGCGAGTGGCAAGAGAGTAGGGCTATCACAATAGCAACTAAGCAAAGAAGGGCTGCGTAGTAAAACCAGCATGGAATATACTGCCAAATAATGGCTTGAAACAAATTCGGAGTTAAGTTTGAGTATAACTCATGAACTAAGAGTGCTAGAGAAACGAAATTTGTTCCTCAATCTTCCCTTTCATAGTCCTGCATCCGAAAATCAAGTTTTCATGGCAACTTTCGGCCATCTTCATACCGGAAATTACAGGCAAGTGACGACACTCCGAATGTTCCTCAAACTCATGTCTAATGGGATTTTTGTACACAGTGCTGTTCGAAAGACAAACATAAAGTATGAACGGTCAAATCACCCTCAAATCAATGCTTGATTTGTACAAGTTTTTACCATTGGAAAGCCCGTCTCAAGGGCTCTAGATTCATATAAAATATGTGGCTGTGACAATTTTGTAGGCGACGCGAGTGGCAAGAGAGTAGGGCTATCACAATAGCAACTAAGCAAAGAAGGGCTGCGTAGTAAAACCAGCATGGAATATACTGCCAAATAATGGCTTGAAACAAATTCGGAGTTAAGTTTGAGTATAACTCATGAACTAAGAGTGCTAGAGAAAACGAAATTTGTACCTGAATCTTCCTTGCATAGTCCTGCATCCGAAAATTAAGTTTTCATGGCAACTTTCGGCCATCTTCATACCGGAAATTACAGGCAAGTGACGATACTCCGAATTTCCTCAAACGCATGTCTAATGAGATTTTTGTACACAGCGCTGTTCGAAAGAAAACATAAAGTATGAACGGTCAAATCACCCTCAAATCAATGCTTGATTTGTACAAGTGATATACCATTGGAAAGCCCGTCTCAAGGGCTCTAGATTCATATAAAATATGTGGCTGTGACAATTTTGTAGGCGACGCGAGTGGCAAGAGAGTAGGGCTATCACAATGGCAACTAAGCAAAGAAGGGCTGCGTAGTAAAACCAGCATGAATATACTGCCGAATAATAGCTTGAAACAAATTCTGAGTTAAGTATGAGTATAACTCATGAACTAAGAGTGCTAGAGAAACGAAATTTGTACCTGAATCTTCCTTGCATAGTCCTGCATCCGAAAATTTAGTTTTCATGGCAATTTCGGCCATCTTCATACGGAAATTACAGGCAAGTGACGATACTCCGAATATTCCTCAAACGCATGTCTAATGAGATTTTTGTACACAGCGCTGTTCGAAAGAGAAACATAAAGTATGAACGGTCAAATCACCCTCAAATCAATGCTTGATTTGTACAAGTGATATACCATTGGAAAGCCCGTCTCAAGGGCTCTAGATTCATATAAAATATGTGGCTGTGACAATTTTGTAGGCGACGCGAGTGGCAAGAGAGTAGGGCTATCACAATGGCAACTAAGTAAAGAAGGGCTGCGTAGTAAAACCAGCATCGAATATACTGCCGAATAATAGCTTGAAACAAATTCTGAGTTAAGTATGAGTATAACTCATGAACTAAGAGTGCTAGAGAAACGAAATTTGTACCTGAATCTTCCTTGCATAGTCCTGCATCCCAAAATTAGTTTTCATGGCAACTTTCGGCCATCTTCATACCGGAAATTACAGACAAGTGACGATACTCCGAATATTCCTCAAACGCATGTCTAATGAGATTTTTGTACACAGCGCTGTTCGAAAGAGAAACATAAAGTATGAACGGTCAAATCACCCTCAAATCAATGCTTGATTTGTACAAGTGATATACCATTGGAAAGCCCGTCTCAAGGGCTCTAGATTCATATAAAATATGTGGCTGTGACAATTTTGTAGGCGACGCGAGTGGCAAGAGAGTAGGGCTATCACAATGGCAACTAAGTAAAGAAGGGCTGCGTAGTAAAACCAGCATCGAATATACTGCCGAATAATAGCTTGAAACAAATTCTGAGTTAAGTATGAGTATAACTCATGAACTAAGAGTGCTAGAGAAACGAAATTTGTACCTGAATCTTCCTTGCATAGTCCTGCATCCGAAAATTTAGTTTTCATGGCAAGTTTCGGCCATCTTCATACCGGAAATTACAGACAAGTGACGATACTCCGAATATTCCTCAAACGCATGTCTAATGAGATTTTTGTACACAGCGCTGTTCGAAAGAGAAACATAAAGTATGAACGGTCAAATCACCCTCAAATCAATGCTTGATTTGTACAAGTGATATACCATTGGAAAGCCCGTCTCAAGGGCTCTAGATTCATATAAAATATGTGGCTGTGACAATTTTGTAGGCGACGCGAGTGGCAAGAGAGTAGGGCTATCACAATGGCAACTAAGTAAAGAAGGGCTGCGTAGTAAAACCAGCATCGAATATACTGCCGAATAATAGCTTGAAACAAATTCTGAGTTAAGTATGAGTATAACTCATGAACTAAGAGTGCTAGAGAAACGAAATTTGTACCTGAATCTTCCTTGCATAGTCCTGCATCCGAAAATTTAGTTTTCATGGCAAGTTTCGGCCATCTTCATACCGGAAATTACAGACAAGTGACGATACTCCGAATGTTCCTCAAACGCATGTCTAATGAGATTTTTGTACACAGTGCTGATCGAAAGAGAAACATAAAGTATGAACGGTCAAATCACCCTCAAATCATTGCTTGATTTGTACAAGTTATATACCATTGGAAAGCCCGTCTCAAGGGCTCTAGATTCATATAAAATATGTGGCTGTGACAATTTTGTAGGCGACGCGAGTGGCAAGAGAGTAGGGCTATCACAATAGCAACTAAGCAAAGAAGGGCTGCTTAGTAAAACCAGCATCGAATATACTGCCGAATAATGGCTTGAAACAAATTCTGAGTTAAGTATGAGTATAACTCATGAACTAAGAGTGCTAGAGAAACGAAATTTGTACCTGAATCTTCCTTGCATAGTCCTGCATCCGAAAATCAAGTTTTCATGGCAACTTTCGGCCATCTTCATACCGGAAATTACAGGCAAGTGACGATACTCCGAATGTTCCTCAAACGCATAACTAAAGAGATTTTTGTACACAGCGCTGTTCGAAAGACAAACATAAAGTATGAACGGTTAAATCACCCTCAAATCATTGCTTGATTTAAACAAGTTATATACCATTAGAAAGCCCGTATCAAGGGCTCTAGATTCATATAAAATATGTGGCTGTGACAATTTTATAGGCGACGCGAGTGGCAAGAGAGTAGGGCTATCACTCAAGCAACTAAGCAAAGAAGGGCTGCGTAGTAAAACCAGCGAGGAATGTATTGCCGAATAATGGCTTGAAACAAATTCGGAGTTAAGTTTGAGTATAACTCATGAACTAAGAGTGCTAGAGAAACGAAATTTGTACCTGAATCTTCCTTGCATAGTCCTGCATCCGAAAATTTAGTTTTCATGTCAACTTTCGGCCATCTTCATAACGGAAATTACAGGCAAGTGACGATACTCCGAATGTTCCTCAAACGCATGTCTAATGAGATTTTTGTACACAGTGCTGTTCGAAAGAGAAACATAAAGTATGAACGGTCAAATCACCCTCAAATCAATGCTTCATTTGTACAGGTTACATACCATTGGAAAGCCCGTCTCAAGGGCTCTAGATTCATATAAAATATGTGGCTGTGACAATTTTGTAGGCGACGCGAGTGGCAAGAGAGTAGGGCTATCACAATGGCAACTAAGTAAAGAAGGGCTGCGTAGTAAAACCAGCATCGAATATACTGCCGAATAATGGCTTGAAACAAATTCGGAGTTAAGTTTGAGTATAACTCATGAACTAAGAGTGCTAGAGAAACGAAATTTGTACCTGAATCTTCCTTGCATAGTCCTGCATCCGAAAATTTAGTTTTCATGGCAACTTTCGGCCATCTTCAGAACGGAAATTACAGGCAAGTGACGATACTCCGAATATTCCTCAAACGCATGTCTAATGAGATTTTTGTACACAGTGCTGTTCGAAAGAGAAACATAAAGTATGAACGGTCAATTCACCCTCAAATCAATGCTTGATTTGTACAAGTTATATACCATTGGAAAGCCCGTCTCAAGGGCTCTTGATTCTTATTCACTAATTCGTACCTCAACCGTGAATAAAATATTTTCTATCGCGCCAATTTGCTCCCCCGCCCCAACCTGCAATAAGGAACATGTTAATGCAATGACCATGGGTAACATCGTTCTTCGGCGACGAGCCACGGATGGAAGACGAATATAAGTCTTTAACTCAGTAGATATAAGACTATCTGAACACACCTGACTTTGATTTTTTAAAACCTTTCTTCTGCAATATTTTAAGAAACGTAAGCTAATGCCGTTGATCTTTATTCTTAGACAAGGTCCTGCTTGATACACCGGGAAATATCTGAAAAACAAATCTCAAAAAAGGATTTACTGTTACATAATTATCTCTCTTTTCTTCTATTTTACTTCTTAGAGAGAAAAATAAATAAATGATACGTCTGTCGTAGCTGCGCTGAAAACGATCAATGATAGGCACACCCTAACCGTGTGCACTCAACCTGTTACTCTTACGTAATATGCAAAACTTGCCACGCTTCTTGGCTAGCGTTAGAAAATGTAATTATTCACTAATTCGTACCTCAACCGTGAATAAAATATTTTCTATCGCGCCAATTTGCTCCCCCGCCCCAACCTGCAATAAGGAACATGTTAATGCAATGACCATGGGTAACATCGTTCTTCGGCGACGAGCCACGGATTCCATGTCCACCCTCTCAAGCGACAAAGAGCGGGGGTTGTAACAATGCAGGTTTTTTTTTTTTTTTTTTTTTTTTTTTTTTTTTTTTTTTTTTTTTTTTTTTTTTTTTTTAATGACAACTCTGAGTTAATTCGACAATGGAATACAAAGTGTTGGTGTTCTTTCACCCAATGATTTATTATATCACCACATTGATTGATGATGTAACTAAGACATAGGTAGCAATAGTTAATTTTATTATAATTCCATCACTTATCCTACTTTTACTTCTAAGTTCAAGTGCCATCACTTTTCCGAGAATCATTGTCTGGGACAATAACGGCAGAACATACAGTCATTACAAAAATACTGCAACAATGTAACTTTAGATATAGGCTATAGTCACTAAACTGCACGATTTATAGACCTAGACTAAGTGATACACTTAGTTGGTTTCTTACGGATTCCTTTACATACCCATCTTTTGAATGGTCTGAAAGCCATCTACCATGCTTTTTAAACAGCCTGTCTGGGACTCCTACGGAAGCAGCAGCTGTGGCTCCACCTGATCTTAAACTGTGTAGACCAAACTTTGTTGGATCAACACCAACATCTTTAAGTGCATCCTTGAAAATCTCTCTACACCTGGAATATGATAACTGGCCATTCCTTAACCTGTAAGCTTGAATGGATTTAACATAAACAACGGGCCTCAATAAAAACTTTTCAGTGAACTCGGTAATTTGACCCAAGGCTATGTATTTGAGTACCATAGTTACAGGACATGAAGGTGAACCAATTTTTGCAATGTATACCCAGGATCCTTCTTTAAGCTGATCGGTTTTACTCTTGGTGAGAAAAATCCTGACGAATGACGGATGAAAATCTAAATCACACTCCCTGATGTTTATGAGTTCGTCATTTCTAAGAAAACCAGCGAAAGATAATAAACACATTGTGCAGAGACGAATGTTCATTAAATTATTGGACGATCCAAACTTGGCTACAATTTTGCCCAGTATTTCTGTAGTTATCGGCTCCTTCTTACATACAGGTTTAGCAGCGATTCGCTTTAGCCCTTCCAAGGTTAAACGTAAGAATTTTTTATCGCAGGGATTTTCTGCAACCTTCGGATTACAATCGTGGTGCCACTTAATACTATAAAAAATACCTTCAATTCTAGAGAACGGAGCTTTATTCGTGAATTGTTCCATAAAGAACCTGGCTATATCTTCCGTATTAGCTGGAAGGGCAGCAACTTTATTTTCCGTGCACCAAGCTTGCCAAACGGCAAAGCATCTCTCGTATTTAAGTACTGTATTGGATGCTCTCGATGCTTTCAAAACCCCTTGTAGTAAGTGCTTATAGCTGTTTTTTCTGTATAATATGAACAAATCAAATATAAACTTATTAAACTTTATATACAACAAACTTTGTGCCCACTACCTGAAAAAATTAACCAACCGTCTTTTTCAAACACTTATTTTTCCCGAATCCGTGTCAAGCGACTACCAAGAGAGCTACCAAACGGAATTATCACTCTCATTATAAGCCATGCGGCATTATTGACCTCATCCAGCCCTTTTGGCGATTTTGGTCGAGATGTCACAGTTTGTTAACCTTGAAGCATTAGGCACAAAACTGCACTCTTCATCTTGGAACAACCGAAGATAGATTCTGGATTTTTCCCATGAATGAAAATGTTGTCAGATTCTCCAAACCTCAAGACTTGAGAGATAAGCCCTTTAAAAGGACTAGAATTTGAAAATAGCAAGGGCCAGAAAACTGCAGAAGGCCATTCAGGAAGCACTATTGTACCTCTAGCTTTGCACACTTGGATGTGATTCAAAACATCAGGAATTAAATGAATTGGTGGCACTAACCAATTATTGTCACCACTCCAATCGACACTAAATGCATCCACATGACTGGAATTGGGACTCCAGTATCTTGAGTTGAAAACAGGTAATTTCGTGTTGTACTCGTTAGCAAATCTATCCACTGAATGTGGACCCCACATGCTATCTATAAATTGAAAAAATTCCTTGGACACACCCCAATCATCTAAATCGTCCTGTCTGCTTAAACAGTCTGCCTCTGTATTATCTGACCGAGGAATCCATTCCACTTTCAATTCTATTCTGCTATTGTTGCAGAATAAGTTGAGATCCAGACTTAATTCTTGTAATTCTGTGACCATACTACCTTTAGCTATTATTGCTACAACTCCTTTGTTATCAGTATGCAACTTTACCCTTTTTTCTCTAAGTACTGGAGCAAACGCTTTGATTGCTAGGGATGCCCCTTTTAACTCACGCCAAGTGGAACTTTTGCCTCTCTGTTCTGGAGACCAATTCTGTTGAAATTCATTTTTCTCTGGCGAATCGATGACCCATGCACCGCATCCTGAATTACTTGCATCGGTGTATACCATAACCTGGGGAACCGAATACTGAAACAATAAACGTTTATTCAATTTTGATAGTTGCGCTTTCCAGAAAAATAATTCCTCTATCGCTTTACTATCTCTCTGTAGGGAGAATTCATAATCCCAATGTTTTCTGTTAACAATCTCCATGTGCAAGTATCTTGACTTAAGCTGTGCTAAACACCCTACGACACATGAAAATGATATAATTTTACCAGTGATAGACGCCAGCTTTCTGGCAGTAACCTTGGGTAGTTTCTGTGTCAAGTACTGGATTGATAACAACGTATCTGAAACTCTTTGATCTAAGGCTCGAATGGACCCTTCTTTGGAATTCCACGTCAGCCCCAGCCAATCTAGTTGTTGCGTGGGTGACCATTCTGATTTTTTCTTATTAGGTACTAACCCAGCAGCAAGTAAGTCGGCCTTTACCGCCTTAGCAGTAGCTTCACATTGAAACCGAGTATCTTCTCTACCCCATCCATCATCTAGATACACAACAATATACATACCTCTACTTCTCCAAGAGGCCACCAAGGGTCTTAACATCTTAGTAAATATATAAGGAGCTGAAGTTAAACCAAATGGCAAAACATTAAACGTATAGTATCTTGTTACACCCTCAATATTCCAAGCAAAACCTAAAAACTTGGTATGTTCTGAAAAAATATCAATATGATGATAACCAGAACGAAGGTCGAAGGAAAACATAAAATCTCCCTGTTTGAAGTATTTCAAGGCTACATCCCAGTCTTCAAACTTGATCTTGTCTTTCCATACAAACTGATTAACACATCTGAGATCAATAATTAACCTTTTCTTTCCGGAACTTTGCACTGATACGGTTAGGGGGTTTACAACATAAGGCGGAGAATTAGACTCTGAGATGAGGTCCTTAGATTTTAGATCCGTTATTGCCTCCAACACAAATGTTGCATGTGCCAATGCAGAACGATTATTCTTTGAATACATGGTAGGGGGTGTGTTAATGAACGGGATTTTGTAACCTGTCCGAATGATCTCCAACACCTCGGGATACGCTTTAATGTTCTCCCAGAACTTCAAGGAGGCTTTCATACGTCCCCTGACAATGGGTTCTGCAGAACCTTGTTCATAATCAAAGTAATTATCTGAATAGAATTTTTCGTACCCTGTCTCTCCGTCTTTGTAAAGCAACTCGCTGCTTCTCGAAACTTTATCGGTGAGTTCACCGCTGACCAGTGTTGTCTTTAAATCCGGTTGACGACTGCACTCCGGTACATCCTTGTCTCCAATGACCTGTTTTCCCACATCTAAAACAGATATCTGTGGGTTTTGGGCTTGATCCGTAGCTTGTACCCGTGTATGAGAAGCGAGATGACGGTCTATACTGCCCACTATAGCGACGAAAAAGACTATCAGGGTTAGCAGGTGACTCAGATGACTGTCTTCTGTTCTGCTGATACGGCTTTTGGCGTTGAACGACCTTTGCCTTCTTTCGTTTTGCCATTGCCCGGGACTGAGCGGAGCGAATTCGCTTCTCATCTTCAGAATCATCAGCTAATTCATCACTTATATACTCATCCACTGCGGCCCAACCTACAATGAAATCAAATGTTAATGTCGGTCCAAAACCAATTTTTTACCTTGACCTCAACAACCATGAATTTGATCATGCTTCATGATGTGTAATGCCACACCTATTTAATTAAGGCAAAGGGAACTTAGGAATGTTCGCCCAATAAGGCCTATTGATATAATCCTTTTGTTGTGAACGACACAATGAAAACAATAGCTGAGCTATGCACGAAACCGCACCTTTCTCTTATTTTCTTTAATTGAACTTTAAGGCAAGCAAAATTGCATCCTACTTTTTCAGTATTTTAAAGATTTTATTTATCTTATCGACCTTGTATTGTCAAATAAACACAAACCCGCTTCAGACTTGTCTGCAAGGCGTATCAACTTGTTTCTTTTTCGTAGATCCTTAACTGCCTCTGATAGTTTCTCCTCTGCCGTTGTTGGTGAGCCCTCCTTCAGTAATTTCTTGGATGTTTCGAGGTTTTGAGCAATTTTTTCGTTGAACTCAAACTGTGTTCGGTTGCCTTTAAACCGAAATTGGACTTCGTTTGCACGTTTGAGCGACTGTACCTCTAGCAAGGCCTCCTCATTCTCGTGCTTGCGCTCTGCTATAACCTTATCAAACCTTGTTTGGAATCCTTGCAGGGCATCTGTTACCCCGGCCTTGACTATAGCTGAAACGTCACTGGCCGTTAAGGTTAAGGGAGGCTGATTGGATTGACCAAGTTGCCTTCCCAGGAGATGAGCCCCGGTATCGGAATCTGACATTATAATTTGCGACCCGAGAAATAAATAAATGATACGTCTGTCGTAGCTGCGCTGAAAACGATCAATGATAGGCACACCCTAACCGTGTGCACTCAACCTGTTACTCTTACGTAATATGCAAAACTTGCCACGCTTCTTGGCTAGCGTTAGAAAATGTAAATATAAAATATGTGGCTGTGACAATTTTGTAGGCGACGCGAGTGGCAAGAGAGTAGGGCTATCACAATAGCAACTAAGCAAAGAAGGGCTGCGTAGTAAAACCAGCATGGAATATACTGCCGAATAATGGCTTGAAACAAATTCGGAGTTAAGTTTGAGTATAACTCATGAACTAAGAGTGCTAGAGAAACGAAATTTGTACCTCAATCTTCCTTGCATAGTCCTACATCCGAAAATTAAGTTTTCATGGCAACTTTCGGCCATCTTCATAACGGAAATTACAGGCAAGTGACGATACTCCGAATATTCCTCAAACGCATGTCTAATGAGATTTTTGTACACAGTGCTGTTCGAAAGAGAAACATAAAGTATGAACGGTCAAATCACCCTCAAATCAATGCTTCATTTGTACAGGTTATATACCATTGGAAAGCCCGTCTCAAGGGCTCTAGATTCATATAAAATATGTGGCTGTGACAATTTTGTAGGCGACGCGAGTGGCAAGAGAGTAGGGCTATCACAATGGCAACTAAGTAAAGAAGGGCTGCGTAGTAAAACCAGCATCGAATATATCTGCCGAATAATGGCTTGAAACAAATTCGGAGTTAAGTTTGAGTATAACTCATGAACTAAGAGTGCTAGAGAAACGAAATTTGTACCTCAATCTTCCTTGCATAGTCCTACATCCGAAAATTAAATTTTCATGGCAACTTTCGGCCATCTTCATAACGGAAATTACAGGCAAGTGACGATACTCCGAATATTCCTCAAACGCATGTCTATTGAGATTTTTGTACACAGTGCTGTTCGAAAGAGAAACATAAAGTATGAACGGTCAAATCACCCTCAAATCAATGCTTCATTTGTACAAGTTTACATACCATTGGAAAGCCCGTCTCAGGGGCTCTAGATTCATATAAAATATGTGGCTGTGACAATTTTGTAGGCGTCGCGAGTGGCAAGAGAGTAGGACTATCACAATAGCAACTAAGCAAAGAAGGGCTGCGTAGTAATACCAGCATGGAATATACTGCCGAATAATGGCTTGAAACAAATTCGGAGTTAAGTTTGAGTATAACTCATGAACTAAGACTGCTAGAGAAACGAAATTTGTACCTCAATCTTCCTTGCATAGTCCTGCATCCGAAAATCAAATTTTCATGGCAACTTTCGGCCATCTTCATACCGGAAATTACAGGCAAGTGACGATACTCCGAACGTTCCTCAAACGCATAACTAAAGAGATTTTTGTACACAGTGCTGTTCGAAAGAGAAACATAAAGTATGAACGGTCAAATCACCCTCAAATCAATGCTTGATTTGTACAAGTTATATACCATTGGAAAGCCCGTCTCAAGGGCTCTAGATTCATATAAAATATGTGGCTGTGACAATTTTGTAGGCGACGCGAGTGGCAAGAGAGTAGGGCTATCACACTAGCAACTAAGCAAAGAAGGGCTGCGTAGTAAAACCAGCGAGGAATATACTGCCGAATAATGGCTTGAAACAAATTCGGAGTTAAGTTTGAGTATAACTCATGAACTAAGAGTGCTAGAGAAACGAAATTTGTACCTGAATCTTCCTTGCATAGTCCTGCATCCGAAAATTTAGTTTTCATGGCAACTTTCGGCCATCTTCAGAACGGAAATTACAGGCAAGTGACGATACTCCGAATATTCCTCAAACGCATGTCTAATGAGATTTTTGTACACAGTGCTGTTCGAAAGAGAAACATAAAGTATGAACGGTCAATTCACCCTCAAATCAATGCTTGATTTGTACAAGTTATATACCATTGGAAAGCCCGTCTCAAGGGCTCTTGATTCATATAAAATATGTGGCTGTGACAATTTTGTAGGCGACGCGAGTGGCAAGAGAGTAGGGCTATCACAATAGCAACTAAGCAAAGAAGGGCTGCGTAGTAAAACCAGCATGGAATATACTGCCGAATAATGGCTTGAAACAAATTCGGAGTTAAGTTTGAGTATAACTCATGAACTAAGAGTGCTAGAGAAACGAAATTTGTACCTCAATCTTCCTTGCATAGTCCTACATCCGAAAATTAAGTTTTCATGGCAACTTTCGGCCATCTTCATAACGGAAATTACAGGCAAGTGACGATACTCCGAATATTCCTCAAACGCATGTCTAATGAGATTTTTGTACACAGTGCTGTTCGAAAGAGAAACATAAAGTATGAACGGTCAAATCACCCTCAAATCAATGCTTCATTTGTACAGGTTATATACCATTGGAAAGCCCGTCTCAAGGGCTCTAGATTCATATAAAATATGTGGCTGTGACAATTTTGTAGGCGTCGCGAGTGGCAAGAGAGTAGGACTATCACAATAGCAACTAAGCAAAGAAGGGCTGCGTAGTAAAACCAGCATGGAATATACAGCCGAATAATGGCTTGAAACAAATTCGGAGTTAAGTTTGAGTATAACTCATGAACTAAGAGTGCTAAAGAAACGTAATTTGTACCTGAATCTTCCTTGCATAGTCCTGCATCCGAAAATTTAGTTTTCATGGCAACTTTCGGCCATCTTCATAACGGAAATTACAGGCAAGTGAAGATACTACGAATGTTCCTCAAACGCATGTCTAATGAGATTTTTGTACAAAGTGCTGTTCGAAAGAGAAACATAAAGTATGAACGGTCAAATCACCCTCAAATCAATGCTTGATTTGTACAAGTTGTATACCATTGGAAAGCCCGTCTCAAGGGCTCTAGATTCATATAAAATATGTGGCTGTGACAATTTTGTAGGCGAAGCAAGTGGCAAGAGAGTAGGGCTATCACAATAGCAACTGAGCAAAGAAGGGCTGCGTAGTAAAACCAGCGAGGAATATACTGCCGAATAATGGCTTGAAACAAATTCGGAGTTAAGTTTGAGTATAACTCATGAACTAAGAGTGCTAGAGAAACGAAATTTGTACCTGAATCTTCCTTGCATAGTCCTGCATCCGAAAATTCAGTTTGCATGGCAACTTTCGGCCATCTTCATAACGGAAATTACAGGCAAGTGACGATACTCCGAATGTTCCTCAAACGCATGTCTATTGAGATTTTTGTACACAGTGCTGTTCGAAAGAGAAACATAAAGTATGAACGGTCAAATCACCCTCAAATCAATGCTTCATTTGTACAAGTTACATACCATTGGAAAGCCCGTCTCAGGGGCTCTAGATTCATATAAAATATGTGGCTGTGACAATTTTGTAGGGGGGTGGGAAGAGGTAGGCTATCACAATAGCAACTAAGAAAGAAGGGTTAGTAAACCCCATGGAAAAAAACTGCCAAATTGGTTAAAAATTCATTTTTTTTTTTAAAAACAAAAATCTAAAAAAATTTTGTATATTTCCTTATATTTGCTCCCCAAAAAAATTTTTTTTCCCCCCCTCTTTTTTTTTTTAAAATACGTTTCTAATTCCTAAACCCTTAAAATTTTTTCCCCTTTTAAAGGGAAAATTTTTGAATCTCCCCCAAAAAATCTTATTTTTTCAATTTTTTCCCTTGGAAAACCCTCTAAACTTCTTTATTAAAATTTTCTTTCATTTTTCGGCAAAAGAGTGGGTTTTTAAAAAACAATAACAAAAACCCTGTTTAAAAAGGGGAAAAAATGGAATTTTTTTTTAAAAATTCAGTTATTTTTAAATAAATGCTAAGAAACAAAGGAAAATAATTTTCCTGAAAATTTCCCATAGTTCATGAAAATTTTTTTTCGGAATTGGGATCTTCATTCGGAAAATTCCCAAGGGGCTTTTGAAATTTTAAACGCTGTTAAAAAATTTTTTTTTGGGGGGTTAAAAAAATAAATTGAAGGTCAAATACCTAAATTTAAGCTTGATTTTAAATTTTTTTCCTGGAAATTAAAGGGGCCAGTTTTAAAATATTTGGTTCAAATTTTTAGGGCAAGAAATGGGAAAAAGGGGGGGTTTCCCAAAACGAAAAAATGGGAGTAAAAAGGGGAATATACTCAATTTGAAAAAGAAAATTTTTGATTCTTAAAAAATTTTGAAAATTTTTACGGGGAACTTTTGCAATCCTCATCCCAAAAATTTTTTTTTACAATTTCCCCTTCATTGGAAATTTTGGCAGTGCGTTCGAAGCCTAAAGCGTCAAATTTTTTTTCCCTGCTTTGAAAGGAAAATAAATTGAGGTTACCCCCCAAATAATGTTGTTTTTAAATTTTTTTGGAAAAACCCCCCCAAGGGTTGTTCAATAAAATATGGGGGTTTTTTTTAAAAAGGGTAATTTGGGGGAAGGGGTTAAAAAATTGGAATAAAAAGAACTCTGAAAACCGTGGAAAAATTTTTAATAATCTTTTCAAATTCGGGTTTTAATTTAGATTGAATGGGCTTAAAAAAAATTTTTTTTTGAATTTCTTGATGTCTTTTCCCAAAAATAGTTTTTGGAAGGCTTTTTCCGGAAAAACAAATTTACGGCCCCCCAAATTTTTTTCAAACCCCTTTGGGGTTTTTGTTTCCAAGGGTTCAAGGGTAAATAAAATAAAAAATCTCATTTGGGGTCAAAATGGCTTAAAGCCCCCCTAAGGGAGTTTTATAAAATTGGGCGTGAAATTTTTTTTCCCGGGAAAAGGGAAAAAGTGGGTATAAAAAACAAAGCAAAAAGGGGGGCCTATAAAAACCCTGAATCTCCGAAAATTTAAACAAATTGGAGATTTGGTTCCATAAAAAAGGAAGAAAAGAATTTTCCTGAATTTCCTTTTAAACCTGTCAAAATTTTTTTTTTTCCAAAAAAAATTCGGCCATCCAAAAATTTTAAGGGGAAAAGGTTTTAAAGCGGGGATTTTTTAAAGTGCTTTAAAAAAAAAAAAAGTAGAAAAAACCCCCAAAAAATTTTTTTTGACGTAAAATTGGAAAAACCCCCCCAAAGGGGTTGAAAAAATTTGGGGGAATTTTTTTGGGGCCGAAAAAGGTAGGCTAATTTTTTAAAAAAAGGGGGCCCCCCCGAAAAAAAGGGGGTTTTCCCATTTAAAACTTAAAAATTCGGAGTTAATTTTTAAAAATTTTAAAAATTTTGGGTTTTGAACTTTTTTTAGAATTTTTTGGGATTCACCAAAAAAAGTTTTTGGCAATTTCCCCCCATTGGAAATTTCAGGATGGGAATTAAAAGTTTCCCCAAAGCACGCAATGGGATTTTTTTTTTTCACATTGGCAAAAAAAAAAAAAAGGGGAAAAACCCCCTAAAAAATCCGATTTTAAAATTAACCATTGGAAAAGATTAAAAAAACTTAGATTAAAAAAATTTGGGTGAATTTTTTCCCAAAAGGAAAAAAGGGGTTTTAAAAAACCCCGGGGCTCTTAAAACAGGAATAACTCCGAATAAACTTAAACAAATTGGGAATTTGGGAAAAATTGAAAAGAAAGAAACGTAATTTCCAAACTTCCTTGATTTTTATCCGAAACTTTTCAGGCCCTTTTGGCCCCTTTTTTAAAGGGGAAATTAGGGGGGCATTCCCCCAATTTTTTTTAATATTTTTACAAAGGCTGTTGAAAAAACATAAAATTTGGGGAAACATTTTTTATTTTTCCCAAAAAAATTGGGAAACCTTGGGGCTAATTCTTAAAAAATTGGGGTTGAAATTTTTTCACAGGGGGGTTGGACTAACAAAAAATAAGAAAAAAGGGGGGGGGTTTTAAAAAAATTTTTTTTTTTTCCAAATGGTTGAAAAAAAATTGGGTTAGGGTAAATCTAATAAGGGGCAAGGGAAAAGAAAAAAAACCAACCCCAAACCTGTTTAAAAAATTTTTTTTCTTGGCAATTTTTGGCCCCTTAAAAGGGGAAAAACGGGAAAAGCAAGTGTTAAACCAATAATAATTTTGAAATGGTTGAAAAAAACATAAAATTAAAATAACCCTAAAAAGCTTGAAAATTTTACTTGTTTTTTGGAAGCCGTTGGGTTTTTCTTTTTGGGCCCCAAAATTTTTTGGGAAGAAAAGGGGGAAAGGGGTAGGGTTCCAAAAGCAATAAAAGGAGGGGGGGTGAAAAACAAAATTTTAGCCAATAACTTAAACAAAACGGGGTTAAGTTTTTAAAACCCTGAACGAGGGAGAAAAAAATTTGTCCCGTTTTTGTAGCCGCCCGAATCCCCCCCCCCCCCCCCCCCCCCCCCCCCCCCCCCCCCCCCCCCCCCCCCCCCCCCCCCCCCCCCCCCCCCCCCCCCCCCCCCCCCCCCCCCCCCCCCCCCCCCCCCCCCCCCCCCCCCCCCCCCCCCCCCCCCCCCCCCCCCCCCCCCCCCCCCCCCCCCCCCCCCCCCCCCCCCCCCCCCCCCCCCCCCCCCCCCCCCCCCCCCCCCCCCCCCCCCCCCCCCCCCCCCCCCCCCCCCCCCCCCCCCCCCCCCCCCCCCCCCCCCCCCCCCCCCCCCCCCCCCCCCCCCCCCCCCCCCCCCCCCCCCCCCCCCCCCCCCCCCCCCCCCCCCCCCCCCCCCCCCCCCCCCCCCCCCCCCCCCCCCCCCCCCCCCCCCCCCCCCCCCCCCCCCCCCCCCCCCCCCCCCCCCCCCCCCCCCCCCCCCCCCCCCCCCCCCCCCCCCCCCCCCCCCCCCCCCCCCCCCCCCCCCCCCCCCCCCCCCCCCCCCCCCCCCCCCCCCCCCCCCCCCCCCCCCCCCCCCCCCCCCCCCCCCCCCCCCCCCCCCCCCCCCCCCCCCCCCCCCCCCCCCCCCCCCCCCCCCCCCCCCCCCCCCCCCCCCCCCCCCCCCCCCCCCCCCCCCCCCCCCCCCCCCCCCCCCCCCCCCCCCCCCCCCCCCCCCCCCCCCCCCCCCCCCCCCCCCCCCCCCCCCCCCCCCCCCCCCCCCCCCCCCCCCCCCCCCCCCCCCCCCCCCCCCCCCCCCCCCCCCCCCCCCCCCCCCCCCCCCCCCCCCCCCCCCCCCCCCCCCCCCCCCCCCCCCCCCCCCCCCCCCCCCCCCCCCCCCCCCCCCCCCCCCCCCCCCCCCCCCCCCCCCCCCCCCCCCCCCCCCCCCCCCCCCCCCCCCCCCCCCCCCCCCCCCCCCCCCCCCCCCCCCCCCCCCCCCCCCCCCCCCCCCCCCCCCCCCCCCCCCCCCCCCCCCCCCCCCCCCCCCCCCCCCCCCCCCCCCCCCCCCCCCCCCCCCCCCCCCCCCCCCCCCCCCCCCCCCCCCCCCCCCCCCCCCCCCCCCCCCCCCCCCCCCCCCCCCCCCCCCCCCCCCCCCCCCCCCCCCCCCCCCCCCCCCCCCCCCCCCCCCCCCCCCCCCCCCCCCCCCCCCCCCCCCCCCCCCCCCCCCCCCCCCCCCCCCCCCCCCCCCCCCCCCCCCCCCCCCCCCCCCCCCCCCCCCCCCCCCCCCCCCCCCCCCCCCCCCCCCCCCCCCCCCCCCCCCCCCCCCCCCCCCCCCCCCCCCCCCCCCCCCCCCCCCCCCCCCCCCCCCCCCCCCCCCCCCCCCCCCCCCCCCCCCCCCCCCCCCCCCCCCCCCCCCCCCCCCCCCCCCCCCCCCCCCCCCCCCCCCCCCCCCCCCCCCCCCCCCCCCCCCCCCCCCCCCCCCCCCCCCCCCCCCCCCCCCCCCCCCCCCCCCCCCCCCCCCCCCCCCCCCCCCCCCCCCCCCCCCCCCCCCCCCCCCCCCCCCCCCCCCCCCCCCCCCCCCCCCCCCCCCCCCCCCCCCCCCCCCCCCCCCCCCCCCCCCCCCCCCCCCCCCCCCCCCCCCCCCCCCCCCCCCCCCCCCCCCCCCCCCCCCCCCCCCCCCCCCCCCCCCCCCCCCCCCCCCCCCCCCCCCCCCCCCCCCCCCCCCCCCCCCCCCCCCCCCCCCCCCCCCCCCCCCCCCCCCCCCCCCCCCCCCCCCCCCCCCCCCCCCCCCCCCCCCCCCCCCCCCCCCCCCCCCCCCCCCCCCCCCCCCCCCCCCCCCCCCCCCCCCCCCCCCCCCCCCCCCCCCCCCCCCCCCCCCCCCCCCCCCCCCCCCCCCCCCCCCCCCCCCCCCCCCCCCCCCCCCCCCCCCCCCCCCCCCCCCCCCCCCCCCCCCCCCCCCCCCCCCCCCCCCCCCCCCCCCCCCCCCCCCCCCCCCCCCCCCCCCCCCCCCCCCCCCCCCCCCCCCCCCCCCCCCCCCCCCCCCCCCCCCCCCCCCCCCCCCCCCCCCCCCCCCCCCCCCCCCCCCCCCCCCCCCCCCCCCCCCCCCCCCCCCCCCCCCCCCCCCCCCCCCCCCCCCCCCCCCCCCCCCCCCCCCCCCCCCCCCCCCCCCCCCCCCCCCCCCCCCCCCCCCCCCCCCCCCCCCCCCCCCCCCCCCCCCCCCCCCCCCCCCCCCCCCCCCCCCCCCCCCCCCCCCCCCCCCCCCCCCCCCCCCCCCCCCCCCCCCCCCCCCCCCCCCCCCCCCCCCCCCCCCCCCCCCCCCCCCCCCCCCCCCCCCCCCCCCCCCCCCCCCCCCCCCCCCCCCCCCCCCCCCCCCCCCCCCCCCCCCCCCCCCCCCCCCCCCCCCCCCCCCCCCCCCCCCCCCCCCCCCCCCCCCCCCCCCCCCCCCCCCCCCCCCCCCCCCCCCCCCCCCCCCCCCCCCCCCCCCCCCCCCCCCCCCCCCCCCCCCCCCCCCCCCCCCCCCCCCCCCCCCCCCCCCCCCCCCCCCCCCCCCCCCCCCCCCCCCCCCCCCCCCCCCCCCCCCCCCCCCCCCCCCCCCCCCCCCCCCCCCCCCCCCCCCCCCCCCCCCCCCCCCCCCCCCCCCCCCCCCCCCCCCCCCCCCCCCCCCCCCCCCCCCCCCCCCCCCCCCCCCCCCCCCCCCCCCCCCCCCCCCCCCCCCCCCCCCCCCCCCCCCCCCCCCCCCCCCCCCCCCCCCCCCCCCCCCCCCCCCCCCCCCCCCCCCCCCCCCCCCCCCCCCCCCCCCCCCCCCCCCCCCCCCCCCCCCCCCCCCCCCCCCCCCCCCCCCCCCCCCCCCCCCCCCCCCCCCCCCCCCCCCCCCCCCCCCCCCCCCCCCCCCCCCCCCCCCCCCCCCCCCCCCCCCCCCCCCCCCCCCCCCCCCCCCCCCCCCCCCCCCCCCCCCCCCCCCCCCCCCCCCCCCCCCCCCCCCCCCCCCCCCCCCCCCCCCCCCCCCCCCCCCCCCCCCCCCCCCCCCCCCCCCCCCCCCCCCCCCCCCCCCCCCCCCCCCCCCCCCCCCCCCCCCCCCCCCCCCCCCCCCCCCCCCCCCCCCCCCCCCCCCCCCCCCCCCCCCCCCCCCCCCCCCCCCCCCCCCCCCCCCCCCCCCCCCCCCCCCCCCCCCCCCCCCCCCCCCCCCCCCCCCCCCCCCCCCCCCCCCCCCCCCCCCCCCCCCCCCCCCCCCCCCCCCCCCCCCCCCCCCCCCCCCCCCCCCCCCCCCCCCCCCCCCCCCCCCCCCCCCCCCCCCCCCCCCCCCCCCCCCCCCCCCCCCCCCCCCCCCCCCCCCCCCCCCCCCCCCCCCCCCCCCCCCCCCCCCCCCCCCCCCCCCCCCCCCCCCCCCCCCCCCCCCCCCCCCCCCCCCCCCCCCCCCCCCCCCCCCCCCCCCCCCCCCCCCCCCCCCCCCCCCCCCCCCCCCCCCCCCCCCCCCCCCCCCCCCCCCCCCCCCCCCCCCCCCCCCCCCCCCCCCCCCCCCCCCCCCCCCCCCCCCCCCCCCCCCCCCCCCCCCCCCCCCCCCCCCCCCCCCCCCCCCCCCCCCCCCCCCCCCCCCCCCCCCCCCCCCCCCCCCCCCCCCCCCCCCCCCCCCCCCCCCCCCCCCCCCCCCCCCCCCCCCCCCCCCCCCCCCCCCCCCCCCCCCCCCCCCCCCCCCCCCCCCCCCCCCCCCCCCCCCCCCCCCCCCCCCCCCCCCCCCCCCCCCCCCCCCCCCCCCCCCCCCCCCCCCCCCCCCCCCCCCCCCCCCCCCCCCCCCCCCCCCCCCCCCCCCCCCCCCCCCCCCCCCTTTTTTTTTTTTTTTTTTTTTTTTTTTTTTTTTTTTTTTTTTTTTTTTTTTTTTTTTTTTTTTTTTTTTTTTTTTTTTTTTTTTTTTTTTTTTTTTTTTTTTTTTTTTTTTTTTTTTTTTTTTTTTTTTTTTTTTTTTTTTTTTTTTTTTTTTTTTTTTTTTTTTTTTTTTTTTTTTTTTTTTTTTTTTTTTTTTTTTTTTTTTTTTTTTTTTTTTTTTTTTTTTTTTTTTTTTTTTTTTTTTTTTTTTTTTTTTTTTTTTTTTTTTTTTTTTTTTTTTTTTTTTTTTTTTTTTTTTTTTTTTTTTTTTTTTTTTTTTTTTTTTTTTTTTTTTTTTTTTTTTTTTTTTTTTTTTTTTTTTTTTTTTTTTTTTTTTTTTTTTTTTTTTTTTTTTTTTTTTTTTTTTTTTTTTTTTTTTTTTTTTTTTTTTTTTTTTTTTTTTTTTTTTTTTTTTTTTTTTTTTTTTTTTTTTTTTTTTTTTTTTTTTTTTTTTTTTTTTTTTTTTTTTTTTTTTTTTTTTTTTTTTTTTTTTTTTTTTTTTTTTTTTTTTTTTTTTTTTTTTTTTTTTTTTTTTTTTTTTTTTTTTTTTTTTTTTTTTTTTTTTTTTTTTTTTTTTTTTTTTTTTTTTTTTTTTTTTTTTTTTTTTTTTTTTTTTTTTTTTTTTTTTTTTTTTTTTTTTTTTTTTTTTTTTTTTTTTTTTTTTTTTTTTTTTTTTTTTTTTTTTTTTTTTTTTTTTTTTTTTTTTTTTTTTTTTTTTTTTTTTTTTTTTTTTTTTTTTTTTTTTTTTTTTTTTTTTTTTTTTTTTTTTTTTTTTTTTTTTTTTTTTTTTTTTTTTTTTTTTTTTTTTTTTTTTTTTTTTTTTTTTTTTTTTTTTTTTTTTTTTTTTTTTTTTTTTTTTTTTTTTTTTTTTTTTTTTTTTTTTTTTTTTTTTTTTTTTTTTTTTTTTTTTTTTTTTTTTTTTTTTTTTTTTTTTTTTTTTTTTTTTTTTTTTTTTTTTTTTTTTTTTTTTTTTTTTTTTTTTTTTTTTTTTTTTTTTTTTTTTTTTTTTTTTTTTTTTTTTTTTTTTTTTTTTTTTTTTTTTTTTTTTTTTTTTTTTTTTTTTTTTTTTTTTTTTTTTTTTTTTTTTTTTTTTTTTTTTTTTTTTTTTTTTTTTTTTTTTTTTTTTTTTTTTTTTTTTTTTTTTTTTTTTTTTTTTTTTTTTTTTTTTTTTTTTTTTTTTTTTTTTTTTTTTTTTTTTTTTTTTTTTTTTTTTTTTTTTTTTTTTTTTTTTTTTTTTTTTTTTTTTTTTTTTTTTTTTTTTTTTTTTTTTTTTTTTTTTTTTTTTTTTTTTTTTTTTTTTTTTTTTTTTTTTTTTTTTTTTTTTTTTTTTTTTTTTTTTTTTTTTTTTTTTTTTTTTTTTTTTTTTTTTTTTTTTTTTTTTTTTTTTTTTTTTTTTTTTTTTTTTTTTTTTTTTTTTTTTTTTTTTTTTTTTTTTTTTTTTTTTTTTTTTTTTTTTTTTTTTTTTTTTTTTTTTTTTTTTTTTTTTTTTTTTTTTTTTTTTTTTTTTTTTTTTTTTTTTTTTTTTTTTTTTTTTTTTTTTTTTTTTTTTTTTTTTTTTTTTTTTTTTTTTTTTTTTTTTGCATGGGAACTTTCGGCCATCTTCATAACGGAAATTACAGGCAAGTGACGATACTCCGAATGTTCCTCAAACGCATGTCTAATGAGATTTTTGTACACAGTGCTGTTCGAAAGAGAAACATAAAGTATGAACGGTCAAATCACCCTCAAATCAATGCTTATTTGTACAAGTTATATACCATTGGAAAGCCCGTCTCAAGGGCTCTAGATTCATATAAAATATGTGGCTGTGACAATTTTGTAGGCGACGCGAGTGGCAAGAGAGTAGGGCTATCACATAGCAACTAAGCAAAGAAGGCTGCGTAGTAAAACCAGCATGGAATATACTGCCGAATAATGGCTTGAAACAAATTCGGAGTTAAGTTTGAGTATAACTCATGAACTAAGAGTGCTAGAGAAACGAAATTTGTACCTAATCTTCCTTGCATAGTCCTGCATCCGAAAATCAAATTTTCATGGCAACTTTCGGCCATCTTCATTTCCGGAAATTACAGGCAAGTGACGATACTCGAACGTTCCTCAAACGCATGTCTAATGAGATTTTTGTACACAGTGCTGTTCGAAAGAGAAACATAAAGTATGAACGGTCAAATCACCCCCAAATCAATGCTTGATTTGTACAAGTTATATACCATTGGAAAGCCCGTCTCAAGGGCTCTAGATTCATATAAAATATGTGGCTGTGACAATTTTGTAGGCGACGCGAGTGGCAAGAGAGTAGGGCTATCACAATAGCAACTAAGCAAAGAAGGGCTGCGTAGTAAAACCAGCATGGGAATATACTGCCGAATAATGGCTTGAAACAAATTCGGAGTTAAGTTTGAGTATAACTCATGAACTAAGAGTGCTAGAGAAACGTAAATTTTTACCTGAATCTTCCTTGCATAGTCCTGCATCCGAAAATTTAGTTTTCATGGCAACTTTCGGCCATCTTCATACGGAAATTACAGGCAAGTGACGATACTACGAATGTTCCTCAAACGCATGTCTAATGAGATTTTTGTACAAAGTGCTGTTCGAAAGAGAAACATAAAGTATGAACGGTCAAATCACCCTCAAATCAATGCTTGATTTGTACAAGTTATTTCCATTGGAAAGCCCGTCTCAACGGCTCTAGATTCATATAAAATATGTGGCTGTGACAATTTTGTAGGCGTCGCGAGTGGCAAGAGAGTAGGACTATCACAATAGCAACTAAGCAAAGAAGGGCTGCGTAGTAAAAACCAGCATGGAATATACTGCCGAATAATGGCTTGAAACAAATTCGGAGTTAAGTTTGAGTATAACTCATGAACTAAGAGTGCTAAAGAAACGAAATTTGTACCTGAATCTTCCTTGCATAGTCCTGCATCCGAAAATTTAGTTTCATGGCAACTTTCGGCCATCTTCATAACGGAAATTACAGGCAAGTGACGATACTCGAATGTTCCTCAAACGCATGTCTAATGAGATTTTTGTACAAGTGCTGTTCGAAAGAGAAACATAAAGTATGAACGGTCAAATCACCCTCAAATCAATGCTTGATTTGTACAAGTTATTACCATTGGAAAGCCCGTCTCAAGGGCTCTAGATTCATATAAAATATGTGGCTGTGACAATTTTGTAGGCGACGCGAGTGGCAAGAGAGTAGGGCTATACAATAGCAACAAGCAAAGAAGGGCTGCGTAGTAAAACCAGCATGGAATATACTGCCGAATAATGGCTTGAAAAAAATTCGGAGTTAAGTTTGAGTATAAAATCATGAACTAAGAGTGCTGAGAAACGAAATTTGTACCTGGAATTTCCTTTGCATAGTCTTGCATCCCCCAAAAACAAGTTTTCATGGCAACTTTCGGCCATCTTCATTCCGGAAATTACAGGCAAGTGGGCGATACTCCGAATGTTCCCCAAAAAGCACTCTAATGGGATTTTTGTACACAGTGCTGTTCGAAAGAGAAACATAAAGTATGAACGGTCAAATCACCCTCAATCAATCCCTTTATTTGTACAATATGACCATTGGAAAAACCCCTCTCAAGGGCTCTGATTCATATAAAAAATTTTTGGCTGTGACAATTTTGTAGGCGACGCGAGTGGCAAGAGAGTAGGGCTATCACAAAAACACTAAGCAAAGAAGGGCCCGCGTAGTAAAACCAGCATGGAATATACTGCCGAATAATTTGGGTTGAAACAAATTCGGAGTTAATTTGAGTATAATCATGAACTAAGAGTGTAGAGAAACGTAATTTGTACCTGAATCTTCCTTTTCATGTCCTGATCCGAAAAAAATTTTGTTTTCATGGCAACTTTCGGCCATCTTCATAACGGAAATTACAGGCAAGTGCCGATAACCGAATGTTCCCACACGCATGTCTAATGAGATTTTTGTACAAAGGCTGTTCGAAAGAGAAAACATAAAGTATGAACGGTCAAATCACCCTCAAATCAATGCTTCATTTGTACAAGTTTACATACCATTGGAAAGCCCGTCTCAAGGGCTCTAGATTCATATAAAAAATGTGGCTGTGACAATTTTTTTAGGCGACACAGTGGCAAGGGGAGTAGGGCTATCACAATAGAACTAAGCAAAAAAGGGCTGCGTAGTAAAACCAGCATGGAATATACTGCCGAATAAGGCTTTTAAACAAATTCGGAGTTAAGTTTTTGGTATAACTCATGAATAAGAGGCTAGAGAAAAAAAATTGGACCTGAATCTTCCTTGCATAGTCCTGCTTTCCCAAAATTTAGTTTTCTTGGCAACTTTCGGCCTCTTCATTACCGGAAATTCAGGCAAGTGCGTACTCTGAATGTTCCTCAAAGCATAAATAATGAGATTTTTGTACACAGTGCTGTTTTTGAAAAGAAAACATAAATATGAACGGTCAAATCACCCTCAAATCAATGCTTGATTTGTACAAGTTGTATACCATGGAAAAACCCGTCTCAAGGGCTCTAGATTCATATAAAATATGTGGGTGTGACAATTTTGTAGGCGAAGCCCGTGGCAAGAGAGTGGGCTATCCAATAGCAAATGAGCAAAGAAGGGTGCGTAGTAAAACCAGCGAGGAATTAAATGCAATTTAAAGGCTTGAAACAAATTCGGAGTTAAGTTTGGTATAATCATGAACTAAGAGTGCTAGAGAAACGAAATTTGAAACCCGAATCTTCCTTGCATAGTCCTGCATCCGAAAAATTCAGTTTGCTGGCAACTTTGGCCTCTTCTTTAAAGGAAATTACAGGCCCAAATGACGATACTCCGAATGTTCCTCAAACGCATGTCTATTGAGATTTTTGTACACAGTGCTGTTCGAAAGAGAAACATAAAGTATGAACGGTCAAATCACCCTCAAATCAATGCTTCATTTGTAAAAAAGTTTATACCTTGGAAAGCCCCTCAAGGGCTCAGATTTTAAAAAAAAAGTGGCGTGGGGAAATTTTTTTAGGCGGCAGTGGCAAGAGAGTAGGGATCAAAAGCAATACAAAGAAGGGTTTCGTTTTAAAAACCGCAGGAATATACGCCGAAAATGGCTTGAAACAAATTCGGGTTAAGTTTAGTATAATCTACTAAAAGTGTAGAGAAACGAATTTTTTCCTGAAAATTCCTTCATAGTCCTGCATCCGAAAATTTATTTTTATGGCAACTTTCGGCCTCTTTATTTCCCGGGAAAATTTCAGGCAATGACGATACTCGAATGTTCCTCAAACGCAGTCTAAGGGTTTTTTTTTAAAATGCTGTTCGAAAGAGAAACAAAAGTATGAAAAGGGCAAAACACCCCAAAATCAAAACTTGATTTGTAAAAGTTTTTTACCATTGGAAAGCCTCTCAAGGGCTCTAGATTATTTAAAAAAATGTGGGTTTCAATTTTGAGGGGGCGGGTGGAAAGGGGGTAGGGGGATCAAAAGCAACTAACAAAGAAGGGTGGTATAAAAAACCCGCATGGGAAAATTTCTGCCGAATAATGTTTAAACAAATTCGGGGTTAAGTTTTTGTATAACCAAAAACAAGAGTGCTAGAGAAACGAAATTTTACCTGAATCTTCCTTCTATCTTTCATCCGAAAAAGTTTTTATGGCAACTTTCGGCCCTCTTCATTCCGGGAAAATTTCGGAAGGACGATACTCCGAATGTTCCTCAAGCAGTTAATGGGGTTTTTTTACACAGTGCTGTTCGAAAGAGAAACAAAAGTATGAAAAGGTCAAACACCCTCAAATCAACTTGATTTGTACAAGTTATACCTTGGGGAAACCTTCAAGGGCTCTGATTCATATAAAATTTGGGTGTGACAATTTTGTAGGCGGCGGGGGGAAGGGGGGTAGGGTTCCAAAAAAAACTAAGCAAAAAAAGGGGTGCGTATAAAAAACCCATGAAAATAGCCGAATAAGGTTGAAACAAATTCGGAGTTAATTTGGTATTAAAAACTGAAATAAGAGTGTAGAGAAACGAATTTGTACCTTAATTTCCTTTGTCCGCACGAAAATTTTGTTTTTTTGGCAACTTTCGGCCATTTCTAAAAGGAAATTACAGGCAAGTGCGATACCGAATGTTCCCCAAGCGTCTAAAAATTTTTGTACAAGTGCTGTTCGAAGAGAAATAATAAAGAACGGTCAAAAAACCCCAAACAATGCTTATTTTTACAATTACTACCCCTTGGAAAGCCCCTCTCAAGGCTCTGATTCATATAAAATATGTGGCTTTGACAATTTTGTAGGGGCCGAGGGGGAAAAGAGTGGGCTATCACAATACAATAAGCAAAAAGGGCTGCGTAGTAAAAACCGCATGGAATTTAGCCGAATAATGGCTTTAAACAAATTGGAGTTAAGTTTGAGTAAACTCATGAACAAGAGGTAAGAAAAAAATTGGGACCGAATTTTTCCTTCAAAGCTGCTCCAAAATTTTGTTTTTTTGCAACTTTCGGCCTCTTTACCCCCAAAATTCAGGGAATGACGATACTCGAAGTTCCCAAACGCATAACTAAGAGATTTTTTTACACATGCTGTTGAAAAGAGAAAATAAAGTATGAACGGGCAAAACACCCTCAAATCATTGCTTTTTGTACAAGTTACATACCATTGAAAGCCCGTCTCAAGGGCTCTAGATTCATATAAAATATGTGCTGTGACAATTTTGTAGGCGCGAGTGCAAGAGAGTAGGCTATCACAAAGCAACTAACAAAGAAGGTCGTAGTAAAACCGCATGAATATACTGCCGAATATGGCTTGAAACAAATCGGAGTTAAGTTTGAGTATAACTCATGAATAAGAGTGCTAGAGAAACAATTTGTACTAATCTTCCTTCATAGTCCTGCATCGAAAATCAAGTTTTTGAACTTTCGGCCATCTTCATACGGAAATTACAGCAAGTGACTACTCGAATTTCCTCAACGCTGTCTAATGGATTTTGTACACAGTGCTGTTCGAAAGGAAACATAAAGTATAACGTCAATCACCCCAAATCAATGCTTATTTGTACAAGTTTACCATTGAAAGCCCGTTCAAGGGCTCTAGATTCATATAAATATGTGGCTTGACAATTTGTAGGCGCGCGAGTGGCAGAGAGTAGGGCTATCCAATAGCAATAAGCAAGAAGGTGCGTAGTAAACCCATGGATTACTGCCGAATAATGGCTTGAAACAAATTCGGAGTTAATTTGAAAAACTAAGGTGCGGAACGAATTTGCTAATTCCTTCAACCTGCATCCGAAACAAGTTTTTGGCAACTTCGCATCTTCTACGGAAATTACAGCAAGGACGATACCGAATGTTCCTCAAGCATTCTATGGATTTTTGTACAAGTGTTCGAAAGAAACATAAGTAACGGTCAAATCACCTCAAATCATGCTTATTTGTACAAGTTATATACCATTGGAAAGCCCGTCTCAGGGCTCTAGATTCATATAAATATGTGGCTGTGACAATTTTGTAGGCGCGCGAGTGGCAAGAGAGTAGGGCTATCACAATAGCAACTAAGCAAAGAAGGGCTGCGTAGTAAAACCAGCATGGAATTACTGCCGAATAATGGCTTGAAACAAATTCGGAGTTAAGTTTGAGTATAACTCATGAACTAAGATGCTAAGAAACGAAATTTGTACTAATCTCTTCATAGTCCTGCATCGAAAATAGTTTTATGGCAACTTTCGGCCATTTCATACGGAAATTACAGCAAGTGACGATACTCCGAATGTTCCTCAACGCATGTCTAATGGATTTTTGTACACAGGCTGTTCGAAAGAGAAACATAAAGTATGAACGGTCAAATCACCCTCAAATCAATGCTATTTGTACAGTTACATACATTGGAAGCCCGTTCAAGGGCTCTAGATTCATATAAAATATGTGGCTGTGACAATTTGTAGCGCCGAGTGGCAAGAAGTAGGGCTATCACAATAGCAACTAAGCAAAGAAGGGCTGCGTATAAAACCAGCTGGAAATTGGAATAATGGCTTGAAAAATTCGGAGTTAAGTTTGAGTATACTCATGAACTAAGATGCTAAGAAACGAAATTTGTACTAATCTTCCTTCATAGTCCTGCATCCGAAATTAGTTTTATGGCAACTTTCGGCCATCTTCATACGGAAATTAAGGCAAGTGACGATACTCCGAATGTTCCTCAAACCTTTAATGGATTTTTGTACACAGTGCTTTCGAAAGAGAAACATAAAGTATGAACGGTCAATCACCTCAAATCAATGCTTATTGTACAAGTTAATACCATGGAAAGCCCGTCTCAAGGCTCTGTTCATATAAAATATGTGGCTGTGACAATTTTGTAGGCGACCGATGGCAAGAGGTAGGCTATCACATAGCAACTAAGCAAAGAAGGGCTGGTAGTAAAACCAGCATGGAATTACTGCGAATAATGGCTTGAAACAAATTCGGAGTTAAGTTTGAGATAACTCATGAACTAAGGTGCTAGAGAAACGAAATTTGTATAATCTTCCTTGCATATCCTGCATCCGAAAATAGTTTTTTGGCACTTTCGGCCACTTCATACGAAATTACAGCAGTGCGACGATGTTCTCAACGCATGTCTATGGATTTTTGTAACAGTGCTGTTCGAAAGAGAAACATAAGTATGAACGTCAATCACCTCAATCATGCTTATTGTACAAGTTATACCTGGAAAGCCGTCCAAGGCTTGATCATATAAAATATGTGGCTGACAATTTTGTAGGCGCGGTGGCAAGAGAGTAGGGATCAATAGCAACTAGCAAAGAAGGGCTGCGAGTAAACGTGAATATACTGGAATAAGGCTTGAAACAAATTCGGAGTTAAGTTTTCGTGTCTAATGGGATTTTTGTACACAGTGCTGTTCGAAAGAGAAACATAAAGTATGAACGGTCAAATCACCCTCAAATCAATTGCTTGATTTGTACAAGTTATATACCATTGGAAAGCCCGTCTCAAGGGCTCTAGATTCATATAAAATATGTGGCTGTGACAATTTTGTAGGCGACGCGAGTGGCAAGAGAGTAGGGCTATCACAATAGCAACTAAGCAAAGAAGGGCTGCGTAGTAAAACCAGCATGGAATTACTGCCGAATAATGGCTTGAAACAAATTCGGAGTTAAGTTTGAGTATAACTCATGAACTAAGAGTGCTAGAGAAACGAAATTTGTAACTCAATCTTCCTTGCATAGTCCTGCATCCGAAAATCAGTTTTCATGGCAACTTTCGGCCATCTTCATAACGGAAATTACAGGCAAGTGACGATACTCCGAATGTTCCTCAAACGCATGTCTAATGAGATTTTTGTACACAGTGCTGTTCGAAAGAGAAACATAAAGTATGAACGGTCAAATCACCCTCAAATCAATGCTTCATTTGTACAAGTTAATACCATTGGAAAGCCCGTCTCAAGGGCTCTAGATTCATATAAAATATGTGGCTGTGACAATTTTGTAGGCGACGCGAGTGGCAAGAGAGTAGGGCTATCACAATAGCAACTAAGCAAAGAAGGGCTGCGTAGTAAAACCAGCATGGAATATACTGCCGAATAATGGCTTGAAACAAATTCGGAGTTAAGTTTGAGTATAACTCATGAACTAAGAGTGCTAGAGAAACGAAATTTGTAACTCAATCTTCTTGCATAGTCTGCATCCGAAAATCAAGTTTTCATGGCAACTTTCGGCCATCTTCATAACGGAAATTACAGGCAAGTGACGATACTCGAATGTTCCTCAAACGCATGTCTAATGGATTTTTGTACACAGTGCTGTTCGAAAGAGAAACATAAAGTATGAACGGTCAAATCACCCTCAAATCAATGCTTCATTGTACAAGTTATATACCATTGGAAAGCCCGTCTCAAGGGCTCTAGATTCATATAAAATATGTGGCTGTGACAATTTTGTAGGCGACGCGAGTGGCAAGAGAGTAGGGCTATCACAATAGCAACTAAGCAAAGAAGGGCTGCGTAGTAAAACCAGCATGGAATATACTGCCGAATAATGGCTTGAAACAAATTCGGAGTTAAGTTTGAGTATAACTCATGAACTAAGAGTGCTAGAGAAACGAAATTTGTACCTGAATCTTCCTTGCATAGTCCTGCATCCGAAAATTAGTTTTATGGCAACTTTCGGCCATCTTCATACGGGAAATTACAGCAAGTGACGATACTCGATGTTCCTCAAACGCATGTCTAATGGGATTTTTGTACACAGTGCTGTTCGAAAGAGAAACATAAAGTATGAACGGTCAAATCACCCTCAAATCAATGCTTCATTTGTACAAGTTATATACCATTGGAAAGCCCGTGTCAAGGGCTCTAGATTATATAAAATATGTGGCTGTGACAATTTTGTAGGCGACGCGAGTGGCAAGAGAGTAGGGCTATCACAATAGCAACTAAGCAAAGAAGGGCTGCGTAGTAAAACCAGCATGGAATATACTGCCGAATAATGGCTTGAAACAAATTCGGAATTAAGTTTGAGTATAACTCATGAACTAAGAGTGCTAGAGAAACGAAATTTGTACCTGAATCTTCCTTGCATAGTCCTGCATCGAAAATTTAGTTTTCATTGGCAACTTTCGGCCATCTTCATACCGGAAATTACAGCAAGTGACGATACTCCGAATGTTCCTCAAACGCATGTCTAATGAGATTTTTGTACACAGTGCTGTTCGAAAGAGAAACATAAAGTATGAACGGTCAAATCACCCTCAAATCAATGCTTGCTTTGTACAAGTTTTTATACCATTGGAAAGCCCGTGTCAAGGGCTCTAGATTCATATAAAATATGTGGCTGTGACAATTTTGTAGGCGACGCGAGTGGCAAGAGAGTAGGGCTATCACAATAGCAACTAAGCAAAGAAGGGCTGCGTAGTAAAACCAGCATGAATATACTGCCGAATAATGGCTTGAAACAAATTCGGAGTTAAGTTTGAGTATAACTCATGAACTAAGATGCTAGAGAGACGAAATTTGTACCTGAATCTTCCTTGCATAGTCCTGCATCCGAAAATCTAAGTTTTTTAGGCACTTTCGGCCATCTTCATACGGGAAATTAAGGCAAGTGACGATACTCCGAGTGTTCCTCAAACGCATGCTAATGGGATTTTTGTACACAGTGCTGTTCGAAAGAGAAACAAAAGTATCAACGGTAAATCACCTCAAATCAATGCTTATTTGTACAAGGTTATACCATTGGAAAGCCCGTTCGCAAGGGCTCTAGATTCATATAAAATATGTGGCTGTGACAATTTTTGTAGCGACGCGAGTGGCAAGAGAGTAGGGCTATCACAATAGCAACTAAGCAAAGAAGGGCTGCGTAGTAAAACCAGCATGGAATATACTGCCGAATAATGGCTTGAAACAAATTCGGAATTAAGTTTGAGTATAACTCATGAACTAAGATGCTACGAGAAACGAAATTTGTACTGAATCTTCCTTGCATAGTCCTGCATCTGAAAATTATAGTTTCTTGGCAACTTTCGGCCATCTTCATACGGAAATTACAGCAAGTGACGATACCTCCGATGTTCCTCAAACGCATTCTAATGAGATTTTTGTACACAGTGCTGTTCGAAAGAGAAACATAAAGTATGAACGGTCAAATCACCCTCAAATCAATGCTTGCTTTGTACAAGTTATATACCATTGGAAAGCCCGTGTCAAGGGCTCTAGATTCATATAAAATATGTGGCTGTGACAATTTTGTAGGCGACGCGAGTGGCAAGAGAGCTAGGGCTATCACAATAGCAACTAAGCAAAAAGGGCTGCGTAGTAAAACCAGCATGGAATATACTGCCGAATAATGGCTTGAAACAAATTCGGAGTTAAGTTTGAGTATAACCCATGAACTAAGAATGCTACAGAGACGAAATTTGTACCTGAATCTTCCTTACATAGTCCTGCATCGAAAATCATGTTTTTATGGCAACTTTCGGCCATCTTCATACCGGAAATTACAGGCAAGTGACGATACTCTGAGTGTTCCTCAAACGCATGTCTAATGGGATTTTTTGTACACAGTGCTGTTCGAAAGAGAGAAACAAAGTATCAACGGTCAAATCACCCTCAAATCAATGCTTGATTTGTACAAGTTTATCAATTGGAAAGCCCGTCGCAAGGGCTCTAGATTCATATAAAATATGTGGCTGTGACAATTTTGTAGGCGACGCGAGTGGCAAGAGAGTAGGGCTATCACAATAGCAACTAAGCAAAGAAGGGCTGCGTAGTAAAACCAGCATGGAATATACTGCCGAATAATGGCTTGAAACAAATTCGGAATTAAGTTTGAGTATAACTCATGAACTAAGAGTGCTAGAGAAACGAAATTTGTACCTGAATCTTCCTTGCATAGTCCTGCATCTGAAAATTTAGTTTTCTTGGCAACCTTTCGGCCATCTTCATACGGGAAATTACAGGCAAGTGACGATACTCTGAGTGTTCCTCAAACGCATGTCTAATGAGATTTTTGTACACAGTGCTGTTCGAAAGAGAAACATAAAGTATGAACGGTCAAATCACCTCAAATCAATGCTTGCTTTGTACAAGTTATTATACCATTGGAAAGCCCGTGTCAAGGTCTCTAGATTAATATAATAAAATATGTATGCCCGTGTTAGATGACAATTTTTGTAGGCGACTGCGAGTGGACAATGATGAAGTACGGTCTTATACAATAGCAAACTACAGCAAAGAAGGGCGTCTGACGTAGTAAAACCAGCATGGAATATACTGCCGAATAATGCTTTGAAACAAATCGGAATTAAGTTTGAGTATAACTCATGAACTAAGAGTGCTAGAGAAACGAAATTTGTACCTGAATCTTCCCTGCATCACTGTAAAAACTGTAAACGCTTGACGAGTTTAGTTTGACGGGTTAGCCGTTTACATTGTGTTTAGAATGTGTTTAGGAAGCATTTAAAATGTGTTCAGTAGATGAAAGGTTGCTAAACACCAGTGTTTAAGTTTGATGTTTAAGGGCAATGCGCCATTATTTGCAGGTTGTTGCAGTTATTATAGACACGTAATAAAAAACTGCACTAATGTCACGCGTAAATAAACCATATTCAAACAAACATTTTTTTAATTTCGCCTCCTCTGGGTTCATACCAACAGATATAGTGCATTTCGCCGGTATTTGACCGACTCAGCTATCGTTACAATCGTTACAAGACTGTTTCTGTTCTTAAAATGTTTACACTGTTAAAACAACGCAACTTCGCTTCTTTACTAATAAAATGGGCGAAAACCACTGCTTTACAACACAACTCATGAACCCCTAAACATTGTGTTGAGCTTTGTTGTATTAGCAAAACACTCGGCACGTTTAATTACTGCACTAACCTTTGACCTTCGAAATTCGACTCGCACACACACGACAAGAAGTTTCTGGAAAATTCCACGCATTGTCTGCATGCTTCTGGAAAATTCCACGCATTCCTTTCGTGCTGTACTGGTTATCATCACACGTCAGACAGTACTATCCACCATGTATCTACCTACTGCCCTGGTACCCGCGCGCATAGCGCGTGTTTTGAGAAACGTTAACCTAGTTAATTACAGTGTTAACTTTCCTGGAGGCAGTTCGGACGCTTATGGCGGAGAAAGAGGAGGTATGTTTTACATGTTTTTGTAAATATATTTGACAGGTATGTTACAATTGTAAAAAGGTATGTTATTGTTATACCAAGGGCAAGTAGTTGATACTCTTCTTGGGTCTAATCAAAAATGATTTGCATATGTATTTTCCCCAAATCACATATTTTATTTTATTTTATTTTTTATTTTCGTGTAGGGTCCTGCAAGAACTTTGGAAAGCATTCTGTTTATTGAAAGAAACACATCCTTTGAACGAGGGAAAGGAAACAAGTCTTCAGTTATTGTGCAAATGGAGGTAATGTGCACTGTTTTTTCATCGTCGTTTAACATTCTTTCAGTATAGGTGTTTTTGTTGTTCATTGTTTTGATTTTGGTGGGGTAGGTTATAATGGTAGAACAAAACATTAGTTCTTTCGGTGGTAAGGCTTTGTACTTGTCGGCGAAAACCTCTAAAGCAAAACATTCCAGCTTAATCATTGTAAACATAGGGTTCCTCCATAATATCACAAACAAATACTTCTTTAATTTATTTTTATTTTTATTTTTATTTAAATATATATTTTGGGGGGGGCAATATTTTTGTTTTAAGTCTTAGTTAATTACAAAAATGCGCCCCCACTCATTATTTATTTAATGAATGCCTTGTTTCAGCTGGAATGTTCACATTTTGGAACACTTGCAAGTAGTCTACTGCCTTTAAATGATGATGACATCGTATGAAGTTTAGTAAGGTAGTGATGACAGTTTTATTTACAAGTTGTAAACTTTCTCTACAGGATGTTGCAGATAAAGATGTACAGTCAGAGTTGAGGACACTACCAAAGACAGCCCCTCATATTGCCCGCATAACAAGCGATGGACAAGTCAAAGGGAACTTTATAATCGGTGATACTATCTGCATCGATTGCCAGACAAGCAACGTTTCAGTGGCTGTTTTAATGTTGCTTGCGTCATACTATGTATTCGACCTTGACTTTCCAAGAATCTACTCACGGGTTCTTGGTATTTTTCAAACATATGTAATCAGAGCAGTTCCCTATGATGGGCAAAAGAGCAAGAAATACTGTATGTTTTCTGCCCAGTTAAAAAAAAAGATAAAGGAAATTCAAAACAAAAGCAAGGCTGCTATGTCCTAAGTCTGACTAAAGAAACGTCTAGAAAAGAATGCCCTAATTAACTAATTGGTTAAGTATATTAACTTCAAACAAAATATTGTTCCTATTTGAAATTTGATTATATTGCTGATCCAAACCTTTCATGTCACAAAAATAGGTGATGAACCATTATGTTAAAGACACTGGACACTATTTGCATTTTGCAAGTTGATTATTTTTAGCTCAGATATAAAGTAGTCATGTGTGAACTTGTTAAGTTGAAACAATGAAACGAAACAAAGAAAAGTGCCCGGATTTGCCATAACTTCCCCTTCGCGTACATGGATTGTGTTAATGGCTTAAAGGCGGGGTATACTTTTGGAAATTGTTAAAGACCAGTATCCTCACTTGGTGTATCCCAACATATTCATCAAAAAACAAACCTGTCAACATTTTGGCTCAATAGGTCATCGAAGTTGCACTAAAATAATGAAAGAAAAAAAACACCCTTGTTGCATAGAATTGTGTGCTTTCACATGTCTGAGCTTCATGCCTGAAGCCTTTCTCTATTCAAATTTGTTTGGTGACAAATTACCTCTTTCTCTAAAACTACTTTGTTTCAAAGGGGCTCATTTTTAACAATGTTTTATATTATCAACAACTCTTCAATTCTCTTTACCAAATAACTTTTTATGGTCATAACTTTTTGGAGTAATTACCAAAGGTATACCCTCCCTTCCTTGTAGAATATAAGTACGTAAGAAATATTAAATACTTTATTTTGAATTGTTTTCTTCCATACATTATGCTTCCAAAAAGATGCAACTTCATTTCATTTTTGAAGCCTTGCAAATGGTGATGTGTTCTTTTTAATATAGACGTTAACTTAAAGGGAGAAATCCGAAACCAGTTCTCTAAAATTGTGTACACAAAGTTTGCTGAATCCTTCTGCCAAGTTTTTTATCATGTGGAAGGCAGAATTTATCTTGTAAAGTGGTGGGATTTATGATTCATGAGTGTACAATGTTTTCTGTACCATTTTAAGATGGACTAAACAGCATGTTTACAATAAACGTTTTTAAGTGTTTAGAATAAACGCCATTCAGTGTTCAAAATCTGTTACATTCTTTAAACGTGTGAAAGTGTTCAATATCTAAACGTTTCTACATGGTTAGGACATTAAACATAGCGTTTAGGCTGGGTAAACACAGTGTTTAAACTAAACACTGTTAAGTGTTTAACCTAAACCCTTTGACGCGTTCGAAATCTGTTACAGAAAAGTGTTCAAATAGTGTTTAGAACCAATGCTAGAGAGACGAAATTTGTACCTGAATCTTCCTTGCATATTCCTGCATCCGAAATCAAATTTGTATGGCTACTTTCTGCCTTTTTTATTCCGGAAATTACAGGCAAGTGACAAAACTCCGAATGCTCCGCAAAAGCATGTCTATTGGGATTTTTGTACACAGTGCTGTTCGAGAGAGAAACAAGTATGCACGGTCAAATCACCCTCAAATAATTGCTTGTTGTTTTAATGTTTTCTACCAATGGAAAGCCCGTCTCAAGGGCTCTAGATTAAAACTAATGTTGTGGCTGTGAAGATTTTGTAGGCGACGTGATAGGCCAGAGAGTAAATCCCTTACGATAGCAAATAAGCAAATAAGGGCTCAGTGTTAAAACCAACAAGAAATATCCTGCCGAATAATGGCTGAAAATAAATTCTGAGTTAAGATTGAGTATAACTCATGAACTAAGCATGCTAGAGAAACGAATTTTGTACCTGAATCTTTCTTGCATAGTCCTGCATTCAGAAATTAATTTATTATGGCTACTTTCTGCCATCTTCAGACCGGAAATTACAGGCAAGTTACAATACTCCGAATGTTCCTCAAACGCATGTCTAATGGGATTTTTGTACACAGTGCTGTCCGAGAGAGAAACACAAAGTATGCATGTTCACATCACCCTCAGATAATCGCTTGATGTTTTGAAGTTTTATACAATTGAGAAACCCGTCTCAAGGGCTCTAGATTAAAACTAATGTTGTGGCTGTGAAGATTTTGTAGGCGACGTGATAAATCCATTACAATAGCAACTAAGCAAATAAGGGCCCAGTATTAAAACCAACAAGACATATCCTGCCGAATAATGGCTGCAAATAAATTCTGAGTTAAAGTCACCTGGAAATAGAATTTTTATTTTTTTTTAAACATAAGAGTTTATGTATATTAACAATAAAACAATTTTTTGAGTAATTGTTTGGGAGGATTTATATGTAAAAAAAAAAATAGATAAAGTTGTTCGGGGGTGACTCCGCCCATCCCCTTTTGTGACGTCAATCAAGGCAGACTTCGCCACGGTCGAACATCGACCCCCTCGAATTTGCTTGCGTTTACGTTGTAAACACACGTGCAAGTAGGTCCCAGTAGTGATCTTGTACGTTTCGAAAAGGGGGTTTTTCTTGCATTTTCCGGCCATGCCGACCAGGTGTATTGCTGCTGTATGCAGCTAAACAACTAATGATGGAGTCAGTCTGCATTTGTTTCCTGCAGATCCCAAGTATAAGCGGTTGTGGGCCGCGAAAGTCAGACTAACGACGTCGTTTTCGGCGCGATGTGCCAGCTAGTATACGCTAGCTAGTACATGTATACTGTGATGTGGGTGACGTCCGCATACGCACAACATTTTTTTCCTTCAAATATCGTGCCTTGATTGACGTCACGAACGGCGCCACCATGTGTCAAGGTAAAGGGGGGCCTACTCTTAAATTAGTAATTAAAATAAAATCTAATTTTTTTAAACCTTAGTTAACTGTTTATTCACATTCCACTCATCAAAACACATATATTAATGACAAAAGCTTTTTTCTTTCAAAATACCACTGCCAGGTGCCTTTAAGATTGAGTATAACTCATGAACTAAGCATGCTAGAGAAACGAACTTTGTACCTGAATCTTTCTTGCATAATCCTGCATTCAGAAATTAATTTGTTATGGCTACTTTCTGCCAACTTCAGACCGAAAATTACAGGAAAGTGACAATACTCCGAATGTTCCTCAAACGCATGTCTAATGGGATTTTTGTACACAGTGCTGTCCGAGAGAGAAATAACAAGTGTGCATGTTCACATCACCCTCAGATAATTGCTTTATGTTTTAAAGTTGTATACCATTGGAAAGCCCGTCTCAAGGGCTTTAGATTAAAACTAATAATGTGGCTGTGACGGTTTTGCAACTAAGCAAAGAAGGGCTGAGTATTAATACCAACAAGAAATATCATACCGAATAATGGCTGGAAATAAAGTCGGAGATAAGATTGAGTATTACTCACGAACTAAGCATGCTAGATCGACGAAATTTGTACCTGAATCTTCCATGAATAGACCTGAATCCGAAAATGGAATTGTTTTTGCTACTTTCTGCCATCTTCAGATCGGAAATTACAGGCAAGTGACGATACTCCAAATGCTCCGCAAAAGCTTGTCTAAAGAGATTTTTATACCCAGGGTTGTCCGAGAGAGAAACACGAAGTATGCATGGTCAAATCGCTCTCAAATAATTGCTTGATGTTTTAATGTTTTATACAATTGGGAAGCCCGTCTCGAGGGCTCTAGATTCAAACTAAATCTGTGGCTTTGATGATTTTATAGGCAAAGTGATAGGCCAAAGAGTAGGTCTATTACAATAGCAACTAAGCAGTTAAGGGCTGCGTTTTAAAACCAACAAGAAATATCCTGCCGGATAATGGTCGGAAATAAATTTGGAGTTAAGATTGAGTATAACTCATGAACTAAGCATGCTAGAGAGGCGAAATTTGTACCAGAATCTTTCTTGCATAGTCCTGCATCCATCAACTAGTTTGTTATGTCTCTTTTCTGCCATCTTCAGACCGGAAATCACAGGCAAGTGACGATATTCCGAATGCTCCGCAAAAGTATGTCTAATGGGATTTTGTGTACACAGTGCTGTCCAAGAGAGTAACACAAAGTATGCATGTTAAATCACCCTCAAATAAGTGTTTGATGTTTTAAAGTTTTATACCATTGGGAAGCCCGTTTCGAGGGCTCTAGATTAAAATTATCTATGTGGCTTTGACGTTTTTGTACGCGACATGATAGGCCAGAAAGTAGGGCCATTACAATAGCAACTAAGCAAAGATGGGATGCGTACTATTTCAAGCAAGAAGTACCCTGCCGAATAATAGCTGGAAACAAATTCGGAGTTAAGATTGAGAACAAACTCAAGTACTGAGCATGCTAGAGAGACGAAACTGTACCTGAATCTGCCTTGCATCGTCTTGCAAACGAAAATGAAACTTTATAGTCACTCTCTGCCATCTTCAGACCGGAAATCACAGGCAAGTGGCGATACTCCGAATGCTCCACAAAAGCATGATCAACGAGTTTTTTGTACACAGAGCTGTCCATGAGAGAAACACAAAGTATGCACGGTAGAATCACCCTCACATCAGAGCTGTCCAAGAGAGAAACACAAAGTTTGCACGGTAGAACCACCCTCATGTCAGAGCTGTCCAAGAGAGAAATACAAAGTATACACGGTTAAATCACCCTCACATCATTGCTGGATTTTAACAAGTATTATACCATTACAAAGCCCGTCTTAAGGGCTCTAAATTCATACTAGTTGTAGGGCTGTAACTCCCAGCCATTTTTCGGCAAAAGCATGTACAACGGGTTTTTTGTACACACACCTGTCCAAGAGAGAAACACAAACTATCAAATCGCCCTCACTTTATTGCTGGATTTTTACAAGTTTTGTACCATTGGTAAGCCCTTCTCAAGGGCTCTGTTTTCGGTTTAGTTTCTTGATTTTCGAAGCGACGCGAGTGGCCAGAGAATAGGGCTATCAATGAGGTAGATAAACAAAAAAGGCTGCGTTTTCAAACCAGCAAGAATTATCCTGCCGAATAATGGCCGGAAATACATTCTGAGGTAAGTTTGGCTTACCTCATGAACTAAGCATGCTAGAGAAACAAAAATGCTACCTGAGTCTGCCTTGCATAGTCCTGCATCTGAAAATCAATATTGAAATGGCCACTCTCTGCCGTGTGGTTCTGCTGTAGTCTTGTATTCAACCACAACTTTATTATTTCGTTTCGTGGTGAATTGAATTGATGTTTTGTGTGTATACTTTCACCATAGATAGGCCTACGTGCACCACTACTACTGGATTTGAAGGCATTGCCGTAACAGCTTCGGAATGTCTTTCATGCAATGAGAGTCATTGAGCATTTTCAACCAGATTACCCTCCCGTGTGTGACTGGTATGTGTGAATTATGTAACAGTTCCGACCCGTATCACAGAATAGATACTGGTAGATTAGTAAACATGCGTTTCAATCTTTTCATTTTCAACAACCATTTTCCTGATCATTCTGATATTGATACTGATACAAATTGTTACGCCAACACTCAGAATTACTCTTCTGACTATTTGTTCTGTGATCAATTTAACCCGAATTTTATAGACGAAAGACAACATGCTTCTCTACCTTTCATTTTAATGCTCGAAGTTTTTATAAAAATGTCGATGCTAATAGTGAGTACCTTGCTTATTTGAACTTTGAGTTTTCTGTGCTAGGTTTCACCGAAACCTTGCTTCACAGAGATAGTCCTCGTTTCGAACTCAAAGGATACAATTTGGGGGGGGCAAAGATAGAGCAGTCAAAAGAGGTGGAGCGGTTGCTTTGTATTAAAACACAATTCTGTTCCACTTAAAGTAAGGGTCAATCTCTCTCTAAGTAATGGTGTGTGAGTCTCTATTTGTCTAAATATCTTCCACTGGGTGTAAAATATTATTGTTGGGCCACCTTGTTTTTATATGAGCCACCTACGATAAACCATGTTGCTTTTGTTGAGTCTTTCGATAATTTTCTGCAGTTGGTTGATCGAGAACACAAGCTTACATTCTTCATGGGTGATTTCAATATTGAACTCTTTCAGCATGATTCGCACAGGGCCACCAACGACTTGGTTAAATTGCCTTTTTAGCAATTATTAGCTACCCATTATTAGCTACTAGTTAAACAAACCCACCCGCATCACAGAAACCAGTGCTACCCTTTTTGATTGATAACATCATTTCGAATAATACTGATTAGAGCATTTCTAGTGGAATTCTTTTTGCTGACATGACTGACCATCTGCCAGTTTTTCAATGACTACTTTGACTCCCCCCATAACTCCTCAGAAGGGAACAAAACTCTTCTAAGATTGCCTTATTCTCAAACTATCATAGCAATGTTAACTGGAACTGTGTGTATCCAACGTGAAACCAAATTCAAATGAGGCTTTTCACATGTTTCAATCTATGTTCTCAAAACTTTCTGATAAGTGTTTTCCAGTCAAAAAAGTTAAAACCAAGGTTATTTATTTTAAAAAAATTATTTAAAAAAATATAAAAAAAACAGGGGCTGGATGACTGCTGGTTTAATCATATTTTTTATTTATAATTATATATTATTGCTTAATAACCCTTAAGTTAAATTTATGTAAATTTCGCCTTCATCGCAGCAAACCCACTGCCTTAATTGAAAAGTGTACGTTGGATTACTAACAGGACAAATTTGATAATGCCAAGATTGATGCTAAGAAGACCTGGAGTGGTGTTAAAACTATTCTCAACAAGAGTATGGACCGATTGCGCGACCAATGTTTACATGTCATCACGTGACTTATAGTGGGTACTACGTCATCTCAGCGGATGGCAAAGATTAGTTATGACAGAGCGAGTACACCGACAGTCGGCTTTATTTTTGTAAATAAGAAACACAATTTCTAAGCCCTTTCATTAAAGTTGTATTATGTGACGTTGATTTAAATCACATTACTTTTTCATAAATTACAAGTTTTCAAACTACAAAAATGTCAAATGGGGTTTAATTTGAGTTATGCACTACCCGGCGTCGTCGGACGACGATGTTGTCACCCGGCCTTTTGTTGTTTCGGTTGTAATGTAAACCACTGGAATGAAAGTACAAAATGAACAACTAGCCTTGCGGAATTTCAAACACCCAAAAGAATCACAGTTTTTGAAAGACTTTTCTTTCTTTTGGGTGACTTCAGCTTCAAAATTGCGAAACTATTGTGTTGAAAAGTTTGTGATCGCGATCGTCCGTGTGCATGTCGCGAGCATTACGTTCTTTGCGGTAGATTTTCCAAAACTTGTTGGAACTGTCTTTACTGGCTTTATTCAACCACTCCGGTGAGGTCTCTGGTACAAACACTGGAATATTCTTCACAGATTTTGAGAAAGAAAACCCTCGATCGAATAAACAAATGCAACAATCATCCTGAAGGCCTACTTTACAACAACGGCACTTTCCTATGGTGGACGCCTTGTTTGTTGATGTTTGACACCCACTATAGGTCACGTGACTTGGAGAGCGCAATCGGTCTATTCTACAAATTAGTACAGCGTTTATGAAGATTAACCACAATGGAAGAGTGATTACCAACCCTTGCGAGATTGCTAATGCGTGTAATAAACACTTCATTTATAGTCCGGCCGCCAAAAGCCACTTTTTACCTGAACCTTGCAGCGGAGAATGAATAAGAGGTTTTGATTAATCCATGTTCAGTACGGCCCCTGTTTGGGGTCCAGGGGCGAAGCCCCGGTGGGGAAGCTCTGAGCCTTTGGCAATTTAGGGGTGAAAAATCAAGCCTCCATGTGCCTAAAACAGAGAAACAGACACACTTTTATAGGAAATCAGATCCATAGGCCTATCAATCTTCTAAATTTACTGGGAAAATTTCTGTATTAAACATCGATGGGGTCCAGCAACTACGTTTGACGGTCGTTTGTGTACATTGAGACAACATCGATACTTGTTATCAGAACATTTTGCGGAAAATGTGGATTCCCCAAGTTTTCGCAATTTATGTCTGCGGACATGTTGGTTGGGCGGTAACTATCGGAAGAAGGAAAAAATCCACAAATTCTGATATTTTGGATTTAGGGCTTGAACATCCACTTATTATAGGTCTCCCTACGAAAGGCGTGCCCGCGGGCGGTGTTTTTTGTATTTTCGGCAGAAAATACATGGTGGGGCAGTTGCTGGTTGTGAAAGTGGATCAAGATAATCCAGGGTTTGTTTGTTGATGTAGTTGTTGCTTCTATGCATATTGATGAGTAGGTTGTGGACCAATGTAACGGTCTGTTGTGCATGTGATATCTTGGTCAAGCTTTGAGTAGTGCTTGGATTTAAGATGTCAGTAGCCTACTTCAAGGTAATCAGTGCGGTTCATTATGCAAATGCCTCTTCCTTTGACGTAAGGTTTAATAACGATGTCTGGATTGTTTTTTAGTTTGGTTATGGCTGATATTTCTTGTTGTGTCATATTTCTGAGCTGGTTGCGCAATCGAATATAAGCAAATTGTTATTTTGTGGCTTCCAAATAATTCTCGAGTGTCGCACATTGTGTTGAATTTGGACGCCATGTGAGGGTGGTTTGAAAGGTTGAGCCTTGGTAAGTTTGTTGTGCATTAGAAAAGCAATTCTCATTCTTCTTTGGAGGATATTAAAATCACTCAGAAGTTTTTTACGGGTGGGTTTGACAGGAGTGGAACAAAGTTGAGACCTTTTCCTATAAAGCAACTTTCTCAATATTGTGGAAAGGTTTGCCCTGGATATATAGGTTTGGTTATAAAACGTTCACTTTCTTCTGCCAGTTGTTCAAGAATATTATTCTTTTTGAACCGTTTAGATTTGGAGCATGTGTGTGACAAGTTATTCGCTTTTCTTTGGGAGCTGTGCGCTCGTTTATCAAACTTTCGTTTTGTCATTATACTCTCGTTAATAGTTATACCAAGTGGGTAAAATCGTGCGTTTCTCAAATTCAAGCTTGTGTTCTTTACACTTGAATGCCAGAACGACATGAAATATATTTTTTCCATGACAAATTGGCACGTCAGGTTTCAAATGCTTAGTTATTGTTGGAAATCCAAACAATTACAAGCTAGATATCATGAAAGATTAATTTTGGCATAAAGACAAAAATAAGCATGGCATAGGATGAAAAAGAAATCCATCCTGCCGCAACCTGCTGCTGGGGGAAAAGACTACACCACACCATGAATTCTACCTCCATGACCACACACACACATGGCTATATTTTTAATTAAGCAAGCAGTAGTAAAAAAAATAATAATAATAATAATAATAATAATAATAATAATAATAATAATAATAATAATAATATTAAATAAAATTGTATATATATATATGTGTGTGTGTGTGTTTTTAGATTTGTTCAAATTTTACCCGGGGTGGGCACGTGCCCCCTGTGCCCCCTGCCCCCCCCCCTGGATCCGCGCCTGATTATCATATCGAGAGTTTGTGACCCCAATTCGGGTTACACGAGGCGAGGCCAACGATGACAGGCAGAATGAACCAATTTCAAACCGCCCGAATCGGTATTTTTACGATAACGACCACAAGAGAGCGGTAGTCCTTTTTTTAACGATCTACAAATTTGAAATGCCAAACCATTTACCGACTAAGTTCCGCGTGAAATAACTGCTACAGATTTTCACCGAAATCTCAAAAACGCTATCAGTTTGATGTGAAACTTTCACGGGTTAGTTTATATGTAGTTTTATAGGTTTAATAACAGGCCTATCTACGATTATATAGGTTTGAAACAAACAGTAGGCTCCAATTACCTAACATATACCGTCCCTTTAATGCTTTCCAATTACTTATATAGCTTTAACATTTCAATATTATCAAATGAAAATCTGTAAGTTATGGCTAATATTTTAGTATTCGTTTGGATAAAATAACGGATTCACCAAATGAGCCAAGTGAAATGATGGTCACTTTGTCATCTCCCTGTACTGCATGTGTTCTAATTTTCTGAATACGCGGCTGGCCGTTCCGCGAATTCGCGGCTGGCAATTTCGGTCCCAATACTGTGCTAGCTTCAGCTCGGTGTGCGCGTATTTAAAAAATAAGTTCATGAGTTTAGCAATGTTTTTGTTGTTTAATCCTACAATAATTTCATAATCAAAGAGAACAACAATTCATTAGTGAACAAACCCATTAGTGATCATGGTCGAGGTGAGTTTTTTTCTCCTATGTACTACTCCTGAGTACTACTTAGATTGAATTATGAATAAGAATAATTTGGCGTTGAACTTGAACAAAGAAAAATTGACTAGAGCGGGATTTGAACCAACGACCTCCGGATTAACGTACCGGCGCTCTACCAACTGAGCTATCTAGCCCTATGTTGGCGGTCTCCCTATTTCGTCAATATCTTTGTTCGGGGTGCCAGTCAGAAGCCATGCAATCGTTAACTGCCGTGCAGTGAGGGATCACACCCAAGTTCACGATGTACAACCTGGGAAGCGGCAGCCATGGGATCACCTTGAGGGGGATGCGACTTTTTTTTTATTTTAAATGTCAAGTATTTTCAAGTAAAATGAACCACAAGGGAAACTGACTCGGTAAATGTCAAATAGTTTGGGGTTGAAAAAAAAATTGACTAGAGTGGGATTTGAACCAACGACCTCCTGATTAACGTACCGGTGCTCTACCAACTGAGCTATCTAGCCCTATGTTGGCGGTCTCTCTATTTTGTCAATATTTTTGTTTGGGGTTCGGGAGTGCCAGTCAGAAGCTATGCAACCGCTAACTGCCGTGTGTAGCCAGGATCACGCCCAAGTTTACGATACAACCTAGCTGGGAAGCGGCAGGAACGGGATCACCTTGACTTTGAGGAGATGCGACTTTTTAAATTTTAAATGTCAAGTAATGAACCACAAGGTAAACTGACTGGGTAAATTTCAAATAGTTTGACTCACTATGTGGCCAAGTTAGGGCTCACACCATGGAGGTAGAAATTGCCTCCACGCTCACACTTGGCCACACAAGTTGAAGTGGGACTAGCTGCACGCAGTCTCTGATTCCCTGAATGTCTGAAATTTGGAAAGTAACATATAACACAGAAAGCATGTTGTCATCATTTGCTTGTTGATCAATCCTGGTTGAATCTACTCATAGTATAGGCCTAGTTCTAGTCTAGGACTAGAGAAGGTTAAATCATGGAATATAATTCATAGCTAAAATGTACACTGCATACAATAATAAATACCAATTGACACTACATGGTTTTAATTTTCAGCCCATCCAGTGGGCCACCGTTGTGGTTATCCACCCAGGATCATACTGGTTGCGGATTGGCCGAGCTGCAGATGCTGTCCCTGTCACAATCCCTCATCTTATCGCTCGAAGGAAGAAGGATCCATCTCAGCCACTTTATGAAGATTCCATTCTCATCAGGGACGGGATATTTGTAAGTCAAAGAGGGAGAAGAAGAAGTGACAACAAGCCAAAAATATTCAATTTTGGAACTAAACAAAGAAAAATTTACTTGAACAGGATATGAACCTCCACCTCCGGGTTAACAAGCCGGGGATTTTTACCAACTGAGCTATCTAGCCCTGATATTTGCATTTTCTCTATTTTGTCAATTTCTTTAATCAGGGGTGCCAGTCAGAAAGAGGAGGTTGCAGGTTCAAATCCTGTTCTGATCAATTTTTTATTGTTAACCCCCAAATTGCATTAAAATTTACAGAGTCAGTTTCCCTTGTGGCTTATTACTTAAATCATGTAAAGGTAGGGTCATACTTTGGTAATGACCCCCCCCCCAAAAAAAAAATGTGTAATTTTAATCCAAAAGCCTATTTGTTATAAAGATGGAAATGCTTGTCCTGCGAACTTATTTCTTCTGTAGTGCCCCCACAATTAGTAAAATGTAAATATCTTCTTTGAATGAAACTAGTCAAAACAATTAGCAACGATGTTAGGCCAAATCCGAATTGGCGGCTACGGCTACAGCTATGGCTGTTGCTAAGGGTGCTGCCATGGATGTCCTATACTCCAATGTACTGCAATCCAGCTTTAGCCCTAGCCATAGCCGCCAACTCTTGACTTGACCATACACCAACAGCTCCTTTCAGATCCATTACAGCTCCCATTACATATTTCTTTTGCATTGACTCTGAAATTTCTTTTTACATGGGTGAGTGTACAAGTCACTAGACAACCGGACGGCTTTATTCTTGTGTATTTTAATGCAGCATCCCAACAGTGAAACACAGCAGGAGCAGACTCTTAAGATGGTGGAGCAAGCCATCTGGTCTCGTAAGACATCGCAAGGTCAACGCAGACAAAGTGTACCAGCTTCAGAGGTATCATTCATTTGTGATTTATATGAATTTGGCTTAGGAAGCACTTTGTTTATGCACCAAGATGGTATATTTGTTCATTGGGGTTAGAGTTAAAGGGAGGGTGTATATTTTGTATTTTTACTCCAACAATTAGTGACACAAAAACTTACTTGGTATGGAGCACTGCAGATGTTGATAATGTATAACATTTTTAAGAAACAATTCCCTTCAAACGAATGTGGTTCAAGAGAAAGAAATTCACACAAAAATCAAGCTTAGAAATGTTTCATGCATGAAACGTTTCTCAGATTGTGTATTCCAATTACGGATTATTCTTCCTGCTTGGACATCTACTACCAATGAAATGAAATTTTCCCAGGTTAATTTTATTGTATATTTTATATCTACAATTATACAGGATAAAAACAATCAAGAGTTCCCAAAACCAAAGGTATTCTTTGCCTAAAATGCTTGATATATTGTACAGGGAGCCCACTGGATGGCAGCACCTAAAAAAACCTGTTGTACATTTATTGAACAGTTACTGGAAATACTGATGTTTGACTGTGCTATTCACACGAGATCTTCACTTGTCAAAAGAGTATTTTATGAAGATCAAATCCATCATGCCATCTCTCTTTACTTAACTAAAAAAATCTCACCTTTTCTATACTTTATACTTTTTTGCTAAGGGTATTTTCTGTATTGATGAATTGATGTATTATTTGTTGTAAAGCGTTGAATACCATTTGCGTAAGAACGCTATACAAGTGCTTGGATTATTATTATTACATATTGTTGTGTCGGCTTAAAAACTTATCTCAATTTTGCAAAAACGTCATATCTCGTACGAAAATTGTCTGTGCAAAAATGACGTACCTCGGTGCTTGTGTGTACATCCGGGCTAATTTAAGCTAGTTACAAACTCGGGCGTAACGTAGGAGTGACGGCGCTTGTCACTGACCAGACGATTGATTTTGTCCACACAGGTTTTGACATTCAACCGCTCCGTCAAGTCACAGCCTTTAGATGAAAACTCTGGTATGAGATGGACTGACACATCGAGCCAACCCGAATACATTGTCGGAGACGAGGTTAGATTTATCTTGCTGTGTAAATTATGCAAAATGTACACACCTAAAGGTAGGGTCATAGATTCGTTTTTGTCAACGTAATGCAAATTTATAGGCAAAGTTATAGGCGTGGTATTTTTCACAGGAACTTTGCATACATCCAAGTTAAGCGAGGTGACAGCGGGTACCAATCCCTAGCAGCAGCATTCGCGAACGGACAGCAACCCCCAGAAATCTGAGAGATGATTCATGCATGAATCGTTTCTCAGATTTCGAATGCATTTTGGTGAAAAATATCCAAACCATATTACTCAGAAAGGATTCTTTTCTCAGCTTTTCAGCTGCAGTGCTTCTCACCAAGTATGCGTTTATGCTCATTAACGTATTACCCTGCCTTTAAGCTGTTTATCAAAAGTTTTTTTCACAACCATTTAGTTGATGGTTCCTAGAACTCATCTTTAAAAGTTAACAAATGTTTGTAAAAAGTGTTTCAGAAGGGGTGGAATGTTGATGTTGCAAACTGCTTACTGCATACCTCTTGACTTGGTATACATTAAAAAAATAGTTAATGGCCTGGCAATTCAATCTACCAGATCTTTTTTCAAAGGCTTTACAAAAAAATGTTGTAATGAAAATGAAAACAGTGTTCTTGACTTGCTCATTTGAACGGAGAAAACATCAATGGTTTTTCGAAGAGTGAATTTATTTCATCCCCAGGTTTAAATTTACACAACATGTGAACATTTCGTCAAATTTGTGTATAATTTATTATAATGTTATTATTTTAAGATCAATTAAATGTTGCAATCGAAATAATCCAGTTAGCTTTCAGGTTGAAACTAATCAGATTTCTTTTAACCATCATCAAGTTAAAGTTGTTACTTTTTTATGATTTCTCACAAGGCCCTGTACCTTGAACCAGCTAATGGCTACAACATCCACTGGCCTATCCGGAGAGGTCGATTCAACCTCCACCAAGGAGCTGGAGGGTCGCTGACCAGTGTGCTGCAAGATTTGGAGACTATCTGGGGGGCGGTGTTACAACAGAAACTAGACATCCCTGTTAAAGATCTCAAAGTAACTAGGGTCGATAAAAGGCCTTGAATTTCAAAAGGGCACTTCCATCCATTAGATTTTAAAGTCTACGGGAAACTTTTGAAGGGGCACAAAGACCAAGACCAAGGATAACAGAGGCTGTAGCCTTCGTGTAACTCTAGGCCCGTGAGAAGTTAGATTTCTTTCTCAGGCTGAAGGGCTGTGTACACTATTGTTTGGCTGATTTTTTTTGATGGACGTGTACATGTTTATTATCTCTTTTATTGTTCTTTGTTTTGACTTTTTATATCTCATTGGCCCCAGGCAGAACAGTGGAATCACTGATTGAGTCCCTGAGTAAACAAGAACAATTAATAAATAAATAAGTATTGAACCAGGGTGCTTCTTACTTTCAACTTTTGGGGGGGGGGTTTACTGGAAAAATATATAGAAAATTCATCTTTGAAGAGGCAAGTTCAATTTCATTTTACAAAAGCCACTTCCATTAGACAATTTTAAGGGAATACTTTGAATGGACACAAAGTCTAAGACCAGAGGGCCTAACTTCACAGAGATGTTCTGCTAAGCAAAGATAAGCAGGACACCAGTCACAGATTGTACATAGAGCCCATCAGCCTCCTTGTAATTCCTGGGCCCAATTTCATAGAGCTGCTTAAGCAGAAAATATTGTCTGCTAAGCAGAAATGAGTAGGATACCAAACACAAATTGTACATGTGACATGGTAGTTTGGCTGTTAACCTTATTCTTGTAAGCATAATTTTGTTGTGCTTAGCTACTTTTTTTTGCTTAAGCAGCTCTATGAAATTGGGCCCTGGCCTGGTAAAGATAACAATAGTAAGTTTCCTTCAAGCATGTCAGACTGAGATTGGTGGATTTTTTTATTTTCTCGTCTTTCAGCATTACCGCGCCATTCTTGTCATTCCGGATATCTACCATCGGCCACATGTGAAAGAACTCATGAATCTGTTGTTGCTTAGGCTTGGATTTGGTGCTGCCATCGTCCACCAGGTAAGATGTTGTATTTAGGTTTCCAAAGCTCAAGAGGAAAAGGTAAATAATTTCAGATGAACATCATTTTACCTTTCAAGTTCTAAGGATAGGAGCTCATTATATGTGGACATAGTTTAGGAGAAAATATTGTTTAACAAAAGTATTTGCCCCCAAAACATACAAAACTAAAAGTCAAGAAATGCATTATATGAGGAATTAAAAAAGTGCCTCATTTTGAAGTAGGAGTTTCTCGCAGTGCAAGGATATTTTTCACCATTTTTATATTTTAACCTCAGGAATCTGTCTTGGCCACATACGGCAGTGGACTTAGTAGTGCTTGTGTTGTGGATGTTGGTGATCAGAAGACAAGTGTGTGCTGCGTGGAAGATGGTCTGTCCCATAGAAACACAAGGTATTTCTTAAGCTAGAGATGTTTGTTGTAGTGTCGTGGCAATATGAAAGTTGTGGCTCTCAAAAGACCCAATGGTGTAAAATCTCAAAGTTTCAATCAGTCTTCATCTGCTCTGGAATATGGGGTCGTTGGTTCGAATCCCACCCAAGTAGTATGCCTGTGGATTGTTTTTTCGGTATGATCTTATGACTATAAAGTGGTTGTCACACATAGGTGGAACGGTAAACAAAACAAGTAATAAATCTTATCTCCGAGGCAATTGTTGCATCTTTTAAGTAGTCTTCAGGAGTACGATCAGTTATTTTGTCTTGTGTCGGGTACTTTGGGTACTGCATCAGGGAGTAATGAGGCTGGGCAAGTTGGGTTGCGGAGAGGGGTGCTCTCATCTGCATGGTAACTGAGTAATGATGGTTTGCTCCATTTATAATGTGTTGGTCCTTGATGAAGAAGCTCAAGTCAAAGATGTTTAATTTCCTGAATCTTTTTTTGTTGTTTACAAACCAGCTCTTATATCGTTACATGTGACAAAGCACACTCCCATGAAAAAAAGACAAAAACTTAAAGACATCTTATTTCGTGGTACAGTGTGACTTTTGTTTTCATCCCAGATTGTGTATGACGTACGGTGGCAGTGATGTCACCCGTTGCTTCACCTGGTTGCTAGAAAGAGCTTTTTTCCCCTACCAAGAGTGCCAACCAGCTAAAACCATGGATGCCCTCCTCCTCCTAGAACTTAAAGAAACCTTCTGCCATCTTGACCAGGTGAGTATATCATTTGGTATTCTTCTTGCATCTTTGTTTTCAATTCAAGATTTCTTTTTGGTGGGGGCTGTTTTTCAACAGGAAAGAGCACTCAGAGAGGACTTCTGGTTGTGGCTTTTTTTAAACATCGGCTCTGGCTCCTGCTCCGGCTCTGGCTCCAGGCTCCATTTGATGTTGATGTGCACTGCTCCAAAATTGATGACGGAGCCCAAGCCAGAGCCTGAGCCCAAGTCTATGTTTACCTTCTTTCCCCGTGATACCAGATAACAGAGGGCAACTTTGAGTTTAAAGTTCTTTTTTAAAACTTGACCTGGCTGTCAGATTCCAGACGCTGCATTCTTTCCATCGGCTGTCCATTCTTAGTGAGCTTATAGTTGACTGTCTGTGCTTTATTCACCCACTGCATTATGTACATGTAGCCCTTTCAATAGAACTTTTGAAGTACATAATTTCTTTGCCTCCATTGTCCATGTTCTTCCATGCATGCTCTACAAAAGGCACCAAAAGGTCTAGTTGCAGCAACATGCCGTATAATAAAAAAAAACTTGGCCAAATCCTCTGGTACAATATTTCTCTGATAAAAAAATATTATTTAAGCACTAAACAATACTCACAAAATGCTCTAGGACATCCTTTCCAAGAAAATAGTATTGAGAGAGTTGTGACAACTTACAACTAGAAGCCATTTTCGGTCAAAAAAAAACGCATGTTCACATACAGGGTGCCAGACTAGACTGTACATTGGGAAAATGGCGTCCAGCAACCAAGTGACCAAAGAAAACTGGTCCCTCCATGTCACAACTCTCTCAATACACTACTCTGCCCTGCAGTATATCACCAGTGGGATAAGGGAAAGGACGTTAGAAAGGAAATTCGCAATTGTTAATTGGGTTCTCTGAACAGATGATGCAGTTTTCCAGACTTTTAAACAAGGGCCTAAAAACACAAATCTCTTTCGAACAGGACCTAGATGGGTCGCAATTGCTAGACTTCCATGTGCGCTACCCCTACCAGCCAACCCTGATGTATCAGTTGAAGCTGGGGGATGAGACATTCCACGCTCCCATGGGGATGTTCTATCCCTTAGCCTTTGGGGTGATCGGTGAGAAGATGACCTACACCCAGCAAAGAAACCAAGGAGATTCTGAAGACATCCACGATGAGTTGTACCTGCTGCAGACTCAGAAGGAACAACAACAGGTAAAAAAAAAGGGGGTTGAATTATTTTTCTCTTCAGTGCTATGTTACGCTACTACGTTGGATAGGGGATACTCCTGTCACTGGGCACACTAATTATTTGAGTAGTTAAACCAGTTGACTCCGGCAATCAACCAACTTTTACCGTAAAGACGCCAAACATGGTGGTCTTTTGGCACTGGTGCACAGTACACACAGAGCCTTCAAAGTGAGTCACCAGCATTTTGCTCAAATTGTTTGGGTTTTTTTCCTGTACAACTCAAGAAGCAAGGTGCTTTACAACTGCATCACTAAAGGTCAGCGTACACTCAACAGTTTAAATATTTACAATGTAATAATTTAACGTCCTGTCTTTTTTACAGTCGAACAAATCAAAAACATCCAATGCTCCCAACTCAGAGTCCAGTATTCAGAATGCAGACAGCGTCATGACATCATCAACAAACCAGTTATCGTCGTCACCAAACAGCCAATCACAGAATGACCTGATACAAGCAGAGGAAGCCCCGCCCCCGACCATCTCCAGGCGGATATCCACGTCGCAGTCCATGGACAAACCTTTAGGTGTTGATCAGGCAATACTGCATAGTATTGACTGTTGCTGTAAGTTCAAGAATCAGAGTTCCCCTTTTGAAGTGTTTTATGTGTTGGGTCTTCTTTTCATTGTGTAAAACAATAGTGATAATTGTAACAAAATCACAATTCTTAAATGAATATACAAGAGAAATGAAAAAGGAAGCGAATATTCTCCAACATGGGAGATCGTTCAATTTGACGTTAATTTGAAGGGGGACAGGTTCGTCCTTTCACTTCTTAAAAAGTACTCAGCAAATATATAGTTTACTTGATTTCAGATTTTTCAAATGTGATCGTTTTTATTGTTTTGTTTAGATGTCGTGTACTGCTCAATTTCCCAGTGTCATTACTTTTCCGTATTTTGCAGTCGTATTGGGACTGTTAATGATGCTAACAAAATTATGGCCCGCAGAAAAACAAACTAGCATTAAAAGTACAAACAACCAAAACATCAGCCTTGATATCAATGTGATATGAAACATTCTATGGCAAATGTAGACTGTAGAATAAGCAAGGCATTGGTGTGATTCTTGTCGATCGAGATTGACGGTGCCAAGGAGAGTTTTGATCAACTCTTGTTGTCTTTGACAGCATCTGATGAGACCAAGAAGAAGATGTACAGTTGTATTCTGGTTGTCGGAGGGGGACTCAGTCTCTTCCAAGGAGCCACTGACATGCTTCAGCATAGAGTCCAATCCAAGATGCCTCCATCCTTCCGAAAAGTGGTAGAGAAAGTTGAAGTTATCTGCAAATCTAAGGTGATTTTTGTCTTTTTGATGAATCACCCTTTGTTATTGGATTCATTCACCCGTAACTTTCTTGTATTTAAAGCATGTACTTGGCTTGTCTCCTTCATTGTAGTTGATGAAGTAGTTGTTGCAACGAAAGCTCATGCAGGTTTTTTTTTATTTGTTAGTCTTCCTTGTTAAATCATTATCATTATTAAGAGACACTTATAGAAAAAATCTGATCAAACATGTATATAGCGCATTTTAAAATTTAACGTATCAATGCGCTTTACATTTAGTGCCCTGGTCTATGGGCCAACAACATTCATGTAATCTTTCTCAGCACCTTGGGGAGTACATAGCCCTGGGCTGCTAAGGTGCTCTAAAGGATTTTTCAAACAAAATATCAACCTCTACCCTTGCAGGTATCCATTTATACCCCTGGGTGAAGAGAAGCATTTGTAGTAAAGCGTCTTGCTTAGGAACACAAATGCCACAATTTTTTTTCGTCTGAAATTATTGTCTGCACTTTTTGTAAAATGTAGTTGTAATCACTTTTTCCTTGAAAAAGAGGTAATTTCTTGTCATGAAGAGCTTATTGACTGCAAAATGTGTGTTGGAATAATGTACAATTGTACATTTCCAACCAAGTTTTTGCCATCCAAGTTCGGAAAACTATGGGAAGCCATAAATGCAAAACAGAAACACATAGCCATAGTTTGTAACAATGTTACACAAATATTTTAAAATAGTGTTAAGTTTGTTGGAAACAAAGCAACCAATCATGGGATGGATTTTCTTTTTAATTGAAAGTTTGCAGACATGTTAAATTGGTTTAAAAAAAATTGCTAACATTTGGCTGCCATGCCAAACTGCACGGTTTGTTTATCAACAATAGAAAGGTCTATACTGTTCTAAACATCCAGACTTCCCAATTTATCAGCCCCCGTTTCTCCAACCCAGAAACACATTCCATATTGTCCCCACCCACTAACTAGTTACTTCCTTCTTTTCTACACCATGGAGAGCTTTTGACAGTTATGAACAGCTGCAGGTTTTTATATTCCATGTTACAGGATCTAGACCCTCGGATGACATGTTGGAAGGGAGGGACTGTCCTTGCGTGCCTGGACACCGCTCAAGAGCTATGGATCAAGCAGAAAGAATGGCGGAAGCATGGACTGAAGGTGCTACGAGAAAGATCTCCGTTTGTGTGGTAGAGAATGTCAGAATCCGACACTTGTGGGTGAAGTGTTACTTGGACAAAACTGCGAGGCAGTCAAAGTCTTGTGAAGAATTAAAGATCCCCAAAACAATGTGCTTTACAGCTGGTTGGAATGTCGGCTTCTGGTGACGTTGCAGGCTGAAAAAAACAGGTTCTTAAATGTTGCCCTCCAAGAGCATATCGTGTGCCTCTTGTCCACCAACAGTGACCGCCACACAACTTTACAGCCGGTTGGAATGTCAGCTTTTGGTAATGTTGCATGCTGGCAAAACAAGGTTCTTAAATGTTGCCCTCCGTGAGCTCATTGTATGCCTCTTGTCCGTCAACAGTGACCACCACACTGGTAACATTAGGAAAACGAGGCTTCTGAACAATTGGTGTTATTGGGTTTCAAATTGTGCCTGCATGAAATCCAGGCTCTGTGGCTCTTTTTTAAACATATGATGTCACAGGTTACGTGGTCTATATGGTAGGCATCTTTCATTCTGATATTGAATGGTCAGACAGTAGGAGAGTTTACAGATTAAGAGTCGTAGGTTTGCTGGTTAGCATTATTGTTGGTCAGGATGTCTCTGGCAAGAGGGCATGGCCATTTTCATTTTGCAAAGGGCACCTCCATTGGAAAATCTTAAAGTTTATGGGAAACTTTTGAAGGGGCGCCAAGACCACGGCAATGGAGACCATTGCCTCCATGCCTTGAGCCCGGTATCACAGAGCTGCTTAAGTGCAAAAGGTAGCCAAGCACAAAAACATTGTTGCTGAACAGAATAAGGTTGCCAGCCAAAATACAATGTCACCTCTTCCGACCTTGACAGTGCTTAGTTTTAAAGCAGTTGAGAAGTAAAGTTTTCTGCTTAAAATCGTTAAGCAAAGTTTTCTGTTTAAGCAGCTCCTTGAACTTGGGCCCTGATGTTTTCATGTAGGCAAATATTTAAGGGAACACCAAGTTGCATCAAGAGAGAACATAGCTTTTGTCTCCCACTGCCATTGAACTGGCATGCAAAATGTGTTGAAAATGCAAGGCTAATGCTACTTGCGAGGTAATGTTCTAACGGGGACTCAAACCAAGAGATTTTCTACGGGTTCACTTCTGGAATGATTATGAAGATCTCATGTAGCTGAATTATGAGGTGATGATTTTATATGAAGCATTTTTTCAATAAAACTTATGGAAAATAGAATGTTTTCAGTGTTTGTACATTTTCTTTATATACAAGTTTTTTAGTTTACACTACGACCAGAATGCTTATAAAGATCCCTCTCTATGCCTCCTACTGGCTCAGGTTGCATCCATCTATCAATCAACATTATGGGGTGAAGTCACTATTTGCCAAAGGGATTAGTAGAGTGGTGTTTGAAGCTTTGCATGGTGTGGATCACTATAGTAGTAAACTTGCAAGTACATTTATTTATAATACTCCTATCAGAAGAACGACCAAAGTTTAAGTCCCTCCGTCACCCTCCCATACATCGGCCATGCATGACAAAAGCTTCAGTGCCAGCGCAAAGCCTGGGAGCACGTGCACCCCCCCAAAAAAAAAAATTAATAAATAAATAAATTGTCAGTGCCCCCCCCCCCCCCACCAAAAAAAATTGCAATAGTGCACACAAAAAGATAAGGGAAAAAGAGGAAAATGCGTGTTTGCATAATCTAATGTAGTGAACGATCGCGATCGGGATCACTACCGGGGCCACAAAATGCCAAGAATATAACAGGATAGTGGCCCCCTACAGCATCCCCCTCACAAAGTAAAAGCATGACCCCCACCACTGACAAACCCATTCCCCTGGGGCCCCCCATTTGAAGGCAATTCCCCCCCCCACGCCGCTGTTCAGCGCATCTTCAACCAAGCACAAGTCAACCTCTTCCACACGGCACCAAGTAAGACCCAAGCATCACTACAAATACACAAGTACAAGGAGACAACCAAGGCTGGGGTTTACCAGATCGCCCCTGACAAGTCCTGGCACCAACGCAGAGTGAGGAAAGCCAACACAGTTCCACAAGACATCCGTTTCTGTTCGAAACGTCGAGACTGCACCGGTTCTTCTCAGAACCACCACTTCCTGTAAAGCACATCATTCTATGGGCCGTAAGCGCAGATTCCCGGGTAAGCAGAGCCATAAAATTAGGCCCTGGTCTACACCGACACAGAAATGAAACACTTCATTCTTGTGAATGCAATTGAGCTTTCCTACTCTTATATCCAACATCCAAAACCTTACCACCAAGACAAAAAAATTAATTCAGTACAAAGAAATTCACAACATGATATAATTTCCCTCATCACACTGAGAAATAATCTTTCAAGTAAACCAAATAGATGTGGTACATGTAGATACTATAAAAGATTTATTTAACCGTCTATTGTACATCCTATAATGCATCACTGGAATTGTTTTGTATGATAGAGGTACTTTCGTGGACACCAAAGAAAACAAATAAATCTTAGGAATTTAAAATTACTTGATGCAAACAAATTAACCTACAGATGGGGATGTGACAGAACATTTGAGTATTTTTCTTACTTCCCCAAAAAAATCTTTAAATTATGTTTGCTTTATCTCAACTTTACAGGGAATAAAAATGGAAGAAAAATCATACTCTACATTAGTTTGGTTAAATAATACATACAAGAATTATATCAATTAAGTTAGCAAAGTCTTGTTTGTACAATGTTTCAATTCAATTTTCAGTTGGTGCATGTAACTTCATCTATTCATCAGATTCTCCGTTAACCCAATGCAAGAACTACATCGTAAGATTCGTAAGATTTTTACAAGAACGGAAAAAAATTGTAAATAAACAAACTAAACAAAATAATCCAATAAAAAAGTTTATGTCAAGTATATACATATTCAATAAGTTAATTGCGAACGTTTATGGGCAAGAGTTTCATTTGGCCTTTTTGAAACACTTGTCCATGTACGGTATTTACATCACATGACCTCGGAGGACTTGACCTCAAGTAACCCCTTACTACTCCACGGCCATCTTGATTGTTTCCAATGTCTAAACGGCTTAAACACTCCGACAAAACCAAAACTCACGCTTCCAATCGTGGGAGGCCATTTGAACAAAATAAAATGGATGACTTGGTGGAATTCAAGTCAGTAGCAGACATGCAACTTGGTAATAGCACTCTGCCCCAATGACGCAATTTTTGTTAAAAATACCCGGCTGTCAGACAAACATTCCACCACTCACTTGGTGATCATCGGTGCACCAGACCACAATAAGATTAGTACAGTAGTACAATCAGTATGCGAGTAAACATAAAGCTTGGACATATAAGCGAGCATCTGTTAGTAAAATGTCCAAGATCTGGGTACTGAGCTTCTATTTTTTAATCAGTGCAGAGTGCTATTGCAAAATAAGAGAAAATGCCAGACAGATAAAAAACTTTTAAGCCAAGTTTTTCAGTTTTCTTTGGCATTATAACATTCTTTAAAAAACAAAATGGAAATCAACTGATCAGCTAAAAAGTTGCATGCCTTCAATATTCTCTGAGGTCATGTGATACTTGCGGTAGACTCTAAAAAAGGTAACCGGTAGCTGTGACCTTCTGTTGGCCTAATCAATAAAGAATCCCATTGAGACAACTCTAGTCTGATCATAATGAGGTCATGCAAGGTCGCAGCAACCGGTTACCCTCTAGGGTGTACCGATATATCTGTGGGGAGTTGGGGATAATTTCTGCAGCCAGTCCATCGGCCTATGTGGATCCACAACAAAGTGGCTTGTCCACACAGGCGTCATCATTGAGTGTGGAATACTACACACACTCTTGGCCACAAGAAGTGGAGCAACAATCGCCAAAATAAAAGCAGGACATTAAGAGTCATTGCTGACAAAGAGGTCTGAAACTAGGATCTAAATTTAAGGAGGTATATTGAAATTATGACATTTCATCCTTTGGGTAACTAGTGGGGTTATAGATTTCAATGAGCTTCTGGGAACAGTATCCTCAGAGCTAGAGGAGTAGATTGAGCAATGTCATCTTGTAGTTGCTGCATCATGAAAAATGTTTATGAATCCATAATTTCTAAAACCTGTAGTTCACAATGTTTAGTCTTCAGAGCTGCCAACATTTGCATCTTGCAATCAGGGAGATTTTGTATAACAAGTAGGAAGATATTTAGCATTGTATTTAACATAATAGGGACAAAGTTTCCACAATCAGGGAGATGGTCAAATTTGTTCATCAGAACATGGAAAGAGTGGTTGATTTTCAGGGACCTTTCTGCAGAATCAGGGAGAGTTGGCAGCTTTTGCTTACGGGACATCCAAAGTGTTCAAAAAATGTTAAGGTCATACAGAGTTGCGACTCGGAGTGTATTTATTTAATCTCACTGGTAGCTCTTGTCTTGGCGATGTTGCTCAGCATGCCTGCTATAAGGGTCTACAGCAGGCATTTACCTGTAAGAAGAGATGAGGAAGTATATTAAATTAACAGATTATATAATATAATTATTTTAATAAGTGCCTATGGATTTTTTTTTCCACAGGACTTGGGGAAAATACTAAATATATACAGTGCTCAAAACACATCGGTAAAAGGGCAAAAACTATATAATTATATTAAGTGCATTATTATTGTTATTGGTTTATTGACCTAAACTTGGCAGCTCATTTTCATAAACATCAAATAATAGCAAATATATAACTAACTTATCATGGAGATCCTATTTATGCATCTAAGTTGAAAAAAAACATCAATATATATACACAAAATAGTTATCATTATATACATGCAAAAAATAGTTAATGGCCTGACGTTTCAACCCTAGCAGAGTCTTTCTCGAAGGCTAAATGACAACACAACACACAATAACAGGTATACAAGTGAAACAGAAGCATTTATACCACAAGTCCTCTTGGTTGGTAAGCAGTTTGCAACAGCTTACTCTATTTTCTCATTATGTACATGTATAGAAATTGCAATATCATAAAAACACTCAATGAATTTAACATTTTATAAATCACAGTACATTATTAATTCATACTTCTGTTTATCATTCGGAAATAATACAAAAGTGTGTCAACTTTAGACTTCAAAAAATGAAATCCAAACTATTCAGTGTAATATCCTCTTGGTTGGTAAGCAGTTTGCAACAGCTTACTCTATTTTCTCATTATGTACATGTATAGAAATTGCAATATCATAAAAACACTCAATGAATTTAACATTTTATAAATCACAGTACATTATTAACTCATACTTCTGTTTATCATTCAGAAATAATACAAAAGTGTGTCAACTTTAGATTTTAACGATAGTAAACCCTTGGAATCGTTTGCAGTCACAAACCATGCCAATAGCATCAAGAGAATGCCGAGTTTCACCGCAATCGAGTTCTTGCCGTGTACGTGGCAAAACTATATAAAGTGATATGGCAAAATGGCGACGCGCGTCAAGCATTTTAGCAGGGTTTCTTATTGGTCAATCTAAATGTTTGAAGTATCTGTACGTGGGTCTTTCCATAAATGAGGGGGCCAAAGCGGGACATGGTGCTATATCCCATTAAGTGATGGGGATAGCTAATACTTTTAATGTATAACTTCAATTTCTCGAATCATATTTTTTTTTTTCATATACGATCCAAAACTATCCATCACACTGTGACGGAGACACTAGAGTCTCAGTTTCCTGTTACAGTGTGGAACTTGTGACTTGTTTTGCCATAAATTAGTGGGTTTTCATTGAAAATTTTAATTTCAAAGGGTAATATGTAAACATCATTGGTATACTGTAATTCAGCTATTTTCAATGAAAACCTTCAAACATAGGCCACATGTAGCAGGTATTACATATACATTTTGCTCGATTCAGCCTCAATTTGGTTACAACAAAATAGATTGGAGAAAAATCAAACTGGCTGCTCCAAGATAAAGGTCTATGGACAAAGCAAATTTGAAAAAACAGTTTGGGCAATAACAATACAATACTACATTATACATTGTACTAATCTTTTGTAATATTTTGTATCTATAAGTGGCAGCTTTATCATAATTGACCCTTGCTTGCGACTCTTACCTTCCTCATCCACCCCCAGCAGGGGGCGGGGCACTTGGTCCTCCAGCCCCGCCCCTAAAGCCCCCCATTCTTCTCCTTGGGCCTGGGGGCGGACCACGTCTGTTGAAAGAATTAGAAATAAATGGCTGTTATTGTTATGAGACTACAACGTCTGAGCTCAAGACTAAGAAGTAATCAGGGCCTTTTCCAAACCAAGGCTTGTGCTCCGGCTTTGTCATCAATTTTAGAACAGTGTACATTTTGCACAGTATTTCCAACATCAAACGGAGCCCAGAGCCGGAGACCTAGCCTTAGCCGAGAATTGGAAAAAGCCTCATGCAGTCAAACAAGTAATACAAATGATGCATAGAAAATACAACCCAAGACACACAGCGCTAGCTATGGATAAAAATGGCAAAAATGAAAGCAATTAGGCAATGTGACACAGTTTCAAGGCAAAATGGCCAAATAATTGATGAAAATATTCCTGATTTGTAGTCGAGCCACTTAGGTGGAGTCTGAGACTACATGTAAGTCTTGAGGTACTTGAGTGAGTACAAAGTCTTAAGTCACTTGGTTTAAGTTAGAGTCAGAGTGACAAGTTACTTGACACTTATTTAAATAATTGCAAAAATATTTTAACTTAATAGTATTAGTTACATCAATCCATTGATTTAGATATTGAAACTTTTTTCAACAATAACAAAATAAAGAATTTGAAACAAAAATTGTTGTTAAAATGTCCCTCGTCTTGTTCTACATGTGTACTAAAAGTGTAGAACACTTGTTTCAGTGTGAGCCATCCCTGCCATGGCAATCAAAAAATGAAATCCAAACTATTCAATGTAATATCCTCTTGGTTGGTAAGCAGTTTGCAACAGCTTACTCTATTTTCTCATAATGTACATGTATAGAAATTGCAATATCATAAAAACACTCAATGAATTTAATATTTTATAAATCACAGTACATTATTAATTCATACTTCTGGTTATCATTCGGAAATAATACAAAAGTGTGTCAACTTTAGACTTCAAAAAATGAAAACCAAACTATTCAATGTAATATCTGTATTGTTGGGGGAAAAATGTGACTTGCGAGTCCTTGTATCAAGTCCGAGTCAAGAAAGTAGAGTCCGAGTCTTTTGCCAATGTGACTCATGCCAATTCTGAGTCATCAAAATCGTGACTCAAGTCAGACTCAAGTCCTGAGTCTTGAGCTCGAGATCCTTAGCACTGACAAACTCAACAACAATTGCACATACCCATTTCCACTTCCTGCCATGTAGCTTGAGGTGTGTCCACGACCTTTACTCGTCAGATCAGACTGGAGAAAACAAATTTACAACAAATCACACAAAGTTTCTCAGATGTTTGTAGTTTGCAAATAATAATATGCAGTTCTTATATAGCGCTTTATTACATCCGAGGGTGCCTCATAGCACTCATTATTTTGTCCACAGGGTATGTGGAGCCATGTTTGAAATATGAGACCCATTTATTTACATAGCACCATGTAACGGTTTACAAGGTGCTGTGGCGCAATCTGCAGCCAACCATACCAGAAAACACCAGGGCAAACCCCTTCTCTTAATGATAAGTGTACTGTGTTTTTTAATGTGCATTACACAACAGACAGGACCTAAGGCTTTACATCCTATCCAAAGGAAAAAGCAATAATGGTTAGGTGTCTTAAAGAACACAAGTGTCAAGACCGGGACTCAAAACAGTTTTGCTAATCAGAAACACCAGAGCTTGAGTCCGGTGAGGTAAACTGCTTGGCCATGACATGCCATGATGATTTTTTACAAGATAAGCACGGGCCTGGAATTTCTTCTTTGAGAAGACAAGACCATCTTCATTTTGAAAGAGGCAATTTACATTGGAAAATCATCTTTTGAAGAGGCACTAATGCCAAGACCAGGGCAACAAAGGCCATGGCCATCATGTAATTCCGAGCCAGTAAGCAATCTAGAGGTACATGTACACAACAACAAAATCCGGGTTTACATATTTTTTCTGGAAAACCAAATGATGGTTATTAATTTTTTTAAAGGATTCCACTTGGATACTTTCTTAATATTTCTAATATATTTCTAATTTCTAGTAGATAGTTCTTTTGTTCATGTGAACTAGGAGAATGGACCGAGTGCTGGATGAGTCCAATGCCTTTGTAGCATGTCTCTTTAGTGAGAAGAGAGAATTAGTTTGTAGGGAGCCATGCTCCTAATGTTTATTATCTGAGAGAAAAACATTCACAGAGTGCCCAGTGAGTATCATTTAGGTTTATGCCATCAGAGAAATAAGGTATTTTCGGGGGGATAAATAAATCGTTTCTTTGTAAATTTGTATGATTGGTAGCTTTGAGTAACCAGCCACGTTTTGACCCTGACCTACACATTGTAGTTGTATTGTACTTTGCTGTGACTGTGCTCTGCTTTTATTGTATTGAGTACTGCTACTGTATTCTGAAATATATATTTTATATCTTGCGACATCAAGTTGTGAGCTTACAGGAATTATTGGTGAATGCTCGTCCTTTTTCACAAGAGGACTGTTCCTCCTTCCTCCCCCTCATAAGACGGGGCCTGCATCACTTCACTGATTACATACACGCACCCCCCCCCCCAATTTAATTCAACTGATGAAGAACAAAACATTGAAAACTCGACTTACATAAACCATAGTTCGGAAGCTGTTGGAGAAAAAGAAAGCAAAGAAAATAGGGACATAAGTTATTTTAGAGAACTTCATGTCTATATGGCAAATAGATGTAAATACATACATTGTACAGTAGGCAAAAGTCATGCAAGCTATTTTACATTGTTATCTGAAAAAATTTTGTACTACTGATTCAGTCAATCTGGCTTTAGCATCCAGTTCCGATTAAAAATACTCTTCTAGGAATTTATACTGAATGTCTTTCTCCCCCCAAATTAAGGTTGTTAAAAGCTTTCATGATAAAATTTGTCACATAATTGTCTTGATCAAACAACAATACTAACAAGCTGAAATCCTAACAACAAATTTTATCAAAAGTGTCCATTATATTTTAAAGAACAATAAACATGGTATCATTGCTTGCAAATACTTACAAGAGGATTACAAAGTTAAGAGCTCCCCAAAAGATGTCTGCAATGTATGAGGGTCTCCATGGAGATCGCCCCTCCAGCACTTGCCCTGTAGAACCGACAGAAAAAATATACACTGTTAATTTTGAAGCTTAGATCATGTCACGTAAGTTTTGCTGTGATTTCATTGCTAATTCATCAATCATCTTAGTTTCTGGCAATTTGCTAATACTTTTTTTAAATTTAGAATTCTACAAGTAAGATTTGCATGGTGGGGGACTACAATTTAGTACAGGTTTCTGGGGACACCAGACATAGGGCCCCAAACTCTATGTATGAGTTGCAGTCGTTCTGAAAAGAGCTCTCTATGAGTTGCAGCATTAACAACTCAACATTCGATCAGTATGCTCTCATCGTCTTTAGTCCAGAATGTTGGACTCTGTTGCTGTATGCTGCTTTAGTCCTGCCAATGAGCAGCATACAGAAACAGAGTCCAGCATTCTGCCTCGTAATGTGTTACAATAATCGCAGACCTCGATCCTCCCGACAATCCTACACCAGAGGCAGGCCTGATCTTGGAAGGGCAAGGGCACCAGGCATTTTCTCCTTGACCTTTGTACAAGGCACCTCTATGAGGAAGTTGTAAATTTATTGAATGTTTCCAGGGACAGGGGCATTGCCTTCATTGTCTCCATGAAGCATTAGGCCTACGGAAGGTTACGATGAAACATGCTTAAATTGGGGTAGAACAAAGTCAGAATCCATACAACCGTTAACTGCCGTGTAGCCAGGGATCACACCCAAGCTTACGATACAACCTGGGCAGGGGCACACTGGCACCCCCGAACAAAGATATTGATAGCTAGATAGCTCAGTTGGTAGAGCGCCGGCACATTTATCCAGAGGTCAATGGTTCAAATCCTACTCTAAACAACTTTTGTTTGTTCTTCACCACTTTATTTAAAATTTACCCAGTCGGTTTTCCTTGTGGATTATTACTTGATGTTTACAATTTTTTAACTTGTTATTCAACATTTTATTGTACCCAATTGAATGGGTACCCACTTATTCGAATTGGTAAACAATTGCATTGAGTACACTAAGATGTTGGGTAAAAAAAAAAACTTGCTAATTATTTTTAGCACATGGCCAGCTCTTTACTATAGTAAAGGTCGAAGGGGCAGGACCAAGAGTTTTAATTATCTTAATTTATTTTCTTGCACTGTAACTTGCAAGTAAATAAAATAGAGATACAATAAAAACCTTAGTACGATACAGAAATCAAAATACAAAAAGTACAAAGTGAATTTACTAGACATGCTGGAGAGTAAAATAAATAGTAAGGTATGAATGTAAAATGTGAATTTAACAAATACATACATGGCACAACATATCGTATGAATACTACTTAGAAATTGGTAAGAATCATCTATCAATAAAAAATTGGTTAAAACACGAATTATATTATAGCAAGCACTTAGGTAAAAAAATATATAGTTAGTGGTATGTGTTAATGTGCTGAGTTCTTTGGTCAGTTGGTGTTGTGACTGTTGTTACTGTTTGTTTGTGTTATTGTGTTAGTGTGACCATGGAGTGGAGGTAGAAACTACCTCCATGGTGTGACACTGACACAGTGACAGTGTGGAGTCAGCGACTTCTGCCGAACCTGTTGAAAAATAGAACGAATATGGAGAGGGTGGGCATGGTGGGTATTGGGTGTTGTCAGCTGCTATAGCTTCTTTAAACCACTCTTCTTTTAACATCAACACCAATGATTTTACCATTAAGTAAGCAGGTAACAATTTAGTCGTAGTGGATTCACCCTGCCTGTGTCAGTGTCAAGTTTGGTTCAATTCCCAACAGTCAGACTACCCTCTAAAACCCATAGCTCCAATACGCTGGAAGAAGTGTGGGACTCCATCCAGCGTATTGGCACAATTTAAAGGGCAAACCGGGCTCTAGCTATCCATGGGAAAGGATTCAAAGGAATACCGTCATCCTTTCTCCTCCGTCATGGAGGAATAGAAAAGTAACACATGCACGTATCAAAACAAATAATTTTACATTCATTGAGGACAAGAAAGGGAAAAAACGACGTCAGTTGGCTAACTCGGAAATCTTGAAATTATCTTACACTCACCGTCTGAAATATACGCCATTGTTTTTTAAAGTTTCCTGACGATTATTGCTTCATCATCCACGAAGAACAGCAGCCCTTTACTAACTAAACAAAATAAACTGCATACACGTACACACACACACGCACACACACCAAGACGTCGTACACATCAGCACAAAGAGCGCCCTCTATCGCTACAATTATTTGGAAATTATTATATTATTTGCCTTCTCAGAAATTTTTGTCGCAGACATAATGTATGATTGTCCCATTTTGAGTAAACAATTTGCGAACCTCAGACAGCTTTCTTAGCTGAAAATTAACTACTGAAATGCTGTTCAGTAATCATTGCTCAATTTCCTTCCTAAAGTCAACCGGGCAGGGGCGAAGCTACAGGGGGCCTGAGCCCCCCCCCCCCCCCCGTGCCCCCACATAAATATCAAAATACATGTATTTATATTTTAAAATGGAAAATATGACCCTGCACACCACTGAAGAACAATTCCCCCAAGCCCCCTCTCCCCCCCCCCCCTCCCTAGTGAAAACAAAATCCTGGCTTTGCCGCTGCACCCAGGTACTAAAGTTACCCAGGTATTAAAGTCACCCAGGTACTAAGTCACCAAGGTACACCCATTTCATTGTAACTTCTTTCGCTTTCAATCATTTACTTTATTGGGACTGTCAACATTATTTTTTTTAACCAGAAACAAGACACAACATTTATCTAATTGCATGTGACCAATCCCCAACTGTTTTCTGCACAGGAAATACTTATTGTGCACCAGTGAACACATGGAGAATTTCCTTCTAAGTTATATGCGGGAGAAATCAGGCATTGTCTTTGCTCAAGTCAACCCTATTTTCAACAGACACAGTCACTATTACTCAGTGGCCAAGGAACAGAGTTTTAATTATGGAATTAGTAAATGAATTCCACAAATTTGCAAGCTGCCCTTTGTTTTAATTTACTTTATTTCTGGTTTTACAGTTGTAATAATGTATCAAGTAATTGCTGAAGAAAATAACACCGTTACATACTGAACAATGATTAATACTCAAAATACAAAAAGTTTTTAAAAAACAAGGAAAGACAATGAGTACTTAACATATTTTGTGTATAGAATAATAACAAAATGCTTTACATATCAGTTATTTTAAATACTGAATAAATTTGGTGAAAGTAGTTTACCAAAATATACATAGAACCAACTAATGTTACAGGCGTTAAACTGCCAGATAAACATATACTGTACATGTAGAAACAATCTCACCACACAGTCTCATAATACTTCTCCAACACAGGCAACACTGCCATATTTACATTTATGTGATCAAACTAAAATAAAATTCAATTACAAATAATGCTTATAACATGTTGAATGTCTTTTTGACATGTCCTGAGAAACAATTCTGTCTGCACAGTTATCATTTTTCAGAGGATTTTTTTTTTTTTTTTTTTTCTACTGCAATTTCTTTAACCCTAATGTCCTCACAACCCTTCAAAACCTAAATGCATGTTTTGTTTGATTCTGTTGGACTGAGGACTGCACTAGTCAACTGATTATACTTTACACAGGAGCAGGCAAAATACCATAATCAGAGTCCAACAGGTTTGGTGTTGGGCAATTGTGCTGGATTTTGTTAGGAGAAAGAATCCTAGTGAATCATTCAAGGGAGTTGAGGTTGAAGTACAAAGTAATTGGTAATCTAAAAAAAATTATACATTTCAATCAAAAAGCTCACAGATTATAAAGTTTATACCAGTACAAATCCTCCGAGGAAATATTTCCTTCAGAACTGTCAAATTCAAGGAAAAGGGCACTTGAAGATCCCTATAGATCACAAGTTCTTATTTCAACAGCACTCCGCACGGAAGACGCACATATAGGGTCAAAAGTTTCCTTCCTTCAAAATTTGCCTTGGAAAAATCAAATGTGCCCAACTTAACGGCGATATACATTAAATAAAACTGTTTTAATGGAAAAAGCGTAACATAAAGCTTTCTGGGAAACAATGGCGTGTCGTTTAATAAGTATCGTGGACATCGCGATATTTCAATATTCTAAAAAACCATTATCGATACTGACGATATTGTTCTAGTATCATATCGTGACGATAATATTGAGATATCGTCCACCGCTACTCCGCACTAATGCTCAAAATAGAAGCTCAGTACCAGATCACAGGCAACAAGTCAAATTTCACTAACGTAAGCGCATGTCATGGCCAAGCTTGATGTTTTACTCCGTCTGTACCGATTGTATAACTGTGGTCTGGTGTCGATGCGGTGATCACGCCAGGGCTAGTGGTAGAATGTTTGTCTGAGATCCCGGTAATTTTTAGTAAAAGTGACGCCATTAGTGCGGAGTGCTATTCCCGCAATTGAGATTTGCCTGGTATGAAACGTCTGTGTACAGAATCACTCAAAAAACATAACCACCTTTTACTGTTTTCTCTCAAATGTGCTCAGCAGTTTGGATGAAATGTACTCAGCAGTTTGGATGAAATGTGCTCAGCAGATTTTAAACAAAATCAAGATGGCTTGAATAAATGTCTACCTATACAAAAATAATGAATACAAATTTGAAGCACACAAGGTTTGAAGCTTAACGGTGAGAATAATGTTTTCAGAGACTTACAACAAACATTTCAAAGCCACATTAAATACTTGAAAAATACTATGTTTCATAATAAACTTTGTACATTTAACTACTGTTCTATTTCAGAGGAACAAAGAAAACAATTTAAGAGGCTTCTTTCAATCAGAGTTTAAATACAGTACATGTTCGGTTGTCTTGTGTGTGTCAGATCTGGTGGAAAGATACCCAACAAAACTCCCCAATGAGAAACTTAACAATTAATAAATACTACAAGAGCTAGACTAGTAACACACATGTCTCATAAGTAGAGGGTTTATGGAATAGTTTTACAAATTCTGTGACCAAGTAAAAGCTGACCCTTTTTCGAGGGAATTAAAAATTGATAAATACTAAAAGAGCTAGACTAGTAAACATACATGTCTCATAAGTAGAGGGTTTATAGAATAGTTTTACAAATTCTGTGACCAAGTAAAGGTGACCCTTTTTTTGCAAGACAAACCGCAGCAGAACTGTTTAACTATAAATATGCAGAACTACTTGTCGTTAAGATTTCTTTGGCGTAGTCATACAAAAACACAAATACAAGGTCACTACTATCATAGAGGTCCTTTCTCTATGCTACTATTAATTAATGCAGAAATTTTTGAAGACATCTAGTTACAATCAATAAGGAATGCTTGTGTAATAATGATAAGCACGATGACTGTAAAATATGTAAGTACACTTATTTATAAATTGAATAACCATATAAAACAATTGATTTAGAATTGAACATTTTGCTGGTAAACAAAACAAAATATATATATATATTCTTAATGCTTTTTCGGTGGGAAGTTTGTAGGAATGGCTACAATGTAATACTGAATGTTGATGAACCCCATCAATGGGTCCGTTCATCACATCACATTATACAAAAACCCATGGCAGCTTTGGAGATAGAAGTAGCAAAAACCTTACCCTGTGCAGTAAATGCATGCGTATGTGACATAATTTTGTACCCAGTTAGTTTCCCTTGTGGTTTATTACTTGATATTTAAACTAACAAGTAGCGCCCCTTTAGGTGATCCCTCTGCTGCCACTTCCCAGGTTGTATCGTAAACTTGGGTGTGATCCCTGGCTATATGAGAGTTACAGGTTGAATGGCTTCTGACTGGCATCCCCGAACAAAGATTTTGACTAAATAGGGAGACCGCCATCACTTGGGCTAGATAGCTCAGTTGGTAGAGTGCCGGTGTGGCAGGAGATTCTGTCCCCCCAAACGATGAACTGTGTACAAATTTCTTCTGATAGCGCCCTCTTTTGAACTCACCTCCTTCAGCCCATGTTAATTTCCCTTATGGGGGACAGAATGTCTAGTGGACAGATTTCCCCTATGACATGGGCATGTTAATCTGGAGGTCTTAGGTTCAAGTCCCAGGCTAGTCAATTTTTCTTTGTTCAACCCCAAAATTACAAAGTTATTTTTTAACAACAGGGCTGTTAAGCAATAATGTCAGCTCAGCAGCTCCATGGAGTCAGGCATCTCTGACCTTACCCTGTTTCCTAAGTGTCTTCATCGTCACCTCCAGGCGTTTGATCACCACGATGCCACAGGAATGTCTCTTGGCCGGTCTTCATTCAACTTGACTGGGTGGGCCTTTAACCTTCGCGCACCTCCAAATACCGGCTCTGCTTGTATCTGTCAGACAGGAATAACCAACATCCAGAGTAAGAATACATAACTAATCCCAATACCCAACCCCCAAAATCCAACCCCTTGGAATCCATCAAAATCATTCACGGACTGGAGTGTCATTGCCAAGCGGTCTAGTTCATTGGTCCAAGCTCTGGTGTTGTCAGCAGCAGAGTGTGGGTTCCCAGCAAGGTTCTCAACCATAATTGCTTGTAAAAAGATGGAAAGGTAGTACATTCTGCTCTACCAGCCAGGCTCCTCAGAGATACCCATGCCTACATCCTTACGGACTGTGAAGGGGGTACCCCTGTTTCAGCCCCTGGTGATAGTTGATTTGGTAAACAGCCCAAATCAGTTAAGTGTAGCCCTCACCTTGAAGTGGCCGTCCGGCCTTGTGAGTTAAGCCATGTCTCATAAAAAAATAATACAAAAATAAAAAGTTTGGAGGTTGCAAGTTAAAATCCTGTTTTAGTAAAAATGTCCTGTTTACCAAAAATTTAAATAAAAGCAACATTACAGTTTGCCTGTTGACAACAGTTATTTGCAAAAACACATGAAACGAGTGTAGAATATTGAACCGCTCACAAACCCGATTCCAGTAATTGAATAAACTTAACAACCTGCAATTTTGATATTTCACTGAGATGTTTACCTTGGCAGTTCTGCTTGTTGTCTCCATTCCCCGTACCGACTTCTTCTCTGAGATCCACGCAGATGCTTGTTTGTTCATCGACGTCACAACCTTGCGATGCTGTAAGTAAGAAAAGTCAAGGAAGTTGTCCTAAAGTCCCATACACCACATATCAAGCAGCACAGTAAAAGGGGGGGGGACTTTCTTTAAATTACCCCCCTACCCACCACACATAGACATGCAAAGTCTGCATTTTGTCAACAACAAAAAAGAGGAAATTGCCATGTACGTCAAAACTTTGTACTGTGTCCTTCAATTGCACGGCTAAAACCAAAAACAACAAGAATGGTGTGTTAACAAACACAAATGCCCCGCTGAGATTAATCTCATTCTTGAAATATCGCTCAGACATTTCTTTTGTTTTAGCCCTAACGACCTGAACATTTGACGTAGGGTGTTCCAGAGACCAATCTATACATCAAGTTTGGAGTTGATATGTCAAGCCCTTCTTGAGTTATCGCTCGGACAACGATTGCACGAACGCACAACACACACACACACACACACACACGCACGCACACGGAAGGACAAGGCAAACACTATATGCCCCTTCGGCTGGCTTCGCCGGCGGGGCATAATAAAATTAGCTGATCAGCGCTCAATTTCACGGCCCTGCTCTGCCCTGTAAAGCACATAATTCTGCGGGCCACTAGTGAAGAATTCCGTGATAAGCAGTGCCATGAAAAAGACCCTTCCCATGAAATATGTCAATTTAACATGCGCATGCGCACTCTCCCTATTGGTTGGCAAAATGAGAAAATATCGCGTGTTTTTGTATGGGACTGATGGTGGCGTGAGGCGCAGGCATTTGCGCGTCTGCTTAGTGTTCAACTCTATGGTGTATGCCAACCAGCAGTATCTGTACGCATGCGTGAATGTAATATTTCATGGGAAAGGTCCGTTGGGCCCAGCTGAGATGTTAAATTTATACTGCAACATTTCAAGGGGCACCAAGGCAATTAGCCATTTTCAGATATGGTGGACACATTACGAAGGCGCTCTGGGCTTGGGTAAAGTCAGTCTGTATACACCCAAACCAAACAGCGCACTACTATAGTGTCCACCATATCTCAAAAAGGCTAATGGCCAGGGGCATGGAGGCAATTCTCTCCGGTGCCTCTGTGAAGTATCAGCTCTGCATGCACAAAAACAAGTTGGCAAGGAATCGTTACATGAAGGATTCTGGTCATGTTGCACCCTCAATGAAACTTTAGAGCGGATGCAAAATTTTTTTGTAAATTGAGCTTGCGATTTAGTATGTGAATCCTTCCTTTATTTACCTCTTCCTGCTCCCGCCTCAGCCTGATTTGAAGCTCATTTCGCTGTGTTTGACATGTCGCAATGTAACGCTGAAAGAATCAATTCACATTAGATCATGTTAAATCGGATTCAGGGATGAGATTTGCTGAAATGTCAAAAACTCCTTAAAAATGGCTTGGGTTACCCTTTATTCTAGAACCAGAACCTCTCAGATGTTACAATCCGGGAGGTTTGCATCAGCATAAATACAAAACTACGGGTTTGTACACACTGTGGACTTTCTTCCTTTCGTAATGGTTTTACTTCTTTCAAGAAAATTTGAGAGATCAGGGAGGTTTTGAGAAAAACCTGAAATCAGGAAAAAGCCTGCAAAATCACATACCTGGTGATTAAGAAACAAATGATGTAAAACCAGTACTTAAAATCAAATGTTTTCAGGTATTTTTTGTAGGGAATTAAACTTGAACCCACTATTAAATAAGCAAGAACTCACTATGTGTAATAGCCCGTTTCAGAGGCTAGTTCTACAGAACTTACAACCACAATGTCTTTGGTTAAAATCAAAAGCTGACTGCTAGGGTCGAAATGGCAAGCCACTGTCACGTTTTGCATACCACAGGTCACTTTGGTTAGTATGCAGTTCGTAAAAGCTACTTTTTTTCCAATTGTGTATGAAAGAGATCCGCTTTTGCAAGCTTGGTGTTTTAATCTCTTGATGTCTGCATCAAGAGATTAAAACACCAAGGGAATTCCTTAAATTCCTACAGATATATTTCTCACGACGGCTGGTTATTTTGATTTTATTACACATCCAACAGTGCAATCGCCAATAACAGGATGGCTGACAGGAAACGAGAAGAAATGTTCAGTTATAGATGTGGGAGAAAAACCCCACTAAATCAGGCAAGGCTTCGGTCCGGGATTTGAAGTGAAGGAAAACTACTTAAAGCCAACCTGATATCCAACAGATTAATGCTCAATTTGAAAGTGCGGCTGTATTAAGATATAACCCTAATCTGTAGCTAGCATGCTGTGCAGCGACAATGATAGTCTGATAGTCAACATGCACTCCTACATTCTGGACATCAAGAATAGAGAATTGGATGCAGCTTTTATATCTCATTCTACGAAATAGTATATATTTCAAAGCAAAGTTGCCCCCTGCTTAACAGACCTTCAGTCTAGTTACCTCAATGAGTGGGGTTGAAAGTTGTTGGTGCTGTACGAGAGCGCATTGGCTGCAGAAACGGACTCTTTACTATTTGGAATTACGTACCACACACCGACAGGATTGCTTGAATAATGTTACCTTTGTATTTAGGGAGTAAGACCTTAGATGGAAATCTTGTGAATAAGGTCCATCAGTGCTTTCAATAGCAATCTTACACCAAGAGAACTTTTTGGATAAAAATCCTCAGTGTTACGGGTATTTCATCACACAGTGTGTAGTCGGCCATCTTTACCGGCAATGATAGTCATTTTGTAAATGTACAGTACAACTATGTGTCTAGGCGTAAATACCGCATGCAGCCTGCAGAAGTTCTATCATATTCTTTGCATGATAGGTCAGTGAACTTGGCTGCATAGAAAAATTAGAACACTTGGCGTAAAGCTGAAAACTAAGACCCAAGGTGCCCAGACAGATGGCCTCTATTGGGAACTATCTAAAGACCTTTATCATGGTGCGGCCGTATTGATCTTCTCCCATTCAAATCAATGTAACCAAACCGAGGTTGGAAGGAGAAATATAGTCTGGTCCTTTTCAGTACAATGATTGTCATTATTCATTGCTGGTAGTGGATACCAGGGACATGACCAAGGTGGTGGCAACATGATAAAGATCTGCACCATTTGTTTTAAGATTACCTGGATGGTCTCAACGTCTCTCTTCGAATCTTTACTACTCCTCATCAGAGTGGTGTTTTCATCTCGCAATCTCCTCACCTCGCTGTGAAGATCTTTGTTCTCATCCACAAGACACTGGTGAGGCAAGACGTCAAATAAGGATGTCATCCTCATGATTCACATTGACATAACGGACATAGTCAGTGGGGGAGGGGGAAGCGGGAGAGAGGAGTGTAGGAGAGGTGGGCAGCTTCCTCAGGTTACTTTGAGATAACTCATATTTTTACATAACAAACTGTTCGTTCCCGTGGAGTGGATCATGAGTTTGGTTCACCCAGGAGTCAAGTAAAAATTATTCCGGCGATAACAAGAAAATAATCCTGTCAGGGTCGAAGGAAAAAAATGGAAGATCCCCAACAAAAAAGCACATTTCATATTTCTGACAGCTGAAGAGAAGGGGGCTATTTTTATTTTGTTTAAAGCCAACTCACCAAGTACTTGGGATCCATGTTTTGTGGTCGCATCGGCCCGGCTGCTTTAGCCAGAGACATTGGAGCCTGGAAGAGATAGGGCTGTGTTGGTGAATTACGGGTTTGAAGGGCCATTGTGGTTAGCTCTCGGGTTGACCTAGCGCTCTTTTTCCTAGAAGGGAACAGAACAATTTATCAGCTTCATTGAAAAGAAAATGCATTTAAACTTCAGTCTTGAATCATAAGACTGCTCACTCAAAAAAAGGGGGTTAAGCAAGCCGAGGGACATTGCAGCATATAAAAACAGTGTGGGCGTTGGGTTTACACTACGAAATATAGAAGTGAATTAAATACAAGTATACATTTTTTTTTTTTGGCAAATACCTTCTTCTTAGTGAGTTTGCATTACTGTCGGTTCTGTTCTTCTCATAATCTTCAACTTTGGCCTTTTCAGTCTCGTAGAGTTTCTGGAATTCCTCTGATGTCTTCTGAGCTTTCTTTGTTTCTTTCTCGAGACTGTCCAATCTGTCTTCAGCTATTGTAGAAGGAAAAAACAGAAGACACTTATTGCTCTGAAGTCACACCAATATTTAACAGAAACCTCAGCAGAATCTCTGGTCATTTTAAAAAACCACGCTTTAAACCATGGCTGTACAGAAGTTTACACTGAGGGAGGTTAGACAAAAAAATGATGTGCCGTTGCCGAGCGGTCAAGCGCACCAGACTCAAGCTCTGATGTTTCTGATCGGCAGAGTGTGGGTTCGAGTTCCGGTCTTAAAATCTTACCATCTGTAGCAGTTTTGTCCAACCTATCCAGTACGCTTCTCATTTTCTTCTGCGATTCTTCCACATCACTCTTTAGCTGATGGTTGGTTTGATCAATCTCCGACGTCCGAGCCAGCTGCTCAGCTAGTCTGGCTTCCAGCGCTACCTTATCCTTCTGTAGTTCTACATTGAAGTCAAGCTGTGTGACTAACTGCTGACGTACCGAGGACATAGTGGTATCAGACACCCTGGAGACATTGCAAAAACATCAAAGTAATGTTTGTCCACGTCATCTGAAAAAATACATTAGTTGTTGAACAATTGCATATTTTGTTCACCCTAATATTGCAAAGCTCAAAACTCAAGGAACACTTTTCTGAGATGCACAGTGCCCAGCCGGGATAAAAAAAGTGAAATTAAATTTCAAGAATTAAAACTAAAAAGGCCTTGAGTTTCATCTTTGAGAGGGCAAGGCCAGTCTTACTTTGCAAAGGGCAATTCCATTAGAAAATCTTAAGGTCTGTGGGGAACTTTTACAGAGGCATCAAAGTCAAGACCAGGGCAACAGAGGCCATGATCTCCATGGCTTCCGTGTAATTCCAGGCCTGCTTTACAAAGCTACAATTAATACAAAAGGTTCATATGTGTCCCTACATATTCCAGGACTACACTCAAAAGACCACCTACAATCTACCACTCATTAAAATGAGTTTTTATATAAGCTCTGCTCAAAGGATATTTCAAGACTCTGGGCCTGAGAAACCTGGCATACAAATCAAAAACATGCGTTTGTGGTGCAAATCCTTTGAATTAAGTCCGCAGTTTTTTACCTATATTTGGACAACTTTTTTTGAAAAATGTAGAATCATTTTTATTCAGGTCTGTGCAAGTCAATGATGTGTCAACTTCCTCGCAAGATTCTGTGTGGAGCTCGAACTTGGAATTTCACGCCTGGAGGGCCATGGACAAACGGGGACAAAAGGCTCGGGAATCAATGAATGAATCCACACTTTACTAGGGATATTTATGTATATCCAGGCTTTTGTTTTCCTTTGTCTGACATACCAGGATTTTGTCAGACTGAAGGGCAGCCATGTTTGTTTCCGTTGTTTTCAGTGCATGATTTTCAACATGCCCATAGGCGGCTATCGGCAGTGGCTTACGGCCGAGTGAAGGCTTCAGACGCTCCAAACAAATAGGGCCTCTTGGCAAGATTCATCCATGGAAAACTAAATACCGGTCCTAAAGACTGAAGTGACTGTCTTCACTTTGCTACATCATGGTTTCATCGACAACCAAAAATAAGTACAGAGGGAAGGCCCAGTGCAGGTTGAGATAATCCCAGTGGCTACTATAAGTTAATAATTATGCAAAATCTATGCGAGTGGTGATATAAAACAAATATTCCGCAGGACTTGTCCAGTGATGAGTTTACTGGACCGATACTAAAATCACCAACCTGTTTAGTCCGGCATACTTGTCATCATCACTGTGACGTATCAACTCCTTAATCTGCTCCTCTAGTATTGCACATTGACTCTCAGCAATCTCATGGACCTGGGAGAAAGTCAATACACCACTTCGGCTGTCATTCAAACATTCTCTTAAAGCAAAGAGACTAATTTCTTGCATTTTAAGACAAAGTACTCGATCAGTCTTACTAAAAAATAAAATAGAAATTAATTAAATCAATATTTTATTCACCTTTCAAAGTCGTAAGCAGACTCGTACCCCCCCCCCCCATGCCTGTACGACCATGAAAATATTGAAAACTTTGGCCGTCCTCTTACCTGTTTGCTGGAGTCTTGGCACATCTGAAGACTTTGAGTAAACAGGTCCTGATCCACACCTGAGCTGTCCATGGAGTTTACTGAAGCCTCAACATGTTCAAGATGCTGAAGCACACTGCTGTTTCTTTCTAGTATCACCTTCAACTGCAGTTGAAATGTCTGCAATTTCAGAAAGACAAGACAATAAAAATCACTTCATTTAATGTGGTCGTCGGAACAAAGCCTGGTTGACTAGTGCCATCACCTGCTCTTATTGGTTAAAAGGCCAAGCTATGCAATCAAGAAGAAGACATACATTTTTCATTCATATGTGACAACATTTTTTGTTTTTTTAGATAGAGAGTTAAAATGTGACAGTCCGATTTAGCATAATTTCCAAGAAGAAACTGCACTTGCCGCACAAATACGTTTTTTTAAAATGCAAAATCCCAAACAAGCCACTCTTGGTAAGGGGCTACCAAAAAGGAAACAATTAAGACGAAAATAGCTTTGGGGAGCTGAGGGTAGGAATTGATATTTCTCTTAAAACAGTTTAGATTGTAGGACAGGGAAACATGCACCAGGCAAGGAGTACGAGAATAAAGCTGTTGGAATGACTCTTTGTCCGACATCTTAGCAAAGCAGTAGTAGCACAGTGTGTAGGTGAGAACACATTTTGAGAAATATGGGTGAGAACGCTATATGGGTGAGAATGCTGTTTGAGAATTAAGTTTCAAAGTCAAGTGAAATCATATTCAAGTAAGTGCTCAACTTTGAACTCCTTATACAAAAGCTCTATATGTCACATAGGCCTACGTGGTTGAAGGCCAACTCGGACATGTCTTATAATAATAATAATAATATTTAAAATTTATATTGCGCCCCACATACAAAATGATCAAAGGCGCAGAACACATGTTAAAAAGCACAGAATGGAAGAAAAGACAAAGAAAAAAGACTGGTCACCAGGCCAGTGCCCAAACAAAAGTATGGGGATACGTCTGTCCTACCAACAGTGAACTAATAGTTACTTATTACATCGCCTATCCCTGCTGGCATCGGTAATGTTTTGACCTTCTTCACTTTGGTCAATTCCTAACTTCGGGTAAATGCTTTAAAACTGGGTAGAGTTCAAAAAGAGCATTTTTAAAAAGGGAAAACTCTGATTGCTGCATAGAGTTAGTTATAATAGAACTAGAGGGCGTACAAAACCAATCGACAGCCCAACAAGAAGCATTGTTGGCCATCCAACACAGGTAAAAAAAAACATACATGCCATAGGGATTTATGCCCATGGTGGGACAGAGCTATGAAGTGTGTGGTGTGTAAAACAAGTGCTCCCTCTGGTTCTATTACAATAATAAGTTAACTCTACGGATTGCTGTCTACAATTACAAAGCATGAAAAGGGCCCAAGTTGTCTTATCTAAAGTCTTGGTTCATCAAAATTAATTCTGACCTCCCCTATTAAAATAATTAAGTTAAGTATCATTAAATAATAATGCTTGCTGTAGTGCACTCAGATACCCACACACAGCCTGGGCGCTTCAATTTCAGTTGACAAATCACTTCTACCCTTTTGAGAAAGGAAATATGCCTTTTAACTCCTTACTGCTGAGCCTAGCCCACCTTGTTGGGCTGGAGTGTTATGGCTCTCTTTAAACATCGGTCTTAATGGTGAGTGTTTATATAAGACCAATGTTAAAAGAGAGCCTTAACAGCCCAACAAGGTGGGCTATGCCTACTCCTAGAATTATGAGGTTCCATGAACCTCATAGAGGTCCATGTACAAACTACAATACAAAACTTTTTTTCATTTACGTTTCTGCACCTGGAGTTCTCATTTGAAATCGGATCTCGCCAAAATTAGGCTCTACGTGTTCCTTGGAATCTCATTGAGCGTTGCATGGGTCAAGAAAATCCACTCCGCAAATTTAAAATTGTTAAAAAGCAATAAATTCTTACCGTCATTCCCAGTCCTCTTCAAACAGTGTGAGTGTTATAACAAATATGGCGCTTGCTGCGCTCGCAAAGGTCTACCGAACAAACTGGTACTCCGCGCGCAGCAACGCTGGTCCCGGCAACTGTAGGTTGGTTTTGTACACACATCATGTGACTCCAGCGCCATATTTGTTATAACACTCACACTGTTTGAAGAGGACTGGGAATGACCGGAAGAATTTATTGCTTTTTAACAATTTTAAATTTGCGGAGTGGATTTTCTTGACCCATGCAACGCTCAATGAGATTCCAAGGAACACGTAGAGCCTAATTTTGGCGAGATCCGATTTCAAATGAGAACTCCAGGTGCAGAAACGTAAATGAAAAAAAGTTTTGTATTGTAGTTTGTACATGGACCTCTATGAGGTTCATGGAACCTCATAATTCTAGGAGTAGGCTATGCCTATGCTAAGCCGAGCAGCGTCAATTCAAAGGACATAAAACCTCAGGAAATTCCAGGGTCTTTTAACCCCACCGTTTGTTTTACACATTATAGCAATCTAGCAATCTTCTTAGGGAAAATGTTGTAATTATAGTCTTAAAAGAAACAAGAAAAGCAGAATAAAAATTAACACGTTTACCTGCAGTCGCTTGTAAAGATCTTCCACATCACTGGTCGCCATTTTCACACCTAGCTAACTTGCCGCTAACTTGACTCAGTTCAGTACACACAACACCTTGCTCTTTACATTGACGACACATAAATCATTTGATACGAAGCCACTCTAAAGTGATCAGTCCATGGAGGTAGAATTGTTATAGTGTTGTTGTTGTTATTTATTGCAATGTTGTTATCTTTAATTGAACGGTTGAACGATTGTGCAGTGGTCCACACGATCAAGAGCAGCTGTGTTGTATCAATACATAAATAATGTCAATTAGTGTTGTTAGGTCTAAAAAGATCAGAGGTCACAACACTGGTTAACATAATTCGCTGTTTGCCACACGTACGGAGCAGATAAACGCGCGGGTACCAGCGCTTTCCGGAGAGAGTGAAAATGGGGGCGAGGCGGGGGAGGAGGTTAAACACTTCCAGCCACCATGGAGCAGCCACGAATGAACATTAGGTAGTTTGAAACGGTCTTGTGATTTATCTTGTCACTTTAAAGTTTTTATGATCAATTAATTACTATCGAAAAAGTAGAAGGGACCATGGGGTTCTATTTCTAGACTCTGTCTGTGTGTCCATCCATGGTCCATGTTATCCATGGAGGTAGAAGAGGTCCACCGTACCCATGGCACACCATGCATCCCCCAACGGCATTACACGGGCGGTGAGTGTGAAAGTGACCAACCACGACCTACTACTGGTCAGTTCATATTGTAAGATTTTGCTGACGGAAGGAACGTCTCCTCGGGATCCTGTTCTGACTCCAAACTTGACCCACAATGCAGCTGTTTTAAAGGTCGCGGCTCGGGACTAGTGGTCACTAACTTCTCCACTTGAACCAAAATTTATCAAGTATATGGAAGTATAAGGTCGCGAAAATCCCTTGAAAGAATGCGGTAGGCCTACACATATACATTTTTTTTATAAATAGCTTGTCAACAGAATTAAAAGGTATAGTGATATACTATATAGTATTTATGTTATCCTTGTGAGGAACATTCATTAACTTTGGTCAGCAGGTTTGTGAGCTCAGGTGGGAATCTTTTGTATGGGGACTTTTTTAAAAGACAGGCGTTGGGGTAAAGTTGATGTGAATTATAAGTCCACACAGAATTAATTAAGAGTAACCGTACATCACAGTCAGCCATTTGAAACAGTAAATAGAAATAAAAGAGAACTTGTTAGAGTATTGAAAGTTGTTTCATTCTATCTTTTAAACTTTACAAATCACAATTTACCTGGTTTAAATAGCTAGTATAAACCCGACTATTTTCCTGTTTGTTTATTTTATTGTAATTCCTCAGTGATTTCTATGTAACTCCATTGTCATTATTTCTCTGTCTCAAGTAATCCATTGGAATTGGGTTTTTTTTGGGGGGGGGGGGTAATGTAATGGTGGAGAAAGTCTTAATCGAAAATAAAAATTCATAATAAAACTATAGGTCCATCATAATCCATTTTTGAAAGCCGGAGTTCTAGGGGCCTATCTTCGCAGGCACAGTCTAAACATCATTCACGGGCCGGGTGGTAACGATGGATGCAAAGTGACGGCGAGTCAATTGCCACGATCAGATGAATTTATTCCCCACGGCAATGCCTTCAAGAGGTGGTGATAACCCTGGAGCATATCGGAACTCAGCAGTGGTTCTTCTTGGTGTAGTGGCCAATGTTGCTCTGGTCTTCTCGGCAATAGCTTTGGCCCAACCTGGGGCCCCGGCATCAACGGTTCAACTGATGGGGGGATCTGTATCGTCGAACGGATAGGCGTTTACTATAGGCTGGGTAGCCGACGGTGTGGCAGGAGATTCTCAACTTCCTTCAGCCCACAAAGGACACATTGACTTAGCATTGAGCGCTTTGGCTATATAAAAAGTCTTTGTTATGAAATGGATGATTTGAAAGATGTTTTATAAGTCTCGAAATTGTGTGGTTTTCCTTTTGCTTCGTGAACTAATAGGCACGGGCCGTAGTGGAGTCAAATATGGTTATAGTGGTATCAAAGTAATCATAAATACGGTAATTTTCGGGCTATCACCAAATATTCATGATATAATTGTCAAAAAAAAAAAAACGTCTGTGCAAGCAGACCATCCTCTTTTTATTTACACAGGAAGAGTTCGTGTTTCCCCTACACATGCGTTCATAGAAACAGACAGGCAAAGGGCTTTTGGAGGAAATAAAAGAAACTGGTTATTCAAATTCTAATAACGCAAATTCTACTCATCTCGAACTGCAAACATTACAGTTTCAAAAGCGTTCTGATGAAATTCACCACATCCCATCTCTGTGCCAACGGCAACACACCTGTAAGCCTATGTATAATAATGTTGAGCAAGCCTACAAAAGATGTACAAACCGTCCATAGAAAGTATATCAATGTTCAGATGTGGTTAGACAGCGCACTGGATTCGGACCTTTTATACCTTGATTAAGATGGGTTTAATCATTAAGGCCAATACAGAACGGAGAGTTTTTGCTTTTACTATTGTAGTTACATCTCTCATCATAAGTTTATGCGTGAAGCTTTCAATTGTACACAATACACAGCCAGCGCCAAGTGTGAGATATTATTTCGGACACGTGTCACAAGAGCCACCACCGCCCATGAACTCGAGCGAATCCCCTGCGTCATTCCATCTCCAACCTCACCATTCAACGCCCGATGACAGTTCTCGGAGCTCGTTTATTTATCACAGACACTGGGATGTGAACTGTTCTGTCCTCTTTGCCGGTAACAGTGTCGCTGTGAGAGACGCAGCTTGGTTTTTAGAGAGAGAGCGAGAGCGAAACAATGGGTCACTGCCGGTCCCGAGTGATGCCGAAGTCCGCCACTGGACGCAGGACTGTCAAGCATTCCGGACGGGGAGGCGATACCCGACTCACCCCATGTCCTCAGACGAGGCCAACTTCCATGTAGCCTACACTATTATCACTCACACCACCTCAGCCCAGGTTGAGAGACTACTGCGTGCGATCTATCAACCCCAGAATGTATATTGCATCCATCCCGATCTTAACTCGCCAAATGAATTTCATCGTGCGATCCGCGGCATCGCTTCTTGCTTCCGCAATGTTTTCATTGCGTCGAAACTCGAAAAGGTGCAGTACGCAGGGTTTACACGTCTACGAGCAGATCTAAATTGCATGAGTGACTTGACAGGTCCTCAAGCGGCGGGCTACGATTGGAAGTATCTGATAATCTGTGTGGACAGGATTTCCCGCTCAAAACCAATCTAGAAATCGTTCGCCAACTCCAATTTTACGATAGTACAAATGATGTGGTGAGTGCAGTCCAACATCACGCCAAACAAAGATGGACGTCCTTCCACCATAAAATTCAGAACGGAAAAGTGAAACAGACAAAGATCCGCAAAACTCCCCCTCCCCACAATTTCACCGTGTATAATGGAAACGCCTATTTTGCAGCCACGCGGCAGTTCATTGAGTATGCCCTGAAGGACCGCCATGCTACCGACCTGCTGGAGTGGTCAAAAGACACGTACAGCCCCGACGAAAACTTCTGGTCTACCCTACACCGCGCGCCTAACGCACCGGGTGGATTCCCGGTAAGCTCGTCTCGGCCTGGACACAAGTTTCGCTTTGTGAAGTGGGAAACTGACCAGAAGCCTAACTGTCTGTACGGTACAGTAGTTCGGCTTGTGTGTGTTTTTGGCATCGACTACCTTCAGTATCTCCGTGCAGCACCGAATCTCTTTGCTAATAAGTTTCACTACAGTTTTGATTCGGTGACGATCCAGTGTTTGGAAGAGCAGCTTGAGTTCAGAAGTACTCACCCCGTTGAATCTAATAATTTGCGAAATTTCCCCACCGAACACATGAAACTACGGAAGCGTATTGCCGCCACATGAATTAAAAAATAATATATATATATTTTAAGAAATAACAATGAATAAATAGTCAGAAAAATAGAACATCAACTACAACCAAAATGTTGAAAGTAAACAGAAACAACCCAATAAACAACAAGCAAGTATTTAATTTGTGCCGGTAATGGTTTTTTAGGTGAGTTTTAGAAATAATACAAGTCATATCAACATGTGATTTTTGATTTTTTTTTTTTACTTTGGCATGCTTGATTTTAGAATTAATTTCTCAACATTTGGCAATGGCAAGTAGCATCATCCCTCGATGACAGCAGCTGAGAGAACCTCTCGATCATTGGTCAACATTTTGAATAAAAAGCGCAGGTCTTTCCTCTCTTACCAATCAAAATTGAGTTTTACATCATACTAATAGAGGGTTTCCAGATGTTTAATTATTGGGAAGGGTTTTGGGAAGAGTCAGAATGTAAACAGTGCTATTGAATTTAGTGCGCCGCTTCCGTCAAAATCAATGGGGAAAACATACATAATAGTACGAAAGCCCGTTAGTGCCATCTTTATTTATATTTTCAACGCATTTATTTATATTTTCAATGCATTTATTTATATTTTCAATGCATTTATTTATTATTTCAATGCATTTATTTATATTTTCAATGCATTTATTTATATTTTCAATGCATTTATTTATAATTTCAATGCTACTCGAGCTTTGTAACACCCGCCCTCTTAACAGCCATCCCGTCAGTAGGCATCGCCAACGAAACAGAACAAGACAAAAACATGTAGAAACAAAAGTTTTTTTTCTTCTCACTAATATGTTAATCATTCTAATAGAGACAAAAATTACAATTATATTTTACCTATTGTCTTCACAACACAAAAAAAAAAAAACACCAAACATGGTTTATTAAAAAAAAGTATTAGAAATGCATGATAACCACGGGTAGTTTTTAATTAGCCAAACTAAAAGCTTACTGGCTGGCCTTGCCATTTCAATTTTTGGATTTGGGTGGTATGGTTTTTGAAACTAACACAGTTCCGCCCCATTTAATTTCACTCATCTATCAATAGACGCCATCTTTATGGGCTAATAGACCCTTCCCATGAAATATGTAAATTACGTTCACGCATGCGTACAGACGCTGCTGGTTGGCAAACGCCATAGAGTTGTGCGTGTGCGTCACGCCACCATCAGTCCCATGCAAAAGAGCGCGATGTTCACTCATTTTGACAACCAGTAGAGAGAGTGCGCACGCGCGATGTTCAATTTGCATATTTCATGGGAAGGGTCTATTGCATTTTGGCTTGCAAGCGCGTCAGGCGCTCAAATTATTAACGAAGCCGCATTGTTCACTAACCAATCGTGCAATTTTTTTTTAATGTGCGCGTGCTGCACGCCGTTCTCACGTGAGATGCATGACTGCGTGTTCCAAATTAGCCGTAAAGATGGCCGATTTATGTCATCATGCAACCGTTCTTATAGCTCTATGGTTGCAACCTATCTATACAGATAGTCCCATTGATTTCTACGACCACAATATAATAATTATATGGATTGCACATGACGTCATTGGCCACCATTTTTGATGAAAAACAATATGGAAAAAGGCACGCGTGTACGCGCTGCGCACAACTTTAAGCCAATGATAGCCTTTCACGCGTGCACTTCACCAATGATGACGGCCAGTGCAAATGGTCTAGAGGGATCAAATGAGTTTCCACTAGACGTCACACGGTGTAAAGTCGGCCGTCTTTACGGGCAAATCAATCACTTTTGAGCACCAAAATAAATGCGGGCGTAAATACCGCATCAATTGTGAGGCATGAGGGATTTTTATCAAATTCCGTCCACGATGATGTGTGAACCACTTCGCCGCGTAGAAAAATTACAACACTTGGCGCTGCCCAAAGTCAAACACTAAGTTGCACGTAAAGATGACTCCTATCGGGAACTATCTTTTGATTTACAGATGTGGTAGACAGAAGTCGCAAGAAAGACTGGCTCGATTTCACAAAGCACTAAGATTCATCTTAATGTGATGAGTTTGTCAGTATTACCATTGTGACATCACACTTTACATGTCCAATTGATATTGATTCATAGTTAAGATTAATCTTAGTCAGTATCCGAATTTGCGGATACAGCTACTGTAGTCGCTATTTTGGACACGGCCTTTGCGCTTTGTGAAATCGGCCATTGCTGCAGATTACCCATGTACATCAAGGAAAAAACTAAATGTTGCCGCGTAATTTACGTGAAAAATACTGAACAAGAAATCCGCTAATTTTGGTGCTGGTGTCGCCTGCGTATTACCCAGATCACTGGGTCACTTGTTTAATTCTTTAAAACATACTAGAGACGCATCAAGCTAGATCAATCACAAGAACCGTCTCATCCTCACATGTATATTTATTTACTTTGGGTGAAAGGCAATTATAGTCCAGTGTCTTAATCAAGGACATAAAGACAAAAGTGTAAAGACCGGGATTCAAACCAACACCTTGATGAACTTGAATGGGTATGGTGCACTAGACCGCTCAGCCCATACACCTCATACATCGTTTATTTGCCCCTTCTTAACCACACCTGCCAAAACCTGTTCTATATCGCACAATTTTATGCTACGCGTCAAGTTTGCTTGAAGATCATTGATCTCTATTATACTGAGATCAATGTTTTAAGATAAATTCATTGTCACACGCGCGCTTGTGGAACACGGGAAAATATAGCGCGTTTGCGTCCCATATCTAACTCGACCTTCGGCCAAACCGAGGCTGGAAGGAGAAACCGTCTGGTTCTTTTTTTGTACAACGAATTATTAGCTTCCATTACAGTTTAATGGATACACGAAACGTGACCAAGATGGTGGCAGTATGATAAAGTTATATATTTTTCAATGTTCCACTCGCTCGCACTTGTGATAACTATAGTAGTATCTCAATCACGCAAAGTTTAAACTCATATGTAAAACATGGAGAATCATTTTAAAGGTATTATACAGGATTAGTAAGGATAAAAAACATTATTGTTTAGTTTTAGTCCGAAATCTTACTAATTATGATTCATACTAGAACCATTTTTTCTGTGAAAAGAATTCCCTCAGAAAGGAAGTCATATTCAAGAAGACTGTCTCTGAAAACCTGTAAAAAATGCAACATCTGATTTCGGCTGTTACAACCAAAATTATGGACAACGTGTTTACATGCTGAAAATTGTGCATGTTTTTCACTAATTTCTCCCGACTCACAACGGTAGGCAAAACAATTTTCACAGGTTTGTAACTTCATGTATACGGTTTATCACAAAAAAAACATGAACTTTGTCTTCGACTATTTTCTCAGCTCCATCAAGCCTGTATAACACCTTTTAATTGATCTCATTATAACGATGTTTCAGTTCAAATACAATTAACGACTTAAAAGTCATTGATTGATTATTTTTATACGATTAGAACATTCCTAATTGTCTCTCTGGAGTGAAGTCATTAAATGAAGTCATTAAAATACTTATATTTTAGAATGGAGACATTATAATAACTAAATTCATAGTAATATATTTCATTACACTCTACTACGGACATATTATAATCACGGCTTGTGTAGAGCAACAACAAATACTTTTACCCAGAGCGGTGCATATGGAGAGTTACCAGTTTTCTCTGGTCACGTGGTTGCTGGACGCTATTTTCTGTCCAAATGTAACACGACCTAGTCTGGCACCCTGTGATCACACATGCGGGTTTTGTTTCCACAACTCTCTCAATACACAGCTCTGCTTATACTGGGCCTCGTTTCATCAAACTCGTAGGCACACAGCATAAATCTTGCTAAGCAGAGACTGCTTCCCTGTCAAAATACCACACGTTTAGAATTTTGCAACTGGTGCCCTGCTCATCTTTTTGCTTATCAAAAACAAATTGCTGGGCAGTAAATTCTGCTTGACATTCTTGTGAAATTAGACCAAGCTCATCCATTCCACCATCAAGAGACAAGCCAAGAAAGGTTAGACAAGCAAAACAATTAAAATTTGTAAAACAAAATGGGGGAAAAAATACTCTAAAAATTAAATAGAATTCAAGCAAATCTACAGTTCCAAAAGACAACAGACAATGATATGATGTAAAAGCTGGCTAAACATCCAGATTCGCATTAAGACAGTAAAAGATACATGTACATTAAAATACAACAGCAATGGAAACTACAGGGGCACATCCAATTCAGGATTTTCAAAAACTACATGCACTGGTAAAAAAATTACTCTTGTATCTGGTTCATAGAAAGTATCAAAATAAACCAATGCCAAAATCTGAAGGATAAGACTATTTTTTGTGTTCTTTTTGTCTTGGATTCAAGGGAGGCACTTTAATTGTTTAATCGGAAGGCCTACAATGAGGTTGCATAATGTCTAGCCAACGAAAGACATTTTACTCATTCAAGTTATAAAAGGAATAAGTGTCTGCCCAAGTTTTCACAATACATGTTGAAGGAATTAAAAGTTTGCTCCTCTGTTCAAGGCAAGTCAACTTTATCTTATGTTAATTCGCAACAAGAAACAGAAATGCTGTACTGCGATCATTGACTTTAAACAACTGTCTGAATGTAAGTTTAATAATCAAACTTATGCCTTAATTTTTTTTAGACGTGTTATATATTGGTAACACCATTAACACTAAAACCAATTGTAACTGACCGTCATACTTGATTCAAGTTCGGTCAGAACAACTCACAACCCCAGCACCACTGACGAGCAACACTAAAAACACATGTAGTTGTTCAGAACATAAACACACAATAAAGATATCTATTCCAGTCGAACAAATAATCCTAAATAACTAATTCATTGTACAATGAAATTTGCTCATGCTAAAAGTACTTTGCAACCTTCTGCGCAGTGCACTCCAACACAGTGTTTTCTAAAACTTATTTTGTAGTACATATTCGTTTAACCTACTTCTAAAAATCAAGGACATTTTTTATCATGCTATAATAGAAAAGTTCATTTCTAAAAAAAAAAATTTAATGATAAAGACGCAATGAACAAGTAAGAATTACAGAAACTACAGACTCCATCCACACCACTGAACCCCCTAAACTCGTCAACTAAATGTCTCTGTCTCAAGACTAAACAACCCATCCATCCCCAAAAGGTTGTTGTTCCAAAGATGGTACGCCAAAATTCTCCTAAATTTTTCTCCAAATATTCCGGTTCTTTTTCAAACCGTTGATATACTTCAAACGTTGGTCAAATTCTTCCTAACCGTACACTCCCGCCTTTCATCATTCCCATGAAAGGGACCCCCAACAACTCACCGTGCCTGTTCTCGACATCAGGTGTTCTTAAAGCTTTCAAATTTTTTTTCACCTATAATTTTGTTTTCTTTTTGGTTAACAATGTAACATATTGCTTTAAAACCGTTTGCATAATTTCATGGTGCTATTTCTTTTTTTCTTTTTTTGAATTTTAAATGAATGTCAGTGGATTTTGAGTGATGACAGATCTGAAGTCGATTTATGTTACGATTTGTTTTTTCTTTATAAACACTTAATCTACAGGTAATACTTAATTTTTGATGAAACTCATGAGAAACACAGGCACCTCCTACTCACACACACTCACACTACACCCAGCCCTCTCAACAGCCCGAGGCCGGACCAAACAGCCTCAGACCAGTTGGAACCGGTTTTCACCAGTTCATCACAGATTGCTGATGCCAGTTGGTTGTCAACCAGGCATTTTGCCAACCTTTGAGATGACTGAAACTGGATAAAATGCCTGTGAGGCGCGCAGGAAGTTTACCTGAGCCTGCTCACTCCGTGCAGTCACGGGCAATGTGGCCTTCCTGGCTACACTTGTAACAGGTCTTGTCTGCGTTCTTGAAGCCACCATGACGAGTTCTCTTCTCGCCACCCTCTTGGGGGCAATCACGAGCAAGATGACCAGTTTGATCGCAACTGATGTATGGGAAAAAAATGAACAACTCTACTAAATGAATACTATGTAACACACACAAAAATCGGTCAAGTAGTTTTAGGCACTATACACCAAGTGCAATTTCTTAGATAAACAATCAATACATATGCATCACATTGTACTCATGCAGTCCACAAACCACAAACCACAAAATAGCTGTTTGAAACCAGCAGGGTCATGGCCGCGCAATAAAGGACCTCACCTTTGGCTCAGTCCTTTATCGCCTGTCCATGACCCTGCAAGGTTTTAAACTGCTGTTTAAGACTGAGCGCCACTCTTTTATTCCCATTCATAAATACCTTTGGTAAAAACATCAAAAAACCTTTAACAGTTGTGAACAAATCTGACAGTTTAGCCTCAGTAGCACCTTGTGCAAGATTAGAACTTGCACGCTTAAGGCCGTGTCGTCATGATCAAAGCTGGCCAGTAGCTGTACATGGAAATATCAACTCTCACCCAGTTACTGCACGCATGCACACGCTCCCCATAGATGTGATACGAAGGGAGGGCTAGCACGTGCAGAAACTGGGTGAGAGTTCATAATTTCATGACAACTACAGGCCTGCTTTGATCATGACGACAATGCCCCTTTAAGTTTCAAACTTGCGCGAGCCAAATATGCGACCTAGCGACTTACCAACTTAAATTCGGCAGTGAAATTTGCGCGCTTTGCACAATCATCTGATAGCGCTCTCCTTCGACTCAATTTCCTCAGGCCATGTTCAAACAATCCTCACCGTGTTTATAACGCACATTCATAAATACCTGGAACAGTATCCATTCGGATTGATCGAGAGGAGAACATGATGTAGCCTTGTTTAAAAGTGTGAGATATACAGAGTTAGAAGTGACTAAACATGACCTTAATAATACCTCATTGAGTCAAAAGAGGTCGTTATCAGATGATTGCACGAGGCGCGCATATTTCACGCCCCAATTTTAGTTGTAAGTTGCATATCTGGATTGCACAAGTTTGAAACTTGCATACCATCGTCTGAAACTAAAGTGTGCAAGCTTGAAATTTGCACGAGGAGCAGAGTTGAGGTGAGCCAAGGCTCAACTGTCAGTCGTTCTAAACTTTTACAGGCTTTAAGAAAAAGGTGTTATAAATGGGAATCAAAGTGTGTTGAATCAGTTCTTAACTCGTTGTTTAAACACAGTGAGGCCTGGTTCTTGATAGTTTTACTACAACTATGTCCGGTAAAATTATCAAGTGTCAGCCCTCAACATGTTTGACCAACTAGGTTAAAACATTCCCTTATTTAAACATGGCCGCAAGTTCTCCTCTTGACCAACCAGAATGGATGAACTGTCCCAGGTATTTTTGAGTGCTAGATAAACTGTTCCAGTCTGCAATAAGATCTCATTCAGAGAATGACTCTACAGTTCAAACATGTCCACAGTTAGTTCTGTGCACAGTGAAACCCCCACCGCCCTAGTCTCTTCCTGCTGGAAACAGCCCCAATCCTCCAAAATTAACCAACATGACTTTACAGAGGGTGCCTCCTCTCCTAATCCTCCAAAACCATCTGCATCCTACTGTTGATTATGAAGACGATGGGTTTTTAAAGAATGTAAGCATGGCTCTCCTTCAAAGGTATGGTCATAGTTTGGTAAATATGCCAAAACTTAATGGCCATAAAAACTTACTTTGTGAAAAAAGCACTGCAAGCTGCTGATAGTATAAACTATTTTGAAGAAGGATTCCCTTCGAAGTAATGGTTTGGATAATTTTCCACCCAGAAACATTTGAACCTAAAAAAATTATTCCTACATGAATCGTTTCTGTAGTTGAGAGGAAAATAAAAACAACTCACACATGACAGGTTCTATCCGGGCACTGGCCAGAAAGGTGCCCCTTCTGGTGGCAATTGTAGCACTCGCGGTCATCCTCCCCATCACCGACGGAGGCCGCATCAGGGCAGTTGCGCTTCAAATGACCGGGCTGGTTACAGTTGTAGCACAACTTCTCGTCTTTGTTATCTGGGCACTCACGGCTGATATGGCCCTTCTTGTGACAAGTGTAGCACTCAACAGTTCGAGCTATTTCAAAAAAAAATTATGGATTTTAGTTTCATTTAACTTTGATTATATTGAAAATTCTGAGGTCTAATTTTTATTTGGTTTATATTACAATAAAATAAATAAATAAATGCCATAAATAATGCCATTATAATACATCAAGACACACACAACAAGTAAGGATTTTAGTTTCATGTAACTTTGGTTATATTGAAAGTCCGAGGTCTAAAAATATTTGGCTTATATTACAAACCAAATAAAAAAACAACTTATGTCATTATAATACATCAAGACAAAAACACAACTCAAGGGGAAAAACCCCCACAGAAGTTAAACAATTTGGATAAAACTGGCTATTATTTTAACCTTACAAAACAAAACAAAGGCTACGGAGAGTTTAATTAAATTGATCGAGGAAGAGACAGAAGATTATTTGAAACTTTCCATACGCCTAAGGTTATGCTTACATACAGATTGTTAAATCCTAACAAAACACAATAAACGACCCGTTGACAGAGGGTCAGGGTCTGTCTGACACTACTATTATTATTTCTACCATTAACATAATCTTGTCAAACTCACAGTCAAACAAGAAACACATAACAAGAGTTTGAGAATAACAGATAAAACAACATTTTTTCATGATGAACAAAGCTAAAATGCAGATAAAGAGATGGCTGCCTGGAGAAGAAAATGCATCGATTTTCCAAAAGAATAAACAACTTTCTGTAGAAAACCATTAGGACAGCAATAAAAAATCACACACTAAATTATTACAGCAATCAGTATACATATAAATGAAAAGACCAAATGCTGGACAAAGAACGCCCCTAGCTCGTATGTATCGAACTGTGCTTTGGCCTTATACTTCAGTCTTGTGAGGGTGAGGCACATTTTCGTAAGGAAAGGGGCACCTTTTGAGAGTGGATATAAAATGTTGTAGTAGAACACTTCATAGGCCATTAAGGCAATGACCAGGGGCATTTACCTCAGTGAACTATCAGGACTGTACTTGTAATGGCCTTGGCTAGATCACTGCAAATCCAGTCGCAGAATTGATTCTACCCTTTTTAAGGTACACAGTGGCTACAAAATAGACTTCAAGGAGTTGGGTAGAAAAGAGCATTTCTTATTTTAACCAGACCTCACATATTTTGATGCTGCATTTAAAAGCCTTAATGAAGTCATTTGCTGTTAACCATGACAAATTTTGTGATGACCTGGGGGAGCCAAAGTCCTTGATATCCTAGACTGGACTATTCCACGTATCTAAGAGCGGGTCAGGTCGTATATGACTTGAAGAAATAATATCCCATGTCAAATACAGACCTACCCAGGTCAAACCCTCAGCTAAGTGGCGCCATCTGTTCTTGTCACTAATTAAAACATAATTATTTAAACAAAGAAAAACCAGGCTTAAATCATCTTAAACAATAGCTAGGCAAGTAAAGAAGTCACTTAGCTGAAAGAAAGAAGAAACCAAAAAACACATTGGGAAATGCACAGAAAACATTTTTAACATTATCTTGGATGGTGTGGAGGTAAATAATGGAACCTTGGAGCGTTGTGATATAGTCTGGGGCTGCCACGCCCTTAAGGGTTAAGACTGTCCAATTCAGGTGAACATCCTGGAATCATAATACAAATTACGTTGGGGTCTTTTATCAACACTTACGTTTAGCGGGATGAGGGCAGTCGCTTGCGTTGTGTCCCTCTTCATCGCAGTTGTAGCACTTGTCTGTCAGAAAAAAAATCAATGTTTAGGATTTTTTACCAACAATAAACTTTAAATAAAACCACTTGAAGTTTCCTCATGAATGTTTTCATTTAGTGTTAGAGTAAAGAACGATCTGCAAAATAAGATCTGCGTCAAGTGTTCAACAAAATTTCTACACAGCCTAGTGGTTCACCGTCCAATTAATTTGATCAAACTCCTGCATGCTGCAAACGCTATTTACGCATAACTAAGAGACCAAGTCAAAAGACAATCTACACGTTAAGACTAGGCTCCATATCCCGTTTTCGCCTAGCCTAACTTGTTTGTGCTTAAAAAGTGCGCTTAGCAGCTGTGCTTAGCAGCTGTGTAAGCCACTGTACGTTAATCAATCGAGCAATTTTGTGCAAACTTGTTTAGATGCTTACTAGCAGGGCTGGTACAATCGGCTACAACATGTCCATGACGATTACATCGGTAGCAACGGCCTGAAAAAATAAAAGAAATCACAGGTATAAAGGGCTACTGTGGTAGAGTTCAACTGCTACAAAAATTCAATTGATACTGGTTTTGTTGCTAGATTTGTCAAACTTGCATTGCCAACAATACCGGAGGGGGGGGGAATCCTCTCTAAACCACACGTTTACCCTTGTTGTGGGTAGTTTTAATGGACTTGGAAGTGCATCTTGTTACAGATAAGCACGTTTACAGAGTTGTCTTTAAAAATTGTCACATGAGACAAGGCCTTCACAGTTTACTAACTATTGCGAGAATTGTTGTAGCTCCTGTAGCTCTTGTTGTACCCTCCGCCACTGCCGCCACCGCCGCCACCACCACCGCCACCACCGGATTGGGAGTCCTCGTCCTTGGTCGGGCAATCCCGGGCAAAATGCCCTTTCTTTTTGCAGCTGTAGCATGTTAAATCTCGCTTTCCACTAACTTGATACATCTTTGATATGATTTCCTTCCACAATGCGGTCTGATCTGAGGATGATAAGTGGAAACTTATAAAATACAAACATCTCGCACGGCGGATAAATAGTAAACTGTTTTTGTTAGGCAGTTAGAACAACAAAGAGTTTGTCTGCAAAGAGTAGGGCAGTCCTTTAAGTAGTTGTTTATTTTAACTACATGGCCAATTCCATGACTACAACTGGTCTCCCAGCATTAATTACCACACAAAAATGAAAAAAAAAAACAAGAGCCGTACACAAAAAATAACACAATATTCACACAGAGATCAAACGTACAATCAAAATACACATTCAGGCCTGATATTTCATGGAGACAACGGAGGCAATTTTGCACCATTGTGCCCCTTGAATGTTCCAATTAAAATCTAAAATTTCCAAATACAAGTGCCCTTTACCGAGGAAAAAACACCTTGATGCCCTTGCCCTTTCAAAAACAAAGCATCAGGCCTGTACATTACTGAAAAGATGAAAAGTAAAGCATTAATAAAGGACAATCACTCAGTGAAACCTGGCTTTTCCAATTCACCCAGCCTGCCTCGTGAAATGGAACCAGGAATTACACGAGGCCATGAAGGCCATGGCCTCTGTTGCCTTGGTCTTGGCCTTGGTGCCCCTTCAAGTTCAAGAGCTTCCCAAAAATTTTCAAAAGATTTTCCATTGCGAGTGCCCTTTGCAAAATGAAAATGGCCTTGCCCTCTCAAAGATGAAATTCCAGGACTGCGACAATGCACTCAAAGTCATGCATCCAATATTTGTATAATTTTTTGTATTATATTTTATTAATAAACACCTCTGAAGTTTATGCACTCTGAGTGATTGGTCGAAGACTGGTCTAGGTATAGTGGGGGTGCTTACTGTAAACTTATTGTGATTTAACTATCGAATCAATGGTCCCCCTAAACTAAAAATGCAAGTTAGACAAGGGTAACGACTTCGCCAAGCTACTGTAGAGATCATTTTTGTTACTGGTGACAAAGCAAGTCACTCTTCGTATTTCTGATGATAAAATTAAGGCGTTTTGTCACTTTGTCACTGGTTGTGTTGTGTTGTGACTTTTTGTTGTGTTGAGTGTCAGGCCTGGAATTAAACGGAGGCCATGGAGGTCATGGCCTCTGTTGCCCATGGTCTTGGTGCCCTTTCAAGAGTTTCCCATAGACTTGATATTTTCTAATGGAAGTGCCCTTTGCAAGATGGAAATGGCCTAGTCCTAGCCTCTAGCTCAAAAAGAAGTTCCAGACCTGGTGTGTTTGTGTTTATAAAATTGGGGCCTATTCTTTCTTTTTGCTGGTATATTAGATTAAATTACTGTTTAGTGTTGGCCCCCACGCGAATCCTTGGCCACACGGCCGATTGGGGCTAAGTAAATTTATGTGTACTCTATTTAATATAAGGTACTTTGAGAAATGAAGAGATGGGTATATTTGACTTTATTGACTGTTGTTTATAATTACTACAATCTGCAAATTAAGGTGGCGGTCCAGTACCGCATTTTTCCAGGTAAACTGTATTGATTTAATAATAGTTACACCATGAAGGAAGGACAATAATTTCCTCCATGGTTACACAATACACACAGCTTGGAGCACAGTGTCAGTGCAAGGTCTACGCACTGCGTTCAGTCACGCCATGTCACATTCCCAGTGTATTGACTTATTCACCATCTCAACAATATACATGTAAACTCGACTTGAAAAATCGCGCCTTCGTTACCACGATTTCTTGTTGCAAACAATAGATTTAAGTGCCATTTCAAAGCGTGCCTTAACTTTTTCCACAAATTAAAATAACCAAAGAAAACACTGACTTTAATTTCTGCTCAAAAATTTGAGGCAAAATATGACAAAAAGCTACTTTTCGATCGTACACTTACCTCGGTAAGATTCGTTTTCACAACAAACGCAGCAGATATTTTGCACGTGTTTTGCACACGGCACTCTCGCATAAACAGCGCGTTCCTGAATTGTACTGTCGCTTGAAGATGCCATTATGATTTTGAGAAAAGAAAATATTAATAAATGTTTTAATTTTCCGTCAATGAACAAGACGGACATTGTCTATCCGAGGTATTCTTTTATTTACATCACCCGCTAATCTGCGTCCGCCGCCCGCAAAGCTTTCGCAAGGACGTTCCGGCTCCACAGCTGACCTAATTTGGGGTAATTTTATGTTTCAATTTAAGTTATTTATACCACAAATTCTCAAAAAATCGATGCACTTCCCAATCCTAAATTATAAACCCTTAGCTCTGTACACTTGCCTATAATGCACTTCAATAAAATTGGATAGGCCTAATTAGCTTTGCAACATCTTCAATTTGCTACTGGGTAATAAAAAATAATATGGTTTAGAGAAAGGTTGAACATTTCAGAATGCTTCATTAAAGGCAAGGTGTACTTTTGGTAATTACTCCAAAAAAATAAATGACCATAACAAGTTACTTGGTAAAGAGCACTGGAGAGCTGTTGATAAAACTAACATTGTTACTGTTAGAAACGACCTCCTTTGAAGTAATGTAGTTTTAGAGAAAGAGGTAATTTGTCACCCTAACAATATTGAATCTGAGAAAGGCTTTATTCAGTCAGGCATCTTAAAGCACACAACTATATGCAACAAGGTTGTTTTTTCCTTTATTAATTAGTATCCCAACATACGAATAAAATAACAAACCTGTGAAAATTTGGGCTCAACTGGGCATCGAAGTTGCAAGAAAATAATGAAAGAAAACAAAACATCCCTGTTTCATAGATGCATGATACATTTTCAGGTGAAATTTACCTCTTTCTCTAAAACTACATTACCCCCAAGGGGTCTTTCAAACAATGTTTTATAATACCAACAGCTCTCCAGTGCTTTTTACCATGTCAGTTTTGATGGCCAATAACTTTTTGAGTAATTACCTAAATTATACCCTGCCTTTAACAGTGGAAATTTTGCCTACAAGCGTATACAATAAATGAATTACTTTCGAAATTAGAGAAAAACAAAAGTTTTTGGTTTTTAAACCTGTACAGTGTTATACTACGTGTTTTAAAGTGAATGTCAATTTTAAATGAATCAAGACAACACAAATATCCAAAACATCGACACAAGTTTGTGTAACTATTCACATTATTTTGCAGAGTACACTTTCCAAGAAAATACAACAATTTATTCAAATCTGTTCTCATGGGGGTACTGAATGAAAGTAATGCCTCTAAAAGTCAATTAATTTTTTTAAATGCTCCCTCAAAGTTACACAATTAGTACACGCACTCCCATCATATGACACAAGTACCACACAAACAAAAACATTTGTCAATAACTTCCAGTGGTTTCAATACTTACATAGATTTATAGTAAATCCTAATACTCTGACTAATAGACCATGTAACCTTCGTTTACAAAAAGGGTGACCTTTTGTACATTCCAGGGCCTTTGTGGCATGCAAAATATACTACACTGGTCATTTATATGACATTTTACATTTCGCGGTTCAAGGGTTATACAAAATAACAGCTGAACAAGGTTTTAGAAGTGCCCCCTTTCTTTATAATTATATCAAAAGTTGATACCAAATCAGACAGTGCAATCTCCATAAAATATCAGTTTTTAAGTTCTCTTCTAATGAGCCGTGTACAAATCGTGCCTGTTGGAAGTCCAGGCTCTGTGGCTCTTTTGTAAACATGCGATGTCATACAGGTTACTTGGTCTATACCATCCACTGTTAAGACAGTGTACATTTCATATGCTCATCATTTCAAAAATGTACAACTGCAATCTAAAGATATTACTGTAGCACCATGTACATATCTCTTTTTAATTTTCACAAAGCTGTTACACAGTGGCGTAAACAGGGGGGCAGGGGGGCTAAGACACCCCCTCCCCCATTCTGCTCAGAACCCTTACCCACCCCCCAAAGAAGCTCAACAAATGGTTCAATCCCCCCAAAAAGGATGAAGTGTGGTTACACCACTGTTGGTTCTTTTTTTTTTGAACCACACAACATGCTGCAGGATACTGCCATGGTGCTACAAACAAACCTCTCTGGCTTGCAATAGCATATCATGGAATGCTTCAACTCCTATCAAATGTAAACTCTACCAAACACTGTCGAACGTATTAAAAACGGAACAAAAATTGCGAACAATAACTTTCCCGCAGGCAACACGTCACTTGCTACCAGGGTCCGAGTTTATGGCTCCATATACCACAAATTGTATGCTTACTGCCAATAGAACTAGTATGTGCTTCACAGGGCGCCGTAAGTGCAGAATTTAATGGAAAGCAGAGCCATGAAATTGGACCCAGTTCAGTTAACCGCTATAATCTTGGTGTCTAAACTTTGAATTAGTACACATGTATTTCATTCGATGACAAACCTTTCCAGACTACTGCTACAATTGGGTTCCCATCATCAGTTTACTTCACTAGTTTGCCAAAGATTGTGCAGTGATTATAAATGTATATGAATGAAAAAGAGAGTACAACTATTTTATTTGCTGAAAGAGCTAAATGAAAATATTTGAGGGGATAACACTAATTCTGACAAATTTATCTTTTTAATGACTTGACAGCTTGTAGATTTCAAAGCATCTTATTAACAGGATCAAAACTGATGTTGCACTAAATAAGAATCACAAACAGTAGGTTCATTGACCTCAAATCAGTGGGCAATTCCTGGTTCAAACCAACACCCCCAAAATGGTTACAATTATTTTTTTTAAACTTCAAAAACAGAATCTGAAAAAAAACCTACATAGCTTGTAGTGTACATAAACTTTTGATTAATAAGTACATTTCATCCTGTAAAATCACCTAACTGATCAAGTGATTACAGGGTATTTCGTATACAGCCCTGACCAAGGAATGCTTGCCAACATACACCATACCTGAACCCCATCTACCGTTACAGGCAGTTATGACATATACATGTATTCTCTTTCTTTGGCTGATAGTTTGGCCCTGCAACAACCACAGCAAGGTGTTTTGCTGCGGCCAAATCCGTTGCAATTTGAGACATCAGTACTTTTTTTCTTTCTTCTTGTTTCTGTGATCGACTCAACAAACACAAACATATCGCCTTATTGCTGCTCCGCCTTCTTCAATTCCTATGACAATACTGGTGATCAGTTTTGTCAATCTTGAAGAAAAAAAAATCACAAAAATCTAATCACAGTCCCACAATTTCACATTAAAAAACTTGCTTTAGAATAGTATTCAAAATGCCTTTGATCACCAAGCTAACATTAGATACTTTTGGGGCATTTGAAGGATTTTTCAAAATTCAGCATTCCATCAAAAAGAGTGATAAACTGAAGCGAAAAAAATTTTCATGGAGAGGGTAGAAGAAACACCAAAAATTCCCTCAATCTTAGCATCATGTCACGTAGATCCTTGTACACATCCCTCCAGAAAACTGGTTAAAACTGCCTGGCATGATATTTTATTCTTCTCGGACAAACAAAATAGGAACATTGTTTGAGTACATGGGCTAAACTACATGTACATATGGTGAAGGATTTAAACAAAGAGTGTGATTGCGTATTTTTTATAGAATAAAAAAAGAGTACAACTAGTTATTTGTCAAAACGCTAAACAAAAATATCCGAGGGGATACAAACAATTCTGAGAAATTTTCTGTCTATTAAGCTTTAAAATGAAAGTTTTTGTTTTCTTTTCTTTTTTAATTCAAGGGCTACACTACATGTACATATGGTGTAGGCTTTAATCACATTATTCTTATTTCCCCAAAAAAAGGCAAATGCAAAAACAAACAAAAATCAGACTAAAATAGGAAGAACATTATGCCTGACAGCATAAGGCTTGCTTTGATTAAACAAAATGTAAGAATATCGCTAATTTGTTTCCATTCTGCAGTCTAGAGAAAACTCTGGGGGAAAAAAAGAAAAAAATGGAAATGAAATGAAATCTGATGTTAAAAGTGTAAACACAAGAAAAAAAATGTATCTCTAGTAACTTGCAAGAGCTAAAAAATTGTTATGATTAACTGACTTTTCAATTAAAACAAACTCAAAGTGCTACATTGGTCTAATTCTACAAGCATTGCAAAAAACTGTGCCACGTATTATGATTTGACCAGTAAGTTTGGAATAAATTGTGCTAATTATTCTTTAAAGATCATTCATTTAGAACCAACTCAATATGCTACATTAATCTAATTCTACAAGCATTACAAAAAACTGAACCAAGTAATATGATTCCACCAGTTAATTTTGAACAAATTGTGCTAATTATTTTTTATCATCAACTGACTTTTCAATTAAAACAAACTCAAAATGCTACATAAATCTACTTTTACAATCATTACCAAAAAACTGAACCAAGCAACATGATTCGACCAACTAGTTTTTGACTAAATTTCATAAAAATTGAACTTCCTGCAAACAACTTTACAATGTCTGCTACGTACACTCTACAGATTTGACACAAATTTTGTGAAAGTTCAAAAATGTTGGTCTCGATCCGCAAACAAGTTGAATTTCTTTTTAAAGCCTAAATTTTCACATCTTAACTAAACAACGATGTCCCCATAAGATAAAATTCCCAAGCATAACTTCATTTTGTCACGCCCCCTCCCCCCTCTCCCTTATTTTGAAAATGTTAAAGAGAAGGCAGCATTGTGTTAACATACAATGTTTTTTCTTGTCTTAAGATCTTTAATATTACAGCTGACATGTGTAACCACAGTGGTTTACGTCAACTTAGGATGCTACTGATGTCTTCAATACTCCGTGCAGACACCAACAGTACAACCAGTCCTGTCTCATCTGAAAAATAAAGAGCTAAAAACCTTAGTTCACCTCTTCCTGCTCTAGGGCTCGGTTTCACAAAGCACTAAGACTCATCATAAGATGAGCTGTCTGTATGAACATAGTGATTTTTATTGTGACATCGCGCTGCGCTCAGCAATTAAGATTGATTGGCAATTAAAGTCAATCTTAGCTCTCTGTGAAATTGAGCCCAGAGCTCTCCCCTTAGAATTTTTTTTTACGGACTCTGCAAAAACTATTTTCTACAGCATCTTGATAATTAGTTACATGCATGTGAATGTTTGTGAAATCAGGGATGAGGATTGGACAGATGTGAACATTCCTGAAAAAAAGGCTTGCAGGTCTGGGTCCTCTTTATTCTAGACTCGGAATCTCTCACGGATGTTACAATTCAGTAGGTGTACAGACTCTGTGCATCACCAGAAATACAAAACTACAGGTTTGGACACAATGTGGACTATTTCCTCCTCCCTTAGGTGATTGCTTTACTTCTTTCAAGAAAATTTGAAGGGTCAAAGAAGTTTTAAGAAAACCCTGAAATCTTGAAATATCCAGGGAAATCACACGCCTGAGTGATCTTAGGTTTCATCGCAAGAAAATTTTACAAATTTAGAAACTAATGGTTTGCAGTAACACCAGGAAAATACGTTCTCTAATCAGGTAAAACACCACAGGCAGGTTTAGGAAGTTCATCTTTGAGAGAGCAAGGCCTTTTTGATTTTGCAAAGGGTAATTCTGTTCGAAAATCAATAATTATAAAGTCTATGGGGGAAAAGATTCCACGATCAGGAAGATTTTCAATTTTTTTCATCAGAACATGGAAAGATTGGTTTGTTTTCAGGGAACTTTCTGCAGAATCGAGGAGAGTTGGCAGCTCTGCCAAAGCCATCAAAATCCAACTGCATATTCGTTTTGATTCTGTTGGACTGAGGACTGCATGAGGACACTGATCATGATTCACATGGGATGCAATTTGCCAACTTTGTACTTGCAAAAAAGAGAAAGTGGCCAGGGGTCGATTTCACAAAACTCTTCCTAACTTAGTACTAGTCATAGGCAATGCTATGAGATAAGACTAGTCCTAAGTACTGGTCCTAACTTGGGACTAGTCCTATCTCTTAGCATTGCCTAGGACTTGTCCTAAGTTAGGAAGAGTTTTGTGAAATCGACCCCTGGCATACACAACTTTGTACAGCGTGTTCAAGTTCAATATGGTACTATACAAAAAGAGGAACTCTGCTGATCAGCTGAAAAGTCGCATGCCTGCACTGTAATAGAAGATGCTTACCGTGAGGATCTATCGGGCATCCGGGCAATTTCTTGCTAAGTGGCCAGGCTTTTGACAGCTGTAACACGTAGTGTCTAAAAATGGAAATAATGAATGCAAGTCATTTTTAACTACAGTCAAAATATGCAGGGATGTAGCACAAACCTGGAAACAAGTGTGTCCACATTTGCTGTAAACTGAAAAAAAAACTCGGTTTTCGGGAACAAGTGAATGAAATGCTAAAAGAGTTCACACAAAAAAAGTATCATAAAATCTGTTGAATGAAATAAAATATTTAAGTATGAACAAAAAACATTCTACAAAAGGGTTTCTTAATATCAACTTAATGTAACTTCCGGTTGGACAGGAAGCCAGCTAATATCATGTCACTAGCAGTTGTAAACAACTTTCATTCATCAAACATTCACCAAAAATGCCAGATTAAAATTAGAATAGATGTAGTTTTAAGATATTGATTTTCAAAATATTAATCTTTTGTTAGGCCAGATTTTAAAACCTATGACATCATGATGACGTCATGGCTAAGTTTTTAACGTGGGCTTTAATGATTTTAACCAGAAGTTAAAGTAAAATTGGTATCATCTCTGTGAAAAAGTTTGAGAAGGCTCCAAGACCTACAGCATGATGGACAAATTTTAACTTAATAGGTATAAGTAGTTCTTGAGATATTAATTTTATCAATTTTTAACTTCCGTTTTGAACCGGAAGTCAATGTCAAATGGGGTCACTCTCTGTGTAGCATTTGATAAGTTTTGAAATACTTCTTTGGTGATGTATAGATCGTGTGGTTTATGAGTTAAGATTTTTTGAAATAATAAATTTTGATTTAATGTAACTTAACACATGATGATGTCAATATGACGTCACAGCTTTAGAATCATTTTCAAGTAATAGTCTACCTACATGTAAAGTTTCAAGTTGAAATAAGTTTTGCCACTATGCATTTGCTTTTAGACAAATGACTCTGAGAAGAATAAAAACTATTAAAAAACATTAAAAATAGGTGTTCCGAGCTATGCTCCGAACACCTAATTGACCTGCGACCGACCCTATTTTGAAATAGGTATATAATCAGAGACAGAACATATCCTTGTTGTTGCCCCATCTGAAAAGGTGGCCAAGGGAATAGTATATACACACACAAAGGAAAACAAAATTGAGGACAGTACCTGAGGATCCGCCAGTTGGGCAGTCTCTTGACATGTGACCTATCTCTCCACATGTGTAGCATGAGCGGGCACCGCCACCACCACCCCTACCTGTACAAATTTCACAAAGTTTTGAAAACAATCAAGACATGTTGACAGCACGTGTGCGCGTTCACGCAGGATTTGCATTGTTGTGTCACTCATCTGCTTACAAGAACCGCTGGCTAGCTAGCATTATGTAACGAGCAAACGACGGGAACACGTGATGTCTAAATTCATTGATTTGGTTCCAAGTTAAAATATTAAAATAGGCCGAGTTGTCATACCGTTGCGAATATTTCTGACTGGCCGGCCTGACCATTTGGCAAGGTGTTTTAGCTGGTCAGCCACAGTTTCAACTGGCATTTGGCCAGCCGACCACCACTAAGGTCGAACCCTGAACTTAGCTTCTTTTCTTTTTTAAAGTGCGCAAAAAGTAAAAATAAAATAAAATAAAATCCTGTCCTACAGTAAAAATGTTGACATGAAATGTTATCGGAAACACAATATATCTTTGTTTGCTGAAAAGGTGGCCAACTGCTTCGAACTGCATAGAATAGTGAAAACACACAAAGGAAAAAAATATTTGATGACAGTACCTGATGATTTGGCATTTGGGCATTCTCTTGACATGTGGCCAGGCTCTCCACAGTTGTAGCAAGTGCGGGTATCTCCACCACCCCTGCCACCTGTATCAATTTCACAAAGCAAAAGTGAACTTTAAAAACAATCGAGTTGATATCGGCTGTGCACGTTCACAATGGATTTGCATTGTTGTACAATCGCTGGCAAGCTAACTGCCTTTTGCTTTGCTTACGGTTGAGAGTGCTTAAGAAAAAGTAACTGTGCTAAGGAATGCTCCAAAAGCATTGGGGTTTTAAAACACTCATACAGTTAAATTAAGTTTGTATCGTTATTGACCCCCATATGTGGCTACTGTCTGCCATGCTCACCAGTTTGGTAGTCAAATTACACGCACAAATTATGTTAAGAGTAAAATCACCGCATATTGTGGCCGAAAATCCCCCACAATAATCCGTTTCCGGTTACCCGGCGCGACCCTACACTTTTTATTCAGCTTGAATGAAGAAAAAAACACACCCAAATCAAACACACAAACATTAAAAGTAAAAAACAAATAATGATTCCACAGAGCAAATGTCAAACTTTGACAAATTTTAAATGTAATAATTGAATTGAAATAAAACCAAAACCAAATCAAGGTGTCAAACTTAATTATCAGAATTAAACAAAATTTAAGCGCAATTTTATTCACAACTGACCGAACCTTTTTTAAAGTGGCATGCAATCGGAAACGGAACATATTTTTTTGATTTGCCCTACTGAAAAGGTGGCCAATTGATTCAACAAAAAATTTACACACACACAAAGGAAAATAATTTATGACAGTACCTGATGACTTGCCATTCGGGCAAGATCTTGACATGTGGCCAGCCTCTCCACAGTTGTAGCAAGTACGGGAATCCCCACCATCCCTGCCGCCTGTACCAAGTTCACAAAGCAATGAAGTGAGTTTTAAAAAACAATTGAGACGTGTTGACAGCAGGTGTGCGCATTCACAATGAATTTGCATCGTTGTGACTCATCTGCTTATAAGAACTGCTGGGTAGCTCCATACATGGGCTAACCAGAGGGGTGTCTGGGTGTCTGTTGGACACTCCATTTTAAATTTGGACACCCTGTTTCATCTGTCATTTACATGTAAACGATTGCAAGTGAACAATTTGCACACCCAGTTTTTAAATTTCCAGCAAATTTTGACACCCTTTTACCCAAATCCAGGCTTCATAAGCACAAGGCAAGTGATTTTAACTTTTGGCCAGTAAACTCAAGACTGGACAAGTCCGGCTGTCTTGTGTTTTTCAATTTAATAATAATACCTGTATGTATTTCTCTTGTACTAACAAAACGTGATGCTAAAATGTTGACTTTGAGTCTGGTAAATATCTTTCAATTCTTTTGGGTATCAAAGATTACTCATCCATAAGTCTAGGTAAATCTTCCCTCAGTGCTTGGTCAAATAAAACAGTCTACATGTTGAACTTATGAGCTACAAGCCCTGCGGTCTTGTGGAATTTTGCCCCAAATTCAAGCCCTGATTAGCTTCATAACACTAACCTTCAAGACTAGGAAAAGCACCGAGTATACAGTGCTTGTCAACCATCAGTATAAGGGTAAATATAAACTAACAAACCAAAATCTAAATAATATCGTACTTTACCCCTGAAATAAATGCACAAGTTCTATCCATTACACCGATAATTGTTTTCTTCTTCTGTAAAGACAGTTCTTTTTATGAGTTTTGCCTTTGACTTGCACATGCTTCGCAAATCTTTAGAATTTAAGACCTTCCTAAAACTGCTAGAATAGACCCCCTCCCCCCAAGTCTTGCAAGTTTCAAACATTTTTGGAAGCCTTGGGAGACAAACCTGCTCTTTTATGGGACCACACTTTTAGAACAAAATGTCTGATTTAGCAGTGCAAAGAAAGTGTATTACTCACCAGAACCTCTAGAATTGCCAGTATCAGGCTCACTGCAATCTCGAGCAAAGTGGCCCTGGATCCCACACCTGTAACACTTCACGTCAGCTGTGCGAAACAATAAATAAATTTTATCATGACATTTGAATTTTTTTCTGAACAGGACAACATCTGCAGGCCAATGTGATGCTAAACTCCATGATCCAGGCGTGCAACTGCAGTTTGTCAAAAAAAAGGGCCAGAACGGCAAGACATTGACTACTCAAGAAGCTCCATAAAGTTCAAAAAAATAATACCGCGATTGGGCACAGAAATATTTTCAGAATACCGATGTGAAGTTTTTAAACTGAGAATTGTGCTTACCAAATTTCTTCTCAGCCAAAATAAGCAGGATACCATTCACAGATTAAACATGGTAACCTTATTCTGGTGAGCATAACTTTGTTGTACTTAGCTACTTGTTGTGCTTAAGCAGCTCTATGAAATTGGGGCCATGTGTTAAAGAGGGCTTGCTGTTTAAGGGTCCAAACTTTGCTTTGTACAAAAAGGTATTGTATAACAGAAATGGGTCACCAGCCCAAAAATCATGTAATATGCATTTACTTTGACTGATCCCCTACAATTTCTTGCTTACCAAGCGATGCTTCCTGCTTAGCAGCTCTATGAAATTGGGCCCTGTTGAGTGATATGGCCATTGTGCATTCTGCAGTAAGCACTCTAGCCATGTAAATGTGGGAGCATATGTTTGGGCAGGTGATGACAACGCCTAGCTTGATAACGGTTCTCAAAATTCTATTGCAAAGCTGGCAGACTCTTAAACATTTGTAAATAGCACTCCGCACTGATGCAAAAAATAGATGCTCAGTACCCGGATCTCACAACGTGTCAAACTTTGGTAATGTATGTGTGCGTGAACGTCCAAGTTTTATGTTTGCTCATGTGTACTGACTCTCCTAGTACTACTGCGGTCTGGGGAGCCGATGATGCGGTGCTCGCATGGGTGGTGAAATGTTTGCAAAAGTGATGTCATTAGTGCCGACTGCCACTATCAATAAATGCAGTTTGTTAACTTCATTGTACCTGTACATCCACCATATAACGTACAGAGTTAAGATCTTCGGTTTACTGTCATTTTCTTCAAGGTTCTCCCAAGGATTTTTCAAAACTGTTGGGCATTCTGAACCCAAATGTTGAAGTTTGGCTGAAGCGCACTGAATCGATATGAGGTCTTGGTTTGCTTTTTTACTTAGTGTTTACCTTTGGTTTGCAAAGCCCTACTATGCAATCTGGGGCATTCTAAATGATTTTTTCTTTATGAAGTAAAAAATGAATTGTTTTGGTGTGTTTTATACGCATTGGCCGTAATTTGCACATATCGGCCCGATACGCAAGCTTGTGCATGAGGAATGCAATGTCCTGGACATATGCTTAGCTCTGACTGATTTTGCAAGAGCAATAATGTTCAACACATGAAGATCTTGGTTCAAGGTTCATTACTTCGCAATCACAGGGCACAGAAAAATACCCAATAAGATCAATCGATAGGAAGGAACTAGTATAAATAAATAAATAAATAGTAAACTTGCGGGTACAACCATGTGTAAATCTCTTTTGTAAGAGTGTTAGCTCTGAAAAGAGCCGGTGTGGTCTTGACGTTTCGAACAGTATACTCTCGTCAATCGACAACACTTGGGTTTCAGTCAGAACTTTACTTTCCAGTACGGACGCTTAGAATTTGAATGACGTTACTTACACAGTCTTTAGTCATCAGTTCTTTTCAAACTAATTGTTAGATTTAACAGTGCAAAGAAAATATATCACTCACCAGAGCCACCACCACCACCAGAGTTAAAAGTCGAAGATGGGCAATCACGAGCGAAGTGGCCAGGTTTTCCGCACTTGTAACAGTCACCACCTGAAACGGGAAGCAATCAATAAGTTTTATCCTGACAAGTGCCGTTTCCCAAAAGCAGGGCAAATATTGATCGGCGGGGCAATGTGATGTTCAACTCATTCATAATCCAGGCATGCAACTGCAGTTTATCACAAACAGAAGGAAATGCCCGAACACCAAGGCTTTGTACTGTGCTTTTCAATTTACAATAGCACAGCTGAAAAACCCTGGAGAAACGGAAAAGTCAGTTTATCAGCTGAAAAAGTGCATGGCTCACTATCCAAATTTCTAGGCACTCTTTATAGTGTTTACAACATTATCGAGTGCAATATTTTGATCAGTTTTACGATAATTGTCTTACTAAAGTTGAACAATTCACTTTAGCTTGTACCGAATCAACAGTTGAGCAAAGATTTGAAACGAATCTACATTTGAGTGTAGATTCGTAAAATTAATCCACACTTTCATCAATAGAGTGACAAAACAAAAATAGTTTAAACTGAAAGAAAATTGTATGGAAAACAATTCTTTGTGAACAGTTCTGCTTTCGACTTTCACATGCTTCGCAATAAGAATTTAAGACCTTTCTAAAACTGCTAGAATAGACCCCCCCACCCCCACCCAAGTCTTGCACGTTTCAGGCATTTTGGGGAACCTTGGTAGCAAAACTTGCTCTTTTATGAAACCCTACATTCATATGGATGGAATATTTCTTCAGTCATGAGTTCTTTCAAAACAAAATGTCTGATTTAGCAGCGCAAAGAAAATTCATCACTCACCACCAGAACTTCCAGAATTGCCAGAATCCGGTTCAGAGCAGTCTCGGGCAAAGTGGCCAAAGGTGCCACACCTGTAACACTTTACATCTGCTTCATAAAACAAACAATAAATTCATCATGACATTTGCTTTTTTTCCTGAACCGAAAAAATAAAATAAAAAATATGTGCATGCCAATGTGATGTTCAACTCCATTATTATGATCCAGGCATGCATCTGCAGTTTGTCAAAAAAGTGCCGGAACGCCGAGACTTTGTACTGTGTTTTTTTCAATTTACAATGGCACAACTGAGAAACCAAAACCAAGGAAGTCAATTTTATCAGATGAAAAGTTGCATCCCTGATTTCAGATTATCGAGGGGTCCCCATTTCAGTGGGCCTACATGCCTGTTCAGGGTCTCCCTGATACGTTGTATTACGATGTTTGTGCAATAAAGGTAATTGACCAAAATAAATATAATAAAATTACCACTACTGTTTCTCCGCTAAACATAAGAGTATACATGTAAATGTTTCGCAGCAAATAATATACAAGTATTGGATACATTTGTGTGCATTTAAAGATTAATCACTCTTTAAGGTGTTGACACTTGACAGCAGTTTTGGTGCCTTTTTGTATTTTACTAATTTTGTGTTTTGCTAATACAAATTTCCATGTTCATGAGCAAAAGTGGATGTCATGTCAGGTAGAAATCATGATGTTGCAATAAGTTAATATGCACGACAAGGTGGACATAATTTAGAATATGGGTTAGGGTGACAATCAGGGTGAGGGTTAGGAAAATACACTTGGTGTATCCGGACAAAGGCCAAGGGGTGTCAGAACATAGGCCAAGGGGTGTCGGAACATAGGCCAAGGGGTGTCGGAACATAGGCCAAGGGGTGTCGCAACATAGGCCAAGGGGTGTCGCAACATAGGCTAAGGGGTCGGAACATAGGCCAAGGGGTGTCAGAACATAGGCCAAGGGGTGTCAGAACATAGGCCAGGGGGTGTCGAAACATAGGCCAGGGGGTGTCGAAACACAGGCCAAGGGGTGTGGCAACATAGGCCACGGGGTGTCGCAGCAAAGGCCAAGGGGTGTCGGGACATAGGCCAAGGGGTGTCGAAACATAGGCCAAGGGGTGTCGGAACCAAGGCCAAGAGAAGTCGCAACATAGGCCAAGGGGTATCGGAACATAGGCCAAGGGGTGTCGAAACAAAGGCCAGGGGGTGTCGGAACATAGGCCAGGGGGTGTCGAAACATAGGCCAGGGGGTGTCGAAACATAGGCCAAGGGGTGTCACAACATAGGCCAAGGGGTATCGGAACATAGGCCAAGGGGTGTCGCAACATAGGCCAAGGGGTGTCACAAACCAGGCCAAGGGGTGTCGCAACATAGGCCAAGGGGTGTCACAAACCAGGCAAGGGGTGTCGCAACATAGGCCAAGGGTCAGACAAGGCCAGGGTGTCGAACTAGGCCAAGAGATGTCGCAACAGAGGCCAAGAGATTTTGCAACATAGACCAAGGGGTGTTGCAACATAGGCCAAGGGGTGTCGGAACATAGGCCAAGGGGTGTCGAAACATCAGCCAAGGGGTGTCGCAACATAGGCCAAGGTGTGAATAGGCCAAGGGTGTCGCGACATAGGCCAAGAGGTGTCGCAACATAGGCCAAGAGGTGTCGCAACATAGGCCAAGGGATTTCGGAACATATAGACCAAGGGGTTAGCAACATAGGCTAAGAGGTGTCGCAACATAGGTCAAGAGGTGTCGCAACATAGGACAAGGGGTGTTGGAACATAGGCCAAGGGGTGTCGGAACGTTGGCAAAACAATGTCTAAACATAGGTGTGTAACCAAATAATTATCACAACTGTTTCTCCTCACACCTACCTTTACTACTCATCTTGATGAAATGAAGATTCACAAACCTGCAGCAGGAATAGAACAAATTCAGTACATTGAGAGGAAATCCACAGCAAGAGTTAGTCAGCCTTTTGAGTTCTGGGCATGTGTGCAAGCGATGATTCCGTTTCCAAATAATATATATATATTGATTGCTTTCTCACTATGCCCCATACAATACTAGAGCAAATACTATGGAAGCCCACCAAGGACAACGACCGCCCAGGTCCATCAATGGATTTTCCACTAAGAACAGGAGTTTTGTTTGCCTAAGTTTTGCCCAAAATGTCATCTCACTCATTTCAGGCCTGGAATTTCTGAGAGGGCAAGAACATTTTAATTTCGCAAAGGGCACTTCCATTGGAAAATCTTTCAGTCTTCTGGAAACTTTTAAAGGGGCACCAAGGCCAAGACATGAGGGCAACAGAGGCCATGGCCTCCTCCGTGTAATTACAGGACTGCATTTCATACTTGTGGAGGAAATATCTGCCTCCAGGGCTCGAATTTGACACTGGACCGCAGGCCCTAGGCCAGTGATTTTAGCATTGGGCCAGTAAACTCATGACCGGACAAGTCTGGCGGTCTTGTGTTTTCAATTCAATAACAGTTTCTGTACCTCACTCTATAATATCTTGAGCAGAAACAAATTATGTTTAAATGTTGACTTTGAGTAATGATTTGAAATATACTTAATACCCTTAAAGACAAATGAGGTAAATCTTCTCATATATGTTTTAGTGTTTGTTCAATTAAATGAAAGTTAAACTGAGCAAGGAAGTCTTTTCTCAGTTTGAATCTGGTCTTGTAAAATTATTTCTGGTCCAGTAAACATTTTGAGATACAAGTCCTGTGGTCTTGTGGATTTTCCCCCCAAATTCGATCCCTGGCCTCAGCGACTCGTTTTTATGAAAGAATCTAGTCACTTCCGAATGCTTTGTTTGTAAAAACCCCTTTTTGTTTGTCAATGCGTCAGCAGCTGTTTGTCGACAGACTTGTCCCGCAAGCAACAAGCTAGCTCTCATATGATTCAAATCAAAGTGATTGATCATTCTAATTATCATAATTTCATGCGAACATCATCCAAGTCAATCATTAAACAAAAAACAACCGGTCTGAAAAGACAAATTGCTGTGCCAGTAAAACAGGAAAATAAAATGGCTTCTGAATAAAGGCAATTAGTATGCATCGAGATATGACTGCAGATTCTCCACAAAAATGGGTAACAAAGACAACTTTATTAAACAAATCCTGTTTTTAGTAGTTTCAATAATCATAACCCTCCCTCCCTCCCGATGGTTTGGAGGATGGGGGGTTAGGAAACATCAGTGGACATGGCCTTGGGCGGTAATTGTCAAGGATCCAAGATTAAATTGCAGTTATAGCGAGCTATTCCCCTTTAAATCTGCTTTTGAACCCTAGTAGCTGACATATCAATGGTAGCATGCAAGTATTAACTGTTGGCGGACTGTGTTAGTTCACAAACATAACTACTCCTAGAACTATGAGGTTCATTTTGCTATCGTCTCCACACACCTCATAGGTTATTATTTCGAAACCGAATCTTGCCCAAATTAGGCTCTAGTGTTCTTTGTACTAGCAGTGAGCTCAGGGTGGGTCTAGGGAATTCACTATTGCAACTACACCTATCTAGTATTTATCATGTCACTGCACCGCGCTGATCGACTCCGCATCGCAACTATACCTATCTAATATTTTCATGTCACTGCAGCGCACTGTTTGACTCTGCATCGCAACTATACCTGTATAGTATTTTTTGTGTCACTGCAGCGCACTGTTTGACTCTGCATCGCAACTATACCTATCTAATATTTTCATGTCACTGCAGCGCACTGTTTGACTCTGCATCGCAACTATACCTGTATAGTATTTTTTGTGTCACTGCAGCGCACTGTTTGACTCTGCATCGCAACTATACCTATCTAGTACTTTTTGTGTCACTGCAGCGCACTGTTTTACTCCGCATCGCAACTATACCTATCTAATATTTTCATGTCACTGCAGCGCACTGTTTGACTCTGCATCGCAACTATACCTGTATAGTATTTTTTGTGTCACTGCAGGCACTGTTCGACTCCTGCATCGCAACTATACCTATCTAATATTTTCATGTCGACTGCAGCGCACTGTTTGACTCTGCATCGCAACTATACCTTTAATACTATTATTTTTCATGTCACTGAAGCGCACTGTTTGACTCTGCATCGCAACTATACTTATAGTATTTTCATGTCACTGCAGCGCACTGTTTGACTCTGCATGGCAACTATACCTTATTAGTATTTTTTGTGTCACTGCAGCGCACTGTTTGACTCTGCATCGCAACTATACCTATCTAATATTTTTGTCACTGCAGCGCACTGTTTTACTCCGCATCGCAACTATACCTATCTATATTTTTCATGTCACTGCAGCGCACTGTTTGACTCTGCATCGCAACTATACCTAGTATAGTATTTTTTTGTCACTGCAGCGCACTGTTTGACTCTGCATGCAACTATACCTATCTAATATTTTCATGTGACTGCAGCGCACTGTTTGACTCTGCATCGCAACTATACCTATCTAATATTTTCATGTCACTGAAGCACAGTTTGACTCTGCATCGCAACTATATCTGTATAGTATTTTTCATGTCACTGCAGCGCACTGTTTGACTCTGCATGGGCAACTATACCTATCTAGTATTTTTCATGTCACTGCAGCGCACTGTTTGACTCTGCATCGCAACTATACCTATCTAATATTTTCATGTCACTGCAGCGCACTGTTTGACTCCGCATCGCAACTATACCTATCTAGTATTTTTCATGTCACTGCAGCGCACTGTTTGACTCGCATCGCAACTATACCTATCTAGTATTTTTCATGTCACTGCAGCGCACTGTTTGACTCTGCATCGCAACTATACCTATCTATATATTTTCATGTCACTGCAGCGCACTGTTTGACTCTGCATCGCAACTATACCTATCTAATATTTTCATGTCACTGCAGCGCACTGTTTGACTCTGCATCGCAACTATACCTGTATAGTATTTTTCATGTCACTGCAGCGCACTGTTTGACTCTGCATCGCAACTATACCTATCTAGTATTTTTCATGTCACTGCAGCGCACTGTTTGACTCTGCATCGCAACTATACCTGTATAGTATTTTTGGACTGTGTCATGTTTTTGAAAGTGGTAAAAATTGGGCAAGTCTGGTGACTAGTCTGACAAAAATTATCAAAATTGCAATTTCACAACTTTTTTGCATTGCATGACTCGTAACCCTCCGGTCTCCGACCGTCGGGAGGATGGAGGGTTACGATTATCGCAACTATTGTACACGGAGCTTGGACTGTACCATTCATGTATAGGTGTGCAGGTAATGCAATTATCATGCCAACGAAGGGCGCCTTGCTGCAGCTGATGGCTGGGTGGTGATGGTGCACATGGATCGTAAAACTGTGAGTTGTGTCGCCTTTAGCGTAATTGTTATGGTCCAAGCTACGTGAGAAGGAAAGATGGCAGCCAACAGCTATGCTGCTTTAGAGATAAAATTTTTAGAGATATATAATCAAACAGACATATAAAGCTAAACCACGAACCACAATATCGTGCATGTTCTATGGTAGCTGTAGGGGTAGGGTAGATTGGGGTAGGGGAAGGGGGAAGGGGTAGGTTTAGGGTTAGGGGAAGGGTAATAGGGTTAGGAGTAGGGTTAAAAAATTAGAAAAAAAGTTAGGGTTACCAGCTGACCTGAGAAACAGGGAACCAGTGGCAGCTACCATAGACTGCGCATGGTTGTTGTTCGTGGTTGAGCTTCTTACGTCTGTTCGGTTATATGCCTCCATTTTTCATGTGAAATAAACCCAATTTTCATAAAAGAAATGTAACCTCAAACCAATGTAATTCTCTTTTACTAATTAAGCCCATACTTTACAGTTCTACGTCTCTTTTGTCGATTTAAAATGTATATTGTTGACGGCGTGTTGATGGTACCGTGCATGTTGATGGTGAGTTGACGGTATTTAGTAGGACCAGTCACCAGCATGACTAGCCCAGGTTGGACTCCTCTGTTGCATACACCGCGACGGAGTCCAGGGTATAAAGGTTCTCTACGATTGCGAAAATTTTTCCAACAAATAATTATCATATTTACACCTGATGGAGAAGCTAAAACTTTGTTCACATATTCCTTATGTCCGGAATTTCAATCCGGCTGGGTTCAGAAGTGTTATTTTTATCCTTGGGTGACATTATTTGAGAAAATAAAATGAAAATGTACGTCTCTCTTGTAACTTCCGGTCTATTGTCACGAGTGAAGACTTGCGAGATCGATCATCCTTGGAAACGAGGTTGACCACGTTCGTTCGTGCAGCACGTTCTTCCTGCGTGACGGCCGGGGATGTTATACATGTCGGGCATGCGCGCATATAGCCACGCGGCAATTGGTACACGATGACAACAACGATAGTACAGAACTCCGACTTAATTTCTGAAATAATGTCACCCATGAATATAATTGTTATTTGTGGAATCATCAAAAGTGTATTTTAGGACACAAAGAATGAGTGTAGAAATATCCAGCTTCTGAAATCAGGTAAAAATATTTTTAAACATTAGTTGAACATTTTTTCACATCGTAGAGAAGCTTTATACCCAGGACGTCAGCGCAGTACAACGGATACTGACGTCCTACCAGGGCTACAGCATGACCAGAGCTTAGGCCGGCTGGTGATTTGCCTGCAGCAGGCATGCTAATTTTCCAGGGACGGAGATCATGACCGTGAAAAATTTATAGAAGTTTCAACTTTAACATGTTAAATCCACAAATGGGTTTACATTAATAGTATACAATCAGACAATCAAACATAACACAATCATTATCGTTAGTGATCAAAAAAAGGATCGATACGGCATTTATGAAAAAAAATAGGGAGGAAATTCAACCAAACTCAAGAGTCATACTCAAACTTCAAAGTCCAAGTTAACTGCCTTGCTGACTCGAACCATGGAGGTAGGATTCCTACCTCCATGCTCGAACTTCCTTGCTGAGCATGCTGAGTCGAGTCTGAGTGAGTGGTGATAAAGCTTTCCTCCATGACCATGTTCTGACTAACAATTTCGACCTAACTCTGCACATACTTACCCTTTGAAATATAACGACTGCTATTTACGAATCAGTGACTGTTGAAAGAAACTAAAATTTAGTCACAATTGAAGAGTAAAAATGTTGTAGGAGTAGCTCAAAAAAGAACACTTCTTCAGCACACCCAGTTCACGATTTATATTCACACACGTGCACGCGCATGCATAGCATCATGTGTTAAATTGAAGTGGTGCCCTTCCTTCTACATCAATTTTGCACAGTCCAGGCTGCGGAACCAGTGTCTTCTGAGTTGCATGTGGCACGGCCATATTTATGGTGGCCCCGAGAGGCCATTAGAAGTTTTTCTTAAACTATTAATTATGGTGGGTCGGACAAAGAAGTGACTCGGAGCATGGAGGAAGGATCCTCCATGCTCAGAGCGGGACTCGAATCTGCGACCTCCAGATTAACGTGCCGGCTCGCGAATTTTTTTCCCCAGCGTGGTAAAGGCCAAAATTTGCATACCTCGCTCCCATTGGCTGGGGTCCGTAACCATAAGCTTCATGACATTATATCAAATAGCAGCTGCACAGAATCGCTCATCACACATCACTATTCGCAGGCCAGTTTGCTACACAGTCTTGCAGCAGAATGTACACGTCTCGAGTCGAAAAGTTAAAACAAACAGAAACAGTTTGAATATGCCTTGTCCAACACGACTTGAAAGGGATATACCGGCTGTCGCATTATTGTTAGTAGTATTATATAACTATAAATAGGTCTGTGTTATTATTATTATAACGGCAAATAATTAATTAGACACAAAAAAGGAACAAAACACACGATGTAAATGAGAAAATAACAATGTTTACACAAGTCCCTTGGAACAATAACAAAATGAGGAGAGTCAGGATAAGAATACTCTTGAAGGATAAAGTTAGGATATGAATGGTTTCTTGAGGTGGGGTAAGTCTAGGTTTAGAAATGATGTCACAGAGAAAATATAAGATCAGTGACATATCATTTCCTAGAAAGTCGGATGAGGTAATGGTCAACAGGGGATTAATGGTCAGTACTGGGGGACCTCGAGGTCATAGCCTAAGACTATGTGTGTGTGGTGTGTTTGCTGAGAAATGAGAGTGAGCCTTGAAATGACGGAGTATGGGCCACCTGTTGACATGATGTTATGATTACTGGGGGAATAGTGAATTTTGTAGGGAAATCAGCCTCATTAACATTCAATTTATTGGCTTCAGTTTTGGATCACAAACCAAGTAAACCGTATTCAAATAAGGACGACAGTCATCTACAATGAAATGTTTACACACGTCCATGATCGCACTGAGTATATTGTTTGATGCACTGCATGCACGTGCATGTTATGTAACATGTACATGTACTGTGTACAATGTACATTGTACATATAGGCGAACATGGAAGGGCTTTTCAACTTGAATAATTCAGCAGCATCCAGCCAATGGGAAGCGAAAATGCAAATGATGGCCTTAACCACGCTGGGAAAAAAAAAATCGCTGCCGGCTCTCTACTCTCTATGAGGTCAATGTAATTCTTCGGTGGTGCCAGTCAGAAGCCATTCATTATGTAACTTCCGTATACCCGGGATCACAGTATAATAGGCCCTAGTCGTCACAAGGGGATGCAACCTTTTGTTTCAATTAAGTAATAAACCACAAGCGAAAATTAAGGCCTACCAATTCTACCTCCATGTGCCTACTGGGTAAATTCTTATGAATTTGGGGGTTGAACAGACAAATTTACTAGAGCATGATTTGAGCCTGTTGGCTCTGGATTAACGTGACAACGCTATATCCACCATGCACTCTGAGCCGTCTAGCCGTTGTTCGCGGTCTCCCTATCATCAGTCAGAAGCCATTCAACCTGTAACTTCTGCCGTATAGACCATGTTACATTTGTAACAGGTTCGAATGCGGCTAGCGCACTCTATAATGAGACATAATGAATTTTACAAGGGATACGCTGGTATTTGCTTGTAAAAAATGAAAGGTTGGTTTATTCCGGCTACAAATGAAGGGAAGGGCGATTTAAACGCTGTATTATCATTATATGAGAAAGTTAAAACATATCTCAAATAAAAGAAGAGTAATAGAAAACCTGGCGGGTCTCGACAATAAAATATAAAAGGACAATTTTACAAAATAATACAATTAAACAATGCAAATATAAGAAACGATTGAATGGCCTATCTGTTTAGTTGTGGACGTGACTGGGCGCACCCGGCAAAAATGAAGAATAGCTAGTCGATACTTTGAAGATGATGACAAGACGATGATAAGATGATACAAGGGGGCGCTGAAGTTGATGATGGGGGACTTGAAGAAGTGGTGCGAAAACAGTTCCTTGTCCTTGATCAGGGGACAGGATTACTGTTTTCGTTGCAATCAGTAACAATGGTGAAGTTGAACAAGTGATGAGTTGATATTTCGCTGTCCTGCTGGCTCTCTGGTATTTTGAATCCGCCTAGAGCAGGACAGGGATGAATATAATGATTATTGTGATGTTAAGCTGGGCTGGCGCAATCCAATGCAGATATCCGACAGAGGCAAAGTGTACAAACTGAAGAAACTTGGAGGGTTAAATCTTACAACTTTCCTCTGTCGGAGTCCAGTGGCCAAGTGTCCAAACACTTTCTTGGGGATGGTCACTGACCTCTGGACATCTCTTCCTCAATGCGCCGTGATTGGTTGCATAGGCTGCTACCAATCACCCACTCATCACACACCACCAGGCAACCACCTACTCCTAGACTCGCCCTAGTCCGAGGTGGACTAGGTAAACTAGGATTGTTAAACTAGGAGTTTACAAAAAAAAAGGGGGCCTACAATTTCATCCCATTACACGCACGCCTGCTTTCTGAATGTCGTCCCGACATAAGTTTAAACAATCACTATACGCATTTCCATGCGCGCAAGCAGGGTCGTGGGTTCGAGCCCCACATCGGGCGCCAATTATGTAACAGGTTCGAATGCGGCTAGCGCACTCTATAATGAGACATAATGAATTTTACAAGGGATACGCTGGTATTTGCTTGTAAAAAATGAAAGGTTGGTTTATTCCGGCTACAAATGAAGGGAAGGGCGATTTAAACGCTGTATTATCATTATATGAGAAAGTTAAAACATATCTCAAATAAAAGAAGAGTAATAAAAACCTGGCGGGTCTCGACAATAAAATATAAAAGGACAATTTTACAAAATAATACAATTAAACAATGCAAATATAAGAAACGATTGAATGGCCTATCTGTTTAGTTGTGGACGTGACTGGGCGCACCCGGCAAAAATGAAGAATAGCTAGTCGATACTTTGAAGATGATGACAAGACGATGATAAGATGATACAAGGGGGCGCTGAAGTTGATGATGGGGGACTTGAAGAAGTGGTGCGAAAACAGTTCCTTGTCCTTGATCAGGGGACAGGATTACTGTTTTCGTTGCAATCAGTAACAATGGTGAAGTTGAACAAGTGATGAGTTGATATTTCGCTGTCCTGCTGGCTCTCTGGTATTTTGAATCCGCCTAGAGCAGGACAGGGATGAATATAATGATTATTGTGATGTTAAGCTGGGCTGGCGCAATCCAATGCAGATATCCGACAGAGGCAAAGTGTACAAACTGAAGAAACTTGGAGGGTTAAATCTTACAACTTTCCTCTGTCGGAGTCCAGTGGCCAAGTGTCCAAACACTTTCTTGGGGATGGTCACTGACCTCTGGACATCTCTTCCTCAATGCGCCGTGATTGGTTGCATAGGCTGCTACCAATCACCCACTCATCACACACCACCAGGCAACCACCTACTCCTAGACTCGCCCTAGTCCGAGGTGGACTAGGTAAACTAGGATTGTTAAACTAGGAGTTTACAAAAAAAAGGGGGCCTACAATTTCATCCCATTACACATTTGTTTACAGAGTGGTGACCTCGTACTACATTATAATGCTATTCCTGACGGACAAAATGCTACACAGGCTCAATGGGAAAATTTATATTTTGTGTCATAATTTTCACATAAATTCAAAACTTACAAAAGCAACAGCTGTACAGCTTTTGAGATACCCCCCCCCTTTCTTCATATCAAAAGTTGAGGAAAATCAGACAGTGCGATCTTCATAAAACATCAGATTTGTTGTATTCTTCCATTGAGCTGTGTACAAATGTGCCCGCCGGAAGTCCACGCTCTGTGGCTCTTTTGTAAACATGTGATGTCACAGGTCACATCGTCTAACCAGGGACGACATCCAATAATATTACAACTGGGAAGCGGCAGCAGAGAGATAACTTTAAGGAGATGCAATCGATTTATAAGAGAAACTATAAATAGGAGAATGCATTCTCCTGAAGACGAGCAGAGTATACTGTTCGAAATGTCGAGACCAAACCGGCTCTTTTCAGAGCTACCACTCCTTCAAAAGAGACATTTTTTACCCATGGTTGTACCCGCAAGTTTACTATTCATATTTATATTTATAGTTTATCTTATTCTCCACACCATGCAAAGCTTCAAACACCATTTACAATCGATTTATGTCAAACATCAAGTATCAAACCAGGGAAACACACTGGGAAAATATCTAATTAATTTAGGGTTGAACCATCAACTTTAAAAACAAAAAAAAAATATAGAGAGGGATTTGAACCTGCAACCTCTGGATTAACGTGCCGGTGTGGAGTGACGACGCGCGTTTAGGGTTAGGGGATCGAGGATCAGGAGGGCGAACGTTTCCCCTCCCCATGCCGTGCCTTCTCGCCCAATTTGAATTATGGACTTTGAGATTAAAAATTACCAGAGTAAAAATAAATGCTACAATTTGTAAGCTTTAGTGTGACAGTTTCAATTGCTTTACTATTTTTTCCATTACGCAGGCAATGTATTTGTAATTGTTATACTTATGTCAGATTTTCCTAAATCATGAATGGCACAGCGAGAGCGCTGACAGTTGAATTGGCCAAAAGTGCCCCTATAAAAAATGGGGAACTGCCCCTTGTGCCGCACCCCTAACATTTTACCCTAAAATTTTACCCTATATCCAGCGCTGCCCCCCCCCCCCCGTCCTTCCCCACCACATTAACTTGAGAAGCGGCAGGAGTGGGATCGCTTAAAAAGTATTGTACACTTTTGGTAACAGCTCAAAATCAATGTGGCATGAGTCTTATCAATGGTAACCCTGGCATATTGGCAAAGGTTCAGTTTGATTTGGAAAGGTATTCTTGTTTTTGTTTTTCTCCTGTTTGTTGTATTTCAATTAATTATGTGGCGATTGTCAAATAAAAACAAAACAAAACACATTGGTCGCGTTTCTAGAAATCAGAGATGATCCAAGATTACAATAAAATGGGAGGTTTACGAATGGTTGAAGTCAGAGCAAATTCGGACTGCGTCGACTTCCTTGTCTCGGAAAGCTCCGGCTGGGCCTATTTTGTCTCGTCAAAATACTTGATATTGATCGGTTACTGTACTTAGATGGAGGTTCAATAGATCTATTTTTACATTTTGGGTAGACGTAGTTAAATCATGGTAGTCACGCAAATTAATAAACCATTTACTCATTCTGGCGGCCTCACTGGATGGGGGGGAGCGATCTGATAAAGTTTTATTTTCAACCTATATCAACATTAGAGGGCGCTAGATACCAATCTCAAATTTTCAAGATGGCAGCTCACATGGCCAAATTGTCTAAAAATTGCTTATCCTTCTTTAATCGTGTTCAATCAGGTACTGGTAGTGGTAGCAAAAATTTGTGGGAACCATCTGCAGGTAAGAAAAGCATAGCTTAAGCAATAGCTTGACAAGTGGTCGTTACTAAATTTAATTGTTACTTTAGTAACAAACTCAAGAGGGCAGGTTGAATTCGGAAGTTGAACCAGGCATGATTGATTGATGGTCATGCATGATGATGGTTGAATGAAGTAGAATAAGAACTTAGTATAACAAATCGTAACGATCATACATCACTCATCAGCACTCCGTGATATTCCTACCTCCATGCTCAGTCAGTACTTTACTTGCATGATTAAGACGAGTGAGACTTACCAGCTTACAATCGATCATACTTGTTTGTTGGAGTTGGCATGGATGGTTGGACATGTTGAATATTAGTATTACTTTGTCATGTTAATTACCAATTAAGCAGCGCATCACTCTTACTCAAACTATTTTGACTATTTTTAGTATTTGTCCTTGTTTATTTTGTGTTTAGTTATTATTTGGTCATATGTCCTTGCTAATAATGCTATAGCAGGAATCATACTAGCCCAGGTTGGACTCCTCCGTTGCATACAATGCGACGAAGTCCAGGATATAAAGGTCTTGTACCATTGCAAAAAAATTTATAACAACATTTTTTCATATTTTTACCTTTTTGAGGAAGCTGAAACTTGACTCACATATTCCTTGTGTCCTAAACCTTACGCCTGCTTTATTCAGAATTGCAAATTATATCCTTTAATTGGATGACATTATTGTGAAAATAAAATGAAAAATTTACGCATTCTCGGCGATAGCCTAAACTGACAAGACGTGAATGCTTCAGCGCATGTGCGTCCTCAGACACGCCCACAAATCTAACGCGGAAGTCGGTCGGGTTGCTTTGCATGCCGCGCATGCGCACATGAGCTTTAATGGTCACTTGGTACATGATGGTCACAACGCCAGTACACAACTCAGACTTATTTTCGGAAATAATGTCATCCATGGATGTATTTGTTAGTTGTAAACTCATCAAAAGTGTAGTTAGGACACCAAGAATGTATGAATGGAGTTTCAGCTTCTCAAATCAGGTAAAAATATGAAAAAACATTAGCTCAAAATATTTTCGCATTGTAGAGGAGCTTTATACCCAGGACGTCAGTGCAGGCACTGACTGACGTCCTACCAGGGCTATGTTCATACATGTCATAAGTCAGCTGGTCAGTGTGAAGTTTTTCCTCCCTGAAATTTAGTGTGATTTTGTTGAAATTTGATCAGGAAATCTAGCCCCACCTAGCCCCAGGCTTTTCCTGAAACTCAGCTTTTTTTGCCCAGCACGATACTGATCACAAATATTTGTTTTTACATTATTAAACAATTTTTTTTTGAGTTTTACTCAATTATATGTAATTTAATCATTACACACTTGTTTACCTTTAATTCTATAACAAAAGACAAATAATGTTAATTTCATTCAAGTTGATCTTTAAGAAAAGGGCAGTTTTTTTTTACACAGAGCAACATGAAAAGGTCTGAATTCAGATAAAAGCCTGAAATTTCTCATATTTAGTAATGCAGTATACTTTGATACTCAAGAGAATTGGAAATATTTATCAGACTCATATTCAACATTTTTTTCCACAAACATCCACAATGAGGTAGCCTACTACTATTATTCAATTAAAAAACACAAGAACAGTGGGCCTGTCCGGTCGTGAGTTTACTTGCCCGACACTAAAATCACGGGCCTCAGGCCTGCGGTCCAGTGTAAATTTCGAGCCCTGATTATACTGTACAAGTATTACATGGCATTTACCATGTATTTACAGCATGATACTAAACTGCCTGCCCCTATGGAGCAAGAATCTGCCAAAAGAGGCAGTGTTGCCAAAGAGTTAACAAACCATCAAAACTCATCCAGTTTCAAATTTTCCTTCCAGAAAACTTGTTGTGTAGATGTTTCAGCAGCACACGCTTGATACAGAATGACGGGTGAGTTTATATTATACTCTTTGCACAGTTTGTAAGTTAAATGGTTTGTCCGACGGTGTGCCTTGACTCCTGTCCATAAAGTACTCTATGCAGAAATGACCGTTTATTACTTTTTTATTGGGAAATTTGTGGCTGAGTGAGGCTGTATCCAAATTGGCAGCTAGGCCTACAACTATGGCTGTTGCTAAGGGTGTTGCTAAGGACGTCCTTTACTTCAAGGCATGATGATGCGGCGATCCAGCCATAGCCGTAGCCACCATTTTGGACATCTCCTGGAAGACCTGGAATTTTACATGGGACATAGCCTCTGTTGTCCCTGGTCTCGGACTTGGTGCCCTTTCAAAATATTTCCTCAGACTCTCAAGAGGTTTTCTAGTATAGACCTTTCTATTGCAACGTCACAGCCCGAGTTTTTGCCAACCGAGGTCGAAAAAACTATGGAAAGCCATAAATGCAAAACAAAAACAGATCGTTACAGTTTTTTTACAATGTTACACAAACATTCAAAAATAGTGTTGAATTTGTTGGAAACAAAGCAACCAATCATGAGAGGTACTTTACTTAGTTGAAAGTTTGCAGAAAATGTTAAAATTTTGTTGAAACATCTATTAACACGATTGAGTGTTTTGCTAACATTCGGCCTTCCATGCCAACCAGCGCAGTTTGTTTATCAACAATGGAAAGGTCTATAAGTGTCCTATGCAAAATAGAAAATGGCCTTGTACCCCTTTGCCCCTTCAAAGATGAAATTCCAAGTCTGCACACTATTATTGGCACCAAGTTCTGGTGTTGGAGTGTGGGTCTAAGTCCTGTCACTTGCTGCTGAGTGTTGGTGTTGAGTTATCGAATGCTGAATAAATCGGATGGATGTGTGACTGTCTGACCCAGCAAGATTTGATTTTTTGTCTTCTCCTTGTTTATCATTTTCATGTGAAGGTGTCTTGTAGTTTTTAAATAGAAGCATTATTTGACACCTTAAAAAGAGACCTCAGAAGCCCCATATCAGTGCTTGAATTTGGGGGGGGGGATCCACAAGACTACAGGGCTTGTAGCTCAAAATGTGTACAGGACAAGAATTCTTTTTTGCAAGACCAGCATCAAAATAATTAAAAACTTTCTTACCCAGTTTAACGTGCATTTAAGTTAACTAAGTCAGTGCTGTTTTTATTTGAACAAGGGCTACGACATGTAAGTATACTTCATTATGTGATCACTCAGTAGAATTGGAAGGTATTTTATCTGACTCAAAGTCAACATTTGAACATATTGTTTTTATTCAAGATGTTACACCAACCTGGTGTGTTCATTTTGAAGCAATGCTATACACAACCTGGCATACAGCATGTCGTCCATATTGACAGCTTGATTTACTATTTTTGACTATACTCGATTTCCAAGGGTGCATTGCTGTATATTTTAAAGATAACACTTGTACATGGGCTATTCCAAGTTCTGGCTACAAACCAGACTGCTCAGTAAAAATCAAAAAGTTTAACAGTGTGGTTAAAAGGCTAATCAAAAACATAGTTTACTAGGAAGAACTATAAATAAATAAATAGTAAACTTGCGGGTACAACCATGTGTAAATCTCTTTGGTGTTAGTGTTGGCTCTGAGAAGAGCCGGTTTGGTCTTGACGTTTCAAACAGTATACTCTGCTCGTCTTCAGGACCTTGCACATTCCAGGGCATGAAGTTTTGCATTTTGTTCCATTCTCCTGAAGACGAGCAGAGTATACTGTTCGAAATGTCGAGACCAAACCCGCTCTTCTCAGAGCCAACACTCACACAAAAGAGATTTACACATGGTTGTACCCGCAAGTTTACTATTTATTTATTTATAGTTCTTCCTATTTGTCCACACCATGCAAAGCTTCAAACAATATTTACATAGTTAACTGTTTGTTTGTTTGTTTGTTTTTTCAGAAGTCATGCAATAGTAGAAACAGCTGATGGTAATTCAATTGTTTGTTACCACCCATCAGAACCCTTCCCATATGAACACACACAGGTATGTGGTTTTGCCTCAACTATGCCAACTACACAGTCAAAGCACAGTCAAACCAACTGTAGACCATGTAACCTTACAAAAAGAGTGGCCATGCACATTCCAGGGGCATGAAGCTTTGCATTTTGTTCCATAATTACTACAGAAATCAAAGAGTTATAGAAATAGCAGCTGAACAAGTTTTGAGATGTGCCCCCTTTTCTTCATATCAAAAGTTGATACAAATCAGACAGCGATCTCCATGAAAATATAAGATTTTATGTTTTCTTCCATTGAGCTGTGTACAAATTGTGCCTGCAGGAAGTCAAGGCTCTGTGGCTCTTTTGTAAACATGTGTCATGGTCTATACATGGGGCCTTTAAGCTTATAAATGTAAAATTGTTTTAGTATTTGCTTTAAAGTTTTAGTTTTAATATTGCAAAGTGCCTTGAGCCTTTCGGCAGATTTCAAGTAGCTGTTCTTATTGTTATAATAATTTCAGTTACAAGTTATAAGGACATTTGTAGACCACAGCAAACACTGTTTCAATTCAAATAAATGCAGACAAATGCTACATTTTGTTTATCAAACTTTTGTTTTTATTATTTTCAGCCAATTCTAAGACCAGATCCATCCAAACCAGAGGTAAATATGAATGAAACCTGTTTTATAATTTTAGTAATTTGGGGGGCTAATCATCCTCACTGGCAGCAGAGAGGCTGCAAGAGTATAACATGAATATACATTTTACACCATTTTAATGTGAAGTTAGTGACTTGTGATTTTTTCCCCCACTTTCATGAGGACTCAAAATTCAATTTGAACTCTATTGGAAAATGAGTGCATCACAAAACTCAACTTGACCTCAGTTTTGTTTGCTCTTAATGGCAATAGATTCATTGAAACTGTTTTCAAAACAAAACAAACAATCCAGCTAACTGCTTTGTTAAATTCAGAACGTTGATACAACAAACTCTCAGTGTGACGTCAACAATGGATGCACCATTTATGAATTGTCAATGAACAGAAACAAAATAATTGAAGATTTAATTGACAATGGTCTTAGGCTGCAAATGCGTGATGGTAATGTGCCCGTATTTACAGACACACAAAAATAATAAATAAAAAATGAAAGCAAAGTGAAACATCCAATAGATTACTGTGGTAGGATCTAGTTGCTAATAAATAACTTCCTTCGTTAATGATTCATATTAAAGGAGACAACAGACACTATTCTCAAAATGAAAATGACACAAGAACAATGGAGTAAAGAAAAGAAGGGGCCCAATTATACCGAGCTCGCCAAGATGTTCTACACAACAAAGCATAGGTGGTACCCACTGTAAGTATTGCTTGAGACTTTCTACAGTACAATACAACTGCGATTGGGCATTGCATTTTGTGACCCAATGTCACGGCTCTGCTTACCGTTAGCAAAGAATCGGCGCTTACGGTAAGCGTATTTCACAGGCTGGCAGAGAAGTTTTGCTTGTGCCTGTACGTCCTCCACGTTGCAGGGCATTCTTTGCTTACACAGCTAGCGCAGAAACTCGGTGCTTGCCCTATCAGGGAAGAATGGTGAATGCAAGCACAGAATTCGGCAGTAAGCAGAGCCATGAAATTTGACCGTGGCCTAAAGGTGTGCAAAACATTGGTGAGGCTGACAAAAATAAATGTTCACAGATTTGCACACAACTTACATGATATAAAGATGGTCATGGTGAAAAAACTTCTCATAAAACTTTTTTGCCTGCATTACTATAGTTTTTTTTGAAGAAATTAGTAAACAGTTAGTTTTGATCTTGCGGGACCAAAACTCAACGCTTGAAAACAGTGAAACACAGTGAAACATCAATTTTATATATGTCTTTTTGTTTGTTTACCTTATTATTTATACAGGGGTATCAGGAGAAGAATGAAGGTCAATCAAAATCCACCTCGTGACCGCCCATACCTTTGATGCTTTTTACTGGATTCATTATAAAAGTAGACTTGTACGATGACGCTTGAATTAAATGAAGACCACTTGAGCGAACTTTTGGATACCGTTTGGATACTCTGCATGCATGAGAAGACTCAAATGCACCCTTGTAAATTCAGAAATAGTGAATTGTTAGTATATAAAGTCAAGTGCAGTGGGTATGAGGAAAGTAACACCCTTCGACATCATGGCTCATCAACGGAGTTCAGGCATGCAACTTTTCCTTGGATCAGCTGATTTCCTCCTTTTTTTATTCTCAGTTTTACCATTCAAAATTGAAAAATACTGTACAAAATCATTGAAATTTTGTAATTTCCTCTTTTTGGTGAAGTTACAATTGCATGCTGGAGTCCAAGTGGTGTAACCAGCGGGGAGGGTGGGGGGGGGGCATGGAGAGCGGAGCAGGAGCCCCCTTTTAGAACTTTTGCCCCCCCCCCCCCAATGAGATTGAAAAAAATGCACAAATGAATGGTCTATTACATCAAAAAGCCCCCTAAAATTATATATTTGCCCTGCTTGCTCCCCCCCCCACAAAAAAATAAATAAATAAATAAAATAAATAAACAAATACATAAACAAATTAATAAATAAAATATCTAGTTTATATTGCAAATGGATTTTGTGTAAAGTTTGTTGTTAACAGACTTGATACAGCCATACTCTTAGACGTGGTATTTCACAAGGTGCTGTAATTTGGTGGAAAAAAAGTAAACTATTTCTGATGAGTTCAAGTTGGGGCTCTATTTGGCATGGACTGGGGATTCCGGTCACACATTTGTAACATTTGAAGGAACTCATAAAGGATTTTGAAGGAACACATTTGAAGAGTACTCTAAGTTATGAACTTTTGCTTATTTTTTCAAATGTCATGGATCGAATGCAATTCTAAATATTGTGGTCTTTCTGGGAAAGTTGGACGATGCAACTTTCAGTGATCAGAGGAAGTGTTCAGAGACTTATCCAAATTCTCCTTGTGCTGTCATTGTTTTTATAAATACATTATTGTTGATAAAGCTTTATGCAATAAGTGCAGAAATTTGTGTGAATATTGCATCCTACTTGAACAAAGAAAGGTATGCAGCTTGGAGTTTGTATTGTTGTCAAATTCTACCTGTACTACATGCTAATAAAAAGACTTGTAAAAAGTTACTGAAGGAGTTTTGTTAGTTTTTTGCTTTTGGTGGTCAAGTGATTCAGATCCTACAATTATGTTGAAGACAGAAGGTGATATAGAACACCCAAGCACTAAAACAAGTAGATCCTTGTCATTTGATTGGCAGATTGTAGGTCAACAGGGCTCAAAATTGACTGTGGGCCAGTGATTTTAGCATCAGGCCTGTAAAACCCATGACTCTGCAAATCTGTTGGCCAGTGATTTTAGCATCGGGCCAGTAAATCCCATGACTCTGCAAATCTGTTGGCCAGTGATTTTAGCATCAGGCCAGTAAAACCCATGACTCTGCAAATCTGTTGGCCAGTGATTTTAGCATTAGGCCAGTAAAACCCATGACTCTGCAAAACCGGTGGTCTTGTGTTTTTGTTCAAATGTTGACTTTCAGTCTGATCAATATTCTCCAATTCTGTTGAGTAATAAAGAAAACTTGCCCATAATCCAACCAGGATAAATTTCTCTTGGTGATTGTTCAAATTTAAAACAGTTCAAATGCTACACTGTGTTTGTATTTGTTTCCTCATTTCAGAATCTTTTAGAATAAACTATGGTCCAGTAAACCTTTTGAGCTACAAAAAAAGTGGTCTTGTGGATCCCCCCCCCCCCCCAAAAAAAGATATGCATTCTGGGACATGCAACAGTCATTGATCCAATCATTACACAGCCACATCATAAACCATGCGTTTTTGTCGGATCTTGCTTCACCTTTGAATGGGTGAGGGACCATTCATATTAGTTAAAGGTTAACATTGAATTTTTTTCGAAATTGTGGGTGGGTGGTCAAAAGAAATAACTGAAAATCGAAATTCAGTTTGTATTTAAAATAATTGAAAACAAACTAATAAACGATACATAAGAAGGAAAACAAAATACCAAGCTGGCCCAGATCGTCGTCTGAATCAAACTAAAAACGGTTGTACAAAGTTGGATGTGCTTGCAAATTTAATATCTGACTAAACTACGAAGTTGTTTGTAAGGTTTAAGCCAGGAACAGCCATTGAAAACTATTGATTTTGGAGACCTTTACCCTAAAATATCTGCATCATTTGAAGTATTACTTTGTTCTTAGTGTATAGATTATATAATTAAGTAGATTATTTTTAAAAAAAAAATCGAAATTTTGGGGTGGGTGGGTGGGTAAAAACAATTTCGAAAAAAAAAAACGATAATTTTTTTAAACATTGACTATTATGAATGGCCCCTTAGTGGATGCCAGGTTACAATCTTATAGTTTTATCATCTAAATCAAATGACAAACATCTACTTGGATATCAAACAAATGATTACAGTTTTGCACAAAGTGTGTCATTCAACCTCATTGAATGGAACATTCTGTATGTCAACTCGTAAAAATATCCTCACTATTATTTGTATGCTATCTTTGAACAACATCTCTGAACAAATTGATTGAAAATTTTCGCCTGTTAGTGTAAAGCCCGGTTCATACTTCCTGCGAATGCGAATGCGAAGGGAATATTGACGTCACAAATTCGCAACGAATAGTTCGCAGCAGTTGAGCTGTGCTCAACGCTTGCGAATTATTTGCAGCGAAAACAGAGTTGTGACGTCAATTTTCGCTTCGCATTCGCATTCGCATGAAGTATGAACCGGGCTTTATGCGGTTTTCATGAATTTAGGCGCATTTTGGAGGAATTTTTATTTATTATGCATGCAACTTTGGAGGCTTGTTCAAAAAAAAAGTGGTCCGTTTGTTCCATGCTCTATTTCACAGAGCACCTTAGCAGAAAATGTTGCCAAGTCTCTCTAAAAAAAATTACCAGTTAATAAAAAAAACGAACACCTGCTCTTCCTATGTGCAGCTGTTAACTTTTTTTGCCCCAACGGCCAGGGGAAGTTTTTTTACGAGTTAAAATTGACAGAGGGCGCTCTATCCTGAAACCAGGAAATGAAACTATTTATTTTAATTTTTACTTTGTGCTGGAAATGCAACTAGCTGCGGGCGAATGCGGCAGTGATTTTTTGTCATGTCCACCACTCACCATGCATTCGACATTGTTAGTGTCGGGGCAGAACTTTATAATAATGTTAATACAGTGGTAATAATGCTGCTTTCCGTATTAAGTCAATACACTAAGGTTACACTACAGTTTTATAAAGTGTTCTGATGCAGTTGTGCACTACTCTGTCTGTGTCAGTGTGTTCTTCATTAATGATCATCTGTGTAACCATAGAGTATGGTGTAACTCAGTAACCAAACTAATGTAAGTCAGATTTGTTGTATACGTATGTTTAATTTGAACGTGAAGGAAAAATATATTATTCCTTCATGGACATTCTATTAGTAATACTATAGTTCTAGAACTAGGGAAGATGTTTTCAAGAGTGGGTTTAATCAAATCGATCGTCGAAAGAACAGTGCCAATAAAAAGCAATATAAAGCAAAACAAAAATGTGTTTCGTGGACAAATTTAGCCTTTTGTTTGAGGAAAAAAAAGAAGATCAAAAAAAGGAAAAGAATGCAGCTTCAAAAAAGGATGCGGGCGAGGATGATCAACTCACTTTTTTGTCACTTACTTGACCTTGGTTTATTTAGTGTTGTTTTTTATTACCAAGCCAAAAATACTAAACATTTAGGGCCTAAACAATTTTTCAGACCATCATTTCAAAAGAAAAGCTGATTGCGAACAATTTCCGCAGGCGGCCGCCACTTTCCGAAGCTTTTTTTTTTATTTTTTTTTTTAAAATTTATTCATGAGGTTGTTTCCAATCGATTGGGGTAGGGAACAAAATTCTACGATAAATGGATTTCATAGGGGGACGATTTCAAAATAAAATTATTTTGCGTAAATCCAAAAAAAAAATTGCGAAAAAACATTCGCGCTTATTGCCACACTCTATTCTTCTCTATTTCTCCCCCATTTCCTGTCTCCTCTTCACCCAGTCTCCATGTATCTACCTGTACTTTATTGCTGGAAGGAATGGAACGTTAGTAATCAATGAAATAATGCAATGGCGTCGTTACCGAGACTCGCACCTGTAAAGAGAGAACAATTTATTATACACAATAGAGCATAGCCTTAACCCACACGGCTATGAGGCGTTGATACAAAGATTGGTTTGCTTGTCCTACATGTTTCTCCCATAACCTGGTTTACTAAAGGTCATAATGAATATGTAATTTTTATGAATATTAAAATAAGCTGTGATTGTCCAATACTTTGCATAAACTGAATATTCATAAATTTATGAATGAAAACCTGCCTTACACGTCAGTCGCGCAAAAGGTTATTTCGGATTATTCCATTAGTAGGAGTCCTAGGTAAGTTATATAAACCACCTAAACGTTTTTAAACCGAACCGTCCCCGACTACCCCCTCCGAATAATTCCAAAGGCGCTGATTCCATCAGAAAGCCACACAATAAATCAAAAAAAAGAATTAATAATAACAAACAACAACTATTGCCATTTATTGAAACACTTGCTCTATTTATTAACCCAAAATGACGACCAGGAGGTGCGCGTTTAAGTGCGCTGCGCGTTTGCAATGGGTCTATAAAATGGCGGTCTTAACAGATTCCGTGCGCGTTATTAAATAAAAACATCAGTGCAATTTATATCCTAATTTACGGACATTCATATCATCAACACACGTGTGCTAATGTACCTAGTTCTAATTTCCCCCCTAAACATCATCTGCGTTTACCCCTTCCAGAAATCGAATAGTCCTATCGAATTTCCATCGCGCATGAACGATGACCGACTGATTGGAGAAATTGCAAAACGCGCGAACAAACACACAGTAGGAAAACGATACAAAATGGCGTTGGGCCATTTTCTCACGTCGCGTAGGCCGGTTTTCGGCCCATTTTTCACGCCTTTCCAATTTTTCCTACAACCTATTCATACTTAGGATATTGTTCTCCACTCCTTCCGGACAGGTAAGACCCAAAATTTTCTTAATTCGGGGCGATTAAAGTGGTGGCCGCCTCCGGAATTTTACCCACAAGCACTAAAACACATGTCAGAGAAGATTTACTTTACGGGTAATAAGTATTAAATCAATTATTACTCAATAGGGAGGTATTTTGTTATCAGACTCAAATTCAACCTTGAAAATTATTTTGTTTCTGTTCAAGATATTATGGCCCGACACTAAAATCATTGGCCTCGGGCCTGCAGTTCAGTGTAAAATTCAAGCCCTGATGAGTAGTTGTACATAAATCCCTCCGGTCACAGGTTATGGTCATGGCAAGTACAGCTTTAGAATACAAGTTCAGTACTCGAGCCAAGCCTACCTGAATTTGTTGGGTTGCCAATAAAATTGTAGTCTTGGATGAACCTGTATTGTTCCAGTTGATTGGATGCTTTTTGCTGACTGAGGCTTCAACTAGCCCCCCCCCCCTGCCGCCCGAATCAATTACCTTGTGCAGTGTACTTTTGTTTATAAATACAGTGTGTATGTGCAGTTTGTTCCTGTTTCATCAAGGCGTACGTAGGCCTAGTATGTTCTCATTTGGGCCAATTTCCTGCAACAATGACAATTGTTTAATTCCAGAAACAGAATTCACTTTATGAAAAGAATATCTGTCCTAAAAGTCTATTTGTCTAGGTTCATCTGCACCTTCGTACGTCATTGCTGTTGGAGGATATCCTGTGAGAAACAAATTAATTGATAACAGTTGGGTAGTCAGCGAGGAGCCCTAAGCCCTCAGTCAAACTATGAACAAGCTATCTCAGGTTTTCATTTCCGCTTGAATCAAAACAGGAAAGAAGGAGTCGATGACATACCTTTGATAAAAATACCTCTTCTGGGAAATCCAGTTGTACTGACTACATAAAAGAGCAGGACTGACAATGGCCAGGCCAAAGGATGTAAACTTGAGAGAGGAAAGCACCGATTTCAACATGCCTCCCATAGTGCCAAGCAGAAATTTGATGCCAAGAGCCCGAAGGGGCATACTGGAAGAGGCTCGCGACTATGACTTCTACTTTGGGAAAATTCCAAACTATCAGGTGAGGAATCTTTGAGGGTCTCTTCTCAAAACGGAATGACGATTTTGTGAGTTTAGTACAAGCCTCGAAATAAACTTCATTTGTTTGCGCTTGCCCATCCTTTTCACTCTGAGTTCATGTTATTTCCCAAATTAGCTGACTTTACCCAATTGTTATCATATTTTTACCATCGTTGAACTCAAGTCACTTATTCATCAACTTGCCCACTTTGCATCTCCAGAAGTAAAAAAAGTACCAGCTAGGTCACTTATAAGTAAGGCTGCCAAGCATTATAAAACGCGCATGATGCTATCATGATAAAGCATCCATTCTATAAAGCAAAGCAAATTTAGATCGGGTAATTTTGAATGGTATCATGAGCATTCTATAAGTGATATTGTGATGTATGACAGCTTTGCGTCAAATCGGGTAAGTGGGTAAGAGTTTGTTTGTAGCCGTGGCCAAGTAGGGCATTTTCAAGGTCCTATCTGGGCTACAGTTGGCCTGAATTTGTCAAAGTGGTTTTTGCATGGATTGCTTCGGGTAAATTGAAGGTATCAATCTTTTGTCTTATAAATGCAATTTATTTGTATGGCAAAAAGAAGCATCAATTTCAATAAAGAGGGGCTCTAAGTTCAAATTCAGTTTTGTGATGCACTTATTTTTTTCAATTCACCATGAAAGATCTGTTGATGGTGTTGTAGTAATCTTCCAACCCCCCTAAACACCTCTAAACACCCCCCCCCCTCAAAAAGAGGCCCAAAACAAAATACCAACAACAAAACAACACCCACCGCCCGTTTATTGAAACTGTTCTGAAGAGAAATGTCAATCAGTTTTCTTTTCTTCTCATCGAAAACCCCCAAATGCACACTTTATCATGTAGGTTAACGTTCATGATTTACTGGTTGAATGTAACATTACACATTTACTGGCCGTGGGCCCTACCAGAAGTGTTTCAGCATTTGGATCAACACTTCTGATGTGCTAAAGTGTGTCCTACAAGAGTATTTAAGCAGCTTGACTAGTACATTTGTGCTAAGGTTGCTTCATAATTTGTCAACAAATAAAATAGAAAATACCCTCAGCAGAAAGTTGTGTAGATCCTACGTTGTACGCAAATCAAAGGCTCTTAAACGGGTAAGTGGGTAAGAGTTGTGTAGAGTTGTGTAGATCCTATGCTGTACGCAAATCAAAGGCTCTTAAACGTGTCAAAGTATATATCATGCCCTGACATAAGTGTTGTGTTTATCCTCATGGACAGGTTGAGGAGCTGCTGAAGCCTCATATGGAGACGAGAGGTGCATTTCTGCTCCGTGACAGCAACACCGAGGAGGGTATGCTCACAATATCTGTGGTGTAAGTATTCCTCACCATTTATCACTCAGCCCCCATCTTTGCCATGTCCCCAATTTTGATTCTCATTATTAAATCAAAAAGAAGAGAGGGGGCCAGGGATTTTTTTTCCTAGCCTCAGTTTGGTAGCGTTCATTTGAATGTTCAGATAATGCATTGCAAATGTAAATTGTGCAGCATGCCAAAACTAAAATGAACATTTGGTTTTTGCACTTGCCAACCCTCCTCCCCCCACACCACCACCTTCTTCCGACCTCCTCCAGGGTGACTTTGGACTCCCCCCCAACAATGGCTCACTCTGTTCTGATTACAAAATACAAATGTGAAACCCCTCCCCTCATTTCAGCCAGGTTCTTGATAGGTTTTGCAAAATACATTAAACCTGAACAAGAAAGCAGAACAAGGAAATACTTTATATCTCCAAACAGAAAGTGAAACTTGAAACTTCACTGTCCCAGATTGGTATCCCAGGCAGGCTAAGGATATGATCAAGGTCACTCTGACCTCAGTTGTTTTTCAGGAAAATAGGATGTCGTGCAGCGGGTAACGCCCAGCTTGGGAATTCCCCTAAATACTTATTGGTTGTGGTTTCATACGTGTATGTGTCATTGTATTAAACAAAGGCCAAGCGTTTTTGCAAATTAACAGGAAGCGAGAAGAAGGGACCGAGCTGAAAATGCCATTAAGGGTTTACTACCGCTTTGAAATGCTGTCTTGTATATCTGTAGTATGTATGCATCGAATCAAAGTCGGATATTTTTTCAACCAATAGAATAATTCACAATTGTATACCAACATTGTTATAACCATTCCTTTGTGTTTAGTCTTGCTTGTGTGGTACGGACAAGTTTTGATGTAGAGATTTGCAGAAGAAGGTAGCCAGTACTATGTGACTGTGATAATTGATAGAAGTGTTGTTTTTTTGTTTCACTTACTGTCAAAACAGAGATAGTCTTATTGTGGGATGAAAGAGGCACATGTTGTACAACTGCTTTTGTCAGTAGAACCAGTAAGCCTTATTATAAAAACAGTTTGTTGATTACGAAAACTATATTTTATCCAAGATTGATGTTGAACTGTTTTATCTTCCACCTCACAGTGACAATCCCAAGCACATTTATCACTTTAAAGTGAACTGTACATCATATCTGTTTGAAGTGACCGACAGCCTCAAGTTCCACCACCTAGATACCCTTCTGTGCCACTTTCAAATTAACGAGGTACCAGGCAGGGACACAACTCAGCTCAAGCTGCTTTATCCAGTGAACAGACCATCTCTAGATCGAAATCCTGGTCTGCCCAGAAGTTTATCGAGTTCTAATCAGGTAAGAATGAAGAGAAATAGACCTGGGGCGGATTTCAAAAAAGGCTAAGATTGATCTTAAAGGCTGCACAGTACACTTTGGTAATGACTCTGAAAATTAATGGCAATAAAAAACTTACTTGGTAAGGACAGCAGCTTTGGGTAGTATAATGAATTTTTAGAAACTTTTAACTTCGAAGTAGTATCGGTTATGGAAAACATATCACCTATTTCCCCAAAATTTGAATCTGAGAAGACTGTGTATTCCTATGGGGAATATTCTTCCTGCGTGGAAATATTCGCTCCGGTTTTTCGGTGATATCTCAAAAAACGCGACCACCTTTTGAAGTGAAATTTTTACAGGTTAGTTTTATTGTATGTACCTACATTTATATAGGATTGACACAATCAGTAGGTTCCAATTGCCAAACGTGTATTGTGCCTTTAACTGTGTATCAATCTTAAGTGTGGTGTCACAATACAGATCACTATGGCAATACTGACAACTCATCTTTAAAGATGATTCTTAGTGCCTTGTGAAATCAACCCCAGGCCCGCCTACCATAGTAACTGACTTAACATCGACCATGTGGGTAGCACATGTATGACACGCGCGCTTAGCTCTGCCTTGCGTCACAAACAGAAGAGACACCACGCATTAATCCAAATGGCTGAAGCTTACTTACTTTTTGTAATGGGATTTAACAAGCCCGTTTTTTGTTGGATTTTTGGGGCGTGTGTTTGCAATTGTTGTAGGTCAATGCATGTAGTACAGTACAGTAGTTGTAACAATAATAATAACAATAATACTATAATGGTAATAATAATAATTAAGATTTATATTGCGCCTCTTACATAAAAATGATCAAAAGTGCGTAACACATTTTAAAATGTACAGAATGGAACAAAAAGTTTAAGAAACAAGACTGGTCACTAGACCAGTGCCCAAACTACAGTATGACTGGTATGTATGGGATATGTCTGTCCCCCCAACAGAGAATTACAAGTTTCTAGCCTATCCCTGCTGGCATCGGTAATGTTGTGATCTTTTCAGGAGACAGACGCATCTAACCTTACCTATGTAAATAAAAATTTAAACAAACTGGCAAGGCAACTGTAGAAGAAAAACAACCGAAAGACAAAAAAGACACAAAAGAACGATCCCATTGGAAAGTAAGCAACTAACCCCCAAGGTAACTCGGAGCATTCCAGGTGTCACTGCAGAACGTTAGTCCACAGACCAAACGTGAACATTTTTTTTATTAAAGTTATGTTTTCATGATAAGTTAGATAAAACAAATTTTATTTTTATTTTCTCTCACAAAGATTCCAGGTCGTCGCCTTAGACCTGATCCGGTTAGCCCCAGGCAACCACCGCAATTTTTGGACTCAAGAGACCCAGTCCCCATACCAGAACCGGGCCGGGAGCCGGTGTACTTCAGCAACGACCATATTTACTGTCGGGCGGAGGATATCACTCGCTCAAAACTCGAAGATCTGATACAGCTGTGCAAGGAAACAGACTTCAAGTACAAGAAGTGCACCTGCGGCCTGTACATGAGTGATTCCGTGTTGGTTGACAATTGGATGATGCACATCGACAGACAATCCAGCGACGATAACACGGGTAGCGGTCGGCTATTCTTTGTGAATTCACTGACAAATGAAACAACGTGGAATTTACCCGATAGTACAATGACATCCCTAGAAAGCCTTGATCCAGTCAAATACAGGAAAGTGCGGAAATTCTTGAGAGATGGAGGGAGCGACTGAAAGGAGTAGCATGTTTTGTGCTCTTCTTCTTCTCAGAAACATCAGTGCATTTCAACTTGCCCAAGGGTAAAAATCTTATTATGAGTAATGACTTTTTCCTTAAAAAAAATGAACATTCTTGAAAGTTCTCAGAACTTCCTTCTGTTCAATAACATACAAGTGTCCTTTGAAGATTTAGTGTCTGATCGATGACAACCAGTGCGCATGAGTTGTCAGTGTAATTTCAGGAACATTGCCCACAGTGCCAAAGCTAGGGTAACATTTTAGGGGTTCACAAGGGGGGTGCACTCTTTTTTCTAAGGGGGTGGGGGCACTTCTAGCAAATTAAAATTGTAGATTTGTTTCAATTTTTTCTTAAAAAAAACACCCTTTTCTTTGCTTCTTGTTATGCCATTTACTAAGATGAGTCTGCTGTGGAGGTAAAAACAAATACATTGCATGTAAATAGAAAAAATGTTTGAAAAACACTACTAAGATATTGTTGCAGAGTTGTTCCTGTGTCAATGAACTGAGCGAGGTGGTGAAAAATTCAAATTGATGATTGAAACAAAATTTACCCAGTATGCAAACCACCCAGTAAGTAGCACCCGCACAAAATATGCGGGATAATTCCATCCAAATTGTCAACACTTGTTACATAGAGGTCAAAAGAAAAGCTCAAAAATAACACAATTAGTATTTTTTGATTAAGTATTTCTTGTATGGCAAATCTTCACAGCGATGCGGTGATATTTGCCAAAAATGATTAAAGGTGGCTGCTGACAGTAGTGCGGTGGGCCGCGTCATGTTAGACTGGGCAAACACTGATTTGATGTACCACTCCCCTATCTGAATTACAGTTGCACCAAACGCTTTGATACGATGCCACACCATGTCCCCCCTTTAGGAGTCTGTGTTGACTGGAAGGAGACAGGTTCTTTTCCAGGGTGGCAGGGGGGGGGGGGAGGGGCGTTTTTTTTTTATCATGGGTCCGTGTTGCTTCTAGTGTTCCTCAAGGTAGCGTACGTAATTGGACCCAACGTGGTCTATTTATTTTTCACTTGGGTCTCCAGACAGTGCACCTCTCAGCTGTGCTTGTTTTGCTGATGAAGCTCTGTACTTTACGAGTCATCCGATCAGATGAGAATAAGAACAAAATGACTTCAATAATTTACTTGCCTGGTATTTAGACTAGGACATAGTGACAATTTAACTAGTGAGATATAAACATTTTCCAGATTATACCCTGGGTATTTTGCTGCTCAGTCCACTGTTTATAGCACTTTGTACTAATGACGTCACTTTTGCTCAAGATATCCGTATGTCAGACAAACATTCCACCACCAGCTCTCACTGCATCGGCGCACCAGACCGCAGTAGTACAGTCAGTACACATGAGTAAACATAAAGCTTAGACATGTAAGCGCGTAGTATGTAGTGAATGTTGACACGTTGTCTGAGATCCGGGTACTGAGCTTCTACTTTTAGCATTAGTGCCGAGTGCTATTATACATCCATTCAATGTCCAGAACATGATAACCCAGTGAAATTGCCATATTGATTTAGTTTTTTAGCAAATGGACTCCTCGTAAATAAATGTATAAACTGTAAATAAATGTATAAACTGTCATATTAAACAAAAAACTTAAGATTTTATCTGCAGAATGTACTAAATTAGAAAGATTTGCAAGTCTTCCATCTTTTTAAAAATTGGTGTGTAAAAGGTTGCCTACAGTTGACTAATCTTTGCTTTGTAATAATTATATTCATCGCAGCCAATTAAAGAGTTCTTGTACAATAAATATAAACACATTGGGCACTGCATGTACATGTACATGTATGAATAAACTCACTTTTGATTATAATAATTGGTTCTTTTAATAGCGCGTATTATATAGTAGCTAAGTGAAGGCGCTTTACATTATTATCCCTGTTCACAGGTTATACTTTTAGACCAATCCTCTAACTTTCTAACTTTATGAGGAGCATAAAACCCCAAGCTGCTTAAATTAGCACTAAGGCCACACAATACTGTCTCGGCCCTCTCAGACCACACACAACTGGGTTTGGAGAAGCAGTTATGGTTATAAGTGCCTTTCTCAAGCAAGGACATCAAGTGTCATGACCGGGAATCGAACCCACACTCCAAAGATTCAACCATGAGAACTTGAGTCCGATGCAGTAGACTGCTCCGCTACAACACACCACTGATTATCTGAAGTATTGAGAATCATTGTGGATGACTGTGTAAACATGTATTGTAATCATTTTTATGTCAAGTTCACTATTTTTATTTGTACATACTGTAATAGACAATAAAATGACCCACTTTTAACAAGAGATTGTTTTCATGAACTAATTTTTTTTTTTTTAATTTTATATAAATGCATGCACATTTTCATCAAAGGACTTAAAATAAGAATCGTTGGCTTTTCCTAAACTGAATGAGTGCATAGGGGAACCAATATAGTGGACTTATTTCGAGTGGTGGTGTACAAACAATGCACATGCAGTCGTTGTCGAACTTTAAAGTAATTTTATAGATAGTTCCCAGTAGACGCCATTTTTATGAGCAAATGCATTTTGGCTTGCAGATGTGTCAAGCGCATTGTTTGCTAACCAATCCTGCAATGAGTTTTGTAAAATGTGCGCGTGCTGCACGCCGTTCTCACACGAAACGCATGACTGTTTGTTCCAAACTGCCCGTGAAGATGGCCGATTTACGTCATTGACTGCAACTTATCTATAGATGGATTGCAATACGTGTCATCTGCCGCCATTGTTGATGAATTGTGCACACGTGAAGAGCTATTATTGGCTGAGAGCCGTGCGTAGCGCGTACACGCGTGCACTTTTCCATAAATTTACATCAAATATGGCGGCCAATGACGCGTATTGCAATCCATCTATTGGAACATGGGTACGTGGGTGGCCACGTGCATGTTAATATAGTACAGTTCTGCACGCCATCATGACCATGGTCTTGCAGGTTACGATTTAAATAGCCCACCTTGTTGGGCTGTAATGCTAATGGCTCTCTTTAACATCGGTCCTATAACACTCACCATACATGCCATGGTGAGTGTTATAACTTTACTCTTTAGACCGATGTTGGCATAACACTAACACTAGTACTATTAGTATTAGTAACACTAGTAATAATAGTACACCTGTACTGTACACTAACAACAGCCCAAAAAGGTGGATTAGATTTAAATCAGCTGTGCAGGGCATGAATGAAGCAGCCCTCAGCTTGTGTAATTGATTTCCCCTTTTTGCTACATGATTATATGGTATTTACTAAAATTTTTAATCGCCTTTTCAACAGTTACTAGTTCAATCATGGAGTTTCATCGAAGGAGGCCCACATTCAAAGCAAGCATACGACGCAAATTTAACTAGTGGTTAGCTTATATAGCGCCCTCTGTAGGGAAGTCGAGTACGACATTTGCATGGCAAAATTAAACATTACGAATACAACTACGACTGCTGACTATTTTATGCTACACGACGACGTCAATAAATAATTTTTATGAAGCAGTAAGTCACTGGATTATTATGAACATAAGGAAATAAAAAGGATATTAAAAAATGTGATCAAATCACAGCTTAAAAAAAGAATTTTATTTATTTTTGTTTAATTGTTTATGTATTTACGAAATCAACTTTACCTAACAATCCTCGGTAGTATAGTGGTAAGTATCTCTGACTGTCACTCAGGAGACCGGGGTTCGATTCCCCGCCGGGGAGGATGCAATTTTTTTTGTCTTTCGTCATTTTTCTTCACACGTTGTTTTATACAAAAATAGCTCAAGTCCACATTTATTATATACGTGTACACTTCTTTATTATCTTGAAAAATTTACAGGAAAAATGCTTGTTTCACTATTTTGTTGCAAAACTTAATCTCTGCAACCAAACAGCTTCATGAATTTCATCGTCCTCGAATGGCTCAATATTAGCCTTGCTATAGTGTGGCATGTATTTTTATCATTCCAACTCAACCTTTCAGAAAACGTGCCACACTGGTGGGGCTCGCTAAATATAAGCTTTTACCAAAGTAAATTTTCCAAAACAATATTTGGAGAGAAAAAAACACACACAGAAACCCCTTCTAACTTTTAACCAGCAACACTGAGAAAAGACGAGGTACATAATTCTGTTCAGGTATAATAACACACAGTGTTTATTCATTCAACATTGCTTTGATAAATTTTTTAAATAATCCAACATTTAGCAGTTTCAGATGAAATGTTATCCATTGCATGGCCGATTCTGTTTAGGTCATCATATGTAAATCCCACAAGAAGTGAGGACAGCACAATTTTGTCAGCACTTGTTTGAAATTTTCCTTGATTTTCAAATAATTTTTGGTGAAGATGTTTTATCATGGTGCGACTATTTCTTTACTGTCTTTTGTGTACAAGTGCACTCATAAATACTAACTTCCAATTTTAAATAATGCACCAGGCTTTTGTTTTTGTTAACACCTTTTGGGGGGGGGCACATTGCTTTGAAAAAGAGGAAAACAAAACAAGATATCTGTGCCATAATAGAGGTCTAGGTAGGAATAGTGAAGGAAGAACTATTTATTATTGTAGTGAACGGAAGGTAACTGTGCTTGGGAATACCTTCTTATGAAATTTTCCTAAATAGTATACATAATGGTAAGGAACAGGTGAGTCTTCTGAAAAGTAGTGGGTAAACCTAAAATCCAACACCGACAATAACAAAGACAGTTCAAGTTGATATGACTTTGACTGATCATTGCCTCTTTGTAACTTCCACAGAATCTCTGTTGCATTATGTTGGTTTAAAGTGACAGAGTAAAATGTTAAGGAGATGGCAAAAGTGAACAATAAATATGCCAGTCAGATGTAATTTTGGAAAGATTAGAAAGATTGTGATTGCCAATTCAAAAGGTGTGACTTAGAAGAGTCCGTCTTTACTAATTAAATCAAAACTTTCTTCAAACCAATGACACTAATCGTTTCAGTTACTTAAAGTCAACATGGTCAAAACAACATGGCAATGCCTAGAAACAATTCTCATTATCAATTCAATTTCTTTATACAATCTACGAGATTTGACACACTTGTTTTTATTGGAGAAGAAACCTCTATCTGAACAAATAATGAGATCATTTTCAAAAGAAACACCATCTCAAATTTGCTGCACTTAATCCAACAGCTATAGTTTATTATTCACAAACACCCGGCACTGCATTCATCTTATACTGGCTATTTGTGGGAACTCCTGCTTTTGACTAAGAATTTAGAAATGACATTGCATTCATGTAAAAATATTGACCTGGCATGAGAAAGAGGGCTTTCTGAAAGTCAACAAGTGATGTCACGTGTCATGTGATCTATGGTGGCGACACTCATGGCCACTTCCATTGACCTGATGGGGCTTCTTCCTTCAAAGGGTCTGCCGAATTCCATTCTTTCATATTTCGTGCTAGAGACAGTTCAGCTTCAGCCTTCAGTAAAAAAAGTATAAAAAATGTTTTGTTAAATATACCATGGACTAAAAGACAAATACATCGCAAGAAAGAACAGTGACTTTTGAATAGTTTTTTTTTTCTTCTAAATTGCATAGTACACAAAAAACAAAACATAACAGCATCCATATCCTGTACAAATTTCACAGCAAATTGAGCAATCAAAGTGAAAGTTTTCAAATGTGTTTTCAAATACTTAACACATGTAACTTTGTATTGATTTTTGGCAAAAAAAAAAAAAAAAACTCCAGATGACAGTTACATTTCTCATTATCGCTCAAAGATGAATGACCTGAGCTTGTAAATACCAGTTTTATCAATACAAACTAGACTACTGGCGTTATTGCACTTTGCCTTAATGCTCATAGAGTTAACTCTTTGTACACAGTACAATCTTTCAGTTGATTTCAAAATTGATGAAAAGACAAAATCATAGTTCTATTTTTACCTGCAGTATAACTTCTTCAATTTGACCACAGTTGATTTTCTTTTCTAGTTTCTGTACATCGGGTTCCTGTGGATCAACCAAACATTTCCCTTGTCAAGCTCTTATACTTTCAAACCTTATTAAATGAGTATTAGGGGAATTCATATTTAGGCAGAAATAATCTTCCATATATAGGTCCTTCATGAAGCAAAACAATGCAGCTAAGAACCCAAATAAATGTGTTTTACGAGACACCAGCCAAAATACCACATAGTGTGTACTTTTTGTGACTGGTTCATCTCTTGTTTTACCTTAAAACTGACCTGGGGCAAGCGGAAAGATATAATTTGGGCTTATTAAATTAATAGTCAAACCATTCATTTGAGCATTTCTTTAAATCTCAATTGGGGGGGGGGGGGGACCTCCGGATTAACATGCCAGCACTCTACCAACTGAGCTATCTGGACACAATATTGGCTATCGCCCTATTTTGTCAATAGCTTTGTTCAGGGGTGCCAATCAAAGGCCATTCAACCTGTAACTGCTGTATAGCAAGGGATCACACCCAAGTTTACGATACAACCTGGGAAGGAGCAATACAGATTCTGATTGTTTCTAACCAAATGCATTTTCTGCATGGGTTTAAGAGAGGTGCATTCCCAATAATGTCCTTTATTAAGGGTGTACTTATGGATCATGACTTTGTTGCAGCCCTCGTAACTGTTAACTGAATGAATAATAAATCAATAAATAAAATAACAGCACTTTACTTTACTTACATCTTTGACCAATACTAGTTTGTCATTAACAATCTGCTCTGTGTATTTTCTGTATGAGGCATCCTTTGGAAGCACTTGCAGGGCGATCAAAATCTTGGAGTAAAGAATCTGCAATTTCTACAAATTCAGAAGAAAAAAAGAGAACAATTAAATAAGGTATTCAACAAGAATGAGCAGAGGTTTGAAAACAAGACTCTTCAACATCTACTGTAGAGTGTAGAGTTGGTACTTCTCTACGGATGTGATTCCTGGACCATATTAATAACAAAAATAATAATCAACATTTATATAACGCTTCATATGCAGATTGCAGTGTTTCTAAGCGCTTTACAAATAACTACAAAAACAAACAATAGCTTAGTAAACATCTAAAGAAAGAGCAATCATGAAGTTGAATTAGATAGGTATGTTTTCAATCTATTTTTTAAAGTGTTCATAGTCTGTGAATCACGAACAAGATTGGGAGATTGTTCCAAAGTTTTGAGGCACAAATGGAGGCGAGTTCGTGTGTGGGGGACCAGGAGCTCGTTGCAGGTTTGCTGTGGATGATGAGCGGAGATGTAGGAAGTAATATTGCAGTTTAAGTGCACAGCTGGCCTCTGGACGAGATGGCACTCCTCGGGATGCTCTGAATAGTGTTGTTGATGCCAACCATTACAGTCTCCGATGAGGACTTGTATGGAGAGCTACCATTCCTTACAGATCTCATAACATGGAGAAGAATGAAGCTATCTGGGCATTGCTACCGACGCAAATATAAGGTTGTATCACACTACTATTTATGGACAACAACACATGGGAACTGAGGAAAGGGGAGACCAGCCATTGACCTACAATATACCTGATTAGGAAAGATACAGGGCTTCAACAACATAAAGGAAATCCAAAGTGTTATGGAGAATAGAGCCAGCTGGAAGACCATCATTGATTGGGATCTGAGAATGACCTGATCAAAGCATGATCAAAGTAAGTAAGTAATCTGAGTAAGACACAGCTAGTAATACAGCAAGTCAAGCTGAAATGCAGAAAGGTCTAGACCAAATCTAGCCCACCTTGTTGGGCTGTTAAGTGTTATGGCTCTCTTTTAACATCGGTCTTATAAGTTATAACACTCTAAGAACGATTTTAAAACAAACAGAGAGCCATAACAGCCCAACAAGGTGGGATAGACCAAATCCCTCAAGCATCTAGCCAGCTGTCCATTTGGGACTACTTACACCCAGTCCCTGCCAGTTAAGTATGGGCACACAGCTCCAAATTGAGTTGAGTAATAAGTTTTAAATGGCAGCTTTTGAATCCTTGATGCACCCTTCAACGTTTCTTGTCCGAGTTCAACTTACCTCATGAGGTTTTGCTTCAACAGCGAGACCAAACAGACCAGTGCTCTGTAAAGAGAAAACAGACAGTTGTGAATGTGACTGTGATGGTGTGCTAGGCTGTTTGGGAGAATAACAGACCGACTTCCATAATCACAGACGGATGAGTTTGCAAGTCTGAGACTACGTGTGAAATCTGAACTAGGGAGGGAATACAACTGGATTTATACAAATCAGCGCCATCTCAACTAAACAGTTTTCAAGAACTCAACTATTTTTAAAACTTGTCTCAAGTTAACATTAACTTATCAAAATGTTCTATACTCAACTAAAAAAAGTTGCGCAAATTATGTCAATAAAGTAACCCAAAAGATTAGATAGCTTTCCAAATTTTGAATCTGAAATCATTATTTTTGTTGGCTTTCCTCCTTTTGTTTAAATTTATGTTAAAAAAAAGAAAGCGTTGCTCACTCAGTCATTAAGTCATATTGTTGTACATCTAATCCTAGCTCCACCAGTGGGTAAGGCTAATCTAATCATAGCCCAGGTTGGACTATTCCGTTACAGTGAAATTATGATTGGCAGCAGTCCAACCTGGGTAGTCTAGTATTTTTTTTATTACTACTATTACTAACAGGCCACTAACTATTTTTTTGCATTTATTATTTTATACTACATAACATGTCCTTTTGGTTGAAGCAGTTTGCAACAGCTAATTCCATTTTCTCAAATATTAATAATTATTATTATTATTAATTAATTATGTCTGATTGTTAGTGTTACTAACAATACAATTACAATCATCAATCCACATCACCTAACTAATTAAATGAGACGAGTTATGTAATACTTGAAGTTTTATCCAGTAAATTATTTGTAACATTAATATGGTCATGTTGAGTGCAATCTCGGGATTTGTTCAATATCGAGCTCCAGATTGAGCAATTCGATCTCAAAATTTCTGGCCTTATTTTCATCCCAAATCCCAAGACCGGCTCAACACCAGAGGCAGGTCAACAAATCACGGACTAGCCAACAAACAGCAACAACAATGGTTTAACAAACACGATGAAGCCAATATGACATTTACTCCGATATTCCTAGTATTAAGTAATCTTCAGTGGAAAGTTACCTTCTTAATAGCTCCAGACATGATGACTTTTTAGCAACTTCTTGATAAACGACAAGCAGACGGAGGGGTACCCTAGGTCTTGCCGAGTCCAAAATGTCTAAGTTGAAGGGCGCCCTCCAGCACCACATGCAGGAGAGTGTTTTTTTGCCCGCCGCACGGTGTTTACTCATAATTCAGAAATGTCACATTTTCTCAAAACAGTGTGCTGGTCGTTCGACCGTAATTATTAGAAGAACAAGAAGGCTCGGGAAATAAAGCACGAGGTAAGCTTTATTCACCATTACCATGTAAAGTTTAAGATGAAGAATATGTTGTCAATTTTCTATTATGTTTCATAAAAGAATGAAAACAAGTTTTGCAAACTATGCACAAAGAAAAGGGTGACACTGTCACAGTGTCAGTGTCTCTGGGAACGGGTGTATCCGTATCAATCATGTTATTGTTAACTCGACGCTGTTGAGTGTTTATGGAATTAGATGCCATGCATCTTTCTCATTTTCATAGAGGAAGAAATTCTTACTCCTCAGTTGTTGCGCTGTGTTCAGGGACTGAGTGAGTGATTATAAAAGACTGAACTTCCTCAAAAGGCAAAGAGTCCATGTTTCTACCTCTCCACCGTGTGCCAACAAACATTGTTGCGCCAACAAGCATTTGTTGCACCATGGCATGCTCCAGTCATGCCAGTCCAGTCGGTCAACTCAAGACTCCCAAGTATCAGAAACACGTTGTTTGTTGTGGTTGAGCATGGGGGGGGGGGGCATTGGAGGAAGACAAGTAAAAAATGAGTGGATACACTAACTACCTGGCGCTGGGTATCTTTTTAATTATGAAGCGAACATGAGCGAGGGGTAGCCAAAAATGTTTAAAGTTTGTAGCCTGGCATGATATCTGTTCCTTGCTCTTGAGCTGAGGTCTTCAATGCTAAGGTGCGTGGACTGAATCCTACAAGTTTTATAATTTTTGTTTTTATTCCCAAAATTTAGAATAGTTTTACTATTGAAACATTTCAAAGGGCACCAAGGCAATAACCATGGGCAATGAAAGCAATAGCCTCCATTGACTCTGTGAATCACAACACCTGTGCTCTATTGTCTAACCATGGACTGCAACGATTTAAAATTGTTGTATACTTCTATTTTTTAAATAATTTGTTTCATCCCCTTTTAATAAGAATTTTACTTTTCTCTTCGAAATTCAGACAATAGGTAAAATTGGACTCGTGCAAAGTGAAAAACCAAACAAAGGGCCTTTTCCAAACCTAGGCTTGGGCTGGAGCTCCAGCCTTGGTTCAGGCTTGGGCTCAATCATCAACTTTGAATGAGTGTACAGGGTTCTGCCCACGGTGGTCGGTGCCGGAAAACCTGCCCTGCACTCGTGATTCCCAGACCACCACTGGCGGATTTTTCTCTTTTTCCGACCACCACACATTTCCCGATTTTTTTGCCCACTTCCTTCAAAACATTTTGAACAACATGTAAAAATAATTATTTACCAGTAAAAATTTCATCCAAAGATTCGAGTAGCCTACTTCTTTGGTTGGTTTGAGTCTATTTTAATGATCCAGGATCGAGCATCCCTCCCGCCTGTACGATGTACATTATATCCAACGATCCAACGAAGCCCGCATTGATTTTACAATGGTTCCCAGTCACTCTGACTGTAGCTTTACGCTTGGAATAACATGATACCAGTTTCATCATGTACGTGTTGCGTATCCTATTTCACGGCATTGAATACAAGTAAAATGAACTACAGAGTAAGGCACCATGATGTTATGCTGTAAATTGTTTTCCCATGGCGGTGAAGGACTGTGAAGGCCTACATGTACATGTAAATTCACGGCACAGCTAGCTGCAGGGCACGTGTGTAACGACTCCGTGCACGATCAAAAGGAAATTGACTTGACCGTACTAGGGGAAAAACAATTAACCGTCGTCGTACGGGCGCCATTTTGATTATGTCATTTTTTACGTCTGCCATTTTGTTTACGTCATGCTGCCCTCCCCCCAAAAAAGTCTGTGGAGAACACTACCCCGCCCCCTCCCGGTCCCTTTTTTTTTCCGCCACTAAAAAAATCCTGGGCAGAACCCTGAGTGTATATATTTTGCATGGTCCTTTAACCTCAAGCGAAGCCCAGAGCCGGAACTGGCGCTGTTCGCCTAAACGGAGACTTGGGAAAAACCCATACAGTACTGAATAAACATGATCAAACATTGATTTTGTCATTGTCATTGCGGCAAAACAATATCAAATAAATAATAAAAGGGGACAGAAAAATAAATCCCTGACAAGACACAAACCATTTTTCGTTGTCTTCATTAAAGACTAGCCCTAATTTCATAGACATGATAGAGCTGCTTAAAATAAAAAAATGTAGCTAAGCACATCAAAACTTTGATTACCAGAACAAGGTTACCAGCCAAAATACCATATCACGCAAACAATTTGTGACTGGTTTCCTGCTAAACTGCGCTTAGCAGAAATTTGTGAAGTAATTTTTGCTTTTCAAAGCATCTCTATGAAATTGGCCTCTGGACTGCTTAAATTGACAACATATTTACAGGTTGGCTTTGTGGTGTTCAATTACTTTTCAATGAAAGGCTATGAATTTAATCTTTCAAAAGCAGATGTAGTATTTATTCCCTTGTACTCTAAACTGGTTTCATTATCTTAGGTTTTTGACAGCCCGGCCAGAGATGAGTGATCTACTACCAGAAACGGTCCCAAGATCTTGGTTTGGATTTGGTATGGGTCTTGCTGTTGGTGCTGTGGCTGCCTCCGGCGTTATCGGCTACTTATGGAAATGCTCAAAGGAGCAGTTTGATGCAGACTGTAAGTTTAACAATAAGTTGCACATAAACCTGACATTGACAGCTTTTGCAACGGCTATGGCCAGGCCCCAATTTTGCCTACCAAAAGAAGGTTGCCCGCCAAGTTATCTCATTACATGCACCATCTGTGACTGGTGTCCTGCTCAGTTTTGCTAAGCAGTTCGTTGAAATAGGGCCCTGATCGCTGATAAGGTCCATTGTTCAAACATTGGTTGCTGCAGCTACATGTAGTGGCATTTTAGCCATAGCACAAGCCACTTACTTCAAACACAGCCTTTCACAGACAACTTTGCAAATACTGGGAATGCTGGGAATGCACATCTGTTAGCCTTGGAATAAGGTGCATGCTGGTCTAGAGCTATATTAACTGGAGCGTTAACTCGCCATTGTATACGGACACTTTTTAGAGCCTTCTTGATGCAGACCCGTGTTCATGTTTGCTTTTTTTCCTTAAGGACAAGGCATTTTTTCTGTTACATGAGGGAATTTTTATTTCCACTGGAACATTTCAAGGGGCACGAAGGCAATGGCCAAGTGCATGGAGGTAATTTGTGGAAGTAAGGGAAATCATTGCATTTCACAGCATGGTAGTTAGTGCAGTCCAATAATGAATTTCTTCGTGTAAAACATTGACAGGTTGAATGGATGGGTGTTTATGGGAAGACAAGAAAAACGATTAGTTTAAATCTGAAAGGTCACTGGTTAGAAAGTTTGTAGGCCTGCTAGTACCAAGTTTCTATTGCCTCTGTGTAGTATCAAGCCTGCTTGTTAACCCTCGTGCTGTCTGACCATTCAATACCATTCACTGTGGTTTTGAATGATAGATAAACTATGCCAGCCTGCAATATGATACCACGAGGGAATGCATGTACACAGTACACAGTTAGTTCTGTGCACAGGTGTGCCATCGTACACAACCTTGGCAGTCGAATGGTTTCAAATGGTTGGTCAACTCACTGGAAAATGTTGCCAAGAGTCACTGAGAGTAGGAGGGTTAAAAGAGACTGCAGAATGATTTTATATTAGAGACTGCAGAATGATTTAAATTTTAAGAGATTATTTGCCAGTGAGAATTCCGCATTGTGCCCAATGTAAACAAAAGCACTCAGAAAATCATGTGCCTGATCTCCATTTAGATTGTGAGTTGGTTTTTGAACGGGCAAGGGAACCAATACGTTTGTTTTTTTCAGTAAAGGGCACCTCTATGAGGAAATTGTAAATTTCTATTGGAACATTTCAAGGGGCACCAAGGCAATGATTAGTGGGAAACAGAGGCAGTTGCCATCGTTGCCTCCATGAAGTATCAGGCCTGTTCATTTTTAGCTTTGATATTGTTATCATTGTTTTCTTGTGTTGTTCAGATTCTCATTTTGACCACATGTGGACTGAGAGCCATCATCTCGGTTCCTTAACCCCAAACATCAGTGTGGCTTCTTCCCACTTTTCTACCCCAGCACATTCCCGAAGACCCGATGATGTCATGCACAGTGCTACCCAGAGTGCCTTGTTAGCTCCCCACCACCATGATGTCCACCCTGCCACATCTATCAGAGAGCACGATGGGAACGTGGACGTCAGGGAGCAGGGTATGGGATACGGTGATAGCCGCAATCTACTACATCTCTTGTACAACATGGCGGAAGATCAGTCACGGAAAGGTAAAGGCTAAAAGCCGCGGCTGGGTTGACCAGCTGTGGCTATGGATGTGGCCCTTGGCTTCAGTGTAAAATTGATCTAACAGTACACACAGCTGAAGCCATCAACTCAGCAACACTTTAACTCTTGTTTGCCTAAAAGATTGCATTAATTCACCTTTTTTATTTTAGGGCTTAACTCAAAATTCTTTTTACAGGACCAGAATAAGAATAAGAAGAAAATTTGAACTAGCTCTAAAAGAAGATTTCTCTCATTCTAGTACTATGGGCGTTTTTATACTCAACAGAATTGTAAGATATTTATCAGACTCAAAGCTAACATTTGAGCTTATTTGATTATTTTTCAATGTAAAAACAACTGACCACTGGACTTGTGAGCTTACTGGCCCGACGATAAAATCACTGGACTCTGGCCTTTAGTACAGTGAATCCACCACAAACTGGCATTAGATTGTCTATAAATCACAACCATGTGGATGATATTGATTGGTCAGACAATAGGAGGGTTAAATAGGTTTAGAATTTGTCAAGAGTGAACTGAAAGATGATGCAGTGGGCAACTGCAGTGACAATGAACTTGTATTATGATAATATTTGTATATTATGATCATATTATGAGCAAGGAGAACATGCATATATGAAGTGTAATAAAATATTCATTTTGACTATTTATGTGCAGAGAGCTCCGTCCACAGAGGTATTTCTTGTAACTCATGCAGTGCTAGTCCTATGTGTGGAACCAGATACAAGGTATGAATCAATTCCTAAGTGTCTCTTTGAATGCCCCCAAGTAGCGCCAAACATTCATGTCATAGTTTTAACAGCCTTGATTTCAAGGCTGTACAATAGCTTAGCTTGCTCAAAATAACCCTGTCTGCCCGAATGTGATGCAACCCCAGCCGCACGGATGACTCGAAAATAGCACACCATGCTCTCACCACTCACACACGCTAGCTCCGCGACCCCCCCCCCATACATACTGTTTGCGCCCACACATACCTTACGCCCACAGTCCTGGCATGTCCGTAGGGCTGCCAGCCTTGACGATCTTGTACTCTTCAGGGAACCTGTAAATCTGCTGCTCCACGTTGGTTTTTGCTCGCACAAATTTGGATGTACATCACCGCTTTACGATTTTTTGTCGCACTGGCTGTGAGTTCATTGTCAGCCCCTTCCTCCCAGTGTAGCTCATAGCGGGTGCTCTAGAAAGGATACCACGCAAGAGTCAAGGGACAAAACCAGTCACAGATGACTGTACCCATAATGTGATAATCACATCAGTTAATACATGTTAAATTTGCATCAGGGATAAAGAATATCGTTTGGTTTTTACCCATATACCGTTGTGTGTTAAGCACTGTGTACTCAGTACTTCCCCGAGTCTTGTAAAAACAAAAGTCCAAATTGTTGCGGTACCCGCTGCTAAAATATAGGATTCAAGCTACCTTAAGCCACCGGGCAATATGGTGGTCTATTGGTAAGACATCTGCTCTAGAATGGTAAAGGTCATGTGTTCAAATCCAATTCCAGTGATGTGGCTGTGTTTTTTTTTTGCACAGGACTCGGGCAGGGGGGTAGAAAGTACTGAGTATGCAATGTTTAAAGGAACATTACAGAATTGGTAAGAACAAAACTTGTAAAATATACTTTTTGATCACAGATTTCATAAACTTACACGGTCTAATGATGATGATAATAGTAGAAAACATCTCTTGAAATATTTCTGTCTGAAATGCCATATTTGATGAGAAATGAATAAACTAATTTTCCGATTGGAGATTATCGCTCAGTGAGCGTTTTATTCATTTGTTGAATCTATATGATTTCATGCTAATGTGTAATCGGTTTTTCACTATTTTCTCGTGACTCAGATGGCCAATCGATCTCAAACTTCTACAGGTTTGTCAATTTATGTATATGGAGGATTACATAAATTGCTTACACTGCCAGCAACTGTTTTGTTAGCAACAACCAATTCTGTAATGTTCCTTTAACACATGGTGGGCACATGGTGTAATATATACATCAGTTAAATTGTTAAGTTTTCTATTGAATGCTCATCTTGAAGATGTTTGATGCTAATTGTTGTGATTATATTTAGCATAATTATCAGTGAAACAGTTTGATGAAAAGTCAGCCAGCGTGAACACCAGCATGTATTTTCTCTGTTTGTTTCCTCAGTGTGCTAGTTGTGTGGACTACGATATATGTGAGCGATGTGAACCTCATGACAAACATAATAGAACACACGTCTTCATCCAAATCAAGATTCCCATCCCGCCTCTTGCCAATCCAAGAAATGTCCTCATTAAACCATTCTATCCAGGTCTGTGAAGTTATTGCAATGTTTCATTATTATTATTATTATTATTTAGGTAATAACAATGCGAGGAGCCGGTCTTCACTGCTTGGTAATGACCGGAGATGGTTGCTGGCGGCTGTTAATGGACCAAGCCAAAGGCAAAGTACTAACAGTGGCCAGCCACCAACCCGGTCATTATCTTGCTGATGTAACTAATTTTAAACCCAACCGTGCAGTTTCCGTGTCTATCTATATCACTTATAGTCGGTGCTGTCTTTATGATTCAGTTTATGTATTTTTAGTTGCAAATATTTATGGTTAGTATTCTATATCATCATAGGACAAATTTGTGTAAATTGTTGAGCAAGACACCTAATTCGCATAAAAAGTAAAAAACGACAACGATTTTTCCATGTCTTTGTGTACAAAACCTTGCTGTGCAGCACTTGTTTGTACAGATTCATCTATATAATACCCTTGTGCTCCATAAAATGTTCCAGTTGTTGTCAACATTGTTAAAATATCATGCCTTCTTATGTGTAAATATAGAACAGTATTATCTTGTACATATATTTTGACCCTTGCATTTCAACAGCAAGAAAAAGAGTGTGCTACGTAAGACCAGTTCATTGGTTTATTTGTGCGATTGTTTTCGGATATTGTTTTGCCTGTCTAAAGAGTTATAAAGCTTGTTCACCAGACTTGCATTGGAGGCATTATTTTGAAGAAGTAAAAAAAAAAAATATATTCATCATCTATTACTTTTTGTTCCCCTTCAGGTAAAGAGCTTCCAAGGCGAAGGCCAACATGGGAAGAAATCAACCATCTCAGGTCAAAGACATACTGTAAGTTGTTTAAATTTTAGCAAAAATTTAAAAGTTGCTTGATTTCAACTTTATCCAAGAGTGTAAAAAAAACGCATAAAAAGCAGGCCTTAAATTTCAATTTTGAGAGGGCGAGGCCAGTTTCATTTTGCTAAGGGCACTTCCATTGCAAAATCTTACAAGTCTATGGGAAACTTTTGAAGGGGCACCAAGGCCAAGACCAGGGGCAACAGAGGTCATGGCCTCTGTGGCCTCCGTGTAATTCCAGGCCTGATAGAAATATAATACAATAAGTATGGGGCGTTTTACTTGCCCTAAGGAAGTTTTAATTTCCTACGTGTATTGTCAAAAATGTTATCTTTCTGATGTATTAATGTTAGCGATCACAACCAGTTAATTGGTCAAATGAAATCACACACTCAAAATTAAATGAACACTTTTTGAAATTTATTATTCACATCTGAAAAAGGTACAAACATGAGCATTATAAACAAGCCGGTTGCACAGTTTTTAGTAGCTCACAGGGCAAGTTGAGAAGTGGCGTTTACGAGCCTGTAGCTTTTTGTATTAGAGAATATACGCTGGGCTAGTGTTAAGGGAGAGCCCTGATTTTTAAACGAACATTTCTTAACTAACTTGGTCTTAAGTTAAAAACTGAAATCATATTCTTTATCCCCGATGCAAATAATTACATCATTTAAATTGTTTGTGGTATCCACTGCCAAGTGAAGGATTCGAACTGGTTTCTCGACACCGGGCACTATAGTGGTTAAGACATCTGCTCTAGAATGCAGCTTTTCCTCCAGAAAGCACTTAGTGTACAGTGCTATCACACATCGGTGCTAGGGTAAAACCCAAAGTCTTTTAACTGACTTGAGATTCATTTTTTTATTTTTGTTGGTAATGCCTCCAGTTGATCAACATGAATTAGAAGCTCTGTTTGACCAGTACCGGACACTGTGCACCAAAGACAGAGGTATAATCAGAGACGTGTATGACCAGTGCTTAGGACCACTGGGTCTGGAGAAGAACTTGGTCATGGATAGAATCTTCAAGGTAAGCTGTTCATATACTCCGAAGAATGCAGATTGGTGAACATTGGGGGAGGTAACTTGTGCACAAATTATAAAACAACTTCTCTAAAAAGAAACTTAGGCTCATTTGGGATGGGGTTTCATGAAGGCAATTGAGTCTTGAGTCTCCTTTGGTGGGGTCATTGTCCGATAGACATTCCAATTTCCATTTGGGAGAGCTTGCTGCTTCTTTTGAAATTGATTGTTTAGCCCTTCTGTACTTATTGATGTATCATGAAAAATCCCCTGGTTTTGCATGAGTTTGATTCATTCAGCACTGCATCCAACTAAAGTTTGTCATTGTTACACCAACTCAAAATATTTGTTTTATTCCATTCAACTAGTCTTAACACATTGCCATGACCAATTCTAGCTCTAGTGTGAGCGTGACAAAAATTAAATGCCCACTTCATCAACAAGTACTAAACAAGTACATTGACAAATCACAAAGCCCATGATTTATAAAACATGTTGGCATAAAAATTATGATCATCAAACATCCGAATGGAATTCAGCCACTGTCAGTTATAACAAATCTCAACATCACCATCTTTGCTTTGTGTTGCACAGTTCTATGATGCCAACGGTGATGGTTATATTGACTTTGAGGAGTTTGTGTGCGGGTTGTCAATCCTAATCAAAGGATCACCAGAAGAGAAGGTTCGGTGTAAGTAGACAGTGCTCATTTATGGCATTTACATGGATAATCAAAAACAATAGCACTCCGCACACATGATGTTACCATTGCTCGAAATACCCCGATCTCGGACAAGTACCACTTACCCTCATGCGATCACCGCATCGGCGCGCCAGATACAATACACGCCAGTAAACATAAAGCTTGGACATAACGCGCACGTACGTTATTGAAATTTGACACGTTGTCTGATCCGGGCACTGAGCTTCTATTTTTTTGCATTAGTGCGGAGTGCTGTTGGAATGATGGAAGCACAGGGCTTGTTGTTACAGAAAAAGGACCTTGTCACATGAGACTTCTTTTTTTAACAGGACCAACTGCAAAAGTAGCTCGACAAAAATTGTGCTAACATTGCCTCACAATCCACAATAAAATTGTTGGGTTTTCGCTTAGAAACAATGTATAAAGATAGCCTTGGGACATTTCAGTGAAATAGACTCTCACTTCTGCAGCTCTGTAGACCACTTGTTTGTGGCACGAACAGTGCCTTCATTTAAGTCAAAGGAAGATTTCATTTCATGTTGTTTATTAATTCTGGTTGTGAAGCCAAGGATTCTCAGAAAAGTGAACTTAACTACTACACTAGCCAAGAACCCCATGGAGAGAAGGAAGGAAGGAAGGAAGGTTTTAGATGTGGGAGGAAAACCCCAGAGAATTATTCCAGGGAAAATCCACTGTTGAAAAAACACTGTACAAAGTTTTGTGTGCGAGGCAATCTCCTCTTTGTCCCCCTTTTTTTTGCAAAATTAAAGTTGCATGTTAAACATTTTTGTGTGATTACATTGTTTAGAAATGCAGAGCTGCCAACTCTCCCTGATTCTGCAAAAAGTTCCCTGAAAATAAACCAAATTTGTGCACTCTTGGTATCCGCTGTTGCACACAGCTCTGAGGTGGGGTGTTGTTTTGGGCAAGGTCTTCCACAGTGCTGGGTTCCTCCATCAGGAGACATTGCAGCAAGTGCTATATTGCCTGTGGCTCGGTGCCACAATCGCAGATGGTTGAACCCTGGCTGTACCCTGGCTGTACCCTGGCTGTAACCCCACTTGCTCGCTGTGACCTTTGACTGTCCAACTCCAGTTCGAAGGCGGTTTAGGCACTTCCACGTCTTGATTCACGTAAACTTATGGTAGGTTTACCCATTCAAGACTTTTTTATGACGATAACTGTGTTTCTTTTAGATGCTTTTGAAGGATATGACTTGGATGGAACTGGATTCATCAGTAGAGACAACTTCAGGAAGATGTTTAAGGCTTACTTCTACATCACCATCGAGTTGGTACGAGATGTCGTCAAGGCATGCGAAGAAGAAATGGTGAGTCAATGTCTCGGACTGCATGTTGGTTGGAATTGAGTTAGTCCTAATAATAATACTTGGTTCTTTTATAGCACACATATCCTTGTTGCTAGATCAGGGCACTTTACAACATTGTTATTCCCCCCGATCCACAAAGCTAAAGTAGTAGTCCAGGCCGATTTCTTACCTCCCGCCCAGGCTGTAGTTAATAGGCAGGACAGTTCTTTTTAGAACTAAGAAGTCTTCCGAATTCTGAAAATCTACTCCATGGTAGTAGAACAAATAGCAAGACAAGTTTTCTAAAGACCAAAATCTACACAGCTAAGTAAATATACACATGGTGTTATGGCAAAACGAATATACATTGATACCTCACCATGCAATGCCTCAAAAACCATAATGGTATTCCCGTTCATCAGGCAGACTTGGACCATTCCTCAAATTTTCTCAACTCCCTAGGAACAGGCTCTATAATCTGACTTCCAATTTTTTTTTCCCTCAGAAAAACAGCAAAAATTGTATCAAAATAGTCTGAAAAGTCTACAAAATCCTTTACCATAATATATGTACATACATGTATGCAGGCCAGCCGTTGTGCCCAATGAAATTGTCCTACTTTTTTCACGAGGGTCAAATATCATGCCTACAACCCCAAGCTGCTTAAATTAGCGCTAAGAGTTTAATCCAACACAATACCCTCTCAGCCCTCTCAGGTTCCCATTCATACACCTGGGTTAGGAGAAACAATTATGGTTAATTGCCTTGCACAAGGACATAAGTGTCATGACCGGAAATGGAGCCCACACTCCGATGACTCGGCCATTAGAACTTGAGTCCGATGCACTGGACCGCCTTGCCACGACACACCACAAATAATAAGGATGATATTTGGTGAAATAGGATCCTCTTAGTGCAGCAAGTGCCTGGACAGATATGCCGAGTCTAGGGACCATGTCACTTGGTTAACAAATACATTGACCTTGTGGATTTCCTTGCTGGAAAGAAACTGCACTGTTTTTTTCTAGGAAATTTTACATTTGCAATTTCAACATAAATTCAAGTATTGTGAAAATAGAAGCTGAACAAGTTTTGTATAGGTACACAGTAGAATGCCGCTATAACGAACACCGCAATAACGAACTCTGGGCTGTACCGAACACGACCTCTGGCTCCCAATTTTTGTGCACAAAACGTAATGAACATTTGTAAGGGACGTAAGGGACATTTTTTTATTCAGATGACTTTGTTCTGCATACTGGCCCCAAATTGTATTTAGGCTTGACACGCATAAACCTGTGCCTTACTTAAACTCATGGAATCTAATCAAGATGAATATATTTGACCACGGCAATCATGGGCGTATGGGGACTCTTTGGTTAAGGGGGCAGAGGGGTTGATTTCCCTAAAACTTTACACGGGTAAAAAGTATTTGTTTGCTTTCTCTGTCCAATTTTTTCTTCTTGCTGTGCCCAAATTTTTCCCACTGTTTTGCTCAAATTTGGTATGGCAGCTGCCCCCCTGCCTCCCTACCGCCTCCCCCACCCCCACCCCTGGGTTGAAATGCCTAGATGACAGCAATCCTTTGAATGTGGAAGTCTTGAGCATATCAAAAATAAAAAAACAATTCAAATGAAGACAATATTTTTCGAAGAAAACAAATCTTCTTTTAAAAATATATTTATACAAACTTTTTGAAAATAAAAATATCCATAGCAAGTTGTTATAAATGAAATGTCTATTTTGATATAATACTAATACTAATTTGTTCAAAAACACAATTGAAACTTTGGACAAGGATGCTTATTTTTAGCAACCCCATTTGCCAATCGCGCCCGAATTTGTGCATTCATCACATAGGTTTAATGACAACATGACCGTCAGTTGGGCAAAATTCTTAATTTAATTCTTAATTCCGGAAACAGAGGTTAAGTCTTATTCTTGAGTTTTCTTCCTTATTTTGTTGAATTTATTTTTCTTTCATATTGCTTGTCACTTAGTATTCCATTTCCAACAACATGTACATGTATGTATACTTTTCATGGCTACAAACTACGTTAAACTAAAATGATTGACAAAAGAAAATCCCGCCCACATAAAACTCCAAATGGTTGGGACCACATTAGTCCAAGAAGTTCGATTACGCAGTCTATTGCCTTGAATCAACAAACTATTGCTTTATTCTCACATAGATGGCTAATTTTGATGATACCCAAGGTAGACCAGTGTCATCTCTCTTCAGTGCACCAATTCCTACGGATACCGGAGCCGATCTTAACCAAATCGCAAAGACACCCTTCCCTGGGAACCCTGGCAGCAGGTACATTATGAAGTAGTTAGTGCATTTAAAGGTGTTACACAGGATTGTTAAGGATAAAAAACATCTTTGTTTAATTTTAGGCTGAAAGCTTCTGACTATCAAGTTCTAACTAGAACCATTTTTTTCTGTGAAATGTTCCCTCTGAAATGAAATCATAAACTGTATCTAAAATCCTAAAAATACGCAACAGTTGATTTTCGGTTGTTACAACCAAAATTAAGGAGAATGTGTTTACGTGCTGAAAAATTGTTAATGGTTTTCACCATTTACTCCTGACTCACACAATGTGTTTTGTTTTCTTTATATATTTTTTCTGTGCGCAAAGGTATTCACTAAGACAAGTGAAGGTTTCAAGTGGTGTGAAAATTTATATTATAAAAGTAATGAGTTATCACACTAGCTGTAGCCTCCAAGCAGCTCTCTATATGTACATATTAATAAATTATCTCATTGGAAAAGACCCTCCCTTGGGAATTAAAGACCGAATTGTGTCTTTCGCTATACAGCACCCTGATTAAATTACAAGACCTATTTATGTATGGTAGTGTAAGCGATTCAGCACAATCTACAGCCAAGCATGCCAGAAACACCTTGGCAGACCCTTTTCTCTTAACGATAAAGTATACTGGGTTTCTTTTATTTGCATTGCACAACACACGGGACAGGATAACGAAGCAATTATGGTTAGTGTCTTGCTCAAGGCCACAGGTGTCATGACCAGGAACCAAGCCCACACAGGTGTCATGACCCGGAACCAAACCCGCACAGGTGTCATGACCGGGAACCAAACCCACACTCTGACAACACCAGGAACTTGAGTCCAGTGCACTAGAATGCTCAGACACGATCTTCTCTAGTTTCCAATTATATGACAGTAACTTATGCCAGCTTTGGAGCCAGAAGTAGAGAAAACCTTGTGCGTTTAATCGTTTGTGTTTAACCCGACATCGATGTGTGTTAAGTGCTGTCTACTCGGTATTTTACCGAAAGAAATCCACAGGCATGTTGCTCGGGTGGACTTCGAATCCATGCCCTTTGCCATTCTAGAGCAGAGACCATTGAGCTTGCCTGTTGGTTAGAGACTAGTTCAATTCTTAGATAATTAGAATAGCAGTGGATACTGCAACAATTTAATAAGGAAATCAAAGAGCGGCGATGAGATCTTAAATGGCCATTTAAAAACCGGCAGGGTCATGGCTGTGTGATAAAGGACCGAAGTAAAGGAGAGGTCCTTTACCGCACGGCCATGATCCTGCAAGGGTTTAAATGCCCGTTTGAGGCCGAGCCACAAATCTTTTATTCACGTCCTCCGGCGGCTCTGTTTTGTGAATGGTCAAATAAATTTTGAAAATGAAAAGAATTATTTGAGATGTGTGGTGTTTTTCAGGGAAGATATGTGGCCAGTCATGGAAGCAATGTCTCAAGATGCAGTGGAAGAAATGGTGGAAAATGTATTCAAGATGGCCAACGTTGACCTCGATCAAAGGTGAGTAGAAAGAAAAGATGATGAAGTCCTAGTCTGATGAATGATCTTTTTTTCTGGAAACCTGAGAAATTAAATTAAATTGTACTTTTCTTAGTACTGTAGATTAGGATTTACATATTGCATCAAGCATTAATTTGTCTTCAGCCAAAACGTCTTTACAAATTGTCAGTTTTGAAGCAAGTTCAAGCTTGTGAGAGTGTGTATGCGAGAGTTATGCGTCCCAGCAAATGACCAAAAATGGGTTGGTTGATAAAGGAATGTGAATCAGTAGTAAACTGAAATGTTACGTTTGAACTAACTTCTTTACCCTACTGCACAATTTACCCGATCGCTGTTCACCCAATTTTGGATTTTTACCTGTACGTACAAATGGAACTGCATTGAGGCTGGAGGAGCTAAATAGTCAGATGCTTTTACGGTATAATGACAATCACTATGCTTGAACACTGTTGCACATGGGGAACGTGACGAAGACGGTGACAGCTTGATTATATACTGCCCGCCTCGATTTCTGTGTTAATTGAAGCTGAAAACCTAGAGTTGGCGTATGAAGATGTTCTGATTCGTAGACTACTCACAATGCAATCAAGACTGTGCGGGAAGCGGAGAAATCTCAGGTGATTTCCCCCTCCTTTTCCTGTCCGCCCTGGGGCCTCCTCGTTTCAATTGTAGCGTCATCGGATTTCCAAAGAGAATGACAAATTGGATCAGTCAAAAGTGAAATTACAATTCAATCTTGCCCTTATATATTGAAATTACTGCAGTGGTCGTGTTGGAGGATTTACCTTTGAATACTCGCGGGGATCGCGCTTGGAATAAAGGGCAGAAGGTTTAGGGATGAAATGTACATAGTGCAAGTATAAGAAGGTTTCAAAAACTGCTGAGATATATATTTTTTTTTCATCAGCTGCTTTTTTCATCAACTTCATCAATTGCACACGGTTAAAGGCTGATCGTTAAAAAACAAAGTTGGTTCTAAACAAACAATTTTTTGGAAAACTATTGCGTACACTTTGGTTTTTCATCATCGATAAAAAAAAAGGAAATGCAAAGTGTTCAGTTTTATCGCAGTTCACAAACAATGGCACCTGATCAGGACTCAAATTTTACACTGGACCGCTGGCCCGAGGCCATTGATTTTAGCATCGGTCCAGTAAACTCATGACCAGACAAGTCCGGCGGTCTTGTGTTTGTGTTCAAATGTTGCAATTCTGTTGATTATCGAAGACTACTTACCCATAATATACAAATGAGATAAATCTTCTCTTAGTGCTTTTTCAAATTCAAACAGTCCATTTATTAATCTGTGTAGGCATTTTTTCTCACTTTAATTCTGGTCTTGTACTCAAAAAATCGGTCCAGTAAATATTTTGAGCTACAAGCCCTGCGGTCTTGTGGGTTTTCCCCCAAATTCTAACCTTGCTGATATTGAATATCCATTAACCTTATATTCACTGATTCCAAAAACATTATACAAAACTAAAATATGTCAGTTCATGCACACGTTCATGACTCCCAATGTCCGATTGAGTTTAAATTTTCACAGGTTTGTTATTTCATGTATTATGTTGGGTCACATAAAGTGTGGATATTGACAATTTGTTTCCTGCATTCTTTAAAGACATTAGTGCTAGATGGCTCAGTTGGTAGAGCTCTGCCATCGGAGTCCGGTGGTTCAAATCCCTCTCTGGTCAATTTTTCTTTGTTCAACCCCATATTTATTAAGATTTATCTAGACAGCTTCCCTTGTGGTTTATTACTTGATCCTTTAAAGACAAATACACGACTCTAATCATCAGAGAGAATGGATTATTTTCTATTTTTCCTGACAGCTCATTACCTGTACCAAATCTCCAGAGAAATATTTCTGTACGATATTCTCTCAAAGTAGAGAAAATATTATTGTAAGACCTCCCAAATTGCCAATGTTTTCTTAGATTTCTGCAATTTAAACAAGCGCAACAGTTCCTGACAAAACAAAAACCATCTATTGTTGTTTTCATTTGAACGTGATGACCGATAAATTTGATGAAGCTTTGACAGGTTGGTTAAGTACGATGTGTTCATTGAAAACAAGAGGATCAATTGTACTCCTCCAAAAGCCAATAATGTACTGTCACTCCAATCAGTGCACTGCAGTGTTTGTGACTTTCCACGGTACTATCTTCAGAGAGTAAGAAACACACAGTCAGTGTGCAATGTCGGCATATGACACATGTTGCAAGGGATGTGGGCTTAATTTCACAAACCTGCTTCAAAACAAAAAGTAGCTAAGCACAACAAAATTAGCTCCACCAAAATAAGGTTAACGGCCAAAGTACTATCACACGTGTATAATATGTGACTGGTAACCTTCTTATGTTTGCTCAGAAGAACATGTTTAAGCAATATTTTCTGCATAAGCAGCTCTGCGAAATTGGGCCCTGCGGTCCAGAGGAAGCTGCAGCCCTGAGCCCAATTTCAATGAACTGCTTAAGCAGAAAATATTGCTTAACAGTTTTCTGCTTGGCAAAACTAAACAGAAAACCAGTCAAAGACGGTAAGTGTAAAATGGACGGTAAGTGTAAAATGGACGGTAAGTGTAAAATGGACGGTAAGTGTAAAATGGTATTTCGTGTTGCGCTGAGCTACTCATGGTGTTTGAGCAGCTCTACCAAATTGGGCCCATGAGCATAGAACTGCTTAAGAAAAAGTATTGCTAAAATACCTTCTGCTAAGCATAAATGAGCAGGATACCAGTCACAGATGGTACATGATATTTTGGCTGATAACTTTGTTTTGGGAAGCATAATTTTGTTGGTGCTAAGCTACTTTTTTGTGGTTAACCAGCTGTATGGAATTGAACCCAGGGGCCAATTTCATAGAGAGCAGCAAATACTGCTTAACAATTTTCTGCTTAGCGAAAATAAGCCGGACACTATTTACAGATTGTACATTTGACATGGTAATTTGCCTGGTAACCTTACTCTGGTAAGCATAATTTTATTGTGCTTAGCTACTTTTTATGCTTTTAAGCAGCTGTATGAGGTCAAACTGAAAGGTTAAGTAGCCCCTAGTTGTAGACAAAATATCTCCAGACTCAGATGTTTATTCATGCACCCCTTAATCAACTCTCTCACCATATTCTTAAATCTGAGTCACATACAAATTGAAGGGCTGTGTACAGTGCCCCTAATTATCAATGAAATATGTTGTGACATTGCGCCAATCAATCTGGGTGAATGGTGAATTTAACTCTCGGAAACTTCAGACCATGTAACCTCTGTTTTCAAAGAGAGTGACCATGTACATTCCCGGGTGTTCCCTGGCAGGCAATATACTACAATTATCATGTGAAATTTTACTTTCTGTGTCTTAATTTTCACATAAATTCAAGAGTTATAAAAATAACGGCTGAACAAGTTTTGAGATGTGCTCCTTCTATTCGTACAAAAAGTTGATTAAAAAAAATCAGACAGTGCAATCTCCATAAACTGTAAGATTGAATGTGAACTTCTATTTGGCTGTGTACAGGGCTCTGCGGCTCTTTTGTAAACTTGTGATGTCTAAGCAATTCAAGGGTACAAGTATTCACAGACTTTTTCTTGGGACTCTACTCCTGATTCCATTTCACTTAATAACAAATGGAAGTCAATAGCTTGTCTTTATGCCTGCTCTTTTTATCTAATCTGGTCATTTATTTTCCCCATGATGGGATCCATTGCTGTGGACCCTGCTGGTGTGTCGTTTCGGTGAGCCCAGTCTGTTCTACGGCTTAAGTCACTTTAACCATCCTGTGCTATGAGTTGGCCTTAATTAGTGATCAAATATCTAGTGACACTGTTGTACTTAACCTTTTAACGTTGTTGAATTGTTTCCCCAAATTGGGTTGACAGAGTGCAGGAAACACTTTGGCTATAGTTGCTTTTGCCAAAGCGTACCGTAACACACAAGTCACGTACAAATTGAAGGTTAAAGTTGCCCTTAATCACTTTTTATAACGATAAGCTGTCGCATCTTCTTTGCCTGATGTTGATTCAAGTCTTGGGTTGTGTCCGAGGCCGCGGCTACTGGTACGGCTACAGCTGGATCACCGCATCCAAATGCATTGAAGTATAGGGCGTCCTTAGCAACACCCTTAGCAACTCTCGTAGCCATAGCTGTAGCCACCAACTCGGATCTTAGGTAGATCCAGGCTGCAGGCCTTAGAGACAGCTCTCTGGTCACAAATTAGCATACTAAGGGGCCATTCGGAATGATCAAAGTTTAAAAGTTAAAATCTTTTTTCGATTTTTCAATATAGAGTGACTATTTATCGTACCCTATACACTGAAGAACAAAGTAATGCCTAAAATGAAGCAGATATTTTTAACAACTGTTCTCCCAGCTCTGGAGTTTTCAATGGCTTTTTTCCTGGCTTTCAGCATGTAACTTTTTGCATGTCAAAAACTGAAGAGAAATTCCTTGCCATCTCCCTATCGGGTACGGAGGGCGACTATTGAAACAAGGTTGACCATTAACAATGTGATGTTTGTTCATGGCTTATTCCCCGGTTATTTTAACCATGGTGAAAGCCTCTTTTCTATGTTTTAAACCAAGCATATAATTTTGTCAAGCGCTGTCTTTTGAGACTTGCATATTCTGTATTAACCTGTGAAGCCGGTTCTATTTTAAACCACATATAATTTGTCAAGCGAGTTTTTGAGACTTGCATATTCCTCGTTATTAACATGGTGAAGCGTGTCTATGTTTTAAACCAAGCATATAATTTTGTCAAGCGCTGTCTTTTGAGACTTGCATATTCCTCGGTTATTTTAACCATGGTGAAAGCCTCTTTTCTATGTTTTAAACCAAGCATATAATTTTGTCAAGCGATGTCTTTTGAGACTTGCATATTCCTCGGTTATTTTAACCATGGTGAAAGCCGCTGTTCTATGTTTTAAACAGCAATATTGTCAGCGATGTTTGAGTTGATTTCTCGTTATTTACCATGTGAAGCGCTGTCTATGTTTAACCAGAATAATTTGTCAAGGATGTCTTTGAGACTTGCATATTCCTTGGTTATTTTAACCACGGTAGAAGCCTCTCTTCTATGTTTCAAACCAAGCATATCATTTTGTCAAGCATTTTATTTTGCTTTGGTGCTCTATGAGACGAGATCAAGGGAAATAAAGGGGAGATATTCCACACACAGGCATTTGATTGCTTAGGCGGTTTCCTGTTCTCAGGATTTTCTCAAAATCTCCTTCGCTTTTCTTGAAAGAAGTACAGCAATCACCAAAGGGAGGAGGAAATAGTCCACATTGTGTTAAAACCTGTAGTTTTTGTATTTCCGGTGATGCACAGAGTCTGTACACCTCCTGAATTGTAACATCCGTGAGAGATTCCGAGTCTAGAATAAAGGGGACCCAGACCTGCAAGCCTTTTTTCAGGAATTTTCATATTCTTCCAATCCCATCCCTACTTATGCAATGATTGGATTTTCTTTAATCCCACCACATAATTATGTCTCCGATGATGCTGTGATGTTTTTTTTTTAACTCTCTCAGTCTTCACATTTTATTCACCACCCAGAATCACGCTGCAGCAGTTCCGGGAACTGACCGTCGCGGACTCGAGTCTCCTGGACTGGTTCGATACACTAGGGACCGTATTCTAAGCCCTCTCCACCAAGCCCTACGGCTCGGCGTTCAGGACGAAAAAGGTAAGACAGTCCGTACAGAGTTATTCAAATCACGAATGACTCTCATCATCGATTATTCATGCACGTCATGAATTATTCATATGTTGAAGGATTCATGTCATGCACTGTTTATTGTCAAGGCTGTAAATGACTTGGTAACAGTGAGGGGGAGGGAAGGTGACAGTGGGTGTTCCCAACATGGACTGTACTGAGGGCTATAACACATCAGAATGGATGTGGTGTGAATAGAAATATACTTTCAGTGGATTTTGTTGGAAGGTAAAACACAACAATGTGGTATTAAGGTAACATTTGTAAGTCCGGTGGTATTTACTAAAGGGCAGGTGCACTTAATGTGAAGAGTTCAATGTTTTAAAACCTTTTTTCCCATACACGCAGATTATCTTGTAAAACATTAGTAAAATGCATAACAAGAGCGCTGGAAAGGAGCTTGTTTAAGAAAAATGCAAACGGAAACTGCAGTTTTAATTGCCCCCTAGAAAGAATGGTGCACCCTCTTGTGCCCCCCTAAAATGTTACCCTAGTCCCGGGGCTGTATCAGTCATCACTTTGAAGACTGCAATCCTAAAAGCATTCAGCTTCAGAATAGCTGGTTGGGGTCTTAGTTTGAGTCAGTCAAAGGCATGATCGGGATAATGCTGTTTCAAGGTAGAAGACACGAGAATTCGCAAATGCTGGACGACTACCAGAATGTTTGTGTTCATGACTTGATATCATAATATTGCAAACTTAAAAAGTAAGTTATAAGGAACATGGATGGCATGTATTGAGATGTGGTGTTGTGTGTGTTGTTTGTTTACTAAATATAGCAAAATATGAAGCTGTTGAACTAAGTGGTTGGCTTAGTGGGTATTTTCCCTACCTTTCAGTTCTGTGAACCTGGTTCGAATCTCACCTCAAACCAATTAATTTCCCTGCCTTTCAGTTCTGTGAACCTGGTTCGAATCTCACCTCAAACCAAAACCTTGCATGTTGCTTGGGCTTTCAAGACAAAATGGCAACCACCTGTGAACCCCTGCCACAGAAGTCCGAAATCAAATCATAGTAATAGTATACAATAATATACTAAGCGCCCTCTGTTGTTAGAATTGATCCATTTCGGCTGAGAGCAAAACCCAAAGGTCTAGGCAAAGACCTCAGCGAGTTGTGACCGTCTGTGCAAGAAATGAAACACCTACGCATTTCATGATGGATTGATTGAAAACAGAAATATCTGCGCATTAAAATTTATGGACAATACTTACCACCCTCAAGAGGAAAAAGGAAAATGGTCCCCCCCCCCCCCCCCCGGTAATCACAGTCTGGCGTTTTCTCTCAAAGTTTATCTGTGTATAGAATTTGCATTAGTTCTAGACAGTGCTACATGTACATGTATGGATCTTTTGCTACGTGCACAAACCTACACTCTAATTAACAATTGATGAGCCAATAAGGAATACACAGGAACTTTGCCATGGCTGGAGAGACAATGGCGAAAAAGGAAATATACTGTTTATTGTTTTATTTTTAATTTGTGATACTGATTATGTATTCAGTCAGGAGTGAGGAGAGATGAATGATATAATCCAGGGATTTTTTTTTTTAAATTGTAAAATCCCCTTTTTGTTTTACTGTAGTGAATGCAAGTGCACCCTCAATCTTACTTGGGCCTGAGGCAACTTTCAAAAGTTTAAGTCTGTGTCCGCGACCTTTGGATTTTTCTCTTTTCCTTTATAGCATTGAGCAAGAAAGAGAACATTTATTTTCTGAGGGTATTTCTCTGCATTAGCATTGAGCAAGAGAGAGAACATTTATTTTCTGAGGGTATTTCTCTGTATTTTGCAGGGAACGTGGCTCTCTGGCCATGTTCCGAATACTGTTTACTTGGGAGGCCGAGGGGTAACGTCCTAGAGCTCTCTCTGAGTGTTGTTTTGTGTCAAAATCATCTTTTTATCAGAGAAATACACATTATAATTTTTAGGGCTAGTTGAATTAGATATTGTAAACTTGCATGTATGTAGCCAGCCTCGTGTTGACCTTTTTGCCCTTCGCATTAGTGACAGTGTTGTGCTATTTGTACTGTGTGCTATTGATTGGAGGATTAATATCAGTTCAGAAGATTTTTTTTATATCTTTTACATCTTATGGATTTTGCTGTTGTATTTTAGCGAATGCTTGTCCTTTTGAATTGGAGGGCCAGCCTCCTTCCCGTACCTCTACATTGCAAGTGCAATTAATATTGGAGAACAATCTCAACAACTTCTATTTTCTGTTTAGGAGAATTAAGGATGTATTTTATGATAAATATCTTGTGGGGAAACTTTCCCCTAGTTTCTGTTTGTTTGGGTTTTTCTTTGCACACAACAAAACACATGTAACTTGTGAGCCTTCATTGGGTGGAAACATTTTTAGGTTTTTGAAACATTGAAGATGGGAAGAAAAGTCATAATTTAATTGATTAATTACTTGCTGTTGTGTTTTGTTTTAAAGACAAATCTCTTATCGTTGTGACAGCCAATAGTACAAGTAAATGTTGTCTTCTGCAATCCAAGCTTACATAAAGTACAGGGGGGAAAGTACAGGGTGATAAGGATATATTGTAAACAAATAAGCAAGCCTGTGATCTGTCAGGTTTTTTCCTTTTTTTTCCCTTCATAGACCACCCATTACTTTTAAACCAATAAAAGATATGAACTGATTCTGCTAGTATTTGCTTAGTGCAAAATTGTGAAGTGAAATTGTCTACTAAAGCAGCTCTATGAAATTGGGCCCCCCATAAGAATTAATTTTCCATTTTATAAGACTTAAAGTTCTTTAAGATGATCAGATGAGATAAGACAAAAACTTTATTATCCCACACTGGGGAAATTAAAAGTGGGCTTGATTTAAACAGGACAGACAAAAAACACTGACAAGACTTTCAGATCTATATCAAGATTGTACAAGAAAGACAGTGATTGTGGATTACCAAAAAAAAATGAAGTAAGGTTTGGACAAACGGGTGCAAAATCACCTCTAAAACCATCCCACGTAGGAGACGACCAAACGAGAGGAGAACTGTTGACTTATTGTCAAGTACACGTATGACTTATAATAGAAGAGAGCGCATAATCTAATCGAAGCTGCAAGCTCCCCCACCCCCCCTCCTTAGAAGAGGGCCCGATTGCTCTTATACTGTGATAACAAGGACCATGTGTTCCGTCTTCCCTTTAAATTGACCGCCTGTTAAAACAGTGTTAAAGGAGGAATGTATTGATTCATGCACACCTGTGCATGAATCCGTTTCCTCGGTGAGCCTGTCTGATATTGCAGCTGCTTGGACCTCACTCTCGTCTTCATGTCACATGGGCACCATGTATATTTATGTGACATTTGCGGACGTCTCTTGACATTGCTCCATTGGGGGGAACCTGCCTGTTTAAGCTTCAGAGTGGAGAGCTCTCTTTGTGGTTTAATTCAATTCAGTTTCATTTATTTTCATTCCAGAACAGAGTATAGAGATAGGGGGTTCGTGGATTAAATGAATGACATGCCTCTGAATGAATATGAAGCACAGGGAACTAATGTCATGCAGACTTGAAAGGCTTTTTTGAATAAGTGCTTTCAACAATTATTATGAACAGGGTTCTTCTGGTGCACAAGCTAGGGTATTGGCCTAGGGCATCAGGCCGATATGCGTGAATTGCGGGCTGAAACGCGCAAATCGCGGGCTGAAACGCGCAAATCGCAGCCAATACACACACACACCAAACAAAACAATTATTATTTATCTCTTTAATGCCCCATATTGCACAGTAGAGCTTTTAAAAACCAAAGATAAACACCAAGTTGAAAACATTCCGAGGACCTCATTTCAACTCGGCGTGTTTAGGCAGGGACTTCGTTTCATTTCAGCGTGCTTCCAAAATTTGGGTCCAGAATGCCCCACAGTTTCAACAAATCCTGGGAAAAAACTGAAAGACCAACATTGCAAAATCATTAATGTGTTGCAAGACAAAAAAACTGGTTGGTGTATCAGGCTGAAAGAAAAGTGACAATTGAGGGTATTGGACAAGAACTTGAAAATAGAGTGTTCAAAGTTACTGAAAATAAAAATCAGTATTGCCAAATGCAGGTTTTGCACTAAACTATTTATTGGAGTACATGTACAGTTAACGTATGCGATTGAAATGTAGGTGGTTTAAATGTGGGTCATTCATATGTGTGATTTAACGTCCAGTTTCGACCGGAAGTAAAGGTCACATTGATATTCTGTGCAAAAGTTTGATCAGGCTCAAAGACCTACAATCTGATGTAAGGATTGTGGTTAAATGATAAGTAGTTCTTCAAATATGAATTGGTTTACTTTTCTACTTCCGGTTTGAACCGAAAGTTACCTGTGTAGCGATTGTTAAGTTTTTGAAGACATTTTCGATGATGTATATAAGTTGTAACAATCCAACAAGTGGTTCAGGAGTTATGATTTATTCAAATATTAAACTTTGATTTAATGTTACTCATCAACTAATGACGTCATCATGACATCATGAAAACTGTGCCGTCTTCATGTTGAGGTTCAAATGTCCGATGAGTTTCAAGCCTCACTTTGGTTTCAATTTTGAGATGCTGTTGAGAAGAATTGGGTGGAAAAAAAATAGAAAAGAAAAGCAGAACAAAAGCAAGAGGTGTCCGTGCTGTTGCACGAACAACTTATAAAAAAACCTGTGCAAACAACATTAGTTCCGCAGGTCAGGAGCCGCAAAAGTGAAAAAAAAGTACTGTTTACCGCAGGTGTGCAGCATTGCACATAAAAATAAGCTGAGGACTACACAATACTAGACTAATACATAATGCACCAAAATAGACTTTAAAAATCCCAAAGGCCCATTGCACATGACCAAAAGGCGAAGAAAACGCATGGATTAAACTGGATAATATGATAGTTTGAGGTCTCTCAAGAGGAATATTTATTGGGTAATTACAGTGGAGTCCTTAATGTTTGATGGAAATGTGTTCCAAAGAATTTGAAACTTGTGAGAGTAAGTGATTTAATAGGGTTTCCAAATTATGCACGGTGCATCCAAAAGACATTCCTCTCGCTAACACTTTTATGATAATAAGACGTTGAAATGTCCAGCTCCTCATAGTGTTAGCCAGAGGGGTGTCTGGGTGTCTTTTGGACACCCTGTTTTAAATTTGGACACATAATAACAATTCATAACTCTCCAAACCAAGGAAATGTTTGAGATACCACCCACTTGTGAAACTGCAAAGTGCGCACAACTATCGTTTAGGGACAACAAAAGAACTTACAGCATTTGTATTACCCATGGTTGATGATGGCCAGTGTTCGTGTAAACAAGAACAGATTTACAGACACTATTCTATTATTTGGACTCGTCAATGTAATCATAAAGATACGGCGTTACGGTGCAGGTAACTGCTTCATATACCGCGTACATTTTGCTTGAGATACGGCTGTAGATGAAGACTACATAATGAGTAGGTAGTTCTTTCACTGATCACCGATGAGAAATTTCAGACTTTTATCTGAATTCAGACTTTTATGTCTGCCTTGTGCAGAAAAGTAGCTGCTATATTCTTCAGCTGTAAAGAAATCTTGCTCTTTGGGTGTACTTTTCTTGTGCTGAGGATACTGTTCCCAGAAGCTCCTTGAAATTTGTAGCTCCAGGGGTTACTAAAAGGTGGAAATGCCATCATTTCAACATACCTCCTAACATTTGGATCCTATTTTCAGACCTTTTTGTCGTCTTTGACTCTCATCCTTGACTGATGCACATTGTTCTACCGGTATTATGAACACTGAGACGTTAGTGAAATTGGGCCGGTCTGTTTTGTAGTATAACAAAAACCCTTGAAAATGTAGCTGGTGATTTAGGAGCTCGGCCCTGGATGTCTGGTATTGCCAATGCTACAATCGTGCATGGAATACAAACGAGGCAGCTGCATTATGGTTTTCTGATCAGACTGTGATCTGGGATGTACACATTTTTTTCTTCTTTTCCTGTTGTGGTTACCTTAGCCACTAAATTGTCCTGGATGTGATCTTATTATAAAATTCAATCAGCATACGTACTCATAGAGTGGAACAGTTGCTTCCCTGACTGCTAGTTTGTCATATCATCATAGAGGTAGATAGAGTACTATCATGATTAAAGAGGGGCTTCAATGTCAAATTCAGATTTGTGATGCTCTCATTTTTCAACAGATATAGTCCTCAATGAAGTCAAGATTTTTATTTTTTTTGTCTCTAATCTCCATTAAAATTGTGTAAAATGTCATTTTATCTCATACTCTTTCATAGTGAAATTTGAAATGTGACGTCATCTAACACCAAAACAATTGGGTCTGTACAACACAACAAGGAATTTTTTGTGCCAGTCAAACGGTCAAATTCAATGCTGTTTGGATTGAAAATCATAAAAATTCAGGAATGAACTAGAAAATCTGAATTAAAAAACATACAGGCCATTTACTTGAAATGTGACATCATCAAACATTTTTGGATTTTGACAAACACAGGATATCAAACACAGTTTTTACACTGTTTTCAAAACTGAGTTCGACCTAGGAGCCCCTTTTTAAAATCTGTTTCTAGACATTGTAGATAAAGCTGCATCATCATCCCCTTGAGGCAAGGCCCATAACGATTCTTTATAAACTTTGCGACAAAAAGTTTGTTCTCAGGCCCAAACTTTGTTTGTAACACTTAAACACAAAGAAATTATGTACCAGTTTGGAGAAACTGGTACGGTTGTGTTCCGCCTTTTATGTGCACGTATGGTTCTGAATGTCTGCAAACATGTTTGTGCCAACATTAGCGAACAGATGGCGAACTTATTTCTGGGGTGTTTGCGGGTGCTTTCAAAATTGACGTACATTTTCCCATCTTTGGAGTCATCATCCATGGAGTCATTAACACTGTCGTGCACTATGGCCAGCCATATTGACATCGGACATGTGAGTGTGCTCTCATAATGTGGTTCTGATCAGTGCGAACGCTTGCGTAAACGTTTGCAGTATGTTTGTGCAAGAGGAAAACGCAGCCAGGGTTCAAGTATTTAAAACCCCCACTCTGCGATGGCTGTGTGCGACACAAACCAGCTAAGGTCAAAGGATGCATCACTGGCGATGAAAGGCAGTATCTTGGATATATTTCATTGAGCCCTTGATGTGTGATGTCCCATGTGTGGGTACCGGTGACGCACTTGTTTTGTTAATTGGAATTATTCTCTGATGAATCTATGGAGTTGAAGAGAATCAGAAGAATGCATACCATAATAATTATTGATTGCAAGTATGCAAACCACCTGTTCACATGAACAATCAGTAATGTACTAGTTTAAAACAGTTTTATATTCCTTACAATTTTTGCCTTTTGGGAATTGAGATTAATATTTACACCAAACTGGTTATGATGTAGTTTTCAATTCAATTTACTTTATTTCCAATCCATACATAAAATAAACAATGGGAGATATAGATATAGATAGTGGTTACAGGTAAAGAATAAGTGCTGACCTCCTTAGAAGGATTGTGCAGTTGTCCATGTTTAAAGGACACATGTATTAGGGCAATCTTTAAGTTCTATTGGGGCACCAAGGCAATGACCAGGGGCATGGAGGCAATTACCTCTGTGGCCTTCAAGAAGTATTAGGCCAGCCGCCGATTTCACGAAACTTTACGCAACTACGTAAGTCCACTTACGCAACGTTTATTGTGTAAGTTGTGCACCAACTACACAATAAAACTTGCACAAGTTGACTTACGCAGTTGCGTTAAGATTCGTGAAATCGGCTGCTGGATAATATGCTAGTCCTGCAGGTGGAAAATCAGACATAGGTACCTAGGGTGGGATTTTCTGAACTGCTGGAGAAGTTTGAGTAATATGAGACAAATAATTATAAGTTCAAATGATATCAGATAGAATCAAAGATTGTGACATTTCTTTTAAGCTGAAGATATGTCGGCAGTTGGCTGTAATGAGAAGAATTGAAACAGTGGAAGCCAATTAGAATCACATCGTTTCCCAATGCTTATTGGTAGGGTCGTAGATTGGTTTTTGTCTACGCAATGCTGATTTACAGGCCAAACTCTTGATAAAGATACAATGAAAGACACCTGAAAGTCTCAGCTGATTGCAGTGTCTGCTTGTTGATATAACGGGAGCAAACTGTCATGGTATTTTCCTCAAGAATGTCAGATCCATCCAGTTGAGCAAGTTAACAGCGGGTACCAACTGTTTTTCTAGCGCAGCATGCAGAAAAGGACACATCACTGAAATTTGAATATCCGCAAGTCGCCTGAAGGTGATCTTTGGAGATTCCAATTTTATTGACGTACTTTTATTGATTTGTAATCAATGGTGGCTGTGCGTAATGCTAACCATGCGTTAACAGGGTGCGAAATTAACAGTTGCGCGGTTGCCCGGGGCAACCACAAAATCATCTGGGCAACCTGTGATCAAACCGTCATTGCCCGTGGGGCAACCTTATAAAAAAATAAGAATTTAGGCCTACCCTGCTTATTATTGTGCCAGCTCCAAAAGAACGTTTGAATTTTCCACATAAAGCTTTATGAATCTATAGTTGGGACAGAACATTCACACTGACAGATCAGTATAGTCGCATATTATTATATTCAGGCAACCAAACTCACTTGTGGGCAACCTGATTTTCAGTTGTTGGTCGCCATGGGGCAACCAGCAAATTTTCTTAATTTCGCACCCTGGTTAAACAAGTAGTCTTTCGGATAAAAATTACCCTTTTTCAATTTTTTTTTTCAAGACCATTACCAAAGTATGGCCCTACCTTTAACAAGCAACGCTTTCTCAAGTTGTAATTTCTGCACCACGAGAGGCTACACAGTACTGATTGATACATTTATTGGGTGAATATGTAGGCGGGGATCCAATGCCTCTCTCTATTCACATCTCGCCCCTACCCGGTCGTCGTCATTAATTCCAATTCACTCAGCTGATTCAGAAGGTATCTATTATTTATGACGTATCCGACCTACCCCATGTGGTGTGTTCGCTTACGGTATTGTCTAGCCAGAACGTCACCGGTGATTGTAGTGGGTAAATACTAAATAACACTGGTAACTTTTTCTGCCTATGAGTTGCTGTTCTTCCTTTTTAGAAAAATATGAAATAAATGTTTAATTGATCTGTCTACCATTTTAGAGTCAACAGACAAAAAAAAGAAGAATTTACTGATTCGAGAAACGACTCCCTCTGAAGTAGAGTAGGTTTGGAGAAAGAGGTAATCTGTCACTATAATATTTGAATCAGAGAAAGGCTTCAGGCATAAAGCCTTTCTCAGGCATCTGAAAGCACACAATTCTATGCAACAAGGGTGTTTTTTCTGTCATTATTTTCTTGCAACTTCGATGACCAACTGAGCTCAAATTTTCACAGGTTTGTTATGTTCTGCATAAATGTTGGGACACACCAAGTGAGGATACTGGTCTTTGACAATTATCAAAGGTATATCTTGCCTTTAGTAATTCTGCGCTATAATGTATCATATTATTATTAGTAGTAGTAGTATTATTATTATTATTACAAAACTTGATACACATAAATGTTGTGAAATAAAGTCAAATGTAAAACTTTGGGTCAAGCTTAATCAACCTGACCAAATGATGTAGTTTTTTTCCCCTCTCTGCATTACTGAGTCTGAGGTGGTACATGTGACACATTCAAGCTCTCTCTGCACACATCTTTAAACACATCTTTAAATCACTCATTGATGAAGTAAATGTAGTGTTGGCTGAGGAAAAATGGACTACTTAACGGAGTGTGTAGAACTGAACCCTTATCAAGTCAGTAATGGAAGAGTTTAGTCACGGAGAAAGTAGGCCTTACAAATGACATCATCATCACCTACCACATACGCATTTAAACTACATTAGTGTCAAACTACCCTTGCTACATTATTTCTCTGCGCGGTGTATTTGTCACATTGAGTGTGAAGTTGGGAGCCACTAATGCCCTTTTTGAAATCACGATTTTGTTTGGCTAGGGCTCTGGCTTAGGCTCGCTTTAAGCTGGTTTAAGCCCGTTTTAAGCCCTGTGCCAAAAAGGACCTGTTATTCCACTTCACGGTGTATGTATCATGCATGATATTCCTCCCATTTAATCGGATTTCCTTTCCCCCCCCCCTCCCTCCCTCAGAAATTCAGTAAATTTATTATTGAACAGCCCTAAGAAAGCCTATTGACCCAGTTCACCTGATGTCATCACATGATAAATCTTGCTTGCCCCATTTTTTGGGTCAGATTCTCTGCATTTTGAGCTCACCAAATCTTTGCAGTTTGATTCCCAAATGGCAGACCACTGGCAGACAGTAGCCCCATGTGAAGTCTGTGCAAGGGAGTCTATACCATAATGTAGGTCGGCCCTTGTACTTTTTTTCAAAGGGTCAACCATCATGCCTGTTTTTGTGTGGAATTGAATTTAGAAATAATTGACATTGTAGCCCCACCTGACCCAAATGTCACGATACCTTTATCGTGACACATAGAGTGGGCGTGGGTAGCCTTTGGGTAAAAAACATTTGCCTTTCACCACTGTGGCCCTGGTTCGATTCCCAGCTAGGGCCATGTGATAGAGTTGTTCATTGTTCACTGGTCATGTTAGTCCTGTGCCACAAGTTTTTTTTCCAGGCCCTTCGGTTTTCCTCCCGCTGGAAATAAAACAAACACTTCCAATCTCTGGCTGTGCTTCGTGGCCATATATGGGTCGAGGTGGCTGGCCTGCGGCTCAAACACGTTGAAGCCGCATCCTCCCCAATTCAGCTTCTCAGCTGCGAGCAAGGATGATCAGCCTCCCAAATTATTGTTATTACTTTCTTTGTGAGGCAATCACCAAACAGAATCAGGTTAACCGAACTGAGGCTGGAAGGGAAGTTAGTCTGACGCTGTCCGGAGACTCAATAGACACTTTGCCTTTACATACAGGGAACTAGGCGAGCCTAGCATCAGATTAAGGTCCACATAGATCAGAGTGAGAACACTCAATATACATCAGACTGTTTAATGCATAACACTAACAGGCACCGTGGGACAGAACCTGAAATCCAAGGTATGATAGCACACAAATTGCAGATAAATGTAGGTCTACGTCTTCACTCATGTGTGGTTATTTGATACACACTAGGGAGTGAAACATAAAAAATAGATATGGAGTATTAAACAGAGCGGGAGATTGTTGAATTTTAGATTGGGTTTAAAGGGGATGGTTAGTTTCAGGAGAGGGGGGGGGGATAATATTTTTGCTGACTGATCCACGCCATGAACCTCATTTAAAAAAAATAATAATTGACTCCGAGCAGATCATTTATTATGATTGTCAGAAAGTTTTGTTCCATGAAGGTCCATCATCCCAAATGAGTTTTTTTTTATAGCTTTTTGTTTAGCTTAATAGGACATGTTGCCATAGAAACATCATCATCAATCTCTTTTAGAGATGTGTAGGATTAGTCGATGCTGATACTGAATTGATAGACAATGACCTTACATGTATTATGCACCATTCAGCAAATTTTGTCTTGTACTTTCAAACAATGAGTTTCATTGACAATGGTGTTTGTTTTTTTATTCTAATACAAAATGTATATTTTTTGTCATAGCAATAGACACGATTGGCGACCGGAGACTCGCAGTGGGTATGCAGTGTAAACAAACCAAGCAAGCAACCTCGCAGTGTGCATGGAAACGCATGGCTGCTGAGGAGTCCTTCTGCTTCTGCAGGGACACTTTTCCATGCGCACTGTGTGTCGCTTGCTTGGTTTGTTTGCATCCACTATGAGTCGCATGACTCCGGTCGCCGATTGGGGGCTGGCGGTCGGGTTGGCGGAGTGGTAGATTTCCTCGCCTTCCCACCTCTGGGACTCCAGTTGAAATCCCGCCGGGGGCACTATGTGGATTGGGTATTCAGTCCCTACATGATTGCGTGGGTTTTCCCTGGAATAAGTCTCTGGGGTTTTCCTCCCACATCTAAACTTGACACTTTCTTTGTTGTCTTCTGTGTCCATGGGGTTCTTGGCTAGTACAGTGACTAAGTTTGTTTTTCTGACAGTACTTGGCTTCACAACCAGAATTAATAAATGAAATGAAATGAAAGGATTGTGTCTCTTGCTTTTAAATAGTGGAACAAGAAAGTAATTCGGTGGATGGAGGCATGAATTGAAAATGCCAGAGCGTATGACCAATGTATGAAATGATTGACTTACCATTGAATAAATTAAAAAAAAATATCTTACACCGATGTGTATAAAGCACTGTGCTTTCCTGAGTTCTGTGAAGAAAACAATTTTGTGGAAGGTCGTTTGGTTGTTTTGTGCATTCGTTGAGAAGCTAGCTGTTGTAAACGAATGTACTCTTCCAAAAGCCTTTAACTCTGCATCAACAGCCCTACTGAAGCTGATCCCACTAAATCAATAATTAGTGAATAACTAATCAACTTTTTAATTCAAGTATTTTTATTTTCTGTGTAGTCTATCCTCATACCAATGCAAACGTACAGGAAAAATGTCACTAGTCTGAAACGCTTCGTTCAGCCTGTTCACTTGTGCGAATACTTGAACCCAATGTGTTAGTTTACAAATACCTGGGAGTTGTATACTGTAAAAAGTAGCCAGCCTCCCAAGATGAAATTACTTTTTTGTTAAAACAAATATTTTGAAGTAAAAAAAAATGATTGATTTCTACAGACCCTTCAAAGAGAAAGTAACTTCAAGTTGTTGATTAGTGCAAACAGTGCGTTTTCATTTTGATTCTATTGGCTACAGCTACCCTTTTATACGAGTATAAAGGCCGTGTCACACCAGGCAATTTACAGGCAATCAGTTCTAGACAAGCTCCAATTAGGAACTTCATTCATATTTCAGTTTTCTCATTATTTTTTCGCGGGGATAGTGAGTAACAGCTAGAAGAATGTCTCTTGTGCTGCCGAAGTGTTCCTTTTTTTAATGCAAGTTCGATTGGTTGTCTGCAAGTTGCTCGTGAAAAGTGCCCTGTGTGACATGGTCCTTAGGCTCGCAAGGTTTTACAGCATCTAACAATGACTAACACATTTGATTGCTTTGATTTCGAGATGCTTGGTTAACTTTCAACCCACTTTGATACTAACATGTGTTTACATCATAACTTCTAACGTTGTTGTTTGCCCTTAAAGGTATTAAGTGTTTGATTCATAATTATTATTCATTATTTCACCTCAGTGAAGGTGCTGTTATTGGTTTCAATGTTCATAGTACCAATCCTCAAGTGAAACATTTTGGTCAGAAATTCGGTCGAGGGAAAAAGCATGTGAAAACCTCAAAAATCACTGTGGCATATTTGGATTATGTGGCAGTCAAAATTAAGATCCCCTACGAAACATAACTCTTTTTGTTGTTTGCACTAAAAAGGGGCCACAGATTTTGACCAATTTTGTTTTCACGGGTGGATGGTACAATTTGTTCTTTTAACAACCAATCATACACTGGTTGCCCGATTTTTCATCGGATGATCAAAACCTTTAAAGAGTTTTTTCCCCAAATGAATTATGGTAGATGGTACCGATTCAAGATACAAAAACATAATATTTTGCTTATTCTGGGCACAATGCACAACTTACTTTGTAATTGTTTGTACATGGCTGCTACAATGTGAGATAATGTTGGGTCTCACCCTCCCCCCAAAAAATATGTGTATTCTTTATCAAATTATTACTAACCGTTGATGTTTTTTATTTGGTTCAGTGTCTCAAATAAAAATGTACAGCTTCCTTGATCACAGGAAATTTTGTTTTACCACCAGTTAGACAAAAAATTGGATGATGCCTCTCAGGCCTTTTTCGAAATCACGGCTTGGTCTTAGGTTCCGGCTTGGGTCTTTTTCAGTAAATTTGAAAGTGTATACTTTTCAGTACTGGACTTGGAACACACAGACGGTGCCTGAGCCTGAGCCCAAGCCCAAGTCGTGGTTTCAAAAAGGGGCGTAAACTTATCTCTGACTTCACTGAAGCATCTTTCCTTGTGGCCTCTGACTGTTGGCTACATCAGTCCTACAATCCCGGCCAAAATGCTTTGGCCACGTGACAATGAACATACCCTCCCCTGTCCCCTCTGCTCCCCCACTCCTCCACTCAATGCTGTTAACCCCAGCTGAGTGCAGGCCACGCAATCAGAGCCAACATTGACTGGGGGAGGGGGGGGTGGAGGCCAGGGGTCCAGGGGGCCAGTGAAATACGACCGGGATTGTAGGCCAATGTGAAAGTCAGGGCAAGTGGATGGTCTCATCATTGTCGAACCACAGTGTGTTGATTTAGGCACTACCTTAGCTGTGTCTGAATTGAGCCTCTTCGGCAACGGCTACGGCTGTTTGTTGACAGCGAAAATATTGAACTAGTGGCAGAGATTGTAGATTGATATACATGAGTCACCATGGGCCCAAATTCATAGGGCAGCAGAAAAAGTTTCCTGAACAATTTTCTGCTGGGCAAAACTAAGTAAGAGTCCAGTATTTGGCTGGTTTTCGTATTTCTAGTAAGCACAATTGTTTTGTTCTGCACTTTTTTTGTGTGCCTTTGAGCAGCTCTATGAAATTGGGCCCAGCATAAAGCTGTTCAGCCCAACAAATTGTGTTTAGCTGAAACAGGTTGCCGGCCAAAATACTGTGGTATTTATATTCTCTGTGACAGGTTCCCAGCTAATTTTTGCTCAGCAGAAAAGTCTGCAGTTGAGAGCTTTATGACGCTGGAGCCCAGATCCTGGTGAACCCTTCAAGATAGTGCACTTGAAGTTTCCACCGATAATTTCTGAAACCTGAGAGCTGTTAATTTCAAATTCAGGACAAAAATCTTTCCTGCAATTTAATCACACATTATAGTTCAAGAAGTGCAACTGTTCACAGTTGTTAAAGTCGTGCAGTAAGCCAATGTTGCGAGTCAGATTTGAATGATGTCTGGTACAATGCCTTGTTCGGTCACAGTTGAATGCTCAGTGTGAATTCCTGAGAATAAATCCAGCGCTGCTGTCACTCATGGTTAGGGACCGCCTTTTGCATTGCAACATCCAGACACCACACCAGCAAAGACTGGTGTCCTATGCCACTCAATTAATTGAGAATTGTGGATCCGTGTTTGTCGTCTCTTATGTAACTAAGTAGAAGCTTGCCCCTCTAATCATGTGACATTGCAACACTGGATTTAGTCTGAGGAATTCAAATTGAGCATTCATTTGGGATTGAACGAGGCATTGTACCAGACATCATTTAAAATTTATTATCACCCAAGTAGATCCTTGTCATTTGATTGGAGGATTGTTGGTCACGTGGTATTAATTATTCAAACCATTACGTGGCCTACCTCATAAACCGTGCATTTTGATACTATTCACCGTGCATTTTCAACCCATCCTTTTTGGCTATTGCACACTCAAGCACGCCATTGCACGTGCATGCGTTAAGGCCAGTTTATAGTCGGTTGTGCAATTGTTAGTGATAGTTAAAAAGACTAGTCACTGGCGATCATCAGCGCTCAATGATTATCATCGCCCGGCGGACTTTAATCCGGCCTGTATACACATCAGTACAGAACGCCCTCGCAGTGGATGCCAGAACACAATCTTGCACATTTTGTTGTTAGTTTTTTCCTCCAATTGACAAAGATCTACTTCAATGTTATTATGAAACAAATAATAGTTGTTTTGTATTCCTGCAATGGTTAGAATATTTTCACGATTTGAAAGATGGAATGTTCCACCCAATTCCGGCATCACCTCGTTGAATGGAACATTCCATCTTTCAACTCATGGAAATATTCTCACCATTGCACTCATCAAAAATTAATTATTTGTATACTAACTCGCATATGGCTTATTCCAAACTAACATGTTTGCTGTTTTTTGAACTGCTACGATTTCGTAGGAAAATGGACACATGTTTATACTGCCACCGCTCGATGTTGTTTCAACCAACACACCTTTTTTCCCATGCTGTTTTTAACTCATTGTTGTTGCTTTCATCACGCAATCATTTGTTTCATTTATTCCAACAGGGTTTCTCTTCAGTTGCCGGGGGATTCGCTGTGCATGATGTTTCCGTGGCAACGTTCAAACAATCATCGGCCATTAATATCGTGCTATGGCGAGGGGACCTAGCACGCTAGAACTGACTTTATCTCCAGATGCACTAGTCATTACATATGATGACTGGAATAGTACCATTTTGTGTCGGGATGTTGTCATCACATGTACACCGTGGCACCGTACGCTTAATGCGTGCATGCACAATGAGCACAGTAACAAGTTTGACTTGCCCCAGGCAGAGCTTTGTAATTCATAGGAAAAGCACTTGACACCATTCCATAATAAATGTGGCATGAACTGTACATGCAGATGCATACTACATTTATTATTATTATTGCTATTAATAGTAGTAGTATTTTTAATTCGACCACAACAATACAGGTGAAAAAATATACAAGGCAAATGGAAGAGTTAGAAAACCGAAACAAAAACTTCAAAGCATAAAATATAGGCCTAGCCCTAGAGACATACAGAATAGTAAAGTACAACAACAGATGATTATAGGAGGGCAACTGGAGGAGCATGGAGAACAGCAGAATTATTATCATGGGGAAAAAGAGAAGTGTATGAAGGGAGCATGCAAGTACGAGAAGTCAATCTGGGGAAGGACACAAGAAAATTGCCCAACAAAAGGACCAAACAATACTATATGCGGGTCAGGGACAACAAAAGAAACTAAATTATTGTTGCTTGGAAGTGTGTTATCCCACACATGGTGAGACAGGAAAAATGGAAAATAGAGGGCAAAACGGATTTCTATTCTATGCATACAAGATTTGATGCCCATTTTTAATTCCTGTGGTCAAAAAATTGAGAAAAAACCCCCACCCCAAAACAAAGATTTTAAAAATGCATATCATTATCAACTTGGTGATTAACTTGTAAGACGCTCGCGGCATCAATGTTGAGTCCCTTTCTCTATCGATTTGTATTGCCGGCCAGCTTTTGCATCAGAAACGTCTTTTACGGTATTCACAGTGCAGGTGCTGGGTGGTGCTGATGATCCTCCAGATTGTCCGCCATTTCTCTTTGACACCGCGTGAATGATCTACCTCGTTGGACAACAGTCAGTGAAAACTCCCATGCAGTTTGCTTCATTTTTATATTCAGTTATGCACTCTCTTTTGTTGCCATGTTTATATATGCGAGTATGCATACTCCGTTGATTGATGTCAACAAGGTTTCAGCAAATCCAAAAGAAATCTCTGGTTCAACAGGAAACACAATGATGTGTACCACTTTTCTACCGTCCTATATACTTATTCTCCCAACCCTTGCGCCGGTAACCTCGTTCTGAGGTTCAACAGTGACGTTTTCATCCAGAAATATTAAGAAAAGCCTTTACTATGGTAGCATCGGATATGTCTTTGACACATTTGAAAGCAAGTAGTATAAAACACAAGGGTGAAAATCGGTGTTTTAACGACTCAACGTTTAATTCAGTATTCTCTGATCGTCTTCAGGAGAAGAAGACATTTGTTTTTGATGGAAGTCTGTTTTGCTTTCGCTGATATAACAAAAACTATCAATGATGAAGAAAGGCTACCATTACTCCACTTTGATCTCACTGAATGATCTCAAGGTTTAACAAAAGCTATCCTTGAGTTTGTTCATCTTCAAATTTTGTTGTTTATGCGCTTCGAGGAAACTTTGCCGTGTCTGTCGTGGCCGAGAGGTCAAGCACACTGTACTTAAGCTCTGGTGTTTCTGATGAGCAGAGTGTGGGTTCGAGTCCTGGTCTGACGCTTGTGTCCTAAAGCAAGACACATAACCATTATTACTTCGTCCTTCAGATGGGACACAAAGCCGTAGGTTCTGTGTGTTGTGTATTGCACGTAAAAGAACCCAGTTAAACTTATCGCTAAGGGAAGGGGGTTTGCCCCGGTGTTTCTGGCAGTGGCTGCTGTATGCGCTGCATCTCCTTGTAAACCCTTATAAGGTGTTACATAAACGGATCTCATATTTCAAAAACTTCAGAAACTTGTCTGGAAATAAATAATGATAAGCGCTTTGAGACGCTCATAGATGAAGCGCTATGTAAAAACGTGTTACTATTATTATTACATGTTTTCCTTAATGTCCAATGAGATGCAACACTTGATATGCTGTGTTCAAGACGAAATCTGAGATAGAATCTAAGATGAATTTGAACTTGTAATGCAATGCGTGTAACCGACCCCGAGTTTCACTCTTGAAGGGCAAGACAAAGTGACACCTCCATTAGAAAATTGGAATTTCCATGGGAATGTGTCTGTGACATTATTGCAATTCAAGCCGCTGGATGTGTAATCCCACGCTCTGGGTGTCTACTGAAAAACATGAAGAAGAAAAAACGTCCATTGAATGAGGAAGAAACTTGTACATGTTGATCCCGTCATAACACACACGCAGCCTGTGAGTTTCACACGTGAAAGATCCAGCACTGCCCTTGAGCAATATTAGTAAAAGAGCTAAAATCACAGAGATTGTTGAATCACGTCCCCGCCGGGCTCTAAACGCCTTCCAATTCAGGGCACAATTTGTTGGCAAGTTCAAAGATTGACAGCCCTTTTGCACATAAAGGTGTTCAATGTGTGAGAATCCCCGCCTGCACAAAATGAGCAAACAAAGCTGCTTTTTGCACTCTGATGTGCGATGGGATCGCTCTGGCGAGATGAGCAGAATCAAAACCTGAACAAATTTGAAAATTGATGCTGCCTTTCCCACTCATGAACGCCCCCCCCCCAGGTTAAAAATAGCAAATCATCAAATACGGCTGATGTAAAGTCGGTGTGTGGTTTAGGGGATCAGATTCCAAGTAAACTGTTCATCAGAATTCGTGCCGTGCTGGAACATAAATATGGTGAATTTCTACTAACAACACTTTGGATAAGTAAAAATGAAAACAGAGCCATGAACAGATTTGTGTTTTTGCTTGAGGCTGCGATGTAAACAGCTGTTTTATGTTCTGTGGTTGGAAGGTAGGCTTTGAGATCAGCTTCCTTCTCAGCCCCCCCCCCTCCCCCTTTAGTGGCAAAACAACATATCCAAACCTCAACCAACCTAAAATCCATCTATATTCAACAACGTTGAAAGGTGAAATAAATTAATCTATGCAAGAGGGTTATGTATGAGGTCAGGGCCAAATTTCAGAAAGCTGTAGTGTATGCGGAAAAAGATGGTTAGCATTTTGTTGTTGTTGCTAAGTTAAAATTAGCATGGATTCTGTCATAAACAATAAGCAATACATGTAATGGCTGGTAGCCTGTACCTGCTCTACAAGAGTAACTATTTGTATTCCATTATCAGCCAGGAGTGCTGTCCCAATATGTGATGAAAAGTTTTCAATACCAGTAGCTATTAGGGGCCTATCATATTTGTCTTGTGCTCTGTATTCATTAGCACAAAAACGTATACTAGTTCTCATTGCACCAAAAAGGGGTCAGACTGTTTTGTCCTCTGAGCCTCACTTTGGTCACATCGAATTGAATGGCAGAAAAACAAGATGGCTACACTTTGATATCTAGTTTAGATTTTTGGAGTGAATGGACCTTTCTTTTGCTTGCAGACAAGGACCGCCATTTTGTATAGCTGGCCTGGGCATCATAACAAATATAACTGGGTTGGTACAAATTTTCTTTTTTTAACAAAACATTTGACGATCATTGGTACTTTATATTTTGGGAAGTACAATTGATTAAACAGTAATGGGTAATAGACCCCTTGCATTGGCCGCCATCGTTGATGAAACGTGCACGCGTGAAAGGCTACCATTGGCTGAGAGTTGTGCAGAGCGCGTACATGCGTGCACATTTCTATTGTTTTACATCAAAGATGGTGGTCAATGACGTCATGTGCAATCTATCTATTTGAAAGCTTTTGTATTAAAGTTGTTTACTTTCGCTGTGAAGGTAGCCCATACCTTTTTGCCATCTCAAGTTGGCAAAACTCACTACTGTGAGTTACATAATTAAAAAAATCTATGACTGTGATGTTAAAAAAGAAAGATCTGTAGAGACAAAGGTCTTAACAAGTTAACAGTCACTGAAGGCAATGGAAACAACAGAATTCAATCAAAGGATAGATTAATAGGCTAGGTCTTGTATTCTTGGCCGGAAAACCATATGATTGTATCACATGAGTCAATACAGTTCATTAGGGAGTAAGTATTGTGAATAGATGTGGAACGTACCCCCTCCTAAGCCAACCCTCTGTAGGACTGTGGAGTTCATCTATATTTTATTCCTCAATGGAAGTACATGGATCACCACTATTGACCCTTTTTCTCATGTTTATAAGCTCAGTTTAGGTCACAACTGAATGTATAAAGGCTGTGATTGTTCACACCAACCTGTATATTTACTCACTGTAAAAAAGATGCTTTTTTGTACAATGGAAAAACCGGTTTGGTAATGAAATAAATCATGAAATATCTGTGAAAAGTTTCTTTAGTCTTTGCGTTAATTAACCTCTGTTTTAATTCTGAACACTTGATAACTTAATAATGATTGGTTAATTTATCATATTTTATTTATTTCTTTATTTTTGTTTAGTTGTTATTATAATTTAAGGCTTTTTTTTGAATTATTTTTTTAAAATTCTATTTCTATAAATAATGTTTTTTATTTTATTTTTGGGGTGGCATAATTGTTCTTCAAATTCTGTTTCCCTTTGCGGATCAATGATATTCAATTTCCTCTTTTGGCCAGTTAATGTTTTTAAAACGTTTATATCTCCAATGCATTTTTTCCCTTTCTTTTCAAGCTGAAATGACCCCTTTCATTATGTGCTTTCTCCCCCTCCCAGTTTCCCTGTCTCTCAGCCAATTTGTTGATCCCATTTCATTTCCCTCGCTGATGTATAAACAGAAATCACTTGCCGTCACGTTTGTCAAAATCAGCGACCCCCTTAAGGCATTGACATGCCACCTTTGAACACACAACTGGGCATTATGACTATTATGCTGCGATTGAGTGTGCTCTGCGTCACTAAAGGCAACTTACTGCCATGGGAAAAAAAAAATTAGAATGGTTGACCAATGCAAATTATCAAAGTAATGAAAAGAATTACCGCGGATACATGAAGATTGGTTGCTATGCACCCAAAGTGTGCAATTAAAGCAATAGCACTCTGCACTAATGCTAAAAATAGAAGCTCAGTACCCGGATCTCGGACAACGTGCCGAAATTCACTGATGACGCACGCGTACGAGTTTTGTGTTTACTCGCGTGTACTGACTGTACTGCTTCGGTCTGGCGCACCGATGTGGTGACCGTTGGAGAGATAGCGTGGAATGTTTGTGTGACATACATGTACTGGTAATTTTGAGCAAAAGTGACATCATTAGTGTGGAGTACTATTCAGAAAGTTTGGAGCCTGAAATTAACCAATACTAGGCCTTACAAGTTAGAGATGGCATAACGTACACAGACTATTCAGTTGCAGCAGAAAGCCATTTGCGAGTTAATGATTTAGAAAATTGTCTGTTACGATGACTTGCTTAGTCTCAAGTCCCCACTTATATGTGACCTCATCAAACTATATCGTCAGTTGCTATGTCACATGATTCAATTTGGAAAAGGCATTTGTAAACTTAAGAAAACAGGTAAATTTACAAATGAAGGAATCGAAAGAAAAGTGACGTGTCAAAACATTTTTCAGATGCATATGTCCCCTGTAAACCCAAAGTTTACCGATTACAAAGACTATTACATGGCGAATGCACCTGTCCCTAAAGGTGTATTGTTGGGAATCGTTTCTCTGTAACCAATTTATTCCAGCCAGACACTGCAAATGCCAAGTTTGTTTGTAAAGCACTCGCTGCAATGTCTTGAGACACTTGAAATAGGCTGAATGCAAGTTGAAGTGATCAATCAGTTGTGCTTATTTTCTTTGATGAAAGACCAACATTGATGCTACTGAGTCATGAATGTTATTTGGTTTTGTTGATTATGTTTATGTATTGTGGAGTGTCATGGCCGAGCGGGCTTGCGCATCCAACACGAGCTCTGGTGGCTGAGTCATTGGAGTGTGGGTTTGAATCTCAGTCATGACACTTGAGCTTGTGAGCAAGCCACTGCACTGAAATTGCTTCTCATCACCCAGGAGTATAGAGGCACCTGCCAGGGTAGAGACTGTTGATATGAATGATTAGCAACCTGTGCCAATTTGGTTGCCAGTGCTGCATACTCCTAAGGAGTTGAGATGGTTTCTGGAAAGCCTAGGGCTCGATGGACAGGGGTAATAGTAGTGTAAAGATTGTTGAGAGACCTACTCGACTTGAAAAAGCACATCATAAATACATATCAAAAAATAGATAGAAGCATTTATTTTTTTAACTCGTATTTAAGTTTTGTGTATCAGGTTGGGTAAGTGGTATCTTTTTCTGCCTTTCACTGATTTCACTGAGTGGTTGTATTCTGCAACAATGCATGAGCTAAATGCATTCAATATTTGTTTATATAACTCAGACAGGGATCCTTGTCATTAGTAACAAAAACAGAATAATCTTGACAAGAATGCCCCTTAAATAAGGGCGCATTTTTCTAATATCATTACCCGACTGCCACAAACCATTTTCCGTCTCCTCCTTAGACCTCGTTGAATTCAATCTCTGTCCAAACTCTTATTGCACAAATCTCGCCGGCGTTGATATAAAGCGGCTTTCTTCGCTGCATCATTCCGCGGTGGTCGTGTATGAATTTAAACCGAGATCGGTGCAAGGATACAATGTCAGTGAGTCACCGCTGTGGATACGGTCATTGATCGACGACACGTTCACACCTGGGCCGAGACGGAGTCGAGATAAAAACCAACATTTTTCAAAGGAAATCAACATCCATGCCAGATCTTTTTCACGTACTAAACAGCTTCTAGCACAATGCGAACACAAGTGGTAACTGGTGTAATTTCCTTCTTATGTACTTATTTTGCATCCTGAGAGATAAATATTGTGTGTTTTTTGTATGTTCTATATTTCTCTGGTCTTTGTCAGTGTAGTTAATATGACTGCCTTGAAACAACTGTATAAGATTTGGTCAGAGCTCAATATTAAAGAGCTCCTCCTAGTGTATACGAGGGTTTCCCTGAGGAACTGGTGAAGTGGGCCAACATGACCGGTGAGCTTGTTCTTTCACTAGTCTGCCAGCTTTTTCACTTGTCTATGGTTCGTATTATTGATTAGGAATGCCTTTCAACACTAAACTGATGGCCAGCTGGATTCAGTTGGAGAGAATTTGGACTGGTCCTCATTCTGGGATGTTGTAATAAAGGGAGAACTCTGATAGATATAAAAATCCAGTGCTGACAAAGTGTAACATGTTTACAGCACTTTTATTCAGCATGCATATATTCAATCTAATTCACTTGAGCAGTACAACTACACAGCAGGGACTACAAAAGCATATGAATAAGAATATAGTTAATTTTTAGTAAGTACCCTTATCAATTGTGAACAGCATCTGATTTGACAGATAGGAACTAGGGCTTAAGCAACCCCCCCCCCGACATGCCGAGTATAAAAACGTTTAATATGAAAATTTATTAATTTCATCCGGTGTTGGCCCTAAACACATTTAATTCATTCCACTCTAACCTGCCTGTGTAGTCCATATGACGTCATGCCACGAGCACGTTGAACTGCGTTCAGTTATCCAGCATCTCTTGAATGAATTTCCATTCACTTAATCTTACTTCAATGTCTGATCCGATACTGTAACCGCCCTTTGGCAACATGGAGCTGCGGTGATTCAGCACCCCATGTATAGACCGACCCATGCCTAACATCGGCGGAGCCGGTCGGCTCAATTAAAGTGAAGTGACAAACTGTTAATGTTCATCAAGGAATGGGGGAGTGGGGATGTACTTTAGACTCCTTTGTGGGTATTAATGCAATGGTTAGTGTCAGGCCTTTATTGGGGATGGAATGATATGTGGGAAGGCCTTTCTGCGGTTGCCCTGGCTCCAATTTCACAGAGCTGTTTATAACTCAAAAAGATATATATATAGCTAAACAAAAAACAATTATTATAATTCAATTCAATTCAATTCGACTCGACATTTATTTGCATATTGCAAAATGTACAGACAAATCATTATAGAGAAGGTCAATTGATCAAAGATGTAGAAAGAACTACAAAAATGAGAATTGTATTAGACATATTCAAAGGATCTAGTCTTGTAGAGTAAATGCCTTTATACAAGGAGATACTAGACTTCTAAATAGAACTTAAATTACAACAGAACGTACAGGACAGACGGGGGGACGGACTTGGACAAACAAACAAAGCTAACGCGACCTAACAAGATATGACGGATCAAGAATAAGATTACCAGCCAAAACATCACCTGTTCAATTTGTGACTGGTGTCCTGCTCATTTCTGCTAAGTAGAAAATTGTTCAGCAATTTTTTCAGCAGATCTGTGAAATTGGGCTGGGTCTTGTTGTCAGTGCTGCCCGGATGACAGTGATGGCCCGATGCGTTTCGATATCAAATAAATGTCAAATTGTTGATTTTATTATCAGGAACAATGCATATTTTGTCATTTTGCAATGCATAATTGATGCTGTACATGCATCAGCATTGCAATTATAGCGATGCCTGTGGTTATGCAGAGGCCGGGGTGCTACTGTGTTTCTACTTTTTTCTGCAACCGTGTATTCACGGAATCATGTGCCATACATTCGACAATTAAAACCTGTTGTTACAATCTTAAATGTAACAATCTCATTGCTTTCTTGTACTCATCGGATGTAATGTTTAACTTCAGACACATGTGCTACATAAAACAAAATCATAAACAAACCTGTGAAAATTTGAGCCCCATTGGTCATCGAAGTTGCGAATAAAAAAACACCCTTATTGCAACAAATTGTGCGCTTTCAAATGCCTGAGATGGGCTTCATACCTGAAGCCTTTCTCAGATTCAAATATTTTAGTGAGAAATTACCTATTTCTCAAAAACTACATTAGGTGCTCCTAACCAAGTAAGTTTTTATGGTAGAGTGTTTCTTGAGTATTTACCAAAAGTATCCACTGCCTTAAAATGTAATAGCGGCTTCTTATATAGCACTCAAATCCGTCACTCAGTGATGCTCACGATCATGGCATTTCAACATTATTGTATAACATTTTCTGCTATACATGGGGAGCTACATTTTGAAGCATGAGACCTTTCTTCTTTACATAGCACCATGTAATGGTTTACACGATGATGTGGCGCAATATGCTGCCAATGTAACAATCTCATTGTTTAGTTTTATTACCTCATCCATTGTCATATTTACAATGTCCCTTCAGAAATGTGCTACATTCGATAAACCAGCCACAATCTTAAATGTATCGATATCATTTCTTTCTTGTACTCATTGGATGTAAAATTTACATTTGATAAACCAATTGTAATCTTAAATGTAACACTAGTATTGTTACGTTTTTGTCCTGATCCTTTGTATTGTTTACCTTCAGAAACTGCTACATTTCATGAGCCAGCTACAATCTTAAATGTAACAATCCCATTGTAATGTTTTTGTCCTTGTCCATTGTAATGTTTACTTTCAGAAACTGCTTTATTTGATAAACCAGTTACACTCTTGAATGTAACAATCTCATTGTTTGCTCTTGTCTTCATCTATTGTAATGTTTACCTTCAGAAACTGCTACAATTGATAACCAGCCACAATCTTAAATGTGGCAATAAATATCATTCTTGTACTCATCAGATGTAATGTTTACCTTCCAAAATTTGCTACGTTTGATAAATCAGCTGCAATCTTAAATGTAGTCGTATAATTCTTGTAACCATCAGATGTAAAGTTTACCTTCAGAAATGTGCTACAATCGATAAACCAGCTACAATCTTAAATGTAGCAATCTCATTGCTTTGTTCCTGTCCTTGTCAATGTACCACCTTCAGAAACATGTATTACATTCGATACATCAGTTACAGCCTTAAATCGTATTTACAATTACCACTTTTTGCTTTCTTGTCTCCCGTGACGGTAATGTTTGCTCTCGGAATCATGTGCTGCATTTGACACATCAGTTGTCGTCGTGAAACTAACATTCATTCTCGTTGTTTGCTTTCTTCTTGTCTGCGATGACTCTGATGTTTACTCCGTGCATTTGACACATCATTGGGTCGTGTGCACCGGGGTAGTCTTGTGTTGCCTAAGGGTAATAAATGTACAGCGTGATGTTGGGCTGGTCTCTGTCCCAGCGACAGCAAGTTGTTTAAAATCAATGTAGACCCAAGGATTCAGAAAGACACACTCTGCAGACAGTAAATTTTGCAAGTGTTTTTTTTTTTTAAAGTGTTTATACCTTTAATAAAAACAAAACCCATGAATTGATTTGGGAGGGTGTTTGTCAAGTCTCAAACTCGTGTATACAAGTTGAAGAAATATATCTTTCTGTGGTTGTCTACCATTTAGAAACCTGTTAGGTCAATCAAAAGCTTAAAAAGTCCATTTCATTTTTAAATTTTACATTTGTGAACCTTGTATGCCCCCCCCAAAAAAAGACCCCTGTTTAAGGGGTTGATTTAATGTTACTGGATGGCGTTCTTAGATCTTGGAAAAGGTCATTCTTTCACAAAAAGGATTCTTCCTTCATGCATAGTTTATTATTATAATTGATGGATGTTTTTTTTCTTCTTCAAAAGTCTGCAGAATGACTAAAGAGAAGTAAATGGAGACTTAGATTTTTCAGCTGATGTTGTCCGTTAATATTTAAAGGGGATCGCTGTCCATTAAGTTTCTCAGCTTGGGAGTGAATTTCAGGATTAAACTTTTTGCCATGTAGCAACCTTGTAAAAATGTTAAATGACCATTTTTTTGTAATGTGCAGAAGGCCCGAGCATGTTTGTTATTAAGAAGGCACACCTTGTCTCTGGGCAGACCATCATTAGATGGCAGACAGTTGTAGTGAAAAAAATAAAATTAAAAAACAGTTTAGAATGCCAGGTCTTTAATCATAATTGTAAAATGGAAGTGGTGAAAGATGTCATGTTAAAATATGGGGTAGTCAAATCCAACATGCAATGAAGTGTCAAAATTATAGGCAATTTGATTATGAGTAACATCCATTTGACATTCGATTGCCAAAAGTGCGTTTTCCTCTGTATAATTGCAGTCTTTTGTTTAACTGTGATCAGGGCCCATATTTCATAGAGCTGCTTAAGCACAAGTAGCTATATAAGCACAAGACAACTATGCTTACTGGAGTAAGGTTGTCAGCTGGGGGAGTAAGCACTGTTTATGAACTTCAGACTCAAACTTTGTATGCCATGTCTGGTAAGGTTACCAGCCAAAATACCATGTCACATTAACATCTGTGACTGGTGTCCCGCTAACTTTTGCAGACAATTTGTAAGCAAATTTTTGCTGCTTAAGCAGCTCTATGAAATTAGGCGCCTGGTAGATATGAATTGTTTTGTTTGTTCAAATTGAGAGATTGGGAATTATTGGGAAAGTATTGATGTTTCTTTTTGAGAGCGAGAAGAAAAGAAATACAATCGGTGAACAAACTTTTATTGGTCACTCTTAAATTAAGAAGATGAGTTTGACAACCATATCTGATAATGTTGACAGAAAATTATCAAACATTATTAAGGACATGTTCAATTGAGGTTGCTGTTTGTCTTTAGATTTTTTCTAGAGAAATAATGCAATTTTAGAAATAGTTGAAAAGATAAATTGTCTCTTTAAAATTCATTAGAAGGACAATAATTAAATTTTCGTTTCTTGTTTTCCTTTTCTTCAAATTTTATTCAAAGAGACTGTTGTAACTCAGCTGATTCTATAATAGGTTGGTTGGTCATCAATCATCAACAATGTATGATATTGAATCATAAAGAGTATAAGTTTCATTTCTCTCAGCATCTTATCAAAAGTCAGTGTTTTTTTCCTTTTCTGTTAAAGGTAGGGTCCTTGTTTGGTTTTTGTCAATGCATTGTTGATTTATTGGCAAATTTATCAAGAAAGATACAACAAAAACCACCTGTGAAAGTTTCAGTTGAATGCAGTGCCTACTTGCTGAGAAATCAGCAAAACGCTGTAACGGTATTTTCGTCGAGATCGTCAAATCCATCCACGCTTGGCGAGGTGACAGTGGTACCAACCGCATCTCTGGCCTTATTGAGGCGGCATTCAAATGGACACAACGGAAATTTCCAAAAGTCGCCTTCATACAGTCGTCGGAGATCGTTTGACATACTTTTATTGATTTCTGTTCAACGGGGGCGCTTCAAAAATAATTTGAAGTTGCTTTCTACATTACCATCTTTATTAAAAGTAAGATTTCAGTTAAAAATTACACATTTCTTTTTCGGGGTCATTACCAAGTATGACCCTACCTTTAATTATGGTTGACCGTTGACATTTTGAATCAGAATATTAGGTAAAGAGCTGCATTCAAGAAAACCCCTTCAGTTGATCTCAATGAGAGATTGCAAGAGCAAAAAGATCTCCAAGCAATTAGCACAGCCTTCCCATGGACTATATGTCAGCTTTACCTGTCCAATAATTAGATTCTCTACTCCAACCCATCAGGGTTAACCGACCAAGGCTTCATGGATACTATCTCCCGGTATCGGTTCGTTCATGTATTCAACCTAATAAGAAGAACATTAGCTGATGACTAAGCCGAGTGTAGACCTCTCCAACGAGAGAGGCCGAGTCGAAAGAGCGGAAAGAGAAAACAAGACTGTGTACGGACCACTGCTGGATAATATTGATTCTCTAATTACACTATATGATGTGCGATTCTCCACTACACATGGTCGGCGTGTGATGACGGCCGGCCGGGGACTAAAGCATACGCAGTGAATTACTCCACATCATTGTGGTGTGTATCGTGTGGCTGTGTGCATCGGGGGAGGTATATACATTTGATATTTTTTCTATCTCGGCTATGCACGAGGGCTACAAAAAAGGATTATATATCAGTTAAGAACATCGGCCATTAGGCTGGATCTTGTGGATTTGTATCGGTGAGCTTGGACATTAATTTTACGGGGAGGAATGCCATGCACGGTAAGGAGTTCTTGTGCTTTGTGTTTCAAGCTAAATTTTAGTCCCCCGTTTGCATTGAGCATTGAGACAATAGGGGGAAAGTGTTAGGACTCTCCTTGATACGTATGGTGTATTGTGGGTGAGCTTTCCTGTGGTCTGTATTGAGTTGATCAGAGTGTCGGAGATTATCAAACGTGTCCGGCTTCTCTGTGTGTGTAATTCAGAGTTGACTTAGCTTTATCTTAGATAGTTTTAGATTTGATATATGCTGGATTAAGTATTGATAAGCTCTCCAATGATGTATCTAGCACTGAAGCTCAACTGGAAAGGTTGAGAAACTATTTCATTCAAGTTTATTTTGTTGTTTTGACTGTTGGACCAATGGAATTCTGCTGATAGCATTTTGCTAGTTCTATTAATACGGTGGTGAGCTCTTCAAAAACTTAAAAGTGTGCCAAAAATGGGAGTGTGGGTTTAATGCTACAAAAGTATTTGACACCCCCAGCAGAGTCTTTCTCAAAGGCTAAAAAAGAGAAAGACTCTGCTAGGGTCGAAACATAAGGCCATTAACAATTTCTTGTGTATTTTTTTTTAACTGAAACATTTATTTAAATTTGGTGAAGATCAAATCCTTGGATTTCTTTTCATTGAAACAGACTATGGATTGTTTGTAATACAGTGATTCAGGCATGTGATTTCTCAGTTTTTCACTCTCAATTTTCTTGAAAGAAGTAAACGCAGCCATCAAAAGGAGAAAGAAAGAGTCCTCATTGTGTCCTAACCTGTAGTTCTGTATTTCTGGTGATGTGCATAGTCTGTAAACCTCTTGAATTGTAAAATCTTTGAGGTTCTGGGTCTAGAATAAAGGGGATCCAGACCTGCAAGCCATTTTCCAGGATTTTTCACACACTGCAAATCTCATTGCTGGTGTTTTGTTAATCGGCCGACCTTTACTCTAGATTATCTACTCATCAGTCGTCGTCATAGTGAATAAAACGTCAAAAAGAAAAACCCAGACCCACATTATTCTCTTTCCAATTATGCGGACAACCTCAACTCCTTTCCAAAATGCAGCCCAGAAAAGAAAGAAAGAAGAAGAGAAAAAAAAATCAAATGAAATGTTGAGTGCTTTTTTTGTATTGATGCATTTTCTTCATAAATAATAAGCTAGAGTATCACTCCAGGTATATTGATTTTGATTGGTTCTTTTTACTGTTAAGTGTTTCCAGGGAAGGCCAAGGTTATTTTTCTGAAAAGGAAATAGACTACGACAACTCAAATGTTTCGCCTGACATTATTGACTCGTTCTGGAGATGCTCATCATGACAAAAGGAAAAGCTGCCAAGTCATAGATTTTTGTTGACTCGTGTTATAATATTTCCGATGTGAAAATGAAATACCACGTACACTGATGCCTGCACTGAATCATTGAGGTTCGGAGGAGTTCTCGTATATTCCCTTCGCCAATTTTTCAATTCAGGAGTGTGAATCTCTGATTTAACAGCTGATATCCTTTTCAATTTTTTTAAAATAAATTGTGCTGGATTTTCATGTATGCCTTTTTTTAGTGCGACATGCGGAAAAACAAATTGTATATCAGTTTGTTTTTAATATTTAATGTTGGGTGAATGACTAGCCTTGCAAACCAGTCTATTGACCCCTCTGCACAGTGTGGAATGCACCTCTGCATAAATTCATGTCTACCTTTTCCGCCATTTTTGGAGTCAATTCCTTTGTGTACAATTTTGACTCCTAAAATGGAACGCAGGATATGCGCGTGTAAGTGCGCTGCACGTTGTGTAAGTATCAATAGCACAAGAGTGCACAACTGTAATATTTGTATAATAGTCATCCACTTCTTGGAAAATAACCTCTCGTGGCGAACCATTCCTAGGTAATGATCAATAATAACAATATTAAGAATAAGAAGGAGAAGAAGAAGAAGAAGAAGAAGAAGAATACACAGTTCTCAAAATAATAGCACTTTATCACACCCGAGGGCATCTTAAAGCTCTCATTATTTTTTGAAATGATTTTTAGAGCTATGTTAGCATTATAAGACCCATTCACAGTTTACAAGGTGCTGTGGGCAGACCCCTTCTTTTAACAATAAGTGTACTTGGTTCTTTTACATGTATTACACAACGCACAGGACCCACGGCTGTACGTCTCATCTAAAGGATGAAGAAATAATGGTTTGGTGTCTTGCTTATAAGGATACAAGTGTCAAGACCGGGACTCGAACCCACACTCTGCTAATCAGAAACACCACACCGCCATGACACACCACAACATTTTCATTAAACTGAAAAAAAAGTACATTGAATATTAAACCCATAGTGTACGGTTTGTACACTTGTGAAAATGTTTAAAATAGTTTAACCACCTGTAAGTTCTAGGCTATTATGTCATAAAAGTTGTTTTCTTCAACTATTGTAACAATGGTGTAGCATGCCTAGAGGTATCAGCTTGCCTTATTCACTCCCTTTAATCTTATTTTCACTCGATGTGGACCCCAAATAAGCAGCTGCCATTCTGGCCCTCTAATAAAGCCAGTGGAAAAAATGATTGAATGAGTAAACCCAATGACTGAATAGATAACTGAATAGGAAAATAGTCAATCAAGCAGTTAGTTCTAGGTTAAATTCTGCACGATGTGTTCTATTTTGTTTGTATAAATGAATCTACGAGGCGTGATTTGTTATTTGATAAAAAAGAAAACATAAATTTACTCGCCAAGATGAATTATCACAACAAGTTGACTTCCATAAAAGTAAGTTGACCCGGTGAGATGAATTATCCCGTTTCCTGGAGAAACGGTATGGCACTCATAGGGCTCCTTAAGTACCAATTGTCTTTTTTAAATTAATTTTTTAATTATTTTTATGAGGGTCGCCCATCACAAGGCCATTAATGGCCACTTAAGTCAAGATTGAGGGGGGGGGGATACAAGAAAAAGGGGATGGGAACTAGAACGCAGGGGAAATCACATGTTAGGTTATTAATCGCCTTAATGAGAACCGTTTCAATTTTAATAAATATTAGTGGCAAAACTATTTTTTTTAAATTGTCCCCCCCCCCACTTTTTTCGGGGGGGGGGGGGCAAGGCAGGGGCGAAGAAATAGTTGGGTTGGGCTTCTTCGGATAATTTTATACACTGTTCAAATCGATATTCATAATTTATTTTTCTGGGATCTCATTTGGGGTCGGGGAGTGGGGCAAGGGTTCACTATCATAATTATGTGAACAAAATGTTCCCCCAGTACTCAGCTCTTGTTTAAATTTGCCAAGTTGAATCGGTGATCTAATGGAAACAATTAAGGAAAAATTATAACGGTATACAATTTCGTTCGCTTTTCAATTTGAAATACTAAGCATTGATTGTTTGTCCCTTTAAAATTCATTATCATCTTATGTATTGTAAAGCAAAAAGAATGGCGCGCAAAATCTGGCAGAGACGTATATTTAGAATTATTATTCAGAATTATTCTAATAATCGCAACATTCATAATAATCGAAGGAGAGGAAACACCATAGAAGAGAGGTCGTGTATGAAAAATCAATTGAATCAAGGCGCTCGGCACGTGACTTTTTTCCCCTCTCTCTTTTTTTAACCCTCCCTCCTTTCCGCTGGGATAATCAAAGGGGGTTGTGTGGTTATAATTCAGTGCCTACAGCGTGTAACAATAATAACATCATATTGCTTCTTGTACATGGTGCTGGGGTCTGTATAAACAGCTCAATATCGGCACACTTCAATATGTAGCCAAGACCTGAGTGCACACAGTCTGGATGTGTTTAAAGGCTCCGGCGACATTCACTAATTCCATTCGTCAAAGGGTTTGTGCTCACTGGGCACTTTAGAAAGTAATCCCCCCACCCAATGTTTATAGTTTTATTTGATTTTTGTTGAGTAAGAGTGTTAAAAAAATAAAATCAAGGAAGGGTATTATTATCTGGACTTTACTCATAATTATAACTTAAAGGTATGGTTATTCTGTGACACTGAAAAAAAGTGTAATTTTGATCCGATATGAATGGTAATGGTGGTAAGCATCCTGCAAAAATGATTTCGTCTGAAGTGCCCCTGTTGATGAGAAATCAGTAAAAGTATGAAAAAAAATATCGACTTCATCCACAGATGGCCTTAAGGTGACTTGGAGGTTTAAATTGCTGTGGTGTTTGTTTGCAGCCAGAGATGTGGTTGGTACAATGTGCCTGCTGTAACCTCACTTAATGTGGATGGATTCGACGTTCATGTGAATATACTGTGACAGTTTTTTTCTGCTGTTTTCTCAGCAAGTAGACATCTTTTTTCAGCTGAAACTTTCACAGGTGACTTTTATGGTATCCTTTTTGACAATTTTGTCTACAAATCGGCATTGTGATGACAAAAAACGATCTATGACAGACCCTACCTTTAAAGAGGGGAATGTTGCTGTTATTTGTCTCATAGTTTTACATGATTACACATGGACAATTCTATATAATCTGCATCATCAAAACAAAAACCCATCAATTTATATTGGAAAAAACCCCAACCCATAACCCTTTGAATTAGTTATTGAACCCCCACAAATCCTGTCAATTTTGAAGCAGTGATTTGAAATACCATTTTGGAACAACTATAAGCAGTACCACTGTATGGCAATCTGTGGAGAAGAAGACTGTTTTCAATCTGAAAAACTCACTGATTTTGAGAAAAGCTCACTGATTTTTAATGTTCATACCAGTTTTAATCCTCTGCAGAAATGCAACTGCAGACATGTGATTTCTCCTGATTTTTTAGGATTTTCTCTGAGCCTTCAAATGTTCTTGGAGAATAAAAGCAATCAGTCACCAAAGGGCGAAAGAAATAATCCACACTGTGTCCAAACGTGTGGTTTTGTATTTCTGGCGTCTGCAAACTGCCAGATTTGTAACATCTGGGAAGTTCTGGGTCTAGAATAAGGGGAAGCCCACACCTGCAACCCATTTTTCAGGGAATCTTCACACTAGTCAAATCTCATCCAGGATTATTGTCAGAGATACTGCCAAAGTTGATTGAATAACATTTGAGAACCCTGCAAACTCAAGTTGCCTCAGTTAAGACAATCAGAATCAATTGTTTTTGTTTTATTTTCACTAAAATGTGGCTACCCAATTTGCTGACATTTTCACATGTTTGTTGTGCGGTATGTTTCTATGAACAGCTAGCTCTTTGACATGAATTTACTCTAAATAAATAATAACAAGTTTTTATATAGCGCTGTATCTGCAGGTTTTTGAAGTTTTTCAATTATAAGACGCTTGTATCACTTTATGAGTTTACAAGGTGTTTACAAGGCTAGAAACACCTGGGCAAATCCCTTCTCTTAGCGATTCTCTTAGTGATAAGTGTGTCGAGGTTGTTTTACGTGCATTGCAAAACACACAGGACTTACTGCTTTACATCTCATCTGAAGGACAAGTGTCAAGACAGGGACTCAAACCCACACTCTGCTGATCAAAAACACCAGAGCTTGAGTCCGAGGCTCTTGACCGCTCGGCCACGACTCGGCAATAACCAATTCCCGTACTTTTGCTTTATGCTGTGTCTGACTTCACCTGAGCATCTTTTCTTGTTTCTAAGACTGTTGGCTCCCTGTTCTAGATACCAATGATGTAATGCACCTTGAGGGCTGTTGACACTTAGTCCTGGCACAAGTTATTTATTTTACTGTTTTCTCCAAAGTGCGATGCCCTTGGGGAGGCAAAGTCCTTGATATCCTAGACTGGACCATTCCATGTATCTAAGAGGGGGTATCAGGTCCCAGAGTTTTGTGTGTTTCTTTTTTGAGAGGCTGAAAAATATTTTCACTTGAATACTTTGTGCACACAATTGTATGAACATACACATACAGACCTACCCAGGTCTAACCCTCTGATAAAGTGGCAACTTCTGTTATTTGTAGCAGGCTTCCAGATGTCTTGCTGACAGCCTGTGCTAGGCTCTTAGGTTTCCAACACCCCTTCCCCCCTGCCAATCAAACATTTTGGCTGATGACTGGTGTGCCAGTAATTAGTGGAACTGTCCAGCATTTGTGTAATTTCTGGGGTTACTCCCTCATTTTAAGACATTTAGAATGTGCAGACATTTTAAGTACACACCTGCTCAGAGCTAGCCAGGATGTGGCTAATGAATAACAAGAAATTTAAAATTAAAATTGTGCTTCAGTAATAACACAATATTGTTGGAGAGCCGTTTCCGTTTTCAATTAAAGCGCCAAAACCTACTCGGGTTTCTGATATTATTTGAATGGCTCTACACTTAACATGTTGTTTTTACTGTACAAATAACAGTCTCAAGTAGACACAGTAGGTGTGGAGGTGAATTTGAAGGGAGTTTTGTATTATGAAAGAAAACAATGATATTTTAATAGTATCGATGGGTCGATGGTAATAGTATCGATGGGTCGATGGAAAGGAAATGGTTTTGAGTAATGTGTGAATACAGTCTGTATGCTGTGACTCTGAAATGGTCATTTGACCCAAGATAGTCGAGCTAATCAGGTAGTTTTGGTTACAATCTTTCTGGTTATAAAACCAAGGGACCCTCAAACGCGACTATAGGCATGAAGATATCAGTGTAGAGAAGGTGATGTAGAAATGTCAGTTTTTAGATGTGGGAGGAAAACCTCAACTAGGGAAAACACACGCAGTCAGGTAGAGACTGAAAACCCAAGCCTCATGAAAGGCTGCAGTGCGGGATTCGAACCGGGGTCCACAGAGGTGAAAGCCAGGGAAACTTAAACAACTGAGCCAACCTGATTGTTAGACTGTGGGTTGATTGGTGATTGTCGATGGTCAGTTTGATCCCGGTGGGGTTTAGGTGAAGTTTGGGAGGCAGTTTTTGGTGTATGTCTGTTGCTCATCTACAAGCACTTTACCATCTTATCTATCGGAAGTACTTCAGTCAGATATCATTCTTATGGCGAGTCTATGAGATCCAGTAATAAACATGTTTTAAGGACAACCCAGCCCCATCATGGGGGTGAAAGATAACTTGCCTCTGTCACTCCTTTATAATGGAGCAATTTATTGCAACATATTGCAACTTTCTCCATTACTTGCATTGTTCGACTGTTGGTTGATTGATGTTGGATGATTGGTGATTGTCGATGGTCAGTTTGATTCGGGATGTTGAGGTGAAGTTTCCTCAAGTCTAGAATTAACACTCACTAGTTTTGTCGACGTCGTTCCCCTCCTAGTTTTGTACATGTGTCGCTGCACCATGGGTGTCTCTAAATGTATACCGGCACTGTTCACTGTTTTTGTTATTATTATTTGTATTATTAAGGTGGGCAGAGTGGTCTTGAGCTGATTGGTGGTTGTGATTGGTCAGTTGACCCAGGGTGTTGGGTTTGGGTTGGAATTGGGAAAGTCGCTTGACTCAAATGGTCTTCATCAGAAGCCTTCCTACAACACAGTGCCGTAACATGGACCATGAGGGAAGGAGCTGAGCACAAGCACCAGAGTGCGGGGTTCAAAATTTTTACCGAAGAAACCACCCAACGAAAGCTGAAATCTATGGAGATATACCACCGATGTCGACAACTGTTGCCTGAAGGCATGCTAGTTTTGTTGGACACTGCTCTAAGGATAAGTGCCAGTTAACATCTGATGTCGTACTCTGGAGGTCCGGCAAGAGGGAGGCGACCACACGCGTATCCTGACACAGTTTTCAGTGAAATACCGAACTCGTTTCAAAAACCTGGCAGGAGCTACGGCGAGTAGACCAGGGTGGCGTATCGGAGTGTCTTTGATCTTGTCGGCAGTCAATGGATGATGATAATAACAATCAGCCTGATAATAATAAATAATAGATTATGATAAAAAAATGTACTGCCAACAATGACACCATTCCCATTAAATTGATGTTGTGTTAAACATGCTTAAATAGTTCTCCACTGCTGAAGAGAAATTAACACAGGCTGGATCTGAAACTAATTTAATCAACCAGAAGGAAAGCATTCTATTCAAAAGTCAGTATTTGTAGCTTGATGACTACTTCTGCCACGGCTATTAAATAAGGTGGGGCTCTGTTCACAGCATCGAGGTTACAGTCAGGCTATTGATGGTCATAGCTGGACAAAGGCTAATTTGCAGCTAATCAAATTTGTCACGGTGTGTTTGGTCGCTTGTTACACGGAGAACAGAGGCCGTTTTGCTTGCACTGATGTCAGTTTTATTCAATCGGAATCGGAATCAATCTGGTTAATTGAATGCTGAATTTGGGGCATTTCTCTAACAAAAATGATTGCACTCTATCCACAGAATCTGTGTTTTGGTGGGGTAGGGTCATCAGTGTTTCGTTCCTGATTTTATTGATTTGTGATTTTGTCCTACGCTGATGTACGATAAATAGACTGTGCAAAACGAAAAAACAACTTGAACAAAAGTTTTTATGAAATCAAATCCTCTTTTTACATTCTATGGATACAACATTCTTAAAAATAAAAAATACCCCCAGCAGTTGGTTACTAATTCAATTGCAACTTTTATATAAACCAAATAAAATTGAAACAAAATTTTAACTTAAGACGAGGATGCTTTTGGCAATCACACCCGAGTTTGTGCACCATTGCATAGGTTAATGATAGTATGAACATCAGTTGGGCAAAATTCTTAATTGTTAAGATCATTAAGAATGCCCAGGTTTCACAGTATGGCTTTTAAAACCAAAGATAAACACCAAGCAGAAAACATTCCGAGGACCTCGTTTCAATTCAGCGTGCTTTGGTGAGACTTAAAAAATTTGGGTCCAGAATGCCCAACAGTTTTGAAAAATCTTCAGGAGATTCCTGATACGAGTAAATGTAATGAGGTTTATATGAATGAATAAATTTGATGAGGTTTATATGAATGGGTAAATGTGATGAGGTTTATATGAATGAGTAAATGTGATGAGGTTTATATGAATGAGTAAATGTGATGAGGTTTATATGAATTAGTAAATGTGATAAGGTTTAAATGAATGGGTAAAGGTTATGAGGTTTATATGAATGAGTAAATGTGATGAGGTTTATGCGAATGAGCAAATGTGATGAGGTTTGTGATGAGGTTCATATGAATGAGTAAATGTGATGAGGTTTATTCGAATGAGCAAATGTGATGAGGTTTAGTATATGAATGAGTAAATGTGATGAGGTTTATATGAATGAGCAAATGTGATGAGGTTTGAATAAGGAATTGGTAATGCTAAGCTGACAAATTGAATCATTATCCATTATTGACACATACCTTGGTGAAAGAGAAATTCTAATTTTGTCTGGGCTTGTATTTGCCCATAGCTACACAAGTTTGAGAATAAAGCAAAACCTTTGCTCTTTGTTATGAGGTCTCCCTGTCTGTAGCTAGTAGTCGCCACTGAAACTATCACAGATGGCCAACACTCCATTTAGGAGTCTAAACCATTCAACGAGAAAGAAGGATGACCTGAATCTTGATAGTTTAGTATGTTATGAGTAAACAGTCACAACTCTGATTCAGTTCGCGAAAAGTATGCGTCAGAAATCATGGCAGGTCGCCTGGTGAAATCCAAGCTGCTTTTCGTTCACAGGGCTAGTAATCTTAGCCAGGAACGCCTTGTTGTATAATGTTTGGACGAGGCTCATTTTACATATCGCCACATGACACAATGTCGTGCTTTTTCATTAAGGGGATTGTGCGGTGGGTTGACAGATCAAGACGGTCACACTACGCGTAAAGTACAAGTCTGCGGTTGCTCGGTCCTGATAGACAAGGGTGAACATGAAATATGTATTCTGGAGGGTTATTGGGAAGAAGGAGTGTAGAAATCAGGGTTCTCGTCAGGAACACTGATTCTGGACACATATCCTTACCAAGGTTTTAGCAAGGATTTGGTGAAAATGCAAAAGCCAATTACTTAGATGAATGCCCAATCACCAACCAATTAATGTAATTAAGAAATTAAGCATAATTTTGATTAAACAGTAATTCAGTATGGCTTAAAATCATATTCAAAGGCAAGAATTAAAAAACCTCAAAAATGTGATTGTTGACATGACATGTCCATCCCTTTGTGGAAATGGTGAGGATTTGTTGCAAGTTTTTCCTGAGGTGCAGCAAATTTAGATGCGGTGAATTGGATATTTAAGTTTGCTTGTAAAAGTCATGATATTCTTTCTACTTTAATATAATTTCCATTTTTTGTGGCCCTCATAAATTCAGTGATGAAATAGCTACAAAAAGCCAATCAAAGCACATACCATATGTACATGTAGGTAGGTCCTTGTACTTAGTGAGACTCCCCCCTGTCTTCTTCAAGTGGTCAAATATTATGCCCTTGTAATTGCTCACTGTGCACTCTGGACATTAAAAATAAAGTTCCTTCTGTTAAAAATGTGTTGTTACAAATTTGTTAATGATTGATAATAATAATAATGTTGTACTCAGTATGCGCTTTTTCAAGCCAAGTAGGCCCCTCAAAGCATCCTACATTTTTAACCCTGTTCATTGGGCCTGAAGCATCGCTGAAACCATCTCAACTACTTAAGAGTATGCAGCACTGGCAGCCAATCAGGTGCACAGGTTGCTAATCACGCACATGTAATCAGTCATTGTCAAATGAATCTGTATCGGCCGTTTGTTTTGGGTATCGGCCCAAAGTGTTTGTATAGTCGGCCAATTTGCTAGCTGTATAAGAAGTACCCTGGAAACTGTATGGATTATTAGTACATTACATTAGCAGAGCTGCCAACTCTCCCTGATTCTGCAGAATGTTCCCTGAAAATAAATCAATCTTTCCATTTTCTGATGAACTAAACTTTCACTTAATTTCAGGATCGTTTATTGCAAGGACTTTCACTGGTTGAAAACTCTAATTCTACATGAGATTTTTGTTATGTATTTTTTATCAGCATCCTTATAAAAACAGGCCATTATACTTTGTGTTTCTTTTGGCTGTTCCATCGAATCTTGAACATGAGTACAATGTAACTATTTGCAGAGAGGTAAACGAAACCTTTTTCGTGTAGGTCATGTTCCTTCAATTTCAACATCAAGGGGACGATCCATAAAATAATGCCTTGCTGTTGATGCTTGCATGTTTAAAAGCCGTAAATAATACGATCAAAGTGCCCCATGGAGGACATGAAGTGGCTCGCTGGCCAGCTTGGTGGATGCTGGAGGAGTGTGTGCTGGTTGGAGTATTAGTTATTCACATAGTGGGGAGGGTGAGGTGGTCGGCACATTAATCAATGATACAAGGAATGTAGACAGGTCATTGGATGGTCTCTTGGACAGAGAAGATAAAACTGTGAATAAAAGGGAGATACAGATAAACAGAGTGAGGCCTGTCTCGATGTTGGAAACTATCTCCAGAATAAGTATCAACGGGACCGTCGTGACCATTGGGTCGGACATTAATGCTGAAGGTTTCTCAAGGAGACGTTAGCTGGCGGAGATGTATAATGTCCATTAGTCAGGTGATTGCAAAGAGGCCTAAAAGTAAAAACTGCAGCGCTTCATCATTCTTAAATGTTACTTGAATAGGAGGGTGGACAGATCTAGAGTGTTACATTTAAAACTGTCAGAACACCCCCCTCCCCCAACCCTCTGCTCCAATAAACTGCATCAGGCATGATGGGAGTTTAATAATGTTGAGATGCTCTCCATATTTACACCATGCTGGAAAATATTTGTTTAAGTAGATTGTGCTCAATACTTAAGGGTTGTTTTGTAAGTATTGCTAAACGTGGTTTAATTACCGACAGGATACCAGCGGGGGAACCTTTAAACAGACATCACATGTTTACAAAAGAGCCACGGAGCTTGGACTTCCTGCAGCCACAATTTGTACACGGCTCAATGAAACCAGAACATTTTGAATCTGGTATTTTTATGGAGATTGCACTGTCTGATTTTTATCAACTTTCGATTTTAAGAAGCCTATCTCAAAACATCTTCAGCCGTTATTGTTACAGCTCTTGAATTTATGTGGAAATTGCAACACAACGTGTAAAAAATGTCTTATTTGGCCGGTGTCTTGCCTGCCAGAAAATGCCATGGAGTGTAAAAGGTTACTCTTTGTGTAAACAAAGGTAACACGGTCTGTTCTAAGTGAAGTGTCTGCTCACCACAGCTTCTTGAAACTGGGCGTCCAAAAGCCAAAAATTCTGTCAAGTGCTTCTTATCACAACAATTGTTATCTGTAGGCACTCTTCTTGGCAAAATTTACTAGGTTTTGGAAATGCTATCCAGACCAGCCATAGTGAGCAAGACCCGTCCTTGCTCGGCCATGTATTTCTCGAAACATTGCGCTGAATTCTTCTGCACCAATTTATCTCTTCGGTAAAATCAAGCGATGAAATCGAGTCTTTTAGTTTGCCGTGAAGCTCATCCCCTAGATTTATATCTAGACTCTGATTAGATGCGAGACCTGTTTATTGGGGTATAAACTAAATCCAGACCGAGTACGTCAGAGAATCGAGGCGTTCGTTCTAGTCTTGTGGGGATATTAGTCACATAGCCACTGTAGTCCAAGAATAACAAAACTGGCTTTAAGCCGACTATTTTAACACACATCGGTGTATAGGGTAAAACACTAATAATATTCTTTATCACTATTGCAAGTGTTACATCTATTCATGGGCTTTTGGGAACTCTTTAGTTAAGGGGGGCAGAGGGGTTGATTTGCCTGAAATTTTAAAACGGATAAATTCATAAGTAATAATTTTTATTTCATGGTAATTAGTCTTTTTGGCTTTCTCTGTCCATTTTTTAATAATCTTTCTGGAGGGTAGTTGATGCAGATATTAAAATACTGTCTCATTATTTGTGTGATTTGGATCTCAAATGTAGTTATGATTTGACAAAGTTATTTAAAAAAAAAAAAACTTCGAAACTATACAAGACCAAGGGAGACTCTTTTGAGATGAATTTTGTTTTTCTTCATTGCTTTTAACTTGTGTTTCTTTGTATTCAATGTTTAGAAGTTTTCAATTATATCAAGTTGTTTAGTTTTAGAAAAAACAAACAAACATGACTTATTATGTATATTCAGTTTGTTTTACTGCCGTGGAGTAGATTTCAGAATTCTGGAGATTACTCAGTTTTAAAAAGAAATGTCCTGTTTATTTGGTGAATTATGATGATTTCAGTGAAAAAGCAGAAAAGAAAAATATTATGATGTTATTTGAAAGACTTCACCCGTAAGACTATCTGCAAGTCTTTTCATCACCTGTTTCCAACGGGATGACTTCCACACACGCCCAGTTGAATTGCTTGACAGCATTGCAAATGAAGAAATTTTATGAGCAAAGCATGACCGACAGCATTGTAAATGAAGGCATTTTATGAGCAAAGTATGACTGATGTTTTAGGCCAGTAGTCTCGACTTCCGCCTTCTGTGTTGCCGGTGGCGAGCAGAGGGGGGGGGGGGGGGAGAGCCTGGGATTCTAGTGGTGGCAAATGAATTGGATTTATTGCCTAGGCGATAAAACGGTATATATATTCATCAAGCCGCCACCTCATCGGCACAGAGGAGTTTAACTGCTCCAGTTTTGTTCGCGTTTTATAAACGGTTGCGACCAAAATATGTGGCTTTATGCAGGGAGTACCATGCAGGTTGTGAAGTTTAAAGGTGTTGTGAAGATTGGGAGTGCAAAAAATAGGTAATGGATTGACCTTTCGACCCCGTTTCAAGTTTTTCTCAAAGGCTGAAAGATTGAAAGTGACGGGTGAGATTTGTTCCACTTACTAATACTAAAAAATGATGAAATCTCGCAGTTGATGAATCGTTTGAGATATGATGGTCGATCGTCATCAATGTATCATTTCGGTAAAAACAGATGGGATCTGCCGGACTCTGAGGTTCATCCTTATGTATAGGAAAGGGCACTTCTGTACAACAAGAATTTACATGTCTGAATTATGAAAATGTGCGCTTCACTGACTGTCATTATCAAGCTGTTTTTATTCGGTGCTTTTGAAGTTGGCAGAAGAAAAAAAAAAAAAAATCAACAAAAACTTAAGATGACTTGTGTTGCAATCAAGTCAAAGTCAGTTTTGTGATGCACACAGTAGGTAGAGGCCTCATGAAATTGGGAAAAAAATGACAAGTGTCTAACCGCCTGTTAAAATGGTGAAAAATGCCTTTTTATTTGATGCTATTTCAGAGCGAAGTATGAAACGTGATGTCATCGGACAGCAAAAAACCAATAGGTCTGTACACTTTATGAGGAGTTTCTGTGCCAATCATCAGCTTAAATTCTATGCCGTTTGGATTGAATATCATCAAAATTTAGGAATGAACTGAAGTTTCTCGGTACAAAAATGTACAGACCATATACTTAAAACAAGATGTCATTGAATATTTTAGGATTTGGGGAAAAATTTCACTTGAAGGGTATCAAACACGGTGGCATTTTACACCGTTTTAACCTGAGGTTATATAATTTGTTCTCCCATTCTCGTAAGGAATTGATCTATCAGAAAATGGGTGGATCACAAAACTGAATTTGACCTTGGAGCCCCACCCTCTATCACTGTGTAGTACTTTTCAAGAAAAGTTCAAATGTTGACTTTGAGTCTAATAGATATAATATCTTTCCATTCGGTTGAGTGTCTTAGTATACTTGCTCATAAGACACTTGAGGTAAATCTTCTCTTAGTGCTTGTTCAAATCAAAACAGTTTATTTGTTTTTTAATTAAAATACTAAACTGTTTTTTTCTCTTTGATTCTGGTCTTGTAAACAAAATTCTGGTCCAGTGAAACTTTTGAGCAACAAACCCTACGGTCTTGTGTAATTCTCCCCTAAATCTGAGCCCTGGTATTTCTGTCTAAAAGCAGACGAACTGAGTGTTATTGCTATCTTGTCACAGGAAAAGCCCAGGACTGGGCCAGTGATCACAACGTCTGCTTCAGGAGCGGTGGGTTTGGGTTCACGTCCAACCTGACCCGTCCCCTTAATTTCCTCCTGCTGATCTCAGAAAGTTGTTTGGGTATGAAGTGATGTGGTACCTATGAGTGCTAAAGAGCAAACTGTCAAGGGCAAGAATTGCATCGAGTGAATGAATCTACGCGTGTTGAACCTTTCAAGGGATATTAATAAGTTCAGGACGACTGTGTGTCCTTGGCCTCAGAAGGCTTGTACACTAGGTCTAGTTGACTACATATGCCTGGCACTTCTTGATTAAACTGTTATCCCTTCAGAGATAATTGGTTTCTATGTAATCATCACCATGGCAAATTATAACTCAATGTTATCAGTGACAGGGCATTGGGTTGGCTCAGTGGTTTCTTCACTGCCTTTCACCTCTGTGGACCCTGGTTCGAATCCTGCACAGCAGCCTTGCATGTGGATTGGTTTTTTTTCTACCTGGCTGTGTGGGTTTTCCCGAGCAGTTTTCCTTCAACATCTAAAGATGAAACTTCTTAATTGTCTTCTGTACAAAATTGGTGTAATGTTTCCATAGGATGATTTGCCAACTAAATATTTGAGATTTAGATTCAGGTAGCTGTTTTTTCTTCCCAACTCTTCCTCATGGAAATTCAAGTCTCTGATGATGAGGTCATCGTTTGTTCGTAGCATTACAAGACTTCATTAATAATTCAGTCATAGCTTGTTTTTCAGGCTGCCGAGAGAGAGAGAGTGGAGGGGGCGTGTTAACTTCCCCAAAATCAATGAAGATTTTTTTTTACGAGAGAGAACTGAGAGTGGGGGCATGGTCTTAAAATGCACTTAAAGATCTCGCTGGTCATTGTCTTTGCATCAGAATTGTGGTGTTCAGAAAATGGTGTAAGGTCTTAGTCTTGGACATTTCTGAACACATTGTTAATATTGTAAGAATGCAGATAATATTTTTCTCCCTTTTTTTTATACATTAAAAATAATAACTGTTTGTAAAGCAGCTAGTGTCTTGGAGAAGTTAATTTGTAAAAAATACACTAACACATGTTAGTACTCACCGATAAGTGATTATAGTGTCTCACTGTTTGGACATGAAAGGGTCAATACCTGTAAGTACCCTCTCATTGGACCTCCAGGTCTCAGTCTTGGTGTAAGTCTTGGATTTCCTGGGCTGGACTCAGATTCTAAAGACTCCTCCCTCCCCCACCCCCATATTGCATCATATTGCATAAAGGACAGTCTAAATTATTCAAAAATGCACTCATAGACTGTATGAGAGAGAGAGAAAAGAAGAAAGGATTCTGTGATTTTCTGTAGTGGTTTAGACTTGTGGACAAGTTAGTAAAAGGTTTGATAAGCGTCTTGCAAACCTGCTGCTCGTGAAAACTGTCTCGCCATTTGCAGTATTCGGGAGCAGCAGTGTCGCGAGAGCAGTGTAATTGCGTGAGAGCTTGCACCGCGACAAACATTTAACGACTTGTCCACAAGTCTAGCAGTGGTTAAAAGCAGCAATTTTTTTTTCACTCTAAGTAGAGCCGTAAATTTAGTCCCAATCCTGTAACAATGTGAAGAAAAAAATCGTTGCCACCTGCACTGCATACTAGACTCCTACTGTAGCGTTTTACCAGTGTCATCTCAGACGGACATTTACCGCGTGTGTCCAATCAATGGATGCAATATGGATTTGTAGTCGTGTCATGCTGCGGTGAACACTCATCGACTTGAAATTACATTAGGATTTGTAGCTGCAGTTCCCGTCGGGGCATGTCTTCCAATGAAATTAGATATGATAATTCTACTTTGAAATGCTGTTGGGAGAGAACACGCTTCAGGGAAGTTTAATTTATTTGATTTATTTATTTAGTTGTTTATTATTATTTTTGAAATTTTTTTTATGGGGGGGGGGGTTATTTAAGTACATCTCAGACAGACGGGAGGTGAGTAATCTGGGAAGAAAAGAACTTGAATGTGAAGTCGAATCCATGTATATCCAGAATATTGTGTAACTAAACAATAGGGTACAGTACTGCTCATTCTTTTGTTTCCTCTGAACAATTTTGACTTGCATGATGAGCTCAAACAAGTTCACAGCTGATAAATGTGTCTCCCCCCCCCTCTATATTAGAGATGAGAAATTTCAGACTTTTATCTGAGTTCAAACTTTTTAAGTCAGCCTGGTGAAGAAAATCCGCGTTATTTTGTCCCCACATTATACAAAGAAATCCTGCTCTTTGATATATTTCTCTGTGCTGATGAGTGCACTGCTCCTAGCTCTCTGAAACCGAATTTCCAGGGGTTTACCAAAAGGTGGACATGCCATCATTTTCAACATACCTCCTAACATTTGGATCCTAGTTTTCAAAAATGTTTGTCAGCGATGACTCTCACACCTGAATAATAGTCTTCAAACGCAATTCACGTTTATACAAAACACCTTTTTCAACGTTTTGTTTTTACATCGGAGCCCCCGTCAGTCTAGGAGCAGTTCAAAGAAAAACCTAAGAAAGGGTATTTGATCATGTGTCACTTCTGTTGTGTCTTTATTCAAAGTTTTTTTTTTTAAGGCTCATTCAAACACATTCTAAAACGCTTATCAAATATCTATTTTGATTCTACATGAAGTGGCCGGCATTATTTCCTTACGATTCAATATTTGATAATTTAGACTATTGCTTGGCTGCGGGCTTTTATAGGTCCTATTTAAAGAATGTCATGCTGTCTTGAAACATGTTCTAATTTTAGAGCACATTCATGTTATTTGTTATTTGAACAGCATGGGCCGATGAAGGTTGGCCATTGCAAAGACTGTTCAATATTAACATAAATTTACTATAAATACTGCTGCACATCTTAATTTAGAGATATTGTTAGATTAATCTTGCATGCTTTTACCCAATGAGTTCGTGCTCGGACACGTTACTCGGCTCTATGCACGACAGTTAATTAATCTGGACTGGACATCTTAGTAACTTTGAACGCTGAAAATTCTATATTCGTCAATCATTGAAAAAAAAAGAAGAAGAAGAAGATAAATTGCCCACAGCTGCCCATGAGCCGCATACATGTATCATCATCGGAGGCTTCTGGCCAATCAAGCGACAGAGACGGACAACTACAACGGCGGCACGGTCCGCCTGTCTGAAGAAGAAGCTATGCGTAGTCTGCATGGGTGTAATGAAGCTTCGGAATTTCAGATGCACTTTTGGGACGTAGCGATGCTCATGGTGTTCAGCAGTTGTGTTTGGATTATTAAGCCCTTTAATCCTGGAGTTATTCTTTGGCAGAGTTCTTAAATTTGGAATGTGGATGTTTGTTTAGGACAAACCGATAGGTAAAAGGTGTGTTAATATAAAGAGAGTTAGAGGGAGAAACAGCTGTGCACCTTTATTGTTAGAGGACACTCATTTGTTCAAGTCATTGATATCAGAAAGGTATTTGATAATCAAAACTAATATTTCACAGATATTGACCAAATTTGAACCTGTCTTCCGGTCCTAACCAGAAGTCGAATTGACAATAATCCTCTGCTTTGTTTTGAGGTTTTCAGCCACCTTGAAAGGGATACCTGAGTCGTGAAAAATAGACTAAAATGCAAACAAGCATGAACACTTTTTGTGATGTCACAAAAAATGAATTTCTAGCTTGTATTTGTATTTTTATTTTTAGCGTACTTCATTCCAACCCTCCAGAGAGCTGATAAAAACTGCCCCCCCCCAAAAAGCCATGTTATTGTACTTAATTGCACCTTATTGTAGTTAGATAATACAAGGGGCTGACCATGACTTAACAATTGACCTTCAGTCATAGCCAGCCATCTCCTTTTTTTTCTTTTGTTATCAAATCATTGTACAAAAGGAGAAAAAAGCATTGGAAGTGGGAAAATTCGTGCAAAAGATTATGATAATTAGCGTATCGTGGCTGAGTAGTTTATAGCGCATCCAACTCAAGTTCTGGTGGCTGGGTCACTTGAGTGTGGGTTTGAGTCCCGGTCATGACACTTGTGTCCTGGAGCAAAACACTAAAGCTACGTCCGAATTTTGCGGCTATAGCTATGGCTATGTCTAGAGATTTCTGCATCATCATGCGTTAAAGTATAGCGCGTCCTTATCAACACCCCTTAGCAACAGCCGTAGCTGTAGCCAAAGCCGCCAATGCGGATAAGGCCTTATACAGTGCATTACATCCTCATTCATAATGATGGTTGCACTGTACAAGGAAGAAGAAAGAAATACATTTTTGACATGGTCTGTGATTGGTCAGGATTTTTCTCCAGATTTCAATCTTTGTTCCCGGAGATCCCTGCTTACTTGCAGAAGATGGTAGCAGTCTGGGTGACACACAATCATGGGGGCAAGAACACATTGCCCCGACTGTGTCCAAACCCTCTACGTTGCTCGTGTTAGACAGTTTATCAGTTCTCTGAACAGTGACACCCTGGAAGTTCAGGGCTTCTTCATCCAAGAGACGACCTCTGCCGCATCTCAGGATTTTTCATTTATCAGTGTGTGACAACCCCCCTTATATAATTAATCGTATAACAGAATTGGAGATCTTGATCACAGTCTAACGGTCCCCTCAGTTAGGAGCTAAGTAGATTATAGCTGGCTTCTAATTATACCTTCAGTAGACAGCTAAGATAACACAGGCACTTGTCCCCAACGCTCTTCTCTGTAAACAGAGAGCGCGTACATGTAGCTGTACTTTAACAATTGATCAATTGATAAAACAGTGTTTGCTTTTTGCGTTTTGTTTTTTGTCTGTTTGTTCCGTTGTGACGGGCGTTCAGTTGTCTTGTGACTGAATGCACTTTTATTATCTCAATTGTATCGGTTGTTTTCATTGGTTTGAACTCTATTGTATGTGTGGTTTGTTTAGATCTCACTGACTAGACTTCATTTCAAGCACATTTTAAGGAAATTCTTGTTAATGTTTTCCTGTCTGCTGATGTTTGATTTGGGCGTTAGCTTCGACGTGAGTTTTCAGCAGTTATTTCCTTTCTTTTTGTCATTTGAATTGTTTACTTGAAAAAAACAAAAAACAAAGTCAAGGCCAGATGAAGTTGTGTCTAGAGTAGAATTTAAATTTTCAAAAAAGGAAAATTGAATGTCAGAATGTCCTAGGCCCAATTTCACATCGGCCTGTAAGCAAATAAAAAATTGCTAAGGACAGAAAAACACTGCTTAGCAGAAACAGGTTACCAAAGACATTTTCTAAGCAGCATTTTCTGCTGATGAACAGCTTTTTGGGCCAGGGGAACCTGTTAAGGGGCATAATGTAGGGCCTATTTATTTTCTTTTAGATCAGGGCCCATGTTTTTAAAGAGCTGTTTAAAGGTCGATTTTTGTGCTCACTGGGCAATTTTCATTTGAAAGCACTGCTTACCATAATATTAAAGGGAAAGGCATGCTAACCCTCTGGTGCTTAATTCTGTAAGCAACTGGTGCATCAATGCAAATCCATGGTGAACCCGCAAGTTGGCTGCCAAGTTTTCATGCTAACAGATAGAGTCTGTATGAAAATGGGGGAATTGATCAATACCGTTCAAATGCAATTTTTGTCATGGTCTTTTTATTTTTGTACAGGGAGTTTTCAGTTTATTCCTGAATTCTGATGATATTCAATCAAAACGGCATTGAATATGAGCTTTTGAACTCCTCGTTGGAATGTACAGACCCGTTTGTTTTTGCTGTCGGATAACGCCATGTTTCAAATTTTGCTCTGTAAGAGTATCAGATAAAATGATATGTTACACCATTTTAATGTGAGGTAGAGACTTGTAACTTTTTTGTTCAATTCCATGAGGACTCTATCTAATGGAAAGTAAGTGCATCACAAAACTCAAAGACCTTGGAGCCCCTCTTTAAGCAATATTTTCTGCTTTAAAAGCAGCTTTATGAATGTGCCCAGCTTCAAAAGGTCTGTAAAGCAAACCAATTAGGTAAGCACGGAAAAGTTTGAATGGATTACCATTCAAGCTACCATGTAATGTCTTTGCTTTTGACTGGTTCCTGTTCAAATTTTGCTTAACAAACAAAAAGCAAATCAGGTCATTTTCCCTAATGGCATTCAACTCAATCAGAGCTACTAATCGTATGTTTTGCTAAACACAGAAATTTACTGCTTAGGAAATTCAGATTACCAGCAAATACCGTGCGGTGTTGCCCTTTGACTGGTCTCCTGCTTATATAGCCGCCAAGCAGCACATTTTCTGAGTAACATTTTTTTCGTTTAGCAGCTGTATTGAATTTGTCCAATGGCAATGGATCTCTGGTCCTGGCTGTGAGGGTTCTGCAGGGTAGTCAAAACATCGCAGAGACCGACCGGTCTTACACACCAACGTACTCAGTGTGTATAATTATTAAGACACTGTGAGTAGCTTGTCTTTGCACCTGTCCGGAAGCTTTCCCTTTACATTCCCTTCCTCCAGTATATGCAAGTCTTGGGGCTTTTATTTTTATATTTACAAAGAGTCGTTGCGATCAGGGGGAAGGGAGGGGGCACAAACAGGTGTCTTTTCCCTCTGTTATCACTCCAGGTACAGGGAGAGGGGAGGCAGCTGTAATCAAACACGTATAAAGGTGCCTTTGACAGATCACTTAATAGATTAATTCAAATCAAGGATGCATATTCCCTGTTTCTCGCCTTCGTCAGAGTCTTTGTGTTCTTTTTTAAAATTTCCTTTGGCAGTTAAAATCCAATCACTTTCAATTGAGGGTGTTATTGACAAAATAATTGATGGGGGGGATGTTTAACTATAACACCATTATTTGTTGACCAGAAATGGTAGGTTATCTCTCATGCCTGTTTTCGTATCTAGCTTGTTAAAGGTGTGGTCAGAAATTGTATTGCTGATTCATTGGCAAAATTATCAAGAAAGATAACAATAAAAGTCACCTGTGACAGTTTTAGCTGGTGACAGTGTCTGCTTGTTGAGAAAACAAGCACAAAAACTGTCCCTGTATTTTTATCAAGAACGTTGATGAATCCACGTTTAGCGAGGGGACAGCGAGTACCAACCGCATCTCTGACTGGTGTGGTCTTGACGTTTCGAACAGTATACTCTGCTCGTTTAGACCACACCGGCTCTCTCCTCCAATAGAGATTTTACACATGGTTGTTCCCGCAGGTTTACTATTTTTTAGTTACTTCTTATTTTCCACACCATGCAAAGCTTCGAACACCACTTCCTTAGCATGATGTCGGTCCATTATTAAAGGCAAAGTATACCTTTGGTTTTTGGAGTCGTTCGATTGTTTTAATCCTACATAAATGTAGACATATGCAACAGAACTAACCTGTGAAAATTTCATTTCAAAAGGTGGTAGCGCTGTTGAGATATCGCCGAAAACCTGGAGCGGTTATGTCCACACAGGAAGAATAATCTGTAATTTGAATATACAATCTGAGAAACCTTTCATGCAGAAACGCTTCTCAGACTGAAACGTTTTTGAATCGCTCTCTCTTAAACCACATTCCTTAGAAGGGAATTGTTTCTCAACATATACATTATCAACAGCTGCAGTGCTTCTTACCAAGTAACTTTTTATTGCAATTATTTTTTGGAGTAATTACGGAAGGGATACCTTGCCGTTATACCTAGACCATACCACATGTTAGTAACCATCGAACTTGAGCCTTTCAGAAGCACCTCTCTACATGCTCAAACGGCATGGCATTGAGCGCGCCCCAAAATCGACTTTTGTCAGGCCTATCAATGTGCTGCTGTAATTGGTCAATTCCTCATAGGGGACAGATATACTATTGACAGCAAGCCAGATGTAGCAATTTTTTCATGATATTTATGGTAAAACCGTCTTTCATAAAAGCTTTTAAATGACCTGTTTTCAGTGTACAAGCATCTCTTATCCCTTCAAATCAATGTAACCAAATGAGACTGGAAGGGAGACTAGTAATTAATTTTTAAAATTATTATTATGCCATAACGCGCCGATTCTTTGCTTATGGTAAGTAGAGCCATGAAATTAGGCCCTGGTGCCCTGCTTACCCTAGCCTTGTCCAAGGCTCTTTACGCACGCACTCCGCTTTTAATTCACCAGGCTGCATAACAATACTGGCACGGTACTGCAGTACTTGATATACAGTATATCGTGCCAGTATTGTTATGCTACCTGGTGAATTCAAAGCGGGGTGCTTCCGTAAAGAGCCTTGGACAAGGCTATGCTTACCCCAACATTTTGCGCTTTCAGCCACCATTTCTTGCTTACACTGTTAGTGCTAATTAGTTTCTACATTAGCTGTGTAAATGGAGCATGCTTATTTTACTTGCATGCACACAAGTAAAAATGCATCGCTGATCTTTGAAACGCAATTAAATTGACTCAAATACTATGGCTAATACAAGTGCCAATTTTTCGCTACAGCTACTAGCAGAGTGAGGGGATTGGGGCCTAGATAGGAGGAGGGTTTTTTAAATTCCAGGAAGTATGCAGCAAAGAGCTCCTACTGCTGTGAACTTGTTATCCTTGTAATCAACAATCGTTGAGTGCAGCACTGTAAACTCCGCTTTCCTTAAATATGTAAATGTCGTGCAAAAGAATTACTAATTGATGAGATATCTACAAGGCCCTTTTTTTATCTGCTTCCTTGTGGAAGCTATGAATGAATAATGAAGTAGTGTTTTTTTTATTGAGATGTACAGCTGTGTTTACTTTAAACTTATTATTTTTCTGATGTACTGTTGTTTTTTCTTTGTAATACATTGCCTTACATTGATTATGCATGGTATTCTTCCTACTTTAATCTGATTTCCGATTTTTATTTTTGTCCTCAGAAAAAGCAGTGGATTTCTTATTACTTAGCTTGAAAAGTCTGTATTCCGTTTGTCCATGTAGGTCAGCTCTGGTACTTTTCCTACTTTTTTTTCCAAGGGCCAGATATCATTCCTGATTGATGAGGATGTACTTTTTGTGATTGTTTTCCCGCTTTACACCTTTGGGAGAGGTAACCTCATTCGGGGTATGGTATTTGTGACCGGATATCCTAAATGGAATAGTATGAATGTTGCCATTACCCGATTTGAGACCATTGATACCTTCATCGGGACAAAAAGGGTTCTAATCAAGGGATATTATAAGTACAGCCTATTGTGTTAAGGGATGGACAGAATGCAAAGGTGCTTTTAAACTGTTTGGGTTGTGGCTCAGTAGGTTAGCATCCAACAACTGCGCCATTCTTCCTAAGCAGATATAATTTGCTAGAACGGCAGTGCGTATTATTTGACGACAGCAGACTTCGCTCCAGCAGAGTTTGTGCCAACTCTCCCTGATTCTGCAGAAGTTCCCTGAAATTAAACCAATCTTTGTTCTGATGAACAAATTTTGAAAATCTCGCTGATTGTGGAAACTTTGTCCCTATTATGTTGAATGTAATTCTAAATATGATTGTTGTACAAAATTACTGCAAATGTTGGCAGTATGCTCCTGTATTTTGACAAAGCCAAAGATCAAGATTAAAGTGATATAACAAGGGTTTTTAAAATATCATTCGCCATGCTGTATTGCATAAGTCAAGTCACCGCTTAAATCAACATATTCTAATAATTATTGCTCATTGTTTTGCCTTTTCTTTTTTTAGTATAGTTTTTAGTGAATTGGTTTGTTGTGAAGCGCTGCATGATTGTAAATGCCTTCATTGTTATCAACAACAATGTGAATTATGACTTGCACTCATGGTTGTCAGTCTCTGTTAAAGCTAGGGTCATAAATTGATAAATACTCAAAAAATTAACGGCCGTAAAAACTTACTTGGTGAGAAGCACTGCAGCTGTTGATAGTATAAACTGTTTTTTGAGAAAGGATTCCCTTCGAAGTAATATGGTTTGAATAAAATTTTCACCCCCAAACCTTTGCAGCTGAGAAACGATTCATGCATGAATAATTTTTTCAGGTCTCAGAGGATTTGTGTTCGTTCGCGAATGCTGCGGCCAGAGATGCGGTTGGTACCTGCTGTCACCTCGCCAAACGTGGATGGTTTTGACATTCTTATGAAAATACTGCACGACAGTTTTTTGCTGTTTTCTTAGCAAGTAGACACTGTATCCACCTGAAACTTTCACATGTGACTTTTATTGTATAATTTTACCTGTAGATAAGCATTACGTTGGCAAAAACCAATCTACAACCCTACCTTTAAGCAAGATACTTATGTGATGAGCAATTTTGTGTGCTTAATGCAGCTTATGAAATTAGGCCCACTTTCATAGACCTGCTGAAGCATCAAAAGTAGCCAAGCACAACAAAATTGTGCTCACCAGAATAAGGTTACCAGCCAAAATACCATCTCACATGTTCCATCTGTGACTGGAATCCTGCTTTTTTTTTTGCTTAGCAGAAGAGTTTAAAGTAATGTTTTTTCTGCTGCTGCTTATGAAATTAGGCCCTGGATTTCACGGTGAGGCTTACTTACACAGCACCTCATTATGGCAGAGTGCCTCCTCCCGCAGGTACACCTCACCTCAGCAGGGCCTGTATCATACATTCCCCATAGACTTCACCCTGTCAGAATGAACGGGATCTCATCCACTGACTTGTCATTGTGTTAATGAAAGGATGACTCCCTTCGGCTTGAAGTCAGTCACTGTGTTTTGTCAAGGTGTTAGTCCAATCTGTGCTGTGGATGGAAGGATCCCAATGTATAAACCATACTTTGATATGATGTTATTATGCATATCGTTCCAATGTTTTTTCATATATAGCTTTTCCCCAGCAATTTTCAGAAGAATAAGCTGTTTCACTTTCTTGCATTGGTATTAAAGTGATTTTCGCCTCTGCAGTTGAAACCGTCATTCAATTTCACCTTGATGCATGCGAATTTATGTAGCCTTATATTCATGAATTATGAGGTTTATTTGTCTGAATCCAAACAAATGTAGATGTTACACATAATAATGTTTTAGTTACGTTTCAATCCTGAGCTAGGAGCTTTGTCAGACTTGCAACCTGGTCCAATGCTCAACTGACTTTTACACACTTTCTTGGTCGTCATAGAGGGCGTTGTAGGCGTGGAAGCTCCCCCAAACATTTATTTGGATTCAAAAAACTATAACCACATAATCCATGATTTATCATAAATCCAGATGAACTTATTTAATGAGCATTATATTTAATTAAAAGGAGGGTATACCTTTGGTAATTGCTCCGCAAATTAATGACCAAAAAACCTTACTTGGTATGTAACTGTTGATAATGTACAACATTTTGAGAAACAATGCCATTCAAAGGAATGTGTTTTAAGAGAGAGGGATTAAAAAACATCTCAATTTGAGAAACGTTTCTCAGATTGTGTATTTCAATTACGGATTATTCTTCATGCGTGGACATAACCGCTCCAGATGTCCGGCAATATCTCAATAGTTTTACATTTATACAGGATTAAAACAATCGAATGGTTCCCAAAACCAAAGGTATACTTTGACTTTAAACTTACAAGGCGGTCTTTTCAGCCCTGCAAAATCGGCGTTCATTTTAGCAGAGTAGGCGCAACTACAGATTTATGCGAAAAAGCTAATGTGAATTTGAATGCTCTTGGAGTGGATGGTTCAATTGAATGGTTATCTTCTACTCGCTTGACCCAAAAGTACAATTGCTTATACACTAAGTGAAATTGAAAGACTGTAGCTTTCAATTTGTGCGAGTAGCACTCAATTAAATTGGCTGTTTATTTGCAGAAAATGACCCTGAAAACCTCTATAAACGTTGGGGAAGTCGGCACACATATATAAAATTAACACTACCGTTAAGTTGGTTTTTATATACCCAGGGATATACTGACATGTATTTAACAGACAACTGAAATTTCATTGAAGATTTCTTTACGACATCGAGCACATTTAGGATTACATCAGGGGTGAGAGTTTTTTAATGTAAAATGCAATATACATTCTACTAGAAAATATCTCACCTCCTATAACCTACTAATGCATTTCCAATGTGCATGCACACACAGTTCGCTGAACAAAAACCCCAACAGTTACATCTCATTCTGTTCCCAGTCTAGCCTTATTCCCCAGCTGTGAACCGATGAGCCTTTATCAAGTGCCAAAACATTAATAAGCTTATTAAACAAAATTAGGGTCCAATCATGTTGGTAAGTCTGACCTATTAGGGCTGGAAGTTCAGGGTAAAACAAACATTAAAGTGAATGTATACCTTTGGTTCTTGGAGCCGTTCGATTGTTTTAATCCTATAATGTAGATATATACAATAAAACTAACCTGTAAAAAATATCAGGTCAAAAGGTGGTAGCGTTTTTGAAACATCCAGAGCGGTTATGCCCACGCAGGAAGAATAATCCACAGATGGAATACACAAACTGAGAAACGTTTCTGACAGAAACGCTTCTCTGACTTAAAGACACTGGACACCTTTGGTAATTGTCAAAGACCAGTCTTCTCACTTGGTGTATCTCAACATATGCACAAAATAACATACCTGTGAAAATTTGAACTCAATTGGTCGTCGAAGTTGCGAGATAACAATGGAAGAAAAAACACCCTTGTCACACGAAGTTGTGTGCTTTCAGATGCTTGAGGTCTCAAAATCAATTCAGATATTTTACTGAGAAATTACTTCTTTCTCAAAAACAACGTTACTTCAGAGGGAGCCGTTTCTCACAATATTTTATACTATCAACAGCTCTCCATTGCTCGTTACCAAGTAAGTTTTTATGCTAACAATTATTTTGAGTAATTACCAATAGTGTCCAGTGCCTTTAGATTTGTTTGCCATACATCGACAAAGGATAAGCACTGGAAACCAGTCTGGGACAAAATCCAAGTTTACAAAGTATTTTCTTCTCAGAAGATATAAACTAAGCCATCATTGGATCCCGATATGTTATTCATTTCACAAAATCAACAGAAAAACCTTCGCCCAGAATCCACTCTCGGCTTCCCCTGCGTATAATATCAACATAATGTATTTAGGAACGGATTCGAGGGAATTTCAAGGGACCTTGTTAAATAATTTATTCATAGAGTTTTGATTCTTAGATGAGTTTTCTGAATCCTCTATGAATTTTGTAAATGTTTATTTAGCTTTTATTGAGTCATAATGTCTGGAGTAAGGTTATTTGTGGCACTTCAAGGAGGGGGCACAAAGTGCCCTTCTCTGTTTTGTCCAAAGTTCGCGCGTGATTTTTATGAAACTTGCCACAAATGTTAATTTTACCAATTTCTACATGACGACGTAAAAAAGGAATTCCATGAGAAGCCATTATTGGTAGTTGTTTGCCCTTTTTGGTCAAAATTTGTATTTTTCCCCATAATTTCTGTATTTAAAAAAAAATGCTACTTACGGCCTAAAATTGATGGGAGGGGGCACATTGTGGTCCCCCCCTCCCTATTTCTCTCACGTCCTCGTGGTCCAGTTTGAGAGGGGTCAAATTGCATGCACAATCAATGGTTGTGCGTACACGCACATAAGACTTTACATTGAGTATCGGTATACATACGTATTGATTGCGTGACATTATTAGTGTGCGTAAGAATACACGCCAACATGCGTATGGCTATGACCCCCAAACGCAGGTTGGCCAATCAGTCTTAAACAGCTGCAGTTATGTCTTTATCAGCTGATTAATACTAGGGACTAGGGAAACATGGTCATGTGACCACCTTTCAACCGATAAGAAACTGTACAGGGTGTTTATATTTAATTTTAATTTAATCGATGCTATTCATTTCAATAAAGTTAATTTTATTGATGCTGTTTGGTTTGTGCTTTCGGTATTTTTAAGTACTTTGCGTTCTTTCCAGGTTATTGATTAATAATGAGAAAATACAACATTTTGAACACAATGCCAATTTGCAGGCCTAAAAAAATATATGTTTGGTGTAACAGGCCTGAAAAAATGGCTGTAGGTTGGATTAAAAAATATATACATATATATAATTTGTTTTAAGCTTGCTTTTAAACCTTCGTAAACATGTAGTTGATATTGCAAAATAGTATCATACAAGAGAAAAGAAGAGCTACATTTCACAAATACACATGTGTATTCTTTATCAAACTTTTCCATCTTTTGTTTAACACATGTACTTTACAGCATCTTCCATCATTTAACTGCATTTTTTCCATTTTGATTGGTACATTTTTACAGTAAATTTCCTGCTGAAATTTCAACCTTGTCCCCTAGAAAAAAAGAGGGATGGGGGGGGGGGAGAGAGCGAGCAAAAAAATAGCTGCATTTGTAGCTGTTGGGTTATGCAAACACAATTTATTTTTGTAAAGGCCTAAGCTAAGACTGGCAAGTTGGGTGAAGTGTGTGCATGTGCACTAGCAGAAGTTCCTTGCTCACCTGTAAAACAGGCTACTGTGTTGTGTCATGTTCACATAAGGCATTTCTCTTCCTCCCATGCTTAAGGTAAGCAGCCCCAGGAAAGTGGGCCAAGTGGATCAGCTTTTGTGGGAACTGTGTCTGTGCAGGCATTAGGATTCTATTTGAGGCATTTAGGGGCTTTCATTCTAAAATGCCATAGTAAAGATGCAGTGGGGTTTGTTCCATTAGGAAACCTAATTATCATAGGGGAATAGGTTAAGAGGCACCAAGGCAAGGACTACCAAGGACAACTGAGAAACGCAATTGCGTTTAATACCTCGATGGGGTCCCTGGCTTGTGGAAGGACAACAAAATCCAATAACCTTGTTCTAGATAACGGTAATGTTGCTCCTTTGGTGATGCCGCACCGAGGTTGTCTCTCTGTGATATCACTGGTTGCGACTTTGAAACCGTTTGATTGTTTTCTAAACCTGGGGATACATCTTTGCTGGACGTGGAGGGATAGGAGTGTTGAGACAGGTAGAGGTGTGATGGTGGGTTCTCTCCCTTTTTGATTATGGAGGGTGTTGGTTTATCAATCAAGGAGGTTTTGTAGTAGCACAGTTCTCTCAAAGAGTAACATTACGTTGCGTATCTGCCAGCCAAACGAATAAGCACAGTACATTCTGAGCTCTTGCACGCACGTCACATGTAGCGACTGTGCCACTCTCACCATTATGGGAGTCAACAGGTAAGCGTGTAAAGCCGCGACACCTACAATTATCGGAAAGCAAATAGTATAATGCAATAATTGGAAAGCAAACAAAGAATTTTTCTATGTTAGAGCTTACTTTGTGACACTTACTGCCAAAATTTAAAGTCGGCTTTATTTACTCAAGTAGATGAGAATAGGATGAGATTAAGAGCTTTCAAATGAGGCATATGATTAGTTCTTTTAGGTAAATATTTCTCAACATATAGAATGTTTAAGATGCCATGGCTGATGATTCGATTGTTTTCATTCGCAAAAACCTTCCCACAATTTTTCGAGAACTGCCTGATTTGAGTGTGGGGCGTCGCATTAAAAAAAACTTGATACCAATTTTCCTGCCGAGAAAATAATTCCCTCTGATGTAAGACCGTTTATGGACATCATGGCGTGTCGTGGACTGGCAGTCACGCACGTTGGACTCAAGCTCTGGCGCTTCTGATCAGCAGAGTGTGGGTTCGAGTCCTGGTCTCGACACTTGTGTCCTTAAGTAAGACACTTAGCTATTGCTTCATCCTTTGGATGGTATGTAAAAGTCGTAGGTCCCTTTAACAGAAGGGGCTTACTCCTGTGCTTTTAGTATGGTTGGCTGCATTCAGTTTTCTTCACAGCACCTTGTAAACCATCACAAGGTGCTACATCTATAAAGTAAAATGGGGTTTATAATTTCAAACATAGTTCTCCGTACCTGCGTGTTGTTGTTATTATTGTCTTGTCATTGTAGTAGGGCGCCCTCATGTAGAGGTTGCTCATTGGACTATCCTGTGCGCTGTGCATAAATAGCTGTGCGTTTCCCTGGTTTCATTATCAATATACTTCTAAGATGGCGGCTGGATGACATTTATGCATTAAGGCCTATTCTGCTGTTTGTAAGAAATTGTCCCTTAGAGCTAGGTTTTCATTTTTGTATGGGGATAAAAAAGAAACAAATCTTTGCCAAAAATGTCTGACAAAAGGTACGCTGTTATTTGCCATTTTCTGGTAAATACAACAGGCCTGGAAATACACTGAGGCCATCCTCTGTTGCCCTGGTCTTGGCCTTGGTGCCCCTTCAAAAGTTTCCCATAGACTTTAAGATTTTCAAATAAAAATGGTCTTGCCCTCTCAAAGATGAAATTTCAGGCCTGAATACAACCACCTAAATTTGATGAAATTTAACAGGTTGGTTGCACGATGTGTCTATTGCAAACTGGAGGATCGTAATGAAATTTAGTCTTTGAAAAACCCAACGATACCTTGGAGCAGTTTCTGTTATCGTATTTTTTACCTTTGAACTGCTCTCATCAACCCTCTCCGTATCAACATAGATTGATCCAAGGTATTATTTTATCTACGCACACGCTGTATGGTTTTTATTGAAATGGTTTGGAATTACGATAAAATCAGCAAATGCAATTACGTGGCCTTGGTAGTTGGATACTCCTGGGTAATGAGAGATACCTTGGCATTTCAGCATCCTCGTATAGAAATGAAAGATATAGAGACAGTATGAATTGACATGATTGTGAACTCAAGCGAGGGAATTAAGCCGAGAAATAAGAATGGGGGATGTAGTGTTTTACGATATGTTGTCTGGTACCCCGTACATGAAAAATATTCAGATTGATCCACATTGCATTGATGTACTAATTGTTGTTTTTACAAGGTGACAAATGTGTCAAAAACCTAAACTTATGCCAATTGTGTTTTTTGGGGGGGTAATGTATTGATGTATTCAATTTTGTTAACATTTTCACCAAGTTTCAGGACTTAATACATGAGAGTTTTCGTAAATACACTGATTAGAATAGCAGACGAACCATATATTTTCAATTTTTTGTTTTTACAAAGTGACATCATATTTCTGGCTGTGGGGCTAAATCGTCGCTTTGTAAAAAACGGCGACGAAATGTAAATCAATCTTTTATGTACTTAAAGTTCTCTTCGATAGGTTGTATATTTTGTTTGTGAGTAAGTTGGATGTATGCTGAGGATGTTAGGGCATTGGGATGATGTTTTATTAATTTAAACTCAAAATTCAAAACTAATGCAATGTGCATAACTGATTGGCTGACTGCCAAGTGTGATAGACCGGATTTAATTGCAATCAGCTACCCTTTTAAAAAAGTTCAGCAACACAGTCAGCCAAAGAATTTACATAAAATCATTTTGTGCCACTTGAACGAACGCTCAACAAACAGATCTGAATCATATAGTTTCAAGTTTAATTCCCTCTGGATTATTTTTGTTCTCTCTCTTTTGCTGTCTGTAGGTACTGTCCGGATTAGAATTTACATAACCGGGCATTTATAACGGGATTATATACTGGGAGAGAGAATCCGACAAGAAAAGGGTTATCGTAGGAGGAGAGGACAAACATTGTGGAAAGGTTGTCATCACTCGCCACCCTGTCACACGGGAGAAGTGTGCTGCGTTTAAAAACGAAGCTCCCCTTGTACTTGAATAATGGCTTCGTGGCCCATCCATTACAACTATTCACCGAGGCATTTGTGATTCACTGTTGAGCACATTACATCAAACTGCTAGAGTATAAGCACCCAGCGAGCCCCCTATCCGGAATACTAATCTCCGTTTGGCTGGCGTTAAAACGCTTGTGGGTTGTGAAAAATTGACTCCGTGTCGGTGCGCGGTCATGATTGTTTCTGATCCTAAACAGTTTGGTTATCTCGCAAAGTCAGGACTGCGTCTGTCATTCTAGAGATTTGTAAGAACACATTGTGCGGCTACAAATCTGTCCCATGCAGCACAAACAGACAAAATAACATTTGTTCAAATGTCAAGAAACACTGTTGACTGAAAAAAACAACATCAACAAAACTGCTCATTTGTATCCTGAGGTTGTTCTGGCAGTGATAGGTTGTTAACCCCGAAATTTCTTGAATTACAGAAGATTCAACTTTCTGTATATATTATTTGATGTTCAAAAACAAGGAAAATTATCCAAGAAAAACAACAATAATAAAGGTCAGGTAGAATTCTCTTCATGCCACTCTTGTAATTTTCTACAAGGATCTTCACCTGGGGGAAACTCCAAAGGAGCCTGTCTCCTAATCAGTAAAACGACGGTACTGTTAAGGCCGGGCCAGATCTAGTGTTCAGCCGGGAGGTATCCAATACTGGCGGTCCTTAACACTCGGATGGAATAAATCCCTCCATGGTTTGACTGGATTATAATTGGATAACCTCGCCTAATATCAGTCTCCGGACTGCATCGGAACATCACAACAATTTTTGTGTGCGTGTGCGTGTGCGTGTTCGACAGCCACCATGAATTTTCTTCGGCGGCGTTTCTCCGACCCAAACTCTCTGGGAAATGTACCCAATGGATATTTCCAGAATATTGGGACGGAGGACAACCGGGATAAGGCGTTGGCGGCGGCGACCGTGCCACCCAAACGCGATCTTGGATTCTTAAGCTCGTTAACAACGGGGAAACAACAGGAGAGGACCAAGTGTAAGACTCTACTTGTCATCGATGATCAACATACAGACTGGTTAGTAGAACGTCTATTTATAAAATCAAAATTAAAGATACAACTTTATTTTATTTTATTGAGTTTGCTATGAACCAGAGCTTTGTATTGAGAGAGTTGGTCACAAGGTTGCTGGACGCCATTTTTGGTCCATATGTAGCCAACCTCGTTCATAGTTGTGTGCGATCTCACTGCGTCATTTTTTTCTTTCCCAGAATGCCTTGCTTGATCGTTACCCCTGGAAGTGCGACTTTGAAATATCTAAATATATTGGATATTTTAATCAGTCGTGTGGTTAATCCATTCTGTGTTGGAGAATACGCAGAGCGCACCATCAAAAGACGCATCAAGTCATAGGGCAACTCTCATTCTTTTTTGATCTTGTGACATGTCTAAGTGCATGCAGTATAGGGTGACCATGTAAAAACATGATTCATTTGAAGTGTATTGCGTAAAAATATGTGCCTGACAAGCGCCGTACAAGCCTTTGAAAGTTTATAACAAGCGTGTGCGCAGAGCAGTCACTTATGGTTAGCCAATCAGCATTGTTTTTCAGTGCTTCCCTTCCAGGCAGGGGTTAGTGACAAGTATTATTGAAACAGTGCGCTGCGCATGGTAGCGAGGCTGAAATGTAGCAAAACCCAATGTGCAGTCTAGTCTGGCACCCACATTTTTTTTTGGACTGAAGATGAACTCTTTGTATCAATTTACATCCATCCCTTTGTTTAGTTTAAACTTTCATTGCTTTTTTGTTATTTCATGTATATATGCTGGGTCACACAAAGTGCAGATATAGTCTTTGACAATTACCAATTTTGGCCGCATGCTTTGAAGGCAAAGTTTACCTTTAGTTTTTGGAACCGTTGGATTGTTTTAATCCTATATAAATGTAAATATATATACAATGAAACTAACCTGTGAAAATTTCGTTTTAAAAGGTCGTAGTGTTTTTGAAATATAGCGAAAAATCTGGAGCGGTTATGTCCACGCAGGAAGAATAATCCGTAATTGCAAAACACAATCTGAAAAACGTTTTATGCAGAAATGTTTCTCAGATGGAAATGTTTTTGAATCCCTCTCTCTAAAACCACATTTCTTTGGAGGGAATTGTTTCTCAAATTGTTAAACTATATCAACTTCTTGCCAAGTGAGTTTTGATGGTCATTAATTTTTGGAGTAATTACCAAAGGTATACCCTCCCTTTATTAAAGAACTAAATATCATAAAACTAACCTTGAAAGTGCGGAGGCTGAAGGTGATTAGAGCAGGCTAGTTGAAGCGTTCAGACCAAACTTTCCTCTCAGGAATAGTGAAGATAATTATGAGTTCATTCCCCTGATCCACTAAGTTATAAAGACTTTCCCCTTCTCCCAATCCACTTCTTGGCAGTAGATAAATAGGACTAGGTTCTTTCAGAACTAAGCAAGAGAAGTTCTTATCAGAACTGGTTGTTGTCGGAACTGAAGTTTACTTGGTGACGTGCAAAAAATGTTAAACATAACAAACAAAATTCAAACAACAGACCGTGTATCCGGTTCACCGGTTGGTTTTATGGTGTGTTAACTTTTTTAAAAATTTGATAGGAAATGAGTGAACTCTTCCGAAAAAGCGGTGACTTACCCAACTTTAAAAAGTATTTTTATAATACAAATAAGATCACACTCATTATGACAAGGCACTGTTACATGAAAGTTAACAGATGGCATCCGCCATCCATGCATATCTGTGCAATGGGACATATATATTGTGCTTAGTTAACTCCTTCAGCACATTTCCCCGGATCTTGATTGCGAAATCATTGAGTTGGGACCTGGACTGATGGTCATAAACCAAGACACTGTGTCTCAGTTATTAGCTTCAAATGACATGGTCAAGAGACTGAATTAATGGTGTCATGCTTTAAATATTTAAAGCTCATTCTGGTAAATTTACATCAATAATATCGGCTTATTCAATATGAAGAAAATAAAAACATTTCTTCGAGTGACTCACTGATTTGTATTAAAACATGGAAAATATATTGTTCCCAATTCACCAGAAAACTGATTAAATATATGGGATAAACTTAATTTAATCATCAGTGCATGATGCTAGATAGACTAAATTAACATATTTGAATTCAGATTTTGAAAATGCTAGATGATTAGCATGCAGAGATGGGAAGAGGTTTTACATAGAACAAGCAACTGTGTGTGCACAGGTCTCGAGGTAAACTTAGAGCGCTTGTCGAAGAGCTACTGAGAGCACACAGTATATTATTTACCCTTCTGTCGATGTCGGAGTAGGTATTTTGAGAACTGAAGTAGATTTTTTAGCAGTAAGGATCTCCTTCCCGCTATCTCAGCAGCCAGACTTATGCCGAGAATCCATGTGTTCGTTGTGCGTAATGCGTTGCGTGCAATCCTTTGAAATGAAGATATACACGCCAAGCAACGCACATATGGATAACGCAGACGGCAACATGGACCGATACATGGACTCATGTGCATTGCTATTTTTACACATTATGCGCATTGCATGTGGGGTGTCGTGGCCGAGCGGGTCTGGTGCGGTGGACTCAAATTCTGTAGTTTACAGAATGTGGGTTCGAATCCTAGCCTGGTCAGTGGTAACACCTGTGTCCTTGAGCAAGGCACTTTATCATAATTGCTTCTCACCACCCAGGAGTACAAATGGGTACTGGCGAGAGCTGGGGAGTAGCCTCCGATGGACTGGCATCCTGTCCAGGGGGAATATAAATATTCTCAGTCGTTTAGTGCCAATGAAACCGGATATAAACATAGGAGTAGGACTGATGAGCCATTTCGGCTCAGAACAGACTAAGTTACTTTTTTTTGTATGACAGACATGAATTTCCAGCCTTTCTGTCAATCCTTATATGCAGGGCTCAAATCGTTTGGGAAAATCCACGTGACCACTTGTAGCTTCAATTTTTTACTGGACCAGAGGTTTTTTTTCACACGACCAGAATCAAAGTGAGAAGAAAATAAAACTACTTACACAGTGTAACATTACAACAACCTGTATTTTATTTAAACAAGCACTAAGAGGAGATTTAATCTCTTTTGTCTTTATGGGTAAGTAAACATCAAATCTCACACACAGTGGAAAGCTATGTATCACACTCAAAGTCAACATTTGAACAACAATTTTGGTTTTTATTTAAGTTTATTACATCGTGAGATATTATTGTTCACTTAAAAGACACAAGACCCCGGGACTTGTGCGGTCCTGAGTTTATTGGACCAACAACAAAATCACCGGCCTTTGGGCCCCAGTGTAAATTTCAAGCCCCCAATATGCTTCGTCCTTTTTATTTGATTTGATTTTACGCTCAGTTCTCATCGCGAACAATCAGATAAATCGTTACCAATTGTTATTTTGATTCAAATACCAGTGGTCACTTGTTCACATTATGCACAGTACCCCACAGTTCCGCGTACCAACCGTTCAGAATTTTTTTTATCCTATTTCAGGTCGATATGTCAGTGACATTTTTCCATGGCCAAGTAAAGTTGTTTACATTGACATGCATCTAAGATGAGGTATTACCCACTGTGGGTACACTCCAATGCTTGTTAACCTAATATCGGGATCTATCTAGAGCAATGGTGTAAGATAAAATAAACCCCGAAAGAGGCCAGGTATCTCGGCTTGATTTGCCATGCGTGGTTTATTGGGTTACTGCAGTCTTGATTGATCTCTTTAAAGATAGAGAAGAAGAACTGACTAGTATTGGCTGCTGCTGGTGAGCTTTTTCCTCTCATCCAATAAAGATGAGGCAGAGGGGCGTAGCTACGGCATTTTTGGAGGGTGTGTGGAAGCCTATTTGCCAAGTGGCATTTTCAATTTGTAGGGTGTGTGGAAAAGCAGTTATTAGCAGGGTCAGCCCTTAATATTTTCAGTGACCAGCCAGTGGGGACCCGTTAGTTTGTCTTTTCGCTAAGCCCCCAGCTATTTTCACACTATAGTCCATAATTCATATTAAATAAGGATGGTTGTCAACACTGACCTAGCCAGCCAGACCTTTTAGGGTGAATTTTTGACTGCTCCTCAGCTGTTTAACCTAGCATTTGGCCAGCAGACCACTGTTAAGGGAGACTGCTGACAGTTAGCCATCTTGCTGACAGCTAATTATACTCAACACTATTTCCAAAAAAGATAGGCCTACCCAGCACGGAACCCATACTGTATTCAATAATGTCATAGCAAACCCTTTTTTTTGCAAACTAGTGGGTTAATCTTTTGCACTGGCTGCTACTGACTTCTGTGTCAATGTAATAGGGGATATTGTCTCCTGGTGTGTGTATGTCCCCCATACGGTAATTTAACAGGGTCTGAAGGAAGTCGATTCAAAAGAGGGCGCTATCAGACAAAATTTCTACACAATTTACTTTATAGGGGGGGGGGCGACCAGAATCTGTGGGGTAACTGAAGCTCCTGCCAAACTGGCTACTTTTTCCCAGCTTTTCTCATGATTTTTCCATATTTCAGGATGGTTTTCAAAATCCTGAATCATCAAACTTTATTGAAAGAAGTAATGCCTGTAGTCGCCAAAGGGAAACTGAAAGGGTCCACATTGTGTCCAAACCTATAGCTTTGTCTTTGGCGATGCACACAGTCTGTAAGCCTCCTGACTTGGAACACCTGTGAGGTTGGTCCTAGAACAAGAGGGGAACCCAGGCCAGAAAGCCATGTTAGGAATTTTTCACATTCTGAAAACCTCATCCCTGTTTATTGCAACCCATAAGAAGGACTTGCTCAGATTGCACTTGAAAGCACACACTGTACTGTAACCCTTAAGGGTGTGCACCCACTAAATAAACTCCCATAGCATACACTGCAAACTGCTAAATATTCAAAAATACTTTTTAAAGTACGTACAAGTCTCACAGGTTTAATTGATGAGAATATTATCCATTGACTCCTAAACTTTTATCCTCTGCTCAATTTGACAGGGGGTGTCCCAAGGTCCGTTGAGTTATTCTCCCTCCAAATAAAAAACACCCTCACGCTTGTGTGAATTTCCAAACGTCCCAGCATCATTCTTGAAAAATGGCCCTTTGCCTCTCGGCAAGTAGGAACATTTTTTCAGGAAGTTGGAAGTCAACAACCCCGAGGTCACATGCAATTTTTTCCCCACTGTACCTCTTTTTTGGGGGGCTCTCAAATCTGTCTAGTATGAAATATTTTGAGGGCCTACAAAATATTCATGAGGCCAGTCGCTCTGTTTTCTCCCTAGTGGGGTGCACCCTTAAACTTCTGGGGTTCCAAGGGACTCCTGGACCCCACACCAATATGGCGTCACTCCTGCATCCCATGACAAAGTACTGCCAATGTCTGGCTGTCTGCCCTCTACTTAAAGCTCTTTAAAGATAGAAGTACATACACCCCTGTGATACTTGATTCCTCCTTGCAGAAACATTTGTTTAATATGTTTTAGTGTACTTGTTTATTGAGCACCCCTAAATTCCCTGAGGGACTTTATCCCCCTGAAAAGATGAAGTGTCCATTTCACTGTGACAGGCATTTAAGACATCCTCGGACCCTGTATTGAAATTTATATGAGGCTCGTTACTGAGATGAAAACAAATTGACATACTGTAGCGATACAACATTTTTTTTTTTTTTGTCACTTTGAATCTTTAGGGCTGAGCAGCCATTGTGCTTTTTTGTTTTGTTCATTCAAGTCGGTGCTATACCATAATGAGGCTAGAAGGGGGAATAGTCAGGCTCATCATTTGTAGAACGGGAATTAACTTATGAGTGCTTTAGCAAGCAGGGACTATTACAAAGATGCTGGAAAAAGATAAGAGGTCATGAAAAAACAATTTACACCCTGCGAATTCCTGCTCACAATTTCGGCCAGGGCCCAATCTCATAAGCTTTTAAGCACAAAAACGTGCTAAGCGCAGACAAATCTTGCTTAGAAGAATCAGGGAACCAGCCAATATTCCATGAAGCTTACATTGTTACCACTGGTGCCCCACTCATTTTTTTGCTTAATGCAATTTGTTAAGCATTTTCCCTGCTTAACAGCTTTATGCAATTCGGCCCAGATTGTCAAGTATTTGAATATCAATTACATAACAATAACATTTATTCAGGCATACCACATGAACAGGGCCCAATTTCATGGCTCTGCTTACTACATGTATAAGCAAATCAATGTTTACGGTAGCAGAAAAAATCTCCATGCTTAAGCAAGTGTACTTTTACTAATCATTGCTAATCAATTTCCGCTTACACAGCCAATGCAGATACTTTGTTGCTTACCCTGTAATCGGAGAGTGGTAACTGTATAAGCGCAGAATCCAGCTGGGGAAGCAAAGCTGTGAAATTTGACCCAGAATGCAGGAAACCATTCCGGAGACCAGACTAATTGTGTCTGGTCACAGGCGTGACATCCCTTTTAAAATATCAACCATTTTTGGTAAATGAAATGCAATAGCTGCATTCAGTTTCTTCACTTTTTTGATGTCAAGAATGAGAAGGTGATTTCTAACTATAATTTATTGGTTTTTTTTTCAATGATGTATGTTGCATGATAGCTAGCCCAAAGTTGCATCTGAATGAATGACTTCAGCAGGGGCTATGGCTGGAAGGCCAAAGGTCCTATTATCTACTGTTGTCATTGCAGCCAATGGCAGTAGCCATAGCCGAAGTCGCTCAATTCGGAAGGTGCCTTAGTTATTTATGTATGGCAGCTCCCCTGTCTTCACATCACACCCGTGACTGAGGCAAATGAAAAAACAAAACATTTCCTCTGGATGAAGAGTTTGCGGAATAATTTAGCTTCTACTGTCAGTGTCTTTTTTTGTCTTGAAAAAGTAGGAAAGTTTACTGACAGGTTGGTGTATCAATCAATCATTGTGTGTTTTATTCATTTAGTTTTAAAAATTTACAAGAAATATACCTCCCTGGTGTGAAAAAAAGGTATTTAAAATATAGAAAACCGTTCATAAAGTTAAAATGATTTGAAATGATTCGAAATGATTACAGATGCTGAATAGGAAACAACAAAATACCTGAACACAATGAAAACCAAGCAGAAGTCTACATTGACCTGTAATTTACAAGACAATGGTTTTTGCAAGACAACATTGATTCAAACCATCAAGTTGTCCAAAAGAGTAATTTAGGTCATTAAAAACAAATTTGCTGCTAAAAATTCATCAGAATAGTTGCTCTTCATCTTTTTTTTATAACCCTAACCACCCATAAAATTCCAACAGCCTGTTTTGTTTGATTCCATTAGACTGAGGACTGCACTAGTGAATTGTAATGCTTTACATGGGATCAGGCATACCGCCATGATGAAAGACCTACAGTTTGGGTGTTGAGTTACCATATGGTAATGGAATTCATTATTGTGAGGAAGGAACTTAGTAAATCACTCTGGGTTCTTTTGATTTTTATCTTTTTAAATTGTCCCCCCAAATTTGTTTTTATCGGAGCTGTAGTCCCTTTTAATTCCACTAATTTGTAAAGGTGATCATTACTATTTAAGGGGAAACAGTTATGATGGTTGTAAGTAGGTATTTCAGGCTTTTGAAATAATTTTGTAACCAACAATGTAGAGTCCCTCAAAAGGTAGGGTCATCATTTGGTTTTTGTCAACGTAATGCTGAGTTATATGCCCAATTGTCAAAACAGATACAATATAAGTCACTTGTGAAAGTTTCAGCTGAAAACAGTGTTTGTTTGTTGAGAAAACAGCAAAAAACTGTCATGGTATTTTCATCAAGACTGTTCGATCAACCCATCCACATTCAGTAAGGTGATGTGGGTACCAACCTCATCTCCGGCCGCAGCATCTCCAAAACTCACCTTGAGGTAGAGTTTTGGCGATTCAAATTTTTGGACTTGTATTAATTTCTAATCAACGGGGGCACTTTAGACGAAATGATTTTGCAAGATGCTTATAACAAGTGAGCTTTTGGATAGAAATTACACAATTTGTATTTATTTATATTTTATTAATATTATTATTTTTTTTGGGGGGGGGGGGGGTTCATTACCAAAGTATGACCCCCACCTTTAATGACAAGAAGTGTAATTGCCTGTGTGTGGACATGTGCCCGCTTGAACATTTACCTGCTGGATAGTTAGGTTCATGCTGACCTACATCCTACCACAGCTCTGTGATCCTTACACTGTGTTTCCGGCTGCCTTAGAAAGCACAAAGTGGATGAAATACGGAATGGCAGCCTTGAATTGTTAATGAAACCTCCAACAAATAGCCTTTAACCGTTCCGATATTTACACCTCCATGTTAATCCTTACTGTGTACATAGGTCTATCTTTACCTTGCAAGAAGACAAAATAAATTAGTGTATTGCAATTCTATATGAACAGAAACTGATAATATATTCGTTCTGATTATTAGATTAAAGGGTGTGCACAACATTGGTAAGATTGAAAATATAAATGTTCACAGATTTGCACATAACTTACATGGTATACAGATGGTCATGATGGAAAACTTCCCTTGAAATAGTTTTGCTTGAAATGCTATAGTTTTTAGGCAATGAGTAAAACAATTAGTTTTGATTGCGCACGTTTGAAAACAGTGAAAACATATAATGGGGTTTTTCACTGTTTTCTCGTGACTTTGATGACCGATTGAGCTTAATTGTTTCACAAGTTTGTTATTTTATGTATGTGTTGGGTCACATGTAGTGCAGATACTGGTCTTTGACAATTACCAATGTTATAGATGTGCTTTAAGTTTGAGTTGTAAATCTTGATCTTTTTTCCTCCCGCATAATTAAATGGGTAGTTTTTTCTTGTCAAGTGTAATCGTGAATAGAGGAAAGATGACCTTACCAAATGAATCATTTGAAATTCTAGTGACTGGCCATGCAAAGTTGAGTAACAATGAATATCTAAACAAACCAAAACATTGATTCAACTAATAAGATACAAATACTAGCATAGGGCTCAAAATTTACACTGGAGCGCAGGCCTTAGGCCCTTTTAGCATCGGGCCAGTAAACTCATGACCGGACAAGTCCGGCAGTCTTTTTTGTTCAAATGTTGACTTTCAGTCTAATAAATATCTATGAGTTCTGAACTTGAGCATTGAAGAATGCTTACCCATAATACAAAATGAAATCAGTTCAAGTGTTAAACTGTGTGTGGATATATTTTTTTCACATATGAATTCTGGTCTTGTAAAAAGCAATCTGGTCCTGTGAACATTTTGATAAATGAGCCCTGATAAAAGATGTAGTCTTTTTTCCAGGCGTTTACAACTCTAGATGTCAAAGCATATCAGCATGTCATCAGGACCTGAGGATGCCTCATTGATTATATGTACAAATAGGTGTCTACGATGACATATTACCCATTTAGACAATGTCATAACACACATCCAATGTGTGCACCCCCCCCATACCTTGATGCATATAATCATGATATAATTTAGACCTGATTATGCGCATGGCCGCTTTGCTATTTGCTTCTTCTCTTTGAGGTAAATTGCTAAGTGGCGACTTCAATCAATTATGTCCCCTTTAATGCAAAGTACAGTGACTCAACCTCGAATGTTCCAATTAAAATATCTTTAAGGGGGCACATCTTTAAAACAAAAAGTAAACAGTCAATGGACTGTGCAAGTCTTGAGCGTATTGGACCCGTTAAAGTGCGCGAGTTTGTTTCCTTTACGCGCTTAAAACTCTTTCACGTGTGGCCGGTCGGTTTAAATTCCCTCAGAAAAATAGGTGTAAAACGAAAAATAAAGGTCCCACGGCCACACAGTACACGGAATGGGAAAGAGGACTTGAGGGCCCTATTGTGACCAGTTTTTTTTTTGGGGGGGGAGGGGGGTTTGCAATTTGCGGAAATCAAGTAAACAAATAATGTGTCCATATATGATCAACTTATCACTAAAAGAAATGGTGCATGAAAGGGTTAAAGCAAAGTACGTGGGACCAAAATGGTAAAAAAAATGTTTTAATATGCGAAAGACTTGTGACAAAAAATTGTTAAAGTACAAATCCAATCCCAAGATTAAAAAACAGAACAAAAATAATCTCAAGTTTAACTTTGTTTAACTTTGTTTAAACGTAATCCTTTGAATGATTTACTAGGATCCTTCGTTGCTTGCTTGAACAAATTTCAAGCTTAATTCCTACACCATGCGATATTTCAACACCCAAACTGTTGGACTCTGATTATGGCAATATACCTGATCCCATAAAATTTATAGTATAATCAGTTTACTAGAGTAGTTCTCAGTCTTGCAGTTTATCAAACAAATCTTGCTGATGGATTTTGAAAGATTAGGGGGGTTAGTTTATCTGGTTTAAAAAAAAAACATTCAAAGAAATGTTAGGCCCGTGTGAATAGTTTTGAAAATGTCCTCATCTGATGTTGACATTATTCAGATTGTGCATGTATTAGGTGAGGTTTCTCTATAATGTTGTCATATGGAATAACTTTTCATAATGTTTGGTGCCCTGACTCTCCTCACAAGTTAAATGATAAACTGCTCTGGATGCACAGAATGAACTTTTCAGACGTTCTACATGTACTTTTCATTGAGACATATAATTGAACCATTTTTTGTCTGCCGATATTTTGTGTCCATGTTTACATGTTTAACAACAAAAAAGTACTGTATGAGGTGATCTTTATGAGGTATCATTTTGAGGACATCTACCCCACACTGTGCAATCGATATAACTTGATTTCCCTTGTGGTTTATTAGTCATTACAACTTGAATCAGCCCCATTGAAATAAAAACCCAGAGCATGCTGAGCTGCACTCTGTGTCCTACTGTGGATGCTTCAAATCGATACCACGTGACACACATGTATGGCAAAATTGTATCATATGACACACGTGTGTGGCAAAACGATATCACATTTTTCATTTGTTCGATCTAAATGGGGGTGGTTAAAGCAAATTTTTTGGGCCATACTGTTGTTTCGCATGATATCATTTTTGCCATACATGTCTAAACAAAATGGCCGCAAGCATTCTGTTAATGGTCTTTCAACTGAGTCACATCGATTGATAATATTATTTACTATTATTATTATATATTTCTGGTAATGAAACCAAGGATGCCTCATAAGTGAACCTAATCGCTGCTCGCAAGCCAGAGGAAACCTGTAAACAAGGGTGCTTGCTAAGTGAACCAGAAACACTGGGGTTAGCCCCTTCTCTTCCACAAGTTTTCTGGGTTAGTTTTTTTTGCCACTACCAATCCTAGTACATTGGACCTACTGCTTAATATCCCATCCGAAGGACAAAGCAATTATGGTAAAGTTTCTTGCTCAAGGACACAGGTACCATGAAGGGGACTCGAACCCACACTCCTCTGATCAGAAACACCAGAGCTACATGTAATTGCTCACAGAACTTTTTCTAGGTTCTCATGTACAGGGCACAATTACAAGTTGTTCACTAATTGTTTGGCCACAGTGCCACGCAACAAAATTTTCCGTTCGGCCCGACGTTGCAACAGAAGCACAGCATCAGTGTCTAAACTCATACATGAAGAGTATGTAAAGTTTCCTTTGCAGCAACGACACATGTGGGTACGGTCTGCCACACTTGCCATTTTGGGAATCAAATTTCAGGTAAAAATTATGGTAACCGCGTAAACACTGCGTCGACCTAAACTGCGCACCACACTGTATGACACACAGGAACATTGACTCCCAAAATGGTACCAAGTAACAACTACCAAGACTGTTGTGATAATGATGTACGTTGAAAGCACTCTGTACTAATAGCGTAATTTTTACTTAAAATCTCTGAATGTCAAACATTCCACCACTCATGTGATCGCCGCATTGGCCGCAGTAGTTGGACAGTCAGTACTCACAAGGAAACATTTGTCCGCAAGGACAACTACGCCTGCGTACGTTAGTGAAATGTGGCACGGGTTCTGAGCTTCAATTTTTAGCGTTAGTTCGGAGTGCTATTGTGTCAATATACTCGGGAAGTTCTGCAAAAACTAGGACATTATCAGCAAGATTATTTTGGAGGAAACCCAGAGCAATTACACATTCTCCCAGATTGTTCCCTTTGTTGAATCACAACTTTTTCATTTCAAATATTCACCCTAAGGACAGACGCATGAAATAGCAGTTTCCATGCATAAGCTCGTCCCTTAATAATGGATGTCTCCCAAACAGTTTTATGTCCGACCGCACATTTTACTTCCAGTATTTGCCCAACAAATCAACCAGTGTGTGTTTTACCAATTAGATTTCTCCCTCACCTCAAAGCTATGTATCGTGGACGGGATTCACGCGCAACTCCTCACGAGTAGGGGAGCAACCAACCACGCTGGCACTTTCTATTAGGATAATTGCCCTAACCCTCTCCTTCGCTCTTCATTTTAAGGTCCAAGTATTTCCGAGGCAAGAAGATCCATGGAGAATTCGATATCAGAGTTGAGCAGGTAAAGGACCTCAATTTGAATTCAATCAGTAAGACATTACATATTGTTACCCCGCCTTCGAAGATGGAGGTCCAATTTCATGGCACTGCTGACCGAATCATGTTGCGCTGACGGTCACAGGGGTTAGTTGCAAGTTTCCTGCACGTCGCTCTGTAAGCAAAGAATTCTTAGCAACGTTAAGTAGACACACTTTATGCAAGCGGAAACTCCTTGCTAATGAGTGAGTGAAGAACACATAAGCTTGAAATAGGCTGCTACCTAAAAGCCTTGATTTGTCATGCCATGAAATTGGGCCACTGCCAAACGCCGACTCCTAGAAGCAACTATAATGGTTTGTAAGCCCCTTTCACGCTAGATGGAATTTCCAGTGAAAAATTTGGGTTGAGCTTTTCACACTGGAATTGCTTACCCTGGCAAACTCCTGGGGAATTAGCCATTTCCTGGGAACCAGTTACCCCTGCTTGAGAGTAGGGTTAAACGAGACGACCCTGGGGTTAGCATGCTGAGTGTTCATTCTTCACATGAAAATTGCATTAAGTGTGAAACAAACATGGGGTGGCAGTTGGGTTGAAACTCCCCTGGAATTTCCTTGGGGGTTTTATTTCCTGGAAATTGACTCTGTATTTGTGAGCAGGGCTTCAGCTGAAGTCTGTTGTAAAGCATCCTCGACCCACTTGCCCACAACCCTCCACTATCCTCCACTCTTAAATGCCACTCCACACCAACTGAAAAATGTTTGAACTTGGGTAACATTGGTATGCAAGCCTGGCACAGTGATAAGCAATAAGCTTTTTTCATGAAATATGCTAATTACATTCACACATGAATACATGATACACTAGTAGTTGGCAAACGCCGTAGAGTTGTGCACTAGGCAGACGCAAAAACGTAATATGCATCAAGCCACCATATCAGCCCCAAAAGCTGCGATGTTCCCTCATTTTGCCAACCAGTAGTGTTAGTGCGCACGCATAATTTGCAATTGACATATTTCATGGGAAGGTTCCATAGTTATTCCAGCTGCAGCGACAATATTGAAGAATAAGCCTTTTCAGCGATCCGGCCGTAGCCACTGTCGCAGCCATACATTCGTACGCGCCCATACGTCCAAGTGAAAATCACTCCCTGAAACATTTCTTCTTGCGATTGACAAGTTCACATCCATTACATTAGTATGATATTGATAACTTCACAATTTCTGTTTGTATATAGTGTGAGTTTTCCGAGTTGAATCTAGCAGCGTATGATGATGATGGAGTCACCGTGGACCTTAGAGGTTTTCGTCAAGGGCAAAAGATTGTCAGGTAAAATGCCCCACCTGCTTCTCAATTTAAAAAAGACAAACAAAAATCCTCAAACTAAAATGTTTGTGATAAAACTATTCTTATTGTTGGTTTCTCTTAAATTAATGTTTCAAAGTTTCAAGTGATAATTACATTACATCAGGTTGGCTCAGTGGTTTCTGTCCCTGCCTTTCACCTCTGTGGACCCCCGTTCGAACCCCACCTCAGACCAGAGCCTTCGGGTGGGTTGGGTTTTCAGTCCCTACCCGATTGCGTGGGTAACCCCCATTGGGGTTTTCCTCCCACATGTAAAACTGAACATTTCTTCTCGATTCCTATTCATCCTGTTATTGGCACTAATTGCACTGTTGGATGTGTAATAAAATAAATAAATAGATAAATAAATTACTGACAGCTTTTGCATCAGAATCTGATTTTTTAATTTCTGTCAAGTGTAGTTTCTATTGAAGAGGGGCTCCAAGGTCAAATTCAGTTTTTTTATTCACTCATTTTTTAATAGATAAGAGTCCTTTTGGAAATACGGAAAACATTACAAGTCTCTAATAACCTCACATTGAAATGGTGTAAAATGCCACTGTGTTTGATACCCTTCAATTGTAAGTTTTGTCAAAATCCAAAAATGTTTCATGACGTCACATTTCAAATAAATTGTCTGTACATTTTTGTACAGAGAATTTTCAATTCCTGAATTCTGATTATAGTCAATCAAAACGGCATGTTTCAATTTTTGCTCTGAAAGAGTATCAAGTGAAACGATATTTTACACCATTTTAACGTGACGTTAGAGGCTTTTAACTTTTCCCTCACTTTTATGAAGACTCTATCTATTGGAAAATGAGTACATCAAAAAAACTCAATTTGACCTTGGAGACCCTCTTTAAAATAATGCTCTCATCCACACCCGCAAAAATGGGCCTTGCTCATGATGTGATGTCACTGGTTGAACAAGAATCGTTGGACAATTAATAAATAATATTAATATATCGCACACACAGATCATTGTCATTTGATTGGTCAAACACGCATCACGTGTCATCCTTTCTTTTGCCATACATACTGCCACGGCACTCCAAAATGTAATATAGGAGTCCTCTATGGATCATTATAGGATGCTTTTGGAGGCTTAGCAGCATTGTTTACAAAATAGTTGTTTGTCCAAACGAGGCAAGGTTGTGTAACAGCGGACAAGGTTTTTCGAACTTGGGGTGGAGGAGTTTCTGTGTCTACTTTGTGTTTAATGTGAACAAAATTTCAAATGACAAGGATCCATGTGTGATTTATACAACAACAAAAATTGAATGCATTTCATTCTTGCGTTGTCGCAGAAACGTAATCACTGCGTGAAATCTGGCTTTTCCAATTCAGTCGGCTCTCGCCGTCCAGATTTCACCTCTTGATTCAATTCTGTGGCAACGCATTCATATGCATCCAATCTTTGTACAGTAGTAACTGAAGTTATTCATGGTCAATCATTGAAATCAAATCCTTCTGAGACATCCCATTAGTTACTCTGTCCTCCTCGATTTCTCTCTTGAGTAGGACATTCAAGCCGGATTTTGTCCTGGTCCGTCAACATGCAAGGAGCATGGAGGTACAGGAGGACTGGAAGAATATCATCATTGGATTCCAGTACGGAAACATTCCCAGCATGAACTCATGGCAAGCTGTCTACAACTTCATGGACAAGCCCTGGGTTGTAAGTAACAAGATTGCCACTACTTGATGTGTGATTTTAGAAAGTCACAACCCCCCCCCCCCCTTAAGGTGATCCCTCTTCTGCCGCTTCCCTGGTCGTACCGTAACACTTGGGTGTCATCCCTGGCTATATGGCAGTTACATGTTGAACGGCTTCTGACTGGCACCCCTAAACAAAGATATCAACAAAATAGGGAGACCGCCATCATAGGGCCAGATAGCTTAATTTGTAGACATTTTAATTCGGCGGTCGCAGGTTCAGGTCCCGTTCTAGTCGAGTTTTCTTTGTTCAACCCACAAATTCAGATAGACATTACTAAAGTGATCAGTGTCATTATTTTCTCAAAGTGAAAACTGTAAAAGTCTAAACTGAAATATGTGAAAGCTTTTTTCCAGGTATTGATTTATCGATTAAGCATTTGTCTTGGTGTGTGGGAGGACCCATGATTGAATTAGCTGAGCGTCACAAATCAATATCTGCAAGTCTGGACAGAAAAAAAAAACTTGGAATAGTTGCTCATTAAGCAAATTACAGTAAGTTAGGGTAGACCAGTGTCGACTAGACTTAACCGTAGTCGTTGTAGATGTCAATGGAACGCTGCTTGGTTTGACTAGCTTGTCCAACTGGATCCATCCAGCCACGGGGCACTTTCTCTAGTCCAAGTTTACGAGTTATGTCGCATAATGAGGAATCTAACGATGACACTGGTTTTCTTCAGTGTAAAAATGAAAATGGCGTGCTAATATTTGCTTATCCTATCGTCTGCTCTACAAAATACATGGATTTGATTTTTTTACTAGCCTATTGGCTAGCAAGTTCGGGTGAAAAACAGACCAGGCATGCTTGATTTATATTGTAAATCGATGAAAGTTCACCACGCAGAATCGTTCTTATATGCTGAGTTTGAGCATGGACTCTCAGCTTTGATATTCGTTGTACTTATTAGGCATGGAGTTACAAATAGATGTAGGAGTTTTCCAACATGTATGTCTGGAATCTTTATCAGCCATGCAATTTTTTGACTGATCAGCCGATTTCCTTGTTTTCGCCATTGAAAGTTGAAATACACAGTACAAAGTCTATGTTTTTCTCTCACCTTTTGGCAAACTGCAGTTGGATGCCTGGGTTGCAAGTGCTTATTTGACATTTTCCCTTTAAAGGGCCTGCCCATTACACCATTGACTAATTTTGTTGTACTATTTTGGTGGAGACAACATGCAGTCTTATTCCAGTTGTTTGGTACACGTTGTAATGTTGATATGGACAAATTAGATTGTGAATTATTTCATCTCTTTTTGTTGTTAATTGAATTTTAAGAAACTAATTAACACTATCTCAGATAAAAATTTGTTTAAAGAACCATTTGCATTCAACACATTGTAAAGTTTGAAGAATAAAGGGGTTTGAGAATCATTTGTGTACCATTTCTTAAAGGGCATTAAATAAAAAAGAATTCCTCTGATAAAACTATTATTATGAATTAGCATTTCTGTTTCCCAAAATGCAAACCACAACATCCATGTCAGCTTTTCCAATAAAGATGGTGCGATTCATCGAACAATCATCCAACAAACCGTCTTAATTTCCTTCTTAGTTCGCCCAGCTGACCAAGATGCAAGACAAGCACGGCAGAGAGAAGTTCCCTCTGATAGATCAAGCCTTCTATCCCAACCACAAGGAGATGGTAAGTCCGACAGGGAATCCCTCCTTCCTCCATCTTGATACTTTGCATGATTGATTCAATTGCTACGCTGAGCTGGTATGACTTGAGGCCACCGTGGTAACCTGCAGCACTAAAGTTTCTTTTATGCAATCAGTATAGGCGCCGGAATGTGATTTGTCAGGAAAATTGACGCGTCGACGGAACTTCCCAGGGACTGTCTTTGATTTGAGGTGTGAGGATAGAAATACCGGTTCCTTACTTGATGCTTATTGATCACCAGAGACACTTCCCTTGTGCAAATTTAATCGTTTTGGTCGAGTAGAGATTATTTATTGGGTATTGCAATTCGGGGGTCACTTCAGTTTTCAAACAGGCAACAATTAGCCCATCCCATGAAATATGCTGATTACATTCATGAATGCTTACAAAATGCGAGGCGTGTCCTGTAGCTTAGTGTCGCGCGCCCATGCGGTCTAGTGCACTGGACTCAAGCTGCATGGTGTTCTGATCAGCAGAGTGTGGGTTCGAGTCTCGGTCATGACACCAGTGTTCTTGAGAATGACACTTAACCATTACTGAAGGGTCCTTTTGGATGGGATGCTAAGCCGTAGGTCCCGTGTGTTGTGTAAGGTCGCCCTGGTGTTTTCTGGCATTCAGATTGCACCCACAGCACCTTGTAAAACCTTAGAAGGTGCTACATGAAATGGGTCTCATATTCATAACCCTGCATACCTGTCTTAGAAAACAATGAGCGATCGATCAGCGCTATGTGTGCCCATCTATGGTGGATACCGGCGCTTCATCATTATCATTGTCATTAAATACACCACTGTTTGACAACTGCCTGTAAGAGCGGTTGGAAAATGCTGGAACGCATAGCATCATGCCACCGTCATCATCCTCATGAAAAGGTGTGGATCTCTTATCAGCCAGTGTTTATGCGCACACATGAATATAATCAGCTATACTTCATGTGGAACAATTCATGAAGGTGTTTAGAAGTTGTGTTTGTTGTGTTGACAGCAGGTTCAGAGAACTATCTATCGCTGTGTAGCCTCACTGTCCATACCATCTCAGTCTGCACTTGAGTATTGTGAAACTAACATTTACATTGCAACAGGAATCAGTGTTTATCTGGTCGTCAAGCTATGAAAACAGAAAACCTGGTGAAAAAATATATATTACTAGTAGAAATCAAAACGGTACTTTGAACATCGATTGCAACTGGCTTCAGTGAGAAAAATGTAACCGTCATCCACAGAATAAAGTAAAATACTCTTTAACCCTAGTGTTTCTACCTCAGTAGGAAAAGTTCTTCATTTTAAATTTACATACTTGGGATGCAAAAATCCCAGAAAAATGTGCTGTTGAACTTGCTTGAGGTGAAATTTTTTAAAATTTCATGTTGATGTCGTCTCTGTTTGAACCGATTCTACGACTTCACTTGCGTGAGAGCCAGTCACAAATCTGAAGTTCCTCCGGCATGTTGGATTATTAGGGCTCTTTCATTCAAAAAGCAATGTCTAACCTACCTTAGGCTGAACATCTCTAAGTAACCAGATAGCCGCACGATGTACCACCAAATGAGATTATATCTCTCTTTTTTTATGTTTCCCATTGTATTGATTTTGTATGTTGCCTGAAATGGACTGTCTCTTAAGGAGCCAGGATTGAAAGATCCTTCATCTTCACTTTCTCCATCTATGAATTTGTATGCTGCCTGCTACTTGATTCCACCTTCTCTTTTAATTGTCTAAGATGAAGCTCAAGCTCAAATGCGCAATGGAAGACATGTAGGACTTAACGTCTTAAATGCGGAGTTCTTGTAAAGGTGAAAGCAACATTTTCCCCGCGGATTTTGGAAAATGCCGGGTACTTCCACTTTACTCCATGAAACCCCATGGGAATGTTGTCTTTTGATGTTGGCTAGGAAAGACATAGTACATGTATCAGCGGCTTATTGATTGAGTGATGGCGATAGAATTCAAACTACTCTTTGCTGAATATTATAGGGCTGAGAAATTTCAGACTCCTTTTTTGTGTGTGTATGTCTGCCTTGTGAGAGAAGTAGCTGGGGGTTGTTTTTTCTTCAGATATAAAGAAATCATGCTCTTTGATCTGCTTCTCTGGGTGCTGAGGAGACTGTTCCCAGAAGCTCCTTGAAATCTATAAGTGACTCCTGGGGTTACTCAAATGCGGCCAACACCTCCTAACAGTTTGGAAACTAGTTTCAGACCTTTTTTGTCAGCAGTGACTCTCACCCCTGGATGGTGGGTGTGATAATGCTTACAGCGTTTGCTCCATTATTGAAAGTCAGACTTAACATGCACCATGAAGTGAGTTTCGGCAAGTGTTCATGCTTTGATGTAAGTAGAAGTCTGGAAAGTTTAGATTTTTTGAAATTTCTTAATTCAAAAAGGGAACAAAAAGTGCAATTTGGTTTGTCCCGTTGGCCTTCTGTTTTTTTAAGGCATACAATGTACATAGAGGTGAGCATCTACAAAAACTATTAGTATTTAATCCCCTTTGGGTCTGTGTTGTAATTGTGTCAAGCTTGTCCCTGTGGTGGTTTCCATTGACCTACTTCTGTGAGTTTCTCACTGAATTAGGCAAGGCTGGGATCTGATTACATGCCACAACTCCTTTCTAATTAGCTGGATACTCGATCAAAGTCTCCGGATGAACTCAAGATGTTTTGGTTATAGATCAGGAGTTTGTGCGCTTTGTCTGGAGTTTTTGAAACAGACCTCCGTCAAACAACGCCGAGCGTGTCATTGCCCTCCCCCCTCCCCACTAGAAAACCAATTATAAACTGGTTTATCACAGGCCTGTGGTTTTTTTCTGATTTCAGGATTTCTCATTCATCTTCACCCTCTGGTTTTTGTTTTTAAAAAGGTGAAGCTATCGCGGGCGTGAAAATCTTAGCCCTTGTGACTCAAAACTCTTGAGTTCTATTTGAGGTGATATAGAGAGTCTAAAAATGTTACATCTCAGGCCACAGAGGCCATGGCCTCTGTTGCCCTGTGTTTGGTTGCCAGGCGCCCCTTCAAAAGTTTGCCATTATACTTCTAATGGAAGTGCCCTTTGCAAAATAAAACGGCCTTGTCCTCTCAAAGATGAAATTCTAGACCTGACACCTTGGAGGTTCAGAGGGCTTCATCTCCAGACCAGAAAGACATCACTCCCCAATTTTAATAAGGAATAGTCCCTTGTCATGTTGCAACCATCTTTGTCTTGATGCAGCCGGGTTTGCCATGCATCCTGTGTGCAACAATATATCACGAATACTGATTTTCATAACATGACAAAGGAACCAGTCTATTTTTTTTTTTTAAATAGAGGGGGAAAAACAAAATGGCTGGCCTACAATAAAGGTCTGTTGTCGGTGCACAGAAAGCGATAACAAGAATTACAAAACAGGATTTGTCTTTATCAATAAACTTTCTTTATTAAACTTAAATATTGCAAATAAGGTTGTGAAAACATACACGTTTCAAAAAAAAAATGCATAAATTAATATTATGGAGAGTTCAACAGAAATTCAGCTACCAGTGGAGTCAGACAGTTAAAAACAATAGTAAACTGTAAGCATAAATAACAATATAGCCCAACTTAAATTAAGGTCATTCATAAAAATGTATATATGTACACCTCCAGGATTTACTAAAAAATTAATAATAAAGAAATTGTACCATTCTGCTTAAATATGTAACCACAATGCCACAAAACATCTATAAGTCCCCAATTTTTGGGGGGTGTTTGGTTGTTTGTTTGTTTGTTGTTGTTGACGTTTTTTGTTGTTGTTTTGTTTGTTATATTTATTTATTTAAAGATACTTTTTCTCTCTCTCTCTTTGTCTGCAAGTACTGATCACGATATCAAATTAAACAGAGCTCAACTTCATAGAGCTGCCTAAGCACAAACAATTACTAATCACAACAAAATAATGCTTACCAGAATAAGGTTACCAGCCAAACTACCGTGTCACATGTACAATCTGTGACTGGTATCCTGCTAATTTCTGCTTAGCATAAAATTGTTAAGCAATATTTTTTGCTTAAGCAGCTCCATGAAGTTTGGGCCTCTGGACAGATATACTTGTGTGATTAACAAATTCTGAAAGATGCATTCAGGATTAGTGTATTGAACAAAGTTCAAGTACATGTACGTATACCATCTCTGATGCATCATGCTAGTTCAAAAGTGAAACTGTGGGTTTTGGAGTAGATTTGACCTTTCAAGGAAAAAGTTTCAAAACTTACAACAACGATACTTTCGTCATAATGATACATTCCGCGCCGTTAATCTCTGACCCATCCTGGAAACTTTGTGTCACCCTAAAGAAGTATAGTGTTTCTCAAATACGACTATCAAATAAGCATTCAAAGTAACTCTGACTAAAAACATATACAACCCATCTATTAACAAGTCATACCTGAATCACCGTAAAATTACATTATAGCAATATGATTATGATGGGGACAATAACAAGTTGTACACTGTTTGTTTTGGGAAGAGCGCAAACATTTAGGTAAACATAAAATAATCTTATAAATGGCTTGAAAAGTTTCATTAAAATATCTGCTACTGTTTTTCCATTAAAAAAAAAACCAAACACAACAACATTAAAAAATGTCACAAAATTATCAAGATAAAAAAAACATACGATATGCTCGAGAATGCAGACCAGGGCTTTTTGAAACCAAGATAAACACTAAATAGAAAACATTCCAAAACCTTGTTTCAATTCAGCGTGCTTTGGCCAAACTTCAAAAATTTTGGTCCAGATTGCCCTCCAGTTTTGAAAAAATTCTAGGGAGAACCCTGCTAGATCATTGGTTTTTTCCCCTCTCCAATTCTCATGTGTCACTGTTAACAGTTGCTGGAGATTGTAGTTTTTCTCAATTGGAAATAATGAATATTCAATACATAATAGATTAACCAGAGCAGCATGTACACTCATCTACGAGAAACTTAATACTGGTGTGCGATGGTGTTTGAGTTGCGAATGCAAACCAAAATATACATGTAGCCAATCATATCTTACATTACATGCTTTTTATTTAAAATATGTTACACTTACTTGTCACGTGAGAAATAATAGCAGCCAGGAATACTGGACTCACCAAGTAACGAGAGTCACACTTTGAATGTTGATGTTAATATTCTATGATTATCCTCCTTTCCGTTTTGCTTTCTACTTAAAATGTGGAATTCACGTTGTAACAGTACTTCACAAAGCTTGATTGAAAACTGAATAACTGTAATTAGTTTTTTTTTAAATGTGTGACTCATGGTACAAGGAATGTAACAGTTGAGTATGAAACAACGTCAACTGAGTGGGAGTTGTTGTGGACACTGGGTGGCAGCAAACTTACGAGGTAATTCTATCATGCTCTGAGGTGCGTGCATGCTCAACATTAAGTAAACAAAAGAAATCTTCCGTTCCATTTTCACAAAGCACTGATCCATCTTGAGATGAGCTGTCAATATTGCAATGGTGGTTTGTATGATAATTTGGGAGGCTTATCATCCTTACTGGCAGCTGAGAAGCTGAATTTTGAAGGATGTGATGGCTACAATGTTTTCGAGCCGCGAGCAGGCAAGGGCGCCTTTTGGCAGCCAGCCACATCGACCCATAATATGACCACGGAGCACAGCCAGATACCGAAAGTCTTTGAGTTTTTCCCGGAGGGAGGAAAACCGGAGGGCCCAGAAAAGAACCCTTGCAGCATTGGAGAGAACCAATGCACAAGTCTACTCACATAATGCCTTAACTGGGATTAGAACCAGGGCCACAGTGGTGAGAGGCTAGCGCTTTACGCACCAGCCACCCATGCCACCGAAAGCATTTTTTACTATTCTGTATGCCCATACTGTATGTATTGTGACATCACACTTTGTTTTGCAATTAACGTTGATACACATCTTAAGATCAATCTTGGCTCTTTGTGAAATCCAGCCATTGTGTGCCAGCTTCAGTGTAGCGTCCCAATCGCCCACATTATTTGACAGTAAAAGAATAAGAATACATTATTTTGATATCTGGGCAACCATGATTTGTAGTTTAGCTGGTGCTCTCTCAGACTCTACCAATCTAATTACACCTATAATTTTACTCAACAAGTTACTAGATCCAACCACCCTTTTCAGTTGCCATACAGTGATGCTTGTGGGCAAGTATGCAGAAAACAATGTAGAACCTTACTGCATTTGAAACTATCGTTTGAAATGATTAATAATAGCGGCTGAATTCTGAGACTGTGATCATTAAGGAAAGGTTGATATATAGGAGCCATTAGCGGCTGGTGTTGGAGACTATGATTACCCCTGTAATGCTGAAGTGCATGAATAAATTTCAAGGTGTTATGTTGTTTTTACAAAAACGCTTTCTCTCAAGGCACTGTAGCATAGTGTAGCGTAGAAAATTTTGTTTTTAAAGGTACAAAAAGGGGGTGTTCAAAAATGCTTTAGAAAATTTCTCATACAAATGTGCATCTCTTTTACACTTTTAAGAATCTGGTGTCCAGGTTAAAAATGTGCTGTTCATACTACAAAGGTGGATTCACATAAAAATAGCATTTGAATAAGTTGTACAAGATGTTTTTTTTCTTTGGTTACACTGGAAGGATGTGAATGTTCATCGATGGAGATCCTTCTTCTTGCCTAGAAATGTCCGGTTTGACTTTGTACAGTTCTGGCTCTTCATCAGCTCGGTGGTCTTGAACCACCTGCAGGCGCCGCCGTCGTGCTTGACACAGGAGGAATGGAGGTTCTGACATTGGCCGTTCATGGGATCCCAGAGGCAGCTCTCTCCACTCTCGGCTCGCTCCTTCTCTTGTTGACTGCAGGGGGAGAAGGCGCCGCAGGCATCAATCTGTAGGAGGGGGTGGGGGGGGAAGAGAGTGTCGATTGAGTGTTGTGTGACAAAACAAAAAATAAGCATCAAATATCCGATGCTGTGTTCCTATTTGTTCAGAATGATGGTGTATCTTCAAGGTGGGTAAGACAAAGATTTGTCTTTCTCCAAGGTGGCTTTAGAAGTCAAACCTCTGTGAAAGTCAAACATCTGAGTTGACTGTCTCAGCTGTGAGACTTTGAAATTCAAACAACTGACTGGGGTTGCAAGCAGAAAATCTCTGCTGTAGACTCTTATAATGTGTCTGACTGCAAGTTTCGGTATGTTGTAATGTGAAAGTTCTCCAATGAGACAATAAATCAGTTTCTGCGAATTTTTGTAATGAAATATTTGAATGTCAATACTGAATGTTGAACCATGGTTTGGGAATATTCACTTAGTATGGATAGAGTACAAACACAGCCAATATTTTTTTTCCAGAAGCAGCTAAAAATAAATTTAAAAGCATTGGAAAAACCCAGTTAATGATTTATTTTTTCTTCAAACTGAGCTGTTAACCCACAATGAGGGTGTCAAATTTTCATATATTTGTCAGTGGCCGGCTAATCAAATCAATGCTTTTAAAGTTTGTCAGTTTAGCGTTAGGTGGACGGCAGCTCGGCTCGTTAACACTTTCACTGTAATGGAACACTGGACTAACTCAATTAAGTGAGATTCGATATGACTCCCCGTTTAACGAGAGATCGTTAACGTGTAATTTAATCTGGCAGTAGTAATTAGTCTGTCTTGATCTTTTCCTAAGGAAGAGGACTGTTCCTCATCAAGATGGCTGTTTTTTCCTTGATTGCTCCCTAAGGAGTTAAAGATGCAACACATCATTTTGTTTTGCTTCAATCTTGAAAAAAACAAAATCCTGATGCAATTTTTTTTTATTAGTTGGACCATTTTTGCTTTCCCCCGACGAATAGATTGAAAGGTACTATAATAAGCTCATTTTTAGAAGAGAGTTTTTAGAAGTATGAGGTAAGTCAGAATTGCCGCGCCATCATGCGTTGTCATTAGCAACACCCTTATCAACAGTTGTAGCAACAGTCATGGTCGTAGATGTAGCCGCCAATTCGAATACGGCCTATCAGTGTGTAGGTTTAAGAATTGTAGTTATTTGCATCGGTGATAGAGTATTGTTTGGGTTTTGCTGGCCTCTTGTCACAGGGCCTCTCGGTGAATTAGACTGAGAGGGGCATGTGAATCCCACCCGTGTAAGTATTTTTTTCCCTGCTGGTCTTTAAAAGCACAGTCCTCATCACCCATCTATTCCCTAATACCTGATTCAGTTTCTGTTGGGACGAATGCATCTGATCTCGGTACAAAGCTATATGAATTTTATCCTCTTTTTTTTTTTTTTCAATTTTCCATTTAGATATCCCCAAATCAAACCGTTTACTTTTTAGATTACAGTCTGTAAATTAAGAACATTTAGTGCTGTTTTTATTTTGCCTTACCTTGCAGGAGTCACAGTTTTTCTCGTACCAATATCGAAGTCCCCGTCGTTGATTTTTTGAAATCTTCTCCCATGGTTCTCTCCAGTTACAATTCGTAAACTTAAGTTTTGCTGCAGAAACCTTGCCTGTAGAGAAATGACAGAAAGGAAATGAAATTTAGTTCGGCATATTGGGTCCCAGTCACCAAAAATTGTCCCACATTGAATGTACATGCCGTTTTTTTTTTTTTTTTTTACACTGACCTGAACCCCATGTGCTCATCATGAGGAAATGAAATGGTCGAAACCATTTGCCTTAGTTTTGTAAATTTCTGTTTGCTTGCATTTTTTTCGATTCACTTGTTTGTCATTTGAAAGACAATTTTAATTGATTCTGTTCGCATTTAGTCTAAATTGATAGTTATATTCGGTTTATGATGTTCCAAGTTCATCGACCAAAAACACATTATCCATGATCTGGTGGTGTGAGGCATAAAATAAAAGTAAAATGTATATTCTCAACAGAGGGCGCTATTCTTCTTTGATGTGAAACCATCAGGTTGAGTTTTTGATCGGCAGTTGTATTCACAGCATGATAGGTTGGAGTGGAATGTTGTTGTACTTGTTCTTAAACTCAAAGTCCAATATTTATTTTGTTTCAAATGAAATAATTCAAGAGATACAATTGATTAGATAGAATAAAGCTGCTGTTGTAATTGTATATATTTGTAGATTTTAAATTAGATGACATTCAAAGAACACAATGTTGATCTGGTGTGTGCAGCATTATTTTTGAAGACAAAAGAGGCAACTTTATGATTATGATGTTCTCATAACATTCTAGAAGCAAGACAAGTGGTCAAACAAGGGAATTGAGTGTCAAACAGTCAGTTTCTGAACTTGTTTTGTTACCATTCAGTTGCACCAACATTCAGCGTGTTTATTCTCTGTGCAAGAAAGCATTGACCTATTAGAGGAGACTGTTTACTATGTTCAAGGTAGTTTGGTCTCACAATGTTACCTGAGGCTCGACTTCGAGCATTTCAATTTCCGTGTGGACATGACAAACTCACCCATAATGACATAGGTTTTTCCAACCTCCAGGTTGGCCACTCCGCACATGGATTCGTAATAGGATGTGTATAAGTCGGGGTGACTCCCTTCTGCAATGAATTGATGCCCCTTGTAGACTTCTCGCACCCAAACCTTGTACGATCTCTCTGCGCTTGTCAACACCGGTAGAGGGAGCTGTTGTAAATTATGCGTATTGAAGCCATTCTTGACGACCATCTTGACGGATTTGATGCGCACTTTGATCACTGAAAAGATTGAATAATTATACTTGAATGAGTTTGGAATCTTGTATTTTTTTTCCCATTGAGAGTTGACCAAACAAAGGGGCCTTTATCAAACCTCAGCTCTGGCTTGGGCTCCGGCACCAATTTTGGAACAGTCTGCGTCAACACAACATCAAATGGAGCCCGGAGCCGGATTGGGAGCCAGAGCTGGAGCCGGAGACGGAGCCAGAACTGGAGCCAGAGCCCAAGCCAATGTTTTCAAAGCCCCAATGCTGGAAGGTCAAATAGTCGCAGCCGTACTTGGTATACGATTGCTGTTGTACACAGGGAATATGAGATAGATGGAGGCATGTACAAGGGATCTTTTAGAGGATGAAAAAAGGCGACTGTTATGAGAAGCAATTCATGGGGGGGGGGAGATTTAAATTACCTTAGAAAAAGTAGGAATAACATCACTTCAATGATGCCTTTATATTCATATTGTCTCATTCACAAGCTTACATTAAAATTTACAAACAACGTTTGTAAAGAAGTCTACTTTCTCTAAATCTCTGACAAACTAGGTGACCTGTGTGCACATCACTCCAGTGATTAAGGCAGACAACTTTAGTTGGTTTCAACTCCCTAGGCGTCAAGAAATTTGATTACAGTTGCATCACTTCATTGACTCCAAAGTTTTTTTGGGAAAACAAAAAACTCAACTTAACAGTATTTGTAATTGACCTAGTCAAATGGTTTTGCATTTCTGCGAAATTAGAGAAAATCTGTTGAGATAATTTCTGGTGGTGACCATCTACTAGCCTATGTCCTATTTACAAGTGCTTTTAGAAATAATGATTGCCTGCTGACGGCCGACTCAACTGCTTGACAATTTCATGAAAACTGAAGATTCCTTTGTCAAGTCCGTGATATGTGGGGTAGCCACATGGTTGCATCTCCACAAAAGGCACATCTTGAGCTTTAACCCACATACACCCGTTTCAAATCAATTGATTTTGTTGTTGTATTTATCATTACTATATATTCATCACCCTTTTTGCCACCTATTGTGAAGGAGTGACAGAAGTTATAATAAATGATACACACATGTGGTTTTGTGTCAAGATGGACGCCATGGAACCATCCGGCCTGCTCCCAAGGCATGCAAACATTATTCCAGTTGGTACAACCCAAATAATGTGATCACACACCTGTTGCTTCGGCAAACAGCACTATCTGATGGCAAACTACCTGCATCAATTGTTGCTGGTAGATAAAAGATAATTGTTTGTTTGCACAATAGTAAGCAAAACCAGTGTGCAAACAATGGCACACTTATCTTGTGGATTTTTCATGACAATAAAATTCAGCCTGAAAAAAAAGGAATGGCAACAAGTGTAGGGAGGATTTGAGTTGGAGTTTGTTCGCCATCATGCTTTAATTTTGTTTTGTTTAAACATGCCAAAAGAACTTTTTGTCAGTTGTCAGTGTGTTGTATGAAAGGCACTGCTTTGGTGTCAATTGATTCCTAACTAAAGCATAATCACACTTTCCAATGTTGTGTAGATTGCAGAAACTAATTCACAATCAATTGCTTTTTGAATTCAAACTGCAGCTGTCCCAGTTATCAATAATTCGTCAGTTAAACTTCTGTCATTGTACAATTGATGTGGGCGTGCTTTTTTTTTTTGGAGGGGTTGTACAAGGCCACAGAGCGAAGCGACTAACAGGCCTTGCTTTGACAATGAACTTGTTTGAATAAAGCTGTGAAATAGTCAGCTGGCTGTAACCGCCGCCGCTAAGAAATAAAACGGTAAATGAATGGCGTCAGACAGTCAGACTTGGAAGCGACCCAAGAAGAGAGCCGGCCGCGTTCGTACACTCACCAAGGAAGAATTTCATTAACTCCTGTTTTTGCCACTTTGGTGTGTTTGTTTGTGCAGCAAAGTTGTCTCATTGAAATCTGTTTTGGTTCAGTGGCCCAGTAAGCCCACTCTCCATTGTGACAAATTAAAAGAACGCAGGAAATATAACAAGCCTGAGGGCATGGTGGCACACGACGCCACGCGAAGCCACGCGAGCGGGGAATCCTGAGCCACATTGTTCCGCTATCATCGTTGTGGCCAAACAAAGAGAAAAGCTATGTCACTAAGAAGCTTAAGCGCTGCCCAGCATTGTCTGCCCCTGCCCAAATTTTCGGCTTTCATTCCGAGTACCCGCTCCATTGATTACTAAAGGGTGTGTGGGACAAAAGAACATCTGCATGGCGCGTGCTTGCCAACAATGAGTGTCCATGAATACGAGCTGTAGAAGTGTCCAGGCAACCCAAATAAAAGCCACTGGAAATTTCTGTAGCTTTACTAGCTTAAATCAATTACTTCTTAGATGGGTTTTCTTTGTGACTATAAACCGCTGTGGAAGTAACTTTGGGGTGGGGGGACACCACATTTATTGGATCTTCTTTAAGCTCATAAGCGGCATCGCTCTTTCTCGGAAGTCTCAGTTTGTTCATACGGTTTGGTGGTGAATGCTTGATAGAATTGACTGGACTTTAGGAAAAGTTAAAAGTAATCTGGAATAAGCTGTTGATTGGGTTCTTGTTGGGATAATACTGGTGGGCTGGGGAAGAGATACTCTTAAGTCAGTGGTCTTTCAGGAATGTGATGAATATCAGTGAGGCTTTCTGAGGAATAGATGTTTGGACTGAATGGCTTTTTTTTTTTTTTTTTTTTTTGGTGTGGACTGTTCTAAGTTGAGTGCGTTTATTATATTGTCAAGCTTAACCAGAGGAAAGCCAGAGTAGGAGTAACCCTTTTTTTCAGTGAAAATCATTCTACTTTTGTTCTTGCCAACTTCTGCTTGACACTGAAGACAGTGGGTCTGCTGAGGGATGTCTTAAGAACATTAGTATACAATTAGCTTTCTTGTAATGACATACCCTGAAATCTATGCAATTTAGTCCATATTCAAATCAAGTAACTAAAACACAATGAAATATTATCAAAGAATAGACGACAAGATGTAACAAAGGTGCTTCTAATAATTAAAATATACTTTCTTATTCCAACTTGGCTTTGTGAGATAATTTACAAATGATGATCTACCAACATGGATTCTGGATTGAAGTTCCACCCTTTCCCTATGAAGGGTTTAGAGTAAAGAGGGCTGACAATTTCAACAATTTAAAACTGGATTTTGTCTCAACCATTGATCGCCTGCCTGGAAGCTTCTATTTGAAAGCAACTTGGTTCAGAATGGAGACTGTGCCTTAGTGTAGTTCAGAACCCCACCACAACTCGAAAGATTATTTCCATGACCAAACTGGATTGTATTTTGGACTGTATTTCTATCATGCTAAGCTTCAAAGATTGTGCCAGACCCATACTTTGGTAAATTTTCATGGAATTGAACGAAAGTGATACACACACTTGGAGATTGGGGAGGGGAGGGGTTAGGAATAAATGCTCACATTGTGAATGGGGGTGGTACTTAGCTCTCTGCTATTAGTATTTGGACCAAGTTGAGCGGAGAGAGTAGGCGTATGATGATCACCATGGATGATGGCCCAAGCGTAACCAGCCAAATCCCACTGTTTCTTCCCTGTCCCTTTGATTGATCTATAATCATCAACCTTTCTTTAGAATGTTGTGGTTCACAGCTTAGAATGCAATTCAGAATTGTTTTTGTTTTGAAATGTGTTGTCAAGAGAAATGCACAGTTTTTTTAATCTGAAGAAACAAGAAGGAAACTTACCGAAATGTGAGTTGCAGAAGTGATGTTGTGTGTGCTGTGGTAAACATGAGCAGGATGAGGCGGTCTGTAGATTACAAATGAGTATCACCACCACGAGCAAACAGACAGACACAGCCACTGAAGTTGCTGTCATCTTTGCGCCGTTGATTTTTTTCTTTTTCTTTTCCCCTCTCTCTCTCTTCGGGTCCGATTTCACAAAGTTCTACTCGCCACGCCGGGCAATTCTAAGGTGACGGCAATCCAGCACTATTAGCATGTACAAATTTGTCCCGTGCGCACACCTTCACTCTGTGAACCCCAAACAACAACTGAATGCAGGCTGACACTAACGCTGAGCGTAGTAGTACCCCACTGCAATATCGATCATTGTCGAACGCAGCTGCTTTATTGACTTAGTAGTCTGTGTTTACCAATGAGAGGCAACCAACCAATGCAAGACCCAGGGTAGCGAGAGCCCCCCTCATGTCCCCTTTGTTCAACTTGTGCAAACCCACAGCGTTCTCCTCAAACAATACACCTGCCATGTGGGGTGGAACAGACGTTGCCAATTGTCCCCGGCACCAGCCAAGTCAAGTAACATCTAATTAACAATCAGCAGTTTGTTGGTGGATTAGCATATTATGGGTGGAGGGGCCTGGTGTGTTTGTCTATAATATAATAGAAAAAAAAGAAGCTTGGTTGCACTTTGTCCGTGGTGCAATTAATACTTCAAGACAAACACACTTGAGCAAATTTACTGGTAGTTCCCCCAAAGTAGCCTGAATTCAACTTCATGCACTTTATCAATAACTGGATGGGTTTGTGGGTAAATGGTAGACTCTTCCAGTCATCGGCCACTCAAAAATTCATTCCCTGTTGAGAAAGCATGGCACTATTGGTAGTAAATCTAAAATTCCAATACTTAATGTTTATGACAATAGCTTCAAACAGCTTATGCCACTAAGTATTCATGGTTGTTGTGGAAATTTACATTGTAATGTTTGAAAGTTTATTTAAATAAACTACTTTCAGCTTTTATTTTGACTGGAGAAGTTAACCTTTACTTAAAGGTTCAAGTAGGTTTGATTCACCATTGGTAATGGTTGAAATAGTCATAAACTTTATCTAATCTCAAATCTTGCTCTTTTAAAAAAAACTTTAGTACTGGTGCAAATGTTTTGGAGAAGTATTGTCTTAAACGTCATCGTGGGCAAAAGAAAGTGTTCCCTGACACTCCATTTCTTTCAATTCACCAAATAGAAAAATTAGCTTAATGTGCAAAATATACCGGACAACAAAACATTACCTTTCATTCTGCAGACTCTTGAAAGCATGACCAACTTATTTCATGAAACCATGGAGGTAGAATTGAAATGGAGACCATGGCCTTTGTTGCCCTGGTCTTGGCCTTGGTGCCCCTTCAGAAGTTTCCCATTGACTTTATAAGATTTCCCAGTGGAAGTGCCCTGTTTATTGAAATGAAAGTTTTTGAAGGAATATCACCAATGATTTTCAGGCATGTACTTTTTTTCAGCTGATAAGCTGATTTCCTCTTCTTCTTTGTTGGTTTAAAATAACAGTGGCATAGAAAACTGAAAAACATTGTATAAAGTTAATTGTAGTTTTTGGCATTCCTCTGTTTTTTAATTACAGAGTTGCATGCCTGGATTTATCATAAAATTAGACAGTTGTAGAGACCTCCATGGTTGCAGTAACAGGGCCTTTCCCAGCATAGCACCAAGGCTTTGGGGATGCACAAACCTTAGACAAACATCTCCCTCTCCACAAAATGAACCCAAAACAGACTTGTCCAACATGCTTGCATTTCCTACCATCTGAACATAGGTTTTCACTTTAGGACTTGAGCCTTTGATAGTGTTTCACAGGGAAATAAGGCAGTGGGCTTTACACATGTTGTAATATTGTTGATATTGATATGTAACTGTTAAGCTAATTGTAACAAAATACATTAGTTGATCTTTCTGGGGTTTGGTTTTCTTTCAAAAAGAGGATGATGAGAGCCTTTTTAATTTTTTTATTTTTTTCCCCCTAAGGAGGAGAGGGCCAGACTAAAAATTTGCTGGGATGGTAGAACTTAGAAGTCTAAACTATGGGTAAATTAAATCAATCGTTGAAAGGGTGGTGCCAAGATGAAGTGAAAACACATAAACAATTTAGTCTTTTTGGAAACCCCCCTCCCCCCCCCCAAAAAAAAAACCCCCTAAAACTCCAAACAAACAAAAACTCACAATAACAACAACAACAACACCACAAAAACTAACTAGAAAAGAATTAGGACGGGGGCGATCAAGTGGTGTAAGTCTTTACTTGGCCTCATTATAATCTTATCACAAGAAGCGAATTGCCAACTTTAATACTGATGTCCAGGATGGCAGAAATGACACAAAGAGCCTTTGAATAAAATAAAAAACCTGCCAAGAAATTGGACTTTGGAACAGCCTGTTGTGTTATGGATCCTGCACTCAACCCATGTTTGAACAAGTACAGGTCTAGTTCATATGTTTAGAAGTGTTGTTAGCATACCATGCTGCTGTGTTGTGCATAATCTACATACTGTCTGCATTTGATGAGCTAAGACGAGTGGAATGTTTCTTTGTTGAGAAGTGGAAACCAGTGGGGGCTCTTTATTCAAAAAGATCAATACCAACAATCGATAGCCCACAATTTGTGGTTACATTAGGTCCAGGCAGTTTGGACCCACATCAAAAAGGATTCACATTTTTTGAAAGCACAACAACATGAAATGATATGTGCTTTCGAAGTCGGACATACAACTTTTTAGCTATAATCAGCCTTGTTTTGTTTTTTTATTTCTCAGCTGTGTCATTTAAAATTAATAACCACAGTACAAAGCCTGGCATTTCCGACAGGTTATTATTTTTTTTGACAAACTGCAATTGCAGGCCCGAAAAGATTAATTTATATTTTGTCACTTTCTTACTTTTTCTTGACTCAAAAATGATAGGAAAAGTTTTAGTCTGGCTCTTTCCTCCTTAAAACAATAATAATAGAAAATAACAAAATTTAAAGACTCTCATCTTTCTCTTAATAAACAAAATCCCAAAACAGGACAATCAGCTGGTGTATTTTGTTTTTATTTGAACCCTATGACTGCATGGTCAAAATAAGCATTTTGTCCACAAAAGCCCTGTCATACATAAACTGCTATTGGTTGTTTCCACTCAAATGTGACAATCCTATTTGATTAAATCTTCACAGGATGATTGAGTATGGTGCACACATTGGAAACTTAATGGATGAGACTAAATTTACATGCAGAAAATGTTTCAAGCTTTGCATGATGTCTGTTCGGAAGTTATCATTACTAGTAAACTTGCGGGACGGTACAACCAGGTATAAATCTCTTATGGGAGGAGTGGTGTTCGCGACGTTTCTAAACAAAACACTCTGCTCCTTTCCAGGAAAATTGACTCTTCCAAACACCAATGATGGAATATACTTTCCAGGTTTTATTCTTTGTCTGTAGTGCAGTGGATTTTCTGGTGGAGTGTGGGATTTGAAAGTTATTGATTTTAGGTTTCCCCGTGTGTCGTTCCTGTTGACTAAGCTTTATTGATAAATCCATAATGAGTGGGCAGTATCCTGACGTCCCTTCGTAGCTTGTGGATCCCTGTCTTTGTTTTCCTTGTCTCCGACAGAATCAAAAACACCCCCTGAAGACCGGCTGTAATTAGAACCACGGTCCAAAACAACAACAACAAACGAGTGTCATTAAAAAAAGCAAAAGAATATGGCGGTATAAACAGATGTATTGTGTGTTACGTAAGACCGCTCTGTGACTAATTTTGTGTCGAATCTATGATAGGAAGGAAAAACAATCTCATTCTTCTTTGTGTGGTCTTTGCTAAGAATCCCTGGAAAGACTATAAGGATGTTGGGGTAGGGGGTGTTGGACTGTCATTTTATAAAGAGTACTGGAAACCAGTATGATTCATGTCTGCTTAGAATCCAGCTTTTGTCTTGTTTTCGTAGCAAGCAATACAGTTTGGTGTTATCTTCCTTTCCATCCCCCTAAATTTCCAGTTACTCGAGTAGTTATTGTTTTTGTTTTTTGAGGGAGAGTGTCGAGGCTGAAACTTAGTCAACCGTTGCATGCTACAGTGTCATGCTAGGGTGTCATGGACGAGCGGTTTATAGCAACGGATTCAAGTTCTGGTGGTTAAGTCATTGGGGTGTGGGTTCGAATCCCGGTAGATGCTTTACTATAATTGTTTCTCTTAACAAAGGGGTATAAACTGGTACCTGCATGCGAGGGGAGAGGTTGATATTGTGTTTGAAAAAGCCTTCAGAGCGCCACAGCAGCCCAGGCTGTATACTCCCCAGGGAGCTGAGAAAGATGAGAGGAATGCCATTGGCCCAATGACCATGGCACTAATGTAAAGCACATTGATACGTTATTGTTAAATGCGCTATATAACACACAGATATTAATATTATTATTGGAAGTGTTTGTGTCTTGACTGTGTGAACCCACCAGGTGTACTTCAAGGGGTGAATCATTTTCTTTTTCTTTCAGGGTGGGGTGGTTGCAACAATCCCTGATTTCCTACTGCCCAGTCTTCCTTTGTTGGCCTGTGGGGTTAATCACCATCGTCCCTTCCTTTCTTGCTTTCCTTGAACTTTTTTCCTCCTTGAATCGTCTTCTCCTTGAAGGTAATCATGACAGTGCAGGTCACGGTATTGGATTAAAGAACATGCTTGCCTATCATTTTGGGAATGTTCCAGCACCCAAGTTGGTCGGCAAAATGCTTCAGTTATTCATTTGCAAGAATTTGGATATGGTTTAGTATATAAAATGAATAACTGGTATTCAATTGAAGAAAATGCTCGCCTATCATGTTGAGAATGTTACGGCACCCAAGTCGGTCGTCAAAACGCCAGTACTGCTTCAGCTATCCATTTGCCGGTTAAATTTTAACATGGTGTAACATACTTCTGGGGTAACAAGTTGAAAGATAATTCGGAAATTTATTATGCTTTATCGTATCAACAGGAGCTATTTTTGTATAGTAACATCCAGATTGGTAAAATCTGATGCCTATTTTGAGAAGTGTATTCTTTAGAATATGATAGTTGAGAAATCAGAGAATGTCCTGCTTCAATAGCGTACATGCATACAGGGGCTCTGTCCGCACCTCTGCTTGGGCTTTGTTTGCAAAGACTTTTTTTCTATGAAATCAGATCTTCTTTTAAATTTGTATTTATACAAAATTCTTGAAAAAAGGAATACCAATTACAATTTGTTACAAATTCAATTTTTATATAATACAAATAATATGTTAACATTTATGTTGAAACAAGATTTAAACTTGGTTCTCGGAGGATACTTAAAAAAAATAATAAATCTGTTTGCCAATCATAGGTTTAATGATAACATGAAATTTGGTTTGGCGAATATCTTAATTGTTTTTACAAGTAAACGGAAACAGAGGTCAAGTCTTATTCTCAGGTTTTCTTTGTTAATTTTACTTTCCCAACAATATGATATATCTTTTATTGCCAAACTACATTAAAGTAAAGTATTTGTGCTCACATAAAACTCAATATGTTTGGGTCCCAGGAGTTCGAGTTCGCGCAATACTTGCACAGTCTATACTGGCATGTTAACAGTACTCTTACAATTGTGACAAGAATTTTTTAATTTCTTTTGAAAAGCAGGACTTAGCTGTCTGCAATGCCTTTATTCCAATGCTTTTGCCATATTTACTATGTCTGTCTCAATTCCATCATCTCTTTCTGAAGACCTCTTTCTTCAGCTCCCTTTTGTCACCTTCCACCCTCCCCAGCAATATTTGCTGCAATCCACTGAGGATCAATTAATCATTCTCCTGACAGCTTGATGAGTAATACATGGTTAGGTTGCCAGTCATTAAGAGTCTAAAGTCTAATCCCTGCGTTAGAACTTCATCTAATAGAGTCAAGGGAGGATTCTGTCCCTGAGGCTAGTTCTTCAACCTTGGTTGATAGCTCGATGGCAGAACCTAGCTTGCTAATGACAAGTAATGTGGATCAAGTCTTATGCGAGCGTATTTGATAGCCCCGATGGTAGAACCTAGCTTGCTAATAACAAGTAATGTGGATCAAGTCTTATGCGAGCGTATTTTTTTGCAACAGTGATGCTGGGTTTGATTCATATTTCCGAATGAAAGGTCGATGCCAATTTTTTTTATGAGTATTTTGCTGTGAATTTACGTTTCAAAATTGTGCTTTTCTTTGGCGTTATTGTTGGGCACGACTGACAGTAAACAATGACGTAAAACTTCAAACTTAAGATTTCAACAGGCCTCAAATTCTTGTTTTTTTTTGCAGTTGAAATTAAGTAACAAGGCTTTCATAAAGAACAGAGCTAACACGAACACCACCCTATGACCAGAGGCCACTTACATACTGCTTAGCATACAAAATAAACAAAAACCTTGATAGCATCAAAACTTTCACCGAGTTGGTTTACCAGTCAAAGTTTTAAGAAATGTACATCAGTTGGACTGGTTCCCTGTCGCTGTTTTTTCTTTTGTCGAGCACTATTTTCTGCCGTGAACAGCTTTTATAAAACCTGGCCCAGGTGTACCTTTAGAGTCATTCGCGGCCGGCCGTTCCTGACGGCCATAGGCCCATTAGGAGTCACTCACCCATTTTGATTTCTGAACCAGGTGAATTAATTTTTTTCCAGTGAATTTCCCGCTGTTTTTGCGTCAATTATGCGTTGGCATTGGGGCGAGACAGATTCAATAGCACTAGTTGTTGGCAGACGCAATGTGTGAATGCCCTGTGGAGATAAATTGCTCAGCTCTGGTCTGTTAAATAGGAAGAAAAAAAAGTACGGTCATTCCAATTCACCAGTTTTTAACAAAACAAACTGTTAAACTGTGGTGAAAACATGTGACAATATCATCCCATTTGGCACTGCTAACTTTTGGAGAATAAGATAAAATGGGCTTGATTTTGTTTCCGCATGATGCATGTTAAAAATGCCCAAAGTAAAGAAGTCACCTTTTTGTTGATAAGATTTTCTTGGTTATCCCTCTTCCCATCGGAATGGATTATCTTATCAGCAGCCTACGAAAAAATTAAAGTAATAAATAAATTGAAAGCCTACAAAAATACCACAGAGAAAGTTCTCACGAGCAAACACCTCAAGCACTTAACAAAAATTACAAGAGCATTTTAAGTAAATTCACAGAGACGCTCAAGGGAAACTTGAGACTAGTGTAAACCTCAAACTTCAATAAATGACTTAATACATTGTAATTAAATTCATGTCTAAAAAGTCCTATGAAATTGCCGTTGGAGCATATAGGACCTACAAAAAAATGGTACATAGGGCCTATGGAACACTGGTGCCTAGGGCCTATGGAACACTGGTGCCTAGGGCCATGAACACTGGTGGCTAGGGCACACTAAACACAGGTGCCTAGGGCCTCTGGAACACTGGTGCCTAGGGTCAATTAAACAAAGGTGCCTAGGGCCTACGGAACACAGGTGCCTAGGGCCTACGGAACACTGGTGCCTAGGGCCTACGGAACACTGGTGCCTAGGGCCTACGGAACACTGGTGCCAAGGGCCTACGGAACACTGGTGCCTAGGGCCTACAGAACACTGGTGCCTAGGGCCTACGGAACACTGGTGCCTATAGGGCCCATGGAACACTGGTGCCTAGGGCCTACTGAACATAGGTGCTCAGTGCCTACGGAACACAGGTGCCTAGGGCCTACGGAACACTGGTGCCTAGGGCCTACGGCACACTGGTGCCTAGGGCCTACCGAACACTGGTGCCTAGGGCCTACGGAACACTGGTGCCTAGGGCCTACGGAACACTGGTGCCTATAGGGCCCATGGAACACTGGTGCCTAGGGCCTACTGAACACAGGTGCTCAGTGCCTACGGAACACCGGTGCCTAGGGCCTATGATACACTGGTGCCTAGGCCATACAAAACACTTAATTCTACCCTCCTTCCCAGTGTTAGTTTTGTCCTCGGTTCAGCAATTATTGAATGAAGTGCTACTGCCCTCTGTTGGCAAAGAACTAAACAGGATGCAGGATCCTTCTTCTCTTGAATGGCAGCATGTACATGTAGCTCATCCAGGATGTCTGGATAGTCATGTCCAGTGGGCACAATCATACGGGAAGTTTGAAATTGGGATACGTTGTTGAATAAGTATTTATAATAGATGATCATTTATGAAGCATATTTTACAAGATCAAATTGGGGGAAACGAGAATTGTTATATAAAAAAACTTTATACAAGCCTGTAATGCTTTTGTGCTGTGCATATGATGTCACAAGCTAAAACAGCACCCTTACTGAGGTGAAAAAAGGACCTATCATTGGCTGTGAGTTGTGCGTGGCGTGTTGACACGAACATGCATGCTTCGGTTGCTTGACCTCAGGGAGTGGCGTCCTGTACAACATAATAATGAGAGTGATTTGTGAACTAGTTTCCCTTAAGTTTCACCGAGTTCACTATCTCTCTGTTACACCTCAGCCGGGAGATTCCTGGTGTCCAGGGGAGGATATTTACAGGTCCGATTTTCATTTTATAAATAGGGACCAGACTTTTCTCTTCCAGCCTCAAGTTGGTGAAATTGAGTTCATTTGAAGAAATAGTAGATGGCTGCATGTCTTAACGAGATGTGTTTGCATGCTTTATTGAAAATGTGAAAGGGCTACTTCATTAGGGGTTTAAGTCCACCGTTGGAAATCGTAAAATAAGCCAAAATACAAAAACAGACAGTGAGAACATCATCCCTCCTTTGGTTATTTTTTGGGGTGACCCAGTCAGATACATTCACACCCACTGACCCCCACTCAACCCACCGATTGTTTGGGGGTGGGGGGGGGGGGCTGTCATATACATTCCCACCCACTGACCCCCACTCAACCCACTCATCATTTGAGGGGACCCTGTCACACATACATTCCCACCCACACAACCCACGTAATGAAAACTTCAACCCAGTTTAGAACAAGATCCAGAGTTCCGGAACATGAGGCAGCCCTGCGCCCTAACGAGGTTTGAGCTAAGGAGTCAACTGACACTAAGCCCCCATATAGTTCCTGTAAACACCCCCTCCATCTTTGCGACCACCTGTTGATCCAGCTCTCTCCTTACCCAGGTGGCCATCATCCAATCCCAAATCACATTTTCTTCTACCTTCTTTCTGTTTTGGGCGACTCTGTCAGATCATGGCAGCCTGCTTATTTTGGCCGGCCTTGGCTACTATTTTGAGCGAGAATAGTGTAACAAGATCGTGTTTTTCATTAAGGTTTCCGGTATGGTATTGTTTTCCATTGGAATGATAATGAAATGAATTCTGATTAGATTTGGTGTAGAGTCACATTTGTACGTGCATGTGTTTTGCACTTTTGGTTTGTTTGCATTTTCCAGCACTGAGGCACCTTTGTTGGGGGACTTTATTAAAGTAAAATGCTTTTTCATGCTACAGGATTGGAGGGAAACAAACTAATTTTTTTTTTTTTAAAGTTATACTTGAATTCAAATTTGTAAAAGATTACAGACAATTTTTTTAAATAACAATAAAGAGAATTATATTCAATATTTGGACAGCCATTTTATTATCCAAAGTACTGAAAAATTTGTATACAATAATTAGATTTCTATATGGTTTAGATATAATTATATTAATGTACAGAATGAATGAAACACCATTTTTTAAATATATATAATTGACTTAAATGCTACAACATATGCACATTAAAATATTTCAAGAAAATAGAAGCTTCAAATGTGCCTCAATATGGGCCGGTTTAAAAAAAACCAGTTGAGACTTCCTGAATGTACAATATCGTTTTATATCACCTTCTCAGTCCTCTTTAGGTACCCCTTCGGTTCCTCACAACAAACTACCCGTCACATTCTTGTCGGCAATGTGAACCCGTTCCTCAAGTCCCTCCCCCCTCTCTCCCCCTCCAGACCTTTATCATGAATCATCCATCTTGTATTTCTCCCATTCAAATCAGTGTAACTAAAGTGAGGCTGAATCGGCAGACAGTCTGGACGATTCTTGGTTTTAGATTTGAATCAGTATGCAGTACTAATATTGCACACGGGGGACTTGACAACGATGGTGTCAGCATGATAAAAGGTGTCTGACCTCAACCTCAAGTGTTTATAATACAGGCATGATATTCATCCTACTTTAGTCCGATTTCTGATTTGTCTTTTTACCCATGGAAACAAAAATGTGATTAAACAGCCCTGAAAAGTCCTCTAAACCCTACACCATGTGCACATGTAGGTCAGCCCTTGAACTCCAAGGAATGTTCCTACTTATTTCCAATGCCTGATTTTAATTAATATTACCACTAAGGATTTACCTCTCTACCTTGTATTTGAAAAAAAAAAATTAAAAAAATTATCAGGTCAGTCATAAATCTTGAGCAGTAATTTTTTTCCCCCTACCGGATATCCTGATTGGCTGGGTTGGATGTGTAATTCAGGATGGAGTTTTAATGAATCAAGTTCCCCATTACAGAGGTCAGGGACTGTGTGTAACAAGCAGACCACCAACTGAGAATCAAACAAGCCAAAGACTTGAGAGATTACAAATATCACAGGATCCGCTAATTATAGTTTGATTTGAGTTTACTTGTTAGAAAAAGTCATCCGATCAGTTGGATAATAATCAGCACTCTCCCCTTAACAGTGGTTCCGCTGGTTGCCAGTAAAAAACACCCGAGTACCAGTCAACATTCACTCCCAAGTGGCCAAGCTGGCTCTAGTTCAGTGTTGAAAAGCAGCCCTATTTCTTGAAATATGGGCTAGTGAAAAAAACTGACGAAATAGTGAAATGACAAGCTAACTGGTCCTCCTGGCCAGTCACTCAACAAGTCAAGGGCAAATCCTGCTTTATGCATTAAAGGTTGTACACTTAAGGTTTCATAGTATTATACAAACGTAACTTGCCCTCATATTCTGGGCTGTATAGAATCATACAGTGCCTGGAATAAAAATTGTTCCGTTTTTGAGTCGTTCAATATTCGTTCAATTTAGTGTTATGTTTATAAATCGGAGGTCCAACTGGTGAAACTGTGCACCACCATTGCCCCATCCGTTCACTGGTTATTTGATAGATTTTATGATAACACATATAGAACCCATCACGAATGATGAAGAAATATGTAATTGTACGAAATGTAAAGTGTTCAAAATTAACTATATTTTTGTTATTTTTACTTGCTTCATCTTTAGCTCGTGAAATTTATTTTAAAAGAGAAAAATAAGCTGCGAAATTTGAGAAGAAATAGATGTACACAATACACAAGTTACGTCACAACACATGTACACAGATCTACAATGAACAAGTAAAAACAATCAAGGCTCTCTCCCTAAGGCATGAACGAGTTGTCTTGTCGTTGGCTGTCGGCCTCGCACTTCCTGTAGTCTCGATTCCTCTGCCACTTGCAGGATTTCTTGCTGCGCGTGCAGATGGAGTGCTGCGCCTCGCAGCCGGTGCCCCCGAAGGCGTCGAACATGCAGAAGTCGTCCCCTGGCGGACCAAACTTGCATGTCTGACCATAGCATGTTGCAATCTGATGGAGAACGTAAAAGATAAAAATATTGGTTTCAAACAAGGTATGGAAATTCATCTCAAATGTCTCGTTGACTTAACAACTGTCAACTTCGGTTATGTAGTGTAAATGATGCAAACATTTTCCCCTTTGTTTCTCGGGTCTGTTGACTGAGTCAACCAAAGGTTTAGAGAAAGCTTGACAATAGAAGAGGCATTCAGAATCATCAAAGGTTTTTTATTTCAATGTTGTTTCTGGTAAAAGAGGGCAGGTGGGTCAAAGAAAATCATTGGAAATTGGAGTTTGATTTTAAATTTTGAAAAAAGAGAGAAAAAAGAATGAAAAGTCAAGAGTGGCTTGGTGGGTAAAAAAAATTGGGGGTGGTGGAATCAAATTTTAAAAGCATTGATAAATTTGAAAGACTGCGCTTTATATATTCTTAATAATGTTTGAGAGTGGAGCTACAAAGTAGCACTAAAATCTCTAGAGCAAAATACTTACATCATTGAGTCACTGATAGATACTGGCCAAGCAAATTTGTTTTTACACCAACATAAACAGACAACAAAACTAGGTGATAACTCAAAGCAGAAAAAGTGGGTGATTTGTTCGGGGGTAACTTACCGTACAGTCGCCACAGCTTTGCTTGTACATCAGCTTCAAACCTCTCCTGTGAATTCTGGTCAAACTCTTGTAAGGGACGACCCAGTTACACAAGTTGATACGTAGCTCATTGTCGTAGTGTGAGCCTATGGAATGAGACAATGTACACAAATGTTTCTTAAATATAATGAAATCAAATTAATCTTAAAATTGAATTGCTTCTGGCTCCCCCTCCCCAACCCGCCACTGACAAAGATATTGACAAAATAATAGGGAGACCGCCTACAATAGGGCTAGATAGCTTAGTTGGTACAGTTCTCAATTTTTAATTTGTTTTCACCCGAAATTAAAATTTACCCAGGCAGTTTTCCTTGTTGTTTATTACTTGAAGTGTAATGAAACATATTTGTCAAGAACTTCTTCCAAGTTGTTGATTGATCTGACAGTTTGGGGCCAGTAAGGGGAGGAAGGCCTTATTTACCCAACCCTGTGACAGTAAATTAATAAATTTCATAAATTCATAAGGGCATCATCCCATGATTCCAAGGCACTGTACATCCACTATGTTTGACATAATAACAGCTAGGAACTGCTGTTTGGGATTACTTTAAACTTAGATCCACACACAAAAAACATCCCCTAAACGTCAGTCATTTATTACAGAACAATTAACTAACCAGTCCCACCTGTAAATTTGCTTATAAAACTTGGTTTTGACACAAACAAGTTTGTTGAATGAATAATATTAAGAGGGCTGCAAGCAGTAATGAACACATCAGCAGTACCAGCACACAGTATTGTCTGTTGATGCCCTTGAATTTATAGTGTGCTATTTTTAATGTCTTTTAAGTGCTTACATCAAGCCATCAAAGTTATGATTGACAGGTGGCAAGATCAATCCGGTGTTTTTATTTTTAGCCACTTCATGCAGTTAAATCAATTTGTTCAACTTTCAGATCAGTGACGTGACAATCAGTGTCACTGTGGCATTCATGATCAGTGTTTAGATTTTAATGTAAACACATCCAGGAGTTAAATATTTTTTTGCCCCGTTTGATTATTGTTTTATAAGTGAACTGCTGATACTGCAGGCTGTTTAAGATCAATGCACACTGATCGAAACGTTACCCCTGCGGTTCTTTTCGGAACCATCAAACTTATAGAGAGATTAGTTGTTCTTGTACACAGTGTTGTACTGTAAACCTTTCATGCTAGATTGTACCTCCACCTCCACCTCCACCTCCACCTCCACCTCCACCATGCAGAGTTTCAAACCCTACCAAGTTGAGTTGACCGTTTTTTCTGACCGCATGAGGGTGCTTTCAACGGCAAAAGGGGGAGTGGTTGTATTAGGCAAAACTAGAAACTTATTTATAAATGAAGTTCATTTGACTTGTTTTGCATCACGTAAATCTGGTTCAAGCACGCCCTCACTCGGTCAGGATCATTGCGAATTCCTCATTAATGTCTTACCTGCCATGATGTAAGATGTATCTTCATTAAGGCTGGTCAGACCACAAATACCCTCATCTGATGGAGTGTACACTTTAGCCAATGTCCTCTCTAGTATCAAGTTATCTCCCTTGAATACCTTTTCCACCTGTAAAACAAAGTTATGAACCATCGTAAAGCATTGTCCTCAATATCTTTTGTTGTTTTGTGTAAGTTTAAGTAGCACAAAAGAAGATCTTCAAAGATTTCTTTGCTTTATGACATTTGGATCTCATTTAAATATAGAGTCATACTTTTAGTAATGACCCTGAAAAAAGAAGGCGTAATTATTATCCGAAAGCTTACTTGGTATAAAGATGGTAATGGTAGTAAGCATCCTGCAAAATGATTTTGTGTCAAGTGCCCCCGTTGATTAGAAATCAATTAAAGAATGTCACAAAATTTGAATCTCCATAGGTGGTCTTTTTGAAGTCTATTCAAATTTCTGCGGTGTCCATTTGTGAAAGCTGCGGCCAGTTGTCACCTCACGCTAAGTGTGGATGGATTCAACATTCTTGATGAAAATAACGTGATAGTTTTTTTTTGCCGTCTTCTCATGCCGTCTTCTCAACAAGTAGACACTGTATTCAGCTGAAACTTTCACAGGTGACTTTTATTGTATCTTTAGTAATAATTTGGCCTATAAATCAGCATCTTGGTGACAAAAACCAATCTATGAACCTACTTTTAAACCCTAACAACTATTATTACAAAAACATATTATTTTGTGATCTTTTTGGAACCAGAATTGTAAGGACAACAAAAACCATATTAGGGCAACCTGGGTTATAGCTTCTGTGTTTACTAACTGTGTGAGGCATTGTGCGAATACTTAAACGTATCATTAAGTAAAGACTTGTGTATTTCTTTGAAAGGGTTTCCATGGTTACCTTGACGGTGTACTCTATTTTGATTGGCCGTTCAGGAAACTTCGGAGCGATATATTTCTTGTCACGTAGGGCCTGTGGACTCAGGAACGCTGGGGGTCTCTTCTCTGGTTGTGCGGCAGTTACCTCGGCGAGATTACCGAAGACGAAAGCACCAGATTCGTCGTATACGGATGAAAAGCTCTGCAGCTCGGGATTTGAGGTGAATTGGTCGGCAGGCTCCGTCAGTGGTTTCTCAGTCGGCCGGTAGATGTACTCTCTGCTGATAACACTGGCTTTGATAACTGGAAAATAGAGATCCAAATTAAGAAATCATGAAAGTGTACCATTGAGTAAAACATTTATGGTAAAATAAAACTGGATGCAAAAACAAAATGAATACCCAAACAGACTTCAGGAATGACCGAAAGATAGAGCTGAATTGGTGGCAAAAATGGGTAGTACCAGAGAATAATTTCGTCTCGTAATTTGGCATTGCAAAATTGTTTGACTGAGTATATTTTGCACACCGAAGGCTTTTGTTGAGTAGCATGGTGTTTCTGATACATTTTGTGTAGGTTTTTCTTATTCTATACAAGAAAATTATTCACTATTAATAATAATAATAATAATAATGGAGTCTTGTATAGCGCAGGTATCCGCCAAAAAAGGCGCTCATGGTGCTTGCTCATGATGCATGAAACAGTACAAAAGAAAGGGACAAAAAATATGTATGTTGAATATCACTGGTCAACATTTACTTCAAAGAGATGAGTTTTGAGAGCAGTTTTAAATGATGATGTTGTATTAGCAGTCCTGATGTGGTATGGAAAACTATTCCACACTTTCACTGAGAACTAAGATGGGTGTAAAAAAGATTGCACCACCACCACGAAAACTGTACACAAAAACCCTGTAAATAAATTAAATAGGTATCAGATTATTAGAAAGCTCAACTGTGAAGAATTAGCATTGATTGCAGTGTGAATAGCTTTTGCTTCAAGTGAATCTGTTTTGAAATTTAGGACAGAGAGGCTAAAACGGCTGCGGGGGGGGGGGGGGGGAGAGAAAAGCTGTTTCGACAATTACCACTGCCCCTAAGAAAACATGGCCAACCACTTGAATACGAAAATACACTTTTAATAAAACAGAAAGAAAAAAAACATTTCCTGCTGGGGTGCGTGCTCTCTCCGGGACAGATGTACTTTTTGTGGTTAGTGGTTATTGCATAGCACTGTGGAAATATTGAAGGTTGCAAATTACTAATAAGATCTGAGCTGTCCTAGAAGGTCAAAGCGAAACCAATCCAGCTGCAGGCCATTGGCCAAGTTTTGAAAGGAATTCGGAATAGAAACATATACTCTACAAACTATATGCTTTGGATTATTACAAACACACAGTTCAATGGCACAGTAGGCTTTCTCCTGAAATCCCTGGATATGCTTTTTAATCTTGACTCAATAATCCTTAACCAGATAACTCAGCCATTAGATATTTGAAGCTGAATCTTTGGCATTTTATCCCAAAACGGCACTCTCTGGAGAACACAGTGTTTTCTTGACCTTTGAGTTTTGTAGCTTTTTCCTGTTTGTTTGTTTTTATATTCTAAAACAATTCTTAACCATCAACATTTAGTACAGGGCCATTAGAATAAGCAGTTTATCAACCAAGTAGGTAATCTTGTTAAAATAACCAACTTTTTCATTAAGACTTTCAAAAACAAGTTTTAGTTGTTTGTTTAACAGTCTAAAGAGCAGGGGGGGAAGAGAGAAAATTTCATAAAGCAGTTTCTTAACCAAGGAGGTTACCCTGTTAAAATAAAACAGCTAAGAAATCAAAAACTCTTAAAAAAAACACAAGTTATATTTGCTGGTTTGATAGTTTTAACAACTAAACAATGCACCCCCTCAAATAAAAAGGTAAGCAACAATGCATATTTATTTAACTGTCTTATATGAACTTACAAGTGAAAAGTAATTAATTTTTCCCTTTACAAGAGTAGTCACATCTACTCATCAGGCCGGTTGGCTTAGGGCAACTTTGTATTTTTTTGTCATAACATTTCCCCCTTCTTTGGAAGATGACTATACAGTACTTCATAAATATGTCCATCCGAATTACTTCCATGTGTGTGAAAAAAATTGTCCTTGGTCTTTTTTTTCTACAACTTGCCATATTGAAACAAGCATTGAGAATCGTTAATCCCCCAAACCTTAATTGGCATTTTTTTTTCAAAAGCAAGAGAAATTTGGTGACACAATTGGTGAGGATTGATATCTATTCGGTTTGCGGTAACAAGAGGACTGATGGAAAGCATTTGATACGTAGAACAAAAAGCCATCCCAACAGCTTTTTCCCCCCCCTACTGAATCTCTTTTGAACTCCTTGCGTGGTGCATGTTTTCCTCCATCTTACAATCTAGACTGTTATAAGAGGAATGTCAATTCCTTTCGTCAGCTCCCCTGAGTTTTTTTTCATCTTAAATGTTTGGGGCAAACTTAAAGAAAACAAATAAGAGAAAACTTCCTCCTCAAGATAAACCTGCATCATTCTTTCACGGTCCGGCTAGTATGTTTATCCCTTGATGGTTCGTAAGAACATGTTTTAGATGTTTCGCAAATGAAAAACACTTGTTCGCGAATAAATAAAGCAAGCCTTAATTAATCATGATAACTAACGAGGCCTGAAACCCATCCTGAAGAATCCCACCCTGTTCTTGGAACACAGGAACGACCAATCAATGCCTGGATGATTTTAATATTGAGGCAGCTTGCACGATAGACTTTATGAATCGTTGCATTTCAATTAATTATCTGAGGAATCCCAAACTCTTTGATTTAATTAAATGGGATCCATCCTGAACGCTGATGTCATGAAGAAACAGCCGCTACGTAACCTTGACGTACATAATTAGCTTGTTTGTTGTTTATTAATAAACTCATCTGAGTTCAAAGAATGAATAACTTGGAAGTTGTCTGAATGCTTAAAAATATAAACGCCTTAACTTGCTAAATGTAACTATGCAATAAGTGAGTCACTGTATTATTTATCGAGTCAACTTTTAACAAGAGATTTTTCACGTACCACAAACATTACACTAGAGTCACTGTTGGTTTCACTCTGCCCTAGAAATAGCAACCACTCTCCCTGAAGTTAATGTCAGCTCAGTATCAACAAGATTAAATGGACACCAGGGACTTTTCCCTCATATGCCCATGCCACTGAAAAGGTTACCATGACGAACTGCCATTCAGCCCAAGAATGCTGTAATAGAAAAGGTGACCCACATTCAGATGTTCTTTTGGCTGCGAAATGTCAATCTCTCCCAGATGTTTTAGTCTTGATGCGTAACCCACATTTGTAGAGAATTTCCTAAAATACACTTGTACCTTTACATCAATGAAACTGTTTAGATTATATCTGTGTTTACATGCGTTGGTGGTATTTTCACATCTGGTGAGCACGCAGTTATAGTAGTATTTAGTTGTGAATGGTTTTAGAGACTGGGCAGTCTGACTGAAAACTGCCTCTGATGACTTCTTGTACAAGGGTCAAGTTCGCGCAAGGGCTCATGGTTAACTAGTGGTTGGTTAAGTGACTTACGTAGGGCATGCGCACTGTCGTTGAAGTGCGAACAACTCTAGTCATGTCATGTCAACGGGACTGGGGGCTTAACGTGCATTATAATGTTCTGATAACTGGTCCACGCTACACTGTGCTATGAAAACGGCTTTTGATAATCAGTGATGCGACCATGCCCGATAGGCTGGTTCCAAATAGTCAACTAGCATATCGTCGCCTAGACAGAGTTCGGGTGAACTTAGTCTAACTATGGTCAACGATAGTTCTTGCGCAAACTTGGCCGATGGTAATGCCGACGTTCAAAAGTTTCCCATTGAATCAACGCCTAGGTAAACGCCAGATCATGCAAGCATAGAGCAAGGAGATGCAAGTGAACGATGTTCATGTCGGTGCATTTCTCAATCTTTCTAGCAACCTGGTCCAAAAAAAGAAGCCTTCATATGAAGTGTTTTTGTCTTCCTCAGTCCTGACTTTAGGGACCCATTAATCGCTGCATTCCTGGTAGAATAATTATGTCTGGTTGCCATTTGGTGTGAATAGGTCACCCAAATAGTTGGGGGAATTACCATTAGTAACATTATACATTTATTTGATTTATTTAAACATCCAACTTTTGTGGATGGAGACCCATCTGTTAAGAAAACAACATCAGCAGGGGTCAGAGGGTCGACTTGCAAAATAATACGCCCCATTTTTGTTGTCGCTGTTGTTGTTGTAGTAGTTTAATAAGAATACTTTGAAGGTTCATTTTCCAATTAGACCAGGCGGAACTGCAATAATCGTAATGTTGGGAGTACTGAGGAGTTTTGTAAGCAGTTCTGAGCTTTGTTCCCTAAGATTACCCTGACAGTTTACCCAACCTCAGTAGTGATACTTTGAGGGGAAGGTAACTTTACAAAGCCTGAAGCGTCTTTTCTGGCAAGGATGCAAAGCTTTAGTGCTTTGACACTCAAGAAAATCTTAATGGAAACAAAAGTCGGTCTCTGTTTTTGATCCAGCGAGCGAGGATAAAGTAAAGGTCTTGGAAGTTCACATTCCTGAGCTTGTACCACACTCCTCTCAAGCTCTTACAAAACAGAAAGTCTTTATGTCCGGGCTGTTTCAGCTCCTTTTCCCCTAGGCCGTGTCTTAAGGAAACAAGAGGGATGTGTCCTCCAGATGTTTTCACTGCGTGGATTAATGCCACTTCTTATAATAACCCGAGAGCAGATTACCAGAGGTTATCAGTTTGAGCCAAGTAGTTTCGTTGGGGGTGGGGAATGTGTGACCACACAAACGCACACAGCAAGCAAGCACACTACAACTCAGAGTAAACAAACACAGGCTCAAACCAAAACAACAGAAACAGAAACAAAACTTTGTGTTTCTTTAGTTTATGAGAGCCTGTTTGTCACATTCTCGTGTTTCTGTTTAAGATAAACAGAGCATAAATCACCCAATCCCTGAAAGTGTTTAACTAAACAGCATAAATGCATCTTTGAGAAGCTTCATGCATGCTAACAGGAATTTTTTGTTCAACCTAAAATTGTTATTTCAAAGAGTGTACTTCTACAAATAATTTATTGTACGCTGTTTTAGATTCAACTTCCTTAAAGTAACAATAGGCTACCATAACAGAGTCCAGAATCATTCCCTCAATGTCCAGTCAACCTCCAAGTGTAAATCCGTAACCAAAAGCGGCATTTGCTTCCTTCCTTAGCGGTAACTAAATTGTTTAGGTTATGTCAAGTGAAACAATGCACAAGAGTAAGTGACTCATTAAATTTAAGGAAATCAACTATTATGGGCAGTTAAGAGTAATGAAGTTGTGTTGTTGGTGGGGGTCCCAGGTGTTATACCAGATGGTTTTCATATTACTCTCTTGCTATAACATTCAAAGCATTGTCATTTATGGAGTGTGTTTTCTTGAGAGTTTTAACAGTTAAAATCTTATGTTTGTGTGATTTGACGATCAATTCAATTCAATGTACCATTTGTGCCCACTTCATGCATGTAGTATATCTTTAGGAAAATATTAGACTGTGGGCAAAGTAACAATAAGTAGAGCCTGGGGGTTGGATATGCTTTGAAAAACAGCAAAACTTAATGAAAACATCAGAGAATTATTTACAACAATATATGATAGGCAAGACAAAAACTACATTTGCACAAAGTAAAACCAAATTGTGTACAACCGAACTGGCGGAAGCAGTGAGATTCTTAATGAAACAGAATCGAATGAATCAATGAAGAGCATTAAGAGTATATGTTAAGATGAACTTTTAAAAAGAAGACCAAAGTTTTGCTGATCATTGCTGCTGAAATGGATTGAGAATGTACAGATTCCCAACATTTGGGAAATGTACCCAGATTAGACCTGCATCTATTTAGTTCCAGTCAATTCTGTTGTAGTCATCAAAGATGAAAATAGTAACACAGACTTCTGATATTTGTTTTAACTCAAACTATGAGTTCCTGTGTTGACTTACTATTCCATTGCAGTACATTTAGTTATGTATCATCTTAAAAAGGATGAAAGCCAGAAGAAGAGTGTTTCTTCAAGGATATAAGAGTTTCAGTTTTGTTCTATAACTTGTTTGTATCATGAAGGCAGTTGAAGTTCTACCCCAATGAAAAGCAAGAAAAAAAACGAATAACACTCTTTCAGCTCAACTTTTTGTTCTCCCTGTGTGTGAAGAGATAATAGAACCTAGCTGTACAGTTTCTTGGTAGAGAGTTGATGACTAATTCCACAGTATCAACAAACCATCCCTGTGCTGAGACTAAGACCCCCTTCAAAGGGAACTGTTTACACTAATGAAAGAGAAACTGCCACTGGTGGGGCAAAACCGGATCTTTCCAGAACCACCAAAGAACCACCACGACTCATAGTACAGAGATCAGTCACGTACATGGTGTTTAACCCTACTATTGTATCATGACAATATGCAAAGTTTCAACTCCTACCAGAGAAACCGATAATCTTTTTTGTAAAGGTAGCAAGATCAGTTGCATAACAACCTCCTGTCCTAGACACCCATGATCCTTGTATTGGGGGTTTGATGAGCCTTGATGTACAGGTTATTGTTTTACTGAAGAACTTGATTGTTGTCTGCAGACCTGTCTAGTTTAAAAGGATAAGATAAAAACCAGCAAAGAAGGATGTAGTCTACATCCTATTTGTTGGTTTTATCTTATCTTACATGACATATAAACTAGACAGGTTTTTCTAACTCTTGGGTTTTGTGGAATGCGATTGTCTGGCCTGACAAAATGTATAAATATTTGTCTGGCTTTAGATGTTAAATTTGCATTGGAAATCAATGATATTATTTGTGTTTTACCCATACAATAGTGTGTGTTAACCACTGTATACTGTGTACTTTTCCAAGTTCTGTAAGAAACAAAAGAATCGACAGACATACTTCTCGGCTTATCTGCTCTAGAATGGCAAAGGTTGTGGGTTCCAATCCCAACTGAGTAATAAGCCTGTGGATTTCTTTTTTTTCACAGGACTCGGGGAAAGTACTGAGTATACAGTACTTAACACACATCAGTGTTTGGGTAAAAACACAAGTCAATTTGTTTTGTCTGGTCTTAAAAATATCTCCTAGTCATAGACATTACTTGACATCTAAATATGACTAAAAGTATGCCTGTAGACATATTGCCATCAGAAACACAGAGAAAAACAAACTAATTCGGGAGGGAATTAGTGCAATCTTCAGAATTTTAGAAAAGGAGGTTGTTTGTTTCTTTGGGGTGGCAAAATACTCTAAAGGTTAGACCTGGCACCTTCTTAGTTTAAAAGAACTTGTTTTACACCTGTAGACCAATATACTAACATTGCCTTTAAACCATCACCAAATAAAAATTGTGCACTGTTTTGTTCAATGTTTACTTAACTGTACCAAAGGCTTGAAATAAAAACAAGTTATGCATGTTTGAACTTCAATACTTGAACAACTTTCTTTTAAGACAAAATCTTGTCCACTTGCTGAAAAATGTAGCCTGCCTGTAAACTTATGTCAATTAATAAAAGCTTTTAAAAGGCTAAGCTATATTTGACCAGCGTAGTCAATGACAAAACTGAACTGACACTGAAGGAGGGGTAGTGGCTGCAGCAAAAATAGCAACATAAAGGCAAAATGCTTAAATTCTGGTAGTAAATTTGGTATCGAGGTCCTTCTGGAATTTAATTAAGATTGTTTTGAAACAGTAATTAGCCATTTCCTGCACTCTGTATAATCGCAAAGCCAACAGAGATTTATCTATTAGCACTCTGCCTCAATACATCACGAGGGAAACTGTTTACTTCGATCACAGACTCCAACCCATAATATTTCAGACTTGTTTTAATATAGATATTATAAAGATCAAGAAAACTAGACTATGTCTTGGGAAAAAATGTAATGGGTCGTGGCCGAGAGGTCATCAGAGTGTGGGTTCGAATCCCGGTCGTGACATTTGTGTTCTTTTGGGAAAGACACATAACTACATGTGCTTCTCATCTCCAGGAGTAAATGGGTACCTGCGAGGGTAGAGATTGTTGATGTGAATGATTTGCAACATGTGCGCCAATTTGGTTGCCGGTGCTGCATACTCCAAAGGAGTTGCGATGGTTTTCGGGAATACTTTTATGCCTGAGAATGAACAGGGCCGTAGTACTTGTGTAAGGTGCTCTGATGATACAAAGTTTTAAAAAGTGCCTCATAAATGCCCATTACTACTATTACAAATTGACTGATTCTTACCAAATGCCGCATTGCAGAACTGTACTTGTGGATGTGCATAGCTACAACTGCAACCGTCAGTTTCTCTGGAGGAGATCACAGCAACCAATACAAACACTACCCACGTGGCGGTGGTGGTGGTATACATTATTATACTACTGTGGCAGCAGAACTTTACTGGTAGAGTGACTCAAGAAGATGCTGTCCCAAGTGGTCCTGTGCTTGATTCTGTAGTTATATCAAACCATTTATCGCCAACTGTCGTTCAATGAAACAATCTGTGAGCAATCCGATGGAAAGTCAAAATAATATACTAGGAGCCAGTGCACACTGTTGTAATATCATGGACCTGCTCATCACAGAATACTCACTCAACTGAAAAACTTCGGCTCTATTTATAGTTTCCTTAACTTAGGCTCTTCCAGTATGTGTCGCCGACCCTCTGGGGAAAGTGACTAGAAATTTCAGCAGCAGGATTTAGCTAATACAGTCTCTCACACTGAGAGGGCACTGCCGGACTTCCTTAAAGCATGGATTCTACCTCCATGCTTAAAGCAGGTGTTTCTAGTTACTGGTGAGTGATATGATCAATAAGAAAAACCTAAAGTTTCTGGTCAAGTCACCCACAGAAAAATGGAAAATAATGCCTTGGTATTATACCTGTCTATGACGTGAACTGTATTTAGTATGTTCCCTTGTAATTGACTGTGTAGGTCTGGTGCTATCGGAACCTTGGGACCTGTCAAAGTGTTATTTTGTTTTCTTCAGGTTAAAGCAACATTATTGGAATGAAAGGTTCCCCAATTTATTGAATACGAGTGACACTTACAAAGCTTTTTAGCAAACTTTGATACACAGGAGCCCAGACCATTGCCCTTCCTGCCTCTTTCTGGTGACACATACGAGGAAAAATCAAGATGGCAACCCCAAGCTGACAGCTATGACTAGTCTGTAAAATATCTTTGAAAGGTTGGGGATTAAGAATTCAGTCTGTTGGAGTTGAGCTACTATATTAGTACAGAGTCTGTCAGAAACATGTGAAGTATTTTTTTAATTGTCCATTTGAGTTCAAATTGTCTTGTCAATCAAGGCAAATTATACCTTTTTTGAACCCATATAATTGTAGATATTATACAAGAAAATTAAACTGTGGTAACTGTGGAAAGGTGGTAGCGTTTTTGAGGTATCGCCCAATATCTGGAGCGGATATGTCCATGCAGGAAGGATAATTCTTGATTGGAAGACACAATCTGAGAAATGTTTCATGCAGAAGCATTTGTCAGATTGAAATATTTTTGAATCTCTGTCTCTTAAACCACATTCCTCAGAAGAGAATCGTTTCCCAAAATGGTTTCTCATTATCAACAGCTACAGTGCTTCTTACCATACCAAGTAAGTTTTTATGGCCATTAATTTTTGGAGTAATTACCAGAGGTACACCCTCCCTTTAACTGTTTAATTCACTTCCTGATCTGTTGTTTTATTTTACTATTATTTTTTTTGAGGGGGAGGGGGATACATTTTAGCTGCCATCCCTCATACTCAGGAATGGCACTAAAATAAATACACCAGCAGGAAATGTTCAGGTTGAATGGATGTCGCCAATAAAACCCTTTCTATTTCCTGAATTCACGAAGACGTTCAGTCTTTTTTAAGCCGCAGACTGTGACGTCGAAAAAGGCCTTGGAACTTTGAATAAACATGAGGCCAATAGGTGACTGACCTAGATCTGTAACCAATCTACTCCAGTATGGAAGGAAATGCTGTTACGTAAATCAAAATAGTGACCGTCACAACAGCATGCGTTGCCTCCGTTATTATCTTGTGGTATTTACTGATGAAGCTGTGGCAGTTTTTTTTTTGAGGGGATTGTCACGTGTAACAAAGATTTTGGTGTACGGCTCGCAGTGACGACAAATGGATTAGTTTTGTTGACAAATTTTTGAAAAGATGTATTCACGTTGTTAGTTTGGGGAAACCGCAGTCAGTGGTGTGTTTTGTTCGGGCGGTGGAAAAGCACATGTGGAAATAAACTTTTCTGATAACATCTTTCAAGGGAAATTCAATTTCCTCAAAGTGGCACATTTGTTTCTGAAAGTAATTCCTGTGAAAAAGCTGCAATTTTGAGTATTTCTTGCCTACAAGTTTAGAAATCATCTAGGGAAAAAGAAATTACCGTGCAACCTTTTTCCCAACTGTAATTTACTGAGTCATGCTGTTATGGGAAAAGTTTTCAAAGATGTAGTCTAAAAAGATGCATGTTTCCTTGTATGACTTTAACACAAAGCTAATACCAAGGCTCTTCAAAAGAACTGTCACACTTTTGGGGAAGGTTATATCATTTTGGTTGTTGGTCAGTTTCCATGCTCTTTTATGTGATGGTCATCCAAAGAGCAAGAGTAGCGCAGGGTGGTGGGGGAGGGGGGGGGGAATTAAACCATTTTTTGTAACATAGTTTGCCAAGGATGTTGAAACCGTTTGTCTATACAATATGAGAAGAACAAACAAGTTTTTGCAATTTCCTGGAAAAGAGAAAAAACTTTTGCAAAAGACGTTTTCTGAAGACTTCTAATTTGACTTGTTTTTCCCCCAAACCATGAAGGTCGAAAACAACAAAGAAGTAGAAAGGAGCTTAAACTAATCGCCCATCATGCCTCCTTGAAATTCGATGTCACAGGGTAAAATACTGAGGTGTGAAACTTAAACAGGTTGGCAACGTGCCAAGTATGCGCCTGTACTTGTCACAGAGAAACGTGTTGTGTGAAAGGCAGGAACCCTGAGGTAAACGGAGGGTTCACGCTAAAGGATCTGACATACAATAAGCCTTACCGGCTCCAGAATGACGCAGGCCACCACTTCCGAATGCAAGGTACACCGTTTGGCTCATAGAATGGACAACCTTTATCTTGAACCCTGTTTTGTATTGTCCTCTTCATAATTCACCTCCTGCACAACAAGTGAGAGTATTGTGAGGGGGGCTTGAAGATCAAAACCAGGCATTCTGGCTGACTTAGTGCAAAAGGCCCCCCGAATTCCAAAGAATGGTTTCATTCCTGGCATGTGGAACAATAAACCATGAAATGCAACATTTCGTGTTTGATTATAGTTTCAGATTTCAAACAAACCACAATAGAAAGGTTATTGTGAAGGCTCTGCACAAACAAAACAAAACTTCAAGTTTTCAGGGAATAAGAGGGCCAACCCCAAAATCCCTTCCAAATGTATATACGTCATTACACATCCAATAGCACGATCACCGATTAGGATGGGCGATTAGGAAACGAGAAGAAATGTTCAGTTGTAGATGTGGGAGGTGAAAACCCCCAAATGGGGGAAAACCCACCAATCAGGTAGGGATTGATAACCCAATCCACATGCAAGGCTCTGTAAGATGTGAGGTGGGATTTGAACCGGGGTCCACAGATGTGAAAGGCAGGGAAAGAAACCACTGAGCCAGCCTTAACTTGAATTGAAGTCAGGTTGTGGCAGTCTCCTACTGTAAAAAACACAGGCAATCAAAATAAAAGGAGAAGGAACATAAATGTACTTCATTTTTGTAATGATTTTTTTTATTGAATTATAGTCCTATAGTGAAAAATTATGTTGGGAAATACTTTTAAAGATTGCATGAGGTTTAAAGTGGGGGTGGGGGGAGGGGTCGGCAACCATGTGCACCCCCTGAAACTGCAACAGGGTCAGTTTGGTATTTGAATCTATAACGTTTTGAGTGCAAGCACAACGGAAGTTTACTACTTGACCAGTGACTACTCTGCCACTTCTTCCCTTCCAATAAAATACTTTTTGTTAATGGTAGTCAGAGGGAAGAGTGCAGTTCCAGGAATTGCCAAGTTCAGCCATATAAACAAATCCTCTCGAGTTGTTTCAATGTCACACACCCATGGGGGAGTGATAAAGGTATGTGGTTTGTGGCTTCAGTCTCGGGGACCTAGGTCAGTTTTTTTAGTATCCCTTTTCTTGGGAAGACACCAGACCGAACCAAATGAGTGGGCGCTTCAACTTGGTATTAATAATCGGTGACCACCAGGGAGGTCAGAGTTATTTTGTCTGCACGTAGTCCAGAAAATAAACTGTTAGCCTAAACTGTTAGCCTGTTAGCATTTGGTCTAAATCATTGTTGCTAGCACTAATTGTTGCCTAAGTAATAGTAACGATTGCTGGATTTTCTTGAATGGTATTAGACAAGATTGGTGGAGCTGATGAAATAGTCTCTTTAATGAAAGCATGATGAAAGTAACTTTTAAGTGTGCAGACATATTAGATATTTGGCGATATCATTTTGTAATCCATGGCAGATTCAGGAAACCATAAAAATCAAGAGCACTAAAGGGCAGTGACATGGGAATGGTGGCCACACATGGTTATTAGATCTACCCTGACAACTACTGTATTAACAAAAAGAAAGTGTTGAAGGACAAATTTGATTCATCATAAATTTTACCATGCTTTAAGTTTCACATTATTGTACTTTACTCTCAGTAATCAATCATTTCGTTTGACATAATGAGCCAACCAGAAATATTGATTAGCTTCAATGGTTAATGTGAAAACAAAAGTTAATCAAACTAGTTATCAAGTGTTTGTTGCATCTTCGGGTATGAGAAGAAGAAGAAAAAAAAAGATTGATAAATATATGATGTCATGTTGACATAATGTATTTTGTTGACTTACTCATTAAGTTGTGACAGTCCCAATATGGTGTATATTGTCTCGATGTCAAAATGTCAAGTTGAGTTTGGAAATTGAACCTCTCGCTTGAGGGCGCTCTGATGACATTAACAAGATTTTTTCCCCCCAGAAAGCTTAGACTTCACTGACAATTTCGTACAGAGAAACCATATTCAAATTCTTGATTAATTTTGTTGTAGACACAGTTAAATTTAAACAATCAGTGACGCAATGTTGATGCCATGTTGTTTATGATCAAAGTTAGAGCACAGGCTTTGATTTGATGTATTGTTTGTGTATTTTAAGGCTATAGTACCTGAGAGCGAATGATCACAAGTTTCATGTGTTAAACCGACAGAATTGTTCGGATGGAAATATAATAATAAGGAAAACAAAAATAAAACAAAAAACAAAGGTGGTTTCGGCAAACGACGGATATCCCCAATTAAAGAAATGAGTGTTTGAAATACAAGAGTAAACACCAGATTTTCTGTAAAGTATATGTAGATGTAAATGTTACATTTCACTAGGAATTGTGTCCTTCACTTGTGGTAATTAGAATTGCCCTGGGTGCATTATTTGTCATGAAAAGCTACCACCTGGTTGAGTAACATCCTGATTGTCAAATTACCCTGAATCGGAAAGTGGAGCTGGTATTAGGCGGTACAAGACATCTGTGGAGAACACATGTGATTACAAAGTTTATCTATCTATGAAGTGAAATGATTAAAGTTGCACTGTGGCAATTGTCAATGATGCCAATCAACCCCTCTGTCCCCCTTAGTCAAAGAGTCCCCATACTCCTAGGGTTCCGTGAAGGCTAGTACCAATATGACGCGGGAAATGTTTTTAAGGGGTGAAGAGAAAGATTTTTGCAAAGTTGACAAAAGATCTCTGGACTGACTGAAATTTTCTTGAATGAGGTATGTTCTAAGAAGACTACTCCCAAGGTAGTAGACGTGCACAGGTGATTCTATCAATGGTTTTCCGTTACTCATTAAGAAACAAACACAAGCAGTTGAGTCTTTGAAGAAAAGCAGCTAACAGTTCCTTGAAATTTACCAGGAAATCAGAGGGGATTTCCTGTGTACGGGACTAAGATTCGCCATTAATAGATTTTCTGGCTGAGGTAGCCCTCGCCCACCCTCCCCAAAACTTGGAAGACTCTCCCACCTGTCTGACGACGTTGATGAGTAATAAGAGTACAGGCAAGTAGGTTAATCCACAGGGTGTGTATGAAACGCAGCAACTGCTCCATGGTATACACCATGTTACCTTATTCGTTTACAAAAAAAGAGTGACCGTGTACATTTCATGGCCTTCCCGGCAGGCAAGATGCTACACTGGTCATATGGGAAAGTTTACAATCTGTGTCACAACTTCCACGCAAATTCAAGAGTTGTAAAAAATAACAGCCGTACAAGTTTTGAGATGTGCCCCCTTTTCTTTTTATTAAAAGTTGATACAAATCAGACAGTGCAATCTCCATAAAATATAAGATTTTTATGGTTTCTTTAATTGGGTTGTGTACACATTGTGCTTGCAGGAAGTCCAGGCTCTTTGGCTCTTTTGTAAACATGTGATGTCACAGGTCACATGGTCTATAGACCAAGTACTTGTGACATCACATGTTGACAAAAAAAAAAGCCACATGAGAGCACGGACTTCCTGGGGGCAGAATTTGAAGATAGCTCACTGGAAGAAAACATAAAATCTTATTGCTCTGTCATCTGATTTCTCTAACTTTTGATAGGAATAAAAAGGGACACCTCTCAAAACTTGTTCAGCTGTTTCTTTTTTAACTCTTGTATTTGATGTGGGACATTATGAAATGAAATGTGAAATGTCCCTGTGACCAGTGCAGTACCGGTATCTTGCCTGCCAGGAAATGCCCTGGAAATTCATTCTTTTTGTGCTCAAAGGTTACATAAAGTCTGTAGACCAAAGGCATAGTCTGTTTAGCCCATGTGAACATAACTGAAGCACCCCCATAACATTTTCCTGACACCCCTTTTAAACAATCTTTTGTTAGAGGGGGCGGGGGCTAGTGTTAGTTGATAGGCGTCCTCTCCATGGACCACAAGTATTATGATGACTCACTAGTGCCAATTTCTAAAAGTTTCTGGTACATCCATACACTGTTTTCCAATGATACACATTCATGTTAACAGAATTCTAAAAAGTTTCTGGTACATCCATACACTGTTTTCCAAATGATACACATTCAAGTTAACAGAATTCTTAAAAAAGTTTCTGGTACATCCATACACTGTTTTCCAAATGATACACATTCAAGTTAACAGAATTTGCCGAGTTTGATGATCAGTTTCCCCAAATTGTTGCATTTCTTTGAAGGCAAAATAAACTCACAGGATATTTGCTATCACAGCCAACCTTTTATTAACTGAATCTTCTACTTAGATTTCACATTCAACGTCCTGGGTTTTTCCCATGTGTGCTCACTCATGCTCCAGCAACAGACTGACGTCAAGCATTATTACAGCTGTTCTAGGGAGGGGGTGGTGGGTGGGAAAGCACGTACATGTATTACTTCTTGGCTGTTCCTTCCATTAGACATTTTGTTTACATCAATAAAGATTAATTTAATGCCCGACTGGTGAAGTTGTGACGCAGTTTAGTCATTTCATTGACGGTTGTGAAAAATGATAGAAAAGGTCAGTACAACATGTACTTACTTGGGACAACAGTTGTTATTGGGGGACAGAGAAAAATTGAGTTCAGAGAAAAGTCATTTTAATTTCTTTAATTATTATCTTTGTTATAAAGGCAAAGTGCGCTAGGTTAAAAACAAAAGGATCTGGCCCTGTTGTCTCTGGTTAGAAGATTCATTTGTTGGGGCAGGAGTGGAGGGGTGGGTGGTTGAGAGTGACTGGTCTCAGGTGCCAGTTTGCTTTGCCATCAGCCACCTGTATGTCCGACCTGGTTCCTCCTGTCGGGGTGTTTAAGCACGAAACCGGGCTTTCTGCTTCTTGACACCCATAAAACTCTTGTTTTGCTGAGATGTAAAACAAACAGCAATTCCAACAGCTTTATTCCAGGTACTGCATCTCTTTGGAACTCCTTGCCTGGTGCATGCTTCCTTCCATCCTACAATCTAGACTGTTTTAAGAGGAATATAAATTCCTACCTTCAGCTCCCCTGAGTTATTCTCGTTTTAAATGTTTTCTTCTTGTAGCCCCTTACCAAGAGTGGCTTTTAGCCTTTTAAGGGGCAAACTTGCATTAAATAAAGAAAAAAAAAGGCAAAAGACCACTTGCCAATCCAGTTTACTATGCTCTAGTAACTTACTTTAAACTTTACCGTTTAGATTTTTAGTGTGGATCTTAACTGTTCAGTGAAAGGATTCACTTGCTTGGCTTTTATGAATGCATTAACATTATAGAGTTAAAAGGCCTCTTTCACAACAAGATAAAAAATTGTTCAGCTTAACCGCAAACAGATTAATGCTCGTCAATACTTTTAATAATAACTACATGTGAATTATTGTTTATAATGGTTCATGCAAAACTATCACATTGATGCATAAAAGCAATAATGATGTCAACAATAATTACAATTTTTAGAAATTTGATTTCATATAATTTGATAAGAGTGCAATAATTAATATTTACAATTCATTCATCCACACTTGTCATGGCAACAGTTTTTCCTGGAAAACGTGTTGTCTGTTTTTCCCCCCTTTTTTCTGAAATGATCTAAATTCCTACTAGTATCTATCTCCTGAATACGATCAGAACATACTGATCAAAACTTTGAGTTGTTACTCCAACTATTTTTTTTCAGAACCACTACAACTCAAAGAGTCATTTCATGCACACAGTGTTACCCTCAAACCGAGATTGTATCTCCACCTTGCAAAGTTTCAAATTCTACCTATAATAGTGTTAGGGTGAAGATTAGTGTAAACTTTGGAAAATACAGTTTGTGAAACTCCATCTAGAATACAATCAAAAATGTGAAAAACCAAATTAGTCAGTAAAAGAAAGTGACTAAAAGCTAAATTAGGGTAGTTTTCCCACCTCTAGTTTTCAGTAAACAAAGCATACCACCAGCCTGTGAAAATGTCATCGAATTCGGTGGTCAAGTTTTTAGGGAAAGCAACAAAAAATGAAAAGAGTTATGCTTTTTTATAAAGAATTTTGAGCATGTGCTAGCATGTGCTCGTTGTACAATTCATTGTTGTATTCTTCACTACTCAACAAAATTGAAAAATGATGAGACTGAAAATTAAATTTTGAGCAAAAATACAAGACCGCCGGCCTTGTCTAGTCCTGAGTTTACTGGCCAAGCGCTAAAACCAATGACCCTGGGCCTGCGGTCCAGTGTCAATTTCCAGTCCTGTGTATAATTTACCAGTCCAGGACTCAATTTTGCAAAGCGCTAGGATTCATCTTGAGATGAGTTGTTAATATTGCCATTGTAATTTGTATTATGACATCACACTTTGCTTAGCATTTAAAATGGATACACATCTTAAGATCAATCTTAGGGCTTTGTGAAAACAAGCCCTTTTTTCCCAACCGCATGCATTCGAGACATTCATACATGTGATTCATTATATTTATATACACCTACACTTGCACCAGCAATTCAGCAATTAAAAGTATCAATGACTGTGTTTAGCATTTGCTTTTTCGCAAAAGAACATGTGCGAATCAATTTCTTATAAAGGAACTTCTCACAGTTTGTGTTTCTGCTTGTGGAAAGTGAGTTTATAAAATGTATTGATACCGGCAACATTATTTAAACAAAAGGCTACCTGAATTTGTCAACTATTTTCTCTCGCAAATTGTTTTCAGAATTTTCTTCTTGATTTTTGTATTTTTTTTTTTGTATATTTTTTCTTTAACCTTTAATTATTTATTTACTTTTTTGGAGGGGGATGGGGGCAGGTGAACCAATTAGCCACTATATACACATCTTTTTAATCAGATCCTTACTGCATTCTCCTGAAGACGAGCAGAGTATACTGTTCGAAACGTCGAGACCAAACCAGCTCTTTTCAGAGCCAACACTCCTCCCAAAAGAGATTTTACACATGGTTGTACCCGCAAGTTTACTACTATTTACAGTTATAGTTACTTCTTACTTTCAACACCATGCAAAGCTTCAAACACCACTTACAGATCCTTACTGGCTGTTCAAATCTAAGGCACTTGGTTAGCTGATTGGAGGCAACTTTTGAACTCTGCATTTTTCTTCCACACACATTTGCCAGTTGGTCTAGCTCGACAGTAACCGTGATAATAGTAGCAATCTTCATGGGTCTGTCTGTTGCCGTGCATACAGGTTGTGTCATCCGGTGCGGTCTCAGGGCAGTAACCGTAAGCCCAACAGGTATCAATCTAAAAGTAGGAGTGAATAAAAACAATGAATAAATCAAGAATTGCACTGTTTATATAAAACTTGTAGTGCGCACATACCCACCCTTAGAGTGCTTAAGGCGCCTACAAGAATACAATACAAAAAAACCTATACAAAAAGTTTACAAATACATACATGGGATATGACAATGAGAATGCAATTACAATAAGGAAGAGAAAAGGCTAGAGACACAAATGCATTTTGAGATTAGATTTAAAAGTACAATAGGAACTAGATGTTTGTATGTGCAGTGGTAGCAAACTCCACAAACGATCGAGGAGCAGCTGTCGCAAATGCCCTGGTCCCCCCCCCCCCCAACTTCTTTTGGAACTAGGCTAAAAAAGTTTAGGGGGCTCTAGATGATCATAGATCGGGGCGAGTGACAGAGAAAATGAATGAGGTATGAAATGTAGCCAGGGGCTGAGCCATTGAGGGCACGGTAAGTTAACAGATAACTTTTGTAAGAAATTCGCTCTGGAACAGGAGAAGGGTTTTTTGGTTTCTTAGAGTACAACTTTTAACACTTGGATTTAAATCAACTTCTTAATCTTGGCTAAGAAAGGGTGTGTTTCCTTGAAGTGGATCCAACATTCAGTTACAATGAACGAGAAAAGGCTAGAGACATCAAAAGCAAGTAGATCCAATATTCTCAATAAAAACTTATTGGGGGAGACGGGGCATACATGTTGTTCCTGTGCACACGTCAGCATTTCATTGAAAGCCATGTTTAAAAAGAAAACTGCGTCATACTTCAGTAAATCAACAAACACAATTCACTTTTTAAAGACATTCTGTGTATAAACCCTTCACGGCACTTGCCTCGCAGACATTTCTGCATTAAACAAAACAAAGTTTTGTGATAACGTGACATTTTGTCAAAGGTTACAAAGCACTGCGGTATAAACAAGTGCTGCTGCGTCAACATCACCCAAATGTACACCCTTTCTTTATGACATTGAACGGTAGATGGTTTTGAACACGGAGATCTGAAACTCGTGCCATCAGTTGAAATAGCTCCCCAATCCCTGAGGCAATCTGGTCAGATTTAGTGATGTGATTTTACATTCGCTGGCTCGTGTGTTTTAAGTGTCCATGTGTAACCTGACTCATCTGAAATTCAGGCTGCCCATAGACACCAGTTTCCAAATCAAACTGTGATGTGGATAATCAAGGGAAGTGTCCTTGTGGTCCATGCTGGGTCTCGCTTGGTCTTCCTTAAATCAATCCCAAATGTGGTGATGTTGTTTCTCAATAAATAACACCCCCCCCAAAAAAAAAAAAAAAACACACAAAAAACATTGAAGGTGAAAAACTAGATGAAGTAGACCTTGCATCATTGGAAATAACATAAACCCTTTCCTCGTTCAGAAAGTCAGCAGGCATTCAAGTAATTGTTCAGCATCTGATGCCCTTAGTTGCCAATGTTACAAGTTGATGTTTTAGTGTTGATTTTTTCTGTAAGCAATGACCAGCGGTTATAACCGGCGTTATGCTCACGTTATTATTTGTGTTATAAATCTGTGCTATAACCAGTGGCGTAACCAGACACTTTCGTGGTGGGGGAGGGGCATGCAGGATTTAAAGACATAGTCTTGGGGGGGGGGGGGATATGTATCGAACTATTCATGTATGCATTCTTTTGGTTAAAGAGGGGGTAAGGGGGGGGGCAAGGGTTCTGAGGGCCCCCTGTCTAGTTACATGCAGAAGCAGTTTTTTAAAAATATATTATGAGCAACACTATGAGTAGTAGGAGTTCTGCCTAGTAACTGCAATAGCATATACCCTGCACTGATTTGATTCAGAGAGAATAGTAGTACAGTTATGAAGTTGTAGTTTGTTAAGTTATAGAGTATACTAGTTATGGAGTTTGTAGATTATGTACACGTTATGAAGTAGAATATACCAGTTTTAAGACCGCAGCAGTTGCCTTGGTTTTTACATTACCTGGCATTGTGGACTACATCCCCCATTGTAAGCTCCATTGATACCTCGACGCTGCATGGTTGTCAGCTCGGAGTAGACCCGATGGAAGTGGCATAAATTTAGGGATCCTTTGCCGTTCACAACCAACACTATCAAGTAAATGTTTATAAAGTTTGAAAATGAATTTATTATAGGGATTGTAGTGTAATGTGAGAAGTTCAAACTCAGAGCGAAATGACGCAGAATATTTTTAGGATTTGTGACAGATTATTTCTCTCTCGCCATTGGGGTGTTGTGGCCGAGCGGTTTAGTGCATCGGACTCAATTTCCAATTGTCCCAAAGTTCTTCGCATCAGCAAAGTATGGCAATTTACCCCTGTCGTTGGGCGGACGACGATGCTTGTCTTTGGAACATGAAGACAACTTGTCAAGTGGGAAGAGTTCATGGGAAGCCTTTTACCTGAGAGGACGTACTGTTGGCTTACATTCAGCCCGGGCACACCACAAGAGCTCTCCGATGCGGTTGTGTTGACCTGGAGTGTGTCCTCACTTCCCCAGAGGGCTTGATATTGGTCTCCCTTCTTCACACTGTCAACGCTGATGTTGTAGGTGATGATATCTGGTTGGTCCAGTCTACTCGGGGAAAGTGACGCTCCCGAGATGAGCTGACTGCTCTCAATTGTACCGAGGATGACTGTAATATGAGACAACAAATGCTTTTGATCAAATGTATTGTAACTATGGACATTATGCATTAATGTCACACGCCGCCATCTTAGAGGTAAAACGATGGTGAAACAATGGAAACGCACATCTTTGTACGTGCGGCGCACAGGATGGGCCAATAAGCTACCTTCTTTTGACCTCTAGCTGAGGGCGCCCTACCCAAATGGCATCATGGGCATAAGGTCGATTGAGACAATTTGTGAAGCTTACCTCTGCGAATTGTGCACATGAAAATTAGTTAATTGGTGTCAAGATCTAGTAAAGTATTGAAGGTTCGTTTTTTGGAGAAAAAAAGGACAAAAAGTCAAAGTTGAGGGTAAAGTTAAGAATTAGTAGATTAGTTTTAATCTGAGAGCTCACTGGTTACGACGTTTATACCAGTACCAAACCTCCAGAGAAATAGTTGCCAACTAAAATACGGTCATAGTCAAGAAAATAGCATTTGAAGACTCTTGAGAGTCTTCTGCTTATTTTGATTGCCACATGATATTTTTCTTCCTTTTCACTAATAATGAGTCATTCTCCCTTCACAGTGGTCCGCTGGCCAAAATGCGAGTAAAAACACCTCAGGACCAGTCAAAAATTCACTCCCAGGTAGTCCGGCTGGCTAGTTCAGTGTTGACAAGCATCCCTATTTAGTGTGCCGGAAACATGGATAAGTGAAAAAGCTGACCGATCAGTGAAATTAGGAGCTAAACTGGTCCTGCTGGCCAGTCGCTGAATATGTTCTGGGCAAATCCTGTTGTGACTACCTAACTTTCACAAGTTAGTTGTATCGGGTAAAATTACTCTGCCAAAAACCAATGATTGTCCTTGAATTAAGCTGTCAAATTAGGAAGTCAATTTATAGAGAACATTCATCTTTCAAGAAGAGCTTCATGTAATTTACCTTCAAACGAAACAAAATATAATATGAAAATTTGAACTCATGCTCCAAACATTAAAAAACAACTTTCACAGTTATTAGCCTTGAAAATATTGCCATCATTTGTTGAACTTTAATCTATCTTCTAAGGAGTGGGGTAAAAGTCTTTGAAAGAGTCTTACCTAAATCTGCTTGGCAGAAGTCTTGTTGTGGATGAGAGGGCATGCAGGTACAACCAAGGACTGCTGATGGGAGGAGCACTCCCACCATCAGTAAGAAAACAACGACTACCGGCACCCTCATCGTCAAGACGTTCTCCGTCAATCTCAACTCTGCTTCTCAAAAATGAACAATGAAAGTGCACTTGTTGGTCTTGGGATATAACTATGGCTTACTGAGTGCCGAAAACTGAACTCCTGTCCTGGCGTTTCGTAATTGGAATGTGAGTCCTAAACATTATTCTGAAGGTTTTTTATATAGGAGCCACCGCTGATCCTCAGGGTTATCTTCATGTAATGTCACACTTAACTTTCTGTGCTGTTTTCTTAACTTGTCACCCTCCCCTCTATGTGATCGTTAAACTGTCTTATTGTCTATGTTATGTCAAAAAGTATGGATATCAATGTGGCTACAGAGTGATTGATGATTTTAGTACCTTGTATGGTACAGACTTTATTTTAATTAAAAAACCTATTTTGGAGATGTATCGAGGCCAGACACTGTTTGGGCTAACCTTAATCATGATTGGAACAGATGGTGGAGGTTTACAACAAGGATTTTCTCCCGGAAGGTTTTCGGAGAGAGACATGGCTCTTGTTTTGGTAAATTCCCTGGGGTTATATCGGAAAGTGTTCATTTTGTTGAGTGTCAGATTACAGCTGTGCTTCTACCAGCTATTCCAGGTAAACTGCAAACTGTTTGGTTTCTTATCAGCTCTGATGATTTACTTGGCATGGATATTTTTCTTTCTCTGAACTACAGCTCAAAGGGTCGATGCAACCTGAGCTATCCCAAAGGGGTACAAAACACCCAAACTGAAATAAGGGAATCAGAAAACACCTATCAGTGAACTTTTGGGTCAAAACACCCCTTTTCAGGGTAAAATTGCACGCTTGTCTTTACACTAACTGAACCAATTAATTTTGTAATGGGGTGGAGGTACTGCCCTTTTTAATGACATGAAAGAGAATTTATTACAAGTCGCGTTTTTTTTATAGCCTTGACTTGGTGACAAGATAGCTGCTCTTATCTGTCAACTTCTTTTGGCTTTTTTTGTGCATCCTTGTTGCAATTATGTACCCTCAGATATTTTTAAGAAAGCAGCCTGCTCTCTTGTTTTGTCTGAATTACTATATAATAAACTTGAAAAAATTAGCCTTTGAAGAAACACACCCTTTTTTTTTTTTTTTTTAAGCTTACTTTGGTTGCCTCAGCCGAAACAAGCTTGATACAGTCTAGTGCACACAATTCCCCACATCATATTAATCATTTTTCAGTGTTTTTAAACTAAAAATGGACCACCTATATAAAAAAAAATTCATGACAAGTTTCACACGGGTTGATTTTACTACTTGTAAAGTTGACTGAAACTAGTGGATGGAATTGAATGAGCTGTTCCAAAAACCAACAACATCATTTCATCAACAGGAGTCCTTGCACTATACAATTACAAGAAACTTCATACACTGCACATCTTTGTGTGAAAGTGTGTTTATTTCCCTTTGTACTAATTTCAGGTAAACATTGGGAATTTGCTTTTGTGTACAAGCCTATAGCCTTTCTCTATGATATAATGCACCCTCTGTTGAATCATATCCTTGTTCCATTGTTGGTTTAATCACAAAGCTTTTTAAACTATTCCCCGAAATGACACAACTTTTAGAAGCAGAAGTTCTTGTCATAGAATGATTCCAAACTACATGCTTCTTTTCAAACCAATTAGGTAAACTTCACTTCAAATCATTAATAGCAGCTCAGGGTATAATTTATTGTTAGTGACCCTTTATAATGTCAAGCCCTTTGTGGTTTTCCTGTGGTTTTTGTGGTTTAGTATGGGGGGCATCATCTGATCTTGTGGTTAGCTGATGATATAGTTTGGGAAATATCACCAACCAGTATTTGTGAATTGGATATGGACCTCATCAATCGCTTACTACTAGTATTTGTTGTAGTTCCTATTTTGGAAGGAGAAGTGAATTCCTGGATTGAAAAAGGTCAGGATCAGTGGTATGGGGGTAATATTGGGGGGGGGGGCTCAGAACCCCTACCCCCTATCCCCTTATGAGATCAAAGAGAAAGAAATATCACATTTTGACTTGTACTGTGTGCAATCCCATGGCAGAAATAATACTTTTATTCCAATCAGGCTGTGAACTTATACTACCTGAACATAATAAATGTGTAGGAGAAGTGCATGATCCCAATTGCAAGCATATTCTGTTCAAATGTGTTATGGTCAGGTAGTGCATGATGGCGACTGTAACCCCCACCCCTCCCTCTCCCTACCCCCACCCAAATCAGGCCTAGAATTACACAGAGGCCATGGCCACTGCTGCCCTGGTCTTGGCTGGCCAAGTTTCCCATAGAATTGTATTTTTTCCAATGGACGTGCCCTCTTAAGATGAAATTCCAGACATGCCAAATGAAAATGTCTTGTTCCACACTGGTGAAGATTACAGGGAGCAAAATCTCACCCACACACACACAACACAATTGAGTCGATGGAAATGGATGTGCCATATATTAATTTAAAAATGTTCCTTCAAAACTTTATCAAAATATAAACAAAACAAAATCATAATTTAACCAATGTTTTTTTTTTTTCTGAGTTAGCACTCCTAGCTTTCGGTACTCATTGTAATTTATTATTATACTGATGTTACCCTCCCTAGGGTTATGGGTTTGTTCCAAATACAATACAATACATTTTTTTTTAAAACCCCCCCCCCCAAAAAAAAACACAAAAAAACACACATTTTGTATACACACTGATCTTATTTATTCATATACTTTTCTTACAAAATTTTATTTTGGTTAAGAATACATGTATAAAGTTTTACTGGATACCAAATAATAGTTCCAAAGAGACTTGGAAGCAGTTAAGTGCACAATCGTTGTAGTGAGTGAACCATTTTTTACGAGGGGGGAGTTTAGGGGAATTGCAATGACACTAGGCTTCTATAGCATTTTTGAAGTTCTTTACCTTAAAACCCTTTATGGGGCCCGCAGAGTGCACCCTAAAATAAGTCGGCTCTGTTTGTGATGCTCACAATGTTAAACTTATACAGACAGTAAATGTACAAAGACACTTAGGAAGGAGTGACACCCGGCCAGTGAGGAAAGTGTTTTTGTTCTTTTTTTTCTGGGCAGGGGTGGGGGTGGGGGTTTCAAATGAGATTTTAGTAACATATTTACCAACAGTTTTTACTTTCATATTTTCAAAGACACATTTCTTTGAATAATTGAACTCCACCCTCACTAAATATATATTTCAGAATTAATTATTTAAACCAATAAACCTTTTTTTATACTACAGTTACTTTCTAATAATGCCCATGGTTTTGTTTAGAGTTGAGTTACACACCAGACTGCCAAAGATATTCATCTGAGAAGACTTTAATAACCATCTTTCCTCTTTTTTGTTTTTTAAATTTATGAAATCAATGGCTGTCAGCCAAAAATCTTGCACAATCTGTGCCAATAATGATGTCATTGTTTTGTCATCTAAGTAATGCTGAGAACTTCCAGGTCATGCGATCATTGATCAAGAGTTGTTTAGTTTTATTTTATTTTATTTCCAAGTACACAGGATATCTGGAACAGCCCATCAATCAGAGTCATTAATCTGTCACTGGTACAGCCTTGTCTTAAAGGGGCACATTGCCTTTGGACTGGGCGTTCAGGCTGTAAAAAGCGTTTATTATGAAATGAATACGGTTGGAAAGATGTTTTAAATGTAGAATATGGTGACTCACACAAATATCTCGTGAAATTGTGTGGTTTTTATCTTTAACTTCATGTGATGTACTAACACGGTCCGTAAGTTTGTGGAAGTCGAAAATTTGGTTCTGCAAAGTTGGATTGCTGTGAGTAGATTGCCTTGTTCCAGTGAGTGAGTTGAATGTAACTGCCGCTAGACCATGACCCTGACTGAACTTGCTGATGCCGGGGTAGATAGGGGAAATATTTGGGCGAATCCTGCCTTTGATGATCATGGAATGCGGCACACAGTCATGAGAAAGATATTTGGCTGCAGACCAATCCATTTCAGTCCAATTTCACACCTCCTGGTCTGCCATTACTGGGATGCTCTTTACCCTCACAAAAAGCACTATATAGGCACAGGCTTTTACTCATGTCGCGCTGGGCGTCTTGTACAATTGCGTCAACATCATTGGTCGGAGATGCCCGTGGTGCGTAAATTAAACGAACGCCGGGCGTGTAGTGGCAGAAAACACATCTTGAATGGATTTGTCTATAGGGCCATCGCAGATTTGTCTGTTGAAAAACTATCGGTAGAACAGCAAGCAATTATAAAAAATTTCAAAATAGCTGCAATTGCTTATTATTCTGCCTGTGTGTTTTCAAAGGACAAATCTGTGATGGCCCTATCGCCAAATATCATTCTCATGACTTAGTCCGACTGTGTGCCAAATTCCATGTTTGTATCATCATAGGCATGATCCCGTCACCTACCTGCCGTAGGATGATTGAAATATTGTTCAAACCACTTCTTTTCCAGGAAAAAAAAATGAAATATTAGAGATTTGAAAGGTACAAAACATCATTGGACTGTGGATTAGAAACCGATCTTCGGATTCGATGATTTTAAAAACATTTTAGCCTTTGGATAAATTAAGCAAGATAAACGGAGATAAACATGCTTACAACTGAATTTGTTCTAGTACAAACACATAATAAAAATATATAGAGTACACTAAAAAGCCATTTTAGTCTATTTTTGTACACTATTTAAATTTTTGTTTATAGATTTCTTTTAAAAGCTTAATATTTATATATATTTATTTGCTTACATTTTGTAAGCGTGTACATGTTTAGTGCGCTGTGAGCATGAAGGAGTATATGCGTTTTTAGAAACAGAAAAAAATACAGCAGAGGTGAAAAACAACATTGTATTGTTGTGATCAAAAAGAGTGTTGATAATATTTTTGGTTTCGAAGGCAGGGTATACTTTTGGTAATTACTCCACAAGTTAATGACCATAATGACTTACTTGCAATAGAATGGTCTCTACAGTGCTTATTACACATTGGTGTACAATGAAACAAAAGTTGGTATATTAATCTTTTTTATCCCCAACCCAAATTATGACAGCTTTTTTTTGGCATTGTATGAACTAAATAGTTTTGAGTCCTTTAGACTTTTTGTTTGGTAAATAAAAATGAAAGGAAACTGAATGTAGTCTATTAAGTAAGAGTCAGGTGTTGCCCTGCTCTTTTTTGGTCCGCCCATTAAAAAATGAAGAAGGAAAAACACAACCCCGAAACAATGAAACAAAATTGTTCGTATGACAATCCAAGAGTGATGTCATCGATGTCTTTATACATTACTTGCATTATACAATATGAGACACCCTACTAACTGTAGTTAATGGTAACAGTTTCAAGTTTGGATCAGTAGTTTTATTATTGAAGACGTTCGAGACCACACTGGCTCTTTATAAATTATGTGCAGCATTAAAAAAAAAATATTAAAACAAAAAAGCAAGATGAAGAAAGAGGGAGGTTGTGGGAAAATACAAAGAGAGACGGAAGAACAAAGTGCAAAAGAAAAAAAACCAGTCTTAATGTTGACCCTGCGATTGGCGATGTCTCCTTGGCCCCTGATTCACACCCGGGCGACTGTCCACACCCATCTCACTCAGACATCCCTTCAAATCTTTATTTCTGTGCCACTGGCACATCTTGTGACCTTCTTTTGGGAGGCATTTGGAGTGCGCTGCGAGGCAGTCATCCTCCTGGTAGCCGATACCGTGTCTGTCGTAACTGTCGTGGGCCATGTACGCACACGTGTTCTCCGGCAGGTGGGCGGCGCATTGGGGGGAGTGACATGTTGCAATCTGAAAAAAGTGATCAAAACCAAAGCCAATGAGCAAAAATTCCGTCCTGCTTCTCTGAACTGAGACTTCTCTTGGAGACACAAAATGAGGGTGGAAGTCCTTTGTCTAAATGGAAAATGCACTCAGTGTTTATTAAGATCCGATAAAAACAATCTCAACGCATTCCGCAACCTGCCCCCATATTTTTGCTAGTCTAGATCATTTTAGTAATTTTTTGGGAAGAATAGAATAAGCGTTTTAATAATGCCACTGGGATTGATTTATAAACAGAAAATGTGCACTTCAAAAATGGTTTTAAAACACCGTACATACTGTTATTTTTTATTTTCTTACGAATTTTGCCATGAACAGATGGATGGATAGATGGATACATTGTGAACAATCAATTATTTGGGAACAGCAATTTTGCTGTCTAACATCTTGGGCTTCTTCTACCCCCCTTCCAACTAGTGGCATTGGAAAGGGGGACAAATTATTGTGATCATCATTTATCAATGAAGTGCTTGTCCTCAGTTTGCCTTCTGTTACCTTTAAATCTCTTTTAAATTGGCAATATAGGATAGAAACAAACTTGTAAGTACCTGACACTTGTCACAGAATTTGCCATAGTTGCTGCGGAGTCCTTGCTTTTGTCTTTTCGAGATGGTCTTATATTCGAGTATTAAGTCACATCTGCCAATCTGATCCTTGATGGCACCTACAGTCAAAACAAATTAAAGTTATTACACTAATAAATACATCATCATGACCCTGTTTCAAAAGGGTAAGGGTGAGGGAGAGGGCATCTTTGGCTGAGTAAACCAACCAGTTCCAAGGTTTTGCAAGAACTTTTTGATTTGTGGTGGACTGCAATAGCGCCCTCTATAGATGTCACCACAATGAACAACTAACTAATTTGGTGGCATAGCTTTACTCTTATCTGCACAGATCTTCTGAGATAAAAATACACTCTATGGATCAAAACAAAAATAGAAAGTATGTTCAATATAATTTTATAACTGTCATGAATGCAGACTGTTGACCACAGAAAATCACAAATTTAGGTGGCTCACCTCCTAAAACATAGGATTTTCCTTTCTTGAGCTCCACTCCGCAAAACATTCCCCCAGGATAGAAACTCTTAATTTGAACCTCCTCCCCTTCCCTCATGGAGACCTTCCCGTCCACCGTCTTGTACACCTTCTCAATCTTGACAGTGTATAAGACCTCGTAGTTCCACGGTTCTTGGCTGATGATGCTCCTCAGGGCTTCGTCGTCTTTACGCTGAGCTGGCATTGCATCAAGATGAGGCTGAGAATAGGAATCTTTGTGGTCTTGAGAATCTGTCGCAATTGCTGCTGTAGTCAGATGAAAATGCAATATTAATGCAACTTGTTTTTTATTGCTTGACACAAATAATATGAAACTGACAGACCTTTGAATGGGAATGAGATAATGAATGTTGTTTTCCAGGGTGTCATGGCTGAGCGGTTTAGAGCATCGTATTCAAGTTCTGGTGGTTGAGTCATCGGGGTGTGGGTTCGAATCCCGGTCATGACACTTGGTGTCCTTGAGCAAGATGCTGTATTATTATTGCTTCTCTTTCACCCAGGGGTATAAATGGGTACCTGCGAGGGTAGAGGTTGATATTGTGTTTGAAAAAGCCTTCGGAGCGCCACGGCAGCCCAGGGCCGTGTACTCCCCAGGGAGCTGAGTCAGATTACAAGAATGCTATTGGCCCAATGACCAGGACACTAATGTAAAGCGCATTGATGTTATTGTATAATGTGCTATATAAGAACCAATTATTATTATTTTGTTATATATTATTATTATACGCTAGATTTGAGGAGAATCGTCAGATGGGGGGGGGGGGGGGGCTGGGAAAAGAGCCTTATCATCAATACCTTTTGGTGTCCTCTATGGGGTCCTCTATGGGGTGAAAGATTTTAATAAGGAGACAAGTGACCCAGATCTGGATCTGGATAGCTTTAGTGACAATGACTTTGTAAGCCAACATGATAAGCAGATTTTTGGTTTAAAAAAAGAGAGAGAAGTTTTCACAGTGGTAACCTATTGCTCGATTATATTTGGCCATATCAGGGTCCCGGGTATGTACACAGGGGCGCACAAGATGTATGCCCTTGTAGTGACTTTGTTATTGACTGTACGGTGAAGTGAATTATTGTGTTGATAAGATTATTACTACACGGTATAGAGATATTGTTATAATTACCATCATGGTTTGATATGGGTTTTGTAACGGATTTCTCAGTCGCCTCATCTGCTTTGATAGTGGTCACTGATACGGGCAAGCCGGTGGTGGTTTGCAGATTCGGGGATGTTCCTATGGTAGCTGTTTGGCTGTTAACTTCCTTGGTTGGCAGGCTTGTGCGACCAGTGGCTGGTGTGTCTGTGGTCGGGCTGGTCACGGTGTCTGTCGCAGTTTCCGGCACCGTTATTGGCTCTATTGGCAATCTCGGGATCAGCTGCCACTGCAAGGATTCCACTCTGGCACGGATGACTGAAAAGAGAGTGAAATGTTCGTTACATACGAGACTTTGTTCTGTGCCAAGAAATTACTGAATGATCTGTTTCATCCTGCCTTCATTTTGCCTAGTCATATTTTCTTTAACTCATATTTTCTTTAACTCTTGTTTGAGTAGTCAATAGCTGTCCTCATTACAGAACAAAAATGTTCTGATCATGTTTAAAGCATCAACTTAAAGTAAACCCATTATGGATGACATTGAACAAAGTAACTAAGTAATTTGCACAATTTCATGGTGATTCAAGGGGGGGGAGTAAGTGCTTTAATATAATACTGGACTTTTAGAGTCCATTTTTATATCTAATTTGAAATCACCCCTCGATAACAAATTCTTTATAGAAGCAAAATTCTAAAATACAAATGCAGTGTAGCAATCAATTAGCTTTTGTCTTTTAAAGGGAAAATACATCATTGTGAAAAAATGGATTTGTGGGTTAGTAAAATATCGTTCCAACGACCTGTTTACATTTGTCAGGACGTGACTGCAGAGAAAAACGTGAGCAAACAAATGAAATAATAATGCTTATCCCCAATGCAAAATTAAACATCTATTTAAAAAGTTGGATAAGATCAAAAATGAACTATTTGAGAAAATCTAATATGAAAGTGTTGCTACCATGGCATGGTTACTTTCCCCATGTCATCTTGGCCCAGGAGCTCAGGAAGGTTCGAAGGTCTCCAAAGACCAATAAACTTTACAAATATTGTCCGACCTAAAGAAAATAAATCACTGCTAGGCAGTGAATTACACAACCTTTGCTCTCTTTGCAGTTGAGACATTTATGCACGTATCAATCTTACAGGTGTGTGGAACATGAGAACATGATCAATAAAAGGTGCTTTAAATCTTGCTGCACTTTCAACCTCTAGCAGTGTTAGAACATACGGGTGTAACCCTGTGGACCAATGTCAGATTTCATAGTAGTTACATCGCCCGGTTTTTCACAGTAAGACCTTAACATTTTAGCTTTTTTTCTCCAAACAGATAATGCTGTTATAAAAAAATAATTCAAAAAAATAAACTGGACTAATAGTAACAATAATAGAAACAAAATATTTAAAAAATACACAGGGTCTGGCTTAAATACAACTAACACCTTTGGAGCAGGCTAATGGATTAAGAAACACCTCTAAGAGATGCAGCCTTCACATGAACTTATACTTTAAAGGCAAAGTATACCTTTGGTTTTTGGAACTTTTCGATTTTCTACATCTAAATGTAGATATATACAATAAAACTAACCTGTGAAAATTTCATTTCAAAAGGTGGTAGTGTTTTTGAGATATCGCCAAAAATCTGGAGTGGTTTTGTCCACGCAGGAATAAAAAATCCGTAATTGGAATACACAATCTGAGAAGCGTTTCATGCAGAAGCGTTTCTCAGATTGAAGTGTTTTTGAATCCCCCTCTCTAAAACCCTATTTCTTAGAAGGGAATTGTTTCTCAAAATGTTATACACTATCAACAGCTGCAGTGCTATTACCAAGTAAGTTTTTATGGTCATTAATTTTTGGAGTAATTACCAAAGGTATACCCTCCCTTTTAAAAGCATCTTTAGGGACCACTTTTTGGTGTGTTTTTTTCAAGACTAAATTACTTTTTGTTTTGTACTAATGATGACTGTTATCAGGTTACTTTCCTGGTTTTCATTCTGAAAATATTTTGTTAAATACAAGTGTATACATCAACTGTAAAAATGGTGTATCTGGAACCGGTATCTAGATTTGTTTTAGGTTATATTTTCTACACATAAGTCCTTTTCAGAGAAATCTGGGCCAGAATGTTTTGAAACATATTAAATGCTTTTTACACGTAATTTTGTTGAACAGCTTGCATTCTTGATAAAAGATAAGAAGTGTTGTTGCAACTATGTGCATTGTTTGATAAACATGATAAAGGCAAAGTAAACAACATTCTTTCTACGATTGTTTTGAACAAAGCCTATCAGACTGTCGTCATAATATTTATTTTATTATGCTTCAAACATATCAAGTTTTGTTATAGAAATATTGAACAGTGAACACTGATGGTTTATTTAGACTAATGTGCACCTTCAGTCCTGCCGCAGATTTCACAAAAAAACGTTACACAACTGCGTGTAAGTCCACTTGCGTAACATTTGTTATGCACTTCTAACACAAGAAGTATTGCACACGTAGACTTACGCAGTTTTCCCAGACGAAAATAGTGTTGTTATATCTCAGTAGAGTCTCTGTAGGAAAACAAGTTGCCAGAATTAAGGTCCAAATTAAGGCTTCAAAGGGGTGTTGGTGGGGGTGGTCCGAATTAATTTGTTCACAAGTACTCACCGTAGAGTGCTCTGCAGTAATGCTGCTGAGGATGCAGTGTTTGGCATTGGCATCCAGAAACGCTCTCAATGGATGCCATAGCAAAGACTGCAACCAAAATCTGTAATCCAACTCTCGACATCTTGAAGTTCGCCCTCATCAAGTAAAGTCGGTACAAGTCAAAATAGTTTCCCCCTCGATGACGAGAATGCTTTATGAACTCAAGTTCCCTGCAAAGTTCCACAAGAGTCGATTCGTATAGAGATCTGTTTGGCCTTTTATAACCAACGGTCGTGTGATTTGGAAGTATTTATGATACAATATCCTCAATCCTGGTTGTGAGTAATTTCATTGGAACACTTTGAGGCATGGCTAGATGCAGGGCCTACCAATGGGAAGTCGGCACCTCGTACTCGGGTGATTATGGGGTTACGTTTAAAGCTAATGTTACGCCACAGGATGTATACTCAGTCACTTAACTTGTCCCATGATCTAGTGATGTAATTTAATAAGGGCAGGCTACGGGAAGCGGCAGGTAGAGCAACCTTTCCCATGGTCAGTCCATTAATTGATGTTACTCCCTGTGGGATTTCAATGCCTGCCTTGACATTCATCGATGTGTATTGTATATTCTGTACTGATAAAATGGAAATAAAAATCCATATTATTTGCATTAAAGCAGTTGACTTTCATCAATTTTTTTTGATGTACCTGCTGCAAGTTTGTCATCAAAGTTAAACATCAATAACAATGCAAATATATACCCCCCTCCCCCCATTCTTATCAGATCTGTCAAACCCATAGAGAGGAGCATAAATTAACATGAATCCTACTCCCTTAACTTGTACATTCAACAACCCCCCCCCCCCATCAACCTTACTCAAGACTAAATCCTTAAACTGACTTTCCCATACCTCAACTCCTCCAAGCTAACTCTCCCATCTTCCACACTGTCAACCACACTATCTTTACTGTTTGAATGAGCGTATTCCTCCCCCCCCCCTACTGAACAACTCATCACCAAGGTTGCGGTAACAACCGCATATTTTACAGGCATGATATTCTTCCTACTTTAGTTTGATTTCCGATTTGTTTGCTCTTGGAAAAATCAGGAAAAAATGTGATGAAATAGCCTGAAATGTCTACAAAACCCTACACCATGTGTACATCGATAAAATATTCCAAATATCATGTCTGATTTTATAACTGTTAATTTCCTCCCTCCCCCAACCCATTTACCCACCCCCATTCAATTACTCCAAGGATTGTTGGATGTGTAGTTCGTATACATCAAACCAAGGATTCACAGAAATTCCCGTAATGCGTTTTCAATACATCCTGGTATAGTGTAATAATAGACTGATCGTCCCTTAACAAAAAGTACAATGACCTCTCGATGACACAGTATCTGCATTGTTTGGGTTTCATTGTCATGAGCACATGACATCAATGATAACAAGAACATAGTCCTATATAGGGACATGTGGCATTGGAAGGGCGGGCTGATCTATCTTGCTTCAACCCCCTCCCCCCCAAGCTATCATCAGTAATTGGTTATGAACAATAGGGCATGCCCAAACATAGAGAAAGGACAAGAGTATAGCACCACACAATTTCCTGGACTACCCTCCCCTTTCTGTAAAGTACATTGATGCGTGCGATGTGCATCAGTCATGTCAGTGTTGCCAAATATGTAGTCTATCTTGAGGGCTTTGTACTATGAGCATGAACTATGTACAGTTCATCAAACCAAAACAGACCACATAATTAGTTTGCTAGAGTTCAGTACCGTTGAAAACATTTAAATATTAAGTTTTATACCACAAGGGAAACTGACTGGGTAAGTTGTCAATAATTTGGGGTTGAACAAAGAAAAATTGACTAGAGCGGGACCTGAACCTGCGACCTCCGGGTTAATGTTCTGGTTCTCTACCAACTGGGCTATCTGTCGGTTCCTGATCAACTTGCACCCCCGAGCAAAGATGTTGACATAATAGGGAGACAGTTTGTAGAGCAGTAGCACGTTGTTAATCCCGAGGTTCAAGTTCCGCTCTGGTTAATTTGTCTTTGTTCAACCCTGACATTATTGAACACTTTTTAAATTGTGTCATACTACACCTGGCGATCCTCCTGCAAAGAGCAACGCAAAGTGCCTAGGCATTATTGCATAAAAAGACAAAGCAGTTGACAGTAGTTGTTCTCTATTATACAAATTTTATTCAATTGATTTAGTTTTGGCCCATGCCAATACACGATCAGCACTGTATGGTCGATGCAAGACTAAACAGTATTGTTTTTTTTAATCCCATGAAATAATTACATCAGTTAAACTTATACTCGTATGTAAACTTGGGTGTAACTTGGAGAGGAAATGGTTTGTTTGGTCTGAAATATGGAGAGGAACAAAGGACAAGTGTATGAAGGTCAAATCCTCTGGTGTGGTTAAAGGAGACATTGCCTTCGGATTGGTCGCTTTACGCTATAAAAAGTGTTTGTTATAAAAGTAGGACCAAATTTTGGACTCCACTAAAGGATGGACAGTGGTAGTTCACAAAGTATAAGGAAAACCACACAGTTCATTTAGTAAATTAACATTACAAAGAAGGGATTCGTAATAGCTGTGGGATTGGTGGACAGATGGATGGAAAAGAACTAATTATAAGCAAAAAGGGGCAATTAGGACAAAACATATTTAGTGGAATATTAATTCCACTACAACCCCAAAAGACCAAGTTGTGAAAGTGTTATGTCCCATGATGGTAACATTATATTTGTATTCTATCAGACAGTTGCCAGTGGTAATTTTGTAGTATTTTTTGTTTCTGATAATGAATGTGTATTTATTTATTTATTATGGAACATTTTGTTTTAGGAGGGGAGGGATGGATTTTAGCCTGAGTTAAACATTTTCCAGATTGACCCTGGGGGGTAAGTTGATGTATTCATGAACCATGGTTTGATTAGCGATCAAGTTCCAATGTTCCTGTAGATTTATTTGGGGGCTTTGATTTGGGGTCAGATGTCACTGTTCGTAAAAAATTGTTTTATGGTTTGACGGTCGACAAAGTTTCTGAGTTCCGTTATAACAGGATCTCTGTTTGACGTGTTATTAGCGAGCTAATGTTGTGATTGCAAGAAACCCTCTGAATCATGCTGCCTTGAGGAATAGTCGTCTAGTGTTTTACATATCCCTGGTGGAGCCAGTGATCATGAGGCTGCCCACTCCAGTGTACCGAATGGAAATTGCAGATGTATTTCCTCCGTTAAGAATAGTTATCGACCAATCGGGTGATAGTAATCTCGGTCCCTTATTGCCGCACATCCTGACTTCCAGGAGAAGGTTTCAAGTGCTGAGCTGCCATGAAAAGGCATTTATTTCTGTGTACTTTGTTTAGTTAGTGACTGGTATTCAATTCAATTCAATTCAATTTGAATGTCGGTCAGTTGGGAATAATTGAGAGTTCTGTTCTTTTCAAACATAAGTACTGATTTTTGTGGATGTTTTTTTTTATTATTATTATAAAGAGTCGCACCCCTTAAGGTGATCCCTCTCCTGCTGCTTCCCAGGTTGTATCGTAAACTTGGGTGTGATCCCTGGCTCTACTGGAGTTACAGGTTGAATGGCTTCTGACTGGCACCCCGAGCAAAGTTATTGACAAAGTAGGGAGACCACCAGCCTTACGGCTAGATTGCTCAGTTTGCACGTTACCGGAGGTCGTAGGTCCAAGTCCTGCTCTAGTCAATTTTTCTAAATCCAACCCAAAATTAGATTACTTAAACGATAAATACTGTTGTACGTGTTGCAATTACATTTTCTTCTTTCGAAGATGCTGCTGTGCTATCTTCTCCAAGATATCTGCTGCATCTTGACTGCTCACATGGGGTTGGGGTAAATCAAAAGCGTAATGAGGCATAGCAGTGTGTGAATTAGAAACTGCACTAGATGACTTTGAGGACTGATTGGACTGCCCGACCGAGAGGTCTGTAGGGGACACCTTTTCCGGAGGGTCTGGTAAAATGAGAAAACTTTGTTCTCCTTGAGTAGTCAAAGTGGGAGTTGCATCTTGCTTTCTCCCATCTGCATTTACGTCTCTTTGAGGAGAGTGATGCAGTTCCTCGTCTGATGTTTGTGGGGATTCTGTATCCTCCTTATCATCAACAACATCGTTAAGGAGCATCATTGAAATCTCTTGTATTTCCGAGAGGTTCTCAGCCGGGTCGACTGATGGTCTCAAGTCGGCATCTCTTTCAAGAGACGTCTTTATCAGACTCGAGCTGGACTTCATGTCTGGATGCTGAACTCTCTTGAGGTGTCTTGGAGGAGAAGTTTTAGACTCGAGGATGGAGGGAGAAGAAAGCAGCGTCTTCCTCTTCCGGATGCAGTCCCGCAACCTCTGATTCCCAGACCAGGAGCATCCATGGTGGATCTTCTTACATGCTCCATACAAACCTTCACAATCCGACATGCCTTTGTCAGTATAGAATGATGGTTTATAAACACATCCACTTGAGCCAGTCATCACTTTGTGGATTCCCAATAGGCCAGATGATTTTGGTTCAATCTTGTAGGAAGAAGTTCAATAAAACAAACATCAAAAACAACGATAGCCAAAGTTTGACAAAACAAGAGATGGACACTTTCAGTCGTCATATGATAAATGCTGACCCTCTACTTCTCCATCTTATTCATCCCTAATCATTACTAAAAATTAAAAGAGTAAAATGCTAAAATTCATGTGACTGAAAACAACCAATAAAAATTTATGTCATACAAGGAGTTTGGGGGCATGTTCCTGTATGGGACTTATTTCAATTAACTTAGTTGAAATATAAGCAAAGTGCTTTGGAAGGGGGGGGGGCCTTCAAAATTCTTCAAGAGTTCTTGTTTTTGTCCGTATTTCAGACAGAAATATTTACACATGTATGAACTTTATAATCTGTTAGCTTTGATATTGAAACTAATAAATTTTGATAATCACTAATCCTGTAACTTTTTCCTTAATCCAATATTCACTGCTGAATTGTTAGTTAATTAAAGGATTGTTCTTACCGTGCAGGGGTGGCATTGCCTGCGATACATGTGTGTGAGTTGTCGATGTACATCGAAAATGATTTTTGTTGAGATGATGCTCCAGTCACATGGATGATGCACAAGATGTCCTCTCATACTGGTCCCTTAAAAAAAATCATATCAAACGCTTTCGAACAGTCGGTAAAACTAAATTAATTCATGGAAGGGGTAGGGGAGGTGGAAAGTGCTGTAACTTTTGTGTATTTTACAATATTAGCTTCCGTAAATTTCGTGATAAACCCCCAAAATAAAACCATTTTTCCAACTGTTCAGTATTCAACAGTTGGATTTAAACTCCTGTTTTGTTAATTTAGATTGTACATACCAATCTGTCAAGAGTTTCTCTAGTCTTAGTTGGTTAAAAAGTGAGTTTGAATCATAAACTTTTACAGAGTTACAAGGCAAGTTCATCTGGTTCCAGGGCAAGTGCAGACTGTCAATCCAAGAATGAGGATCTCATCTTTTTACATCATGATACGCTTTCCATTAAAAAAGAACTGTTTTGTTAAGCAATAAAAAACAAAGTCTCCTTACCTAAACGAGAAAGACTCACCACTGATCAGCATAGTTTCTTCGCTTACATGATGCATCGTCAACCCGCAGAACTCCTCATTGTGAACGTAATCAATGGTCACGACGTCTCGATTTCTGATCCACTTTGAGCCCTTGTAAATCTTAAAGACCAAAACTGTGTAGCGGACCGCATCACTGGTGGGTACTTTGTGTCTTCCTCCTGCCCCGCCATCATCTGCCTCTTCAGTGAAATTGCCTCCCAGGGCTTGAAACGCACTCCCGTCTCGTTGCCGTGGTAACGCATCCACACTGCTGTGTTGTTTCTGTGATGGTAAAGCCACATGTAATTGTCCCTCTTTATCTTGTCTTACTGTGGCGCTTGTTGAGACAGCAGGCACAGCTGCAGTTGGTGTGGTTATCCTGTTAGTTTTGGTCAGTGGATTTATAAAATTGTCTATGTGCAGAATTTTTCCCTGAATCACTGACAGAAGAAATAAAATATTTACTTACAATGCAACCCAATGACTTGTATCATGAAACAAGTGTTTATTTTAAGGTACCCCGAAGAAAGAGATTGACAAAATAGGGAGACAGGCAACAGTAGGGCTAAACAGCTCAGTTGGTAGAGTGACGGCACGTTAATCCAGAGGTCTCAGGTTCGAGTCCCGTCGATTTAATTGTTCTGTGTTCACCCCAAATTTTAAATGTGCCTGTTGACAAAAAAAAAAAAAAGCTTGTGTTATTTGGATTCAAATCAAAATCAGATCAATTACTCACCAAAATCTGAGTTGCAGAAATGCTGCTGTGGATGTGCCGGCGGGCATGTTTCACACATTGGCGTGTTTACTTTGCACAGAGAGAACTTTCCAAGAAGTATAAACTGTAACAGTATCCATTCAATGTGCGCCAACAGCTCCATCATTCAATTTACAAATAAGTCCCCGTCTCCAACTTTGTAGAAGTTGTACTGATTACCGCTGAACAGTGTCTGTGAGGCTGCAATGTAAGGAGATCAGATAAACCTTGGTAATATGCACTTCTAAAAGTTGACCACATCCAAGAGTTGGGCACTGAAAAAGATTTGGGCACTTAAAAAGAGTTGGGCACTGTAAAAGAGTTGGGCACCGAAAAAGAGTTGGGCACTGAAAAAGTGTGGAATTAGATGGTTCAGTAGTTTGCATAATGAGATGTCTTGATAAGGTTAAAGCACATGTACACCATTGGTAATTTTCAAAGAGTAGTATCTGCACTTTATGTGAACCAACATACACATAAAATAACCAACCTGTGAAATGTCAAGCTTAATCAGTCTTTGGAGTCGTGAGAAAACAGTGAAAAACCCCATTATGAGTTTTGACTGTTCTCAAACATCGGGCTTTGGACACGCGTGATAAAGTTAGTAAACTGTTTTACTAATTTCTGAAAAACTATAGCATTTCAAGCAAAATAATTTCAAGCGAAGTTTACCATTATGGCAATTTTTTTTCCATGTAAGTTATGTGCAAATCTGTGAACAGTTATACTCTCAATCTTACCAGTGTTATACACACCCTTTAAGTTCAGCCTAACTTCAACTTTCACTCGGGTGAATTTTTCAGAGATGTGCATGTTCGTCTCTCTGGAGTGGTGTGGCAAGTTTTGTAGCTGTGTTGAGCAGGGCTTAGACTGGGTCCGTTATTGCACAAAAAAGAGCTGGTGGGACTTTGTGCCCTTACACAAGCATACCTACAGGGTACTTTACTACACAATGGAACAATGCTACCCGACAAGGTTGTCTTTGTTCTAGTGGTACCCCACGGAGGATTTCTTCTGAAAGGTTAATAATAGAACAACTAATAATACCCTGTAACTGCTGTATAAGGGTGTCTGTGTGTATGTTAGATGGGCTTGATTGGATTATGATTTGCATATTTGTCATCTAGCAATTACATTGGTTTATCTATTTATTCTTGTTGACCAAATACAATGGAAGATGACATTAGAAGACGCATGATGATTACTTTTTGTGTGGGCTCTTTGTTTTGTATTCAAAAGAAGGACCAGTTTCAAGCGGTTTGGGATTCCAATGCACATATTGTTCTTTGAAGTTTGCACCCCAATTGTTTGAAAACAATGCCCTGTAACTGTTATGGCTGCCAAAATTAGCCGCACCCTGTGTGTGTAGAGCAGTCAAGATAAATAATAGAAAAGAGTGGAAAATGTTTGCAAAAGCATTTTTTGAAGATAATGTTCTTAAAGGCAAAGTATACCTTAAATTTTAGGACCGTTTGATTGTTCTAATCCTATATTTCAAAAGGTGGTCGCGTTTTTTTTAAATATTGCCAAAAACCGCAGCGAATGTTTCTATGCATGAAGGATAATCCCTAATAGGAATACACAATCTGAGAATTGTTTCTGACAGATAAAAACTGACATCTTTTTTCGTATCCACAGTATTTTGAATTGAAATATTTTTCAAAATGCTTTATACTATCGAAAGTTGCTTTACTTCAAACCTGGTAAGTTTTTGTTGCCATTCATTTTTAGAATGACTACCAATCGTATACCTTCCCTTAAAAGAAAAAATTTAAAAATACTTAACACAAACACAGGTAAAGTTTCTCGTCATATAAAGAAGAGAGGACCAGGGCCTAGTTTAATTTTGCTGAGCTAAACTAAGCAGGAAACCAGTCACAGACTTTACTACACGTTGATTGATATTTTGGCTGGTTACCTCATTCTGGTTATAAGCAAGTACAGTTTGTGCTTCTGAAGGTACTTTTTGATATTATGCCTTTATGATATTTTGGCCCTGTCTCACTGCCTTTTTTTTCTGACAACATTAGTTTGGTCAAAAATATATATTCAAATATATTTAAATTGAAAGGAGGGGGAAAAAAGGAAAATAAATACACCCCAACATTCAGACAAACAAACTAAAACAAGATGTCTACACCATGATGAGAAAGGTTTTTGCCAACATTGATATTTTGTGTTAACACAATGTGTTAATATTGTAGATCCTTTCTTTAAAAATATTGCAACATTTTTCTAGCGACTTCTGTTGCAATCCTTTATGACCACTTTGCCATAAATTGTCTGTTTATCCAATGACTCTGATCATTTCAGACCTTTTAGAATCAGGTCGACCGCAATTTTAACCCCTTTTTGTAACTTTAACTCTTTTTTCATCATTTTTTTTTAACTTGAAAAATCACTTTATTAATTATTTATTAATTGGTTATTTAAGTCAAATTTTTTCAGGGGGGGGGGGGCAGCTTCCCTAATGTTTGTTTGTTTGGGGGTTTGTTTTCTTTTGGATAGATTTATGTTGAGGATTTGATATGTTAATTCAAAGAAAGACCCCAGGAAACGTTTTCCTTCATTCTTTTAGGAGAGATAAAAAATGATCAGTGAGGCGTCTATGATAGACGTGCACTTCCTACCACATATATGTGTCTGCCCATAGGAGTTGAGCTACAACAACCTGCCTAATATGTACAGTTGAAGTACGATCAATGCAGTTCTGCAATTTTGATGTTAAAGTTAGAATTACTGTATAGCGCCCTCTAGTGATGAAGTTGGCCATCACTTTGTCCTTGGGTTACCCGTAAATCATCCTGGCATTGTGAACTGTGTTGACACAAGCAGTTGCTTCAAAAACATCATTCATAGATGTGTCTGTTCGAAAAGTGTCGATCGAGTTTAGTTAATTGCAAGTATGTAATTGTATTGATAAGACACCCCCCCCCCCCCCGAGTGGTGGATGTCATCAGAAAGTTTTCTTCTCACTGACTCTCATCTCAAGGTCTGTTTATTCTCATGAGGTTGACATCCTCCAATGCCCGTCTCCTCAAGAAGTGCTATCTTCTCCATCTCCTTGTAAAGACCTCTTGTCATCAACTTCTTCTCATTCATCATTTCCTCTAAGTGGTGCTTTACCAATTATCACAATAATCGCGACCACATTTTGAGTGAGTGAACACTTTTCTCATCTTGATTGGAAACAGCGTTTTCTGAATCACATGAAGCGATGCTTTGTTTTGGGGGTGCTCATGCTGAAAAGCCCCGATCCTGCTGGAGTTTAGTCTAAATTCTGTTTGAGAATGAATTCGGTGGCGTTTTTTTTTATGAGAATAAAAAACAGTTACATTTACGTATTTCCTGATGAAGTAATAAATATTGACTGCATGTTCAGGAAATGATGATCAGGTATAAACGCACAGGAAGCCTCATCGTGTAACTGTGGGATAGCGTTTAACATGGATTGAGCTCTAATTGCACACTATATAGAGCCTGTTCCTGCTACTTTTATTTGGTCAAGTGTCTTTGTTAAAGTCAGGTCAGATTAATCAACAGAAACTCATTTGCGCACGTGCTATGTGTGACTAAGATTTTTTTTTTTGAAGCAGCTCTTGGTACTTCAAACTCGGTTCACAACTAGGGAACAATAATGCCACCAGTTAAACTATTTTTAAAACAAATTTTAAACCTGAGACTTTGTTATCACTGTACAAAACACTCTTAGCCAGCTGTGTGCTAACTTAGAACCTCAGAGTATTGTTACCCCTGAGTAAGTTGATTTGCCACGTTTACAAGAAAATTATACAGACTGATAACTGTACATTATTATTTCAAGCAGCCATGTTGCTGTGTAATGTCTGCCCAGGCACTGTCCATATACCCAGTCTTCCTTCCACCCATAACTCTAACCCTTCCCTCTCCCGTTCTTCCCCCTTTTTTCCCTTAATCACAGCAAGACCTTGCCTTTCTCTTGTTGCCATTGTTATCACACAACAGCCACCATGTACACTATAAGTTGGCCTTGTGCCCAATCATGCGGCGGGGAGCTCCCAAATGACACCTTTTTCAATTTTGAGAGTGCAGCCCTAAAAATGCTGTCAGAAGGCTACGTGCCGTGCCTTGGCACACCACTTGGGCTACGTGCTTCGCTTGATAATATCCTGAAGGAGACTTATTAGTGATAAGTAGCCCCTGCTGAAGCGTGGTATATCATTTTAGATAGTTACCCTGGAAAAAATAACAATGAGGCTACCACAAGAGGGCTCACTTCATTAATCTTGTGGTACCAAACTGGATTAAGTTGTGGCATTTTGCGTTGTTAATAGTTCACACTTTAAATCAACAGATTTCATATAAAAGATTGTCAATTGATAAAAGCGTAACAGTGTTACAGTGATCAATCACTGAGGAAAAAGAATTCCCTCAGATTGGAGAAAAATGCCCTTTTATATTTGAGAAAAAGTGACATAACTTATTTCCAGTTAGCAGAAATTGTCAACTGTTGAAAGGTCTAAAGGACACGAAGCCGTGCAGCTCTTTTTTAAAACATCACTTCTTTTAATTCATATAGTCACACGATGTACCCAAATGAATGAATGAAGTAGCTTCGTTTCCTACGTTAGTGTTTGAAAAAACATCAAAACTTGTTTAATAGACTTTATCCCCGATGCAAATTTGCATCAGGGATAAAGAATATTATTTGGTTTTTACCCGTACACTGGTGTGTGTAAAGCACTGTATACTCAGTACTTTCTCGAGTCCTGTGACAAAAATCCACAGGCATATTACTCGTCTGGTATCTGAACCCACGACTTTTGCCATTCTAGAGCAGATGTCTTACCAAATAGACCACCGAGATTGCCCGGTAGCCAGAGGCAGTTCGAATCCTTCATTTTAGCAGTGGGTACTGCAACAGCATGTTGTCCGAAGCCGTTATCGAAACAAAAGCAAAACATCCTGAGATTTACATTTGCTGGTTTGACTTCCTGATATTGAACACTTCATGATTGGAACGAGGGAATGTTACAAAAAAAAAAGTCTCCTGATAAGCTTTCAGTTTAACTTTGACAAGCCAATGTCATTGTACGTGTCTTGAACTTATCTCTGCTGTTATTTCATGAACAGGTCTGTTTTTTTATTTTGTAAACGGTCGCAATTTTTATTCCACATCAAATTTGTTTTCTTCTTTTTTTCCAGAATCAGAATACAACTGTTAGGCCCTTGCGGAAGTGCAATGCTCATTCCATAACATCCCGCAAATGTCAAGTTTTTTTTTAATTAGGGAGGAACTACAAAATTTCCCCAGGAAGGATATATATATCCTGGCATATGTTTTTTCCCTTTTTTCCCCCCTTTCTTTTCTTGACAGCAATTTGTTCTAAGTTATGGCAGCGATATTTCTTCACATTGCCATCCCACTGTATTGACAAATCAAACGTTATGAGTGATTGGCCTCTGTGACCTGTGTTCACATTCCAAACGGTATTTGTTCAAAAACTCCACTCATTGTGAATGGATTCAAAGTTACCCCGTCTCACGCCTAAGCAGTTGACAGTTGGTGTATTTTTCTGCTTCACGTCACCCATTGGTTTGTTATTTTTTTTTTTCACGCATTCATTTTCTGTCAGCCATGACCTTCTTCTCACCTATTAGTTGTTGCTTTTTTTTCTTCTTTTCCAAACACTCATTGCAATTTGTCAGAGAGCTCTTTTCTGTCTGCATCAATATTTGTTGGTGTATATTTCGGGGCCTGGTAGTTCATGACAAACCATGCTACTGACTGTGCTGGTGTTCCTATCTTAAGAGCCTTAATTTTACCTATTCGGTTTCAGCTGGTTGGAAGAAATTGTCACATTGTCATATTTTTGTTTCTTTTAAATTCCCACCAATTCTGGTAGTTAAACATGTAGGCTTAAAGGGTGTACACAACATTGGTATGATTGAAAATATAAATGAGCACAGATTATACATAACTTACACGGTATATAGATGGTCATGGTGGAAAACTTTCGTTGCAATAGTTTTGCTTGAAATGGTATAGTTTTTAGGAAATGAGTAAAACAGTTAGTTTTGATCTTGCGTGTCTAAAACCCGATGTTTGAAAACACATAATTGGGTGTTTCACTCCGATGACTGATTGAGCTGAAACTCTCACAAGTTTGTTACTTATGTACGTGTTGGGTCACATACAGTGCAGATTCTGGTCTTTGACAATTACCAATGTTATACATGTGCTTTAATCAAGCGTTGTTAAATATGCTGTTTTTTCTCTTTGTCGAAGGATTTAAACAAAAATGTCTCATGGAAAGTATGTAAATAGTACAGGCTAATGTTTCTTCACGAGTGTTACTATTCCTGTAGAACTCTGCCTCTGGCAAGAAAAGTTTGTGTTTTGTAAACTTGATACTTGTTCCAATTGATTAGGGCGATATTTCCATCTAAGATACTGTCACAGTCAGATCTTATGTCAACTTGCTAAATCAAAATATAAGAACACAAAGAACATGCATGAAATACTTGACTAATACCGTGATTCAATGTTTTTTCTTGAAAACTTGACCAGATAAATTTGTCACGGATTAGTGTAAACATGCAACTTTTCAGCTTAGCAACTAATTTCCTCTTTTGTAAAATGAAATAGTGGCATAGAAAATTGAAAGAAACACTAAAATGTTTTGAGTGGCTGCCAATTTTTCCTCTTCTTTTGGCAGTTTTTGTTACAAGTTGTATGGTTGTGTTTATAAAAAAACAAAAAAACAAACACAAACAATATGAATTGACCATATGTGCATCATACCTTTAACCTGACCCAATCGATGGACACAAACATGTTTACTGGATTCACGGACCCTTGGCCATGCATTCATGCCCAGCATGTCCTCAATTATATTAAAGAGGTGTTTTGAAGTCCCCAACACGGTATAAACAGTCTTTGCCATGACCGGCGAATTTGGCCAAATGCCTGTGAGTATAATTGAATCGGAAACGGCAAGATGAGCTTACAAAAAAAGAAGGGGAAAAAAAAATGGACCTGAGGGAGAGACACCCCTAAAGTTTTTGTTGCCACTTACAACTGGTTACAGTGCCGGTGGTTCTTTAATTCCTTCCATTTCAATTCTGAAGAGGGATGATCAAAGAGTTTTGGTTGAACTGTTTTCAACAGTTTTCTACAGCAAAGTAGTCAAGGTCTCTTTTGAAAAGACTTGAGTGCAAAGGATGTATGTATATAAACATAGCCTGTGTCATCAACTGGTGTCAGAACGAGTCACATACTTCATGCCAAAAGGTGTTATTGAGATTGACATTCTACACAGTGATTTGATTAAAACCGCAAATCTGCAATACTAAAGCCAGTACGGTTTGCGGTTTAAAACCTGTCATTTGATTCTGTCAAAAGTTAAACCCTCTCCATTGAGGGACTAATTTTTGTTTCAAATATTGACCCACATCTATGCTCTTCTGTTGCATTATACTACATGCGTCTTTGGGGACGTGTGGCTCTTCGGGAAAAATGCAAAATGCAACTATCAAGATTTACTGCACTTCCTGTTTTAATCAATAACTTTAACATATGGGGTGATGGTTGTGAAATCGGTGATGGTATATCCATTCTGTTCAGTTATTGGATTATTCTTAATGGATTTAGCTCTCTTGTTAATCCATGACAAATGAATCTGTCTTTAAATGTGACATAATTCCACTGTAAGCCACGCCCACTTCACACAAACTAAGCTCCACTGATTACCATGCGAGGCCTGTAGGAATTTCTTTGAGCTAGTTTTTCTTTTGATGGTTTGTGTAAGAAAAGTTTAATAATTGGACTTGGCTAAAATTACAAATGTTCTTCAAAGACTCAAGGTCTTCTCAGAATTATAAGTTTCTGTCTTAAGAAATTCCTTTGGACGATGAAATGGGTGTTGTTGTTTTTTTTTTGGGGGGGCAAAATTACACACAAAGGTATGCCAGCTTTGAAGCCAGAAGTAGCGAAAACTTTGGGCATGCAGCAGATATGCACGCATGTGACGCAGTGACTTACCAACAGGACGAGCAATAGTTTTTGGATTTCCAAATTTAGGTTTTAAACAAAGCTTTACAAGGTTGATACCACAAAGCTTTCCGAAGTTTGTTCAACCATCCTAAACTCAAAGACAAAGAGCACACCTTTATAAGTAGACAAGAAGATTGACACCATTGTCAAGAAGGAATTGACATCTTATACTGTGGAGTAAAAACAACCTCCTGAATCTTGTGTAAATATTAAAAGATTTGTGGGAGACTCCCCTTTCCCCCCCCCCCCCCAATGGTTCGACCACAAATCTCTTGCGGTCAACAATGTTTTGCTATGCCCAAATTGAGACGTAAGCCATCATGTGCGTTTATGAGTGGGAGTCACCAACTGCATCTTTAAGACGTTTCTTACCCAGTACTAATGAGGGATCAAAAGGGGGGCCATGAGATGACTGACCAGTGCATTCTCTCTGAGAGGCAGTACAAGTGCAGAGACAGGGGGGAGAAGGGGACACCGCACGCACCCTCTAGAATGAATGTTGACTTCTTCACAGTGAGCGAGCACACGTGGTCATTTCTTCAACATCTGCAGGAGGGTTTCTCTCTCGTCTCACGGTGTGAGTGGGGGAAGACAAATTCTTGATGTGAATCGGGTTGTAACATCAATAATAATGATCTACCTGTGACCAAAAACTGAGTCCAATAACATCAATCAAAATTGCTTATCCATCTGTGCAAGTTGGAAACAAATTATTAAAGTATAAAATGACAGGAGTGATGAGGAATTTTTTGTGTTATTAAACTTGTGAGCATAAATGTGCAGAAAATTACTTGATACCATGGGGTTGGGGGTTGCCCTTCGTGATATGCAACCCCTCCCCTTTATCGCCAGTCACTCTTAGATAATTTCCCCCGCCCACTTTGACATAAACATTTCCCTTCAATTCAACCAACAGAATGATGCAACCATTGAGTATTCAGAGCTGCCAACTCTCCCTGATTCTGCGAAAAAGTTCCCTGAAAATAAACCAATCTCACCATGTTCTGATGAACAAACTTTGAAAATCTCCCTGATTATGGAGACTTTTCCCCTATTATGTTGAATGTAATTCTAAATATCTCCCTGATTGTTGTGCAAAAACTCCCTGATTGCAAGATGCAAATGAGTATTGCTGATTGTTCAGATCCTAATTGGTTACCTCCTTGGTTTGCAGCCTCCCCCCCACCCCGCCCTACCCACCACTTGGCAAATAAGACCATTTTCTTTTTGAGACCAGGTCATCCCAAAATACTTCAAGTTGGAAGTCAGCATCCCCCCTGTCACCAAATTTTACACTGTACTCCTTTTATTTGGCTCTTAAAACTGTCGAGTATAGAATATTTTGAGGGCCTACAAAATATTCATGAGACCGATGCTCTGTTTTTCTCCTATTTAGTGGGGTACACCTTCAGTATCCCTTCTCTGACTGGCAACTCCTCCTCCCTTCCCTTCCCTCTCAGTTTTTTGTAGTGGTGTACCAACGCAACCAGGTAAACATTCCTGTAAACAAACAAATATAGCTAACAAAGGAGACGAAATCGGAGCAATGAGAATAGTAATTAGGGTTACGTTTTTATTGGGAGTTCAGCTCCAGATCCTGTGTGCTTATCTCTCTGTGAGCCGCTAAACCACCTGCCCAGAGGTGAAAATACCTGGCTTTGTTGAGGGGGCATTTCTTTTTTGTGTGTGTTTTCAGCGAGTCACCTTACAAAGGGATCTGTCATGATGATTGAGATGCTGTGGGTTTGTGTGGGGGGAAAATAAAATCATCATTGAAAGAAACCCACGCGTTTGTCTTGTCTTTGAATTTGAGAGAAATTCCTTGATTATGATTGAAAAGGCAATTAGTTATCAGCGCGGAGGTGATTTAACAAGTTATGTAGCAACAATCTTGAAAGCTGTAGTGTTTTTTTGTTTGTTTGGAAGCAAAAGTTCCTCATTTTGGGGTTAGGATCTTATCCATCAATCAAAAAACAGAAAGAATGCATGAGTTTGTTCAAGAATTAGTTCCCCTTGAGAAATATTTTGAAGTGAAAAACTGTTGTCTGTGATAAAACCAGGACAAAAAGTGAAAAAGGCGTTACCATCCACAACAGAAGAACATAGCAACAACACTAGTATGTGCAATTCTCGAACAATTGTGACCACCTTTTCATAACAGCCCAGTCTTCTGAAATATTAAAGTCAAACTGTCGCCTAACAACCAGAGCAGGAATTTATTTTGTTCTTTTACGTTGTTAGGAATATCTCTTCAATCCATCATTGGGTTTATATGAAATTGTCAGCTTTTGAAAAAAGTACACCCTGAGCATTTAATTAAAAGTAATTGACGAGATGAACATTGGAATCGTTTTTGTATTTATAAAAGACAGACTGTAGTGTTGTAGGATGGAGGTTTGCGTTTGCCTCGAGACCCAATGCATTCCCGTTCCTTGAAGCATATCAAGCATCAAGTCAACCATGCCAGCATTGGTCATGATGTTTCTCATCAACTTCGCTAGGTAGCTGTTCGGGAAGGCTTGACATTAGCGTCATATATCATCTAGAACATGGCCCGTCTACCGTAAAGGTGGTGAGAGAATGGATTAGGGCTCTGCTCACCTAAGGGTTCCTCCGGATTATAAAGCCCAGGTATAGGCCCTGCTTTTTTTTTTATTCCCCTGGTGACTTTGAATGCAAGGCAGAACGAAACAGTGCCTCCCTTTTTTAGTAGCTCAAAACACGGCCCAATTTCATAGAGCTGCTTATAAGCAAAAATTATTGCTTGGCAATTTTTTGCTGAGCAGGGTACCATGTCACAGACAGCACATTGGACAAGGTTTTTTTGGCTGGTAGCCTTATTCTGGTATTGTGCTTGTCAGCAGCTCTTTGAAATTGGCCCCTGGTTGTAAAGTTATTAACATGTTTTATTCTCATTAGCAGCTGGATTCAGATTGTTAGTATTTTAGTTTAAAGAGCTTCATGTAGACTTAATGCTATTTAGAGACAATTTGGTTAGCATTCATAATTTAGATATTTTACTTTTTTTATTTTTTTTTATTTAAACCAGAAATGTTTTTCTAATTACTGGTTCCAAACTTAGGGTCAGATTATGAAATTGAATAACAAAAATGGATAAATTGCAGAGTTTAAAGCTTGATTTGGTGTCAATGTATGGCACTCTGCATGAATAGTGTCACTCAGAAAACTCAGATGTCAGACAAACATTCCAACACTCACGCGATCACTGATCGGCGCACCAGACCGCAGTAGTAGTACAGTTAGAACACGCAGGTAAAGGCTTGGACATGTACGCGTGCGTAAGTTAGTGAAATTTGACACAGTGTGTCTAAGATCCGGTCACTGAGCTTCTATTTTTAGAAGTGCGGAGTGCTATTGACTAATAACCAGATTATGATGAAGTCCTGATTTAAATTAGGAATACAGCAGGCAGTCATAGACATGCATTATCAACATCAGAGCAATCTAAGGAAATCGTTTTCACAATAAAAATATCTTTTATGAGTCACAAGATCTAGAGCTGTGACCAACATACCAGAGTTTGATCAAAGTTAGAGGCCTCCCCCAACCCCTTCCCGGCGCCGGTCAAATTGTAGGTCTGCAAAGCTTCATATCTGATTCAAACCAGCATGGGATCTGTATCTGGCGTGTCGTGGCTGAGCAGTTAAGAGCACCGGACTCAAGCTCTGGTGTTTCTGATCAGTAGAGTGTGGGTTCCAGTCCCGGTCTTGACACTTGTGTCCTCAAGCAAGACACTTAACCATTATTGCTTCATCCTTTGGCAGTAAGTCATGTGTTTTGTGTAATACATGTAAAAGAACTTAGTTACCTTGTAAACCCTTATAAATTGCTCTTACAATTCAGCATTTTTGAAAACCGGTCTTAAAATATGTAAGTCTGTTTCAAGGGCTATATATTATTTTTATCATTATAAACAGCGGCTACAAGCCACAACCAGCAAACCTCATTCATCCCTTTTTCAGTTTTACGAAACAATTTTTAGTTTTACGAAACAATTTTCAACCCCCAGCATTCTCCTGAAGACGATGAGAGCCCACTGAGTGAAGCGTCAAGTTGTTAACCCACTGGTTCTTCTCAGAACCACCACAGCTCATTAGAGATTGATTACAAGGTGTCTCCGCAAACCTCACTTGATTGTATCTTCACCATGCAAAGTTTCAAATCCTACTCAGCCCCCAAATGGTGTTATTTTAAAATCAATATATAGGTGTTTGTAAAACTACTAGAGTGAAAACGTGAATGACTCTAGCGGTGAATAATGACTGGGTATGGGCGTGTCTGCTGTTAATTGGTCCCGCCTTGGGCCCGATCCGTTACTAGCGTCATTACCACTTACTCGGTTGAGACACAGTCATCACCCACTATTCCCTCTAGAAAAGACAAAATTGTGCAATCTTTAACGTACTGTTTATGTTCTGTTAGATCAGAGGTAATAACCCTTAAATTTATTTGGGTGAACTACCATTTATTCTGGCCCAATTGCTTTAACTGACTACACTTTGACTTTGACTTGATGAAAGGTTGATGATTTCAGCACACTGTGGTTTTGGGTAGGCCTCTTCAAGGACTGTTGTAGCCTTTTCTCTAGACTTTACTCCTAAATGTTTCAAAATCTGTCAGCAAAACGAAAAGAGAAAGTAGATTTTAAATGGTGTTTGAAATTGGTTAACGAGTACGTGAAGTTGAATACATTTGAAACTGGATAGAAGTTGCTTCATCCTCTACCCCAACATTCACCAACTCCTTACCCTGTTAGGACCTCCTACTCATCCCGAGATCCACCCCAAACTTCTGCTGTTGTTAACGTCGCTTGATTTCCGTCAAAACTGCAGACATACAAAAGGAATACAAAACCTTATTGTACCATTCCCACTTATGGGTGACCAAGTTCTATGTCTTACCAGTGGTTGCTTCCCTACCTTTCACCTCTGTGTTCCCTGTCTCCTCTGTGGACCCTGGTTCGAGTCCCGGACTTGAGCCAATGCTTGTGGATTTGGTTTTCAGTCCCTGCCTGATTGTGTGGGTTTTCCCTATTTGGGGTTTTTCTTGTCTACATGCTAGGTATCTTCAGGGTATATGGGTCACAGTGCTAGTCACTTTTGAGGGTCCTTTTGGTTTCATTACCAGAAAGATCGTAATAATAATAATAATAACAATAATAATAATAATTTTATCCTAGACCTCAGATGATGGAGCTGATGCCTTCTTCCATAACTGAGTTGAACACAGTCAGGTTGCAAAATTAGTAACGTTTGAGAGGATGGATTAAAAAAAAACATCTTCCAATATACTTGATGTAAAAAATTGTAACGACTTTTGGCGGGAGGGGTTCACAAACATTCTGTCAACAGGATTCAACTGGAATAGCCTTCATTTGTAACTTCACCTCGGCCAGCCATGTTTTCCTAACCAGCAACCTAAGTGGAACAGGACATATCCCTTGTAAGTTTGCTTTAGATTATTAGGAACTGTCTCCCCTATTCAGAGCTGTCGGGAGCATGGGTGCTCATCTAACGAGTGGATGAGAGCGGTGGTGACTTCAAACACGTCATGAGGAAGCGGTAATTTTCTTATCGTACAACGCAGTTGTTGTTCGTCTGGAGGGATAAGATCTGGGCCTCATTACAGAGTAGAGGTGGGCACTAATTACCGTATGAGTGTGTGACTGCAAGCGTACGGCGTAATCTCTCAAGAACTTAAGGGGACGGCACAACATTGGTAATTAGCTGCGATTATAAGATAATCAAGACAGTGTACTGTTTTCATGTTAAAGCATTTTTGTGTTCGAAGGAGCTGTCTATAGATCTGATTATCGTGAATTTAAAAACTACAAGAATAGCTTAGTTATAGAAATAGTCATCGGAAAGTTACTGTTGAAGTTTGTAAGATTTACCATGCAACTTGTTTTTCTTTAGGCTTTATTTCTTCGTTGGTTGTGTATAGGTGCTTCCCTATTTGGCTGCAGTTTCTACAGGTTGTATGCCGGATGTTTAAATGATTGAAAGAAATCATCCATCTTCAAATAGGAGCATTCCACCCCCCCCCCCTTGCTGATTAAATTCCTTTGAGAACTGCTCTAATGCAGCTTTACGCCGATTAAAAGCTTTGTCAGTGTTCTACTTATAGAGGACCCATCCATCGCCTCAAGACTGCAGCCCACTCATGTGCCACTGACTCAAGGGAAATGCAAGCTGCTACATGGGGGGCGCGATGCCAAAAAAAGGGGTCGGCATGTATCGCTCACTTCCACATCAGATGAAGAGAAGGGGGGCAAGTGATTTGACTGTGTCATCTGCACTTTGAAGTCGCCCCTCCCTCCCCCTGATCAAGCAGCTGTAACGTTTATCGGTGCTCCCACCCATCAGCCCTTAATGTCACGGCCGACCGCAGGAAAGAACCAAACCTAATTACTGGCCTTGAACTTTTCTCTATCTTCTGTAATCTCCCGTTTACAGAGGTTAAGATTTGTGGAGAGGGTTTTTAAGATCTGCGTTGAGGCTCTTGGATTACTGAAAGATCAGGTAAACTGCTGATTTTCTAGCGAATGCTGCAGTGTGGTGCCAGTCTCAGGCCCACATTGCACGCATCGTCAGGTACAGCGTGGATGGCATCGGCAGGTTGAAGGTCAACTTCTAGTGTTGTGTACTCTATTTGAACCAAGATGCGCTGTAAACCAAGCTGTATTATTTATCCTGGATATCGAGGTGTGCATTATAAATATTTGTGTGAAGATTTACTTTTAATCGCTGTGAATCAGCCTGTACTTTTAATAACAACTCATTCAAGAAATTTCAGTTTATCTCTTTCAAATCAAGGTGTGTTAAAAACAAAAATCAACCTGTAAAGATTTGTGTTGACTACACTGTCTCATCCCCCAGCCCCCAGCCCCAAGCCCCCAGTATTGGAGATGTGTATAGTACAGGTCTACAAAATGTTCTTTTAAAAAAGATTTGCGAAGAATTCTCCATAAATATTGATAAACTGTAATATATGATCACTAGGGATTTAATCCGAGTACAGTTAGTTGTGCTTGTACATCCTGACATTTTGACAGACGTGCGAGGATGACATGCAGTGGTTTATTGACAGCAACATTTAAGCCATCTCAGCAAGTCAGCCTGTACTATTGGACATTCCTCACTCACTGATATGTGTATCATGTGCAGTTGAAAGTAGGTTACCAGGGGTCGGCGAAAATTGCTGTAAGTTATCGGATTAGCTCGGTAGGGACCCCGAGCATGAATTTCGGTAATGTTCCAGTTCAGCTAGGGTAATGCAGGCGGCAAGGGAGAGAATCGGACACCAGACCGCTAAGTTAATTAACCTTGAACAGGTGCCCAAAGATCCTACTGAGGATGCTGCTCTTTGACTTTTTGCCTTCTTCACCAAACATAGTTCTAGTTTGCCAAGCTCAGTGGTGTTCAGATGTTGAATTTGCATCGGGGATAAAGAGGTTTTTACCCCATACACCGATGTGGTGTAAAGCACTGTATACTCAGTACTTTCCCGAGTCCTGTGAAAAAGTATTGGAACTGCCTCTAGCTACAGGGCAATCTTGGAAGGCAAAGGATTTGATTTCCACCCGGGTAATAATTTTTATGCCTGTGGTGTTTGTCATTACTATCATTTATATACAGCATCCAAAGAATGAATAATTAGAGTCTAATAATTTATAGATTTTTATGTTTGTGTGTGGGGGGGGGGTGCAAAGAATAACTTGGGGGTGCGGAGTGGCTTCTTTTCCATGATTTTAAAATAAAATTAGACATGAACAACATAAAAACTTCAAAATAATTCAGACAGTAACCTTATTCATTTTCATTTCATGTTCATCACCATTTAAATATACTTTATTTGCTCACAAACTGTCAAAGTCCAAGTGATATAGAATTTTGTACAAATACAACAAAAATAAATTGCAAGTTAAAGTCAGATTTTTTTTTATACAAGCATGTGAGAGAATTTAAATGATCCCAAATGGGACTTGATCAAAAATGTAGAGACATCATTGATTTCTTTGTTGAGAAATCTAGCACCCCTGAATGAAACTCTATTTCGATAATTTCCGCTAAACTTTTCATTCAAGTGAAAAACTCTTCACAGTTCCGTAGAACTTTCACTTTTGAGTCATTCAATAAATAAGGGCTTGTTGAAGGTATATTTTTGATTAGACGATTTCAGACTACAAAAAAAGGAACAAAAATTTGTCCCAAAGTTGAAAGGGAAGAGTTCAAAAGTGGTGTGGAACTTGTTTTGGCTGGACTCTGGCCAGCACAGATGCCGTGACAACGTCCATGGCTTAATGTCCAGTCAGCGGGAGCTGATAATTATGTGATGTCCGCGGCAGGAAACGGTTCATCTTGCCTTAAGGTAACGAGGGACCTCAAGGTACGAGGGACACAGAGTGTTTTGACTGTGTGACAGTAGAAAGAGGAGTCTCAAAGGATGCAGAGGTCAGTTCCAAAGAAACTAATAATCATTAATCAAAACTGACCATTAAAAAGCTGCCTGTGTACCAGACTGATAATTTATGAAGATCAATAGGCGGAAAAGGTGCCTTTTTTACCTTCCATAATTACTACTTGAGGCAGTTTAAAAGCTGAGGTGTATATGCCTATATACAAACATAAACAACTTTTGTATATGGTTATGTTCTTTCCTGCTTATTTTGTTGAGGGCTAAGGCCAGGGCAATTATTGTTGACCTCGGTGGAAAGATTTCTTTCTAAAAAATTGTCACTGAAGATTTGACCCACAAAGTCTTGTTGGAATCACTGGCGCCTACCCATACAAAGCATTCATAGGGGTCACTCGAAGTAGTTACAAGAACTTATGGACCCCCTTGCATAGGCCGCCATCGCTGCGTTCAAACAGTAGAAACGTGCATGCGTTCAACGCACAATCATAGACCTCAGTGAGGGCGCTGTTTGAGCATGTGACGTCATATGCAATGGTCTGATAAAGCAAATATTATACTCTCATAGGCTATTTTCGAAACCACGGCTTCAGCTTAGGCTCTGGCTTGGACTCTGGCTTGGGCTCTGGCTTGGGCTCTGGCCTGGACTCTGGCCCGGGCTCTGGCTTGGGCTCTGGCTTGGGCTCTGACTTGGGCTCTGGCTTGGGCTCTGGCTTGGGCTCAGTCAGCAATTTTAGAAATGTACTCTTTCGGTACAGGACTTCAAACAGGCAGATGGTACCTAAAGCCGGAGTCCAAGCACAAACCGTGGTTTTGAATGATGGCACATTAATGTAATGTTTGTCTCGTGATTTTCACCCAGAAGTATCGGTTTGATTAGTACATGTAAACAAAACTGCACATTCATCATTATCAATAAGCTGCTTTCTTAGTTAGTTTGCATAATGTGCACAATCCTCGTTTTATAGATTGGATGAAATTCTTGATTTTATAGAAATACTGTACAGCATCTTTTACTTCCACATCTTTGCTTTAGACCTTGCAAGTCTTGCATAATCCTTTTTTTTATAAGATGGGATGAAATTCTTTGATTTTATAGAAATAATGTATAGCATATTTTTTTCTTAGAAACTGAATGTTTCTTTTAGCCAAACCAACTTTTGGATACCACGCTTGATCAATAAACCCCATTTACCAGGTGCCCCAAAATATGCAAAACCAATTTTTATGAAATCCACACAAACTGCACTATAAAGTACTTTATAGTCCTGAGCCGACAAAGTGTTGTTGGCGTCAACATGTTGTGTATGTCTTTGTTTTTACTGTCGTTTAATCAACTGTCTTTTTAATCAATCGATTATTTTGTTTGTGATGAACTACCATTGCAAATGCTGCCTCAAAAGGTGCCACCATTATGTTTAAAAGGTTGATTGAATTCTTCCCATAAACCCACTTCACTACGTCACTGCCGGCTGCCAGATTGGCTACATGTAATCAGCATTAGAGTCTGCTGTAAATTTTTAATATCTTAAATGTTGCTTTTTTTTTTACATTTTTATTCTCCAGAACGACTTTTCATTTTCCCCAAAGTCAGCCCCTGGCTGCCATGGGAAATATGTATGATTGCTAAATTAAATTATGAATAACTCAAGAAGCCAAATCTGGAGGTGGGCATACTCTTTGCCAGCATGAGGTACAAGCAGGTCAAAGGAAAGAACTTGATGCAGTGAAAACACTGTTAGACAAGATAGCGTGACTTGGTGAGCATTTTCTGCAAACATGTTGTGCTTAACACATTGTGTCATATTAACTACACAACAGAGCAGTTTAAAAAAAAGGATTAAATACACATATATATATAAGCTGATCTATTTCAGTTTTTGTTTATACATAAAAAATGTCATCATACAATAAAATTTTAACTGAGAACAATTAGTAAAAAATAGAAAAAATTGAATACTTTTCTGTACAATATATTTTACAAGCCTCTCATAGAAGCAATATAACATATAGCACCATACATATATGTTCTGGCCTCCGTTATTTACAGAATAATGATATCTTTATATGTATATTGTATAATACTATCCAAGATACCCGTCTCACACGCTCAAAAAAAAAAGAAGAAAAAAAGGGAAAACACCCTTCAAATTGTTTCAATTTAAAAATGGAAGGGAAAAACAGGCTGCCAGCCGGTGTCAAATTACCAGTTAAAACGTTAAACTCCACCGATGTGACTTTACACCTTGAAGCTAAAAATCAGTCAACAAAAACAAATACTTATTGTAATCAAAAAAAGGAAACTTTCCTATTGCTTGGTTACAGCGTCGTTTCCTCCAAATCAAGCCGATGCAGATCTAACTCTTCGTCTGTTTTTTTTTAAGTGGATGGTTGAAATATGGTACATAAATATTGTCATTTACTAAAGATTGGTTTGTTTGTACACAGGCTCTGTGGAAAGGATATACGTCATGAGGTGTTGAAATCTTCTACATTTGAGGTTTTACTCTGTCGAGTTTGAAGAATCTACGTGTACATTCCTCCATTGTAGTTCGATCTCTGTTACTTTTTTCAAAAATGGTTGTTAAAGTAATACTTGAGCCATATGTCTCGTCCTCAATTCATTGAACCCATTTTTTTGTCAGTCGGATCTTTCTTTCATCACCGTGATAAACAGGTAACTTGTCAAACTGCTCACTACTATCCTCTCCTCAGCAACATTCCTCTCCGTGGATGGTTTTGTCAAAACCCTGGATCTCCTTGGGATTTCTCTTAGTATCCTCTTTGAAGTAATGGCCTTATTTAACTACAAGTTGTCGCTTTTTCAGGGGGGATGGTCACCCATAACTTGTGATTGTCTTAGTCCATGTTATTTGTTCAGTCGCTAGACTCTCGGCGCTCAAGCTTTCCGCACTATCTGTCGTACTTTCTTGACCTGGGTTTTTGATCGTCCGCCGTGTTGGCACCTCTTCATTTGGTTTGTGAGGAGCCACTCGCAAACGCCGTTCGCTCTCCGGATGCACGCTGAGAACTTGGCTTCACAGTCGTCCTCGTGGAATAAGTATGGGTTGTAGGCGCAGACGTCTTTCTCCTTCGCCTCTGGTGGCCAGTAGATTACATCAGGCTTGATCTGAAATGAACACCCAGAAACATCATTATTTTTCAGTATTGGTCGCCAGGGAACCAGAAAGTCACACACTAATTATTGACAGCACTTATGCAGGGACTGTTAAGGAAATCTAATTTAGCATCCGTATGAAGGGCAACAAGTTTTAAGAACTGGGGAACAAAAATGACTACATCGTATACTAAACTTTATGCTGACAATTTTTTGTATCGAGTCAAAACAATTTAGACTGAATATTATCTTTACAAAGATTGAACATGAAGAGTTCAAATAAAGTTCTAAAACATTCCTTTTTCTGATTGAAGAAGTGTAAAGCTGAATAATTTTGATAAAGCATTGTTTTGAAAAAACTATGTAGATTAGATTAATTGGAGACTTTGTAATTGGTTTGTAAACACGAGCAAAGCAGGTGACTGGTAACTGGAGTGGGATAACACAAGAGTGACTCACACCTGCTGTCATTAGACCCATTGGTGACCCAATTGACTTACAATCAGTAAACAATCTTGCAGGTGACCTTATCAAGTGATTGTTGGCTTAATTGATTGACTCTAACTTGAGTTTGCCCTATGTGATGTTTTCATGTTATTTCTAGTTTTCTGTTGTTGTTGTTTTTTTGGAGGGGGGTTTGTGTCTGCTGCAGGAGGTTGCAGCTTCTGATAAACATTTGTTGTTTGTGTGTTGTTTTCTGGTAGTCGTTTGTGGGTGTTTTTTCAGGGTTGCTTAAGGGCAAGACAGTGAGATAAACTGTTTCCTTCCCAATTGTGTTACCTCGCTGGAGGGTTTCAAGGAACACTTTAAGATTCCGAAAAAGCTTTTGTCAGTGTGTTTACGTGAAGCACGCGTGACGTGAATACTTACAATGCACTCATCGCAGTACTTCTTGTAGACGTGTTTGAGACCTTGTCGTTGGCTCTTGGTCACAAGGTACGACTCAACAACCCAGTCACAAAGGTGGACTGTAGCGCCTCTTTCATCAAAGCTTCCTGCAATCCGTGGAAAAAAAATAATGTCACCTTAAAATAGCATGCAGAGGAAGGCAACCACGATCCAATCGTAAATCTCTAAGGGTCAGATGTTTAGTTCAAACTATGACAGTATACATCGAAGGGAGTTATAGAATGATGTTACATAGCATTAGCAAAGATGGTCAGGTTCCTTTGATCAAAGTCAGATCAATTCAAGATAAAGATGAAATATAGGCTAAATAATAATAATGCCTTATAGATTTTTAGTCGTAATTCTGGCAATTTGGTTTCCATGTCCCAACACGGACCTCTTTGTAGGGTGTATGACTCAAAACAAGAAATATCTGAGATCATTTTGACCTATTTTTTTAGTCAACTCTCGTCAGTGGGTCTGGATTGACTTGGATTGATATCAGGTTGGAAGTGAATTGACATCCGGCCCGTCCTCCTAGTCATGAAGGGAGAGGAAACGATTCCAATGAAAATACGGCCATGCCTGAATTGGCGGCTACAGTCACGGCTATGACTGTTGCTAGGTATGGTGCTAAGGAAGTGCTGTACTCCAACGCACGATGATGTGTAAATCTGGCAGTAGCCATAGCTGTAGCCGCCATTTCGGACAGGGCCTGTAGTTTGCATTTGCTAACATTCCCGGTGAAGTAACTGTGATAATTTGTTTATCTTTTGATCTCCGTTTACCTGAATTGTTTTATAGCTTATAAAATTATATTGATCCTGCCAAGATCTTGGCATGACACTTAAGTTTGTGGAAGTGATGCTTTCATTGGAGAGTTATCTTCAATGCCGCAACAACAAACTAAGAGTGTAAATGGGTTCATGAGAAATATATCTTGGATATAAACAAATCTATTAAATTGTTGCAGTACCCGCTGCTAAAATAATAGGATTCAAACTGCCTCTAGCTACCAGGCAATCTTGATGGTCTAGTGGTAAGACATCTGCTCTTTAATGGCAAAGGTCATGGGTTCGAATCCCACCCGAGTAATGTGCTTGTAAACAGTACTTCACACACATCGGTGTATGGGTAAAACCAAATAATATTTCTTATCCCCGATGGAAATTTAACATCTATTAAATATTAACAAATTGTTGCTTTTTTAAATTTGAGGATCAACTGAGTAGTTACCTGTAAGTAAGTACTTCTTGCCCTCATCAAGGTTAGTCAAGCCACACATGCCACTGTCTGCTGGACTGACAATTTCAATCTTGCTCCTGGCCAGTATCTTCTCCTCGCCCTTGTAGACCTTCTCAACGTGGACGGTGTACCTGAGCCTCAGCGCCCAGGCGTTCCAGGAGTCCATCTCGCTCTCGGGAAGGGGTCGGAGAGGCTTGGGTTGCTTGGCCATTCTCAGGTTGCTTGACAGGGGGAATATCCACTGGGGTTTGGTTGTCGGCGGCGGGGTGGTGGGCAGAGTCTGGGCTGCTATGATTGGCTCGTACATCTTACTGATGACCTTGGCGCGGATAACTGATGAAAAATCAACAAAGATTCCCTCAAATTAAACCCTGAGGAATATCAAAGTAATTGAGTGCGGGGTGTGGGTGTGAGTGTGAGATGTGATTTTACTGCCGACTTTGACCCGAAGTTTGGCATAACTGAATTTCGAACCCTGCGGAAACTGATGTAAGCTGTTGGTGGTCTGTACATGCTTGAATGATGAAGACTGTGATTAGAAAAAGTTGTTACTTCTGATCGGCTGTGTAATGATTGATGGTGTTGTTCTTGCCCGGGAGTGATTTTACCTTAAAGGCTACTTTCTGGGTGGGACTTCAGTGTCACATTCTATGGCATGGTATGGTCCTCGAGCACTTTCTAAGCTGCCACAGCCATAAAAACAGATTTTCTACACAACTGCTTGCTTTGGAAACTAATCATTAACAAGTTTAACATATATTTAACAAGTTCACATGAGAAACCCTCTAAAAATGTTGATGGCAGAAATTAGTTTGGTATTGTAATACCCCCCCACATGTACACAACAGGTTTTGTAATGGGTAAAAGGACTACCTTGAGTTCATGAATGCATTTTAAGTGTTTTACCAAAGACGTGTCTTCCAAAAGTTCGCTAGTTTTTGGGAATGATGAGTTTTGCTGGTGTAGTGTGGTTGAATGCTCTTTTTCTGAGCCTAGTGAGGTTTCTCTTCACTTGAGCCGCCCACAATAGTCAGTTCCCCCTTTCACAAAGGTTGCGATGTGCTCATTGATGTGGAGATAAGTACAGTTTCCAGGTATTGAACCAATCCCGGACTCTCTAAGCACAGTCTCTTTGGAGAGCGCTATAATGGCTCCAAACTCAATTCATTTCTATGAATGGCATTGTGTTGTTGTTTACATTGCAACAGGCCCCCCAAAAAAGGAAAATGCTTAACCTGAGACCATTGGAATGTATGTGTATTATCTCTAAACTTATTGGTCGCAACTGTATCAACTACCTGGTTCCATGAAACCATCTTTTAGAATATATGTACAAACTACATTTGCCGTGAAAATCACAGCTGGAAATTTTACCCTGTTTTTTAAACTGAGGTTGACTGTTACAAAACACCTCTCAGAAAAAAATATAAATATACTTGGGTTCTCGGAAAGAAAAATAAAGTAGATTGTGTGTAGGCCTAATGATAACAATATATAAATAGCTGGCAGAGTCAGCCTCCAAATTCTTGTCAATCCAAAATGCCAGGACATTGACCAATGACCATGGCTTATAATCAAAAAAGAATCAATACAATGGATTTTCTTTTCCGGGAACACAGATGCATCAAGCTGTGGGTAGGTATGAGGTGGGGAGAATTGGGGGAAGGCTATTTTGAAGCATTTATCCTTCACAATTATTGAATGCATTTCAAGATTGTAACCTTCCCTCCTTATAAAGAAATACATAAACAAAGTTGGGAAAACATCTCAAAGTGTTCGGGTACAGTCTTTGGTCAATTGTTTGTACTTGCACTGGGGTCATAGTTTTGTCCAGTCTGTCTCTGACTGGGAAGAACCTTGAGCGTGTCTGAAGGAATTCCAGGGTTACATCAACCCAATGACAGGGGATATACTTTTGTTGAACAACACCCTTAATTATTTGTTGATCATTGCTGTTTAAAAAGAGTGTCCGATGAATAACGAGCATATTTCTGCAGGACCACAAAGTTATTGTCAGCATTCAGTGTTGTGACCTCACATGACAGGCTGTCACACCAGGAATGTAAAGCCCCCCCCCCCCAACATCAAAGCAAGGACGAGAGACGTTTCAATTCAGTGTTTATCCATCAAGTCACCAGCGGAATCATTTCCCTCCTCCGGATAAGAACTCTATTACGAGGGGACAGCCCGCTGTTTTGTTCCTGCTGGGCTTGCTGGTGCGTGGATTTCTGAGCGTCCACAACTTGGAAAGATAAATTTAGATCCTACCCTTTCGGTCAATCAAGAGGCATTCAACTGACTTATTTCGAGGGCCAATTGATTGTCATCAGGGCACGAGTGAGATGACTGTGGCTAGTTCTGTAGAGTGTAAATGTCAGGTCGCTGTCGGATTTTGAACAAGTTAATAGTGCCTCCTTTTAAGAAATGATGATTTAAGGGAGAGCCGGTATACTAAAAATAAATCCTTCGGTTATATTTAGAACTTCAAATATTCCGCTTGACAAGGGTTCCCCTCCTAGGTTCTTGATAATAAATGGTCTCCTTGGTTTGTATTTTAAAATTGTTTATTCCCCTTCACTTTAGAAGCGCATCCGATTAAGGCATGGGGGTATTAATAACGTCCAGTCTCAAGCGACATCCGAACAATAGTGTAGATCTCTGCTGAAATACACAGTTTGTTCTGCTCAGCTGAAGAACTGTGCCTCATTAAGCACGGAAACTGGACCGTGTGCGCTCGTTAAATTTTGGATGACATCTCAAGACCTATATATAGGGCGTCTCGATTGTAATCAAGCCTTCTTATTGTCGCTGTGCTTTTTTGGGAACGGATTAAAATGCTCAAAATAGATGTTCCGTTCAATGAGTTGTCATCACAGGGTGGTGTACCTTAAGTAGCTGGGCGTGTAGATAGACCATGTGTTAAAGTAGCTAATGTGTACTTCACTTCCTGAAACTGATCAACATATTATCAGTTTTAGAATTCTAATCAATTCCGCTGTAAATTGTTTCGATGGAGTGTTTTCTGTCAGTTGTTAAGGACAAGGTGCAGTTTTAATGATAGTCTTTTCGCGAAATCGTGCACTAAAGCCACATTCCTTAGAAGGGAATCATTTCTCAAAACGGTTTCTCATTATCAACAGTTGCAGTGCTTCTTACCAAGTAAGTTTTTATGGCAATTAATTTTTTGAGTATTTACCAAAGGTATACTCTCCCTTTAAGGGACAAGTCTTACAGTATGCCCCATATCTGTCAGCTTTTCGCCAGAAGGACTTGTTTGTGTTTTCATTGTTGTTGTATTGTCCTTGATGTTATTGACAGTGAATTATTACGGAGTTCACCTTGGGAACATGATTTGAATGGAATTATTGATCACTACAAATTTGCGTCAGAAGCCGTTAGAGTTCATGCGATGATAGATTGACTTCACCCGGTACCCGCCCTTTCTTGGAGTGTTCATGTTATTGGGTTTTTATTAAATTTAATGAGCCGAGTTTCCTGACCCCCCCCCCCAAAAAAAAAAAAAAAAAAGCTGTGATGGCTTCATAGGAAAAGTCAAGACTTTGGGCTCCCCGGGAGTAAGAAGTGATTCAGTGTAATTAGCTATGCCAAGTTTAATTAACTAAATTAAAACATTTCTAACATCTTTAAACATGTTATTAATATTTTTGCCTCTTTTTATTCTATGTTAATCAGAAAGTTGGTGTTTTTCATCGGACCAGACTAGGTGACTCGATCTTGACAGTTGGATTTTCTCAGAGGGCCAATATTTTTGTAGCTGCTGTTTTCCGACTGGAGATTTAGGAAGTTGTCAATTCACAAAGTCTTCCGGCTCTATCAACAAAGTTCCTAAATCCTTCATTTTGTTGACATGATTTTGGCACATAAGTCAGCCCCACCAAACATCTTGAAGGTCCTTCTAGGATCACGGTAACCCCATTTTATTTTTTTGCCCGGGACCTGAAAGTCCTCTGTCCACTCACAAACTCCTGCCATAAACACTCTAGCCAAGAATGAAACTATTCGAACAAACTTCATACAAACAAAACTCCAAACAATTTCAGGTTTTTTTGTGTTTGGCCTTGGATGCCTCATTTTCACATCTTTCATGCATCCACCTCAAAGTTGGACTAGAGCTACTGACATTTGTTACACTGCCAGCATCTTTGCCACGTTCCCAGAGTGCGCAAGAAGTTATGACTACTGGATCTCATTCTAACAAAAAGACACCCGACTGTTTATTCCCTACACCCCCCCCCCCACCTTGGATTGAGTAGGAATGTAATATGACTCATATTTATTATGAACTATTGTGAGAAAAATCTCTTCACAGCTGTTATGTTAGCCATACAAATCCTCTACAATTGATCAGCTTTAATCAGACAGCAACTTTTTGTTGACACCTAGCCAGTGGAAGACATTCACTTGGCAAAGTGCAAGCAGACCATGATAAATCATGCAGGAAACTTGGTGATAAAAACGTCAGTGAAGATGAACAGGTAAATCCAGTTGAATGTTGTGTTTTGCTGCTCGTGATTATTAAATTTTGATTCGATAAATTGCCAAGAGACCATGAGATTCCAGAAGAAGTTGGTGGGAGGGGTGTCTGGTTTATGCATACTTTTGTTGCATTAAGTTTACCACAGATCCAACAAGAGTAAACCACTTGAGGTTTCTGTGCAGGGCTTCAGTACAATGCACTTTCCTCATCTTGTTTACCCTGGGTAGCAACAGAGATGCATCTGGGGGTGTTTTATTTACTTTACCGGGGTAATATTTTTTTCCTTGCCTTTCATCCACTAGGAGGCCAATAGAGAGATATGTTTGTACTGATTGCCCATAGGGTTGAACCTCAGCCATGCCCTCCCCAAAAAGCTCTCAGAAAAAGAAGAAGAAAAAATGTGCTGGCAAGTTAAATATAGACCTACTTCTGTGGATTTCCTGAAGTGAAAGTTTATCTTGGATCACATTTTACTTATCTAAGAAGGCTTTGTACTCTTGTCGTAAAACTCCCCCCATAGGACAGTGTAAATGAAAATGGTGGTGGTGGCAGGTGGTCTGCATACTTATAAATAGCGATAAAAAACATGATCTTGGGGAACATCTGTGGTTCGTCCAATACATTAAAGATATATTACATCATATTTCTGTTAAAAATGCGGCTAAGTCAACATGGCCTTAGGGCTAGTGGATGGGATTGGATTGGCTGTTTCAGGCATGTTATAAAGTCACAGTTGACGCTGTTTGACGATCCACAACAAATCCACGACAAAGTTATATACCAATCCCGGGCAGTTAAGACTACCTTGTCAGTAATGTGAATCAGATCCACAACAAATCCACGAAAAAGTTGTATACCAATCCACAACAAATCCATCACAAAGTTATATACCAATCCCGGGCAGTTAAGACTACCTTGTCAGTAATATAAATCAGATCCACAACAAATCCACGACAAAGTTGTATACCAATCCCGGGCAGTTAAGACTACCTTGTCAGTAATATGAATCAAATCCACAACAAATCCACAAAAAAGTTGTATACCAATCCACAACAAATCCCCAAAAAGGTGTATACCAATCCCGTGCAGTTAAGACTACCTTGTCAGTAATATGAATCACTGTACTTTCGAAGTCTAAACATTACAGTGTTTTGACCAAGCCTATATAGCCATGAATGCCTGGCAATTTGTCCAGCTTATTAGTCACTTGATATTGTTTGGTATTATACTTTCTGCAAAGTAACAACTGCCAGCTGCTTCGGGCTCCCCTGAAGCAATGTTGTCATCCAGGACTTTTCGCTCAGCCTTACTTTTCAAATTGGATAAGTAATAGTGGCTTGAAGGTAACCCCCCCCCCCCCCCCAATGGTTGCAGGAAAAAAAAGGCAAAATGTAATATAAAACAGATGATGTAAAAGTTTGCTTTATGAAATCATTCCGTGACAGTCTGCTGACAGTTATGATTCGACATATTTTGAAGTTGAAACTTGGACTGACAGTCGAGGTTATGTCTGCCCCAAAAGGTTGTTTGACCTTAGGGGAATTCATGTAGAGATGGTTAAGCTGAAGAAGTCCCCCACATTAAAAATTAGACATCAATTAAGAAAAATAGAGGTTAAATGTGAGCATCTTTTTCAAATCTTGTGCCAATCTGCTGCACTTTTTGGGGGCAGCATGTTGTGCTCTATTGACCTTGTAACCATTCTTAATCTGACCAATCATATCCAGTGTTGGTTGACAGCTGACCAATCATATCCAGTGTAGGTTGACAGCTGACCAATCATATCCAGTGTAGGTTTGACAGTTTGTCAATTTTTGAGGGATTTTGAATAGTTGCATGTTGGGATCAGCCTTGGGTTTTGAATGTTCATGTTGTCGTGGAAATGTGAGGCATTTTCCCTTGGAATGTTTGAGTTGTCAACAACATCATTAAGCTAGAGAGAAAATGTATGTGACTATCGGTACGTATAGTAGCAAACAAGATGTCTCTTTCACCACGTTTTTTGAAGTATTAATTTCCAGTCTGTTCAAACAACATTCTGTCTCAAGACAGGCAACCTACAATCTGCCAATTTCATTTAATCTGCCAGCAGTATAGCCAGGACTTCATTTTTTTTCAATCGTGCCTTTCATATTTAAATTGACAAGAATTTCATTTTTTCCCCGGAACCTCTGTGATGTTTGGTGATTTAATGTACTTGTTTGTCTCGACATTTCCTCCAAAACTCTCATAGGATTATTCATTATATTAGTCTAGACTGTTGCTTAACTCTGAAACTGAGCAGGCATTTTATACATCTCATATTGTGGCTGACTAAGTGACTGTATACCTTTGGAGACCGGTTGAACTATTTAACAGGAGGCACATAAATCCTTTGCCAATAAAAATGCCTAAATACTTACTAGAAACTATGTTTGAAAGTTTGAGACTCAACAAAAACTCAGCACAATTGAATAACTTACATTTTAAAGACTTACTTCCTATGGAAGAATAATATTAAAGTACTTGTCGGATGTTGTAAATTATGGGCAGCTCCATAAATATCAATTTTAATTTTGAAAATTTAGTAACAAGGTTTGTCCACCTTCTACCTGCAACACTCTTGAGATATGAAATTCCTTCAGTGTACACAGATGGCTGGAGGTAGGTTTGCATCATAACTATGAGTTGTAGCAATTTCAAACGCGCGGTGAGCACATTCTTAAAAATTAAAGTAACTAGGTGAAGAAGAAGAAAACTCTTAATTGTAAAATACTCACCGAATCCAGCCTGACAGAAGTGTTGCTGGGGGTGCCTATGTGCACACTGGCACCCAAATCCAACCTGAAACACCTCCAGCAGAACGAGAAGAACAAAACTCAAACTTGACAATTCCATTCTGATTCTTCTCAAATGAGAATCTTTCTTTGGGATGAGCAGGGCAAAAAAAAATAAAAAATCACAGAGTGCTTCAGAAACTTTATAGAAATCAGCCTGGACAGATAACAAAACTAACAGTGCAGCTGTTTTGTGGCTACTGAATGTTGTTAGCAGGTTTCCTTCTTGTTGGGCTTAAGTCTGAGGTCTTACAAGAGCCTCTGATGACAGCATCAATAGCACCCTTTCCAAGCTTGTTGTAAACACGTGCAACACTAATGACAAACTGAACAGAACTCTGTATACACCGCTGTATTTATCCTGTCAAGAGACTGTGGCTGTTCCATCAATGACCTCCCGTCCCTCTGCGTGAAAGCAACCAATGAGGCACTACGGAGGAGTAGTGGTGCCACCAATAACAATAGTGTTTGGGGCTTAATAGAGCGTTAGAATGGGCGGTGCTTTCCAGATAACCTTACATATTGAAAGACAGGGTGTTTCACTGCACACCAATCAAAATCTTGTCCTAGGATTCCATTTTTTTGTGGGGGAGGGGGGGGTGTCTTAATTCTTTTGGGTCAGGTTGTTGATCCCCTGTTTTTGTGGGGATAGTAATGCCGTTGGTTATACCATGTGTTGCTATGCTTGCCATACCATTGAAGTGCATTGTGGAGATGGTATTAATTTTAACACACATCCAAGGACGTCATAACTATTCATCATCAATCATCAACTCACACAGATTGCTGTTTTTGTTGGTAAGGTCGACTCCACCTATTGATAAAAAAAATAGAAAAAGGTGCTGGGGACTCTTTCATCACAGAAAATCAGCATTTCTATTTTTTATTATTTTCAATGGTCTGATGACAGATGTCGCAATTGGTATTAAATTTGTTGCGTAATACAGCACCAGAACACGTTTCATTGCACGTGAGGTATTCGTACAAAACTATTTGACAGACTGACATCGCCAGATTTATCCTTGCCAATAATTATAGGATTCTAACTTTACCACAGTTTGTGGACTTGAAGGGAGGAACTCAGTATTAGTTTTTGGTTAATGTAGAATGCATTGGTACAGTGTGTACAAATCCATTCTTAAATGTCCTGGGAATTGGAATTTTTTTCCAGATTAAACTATAAAGTATGCACTTGTTAACCCTTAGCCCTGGAGCCCCAGATCATTACACCTCTTATAGGCCTACCCAAACCCATTTCAAATAATATGTAGAGTGAAAGCAAAAAAACAAACACATATACTTGGTATAAACCCTTTAGTTGAGCCTCAAAAAAATACAACTTTTTAAAAACCAAGTCACCTCATGCAGGTCTTCCATGATGCAATTATAACACACCAAAACTGCTGCCAGTTACAATGGAACAGTTTTTCAGAGAACACAAGATATTTTCTAATAATCAGAACTCTGTGGGTTAACTATAAACCCTTTAGTTGAACCACAAAAGATAACTTTTTAAAACCAAGTCACCTCATGCGTGTCTTCCGTGATGCAATACACCGAAACTGCTGTCAGTTTATACAATGGAACCGTTTTTCAGAGAACACGAGATAGTTTCTAATAATCAGAACTCTGTGGGTTAACTATAAACCCTTTAATTGAGCCACAAAAGATAACTTTTTAAAACCAAGTCACCTCATGCGTGTCTTCCGTGATGCAATACACCAAAACTGCTGTCAGTTTATACAATGGAACAGTTTTTCAGAGAACACGAGATAGTTTCTAATAATCAGAACTCTGTGGGTTAACTATAAACCCTTTAGTTGAGCCACAAAAGATAACTTTTTAAAACCAAGTCACCTCATGCGTGTCTTCCGTGATGCAATACACCGAAACTGCTGTCAGTTTATACAATGGAACTGTTTTTCAGAGAACACGAGATAGTTTCTGATAATCATAACTCTAGGTATTGACCTTAAGGCTGTATGACTTCAATGCATAAATGCATCAAGCCGCCATCGTTGTGGTAAAATGGTGATGAAACAATGAAAATGCACATATTTGTATGCACGGCGCGCAGGATGGGCCAATCAACAACCTACTTTTGACCGCTTTGCACTGGCCGCCCTACTTAAATGACATCATATGCATAATCCCATTGTTTCAATATTGGTTCTGTTTTGAAAAACAGGGTTGAAAAAACTCTAGCTCCACTCTAGAAACACATCCACAATTATGGTTGATTTCTTAACATTTGAGTTGACAGCACAGTTAAACACAACAAAAAAAGCTGAATTATCTAGCCACACTCTCTAACCTTGAAGAGGGGCTAGAATGAATTATCCACTTAACCTGCGACAGTAACATTGAGCTAATATAGGAAACAGATCCCATACTTCAACCGTAACATTGATACGTGAGGGTTTCCAATAGTAATAGAAGGTCATCACCGTTAATGAACAATGTAAACTGTGGCAAGTTATACCCACGCAGAGATACATTGTTGTCATATGTACTGCACAAGCATGGATTGTTATTTTAGATCTCTCAACGATGACCTAGTTTTTTCCTGAAAGTTCACTCCAATTCCACGGTACAGTTCTGATACGATTTGATAGGGACTGATTAATAGTACTAGTGGGATACTCTGTAGGTCTAACAGACATTTTGGATGATCTGGTCCCCTGTCTCCTCTTCAATCAACACCGGGAACCCATTAGCCAGAATGGTAGTAGTGGAAAGACGACCACAGTGTGGGGGAACATCCTACAACTATAATCATACACTAAACGAGTGGAGTTTTTTCTAAGAACGGTGTCCCAACTTTGGATTCTTCTTTTGTCTCCTTCTTCAGGATTTCCACAAGTGTCCCCGAGGACAGAACCATTGTTGTCTGACTGAACGGGGCACATAATCCAGGGATGAGAATTGTCAGACTTTTATCTGAACTCAGACTTTTTAATGTCTGCCTCGTGAAGAAAAAGTAGCTGTTATTTTTCCCATTAATCAATGTCCCGCTCTTTTATCTACTTCTCTTTTTAGAGATGATCATACAAAACCTGATATGACAGGCAACAAAAAACCTCACAAGAAAGATGACAAATTGCAAACAACCCTCCCTTCCCCAGATTAAACCACATGTGCAACATTGGTAATTGTCAAAGACCAGTATCTGCACTTTATGTGACCCAACACGTACATGAAATAGCATACTTGTGAAAGTTTAAAGCTCAATCGGTCATCGAAGTCAAGAGAAAAATAGTGAAAAACCCCTTTGTATGTTTTCACTGTTTTCAAACATCGGGTTTTGGACATGCGATATCAAAACTCATTGTTTTACTCATTTCATTAAAAAACTGTAGAGTTTCAAGCAAAACTATTTCAAGGGAGGATGTCCACTATGACCATCTTTATACCATGTAAGTTATGTGCAAATCTGTTAACATTTATATTTTCAATTTTGCCGATGGTGTGCACACCCTTTAATGAAAACACTCGCTTTAACTAACGTTCAATGTATTTACTAGTGACTGCGACTTCTGTGTGGAGGCTCAGGTTTCCTCCGATTGCCTTGTATTTTATTTAGAAACACCACTTCTCAGTGTTGTTACCTTGAAACTATTTTGATGCTAAAAATACTCAGTACTCATCCTTGCTACAACAAAGAATAGGGTTCAAACTGAATCTGCACTTGAATTTGGGAAGAGGTTGGCATTTCCGAATTACAAGGCCTACTTGACAAATCAGTCTCCACTCTCACAAAGTCAGTCCTTATCTTTGTTGCTCTTGTTGTTGGTCCTTTTTTAACCGCCCAGCCACATGGGCTGAATGGAGTCTTACTTTCACAGAAGAAGAAAGATGTAAACGCCATGTGTTGAAAACTAACAGGAAGTCTCCCAGATATTTGCGGGGTTGAATCATGTCTGGAGTAATTAATCCACTCCTGACATTGATTTGGTGATTGGAATGCTCTTGAAAGTGGAAGAATGTTGGTTGCACTCCTAATTTGTGAACTCGAAACCTGTTGTTTAGAGGAACTGTCTGGGTTTTTTTTCATCAAGTGTTAAATGTGGCTTTTGAGAAATCCGGAAAATGGTCTGCATACCTCTGAGGCATCACAATTATGATAGAGAAATATATAACAAGTAATTAACCACGAGGAAAACTGACTGGGTAAAATTCAATAATTTCAGAGTTGAACAAAGACAAATTGACTAGAGCGGGACTTGAACCTGTGACTTCCGGATTTACATGCCAGCGCTCTACCAACTGAGCTATCTTGCCCTAATGGCGGTCTCAATATCTTTGTTCGGGGGTGCCACTCCGAAATTCTTTTGTTTGTTTTTTGTCTTCTTTTGATTTTATTATTTTTTTAAATGTTCTCCCTGCACCTATAGATTTTTTGGAAAAAGTGAAAGAGCCATCACAGAGATGACAGACTCTGCCCTTGTTGTGGCCAAACCTTCAGTGCCCAATTTCATAAAGCCTGTAAGCACAGAAAAAAAAACTTGCTTAGAAGAATCAGGTAACCAGCCATTATTCCATAAAGTTTACATTGTTGCGACTGGTGCCCCACTCATTATCTGCTCAGCAATGGTATTTGCTACGCATTTTTTCCCTGCTTAACAGCTTTATGAAAATCGGGCCCAGATTTCTGTTTGAAATCATGTTCAGAGTACGGTGACCTCTGTAATGTAACATCCTCTGTTAAACAAATTATCATATTGGGGGGTTTCATTTCGCACAACCGCATCCCTGTTTTATAATTTTCTGATTCGTTCTTGTTTCTATGAAGTATCTAACAGGGACTGCTACAGAGACAATTCTTATATGGATCTGCAACCCGTTTTAATGGCAATGTTTCACTCCTGAATCATTGATTCTTCCATGACTCATTCATATTCTTGGGTATCAAATTTCACTTTTAGTTTCCCCCCCCCCCCTCCAGACGTGAAAGCCCTTGACATTTCAACCGAGTTCCTTGTGAGATACTTGCGGAAGTATTGCGGTGCTTTTGAGAAATTACGGATTTCCTAGGAATGAGGCTTTTCCTTTAAATCACTCCACGGCTAGAAGAAGCGATGTCAAGCCCAATCCTGAGAAGTGTTGATGACAGGAAATGCCGCTTTAAAAATTTCTGAGGGAAATTTTAAAAATCAATTGAGGCATCGAAAAAAAGAAAGGGAAAAAAAAAGAGTCCTAACAATGGAAGAACAAAGAGAAGTCCTTGATTTATGTGGACACTTCAGTGGAACCATGACAATGCTACCCCACAAGGTTGTCTTTGTTCTAGTGGTACCCCAAGGAGGATTTCTTCAGAAAAGGGAACAATAGAGCAACAATGGTACATGTAGGACCCTCTTTAACTGGGGGTGTGTGTTGGGGTTGGGGAGAGTGGGGTCGGGTACACAATTTGTATAGTCAGCTGCTCAAGTTCAAATAACCCATTACAGTAATGTCATCACTGCAAAGCTATAGCTGACACAAATCTACCTTGACATCTGTTCAGTCCAGCATAGTATATCAAATCGTAACTGGCAACATATTTATTTACTTAAAAAAATAATACTCATAAAAATGAAAAAGTGTACCAAGCAATTTGAACTGAGCGGTAATTCCCCTGGTTGCCTATCCCTGCAGAGCAGAAACATTGCTGATGTGGTGTGTTCTTGCCAGATCAGACGGAACTGGGCAGCGGGGTCGGACTATGAGTTATTGGGTCTAGATTCTAGTCCAATGCGGTTTCTTTTCTTGTAGTTTGACATTCCATCATGTGGTTGGGCGAGTAATGACAATGACTATTTCATAAATGATTGGTCCCTCTACTACTCTAGCAGTTGCATTCTTTTTACGACTGTGTGCTTCACGACAAACACAACATACCTTAACATTTAACTTGATATGAAAATAATGTTTTAGGAGACTTATTTTGTCACAAGGTTTAGCTATCATCAGTGGCGTACCCAGAAGGCCTGGCAGAGGAGGCTCCCCCCTTTCAACTCAGAGCCCTTGCCCCCCTCTAGCCTCCCTCCCCAATGAGATTTAAAACATGCACAAACAAATGGTTCAATACATTAAATAGCCATCCCCAATTATGACCGACCTGCCCCCACCCCTCTTCAAATGAAAATAATGTCTGGCTATGCCACTAGCTATGATTTATGTGGTCTAAAAAATGAACAACCAATATGTGTACATTTTCCCTTCACTCGCTGCATGAAATCCATCGGGAAGGGTTCTGCAAATCCTCATGGTGCCTAGCAGCCTTGAAAACGTAATGTACATTAAAGTTTGTTTGTCACAACGTTGATTCAAAAGTCCTAAATGCCCAAAATAATGTTACCATTCAGCCGCATTAGCCGTAGATTTATAAATCAGGTGATCCTGCTCACACCGGCTTAACTGTTTCAGAAACTCAAACCCCCCCTTTTTTTTGTTTCGGGGACTAAATCTTCTCGGAGAAATTCCAAACATTTGAAAAATGTGGAAACTTTGATCAGAACAACAGATTTGATTCTCGATGAAGAGATGCTGAGCAGCTTTTACAACCCCTTTGTATGATAATGGGATACCCGTAGTGTTAAATCAATCTGTAGAAACCCAGTTGCAAGGGCGTCTACTTCAGCCCAACAATTACACAAAGAACGGTTTACTGGTATGGATCCTAAACTCCATGATCCCAGGTGAACAAGTATTATTGGGCTGACAATGGAAGGAATTCCAGGCATGTGGGGAATTTACCTGTTTTGGGGGCCGCAAGGACAGTGTATTGATCAGGCAAGGTGAACAAACCAGGGTTTGAGGGGATTGGGTCGCTGTGATATTGTGATATTGGAAGGTCTTGTTTTATTATTTCATATCTGAATCGGGATAAAAGTTTCCTTGGTTTTTTTTTGGGGGGGGCATGACACATGTCAATGACTTGCTGGATTGTTTGGTGACCGCAGACTCTTTTTGTGAGGATAGAGTAGGGCAGAACCCTGGACCTGCCACTCATAGTGAGGACTCATAACACTGCAGTGGGGACTGGTGGTAAATGTCTTGTCGTGAAATTACTACAATGTGCTCCTAAACCCCCTATGCCCTAACCCCTAAACGCCAACATTTGCATCCAGCTGAAATCCTTGTCAGGTGCAGTGTTGTTTTAAAGTTTTGTGCGGTGATGTTGTAGGTTGGGATGCTAAGATCTGGTGAGTCAGCTGTGTGTTTTGGATGTGTGCCTAAATTAATTGCCTCGATTTATGTTCATAGTTCCTTGAAGACAATGCGTTTTTTGAGCAGATAAAACAATACAGTTCCTCTGGTAAGATCACCATGCTAAGATAGAGTGAGTCAGTTGTGAATTTTTGGATGTGTGCCTGAATTTGCCTTGTTCATGTTCATAGTTGTTTTGGAGACATTTTTTGAACGGATAAAACAGTATAGTTTCTCTGGTAATCTGTTTCAAAATAAATGCTACCTGATTTCACACTTTCGCTGATAATGTGGGACCATATGTTGGTCATTGCTGTCAAAGTCAAAGCTTGGCAGAGGGAAGGTAGCTGCAGAGAGGTCTGTTAGCTCTGGATAGGTCTGGTAGCTCCTGAAGCTCTGGAGAGGTACAGTAGGTCCTGAAGCTCTGGAGAGGTCCAATGGTAACGATAAATAAAGTAAAATAACCACCTCATAACAACAAGAAGAAGACAACTTAAGAAGTGCATGCTCTAGATTAATTAGATTTTTGGAATTCACTACCTGTATCCTGCTTGACTGCCTCATAACATGTCCAAAGTTGCAATATCAATGGTCATCTTTCTACTTGATGATTTCCCACTTTTTAGCCATCAACTTCAGTGGCCTCTTTTTATATAATTTTGTTGTTGTTGGAGTTAGTAAGTCAATTAATAAGTGAATTTAAGGAAGCCTCTTCTTTTTTACTGGTACCCTTAGAATTTGGTACACAAGCATTTTCACCTAAATGCCATCCGATACTATGGTGCTTTTGTGCACAATGTGAAGCCACTGTTTACTGAGATTGCCATGCAGCATTGCCATGTTGCTGGTGCATAACCAACATACAAAAATCAACTACCCATATAAACAAACTCCCATCACCTGTACAGTCTCAGCCGTCCTGGCTGTTGAGTTATTACACAAAAACAATAACAAAACTTCCATGTTTATTTTCCCCTCACACCTATGCTCTGTTTACATAGATATCTGTAAAATAAACATTTCTTTATTTGGTATTTACCTTTGCGCTCACAGAGAGTAGAATCCCGTTGAATATTTGACCAAATTGACTATTCTCAAAAGATAAGTAGATCTTGCCTGGAAAAAACAAACTCACAAAAAAAAAACCATCACACAAACACAAAACCAGGCACTGTGCTTATATAGATAATGGTGGATACCGGTTCACAAAGGGGAAAAAGCATCAAAATATGTGGCCAATCAGTACATGATTAAAGTGGGATTGAAAAACAATCCGATTAAAACACATTAAGTCCTCTCGGAATGTATTCTGGCGCACACCCTTATAGCTGTACTTTACACTGGGTCTTAACCCCAACAACAACAACAGTATCACAGGTGACCTATTGGAAGGCACTAGACAATGTCATCCACTTTAATAATGCCATGGGATATCTTCTGGAGTGTCTTGGAAGAATGAGAGGCATTCCTCGGCCTGTGTAAGGATTGTTGCTCAGGAATGCAGAGGTCTTGTGGTAACCTTTTGTACCCAGAGGTGGCTGAAGATAGGGGTTTTGAAGAAGAAGAAGAAGAAGAAGAAGAAGAAGCGTGGTGCGGCGGCGGTGCATTGTTGAACAGGGACCCACTTTATGCCAATGTTTGGCTGATACAGAGGGGGGGAAAGTTGCTCTGGTTCTCCAGGAGGGAAGCATTTCTGCCCGATGTATGGAGGGATTACAATGAAGAGATGACACTTCCTATTGACATGGTGCCAAGATTTAATCTAGGTCTGTCTGGCAGTGTACAACTCCCTCTTTTAAAGAGTTTGTCAACAAGATTCATGAGAAAGTCTTGTGAATCTTTCCAATGGCAAAGCAACTTCTATTCTGTTTGTAGTCTCATTTCTTTTTTATACTAATCTAAGTGTTACTGGGCTTTAATCTGCAGAAATCCAACAAGTGTGAAACTGTTTGGTGCCTTCTTATCTACAGTGCTAATCTTCTTGGACCCCCCACCCCACCCCCAAATAAAATCATCATCATCATTTCAAAACTGCAAATTTGTATTTTTCCATTGCATCGGTTCATCTATGGTAAATCTTGCTACCTCAAGTTTTTAGTTACTTTTCTGTGATTTCTCTTTAAAGATTGTATCTACCCCACCTACTTTTCTTAATGCTTCTCACAACCTTGGATGAATGTGTCATCATGATGCTCAACAAGTCTGTGGAAATTGTCATTGATTTGACCCCAGTACCATGCACTTAAACCTTTTACAGAAAGCAATGGGGGAAGAGAAAAAAAAAACTCTATATAGTTCGGGAAATCTCCTGTGCTCACTGCCAAACCAAAGGGCAACAACTCCAATTTTGACACCCAGTTTTGACATTCCAGCTGCTTTGTTCCATTTGTAAGAGCTAATTGAGTAACTAATTAACAAGCGATATAGTTCTTTGAATCAATTAAACCCAGCGTACATTATCGCTGCTAACCGCGAACGCTCATCCCCTGATGTTTGCCCATGAGCTTTTTTGCAGTTGTGTTTCTTAAGGAGAGAGGACAGCCTTCTTTTTTTTTTTTTCTTTTTTTCCCCTCAGCGACGATGAGCGGATGTTTTATCATAGATCAGATTATTTACCCAACACCAACTCTGTATACCCACTTCAGGAGCTTGAATCGCCTGGTGTAAAAGGGAAAAAAAGCAAATTCTGTGCATCTCTTCTGGGTCTTATTTGCACATCCCTGGTAAAAGTGTGAGCGAGGTGTGAAGAAGTATGCCAAACAATAACGGGGGCGCTGGATTTCATGAAAGTGCCCACAGCGTTTACCCCCCATCACAATAGCTTGATTGGCATCTTGGGGGAAGTGGCATTTTCACTGACTGTGATCTGTTGCAACTTGAAAAGACGAACCATATACAAAAAAAATTTGTCTTGTTCATTGGAGTAGGTTTTGTCATGGAGGAAGAAACTGTACACCACATAATTATTGAGCACTTTCAGTCTGCTTTTGTTTTGATAAGGGTTGCGGGGAGGGGGGGCGGGGGGGGGGGGGGGGCAAGAGAGCGGGGGCCAAGGGTTCTATGGGTGGGGCTCCCGTCCCTTCCCCCCCCCCACCCCTCGCCCCTCTGGTTACTCCACTGTATATGTGGGACATTGTGCGTAACACTTAACTCTGGAACAAACTCTCTTGGAGCCAATGTGTACACATCAAGTTAGAGTGTTGAACATCATGTGCACGTGTTTGGCAGATATCCTACACCATGTCGTGTTACTAAAAACATTCTTTCTAACTGGTCTGCCGTTTGACAGCTGTCAATTTTCATGTGGACCTTTTTTGTGTGTGTATTAATGTGATGTAGCGCAGTCCTGACAGCGACAAATTGAGGCCAGAGTTTGCCAGAATTGAATCTCCCTCGACAACGTGTAATGGTAGCCATTACAGCATGAGGGGATCTCTGACAAATATTGAAACAGACCACACAGGTTTATTGATCTTTTTGACAAATTCTGTTTCTTCGGCATATTCTATATCGTTGAACAAACTCCGTGGATCTGGCAATTTCTAGGAACTCAAGCTGTGTTTGTGGGAGGCTCTTTATCCTATCAGAACAATAGCTTGTCATATTAGGGAGCATGAAGGTGTTGACCATGTGACCTGGGACATCACATGTTTACAGAAGAGCCACAGAGCCTGGACTTTCTGCAGGTCACAATTTGTATACAGCCCAATGGAAGAAAAACATAACATATCAAAGTCTTATTATTTTATGGAGATTGCACTGTCTGATTTTAATACTTTTAATACAAAGAAAGGGGGCCCATCTCAAAGTTGTGATTTTTTACAACTCTTGAATTTATGTTGAAGTTGTTTTTATGACAAAATGTAACATTTCCCATATGTGTAGAATGACCAGTGTAGTAACTTGAATGCCAGAAAGGCCCTGGATTGTACAAGGTCACTCTTTTTTTGTAAACAAAGGTTACATTGTCTGTACAACAAGTTCAGTCAAAGGATGGATCCAAGGAATCAGCTCTTGGAAAAAGAAGAGAAAAAAAAGAAGAAGATGAATAAAGAACAGGTGTTTATAAAGGCAATACGTCCAAAGCCTGTTAAAAGCTACGTGACCAGACTCCAAAACCACACAAACCACAGTGACGTCAAATATAAACCAAAGTGTTGCCGGTGAGGCCGTGGCCGTGGGGTGATTCACGCGATATCCCGCCTTCCCTTCTGGCACTAGCTGCGGTCTGACAACCAGGGCCAAGGAGGTGGGTGGAATCAGTATCCCCGCAGTCCCCTGGTACCAGATGGCCATGGGCTCATCTTCTGGGAAGGCCGTTCAACCTTTGGCCGAAGTTCCCGTTATAGTTACTTTCTGGGATAATCTCAATAAAACTGAATTCCATAAATTCTTTTCTGAAAGCCTGTGGCTTAGGTTTTGGAAATTCCCTAAAAATTTCTCTGTTTTCCACAGGGAAATAGTTCTTGTATTTCTGGGAATTGTAATGGTTTGTATTTCATTTTTCCATATCATGATGGCACAATCTAGGACTAAACAGTGGCTACATGGCTTCTTTGGTTGAACTATTACGCTTTGAAATCCGTGCCCGTTTGTTTCTTGTCGCATCTCTATACGATCATGACTCTTCCGTCTAAACAGCCAAGCATCTACGCAAACAAGCGGGACTACTTCCTTGCAGTCTAAATAAGCCAACTCATAACATTCATGACATTTAGCCGATGACTTATACTTCCTTAAATTGAACAGGGCCACTGCACATAAAGTTGTGTATTTTCTTAAAGATGTATATACAGCATTGGTTTATTGTAGAACAAATTTGTGACATTTAAATTTTTAACCTTAATGCCCGAAAATTCTTTTGCCGATAAAAACCTTCTCAATATACTCCTGCCCCTTTGAAAACTTGACACTTTTTCTTCATTAAAAAAACTATAAAAACAAAAACAAACACCGTAACAAACAAAGGAACATATAAAAACTTGCCTGTTTCCGGTAGTAAGTAGTATTATCATCCAGGATGATATGCAATAAACAAAACAAAAACACAGATAGACAGAACTTTTATTAATATTATTTTTTGGGTGGGGGGGTGTGTTTGTGTGTGTGGGAGGGGGGAGACTTGATATCAAATTCACAATATCATAAAGATAACGCCATTTAGAATGCCCTAGATTTAACACCAAGAAAAAAACTTTCAAAGGACCTCATTTCAATTCAGCCTGCTTATAAGCCAAACTTTTAATATTTTGTTCTAGAATGCCTCACAGTTTTGAAAAATGGCGACACAGACAACCTGTTGTTATTAGTAATTGTGTAAGAATTGCTGATGGTTACATTAGGCCCCCACAGAATTATTTCTATTGAAATTGCACTTCGTTTCTGAAAAAAAGAAAGAATATATGAACATTTCAGAATAAGGGAATACTGAAACAGGATCACATCACCAAATTCTACATCGGAGTAAACTTAAAAGTCAAGATATACTTTTCTCAGACGCCTTTATAGAATTAGCCGAAACAATAACAGGACAATGACAGGTAAATTTTGTCAGTGCATAGTTTTAGTTTTAAAGCTTTATTAAAAGTTGCTGAGTACTTTAAAGCATTTTCTTAGCAAAATTACCTTACAAGCCAAAAAGATGTTTGCTTTTAGAATAGTGTTATGAATAGTTTCCAGAAGCTGCCGATATTTCCTCCTATTCTCAATGCTGTGACGTATCTTTAACGTGAAGCAGGAAACTCAATTTACTGTGGTCTAAAACAAAACTAGGCTCACAATTTATAACAACTCCCTTTGGACAAATATTTTGTGCTTTGTAATTGTCGAGGCAACGCTCATAATTTAAATCGCCAGATTTCTTCCTCTCTCTAAAGGGAGAGTCTGTGAAATATTGAAAGTTTAATCTTAAAATTTATTTGTTGTTTAATATACTCCAAAACAATTTCGCTGTAAGGACATTGCGGCCTCCGTCTTCAAAAATCCATGCCTTGATTTTGCTCTGTCATTACAAGGGGGTGTTTTTAATCTGAGTCTGATAAATCAATCCTGGTCAGAAAACAAAAGGGCGAAGGTTACCCCCATCAATCTTAAACTATGTTATGAAATTTTAGGTTGACCTAAGATGCCCACAGTTAGTCTACAGTGTTCTTGTCTCCGGCTTGATCCTCTCTTGAAGCCACTTCTCCCCGTAGACGCCTCCTGGGGTTCTCCTAAACCACTTCACGTCGTCGGCATTTTTTCGAAAAGAAATTCCATGCCCATTCGCGGTATTATTTTGGGGGAACTTTTTGGAGCTTCTTGAGTAATTGTTTTCCTTTGGAAAAAATTTTTGTCACAATGAAACCCTGACTTGATGAAGGAAAGACAACAAAGGTTCTCATTGTTAGCACGAATTTGATGTTGTCGAGTGAGAAAATGGAGCAGGCACTCACCGTGATTCGCAGAACCTCGGCCGAGAATCTGCCATGTTATGCTGGAATCTTAGAACTCTACGACTTACCTCCCATTGAGCCCTTTATAATGAAGAACAATGGCCTGTCCATTCTTGCATGCCACATTTGCAAAACAACAGGACAAAGGCCTTGAATCAGGGTTACGCAATAACCCCCAGAAAGGGATTTTACAAGGCAAGTTTTCCAGAACCTGTTGTTACTCTATCTACAGGTGAAGCGAAGCACATAACGGTATAGGTGCCTGCCTGTTCATGCTACACAATGGAAAGTCCGGGTGGATAGAAACTTCAGCCGTCCCGCTGTCAGCAAAAAAATAGAGGAAAAATCCAAAGTTGTTGAGGGCGATAAAAAACGTCGGTGGTCGTAAGTCATTACATTTGGGGTTTAAACCTGCCATCCAACACGAATTGGTTAAGAGACGTCCTTCAGACGCCTCCTTCTTTGACTTCCCTCCCTTCCATCTCCCAAATCCCAACCTGTCTCAGTCTTTTAAGCCCCTCCCTCATTGTCATAGCCAGAGTGACGTCTTTACAAATATTACCGCGGCCGTTCTTCACCACAGGTCTTTGATTAGGCTCAATTTATTAACGAGATATGACATATTATCGGATGGGCTTGGGTATAGAACAAACAACGTAAAAAAAAAGAAGCCAGGTTTCCCTGTTGCTGGTGGCTGTATCGGAAATATGGTTAATAAGATAAGTGTCGGGTTAAGTTTCTTTAGCATTAAACAATCTGCAGTGTCTTCCTGTTCCTTTATCCATCACTCTGGAATGGGTTTTCTCTCCGTTTCCTTTATGAAGCAATTGTCACTTTTTGTTCAACTGCTTACACTAGCCACAGGGTTAATGTATTTGCTGTTAGGGGAAGATAAATTGTGATAACTGATTACAATTTCTTGACAGCCCTGCTGCTCAAACTGATACATTTGCCTCCAATTGTTAAAAACAATTTTAGATCTAAACATCTTCCTGTGTCTTTTTCAATGTTGTTCAAAAAAAAAGTTTTGGGTTGATCTGTAATTTTGTTTAAAAAAAATTTTAAAACAGGGCCAATAAACCCTTCAAAAGGTATATATTCATTTACTGGAGAGTAGCCCCCCCCCCCCCCTCCTGATCAATTCAACTTTTGTCACATTGTTATTTATAGCCTTCTTGAGTTGGCGTTTTTTGATTTTGTAACTACAGTCCGTTTAATTGTTTTACAGGATGATTCCATTCTGCATGATAACTCTAACATCTGTCAGAGCAAAGGGAAACTAAAAATCTCTGGAACTTTTAAAGTTCAAACTCTTCCAACTTCGAATTGGTTCTGATCGGTTTGAACTGTTGGGATATAACTTTGGCCGTGTGAGCAGGATTTCTCAAATTATTATCGGGTCTTTGAACCATCCCTAAGGGTTTCGGGAAATGTCAGATCAATTCATTAGACTCTTAACCCTATTTTGTGTGGGGGAAAATGTTTTTTAGCATTTTTCGCTCGGATTGCCTTGGAAAGTTCCTCAGATGTTTCCAAAGAACTCTCACATTGCTTTAATTCGTGTTGTTATTCCTTTTCCTGCCTCTCTATTTTGCACATTTCCTCTCCATTTAAAGCTTGTGACTCTAACTTATAATCTAGAATATGATCATGCAAATGCGGGAAATGCAGTAGGGGAGTTTTCGCATTCTGTGAATCACTTTTCCAAAACTATAATTGAGACTTTAAAGCTTTGTCATCCAGGTGGCTTTTGGATTATTCGTCTCTGTCCATATCTCATCATATAGGCCCAGATCTAACCGGTTTCCATGAATTGGGGATTAGAGGACACATACCGGTATCCATGGTAGCCTGCACCCACAGCAGCTATGACCCCAAGTAAACCCTGGATGACCTCAGGAGACACCTGTTTTGACCTTGGTGTCCAGCTTACAACCAGCCAATCAGAGGGAGATATCGGCATGATGCATCACATGCTCACATCGTGTAATTGAGAGTCAAAGCTGATTGGTTTGAACAATTCTGTTTAAGGAACATTACAGTTGTCTGGAGAACATTCCTTCCTTGCGTGTGAAGTTTTTCCCCCAATCCCCAAATTCGTCACGACATACCATGGATATACTAATCATTCAATGTGGTATGATTATGTGTGATTTGATTAGATCTAATAACAAAGCCATGTTTCCTGTACTCTAGTACATGTCCCCTGCAGAGACGATCACACACATTTCCACATTTTGTATTGTATTTTGTGCTGAAAACTGACCTTTTAAACTCAAGAACAGAAAGACATTTCCTCTCCTTAATTTGAAAGAAAACAACTTGTTGTCCCAAGACAAAATTTATACCACTCAAAAAAGTGTTTAGATAACATTAAAGTTGTGTTTGGCCGTAGTGTTTTGACACCGTAATTGGAAATAAACCCGTTATTTGGTTTGGCCCGAAGATATTTTCTGATGAAACTTTATATTGTAATGTAATTTACTGGCATTCATAACTATTTCAACTTTGTATACTTACTTCAAAGCTTCTTCTTTTTTGGGAGGGGGGGGGGAGAAACAGAAGAATAGTCCAGAAAGAAGTTACAGAACTCTCAATTTTTAGTATGATTTGTTTTATTCTATTACATTGTTGTGTGATGGGTGCGAAGTGTAACTGCGTTCTTTTTACGTGCATTACACAACGCACGGGGGCTACGCATTTATGTCCCATCTGAAGGACAAACAAGTTCTACAATTTCTGTTAGAGGCAGTGGATACTTTGGGTAGTTACTCAAGAAATACATCACCATAAAATCTTACTTGGTAAGGAACACCTGAGAGCTGCTGATAGTATAAAACTTTGTGAGAAACGACTCCCTCTGAAGTAATGTAGTTTTTGAGAAAGAGGTAATTTCTCACTGAAATCTGAGAAAGGCTTCAGGCATCTGAAGGCACACAATGCTATGCAACAAGGGTGTTTTTTCTTTCAATATTTTTTTGCAACTTTGATGACTGATTAAGCCCATATTTTCACAGGTTTGTTGTTTAATGTTTATGTTGGAACACACCCTGAGAGGATACAAGTCTTTGACAATTACCAAAAGTATACCCTGCCTTTAAAATGTGAAATCTTACTAAACTCCTTATACCAAGCATTACCTTGACTGGGAGTGAAAGTATTTTACCAAATGGATGTGCAGCCTTCTTTTAAGCCTATATAATCTGTTTTTCTCAGGTAATTCTGTGTCATATCTAAGTACCATTAATCGGTTTGAGAAGTAGGGTTCACTGACCAGAGAGTTGTCCAGTTGCTTGAAAGGGGAGCGCCAGGATTTCTAGAAAAGACAAACAACATGTAGACACTTTGTGATGCTATAACGCTTACCATTAAAGTTGCTGTAAGAGTTTATAACCTTTTGCCATCTCAAAGGCACTAAATAATTCACATGCAGTTCGTGGTGTTTGCTTTTTTGGCGCTGAACTTTAAGGGAAGGTAAACTATTGGTAATCACTCTAAAAATTGAAGGCAATAAAAACTGACTTGTTTAGAAGTACAGCAACTTTCGATATTATATAGCATTTTGAGAAATATTTCAGTTCAAAATAATGTGGATATGGAAAAAGATGTCAGTTTTTATTCCCCAAAATTTGAATCTGATGATTCTGGTGATGCACAGAGTTTGTAAACCTCCTGAATTGTAACATCTTGGCGGTTCAAGGTCTAGAAATAGGGGGAACCCAGGACCCCTAAGCCATTTTCAAGAATTTTTATACTCTGCAAATCACATCCCAGTTTAAAGAGTCAATACCTCATGACTCTTTTTGTAGATATGCATATTACTGATAGACTTTAAATACCTTTTTATCACCCCTGAAACAAAGATATGGACAAAATAGAGAGACCGCCAATATAGGGTTAGATAGCTCAGTTAGTAGAGCGCCGGCTAGTTCATCCGGAGGTCGCTGGTTCAAATTCCGCTCGGCAGTTTTTCTTTGCTCAACCCACATTGAGTACCTTTTTATAATACAATGGTGTTGGCACCTTTGTAAAAACACCTGTTATCAACATCAAGCAATACGACAAGTTTTGGGTTTGTAAGTAAAGTAAACTTTAAAGCGAATTTGTTCAAGTGCCAAGGGAAGAGGTTTTACCAGTAATCTTTTCCTGTTTTTTCCATTTCAGTAATTATGGTTCATTAATTAGTTCATAACATCTCATTGAGCCTGGAAATTTTTGTGAAAAGAAGTAAAGCAGTCACCAAAGGGAGAATGAGATGGGATTTCATCTTTGAGAGGGCAAGGCCATTTTCATTTTGCAAAGGGCACTTCCATTGGAAAATCTATGGGGAAACTTTTGAAGGGGCACCAAGGCCAAGACCAGGGCAACGGAGGCCATGGCCTCTGTGGCCTCCATGTAATTGCAGGCTTAGGCACATCACAATATGATTCATGAAACGTTACTCATATTTCTGAGGGCCTGTGTCCGTTCACGGAAGCCGCGGTCAGAGATGCGGTTGGTACCCCGGCGTTCAATTGAAAATACCATGAAAGTTTTTTTGCTGTTTTCGCATAAGTAGACACTGTTGTATTCAGCTAAAACTTTCGCATGTGACTTTTATCTTTCTTTATAATTTCGCATATAAATCAGCATTACGTTGACTAAAAACCAATCTGTGACCCTTACCTTTAGGAGACTGCACTTCATGTAAGGTTGATTGAACTAACGGACTATGTTTTCAAGTCTTTGATTATGTCAAAGTCTAGACATCTTCCATCTTCAATACTTCCTTTCGTTTTGAAGACTTTCTTTTAAAAAAATCAGCCATCGTTTACATTTTTTTTATTACTAGATTGCAGATCATTTTTTTTTTAGAGCGAGGAGCCCTTGAAGCATAATATTTTGAGAGAACATGAGTGGCTAGATTGGGAATTATTTTTAACATCTAACCTCCTGTTGTTTTCTTGCCTGTAAGGTGTGATTAGTGCTACGTGCTGATCAATCAACAAGTTGATCACCCCCCCCCAAAAAAAAATGCAACATCATCTGCGTGACTGGAAACATGTTCATAAGAAATGGGTTGGGCGGGGGGGGGGGGGGTTAATAATATAAAAAAATCCACATGAGTACTTTGCATTTTCTAACAGTTCATCACATGGCAGAAATCTTTTTGCAAAATGTTCTGAAAGTTGTCTGTTTGGCTCAAGATCAGGCTGCAGGGTTTTTGTATTTATCTTTTTGACTTGGGTGTTATATGCCTGGTGGTTGTGTACGGCAGTTACCTGGTTGAATGGCTTCTGCCTGGCGCTCCCGAACAAAGACATGGACAAAAAAATAGGGAGACCGCCAGCGTTAGGGCTATATAGCTCAGTTGGTAGAGCACCGGCACCTCAATGCGGAGGTCGCAGGTTCAAATTCTGCTCTAGTCAATTTTGTGTTTGTTCGACCCCTTTTGTTGTTGTTGTTGATGTTGTTGTTGTTGTTGTTGTTGTTGTTTTTGTTGTTGATGTTTTTGTTGATGTTGTATGGATTGGTATACTTTGTGATCATTTTAGTCAAACATGAAATGCTGAATTAAGCTGATGGTTTCTGAACATATTTCTTGAATTCATCTCAGGCCTCGTACTGTTACAGCGAAAACCATTGTTCCGAAATTTAACTCTTTTTTTTATCTTGTCTGATTTAGCATTGTGAACATTTACTTTATGCCATTTCCTCTTGTCAGTGTCAAACCCCAAGGTATAATACTGACTCATTTCTGGTCCTTGAAGAACATTCTCCGTAGTTTGCCAAGAAAGTCAAATAACTTGTGTTGACTGACATCAGGTTTTTTCTGTGGTTTCATCCAAGTCAAATTCCCATATCCTCCCTCAATTAATCACATTTCCCTCCGACATCAATGAGGCGTACTTGTGAACACAGCTGGCAATCTTTATTACCATGTTCACTGCCGAAATGTTACTGATCCTGTGCCCTGCCATACCCCCCTCTCAGCTAGGTTGTGAAGTGCCTGACAGGGAGTAGAGTTGGGTCCTGGTAGCTGGATACTGTTTTTTTTCCTGTCTTCCCCCACCTCAAGGCCGGCATGATGTGGACATTTTTTTTACCAAAGTGTAAAAACAATGAGAAAATCAAAAAAGGCAATCTGTAGTAGTTTGGCTGAAAAATCAGTTCCCCCCTCCGATCCCCTTTTACTGCTACACTCTATTGTATTTTACTTTTGGCCTGCCTTTTGCAAGTCATATAAATAAAACAAAATACATTTTTTCAATTTGTTGTTTTTGTTTTGAGGGTGGAAAGGGGATAGTGACAGTCTGGTGCAATATATTTTAGCAAAAAGTGCACCAGCTACTTTTTCTTGATTCGTGTTTACTAAACTAACTGGATTGACAGATTGCCCCTCAGTGCTGCACCCCTCTCAAAAATGGCACTTACCCCTTCCTTGTACCGGGAGCCGCTGAAAGGATTTCCTATAGTTTGTCACGCAAGTCATCAAAGTATAATTTCATCAAGTTATGTCTTATGATGGAAATTTTAAAGGTGCAACACCTTGGAAGTTAGCAAAGAAGATTGTTGTGTTATGATTTATTTTCACTTCTGTGAAAAGAAAATGATTCAAGATTTGTCTCCAGTTTTTATGTGCCTTTTTTATTTCAATGGTTCTTCACTATTAGCTTTTATGCCGTGCTTTAGCTAATCTTGATAAATTTTGGACACATGGCCAGTCAAGTGCATTGGACTCAAGCTCTGGTGTTTCTGATTAGCAGAGTGTGGGTTCGAGACCCGGTCTTGACACTTGTGTCCTTAAGCAAGACACTTAACCATTATTGCTTCATCCTTTGGGTGGGATGTAAAGCCGCAGGTCCTGTGTTGTGTAAATGCAGGTAGAAGAACCCAGTTACACTTATCGCTAAGAGAAGGGGTTTGCCCCGGTGTTTCTGGCAGTGGCTGCTGAATACGCCACAGCACCTTGCAAAACTTAATAGAAATCGGTCTCATTACTCAAAATCTCAAAAACCTGTCTCAAATGTTTCTCTTCGTTCAAATGCCTTGGTATATAAGCTCGCTATATAAGACTCCAGTATAATTATTATCTGTTTTTGGACTCAAAGCTTTTGAATCAAAATTGTTTTCCAAAATGTATTATTGTTGTATTGCTATAATGAGTGATGGTGAAAAGTACCCAATGCCTACCCTAATAAGAATATTGAACAATTGTGGTCCACACCTGTCTTTACCACTTGAATATGTTTAAATCATTGAGTTTTGATTTTGATATTTTTTTTGTCAAGTGGATTCAAGAGAACGAAACAAAGAACTGACTCACCAGTGTACTGAGAAGTGGGGTCGCTGTGTTTGCTTTAAATGTATTTCATTCACCAACTGCATGTTCGCGTAATATTGAATGACTTGTTTTGGATGCACACTTCGTGCACATTTCAACAAGTGTGTAGAGGTCCCCTTTAATGATAAGCCTGAAGTTTTTTTTATTGCACTTCACAGCCTTGGTCACAACCTAGCCCAAATGTTGTCAAATTGCCTGGTTAAATTTAAGGGGCTGCGAGTTTTCCCTGATGAAAATTGAGCCGAAATTGGCAGGAGCATTCCTGGAGTGCAAAAACAATATTCGGTCATCAATCATGTTATATTAAAATAGAGCCTTGTCGGAGGGGCTATGTGGGGGGTGGGAGTTCGTGATGTAAGAATCTGTGACAGTGATCTCACAGCATTGCTGTGTAGATCCAATCTGACAGGTAATGACCCTGTGTGATTGTTTTGGTTTAACCAATCTGAACAGCCTGACGAAAAAAAGAGGGGGAAAGAATCAATTTAGGAGGTTGTGTGAGACAGTGAAGCTTGTTTACTGTTCACTGGAAAACGTTAGTCCTTTATGACAATGACAACTATTAATTAATTGTTTTTTTTTTATTGTTTTTTTTTACATCCAACAGTACAATTAGCACTAATAACAGGATGAATAGGAAATGAGAAGAAATCTTAGATGTGGGAGAAAAACTCTATCGGGAACAACCCATGTAATCGGGTAGGGCCTGAAAACCCAATCCACATGCAAGGCTCCGGTCTTAGGCAGGATTCGAATGGGAGTCCACAGAAGGAAAAGGCAGGGAAAGAAACCACTGAGCGAACCTGATCTCCCTGGTTACCCTAAACCTAGTTCAACCTGGCTCCAGTCTTAGGCGGGATTCGAACCAGGGTCCACAGAGGGGAAAGGCAGGGAAAGAAACCGCAGAGCCGACCTGATCCCTCTGAACCTGATTCATCCTGGCTCCGGTCAGAGGCTAAATTCGAACCACGGTCCACAGAGGGGAAAGTCAGGGAAAGAAACCACTGAGCCAACCTGATCCCCCTGCACCTGACTCAACCTGGCTCCGGTCAGAGGCAGGATTTGAAGCCTGGTCCGCAGAGGGGAAAGGCAGGGAAAGAAACCACTGAGCCATTCTGATTCCCCGATTCCCCCGAAGCTGATTTAACCTGGCTCTGGTCAGAGGCAGGATTCGAACCAGGGTTTACAGAGGGAAAGGCAAGGAAAGAAAATACCGAGCCAACCTGATCCCCCCCCTGCTTTGATTCACCTGAATCTGATTCAACCCTGATTAGAGACCAAACATTGGGAAAGATGTTTGATGTTCTAGAGACTTGTATACCCAGTCATTAGTGACTGTCCCCCCCCCCTGACATGTGCACAAAGTTTTACTCTTAAGAAGACCAACAATTTTCTAAGACTTTTCTTGCACTTCAGAGAGTTGAAATCGGTCATGTGACTGTTCCTACCCCCGTGAGTTTAATTATCCTGCCTTTGAAACTTCCAATTTAACCTGTCTATCCATCATGTGGTGTGAGCATTGAGCAAGGACACCACGTGTAATCGTGTGTGTCTACTTTTGAATGACTAACTCCACGCTCCTCCTGCCGCTTTGCAGCTGCACCCCAAAATCTTCACTAACCCTGGAACTGATAGAGAATTGTCATTGGGGAGCACGTAATATTGCATGTTTAAGGGGCCATTCAGAATAGTAAATATTAAAAAAAAATGAAATTGTGGGTGGTTGGGTTGGTGGGTAAAACAAATAACTGAAAAGCAAAATTCAGTTTGTATCTAAATTTATAGAAAGAAAAAAAATGACAAACGAAAAAGAAGAAGAAAACAACATACCCAGCTGGCCCAGATTGTTGTTTGTTTTTAAAGCCAGGAAAAGCTGTTGAAAACTACTGATTTTGTAGACCTTTGTACTAAAATATCTGCGCCATTTGAGGCATTACTTTGTTCTTCAGTGTATAGGATATGTTATTAAGCCATTCATTATTTAAAAATCAAAATTTGATGTGGGTGGTCGGGTAGATCAAACAATTTCAAAAAGTCAAAATTTTTTTAACATTGACTATTCTGAATGGCCCCTATACCCAAACTCATGGCATGGTCTTGACAAACATTACCTGCAGCACAAAATCAACTCTGAAGGTGTGAGGTCCAGACAGAATTAGAGAGTATCCGGAAAGTCATAAGTTTCAGGAAAATGTTGTGGCTTGTTAAATGTAAAAAGGCTGCTGGGGAAGTAAGGGTTCTCGTTCAAAGTGACGATAACTTGTGGTTGGTTGACGTATGCATTAATTTAAAGTAAAACTAAGTTTCCTCTGAAAACAGTAATGTCTCATGCTTATGTGAAGCTCACCCACCCCATAAATCGTCTTGTAAAGCTGTTTGAACAAAGTTTCCTTTGAAATGTCACTTAAGAGTTGCAATTAAAGCAAATGTAAATAACATTGGTAGTTGTCAAACCCCAGAATCTGCACTTAATGTGACCCAACATATACATGGAATAACAAACTTGTGATTGGTCCTCGGAGTCACAAGCAAAAAATGAAAATCCCCATTTTATGTTTTCACTGTTTTCAAACATCAGGTTTAGGACATGCGAGATCAAAACTAATTGTTTTACTCATTTCCTAAAAAAACTATACCATTTCAAGCAAAACTATTTCAAGGGAAGTCTTCCACCATGACCATCTTTATACCACGTAAGTTGTTTGCAAATCTGTGAACATTTATCTTTTCAATCTTGCCAATGTTGTGCATACCCTTCAATGGCCCAGAGTCATTAGCTTTTTTCTTCTTCATTGCAACAGTGGCTGTTTTTGTACACGCAATAATGTTAAGTCAGATTGAATGTCTTGGCAAGTCGGAGTGGTTTTTAAATTCTCTTCTCTTTTCAAATGACAGAAAAGCTGGATGATTAGTTGTATCATACACTTAAGGCCCTGAAGCTCTCAGTTTAACACATGTGTTCATCATTTTTGAACACAAATTATAGGCTGGCTTAAGCCGTTCACAATCTGTGCAATATGACATTTATGGCAAATCAAGTTAATTCCAAAGAAAACATGCCTGTAATTTGAGGAATTTCTTGCTAGTTTATAAACTTTTCCAAGGGTGTTTTTCCTACCAGCAAAACCACAAAATGTTCAGAGCTAAAAGGTCATCTTTTTGTCCCCATATTGAATGACCATTTGACGTCACACTTTGCCTAAAAGGCACTCACTACATACCCAGCAGGTTCTCAGGTTCCCACTGACTGGAATGACCATATATGGGCCTCAAACATCTGTGATGTCACAATGAACTTTAGTGGGAGGAAGAACACACAGGTCCCAGGGTTGGGCGGTCCTTGAATGTGTGGGACTCCTTTACTTCACCAGGCTTAAAGACTTTTGTTGTTATAGCCGTTACCGTCTTTCAAGGTTCGGCCCTTTTTGCTCTGTGTGTGTTGCTACATCTTTTGTGGCGAGCTATACAATTAGAAAAGTCATCTATTATCAACAAAATAGTTGAAGATGTGACTCATTGGGTAAGTCAGGGCTCAAATTTTTGGGGGAAAGTCCACAAGACCACAGGGCTTGCAGCTCTAGATGTTTACTGGACTAGGGTTTGTATTTTTAATTTTTTTACAAGACCAGAATCAAAATGATAGAAAAACACTTGAACAAGCCCCAAGGCACGAAGGAGAATATTTATCTGAATTAATAGTCTATACGGGCATTAAGTATACTTCATTAATCAATAGAATTGAAAGGTATTTATCAGACTCAAAGTCAACATTTGAACCTGATTTGTTTCTGTTCAAGCATGGAGGAAAAAATACTCAGTGAGGAATTGTTACTCAATTGAAAAACATACAACCTCTGGTCATGAGTTTACTGGCCCAACACTAAAATATCACTGGCCTCGGTCGGGCCTGCGGTAGGGCCTGCGGTACAGTGTAATGAAATTTGAGCCATGTAATTGTCACTCCTAAGCTTTTGCAGTTGGCTGAAATCTCCTGTAACTGGAACTTTCCCTCCAAACGAGCATCAAATATCAGTGAACCCCATCAGAAATCTGGTTAGGTTTCTAAAACTTAAGTACCCCAGTGGGGATCCTTACCCTGTTTGTAACTCTACTTTCTGTATTTAAGGGCAGTATGGCCCCAAGACTGACTTCAGTCACAATGGAACCTGTTGCTGTCTGGTAGAGCAGAGTCTTCCAGAAAATCAAACTAACTACAAATTTTAGATTAAAGTGGACCTAATTTTGTTTTAGGATGGTCGACCTAATTTATTTAGGAAGGCATGTTATTTCAATATTAAGTTGAGATCCGGAGAAACCTTCTTAAATTTAAAGCATAAACGGAAGGTTTCCTGCTGCAAGGATGGGTCTAGAGAGTCAACTGTTAACATATGTGTACTCAAATTCATCATTGTTGTGATAATTTAGAAGAAAAGAAGAAGAATAGGCTCAACTTTGCTACTCTTTTTTCCCCATAGAATAGAAGACAATACAAAATAGTTGAGATGCAGGGAGAAAACCCCCAGATGCACACGCAACTAAAACCACAGCTCCAACCCTAGTTGTTATGTGACCTAAGAGGGCTCACTTGTAATGCCTGGTGGTCTGTTACGAGTGCAAGGGGTTGTGCTGTGGTTAAACCATAGAGAAGGGACTCTCTATGGTTGAACACATCATTAACTCAATGTTGGAATCAAATAGCGCCCTCATTTTTTCACTGGGTCAAGCAACACACCCAAAACTCAATTTGATTGCTTCAAAAGAATCAGAAATATTGATGAAGGTTTTACTTTGTCAGGATGCAGTTTTAGCTTTATTTTTTAAAATGATCAGAGCATATACCATTTTTTAAAAGAAATTCTCACAGAACCTTTATCCTGTTGAAATGCAGAACTTTGAGGGGAAAAAATGACCAAAGATTTACGGCATTTTTTATTTTACTTATTCATTAGACATTTGTTTTTGCCAATTAGGCATTTCTTATGCAGGTTACCCAAGAAAAACCATGGCTGCAATAAAAATACATTTAGATAAATGCACAATTTTATTGATTAAATTGAATCACAGTAAAACAATTATAGTATTTATAATATAAGTTAATTCTTATAGGCTGTATTTGGTTTGTGGTAACACCATGTGATAATGTCTACTTTGGTGTGTAGATTGTAGTCTTGGTGCAAGACATTGTTCATCCCCTGACTGTCAGGATTATCCCTATCTGCGTGTCATGTATCCACGAACCATCAAACGATAGCGGGCGCTTTTACAAGTGACTATTCCAGCGAACGCCCTCTGTCGAGGGAATAGTTGTGCCGTGTATATGTAGTGTTCTGCGTGCCTGGTTTTACTAAAGAGAAAGAACGTAAGAATGTCTTGCACCTAGACTACAGTTACGCAGACAATCTACACACAGTAGATTAACTGAACACATCAATACTCCACCAAGCATTGCCTCAAATCACATAAGTTAATTTAATTATACAATTCTTCATAATACTATAAATCTCACTTTGTTATATAAATATACGCAGTTTACTTACATAGTCAGTTTGGCAACTCTTATTTGGAGATGCACAAAACACTTTTAGTTTAAATATATATTTAGTTGAAAAATGCGCGCTGTGTATATTGTATTTACAGCAAGTTAGTTCTGAGCTTGTACTAATCCCTTCCACTGAAAGACCATACTTGACTCCTCGGCCATTGCTAACCTTGTCCACGTATTCCTTATCCAGAACTCACAAACAATGTGTCAAACATTATTTGCGTGTGTTCTATTTATTAAGTTTAGTCAATTATATGTTTGACTGCAACAACACATGTATGTACAACAACACAGCCAAAGGTAGCCTCTAGCCTGGTAGACAGCCTCACTAGATCATTATTTAACAAGTGAAAAACCACAAGGGAAACGAACTGGATAACTTTGAGTTGAACAAAGAGAAATTGACAAGAGCGGGATTTAAACCTGTGAACTCCGGATTAACGTTTCGCAGCTCTACCCTCTGAGCTATCTGTAGCCCTTATGTTGGCGGTCTCCCTATTTTGTGAATATCATTGTTCAGATCTGATGATTATTTCCCTTGTGGTTCATTACCTGACAGATGATTATTTGTAACACAGAGGAAAAAATACAAAAACAAATGAAATACATCAACAAGAAAGACCTAAAATTTGGGTAACTAGAAGACCAGAAAGAACATTTTTGATGATTTAGGGATAGTTAACTTAAAGTAAATTGGAAGTTTTCCAAAGAAGTTGTTTCTATGTTCACAGTTAATTTCTGTAAACACTTAAATTTTGAGTTTTGAACAAGGAAAATTTACCAGAGCGAGATTTGAACCTGCAACCTCCGGAATTAACGTGCCGGCCCTTACTACTAACTGAGCTATCTAGCCCTAATGTTGGCAGTCACCTTATTTTGTTAATATCTTTGTTGTCAGAAAGCAGTCTACACACTTTTATCAGAAATTCAAAATATTCTTTTAATTATCAAATTTGATTGCAAAACCTAATTTGTTTCCAGGAAGTCACTATTACTTCATGTGGGTACAACCATATGCAAATCTCTGGGAGGAGTGTCGGCTCTGAAAAGAGCTGCTGTTGTGGTCCCGACGTTTCAAACAGTATACTCTGCTCGTCATTATGTTTTCAAAGAGAGGGTTTGGATGGATGTCTCCTGATCTAAACCAGGAGACTAATGGAACACACTTATCATGAATAAACCAAAGGTGTGAGGGTGGCACAATTTATCGTCAACAGCAACTTTTCATGCATGATTTATTCCAGGGAAACTGTACTAACAGGTTTTTTTTCCATTGAGGCTAAATACTTTATTCAAGCCAAAGTCTACCCCGCCCAAACATCATGGTTACCAGTTCACACCATTATTGAGCCTCTTTGTGCCGGTTTTCTGATCTTTCTTGGAAGATTTTATCTTGGTCTGACGTTCCTCTTGACATTCTTTGTAGCCGCTGTTAGTGAGCCAGTTGCATCCGCCGTCGGAGTTTCTCACGCAGCTTGAGTACGCCCCCTCGCAGTCCTCCACTCTGAGACGGTAGGGAACGAAGGGATTGTAGAAACACCCCCGGAAAAAGTCCAGCGGTCCTTGGGAAAGTGAGCTAGCGGGGTTGCTGATTCGTATCTGCGTGTACAAAAATACAATCAAGATTGATTTTAAAGATTGGTTTCAGTGGTGCTACATTTAACCTTGAGGTGCGCTAATTTGTTTTCCCACTTTTGCACCAAGTTCTTTTTATTTTTTTATTTTTTTTTTTTCTCATTTTTTTCGATAAGAAAACCCAGTGATTGAATTTGGGAAAGTAGCAATAATGTTTTGTGGTTTGTTTATGTTTCTACACATTGTCAGTGGCAGGTTTATTGTAATCAATGTGTCAAATGGCTTAATCTGAAATCCGTCCAACCTGCAACTGTTTTTTAACTTTTCATTTTGTTATCCTCTGTACTTTTAATATTCATCATCTAGTAAACACATGCTATTGTTTTTGGACTCCATTAAATAAATTAGATTCAATCAAGCTGTGTTCCAAAAGTATTTTTTGGATCAGTCCTTCATGGTTGAGGGACCCGTGAGGCACCTATGATTTGTTGTCTTTGGTTCTTACTTAATTACTTTTGATTAAGATCTGTCCACTAATTCAATTAAACGTATGATGCAATCCATCAGAAATAATTAGAAAATCAATCACGCAAATCACACTAAAGAACAAGTGTTTTGTCGTCTTAATGAACATGGACCATTGGACTAGAAACATTTAATTAATGGGGACCAAATTAAGGACATTTTTGTTTCCCCTTGAGATGTAATTGTTTTAAATCAAGACAATTTTGGACATACGACTCACCTGTCAAAATGTTTAAATTCTTCACAGTTGATGTCAACTGTCACAGACTGATATACAGTCAGGGAATGTGGCTTAGGCCTAATTTCATAGATCACTGCATGAACTACTCATGGAAAAATACTTTCCCCCACTGCTTTTTTTCAACTGTGAAGACTTTTTAATAAATGGTAAATTTGCCACATCAATAAAATTAAACATCTTTTGAATTGTTGCCGTACCCGCTGCTAAAATCGAGCTGCCTCTAGCTACCGGGCAGTCTTGGTGGTCTAGTGGTCATCTGCTGTAGAATGGCTAAGGTCATTGGTTCGAATCCCACCCGAGTAATATGCCTGTGGATTTTTTCACAGGAGTCGGGAAAAGTACCGATTATACAGTACTTAACACACATCGATGTATGGGTAAAAAACAATTATAAAGGCTTTTATTTGGCTGCCACGATCTTGGTCATGTTCTCTGCGTGCAATAAAAACTATAAACACTAATTCTCATGTTTACCAAAAAGGGTCCAGACTAACATTCCCTTCCAACCTTGGTTAGATTAGGAGAATATGCATGGTGGCTATAGCATAGAGCAGCTACAGATAGGCCCCTTGCATTGACATCACACAAGGCTGCTGTCTGCCCACAGTCTGCCATTTTCAGGGATGGGAAACTTCAGGCTTTCATTTGATTTCAGACTTTATTTTAAACGTCTGCCTGATGAAAAAACTTGCTATTATTTTCTTTAGATATAAAGGACTCCTGCTGTTTGGTCTACTTCTCTAGTGCTGAGGAGACTGTTCCCAGAAGCACCTTGAAATCTATAGCTCCCGTTGTCACTAAACGGTTGACATGCCATTGTTTCAACATACCTCCTAACAGTTGGATCCTACTGTCAGACCTTTTTGTCAGCAGTGACTCTCACCCCTGCATTCCAGGAGTCAAATTGCATGTGAAGATAAGGTGCGCATCTATAACTTACGTGTGTGTCACCTTTAATGCGCACAACACCATAACACGCGGGGAATCTGACTCCCAAAATAGGTCAACTAAGAGTTTTATTGTGGGTAATGACTTGGGTCGATTGGGTCAATACCATAAGAAAGATTCTTACTTCTTTACCTAGTTAGGTGGTTTATTACTTGATATTTTGGGAAAAGTCGTCTCTGCTTAAGGTGATCCCTCTGGGTGTGATCCCTGGCTAGTTACAGGTTGAATGGCTTCTGACTGGCACACCCAAACAAAGATATTGACGAAATAGGGAGACCATATAGGGCTAGCTAGCTCAGTTGGTAGAGCACCGGCACGTTAATCAGTAGGTCACAGGTTCAAGTCCCGCTCAAGGAAAATTTGTCTTTGTTCAACCCCAAATAATAATGCAAATTCTTATTTGATGATTGCATTCATAGCTGTTATAGTAGTACTGGTGTGTTACAACCTCTTTAATAAAAACCCAATTGTTTAAATGTCTTACCGGGCATTTGCTGCAGTATCGTTGATACATATGTTTGAGTCCTTGACGCTGGGATCTAGTTACGGACTCCCACTCCGATACCCAGTCGCAAACGCTAATCTGCATTTGGTCATCCCGTCGCTTTCCTGAGATTGAACGGAGATCAACAGTTTAATCAATCGAATCATCCTGAGAATATGAACTGTTGTATTTTGTTCAGATGAATCTGAACAAAATGTGTTTTCTTCAATACCACATCACACACCTTACCCTGGCGAGCGGAGAGATACCAGGTGTTGTGGCTGTAAATAAGAGGGGCTAAACTTCCACTATTTTTAGTATCAAATCTGATTCTAAAATGACAAGCAAGGTCATAATTGAAATATAAATAGTGATAGTAATAACATTAAAAACAATAATATTGATATATAAATATAATAGTTATAATAGGGAGACTGCCAACATAGGGCTAGATGGCTCAGCTGGTACTGTGCGGGCACATTAATCTGGAGGTCGCAGGTTCAAGTTTGGCACTAGTCAATTTTTCTTTGTCCAACCCAAAGTTGTTAATGTACTATACTCGGAGAGTTACTTATCGAATAATAAAATAAAATTTTGTTCAACCTGTGAATGCTCTGCAGGGTTTTCCAGAGAATGTTCTCGCAATAGATTTTTTTGGTCTCTGATTTGTCCTGTCCATAGGTGGGCGGGATATCCGTATACACCTAGTCACAATTGCTTGTAGGTGGCTGACCCAGTGTGGTAAAACTGATGTCATATGTAGGTTGTTGGGTGGTTTGACTTTACACATTACATATCTGTTTTCTAAAGTTGATAAACTAACCTGTGATGGCATAGGTTTGTCCGTCCCGGAGCATCGGTACCCCACACAAGGCTTCTGAGGAAGGCGTGATGAGCTTGGCTTCTTCTCCTATCCCATACTCCCCTCCTTTGAAGATCTTTTGTACCTGGATGCGGTACTCATACTGCCCTGCAAACCCTGCGACAGGGAGCCTTGACCGTCCCAGCACTGTTCCTCGGATCACTGCAATTGTAGAAGATGAAAATTAAACCCTTGTACCCTTTTTGCATTACAGATGAACCAATTCCCAGGTAATAAGACCCAAGCATCTTTTTTGAACAAAACTGATACATCAATTGTCAACGGTAGATGTCACGAAATGATACAACTTAGTTAATTATACAAACAAATCAGTTTTAATTAACCCAGGCAATATCTGGACATGTAAACAACACACTTAAAGCATAGAGAAAGGACGGTATACCTTTGGTAATTGCTCCAAAAATTAATGGCAATAGAAAACTTAACTGGTGAGAAGCACTGCAGCTCTTGATAATGTATAACTAATTCCCTCGTAAGAAATGTGGTTTAATTAAGAGAGAGGTGGCAAAAACCTTTCAAACATTTCTTAGATTATGTGTTCCAAATACGGATCATAACCACTCCAGATATTCGGCGATATCTCAAAAACGGTACCACCTTTTGAAATGAAATTTTCACAGGTTAGTTTTATTGTATATGTCTACTTTTCTATAGGATTAAAGTCAATCGAACGGTTCAAAAAACCAAAGGTATACTTTGCCTCTATAGATTTAAAAAATTGAAGAAAGAAAAAAAAGCAAAACAAACACTTTTAACCTTTGGAGAGTGGATTGTGCTAACATCGTAATGCGAATCAGTTGGGACCAAAGAGGTGCCACATAAGGGGGACTCTTTTCTGCTTAAAAACGATCGAAAGAAATGAAAGACACTTACCGAAATCGGCATCGCATACGTGTTGCTGGGGGTGTCTCTTTTGACAGGTGCAACTCAGTACGAACGAAATGCAGACGGTCAGAAATACACTGACAAACAAGGTAGCGGTATTGCTGTGCGTATTCATTGCGTTGTAGTGACTGGTCGAGACCACAGCCTTTAGATATACACAAACACCGACAGATTTCAATTTTTGGGGGTTCTTGTTTGGTGTTTTTTCTAACTGGAATGTCAACCACTCACCTGATTTGATACTTGTGTCATAAGTTGAAAGTTTCCAGCTCATTTTATTTGCATTGGGCAGATGTTACATCACTGCCACTCACACCCTGTTTAAAAAAAACCTCACTCTACTGGTTAAGTCAGTTACACAGGTGTGTTGTCCAAAGGGGTGTAATGAAGAGAGTAGAACAGCAATTTCTTATGTCCTGTGGACTTAATTTAATCCTAGCATTCTTAGCTCTGTGTGAAGTTTTTTCCAGTCATGCGTGGGTTGCATAACTTGATGATGCTGAAATACACTCGCGCCAAATGATATGTTGATGCCTGACAGATCTCTTTTTGGAGTATTCCGGTATTTCTGAAACTCAGCCATAGGGCAGATCACTGCAGGGTCTTAGGTGTCAAAAGCCCTAAATAAGTCTTGCCGATCAGAGGCGATGTTGTGGTTTTCTTAGAGTGGGTAATTTAACCACATAATGAAATTCGGCTCTGATAATTTGAACTGGTTTTGATTTGTGAATCACCCACTTTTCTTTCCTACGTGTGTGAGTGACATTTGTGGAATGGTGCTATTTGTTTCGGTTTTTCCCCTGTTCTTATGCAAAGCCAAAATGCAAACTGATGATTAAATTTGAGCCCTTAATGTCATAATGTCATTGCACAGCTCTGTTGGCTGTATCTCCTCAAAGTCCATAGGTGGCTCAGAGGGGATTTTGAGTTCCTTCCAAGTTGCTTGTAGACTATGGCAACTTTTTTCTTTTCAAAAGTTAACTTTGGGTACACAGAGAGCTTAAACTCATTCAGTCAGGGGAACAGTTGTTCACCGTTTTTTGGGTTATGCCGCGGAACCCGTGCTGTTAAATTGAGAGCTCTCTTAACTTAAATCTTGTTCAGCTGTGACTCCATCTGCGGCTAAATGGCTGTGGCTTTGAATTGACATAGCAACAGCAGAGCCTTAGTCTATACATGTAGCCAGTCAGTGGCGTAACTGGGGGGGGGGGAGACAACAGACTGTGGGCAGACTGTAGTCGGGTGTGACGTCAGTGCACACAAATTCAATGGCCCAATGTTTAATCCATTATTACTTGGATTATTTGGGGCCAAAAGCACACTAAATATCAACAAATTTGTGATGAATTCTTCCAATAGACCATGGTACCTTTGTTAACAAAAAAAAGTTACCTTGTACATTCCAGGGAATTTCCTGGCAGGCAAGAGACTACAATGGTCATACTGGAAATATTACAGTTTGTGTCATAAATTCAAGAGTTAGAAAAATTAACAGCTGAGCGAGTTTTGAGATGCACCCCCTTTCTCAGTATCAAAAGTTGATAAAAATCAGACCGTGCAATTTCCATGAAATATCAGATTTAATGTTTTCTGTCATTGAGCTGTGTACAGGAAGTCCAGGCTCTGTGGTCCTTTTGTATTTGGTGTCACACTCAACCAAGGGGTTTTACCAAGGAATCAAAGTATATATTTTTTTTACTTTGTTCCCCCTTTGTTCCTCTCTCTTCCTTCCTACACATTCAATCTTCTCACCCCATTATTGAAATCTCAATTGAATCACAAGATGCCCGATATCTCCAAGACTGTAATTGGCATCCTTGGGAGGGATTATTAGTCTCTATCTTGACCCATTTTAAAGGATGGTACAGCTTGAGCCAAACAAATGACCGAAATCAAAACTCTATACTTTGTGGGTCCGACTACCAATCACCCTCCTAATTCCACCTGATGTCCTCAGTTCTTTGACTTGTGTTAATCTTAATAAACCATTTGCCATGTACACATTGTTTTTTTCTGAGATCTTAAAACTTAAAGAAATGCTCTTCTTGCAGGAATTTTTATATATTGTTTTTGTGCTTTTTTTTGAGGAACACTTATTTGTGGACTTTCACCTTTAAGTAGTTAGATCCAATTAATCATCTGCTCATCTTTAATTTAAAAAGAAAATGTTTCACCGCCTCTTTAAAGTTGAGCTGAAGGTAAATGCATTACATGTCGTCCTCTACTCAGCATGTGAGTTGCACCATGGGACATTTCTGTTAATCCAATCTCATAAGATACAGTTCAGTGATTTCACCTCATTTTATTGAATTTTTCTGGCATCTTGGTAATAATTGATCAAGGGATTTATTTATTTTAATTTTTTAATTTTTGGGGGGCTTAGCAGAAAGTTGTTGAGCAATTTTTTGGGGCCCTGGTGACTGCTCTTTAAGCTATAAAAATGATACAAGTCTAACATAGACTCTAAAAAAAAAAAATGTAATTGGGTATGGACCAGTCACCCATTAGCAACTTTCTCTTGACCATGAACGGAGGGGGAGGGGTGGGGAGGGTGGATGTGGTCAAAAGTAAAGTGCGCCTTCAACGTTGGTACTATCTCATATTACGAGTGCGGAGCTCGTTCACAAACATGTCCAACAACCACTTGTGCACGACCATACGATCTGTGTTTACCCTGCATTGCTGAGTTTGTTGTTGCCAAAATACTAACCAGCAGTGTTGGGTGATTCCATTCTCTTTTGAGACAAATATGGATTGGTGTGAATGAACAGATTTTGTTCATTCTTACAGATATCAAAAAACACTCTTTGCTTCAACTGGGATCGTTGTGGTGTTGTTGCTTTTCTCCTCTTCTTTTTCTCTGAAGATGATTTTATTAGTCTATGGACTCGTTTTCAAAACCATAATTTACCATACATTCGTGTAAATCAAAGCAAGTATTACAAACGTGGATTTTTTTAATTTCTTGTGTGTCTTAAGTGTTTGGAAAAGGAACAGCCCACTAAATTGGACGGGTTCCAACATTTACTGCGCAATTCTGTGTCAACCCAATATCTCCCCCCCCCCACCATGACAATTACTAAGTCTGCACGAAGCAACACCAACACATTCACTTATAGTCCTCAATGTTTGTTTATTTTCTTCTGCAACAGGCCTTCACAACCCTCAGTACCAACAAAATATTCTGATTTGATTGAGAATGTTTGTTTTTTTAGAATGTAAATTGTAGAAAAAGGGTCATCAAAATTTTGCAAATCTGTGTCAACCCCTACCTCAACAATTACTAAGCCTGTACCCCATGCACTTAAAGTATTCACTGTTTTTTTTTTTTTTTTTTTTTTTCTGCAACGGGCCTTTACAACCCTCAGTACCAACAAAATAATCTGATTTGGTTAAGTTATTTTTATAAAAGTAAATTGTAGACAAGCGGTCATCGAGATTGCGCAACTCTTAAAAATTGAATACAAAACATTCTGATTTGATTGGGTTTTTTTTTTGAGAATGTAAACTGTAGCCAGACATGAGTGAGCCGCAGCAGTCGCAGAGATTCAAGAGGAAGGTGACTCGAACTGATTGATCTGCCTAGAACATACATGCATGAACTCTCCTTTCTTCCGATAATGAACTTTTAGTTTGAAGGATGGGTTGCCCTTTTTTTGATGTACAATGCGTACTTTTGAAACGGTCGGTCGAATTGCAACAAAAGCATCTGTTACAGTTAATGTTATTACCAGAGAGAAAAGCAGTTTGTTCAACATGACCCATTTCCAAAAATATCCCAGTTAGTCAGCCAGTCAAAAATGCCACCATAGGCCAACACCCACTATTGAAAGTCATACAACATTTCGATCTGTGTTTTTAAAGTATATTGTTAGATGCATTGTGACAGCTTTTCACCGCCTCAGAAAACTTTTTTTCACAAAGTACTTATTGAGTTATTATGATGAAACACCATTGATGTCTAGGTTAATTTTGTCGCCCTGTTTAAATAGACTGAGGAATGCAGACAAAACAACAAACGTGACGGAATTTAGTTGAAGAGGGAAAAGGGGAAAAAAACAACAGTGCTTCACACACCTGCAGAGTTCAGATGCACTTAACACAGATCTGACCCAAAATAATATGTATTTATTTTACATTTCTCCAGGGATTAGCCCTCAAACTTTTTTCCCAAACTGACATCAAATCTTTACAGGGAAAAGCTACTGATACTACTAGCCATGTAATAATTCAGTTGGTTCAACTACCAGCCATGTAATAATTCAGTTGGTTCAATTCAGTTGGTTCAATTCGTCGATCGCGTCCATACTGAAGCATGCCCACAGCCAAACTCTGTGTTTGGAGAAAATCCCAGTTGAAGTTTAACTATTTTTTCACAAACTGTTGTTTTGGAGACTGTTAACTGTTGTTTAATCAAAGTTTAACAACAAAATAAAGCTGACTTCTTCACTAGTACAGGACTGTCAATGTGTTTTCAATCTTACAACTGTTTTGACGAGTTATTAATTCCTAAACACATTGGAAAAAAAAACAACAAAAAAAAACAACGTGCAGGCAGAGCACTGTGTGTAAACCAATTATGCAGGTCACTTTGTGAAAACGCTATTACTTCAATAGGTAAACAGATACGCCACTTACATACTCCCCCCTGGTTTCTTGGTGCCCACAGGCTATTGTGATAGGAAACGCTTTTAGAATTCCTTGGTTCCATTACACTAGAGATGCTGGGAAATCACCGAAATAAACTCTCTCTTTTTTTCTTCAAACAGTCATGTTTTATTCTCACTAACTTTGCATGCACCTCAAGCAAAAATACGAACTATTCTGTATACTCTACACAACAACACAGAAACATCAGAACACCAGGAGGATGTTTTTCAAATCTTCTTGAGTTCAAAAGGGTTACTCGTTGTTCAAGGTTTTTGCAGGGATTGTTGCTGTTCAAGAGCACCCTCAAACCAAAACGTGTAATTCTCAATAGACCTAATGGCCATGACGTCATTTGAGTAGGGCGCCCTCGCCTTGAGGTAAAAAAAGGGGTTGTTCATTGGCCAATGCTGTGCGCAGTGGGTACAAATCTGTGCGCTTCCATTGTTTCATGATCGGTTTACCTCTAAGATGGCGGCTTGATGACATCAATGCATAAGGTCTATTCTAAATACTTAGCCCTCCATGTAGTGTTTTGAACCTCATCTATCTAAATGCAAAAAATTGGAAGAATGTTTTTTTCCGGGGGGGGGGGGGGGGCCTCATAAGATAATGAAGTGTTAAGAAAACTAGCAGTGTTGTAAATCACATTTTCAAGTTTCTTGTGAATGCTAAAAATCAATGTGCTTTTAAAAAATGTTTTTAGAGAGAGTATCCTTTTTTCTCGATGGGATACTTTCGAACGCTAGGTGGCAGCAGACTTTCTCGGTAAATTTTTATCGTTTGCGTAGTGCTGAGAATGCGCACATTTCTGTGTAAACAATGGATTATACCTGGTAGGTCTGCTGCCACCTAGTGACCCTAAAAGTGTCCCATTGTACAGTGTTGTGTAGACGAAACAGCCCATGGCGGATATTTTCAGAATATTGAAGTAACTGAGGCAACAAAGTTTCTTGAAATATTATGCAAACTGCAATATTTTGTTTGCTGTGATGTGTAGAGACTGTCAATTGTCACAAAATGTTACAACCACAAAGAGAGCTTTAGGGCGGGGTGACGATTGGGAGAGGGGCAGACTAGTTCCCATGACCTATAATACATTTTGTAGGTTTATACCTCATTTGTGCAATTAGGCCTACAGGCGTTCCATATTGGATAGTACTGCAAGTCTCAATTTCTTTATTCAAATCAAGTAGCATTATTCAAAGAGGCAGTTTGTTTACTTTTTTACGCTTCATGTGATGATCTGTGCACACATTTTTATGATATATATTTTTAGCGAGAAAATACAACAGAATATGATAATCAAAATATTATACTAAAATCATGCAAAGTTGAAACTGTAAAATGAGCTTCATCATTCCTTTTCATATAAAACTTGTACTCATACAGCCATAAACACAAATCACTAAAAAGTACCAATGCTGTATATGTTTGAATTTGTGACTTTCTCATAATTCTTGTGAAACTAGTTTCCCCGAGTGTTCACAATGATACCATTGGAAAGCTCTAGGCCTAATTTCATAGAGCTGCATAAAGCAGAGAATTATGTCTAGCAACTTTCTGCTTAGCGAAAACAAGCAGGGTACCAGTCACAGATCGTACATGTGACATGGTACTATTTCTGGTGATCTTATTGTCGTAGCATAGTTTTTGTTGTGTTTAGCTATTTTTTTGTGCTGAAGCAGCTCTGTGAAATTGGGCCTTGGTAGAGTGCCTGTGGATACACGCTAATCTTATGTAGAAATGTCACTTTTTCCCAAATTTTGAGGAATGGTTCATGTTTTGCTATTGTGTAGGTCCTGTAAATTAGCTGTCAGGGTCTGTAATGAGATTTAGCAAACACGTTGACTGCATGAAACAGGACTGGGCAGGCCTTGGTCAAAATGTAGTGCTCAGATTGTACACCAGCTTTATGAACCTTGGCCACCTGTTTTCGCAAGAAGTGCCATCTGTTTGGCTTCATCAAACTTCTTGATTCGTTTGTCGAAGCACTTTTCGTAGCGTTGGCCGCCTGTCCAAGCGCAGGGACCCTCCTCGTTCACTGGTTTACATATGGAGTACTCGGTCTCGCAGTCCTCTACCTCGAGTTGCTCAGAGCCGAGAGGGTCATAGTAGCATACTGTGGTGGAGTGTGTAATATTGTGGATTCCAGGAATACTGCTGCCTTGCTGAACGATCTGTGAAAGAAAGAAGTAGTCTCAGAAGTGATTTAAATTTTGGTGTTCTTTTGGATGTGAATTTTTGAGCTCTTGTTTTCGATTCTGATTAAAACATTGGTCATTGTTAAGAGCATGTATTCACTACATAAAATAACACACCTGTAAACGTTTGAGCTTAATCGGTCATCGGGGTCACAAGACAAAATTTGGAAAAAAGTTTATGTTTTCACTGCATGCTTTCAAACATCGAGTTTTGGACTCTAATTGATTTTACTTATTTCTAAAAAACTGCAGCATTTTCGACGAAAAACATGTCAAGTGAAAATTTTCACCATGAACATCTTTTTGTTTAAAACCATGTTAGTTGTATGCCAATCTGTGAACATGTCTATTTTCACTCTTCCCGGTGTTGTGCACACCCTTTAAGATTGATGTAAGAGATATTTCGTGATTTTAGATTCACAAAAATATTTAGATTGCGATTCAAGCTACCATTCAAATCTGTATTATTAAATGAGAACTAGATAAATTTGTCTTATCAACGGTTTGTTGTTCATAATTGTTTGTTTGTAAAGAACCATATAGACTACTGTACCGTATTTATCTGACATTCAAAAATCTAAACCGAAATCACTGCGTCTCATCTAACGGTGTGCCTTTGTATCTGTATTGTATCGCTTGAGTTCATTGTGATGATCACTGTGTTAAATCCCCAACTTATACTGTAAAATAATCCTTTATTTCGTCAGGGTAATCCTATGGTACATTTTGTAAACAAGTCAAGTGATATGTCCCGAGATCTACTTCGTTCCTCAAGTTAAGTTCCTTACCTGACAAGAGTCACATCCCTTGACAAAAGCTGCCTTCAGACCTGCTTTTTGATCTGGGGAAAGTTCCTTATACCTATGCACCCACTCACACTGGCTGAAGTATACATCTCCGTCAATCGCCAAACCTGAAGTTCAAGGATTTGTAAAAGTAACGTATTGATAATCCTTGTCCTTCCTTGGTGGTATGACCAGTTGTTTCAGAAGTAGAATGTCATTGTATAAAGGGGGCTGGTTGATACATCTGAGGTTAAGTGGGGACCTAGCTATCTTTATAAGGCATAATTGGTATTTATCTGTAAGGTGAAATAGCCTTTCAACACATTTAACATATATATCATCATCACAATAATCTTGGTTGCGTCACTTTGGGAGTCAATATCCCTGTCTGTTATACAGCTGTAGTGCGCATTTTAGGTGATTTTGGCGTTTACACGCTTACCAAATTTTTTTGCGCGTAATTTTACTTTCAAAATGGTGAGATAGCAGATAGTAGGCTCTTTCTAAAAGGTGCAAGTCAACTACGATCAAACATAACAAACAGCACTGGTGGACAAAAAGGGTAAAAAAGGGCTCTTCTCAAGCCAGGAGGGCTGGGGGATACTGTAGGGAGTAGGGATACACTGCAGCAGCAGAGGAATGAAGTGCTTGACGACGGCTGTTGGGAATCACGGCTCGTGCAGGTAGAAGACTTTGGGATTGTACTTTTGTTTTTCTTTGATCGGAAGTTCACCCAAACTTTGAAAGAAAATGGTTTACCTGTCATGAGATACAAGGCACCCTTTTTCATCTTGGTGATTCCACAAAGTCTGGCAGAGTTGGATGTGATCATAGCAATTTTCCGTCTCTTCTTTCTAGTCAGGACACTATCTGCGTCTTTGAAGACCTTGGACACTTTGACGGAGTACTCCAGCAATCCTACTGTCTCGAGTAGGCCATCACCGGGAGACTTCACTCCCATAATACGCCCCTGTATGACTGAGAAGAAAGATACATTTCAATCAAGTCATCCATACACATTTTGTTTTGTAGTATCATGACTGGGGGTGGGGGTCAGGTTGGCTGGCCGTGTATCTTCACCCCCCTTTAACCTCTGTGGGACTCAAATACAGCCTCAGACCAGACCATTGCGTGTGGATTGGGACTTCAGACCCTACCTGATTACATATACGATCAATCTCTTGGCTAAAACCAAAAAGTTGAACGGCTACAATCGCCATTATAATGTTTGGGTCTGGATTTAAGCAAGTCGTTTACCAATATCAGCTCGGCATATATTCTCCTGAGGATGTCTTATGGGACAGTTACACTGAGACTCCGCCGGACGAGGTGGCTCCCTTGACGGCTCTTGCTCCAGCTCTTGCTCCAGCTCTTGCTCCAGCTCTTGCTCCAGCTCTTGCTCCAGTTCTTGCTCCAGCTCTTGCTCCAGCTCTTGCCCCAGCTCTTGCTCCAGCTCTTGCTCCAGCTCTTGCTCCAGCTCTTGCTCCAGCTCTTGCTCCAGCTGCCCGGATACCAATGGCATCACAAGCATTAAGATCAAAGAGAGCTTGGTCAACACCTCCATCTTGGGGGGAAAAACAAAAACAACTGTCTCCAGACAACTTGAGGTACTGCTGTGTTTTCGCTCAATGACGTGGTTTGATTTTGAGACGAACCCCCGCTGGGTGCGTTTGCCTCACTGGCTGATAAATGTCAAAGTGTTTTGAGAGCCAAGAGAAAACCAGGTTTTGCTCTTGAACCCCTAACCCCATCTCCCTATGAACCGGTACGATGACAGAGATCTCGATATCGGAGTAGAAATAGGTCTCATCAGCGGGTAGTATTCAATCAACAAGGGAGGCTTTATCAATACAGAAAATTTACTTTGGAGCATGCCCGAGAGATAGGCCTATTTGAAGGGATATCAGATGAAAGTTATCTTTATATATTCGGTTTGCAGTAACACCATGTGTATAAATTTCTACTTTGCTGTGTAGATTTTGTTCTTTAGAGAACTTGTCTTGCTATTTATTCTACTACCGCGGAGTAGATTTTCGGAATTCGGGAGACTTCTCAGTTCTGAAATGAACTGTCCTGCTTATTAACTACTACCTGGGCGGGAGGTAGGAAATCGGCCTGGACTACTACTTTAGCTTTGTGGATCGGGGGACTTGTCGTAATTAACTGCACTGCCGCGGAGTGAGTTCTTTTTGGTCTCAACGTTTCAACTAGCTTGCTCTAGTCATCGTCAGGATATATTTTTTTAAGCAACAAGTCTTTCAAAGAAAAAGGAGAATGACAGAGTTTCACAAAAGCACGCTCAGATTTCTTAAAATTTATATTGTGCAAATGCAGTTTTATTCCACAAAAGAAGTAACTTTACAAATTCAGGATGACTTTAACAAAACAAATTGCACACAGTTTCTGTTACAAACTATAATAACGGGGCGCACAAATAATTCTTATTACTAAGTTGTCTTTAACCATTTAAATATTTGTTTTCTAGGTAAAGGCACAACATCATTGATTTGAAAGATCACCGGGTGTAAATACAAGTACCTTTTTTTCTAAAAACAACTTCCATATAACAATCTTGCATCTTATAGTTTGGCTTTTTGTATTCAATGCTTCATCTAGGGAAACTGGAGGAATTTCAGAAACGTTGCTCATCAGGAAAAAGTAGGCCTACCCCTCTTCTTTCTTATGAATATAGACTACAGGGTATCAAACGATATTGCTAAAGCATACCTTATTTAAAAAAACATTTACAGCCATTTTGTATGGGCAGCCATGGGTAGCACCAAATTTATAACTGGTTTGGCACAAATTTGACCTTACAAAACATTTAAACTTTTTGCTGCTATGAAGAGTTTTTGTACTTTTTTTTCTTCAAATTGTTTTTGGCAGCCAATGATTCATCAGTGATTTGGCTAAATCGATAAAAAATTCTTGAAAAAATTATTTTTCCAAACATTTTCCGACAGGTCCTTGCCAATAACTGTAAATGGTGTACCATAGATTGATATTTTTTTATAGATCCAACAACTGTTTTAGTCATTCTACGATTAATTTTATGTGTGTACTCGACAAAAATACTTTTAAAAAAAAAGAGATAAATATATTTATTTAAACCGAATGATAACTTAAACACCGTAAATATAATAAATTAAAATATTAGATACTTGTTGCATAATGAATTTACAAAAATTTTACAAAATATCAAAAAGAAAAGTCATGCAAATGTTTGTCTTGAAGTACAATCAATGAACATACAGATAAAATTGACACCATGCAAATACGCGAAAGACTGATAAAACAATATTTACAAACAAGAGGTGTTTTGTGTTACGCATAAACATCTAAAAAGCAAAACCGTGTTCAACGGAAAGTAGGACCAGGGTCCCGATAAGGAGACACAGAATTCCTCTTCAATAAAAAAGAGGATGTAGCTGAGTCTATTGGAGAGAATCTTTCTAACGATGTCCCACATTTTACAGGGAGGCCTACATTTAAATACATTAATGCTTCCTGTAAGATTTTGACTTGGTCGAGCCATACATTTACACAGTATTTCATTTATATCATTACACATTCAACAGTGTAATTAGTGCCAATAACAGGATGAATAGGAGATGATGGAGAAATGTTCAGTTTTTAGATGTGGAAAGAAAACGCCCAATGGGAGGGCCAAACCCACGCAGTCCGGTAGGGACTGAAAGCCCAATCCACATGCAAGGCTCCGGTCTGAGGTGGAATTCGAACCGGGGGGTCCACAGAGGTGAAAGGCAGAGAAAAGAAAACCAGTGACCCAACCTGATGAGCACCCCAAAATGAGCACCAGCACGAGCCGAGTTCATGCTGACTAACTCATGAGCTGAAGTCAGGCATCACAAAAGGTGCAAACCAAAAAGGTGCCGTGCAAGGTTATATCAAATTCTACATAAGGAACATGTCTACTTTGTCAATCAGTTCTCTGTCCCAAAAAAGGGGTGTACATTTTTTGATCAGTTAATTAATGGAGGTAGCTCATAAATATACAAGATAAATAACTTAGTAAATAGTGGTCTGGAAGTTGCGATCTTCTTTACCACGAAAAACATTTTGGGCGATGGTAAAATTGAGCACAGGTGTCAAAACACTGGATCTCTTATAATCAATCTTCTGACTTCAAACTTCACCAACTGCAAACATTTTCAAAAAAGTATCGAGCATCATTCAGAATAAGCGATTTCTGATACCCAATATAACATGAGTAACTCTCAGGTTGATCTTCAACAATTATTGAAGATTGTTATAAGTAATATATGGTTCAGCTGTCGTGACTTGATTAATATAATTTAAATAAAAATGCATAGTATCATCGCGTTATGTACTGATATCACTTGTGTACAATCCATCTTCCCCAAAAATCAGATGGATACTCTTTTTATACAAATAACGATGACTTCAATTTTAGTTTTCTTAAAAAGCACACTATGTATGTAAAAAAGTACTGTAGTGTTATTTTACAGGGATGGCACTGTATTGGCTTTTGGTACAGTACATCCATCCCTGTCCTCAAGTTTTCTAGACTTGATTTTCAAGGGATGGTTTATGGTTGTTGCTGGAAGAGTACATTTGTGTTACCAAGGAAAGCATGCAGCAACGGGTCATAATTGGTGATTCAAATTTCAGTCTGGGGGAAAAATGGTTTTTCCGTTTGCATAGGCCTGTGGATCCATCAGTCACCAAAGATGACAGACCATTTCTCAGGGTTGAGCTCGTTAACGAATCTGTTCTTATTCATTCAAATTTTGTTGAAAATTGTGTTATGACCAATGCTGTACAATTTCCGCATAGATTACCATCAGTGTAAAAATCACACAAACAAAATGGGTTTGGCACTTATTTTCTTTGCACAAATCCTCATAATTAATTGCTGATGACATTGGACACATGATTGTTATTAGCGCAGACGTTTCTGTAATTCTGGTTGCGTACCCAGGTGCAACCTTTCCCGTACCTGCAATCTTTGACGCAGCTTTTCTTTCTGGCCATCTCCCTGTTAGCGACATCAAGGTAGCAATCCATACCCACAGATAGGTATTCTGTCTGTACCTCATTTCCATAAATTGGGTTCTGCTTGATGGTCTTGATATCCTGAAACTGAAAAAAAAAGTGAAATTAAATAAATGTAAATCTTTAAAATTAAAGACCAGGTCGAAGGAAAACAGCAAAAAGTGATCTTTGCTGAAATTCATTAAAACGTTTTCAATTGATAAGGAAATTGAGTTCACATGAGATTGAACAGATATTAATTGTGTAAAAAACAATCATTTAAAAAGAAACCTCTGCCGTGCTTTTCAGAAATATTCGGGAAAATGCCCTGTTACATCATCACTCATTGAGCTCAGTTTTGTATAGCCGCTTTGTTGTAACATGGAGGTACAACAAAGCAACACCCCACAAATGACGTCAAAGTATTGTCATTTTGACGCATGCCCTCAACGATCGATAATTACACAACATTCTGAAGTGTCAAAAATATCAAAATTACACTTAAATGATAAACAAACACATAATATAAACAAGTTTAAATAGCATTCCATTTAACAATTTGTCGTTCAAGTAGCTGTTTAAGCATGTCAATCACAGACCATACTTAGAATTGCATCTTATTCATTGCTAATATTAGTTATCTCACAAGTGCGAGGGGAATCTGGAGGAAAATAGCACTTCTGCATCCCATAGCCAACAATGCGGAAGGCAAACTTAACGCACAGCTTAGTTAGAACACGGTGTGATATGGCCCTTGCAATGTGGGTTAGTATTACACACTTGTTGCCATGGATGGACCAATCAGAATCGTGGATTCAAGTGTGCTTGAAGATAAGGGGTAACAATTAGGTAGGTCAATCACAGACCATATAAATGCATTGCATATTGAGTGCTTACCAAGTTGACTTTGAGTGCAGCAAAAGTGTTACTGTCAAAATGTCATGGTTAAACTTTCTCATTGTGTAGACATTTTGTTTCTTCTCCCATCCAAATCAATGGACCCAAACCGAGGCTTAAAGGAAACATATAGTCTGGTCCCATTTTGGTATGATGAGAATTAGTCACGGTGTTCAGTTTTGCTTATGCTCAAAGGGATTCAATACATGTTTACATGTCGATACCTTTGAGTAGAAGTGTACTTTCAACGTTCTGCCTTCCCTCTAAATTCCTTTGTAGGTAAAGCATGGCATTTCTTATTTACCTTACAATCACAGTTTTCGACGTAGACATTCTTGGTGAGACCAAGCTTCTGGTGTACCGACAAGTTTCTCCACTTCTCATTCCATTGACAGCCCTCGGTATTCAACATACCACTTTCTAGCTCCTCGATTCCTGACAAAACAATGAAACGATTCAAAGATAAGAAAGAGATTTAAACAAGAAGAACAATGAAGTCGTTTAAAGAATGATAAGACCCCCTTGCATATCGCCCAACAGACGCTGAGGTCACACGTGCGTTTTTTACGCTGCAAGAACAGCTATTGTCCAATGATCTGCCTTGTTATCAATGTTTCCACATACATGGCCATTGATACAAGAAAACATCATACAGGCAGTTAAAATAAGCTGTAGCTGTAATTGTGACGCAAAAAAAAAAATTCCCTGTTCCCTCATGCAGATCAGATTTCTGGCGTGTCAGAGTACCCACAAGCATGGCTTTAATTACTGAGCTGGGACGTAAATCTTCATACCCTGCCCTGAATACCAACCTGTCAGCAGGTACACATCACCAATTGCCAGATCGGGATAACCACACCATGTAGAGGTATCGGAGTTTGTTGAAGTGATCGTCAAGACGTCGTCTTGCCCTTGATGGCTGGAGATGAGATCTGACCCTTTAAAGACGCTGATTACTCTTACTTCGTAGTGTGCAATCTCCATCACATCAAAGAGGAATCTCTCCTCCTCGTGAACAGCTTTTGACACAATTTGTGCTTTGATCACTGTGAGAATAGAAAGTATGCAAGTTAATGATATTGTGAAATTGTTCTTCTGTCTTTCTTCTTTCTTGCCTGTTTCACTCCACTGCAGGAGGAAAGCCTCTTCACCATTTCACTCTATCCAGAGCTGTCTGTTGCCAAGCAATGCCCCTGTATGTTCTTAGTTTATCTCACTCCATCTTCTGTGTTGTCCCCTTCTTTTTCTTGTTCCGTTTCTTGGTTTGAGTGAACAAAACAACTTGTACTTTCGAACTTTGATGAAGCTCTCTTCATCCCTCATTACATTTTTCAACCCTGAAAGTTGCAGTGCACTTTTGTTACACATAATTTAAATCGTTACTTTACTTGACATAAATCAATACATCATGTGCCAGCAAGAAAGAGTTAGCGAAAAGTTACCGAAGAAAGGGCATAAGCAATCAATGTGTGTGTAAAGTTGTGTTTCAAGAAAAGTGAGCGTCAAAGTTTGATCGGTTTTCTGCCATTTGTAAGTCATTTTTAGAAAGGTAAAATTCTCCACGGGACTGGGAAAACCTGTCTTTGGGGTAATTCTAGCAACAAAAATTTAAACAATATCATTTGCACACAGTTAGTTCTTTAAATGAAGTCACAGCAAACATATGATAGTAAATCAGTCATTTATTCCACTTACCAAACTGTGAGTCGCACACAAATTCTTGAGGATGTTGTTGGCAACTGCTCCTGCACCGATTTTCATGATGACTTGGGTTTCTCATTCCCAATAGATTTGAGTATGTTGTTCTCCCTGCTTGTGCCAAGACTATGCACAAAAGGACAAACATCATCTCAACCACACACCTTGAAACAAGACTAGTTGCTGGCTTCATCTTCAATGAGAATTTTTGCTTACTACTGCCACACACAAAAATTGATCACTATTTTTGAATTCAATCACAATTGTACCTGGTCAATCTACTTGAGAAAGTGCTCTCGATTCCAAGATTGATAGTGTATTGTGAGTAGTGGATCGCTGGTCTGACTCTGATCAAACACAGCAACTGTAGCCCTTTTTATCCTTTTCTGGGATTTTGTCAGTCCCCAAAAGCTCCTCCCACTTTCTGTGCCACTCTCTGGGAGCCCCCAAACAGGTGGCGTTGAATTACGAAACCGTCGATAATAATAGTGTTGGTTTCAGCTGTGGGTGTCCTGCCACCGGAAGCCATGATTCAATCACAAAGTTTACCCTCCTCAATCATGTTTGTTTCGTCTCTTCCCTTTTGCGTGGTTAATTAGGCAGAAATACTATATGTAATAACTTTTCAAAATAATTTCAATAACAACTGGTCCATCCACTAATGACTTTTTAATCAGATTTAAAGGTTTTGTCTTTGATAATAATGATCTTTTCTTCATGAATAGCCCAGGTTTGCAAAGCATGTAGGAAGTTGTTTTTCTACTTGATGAAGGCTCCATTTCCTAGTACTACTTAGTTACAATGAACTGGATTTAGGGACCTCGGAAATTGCAACAGCAAACACATCTGGACTTGGAGTTCAGTAGAACTGGGTTATAGTTTGTGGTCTTTACTGTTTGGTTTCTTTATTCTGCGACAAATATGCTTCGAAATATGACTTTGATAATCCTCTTTTTCGTTGAACCCAGTTTGAAGGAAATGTTTGAATTTGTCTTAATGATAATACCCAGGAACTATGAGTTCAGTGGAACTGGGTCATAGTTGGTCTCTCCTGGGTCTTTACTGTTTGGTTTCTTTATTCTGCCACAACGAATGCTTGGAATATGACTTTGTGTTAATAATAATACTCAGCCAGATAGCCCTTTTCACATCCAAAGGGAGTCCCAAAGCACTTTTTTTTTTACAGGTTTGCAGAGCTGTTTTGGGGAATTATCCGACCCATTTAACATGTATACACGTAGCACCTTGTAACAGTTGACAAGGTGTGGCGCAAACTTAATGCAGCCTACCATGCCGCGAAGTACCGGGTGGAACCCCTCCAATAAGTGTACTGGGTTTTACATCCTATCCGAAGGACAAAGCAGTAATGCTAAGTGTCTTGCTTAAGGACACAAGTTTAAAAACTGGGATTCGAACCCACACTCTGCTGATCAGAAACACCAGAGCTTGAGTCCAGTCTTACTCATGAAAGCTTTAATGTACAAAGGAATCATTGGAATAACGAATACTCTCTTCTTCTTTTTTCCATTAATATTTAATTTCTTTTAATTTATAATTGGAAAATGGGCCTTTTTAAAGGGAGGGTATACCTGTGGTGTCTACTGCACTCTACAATCCCGGCCATATCTCGTTGGGCCCCCCTGCCCCCTTTCAATGTTGAATCACATAGTTGCACGGTCTTCTGCGTTCCAGACAACATTGAGCGGGGGGACGGGGGACGGGGGAGAGAATGTTTATTGTGAGACAGGGAATGGTTATTGTATGGTTATTGTAACACTATAGGAACGGGTGGCCCAAGCATTTTGGCCGGGATTGTCTGAAATTCTTTCAGCGTGATTTTTGAATTTCTTATTACAAAATAAGGCTTTAAAAGACTATGAATGTCCATAGACACTGAATGTCCGTTTACTGCTGAGTAGGGCGTTACAAAACAGCAAGGATGTTTTTGTGGGGGGGGGGGACGACGGGGAGAGAATGTTTATTGTCAGGGGATGTCGACAGTGAATGTTTATTGTAGCGTTGGGAATGGGTGGCCCAAGCATTTTGCGCGGGATTGTCTGAAAGTTCCTTTAGTTGATTTAGCGGAGTTGACTGCACACAGATATACTCCAATCTTTGGTGGATCAGAGACAATTCATAAGTGAAGCAAAGCATTTGATACATAGTTATAGAAAGCAAGAGCCAATTTACAACATGGTGTTTCGTGGCTTAATTTCGAACGAAAATCGTGCATATAATTATTCGTCTTTTGCGGAAGAGCGGAAAATCACAGAGAGAAATAGCGGCAACGTGCAATGTATCCCGTAGTTCTGTTCAGCGGAATTGTAAACATGAAGGGCAAGTTCACCGGTGTCACCGTGGCCGAGGTGGGCGAAAAAGACTTCTTTCTAAGCGCCAGGAGCGTCTTTTGGTGAGAAATGTACAGAAACTTAGGAAAACAGAGGGGCCATTTACCTCGGCAAGAATAAAGTCTGCATGCAGACTGATGCATGTCTCAGATAGAACCATGAGGCGCGCCATGAATAGACTTGGATTCAAGTACAGGCAAGCTCGTAAAAAGGGACTTGTAACGGATTTGGATCCGAAGAAGAGAGTGGGGTTCGCCAAGAAGATGACCCGTTAGTACCCGCCAAATGTGTGGACAGATCACGCATGTCTGACGGTTCACCACACGATTCACCATGGCATGTTTGCTTGTAACTTACGTGAAAAAGGTTTTTGTTCAACACGAAAAGGGTATTGCAGTGCACAAACAACACATAACCTGTTCATATTCTTTTGAACCACCTCATTCGGTTATTTGGCAGAAAATCAAACGGTTAACCCTCAAAACCAAAATAGAAAAGAAATTTATGAAATCTCTTTATTTACTCTACTACGGTGAACCGTGTAGACTTGGTTTCAAGCCTGCGATCGTGGCTTTTAGTCTACTTGATAGCCAATACATTATTGGGCTAAATAGCGCACATTGTTATATTGGCCCATGATAGCTTATCTGTGGGGGCGTTTCTCGTGCCTGATACAGAGGAATAACCGCGATCTCAGACTTGAAATCAAGTCTATGAATGGTGTAAGTCTATGAATGGTGTAATGGTTAAGAGATACGCTTAACAAGTCAAATGTCTTGAACCTAAATGGAGTTCAAGAGAGACTAAATGCTCGTGTTTTTTTTCTCTTATTTTTATCACCTCCCTCGACAAACAATGAATGTTCATTGCTTATAACCATTCTTTCATTTTTCAATCCCATTGTTTCTATTCTCTTTTTACTTATGTTGTATTAATGCTCACAACATAATACCACCCCCAACAAAAAAAATACACAAATTTCAACAACAAAAATGTTGCCTGTGTGTGTTCTTTTGTGTTCAAACGCTCTACTCGGCAAGAAATAGTCATTTACTGTCAAAGCACAATCATAGTCAGCCCCCCCCCCCCCTCCCCGACAAAAACATCCTCACTGCTTCGAATTGTGTATTAACGCCGTTTTCAGCAATACATGAACATTGTCTGTCTCTGAACATTCTTAGTCACCCCCCCCCCCCACAAAATCATCCTTGCTGATTTGAATTTTGTTTTAACGCCCTACTCAGCGATGAATGGCAATCACTGTCTTTGGACATTCATAGTCATTTTAAAGCCTTATTTTGTAATGTTTAACCAAAAAATTCACGCTTAAAAAATTTCAGACAATCCCGGCCATATCTCGTTGGGCCCCCCTGCCCCCTTTCAATGTTGAATCACATAGTTGCACGGTCTTCTGCGTTCCAGACAACATTGAGCGGGGGACGGGGGACGGGGGAGAGAATGTTTATTGTGAGACAGGGAATGGTTATTGTATGGTTATTGTAACACTATAGGAACGGGTGGCCCAAGCATTTTGGCCGGGATTGTAGTTACATGTAGAGCGAATACTACATTTGCATTGTTCCCTATGCCGGCAGGCAATTTGCTAAGAGTTTTACACACAATAGTGCCCTCTGGTGTCCGATCCCCCACGCCCTGTGAAATGCGCACTACATTGGCGTTCTCTTTTTCTCGTAGCCTAGGCAGAGGTAACACATGTAAAATTTCAGCTTCTAAATTTTCAGTTTACTCACGTTACCGGATTGCTTTGAGAATTCTTATTATGATAAATAAAGATAGTTGATAGAATTGTAGAGTTTTATAGTTGTGTTGAGTGTTTGAGTTGCATTTAGAATGAGTAATTCTAGGAAGTTTGGGAGGACAGGACCTGTCAGAACTGGAGGGACCTACATCCCTCCGGGACAACCCGAGTCCTCGGGAGGATTGCACCGGCGTGACACTACGTCGCCGCGGCAGCAATCCCCAATTCAGCTCCCCCACAGCCACTGGCTGCCGGAGCTGACGGACCCATTAACCGAGCAAGGGACCCTGCAGTCCCTCCGTCTCCGGCTCTAGTATACATGATCCACCCAACAAAAAGAAAAAAACGCCCCGGTAAGATAAAGAAATTGTCCGATACCGGGCAAGGCCCCCTCAGACTCGGTCACCTCTTAGGTGCCCCCTAGTCATTACGGCCCTGGGTGGATAACACCAGGCCAGTGGGGCCTGCCCCACACGGCTAGCTGTGCCCCGGAGTCCCCTCCAGGCCTACAGCCCCTGCCCGCCAGTCATCACGACTAGCCTTGTGCTGGCGTCCCCGCAGAGTATCAGCTTACACCTGACGGCGTCCCTCGGGTCAGACCACGACTCAACACCGGGAAGCCACGGCGTTGCTATCTCTCCATCGGAGTATGGCTCTCATTCCCCGGAGGTATCTCTTCCCCGACTCGGCCGAAGAAGAGGACTAGTCTCACAGACCGAACTGCGCCTGGTGCAGAGGGACATGATGGGTGCTAAACCTCCCCTGACTCTGAAACCACCCCCCCCCCTCCAGAACGCCAATTGTTCAAGAGGAGGTCGAGCCCGGTGACTGAGGTGACCAAGGCCTTCCATGTGATGCCCTTGGATCGTTTAGATCGTGTGCGCGCTATTATCGTTTTCCCTCAGGGGACTTTGACACCCCTGTCCTGCCGGGACTTGACCACCGACAAGCCTTGTTTGCTCTCATGCGAGCAAACAACTGTCGGTCTACTGTCAGACCCAATCGCGTGGCAGATCGACACACTGATGGTGCAGTGGGCAGCCTACTGGCCTGTGCGTTCCCGTCTTCCTCATTCCTCGTAAGTATTCGTTCATAGGCCCAGCCCACACTACTGTGAAAATTACTCCAAAATTTAATGACCATAAAAACATATTGGTAAAGAGCACTGGAGAGCTGTTAATGCTGTTAAACATTGTTGAAGTAATGTAGTTTCAGAGAAAGAGGTAACTTTTCATCCCAAAATTTGAATCTACTTTTCTCAGGAATCTGAAAGCACAGAATATTATGGAACAAGGGTGTTTTTTTGCTTTCATTATTTTCTTGCAACTTTGATGACCAATTGAGCCCAAACTTGCACAGGTTTATTATTTTATGCATATGTTGGGATACACAAGGTGAGGATACTGGTCTTTGACAATTAACAAAAGTGTATCATGCCTTTAACCTATTGACATAGTTTAGAATTTTATTTTGTTGAATTTTGCTATCTATGCCTGGCCCTGACCTAGATTTGAGTTCCTCAAAAACCACCACAGCAGTGCATCTGTATTTGTCCGAGTTTAGGGAAGTAAGGATGTTATTGATCTGATATTTTTGAATATTATTCTCTACCGGAATTAGGTCATTGATGGTAAAAAGTTCTGATGTCACTAAGAATTGATGAAATAGACATCTGCCTAGTTTTGGATTTCATATCTTGTAACTGTCGTCTTGGAAAGACCTTAAAACAAAGCCTTTTGTTCATCAACTTTGTACACATTTATTATTATGATGGATTACCAAGAATTATTTTTTAATAAAGCATGGCTTTAAAGGCAGGATTCAATTATTTTAGTGAGAAATTACCTCTTTCTCAGAGACTACATTACTTCAGAGGGAGTTGTTTCTCACGAATGTTTTATACTATCAGCAGCTCTCAGGTGCTCCTCACCGAGTAAATTTGTTATGGTAATGTATTTTTTGAGTAATTACCAAAAGTATCCACTGCCTTTAAAATGTGTGTTTTTTTGACGTCGGCGAGCGTTGACGTCAGCTGCAACGGTTTTGCATCCTTCTAATGAGGAATAATTAATTAAGACCAAAATAACCCACTGATTTTGCATGATCAGCCAAGGAGAATGTGACACAGATGTTCGGTCAAAGGAATTAGCCGTGAAACCACAATGACGACCAAACAATAATAATCATCGTCTTTATAATATTGTAATTCGTCAAGGCCAAATCAATCTTAAATGGATGTTCGGGGCTCAAAGTTGATATCTGTCTTGAACAGGAGACACAATTCTTCACATTTTTTTCTTTAGACATTGGAAGTAAAGTGTAGGATAATGAAGAGAGCGGGTTGGAAAGGCAGTAGAAACTGCTGATTTGTTTGTGATGATCAATTTGTTAGATTTCAGAAGCAGGAATTGTTAAATGTTTTCAAGCAACAACAAAAAAAGCAAAACAAAACATTGGGCCTCATTGTTCATAGCATGCCTGAAATATTTTACCAAAGATCATTATGTTTTATGTTAGTTTGTTGTCATCTTTGCTTGGTTCGAACAGATCGAAATTAAGAGTGTTTGACTCAAGTTCAGAGGAGGTAGAACTTTTTAAAGGGGTATAAATTCATAATTTGGGGCTCCATAACTGTGGTCACAAACAGCTTCTAGTTGTTTCTTGAGCACTCACTCGACTGACGTAGAGCGGAAGAAATAACTTGGAATAATCTAAAAATACCCACAAAAAGGAACAGAAACTTTCCCCAATTTAGAACAGAAACATCTAGCAAATCAAAACACCAACTTCTGCACGTTCCTGACTCAATTTACATCCACCTGCTGTTGACAATTTGGAAACTCACATTACACATCTTTCCCCACACGGGGGTCTTTCTAGCCATATCAACATTTTTCGACATTCCACAGAAATTACTGTGGTTGCTATGTTTTCATTTTTGGGGTGACAGCGATTACTGGAACCTTCCCATGGACAAATCAAAACACCTGGCTGAACTTGAAGGAGCCCGTATAAAAAAGATGTGGCATAGTTTTGGTGATAATGGTGAAAGTGAAATCACTGTCAAGTGTTTTTGAATTGGTATGCTGAATAGTGGTATTGATCCCCATGGGGGAAAAAACATGTCAGAAATGTTATTTAAAACAATTTTGTTTCAACCGGAACTGCTCATTTTCCCCATAATTGAGGACTATTTTTTCAACAGTTAAGAAAGACTATAGGAATAGAGTCAAAATAGGAGACAAGTAAACACTTCACCAGTATTTCTGTGTGTTGCAATTTTTTGAAAAATGCCAGTGGTATCAGACAATTCATTTAAAAAAAAATTACATGAACAAACCTTCAAGTTTTTGTCTGTTTATTTGTTAAGTTTTTGAGTGGGTTTGTTGTTGTTCCCAAAGAAGAAAGATATTAAAGCACCTAATAAAAAAACTCCATATTCAATTATTCATACAAAGCCTCTGTCTCGGCATATCCTTTGTCGTTCAGGATTAAGTAAATATTTCACATACCAAAGATTTTATCATGAAATTGCCTTCTGGCTTTGTTGACTGAAAATGAATTTTGACATAATTCCAACAACTTCTAGTTTTTACCAGTAGCCCTCGGGGGAAGTTAAAGACTTGGGATCTCTGCTCGGGAACATACTTGCACTTCCTGTGGTTTTATGTGTAACAAACCATACTGCACAGATTTATTGGTCAAGTTATACTTGAAATTTATGGTGTTGGTATTTCTTTCCAATTCCCCGTATTTGCCAATGGTTGCACTCAAAAGTATGGGTGATATACCATCTCCATAAAACAATATGGCCTCTAGAGTTTACAAATATTTAGTTTGTGCTCTTTTCTTTTTAGAAACAAAAAAGCTTTTCAACTGACTGTTTACTTACTAATGCAAGAATGACTGAAATCCAGTGGGCACTGGCATACCACCCCCTCCTCTTTTCGTCTGTGATTCATCTGAAATAGATTTTCACCTGTTTTGTTTGATCTAAAATTGTAATATTTCACCCACTCCCTTCCCCCTTTCTCGGCCATAGAGTCCATTTATACCCTTACTAAGTGGTAACACAAATGCAAACAAATGTGAAGTATACAAACCATTTGAAGCCCTATCATTCCTTTTCACGCATAGAGCTTGTTGGTCTTGTTCGTCAGGTTTTTTTTTTTAATATGAACTTCAGCTTCATAACGATGTCATAATAGATCTGTCACGTCGAACATGGTTTGTGATTTATGGCAGGTTCATGATCCTACCATGAGTCAACTTGATCATAAAACTTTTTGGATGGAGTGATAAAAATTTCTCTGAACAATTGCAAATTGACAAATTCATTAAATTGTAGCTATATAAAACCTAACGTGAGAAATTTATCACAGTCATGCTGATGGTCTTAGTTTGGTACTTTTGTTGTTGTTGCTGTTGTTGTTGTTGTTGTTGTTTTTGTTGTTGAGAGGTGTGCTTTTGGGGGAGGGGGGGGGCCTCTAGTGGTGCTGCTTGTTTCCTTGAAACTGACAATTTCTTTTACATAATCTAACAAAGGTTATAGGAAATAACTTGCAATATGATTGTATACATAAAGGTTTTACATTTCATAAGTGACTGCTCTGTGCGCACCCTTTTTAAAAACTTTTGAACGCTTTTAGGGCGCTTGTCGAGCGCTTAGTACGCGTGTGTCAAAATGCAGATATTTTTACACAATACACTTCAAACAAACTATGTTTTTACATGGTCACCCTAAACTGCATACACTTAGACATATCACAAGATCAAAAAACAATGAGAGGGGACCAGTTGCTTCATGACTTGATGCGTCTTTTGATAGTGCACTATGCATAGTCTCTAACACAGAATCCAATTAGTCCTGTTGATCAACCACAGGACTAATTAAAATATCTGATATATTTTGATATTTCAAAGTCACACTTCCAGGGGTAACGATCGAGCAAGGCATTAAGGCAAAGAAAAAAATGGCACGGCGAGATTGTACACCACGGGGAACGAGGCTGATGCATTGTGGCTGATAACCAATTTCTACTGAGCAAGATTTGTTGTCTGTGATTAGCAAACTTCTGGACTATTAAGTATAAACATTAGCATGCAGAGTTTTTCGGAAAAAACTTCTTTGCAGGCTTTTTAGGTCAGTAGTTTGTTTCTTGCTTAGCTATACTTTTTTGTGCCGACATGGAAATCTGTGTGCTTAAAAATCTCGGTGAAATAAGATGGGCCAAGAAACTGTATACTCAGTGTGGATCTGTGGTTTAATGTCAAGCTGGAGGACTTTTGTAACCTTGTCCAGCTGTGACTTCGTCTTTGAGCAAGCGAGGGGGTCCTTCTAGTCATGAACAATGCACTACTGAAAAGAGAATACTGGTATCAAGAGAGGGCAGTGTGACAGTTTACTTGGGCCTGAACAGTTTCAGGTTTGATTTTCAGATGTAACATGCACAGTTCATCTAGAGCCTTGACCCACTCCTCACACCTAAATTGGCTGTGGAACCAGGGAGGCAAGGAGGAGGACTGTTGCCTCTTCCCACCCTCCCCTCCCCTTCTCCCTCCCCACCCTCCCTCCCCTCCCCTCCCCCTCCCCTCCCATCCCCTCCCCATCCCGTCCCCCCATCCCCCTCCCCTCTCCCATCCCCCTCTCCCTTCCTCCCTGCCTCCCCTCCTCCCCTCCTCCGCTCCTCCCCTCCTCCCCCATGTGTTATGACTTTGTCCCCCACCCCACTATTCAAAGTGTTTCCTTGCTGCTGCCAATTAACACCCCTAAAGCCACCCCAGCATACACTTATTTGTACTTATTGCTCAGACACATTCCCCTTGAATTGCCCTAACATTTTAATTCTCCATTTATTGTAAGATTGTTCTCCTGCTTTGGTCAACATGATATTAAGCTCAAGTACATAGCTGATTAGAAATACATTTTTTTGTGTCAACCCTGACTCTTTTGTCAAAATACTGTGTGCAGTGCACATGAGGGCGCCCTCTGTTGGCGATGTTTTATCAATCAGCAGGCTTGTGGGGAGTTAGAACCCGTCTGAAAATCAACTCATTATTTGTGTTTGTCTTTAACACAACAATCGTAAATGCAGGCATTTAGTTTGATCCCACATGAGCCCCTTGAGAATCTTGGATTGCAAAAAATTAAGGTCATGCCGTACTTGAGGGATTGAAGCTATTTGCGTTTGCCATCCGCTGTAGCAGCAGTAACATAAGATGTCAATATGTCCACAGCCAATGCTGTCTAGTCTGACTACATTCTGTGGACGATTATTGGAGAATTACATTGTTCTAAGTAATTGTACACCAATTCCGCCCATTTTGGTCAAAAGTGTAAACATACATGTATGAAACCCAATTACACCCAACTTGTCTAATTTGGAATCTACCTTGCAACCGGACTGTTCTCTTCCATTGGGATGGATCCCGAGTTAAAAGATCCATAACATTTTTCTCAATTATATTGGCAGGCATTTGATTGCTCAGGATTTTTTCATGATTTCAGGATTTACTCCTTGAGCCTTGAATTCAAACTCAATTACACCCAACTTATCTAATTTGGAATCTACCTTGCACCCGGACTGTTCTCTTCCATTGGGATGGATCCCGAGTTTAAAGATCCATAACATTTTTCTCAATTATATTGGCAGGCATTTGATTGCTCAGGATTTTTTCATGATTTCAGGATTTACTCCTTGAGCCTTGAATTCAAACTCAATTACACCCAACTTATCTAATTTGGAATCTACCTTGCACCCGGACTGTTCTCTTCCATTGGGACGGATCCTGTGTTTTAAAGATCCATAACATTTTTCTCAAGTGTATTGGCAGGCATCTGATAGATCAGGATTTTTTCCTGATTTCAGGATTTACTCCTTGAACCGTCAAATTTTCTTGAAGAAGTAAAACAATCGCAAAATGGAGAAAGAAATAGACCACTTTGTGTCGGAACCTGCTGTTTTGTATTTCTGGTGATACACAGAGTCTGTACACCTCCTGAATGGCAGAGCTGCCAAATCTCCTTGATTCTGCAGAAATTTTCCCTGAAGATAAACCAATCTTTCCATGTTCTGATGAACACATTTGAAAACCTCCCTGGTTATGGAAACTTTGTCCCTATTATGTTGAATGTAATTCTAAATATTTTTGATTGTTGGACAAAGATGCAAATGGTGGCAGCTATGCGTGGACTTGTAACAACATCGGGAAGGTTCTGTGTTTACAAGAAGGGAGGGGGAGACCTGAAAGCCATTTTCCGGGACTTGTCTTTTTCGTTCAATTTCATCCCTGTATTGAACAAATAATTATTAATGGGCCAGGATATATTTCAAGGTAAACATTCCGTTTTGGACATCTAACTTTTTTTCCACACACATTCTTGTAGTTAACTCATGGTGTTTTATTACAATCATTTTTGTTGTTGTTGTACAAAAACAAAACATTTCTACTGTTCGGTCTCTAGCTTTGTAAATTTTCTTTTCAGTTTCTTTTTTTCTTTTCTTTTTATTAGAAATAAGCTAATCTTATGTACAAAGGTATACAAACGTAATAGCCCATATGCATCGTTAGATCACTTCAGAAACAAAAAGGAAAAAGGCAATCACCGTTAAATTAATCAAATAAAAGTTACAAAAGGTAACTGGCCAAACTTTAGTATGGTCCTATGATATTTCAAATTGCACATTAAACATAGAGCAAAAAGTCAGTTATTTACAAGTGGCATGCAGCATACATATTTTACAATTGTCGTTTATATTTTTACACAAAGAAAAGTATTTGTACAAAATTGGTGTCTGTTTCTAGGGTATAAGGGTTCAATTGTTAATAGAAAAAGGAATAAAAACCAATATATTATTAGGAAAAATCGTACGATTGAATACAAAACATTTTTGGTCTGGAGATAGTAGTTCATGTGGAGGTGAACCCAAGACATATTGTCTTCTGGTCAGGGTCCGGGAATCTTTTTTTTTAAATCTGTTTAGTCACACACAACTTTTTTTCTCTAATAAAATCTAACAATAAAGCTTTCTTGATTTTCCTGCATTGTTAATATTAAGAACACTAGCGAAAGGTAAAAAAAAATCCCCTCAAAATTTATTCTATTGCTTTTAAAACTCACCAGGAGATTAATAATACTGATCTGTTTTCCGTTTTATTCTTAATTTCTTATTCTTTTATAAACTACTGGTTACGATATTTCATGAAGTATAATTTCTCTTTCGAAGTACTGTTAACCCAATTTCTTTCGATTTAACTAACTTTAAAAATTGTTTATTTGGATGGAGTATCTACCTATTCTATTTGTATTTCCTTTTTTTATGGACATGGATTGATCTATGTTGGTAATAAAAAGGAGCCTAAGGGAAATAAAAGTTTAGACATTTTGGAAAAGATTTGTAAGAAACTTTTAACATAAAAACAAAAAATCATTATTAACACATGTCAGACATGTTATAAAATATACAATGGAACATTTTTTTTCATAAAACTGTACATTCATAAATTCCACAGTTAAAGTGATGGTACAACATTTGTACTGGAAAGAATTAAAGGGGCACTGTCGCCATGATCATGGCCAGACCCCTGAACACTCACCCAGTTACTGCACACGTTTGCACCCTTTAAAGCTTTTGTTTGTTATGTGACAATCAACGCACACGCGTGTAGTAACTGGGTGAGAGTTCATGTTTCGATGCCCAGCCGTAAGCAGACTATGACCATGACGACAGTGCCCCTTTAAATTTATCCAAATCTGCTATGTTCCCTTTTTTTTTTTTACACTTCTCTGTGTGTGAAAATTTCCCCAAAATAAATCCTTTGAGAAAATATAGTAAACAACACTTTGCATTTTAAATTTGTTTGCATTTTTAAAAAAAAGTTGCGCTCACACCCTGTACCAACCCCAGATGCACTGCTCAAAACACAGTACTCTGTGAGACTATAGACCATGTAACCTAGCTTTACAAAGAGAGTGCCCTTGTTGTACATTCCAGGGCCATTCTGGCAGGTAACATGCTACACTGGGCGTACGGAAAATATTACATTTTGTGTCATAATTTTCATTTAACTTCAAGAGTTATCACAGCAGCAGCTGAACAAGTTTTGAGATGTGCCCCCCCCCCTTTCTTGACATAAACAATTTGTAACAATCAGACGGTGCAATCTCCATCAAGTATAAGATTTTATGTTTTCATCCACTGGGCTGTGTTGAAATCGTGCCTGCAGGAAGTCCAGGCTCTGTGGCTCTTTTGTAAACATGTGATGTCACAGTTGACATGGTCTATAGTGGTTACTTATTCATTTATTTAGTAATTTATTTACTTAATTATTTTTCAACATGGATGTTGTACCTTCCCTTAAAATTTGACTGCGATAAAATCTCAAGGCACTCGATTGTTACTCATCTGTGTACGGACACGCATGCATTCCTTCATCGTCTGGGGCATGTACCACTTGCATCCAGCACCATCTTTGATGCACCGTGAGAAGTCCACCTCACAGTTGAGATCGTGGTTGTCGAGCATGTGACCGGAAACGTTCCAGATGCAGGTGTTGGATGTGGACGCCTGGCAGTCGCCATGGAAACAGGGTTTTATCTATAATGCAGGAAGAGACCATGAAGGGTATGAGTTGATAAAACTATACAGAACAAATAAGGCACAGCGGCCTCCACACCTGTTTTCTTAAAATCCTTCGGGACACTGACATTTTCAAATTCACACCAAGGCATATGTGTGTATGGAAGAACCTCCACACATGTAATTAGGGTAATTAGCTCCCCAATTATGTTCCCATATTGTTCCCCATATCTGATATACCAAGGGCAGGGCAAATCAAAGGGTGAACCTACATGTACATGATTATGGTCACTGTAAAGTCATTTGTCCCTTGACGCCCAGCACATCAACATAAGCAGAAGAGTTGAACCAAGACTAAGATACTGCCCTGCGTGCATGCCAGGTTGCTTCAAATCAGCAAGTTTCAGTGTACAAGATTTTTGTGGCCAACTCTGTCAGGGTTTCAGCATGGAGGAAGAATTGGTTTCAGGAGGTTTATTTGAAAGATCGAAGATCTATTTGAGTGGTATAAGTAGAGTTAGGGCTGTCGTCTTGCTGCTGTTTTGGGCTGGCTTTTTGTTGGCTGAGTAGCAGTTTTCTGCATCAATGCCTCTTTGAATTGAGGTGAAAGTGGGATCCAGTTCAGCTAAATTTCATGGAGATCCTCTGCAAACAAAATTTGCTTACTTTGGAAAGAGCATTCACCATTAAAACCGAACTGCTACTTTTTGCAAAGAAAAGTTATCAAGCGTTTATATATAACTGTATTTCAAAAACCTGATTCTCCCGTACCTGGCAAGAGTCACAATATTGCTTGTAGAGATGTCGGATTCCCTGACGTTGTTTACGTGTCAGCTGATTGTACTTCCGAACCCAGTCACACATGTTGATGGTGTACATGTCTTTTATCCTACGTCCTATAAAATCAAAAATAGCAAAGAGTTTGTGTGTGTGTGTTGGAAGGAAAAGGGGGTTAGTGTTTCGGCAGAGGCTTCCTCTTCTGCATCCTTTTTCCCCTCCACGCACAAAAAGATTCAAGATTTTGATTGCAAAAGACAAAGCTGAGGAGTGGATCGGGCAAGGCCAAAACGAAAGAACATGCACACTTCCCTTTCCCTTAAAGGAATTGGGCTCATCACCTAGGGGAATAATTCCGACTCAAGAAATGGGTCAGCTGCTAGAAAATGGAAGTGGATAAGAGTGTACAGAAAACATATGATCTTGTAACGAAGAGGGAGGTTATATGTCACTGACCTGTATTAATTACCCCTTCCCCCCTTCCTGTACTTTCTCCACAGCGGGTCCACCAACTTAGCATGTACCCACAAGCAGGAATATACCCCCATATACAAACACACGCAGTACCCAGCCGACCCAGTACATCAATGCCTTCTTTTGGTTCTCCCACAGTGTTTGGACTGAGTTTTTTGTGTGTGATGTCCCTATTGGTTTGTACACCACAGCAAGATGAGGACATCTCTGCTCTGTCAAGCCACCCGAATCCCTTTTTTTTACACCTAGCTGTGGGGGACTTGCCATTGTTGTCTGTTTTGTTCCATTTCCTAAAAAATAATTACCCTTGTGGGGACTATAAGTCGAATAAAGAAGAACGTTGTGGAGTCCATTGTGTAAAAGTCCCCACAACGTTGTGGGTGCCACACCCACACATGTTTGTCGACCCACTAAATCAGTGCCTGCTCTTTGTACTCCCATTGTTTGGACTAATTTTTTAAAGATTTTTTTTTCGTCGACGTCCCCATTGTTTTCGTTTTGTTTTTTGACACAAAAAATCGAAACCGAGGACTTCCTCGGTCTGTCAAATCATTTGGATCCCTTTTGTTAAAGACGACGGTGTCAATGAGCAGACACGCCACACTCACACTCAATTTTCCCTCATTGGACTCACCAGTCATAACGTAAACCTCGTCCTCTTGTAGTGGCATCCCACATGTTTCTCCGCGACGAGACACCAAGATCTCGGTGCGCTTTGTCGGCCCCGTCATTGTCTCTCCCCCTTTGAAGATCTTCTCGATGCGCACTCTGTAAACCTTCATGGTAGGGATGGAGGTGTCGTTGCCGTCCAGTTTCATCTTTGTGTCGTTATTGTCTGGAAGGAGCTTTACCTCGGGTAGGATCTTACCTCGTATCACTGAATCGTTGAAAAGGAAAACAGGGTTGTTTTTTTACTATAGGATAAATTTGTCAAAGTGACTTGCATTTTCAAAATGGTTATTTATTTATTTATTTATTTTATTTATTTATTTATTTTTGCCAAGTTTGCCCCAAATAAGGTTAAAAGCCACTCTTGGTAAGTGGATACAAGAAGAAAACATAAAATATAAAAAAAAACTCAGAGAGCTGAAGGTAGGAATTGATATTTCTCTTAAAACTTTTTGATGGAGGTAAACATGAACTAGGCAAGGAGTGCCAAAAAGATGCAGTTACGTGGAATAAAGCTGTTGGATTGGCAAAGCAAGAGTGAATGGGTGAGAAGAAGCAGAAAGCCTGGTTTACCAAAGAGATGCAGTACGTGGGAATAAAGCTGTTGGAATGGCTCTCATTTTTAAATTAAATTGTAATGGTATTCCCTTTAAATGGAAGCTAAAAATGGCTTAACCTACAGGGTGAACTTGTTTTTATGGTGAAAATTAAACATTGTGGAAGTAAAAGATGTTATTACACTACTGGTTTTTGGAAGAGTATATTAATTTTCATTTCATAAACATACCATCCAACCAACCAAAATTTTGTCAAACTAGGTGATCTGTGTTTTGTTTTTTAAAAAAAAAGCGGTTTATGTTTTCTGGGATTTTATGCACATTCAGTAAGTGCTTATTTCAATTCTAGCAATTGAAATCAGCAATGGTGACTTGGGGGATCTTCTGGACTTGGACGGAAATATTTCTCTTTAGGATTGGTACTGATTTTACTTTTATAATCAGTCGGCATTCAGATTTAAACCGATAAAAAGAAACATTTAATTTCAATCTATTAATTGTCTTTAAGTGCTGCATAATAGTTTAAATAGGCAGACTTTCTGTATGATTTTTCCGTCAGGAAAGCGTCAAATTCCCCTCTTCCCTTAATGGATACAAAAATCAACCAAATCTGATCTGAAATAGAGTAGTTGGTGAACAAAACTTATCAAGCGTTTTTACATTTTCTCATAAACACTCCTTACCTGTTACTTTTTATGTGAGAAGTAACTATAACTAGTAAACTTGCGGGGTACAAGCGTGTGTAAATCTCTTTTGGAAGGAGTGCTGAATCCGAAAAGAATCAGTGTGGTCTCTCACAGTGGACCACGTCGGCTCTTTTTACAGCCAACATTCCCCCAAATAAGATTTACACATGTTTGTACCCGCAAGATAGATACATAACTCCCAATACTGAGATGTGCCTTGATACAATATTGGTGCAAAAAAAAAAGTTTCACAATGGTTTGAAAATTAATTTTTTGATTGTTTCTGGCCTTTAAAGCACAGGTATAACATTGGTTATTGTCAAAGACCAGTATCTGCACTTTATGTGACCCAGCATATACATGAAATAACAAACTTGTGAAAGTTTAAGCCCAATCGATCATCGGAGTTTTGACCATCTTTATACCGTGTAAGTTATGTGCAAATCTGTGAATATTTAAATGTTTAATCTTACCGATGTTGTGCATACCTTTAAGATACTTTTCATATACATTTATTTCTCAAAATTTCCTTAAAAGCCCCTGGAGATGTTGCGTTTGCTCTGCATGATTTCATCATCCTTTCCCCTCATGGTTTCTTTTCTTTCTGTCTTCCACCATGGCAACAAAAAAAACCACTACTACACAGGATATTACCATAACGTTGTTTTCACACACATCTTCATTTGCAAATTAGTTCAATCTTATCCACGAACCCAGGCTCTTGCATTCAATTTACCCCCCATCGAAAATTGGACTACCATAACACAAAGTCTATCATCAGAAAACAAAGGCACAGTTGACAGGTGCCACACATTACATCAATATCCTAACATCTGGGCCACCTGCCTGTCTTATTAGGGTGACTAATTCACTGTTCCTGAGTTCCTTTTAAGACCCAACTTTTTTTTGGGGGGGGCAGTCTCCTGGGTTTTCTTGACCTGCTGTGTCGTATGGTTTATTAACGTCTGTATTGATTGAGCTATTGTTCAACAATAGATCAATTATAATTGTGTCCCTACCTGTCCCATAGCTGTGCAGCTGAGAGCTGGATAGATTTAAAACGCCACCTGGTAATGTGTCATTTTTTTTAGCTGGGGGAATCCAAAAAAAGCTGCAGGGGAGATTTAAAGCTGATGGAATTGGTTTGTTTTTCAGGACATTCTGTAGGGACTAGAACGGCAAAAGCGATACACATTAATTTGCAGAAAACTTGTTGGGACTACTAATTGCTATATGGCCTGAGTATTTTGCTCAAAGTTACTCCAAATGATGTCATTTTATGGTTACCCACTTTCTGTTAACCACTTTCTGTTGTTTGAGTCACCGATGAACAATACAGAATGACAGTGAAACACTCTTTCTTTTACAAGAGAGAATTCATCTTGGTTTTAATATTATTGATTGAGTTTACTTAGATGACACTACAGTACTTTCTTTCCATCTGCCTTTTTGGATTGTCTTATGTCTGTCTGTCAGTGCTTTCAGTGCATCTTTTTGTCCATCAACGACGCTGTGTCTATCAATGGGTGTTTGAAATTTGTTATCGCCGATGTCGAAAAATGTTGTACTCACCAAAATCAGCTCTGCAGAAATGCTGCTGCGGATGCATTGGCATGCACACGCAGGCATCTCCGATGTGGCGTCCAACCATCACAATGACAAGTATAGCGTGGAAACAGCTCATAAGCATCATCGCATCTTCTGCCGGGACCTCTTGGAAGATTCTAAAGGAGAGTAGTGACGGAGCTCTTTCCCAGTGCATATATTGATCCTGGAAAGTAGGGGGGTGGAGGGGGAGATGTGTCCAACCAACGCGTCCTACCCAACTTTTTAAAACTGTCAGTAGCCTAAGCATGCATCTTGAACCCCCTTTATACATGCTCCTGAACAGGAAGTCGTTCGTAGTAGACTGTCTCTAAGCCCGGCCCCTCGTAGTAAAACACAAGGAGGTAGTGGATATCACATCCTGTCATGTGACCTTGGCTCATCCAATCGTGGATCATCTTAACCATGACGTCCTATTGGTTAATTGCATAGTCTTCCTTGGCGGGAACTAGCATCGTAGGCTACTTTCTGGCATAGCGCCAAATCGGCCCCTTGTTTTTCTTCTTCTGCCTCAAGTGTATTCGTTCAGGTTTCCCAGATGAAAGTGTAACTTTATTCATTGGCACTGAGATAGATAAGGCCCGTTTGAATTACTAGGTTTGACGATTTTGATAATTTGTGTTTTTAAATGGGGAAGTGGGAAGAGTTAACTGGTTACAATCCTCCAGTTTTCAAAAAAACATTCCATGCAAACATACTGTGTCATCAAATTTAATAGTCACTTTTCGGTGAAAAAAAAATAACGACTTACGTTGTAAAGAACTTTTTTGATTGTGACAATCAAAGTAAGCAACCTTAATTTCCGGATATTCAGAAGCCATCTCAGGCAGAAGTATTTCTCTGGAGGGTTGTTACCAGTATGAACTTTATAATCAGTCAGCTTAATTATAATAATAATAATAACTAGTTTAAGCAGTCGCCTGAGAATGACTAGAGTAGGCTAGTCGAAATGTTGAGACCAATTAATAACTCACTCTGCAGCAGTGATAATAACTCACTCCGCAAGTTAATAACGAGAAGTCCCCTCGATCCACCGTAAAGCAGTAGTCCCAGCCTATTTTCGACCACCCCTGGTAGTAGTTAATAAAGAGGACAGTTCTTTGCAGATCTAAGTAGTCTCCCGACTTCCAAAATCTACTCCGCGGCAGTAGAATAAATAGCAAGACAAGTTTACAAAGAACAAGTTGCAATCTGTATAGCAAAGTATATATATACCCATGGTGTTACCACAAACTGAATATACATTAAACTAGTTTTTCATATAGCACTTTATCTATGGGTGTCTCAAAGTGCTTATTATTATTTAAAAAAAAAAGTTTTTTGAAGGTTTTGAAGTATGAGACCCATTTATGTAGCACCTTTTGTTAGGGTTTACATGATGAAAAAAACAGCACACATGGGCACGGCTACATGGACCAGACTAGTGGCTCGAGAGAAAGAAAGAGGCAAATGGAAGTTTTATTAGGAAGGCTTTGTCTAATAGGTGGACATGATAATGATGATGATGATGATGATGATGATGATGATGATGACTATTAGATGGGGCTATATAAATGTTTAATATTATTATTATTATCATTATTATTATTATAATTATTACGACAATATTTTGATAGTTATACCATTGAGAAAGAAATTTTCTCTATGCTTATACTAGGCTGATGGGGGGGGGGGGACCACACACTTTTCTTGTATCAATATTAGGTAGCGATCTTAGATTATTGTTTACATTACTCATGAAGCTACCTGCCTTGTCATGTTTACTTAGTGCAACAACAATCTGTACGCTATGCTTTATAAACATTGCTTTGGAAAGGGAGGAAAACCTGTGGATACTTTATGATAGGTCTGTTGGTTGGAAGTACCACATCACCACTAGGCACTTTCTGATCACATCCATGACACATAATTGAAGAAAGGGAAAGAAAGAAAGAAAAAAAATCTGAGCATTAAGAAGTAACATTTCACATCCTTTTTATGATAAGGAAATAACAGTGGGACAAACATCCTGTGGGGGTCACATTAGTTGGCCCCTAGGAAGATCGCATCCTAGACACTTGTCATCTTGCAAGGAAATGCTCTTCAATCATACTTAATTTTTTTTAGATTAAGTTCCACTTTTCTGTTTTTCTGATGACCAACCGATGTTTTCTGGTGTGCAAGATATATAACCCCAACACAACGGTCGCCATGCTGTAGCTGTTTCTTTGTCAAATTCACCTACACTGTCTCTTCGAGGGTCGAATACTGAAAAACTTACTTGAGGAATCTTTTGATGCTACACAAATATTGAATGCGTTTGCCACAGTATACAATCACGACGAGAAATCTGGACTATTGCATGTCCTGAGGCTTAGCCAGATTTCATTGAGTGCATATAATCTGCAGCAATGCATGAACGAAATGCATTAAATATCTGTTTTATATAACTCAAACATAGATCCTTGTCAATTGGAAAGGTTTTCACGATAAACACTGACATGGAAACTCATCCAGCCCACATTCTAAAAACTCTAGAAAACCCTTCTTAGAAAAATCTTGACGACTCCATCTAGACATCAACCTTGTCTGCGACACAACTTTGAACTCATTTGGACGAACGAGCAGGAAAAATTGATTTTGGAACAGAACTGAGAATTAAGCATGGAAAGTCATTACACACCGTCCTACATGTATACGTATTTTCATATACGACGGTCCAATGTCACGACAGCAAATACATGGCAAAATAAAGAATGACATTTGGCACATGTTCCACCAATGACAAGAATCTACGTGTTAGTTATATAAAAAATATATATATATAAATAAATCAAAAAAAATGTTGCACATTTGACAAGGTTACTGACCCATGTTTTTTTCAAATCGTGAGTATCTTGTTACCTTGCTTAGCTTCTTTTTTTTTTTTTAAACATACCCGGGCTCTCCCCCAATACTAGCCCGGCGACATGGTCCACTAAAAACTGTAAATCATATTTCTTCCTTCCCAAATGTGAATTATGGGTTTTTTACTTTTGAGTGTGTGAATGTGTAAGTTTCATTTGACCGCTAAATTGGTTGTGATCCCTACCATTAATACATCAGAAAGATAAACTTTTGACAGTACATGTTTGGAATTTTGGCTATAAAAAGCTCAAGCGCAAGGCCTGTATACCAGGTTGAAACTTCTCAATAGTTATTATGTTTTTTCCTAAAATTCCAAGATCAATTTAGAATAATCTCTGTATATGTTGATTTTCATGTGGAAATCATGCTAATTAAAAGCATCAATGTTTTGGCTATGGCCTTGGATATCCGTGCTAGAGCAGGTATCACATTTAATTTGTTCTTATGGATGGTACTTCCTCCCGGCAATTAACTGTTTCCTCAGTTTACTTCTAAATGAATAAGATGACAGGCCTCGGGCCCCTGGTCAATATGCTACTGAGATGTCGATGTACTAAAAAGAAGTGTTCATGTTGAGGAAACAACTTTCTCAGAAGTTTGCTTCTTGATAAAAGTAATAATAGGCAGTACTTATAGCACTTTATCACACCCAAGGGCATCTCAAAGTGTTCATTATTTTTATCTACAAGGTAGTCGGAGCTATGTTCGAAACATAAGACGGAGCTATGTTCGAAACATAAGACCCATCTATGTACATAGCATGGACGGTTTACAAGGTGCTGTGCCGCAACCTGCAGCCAACCATACCAGAAAACACCAGGGCAAACCCCTTCTCTTAACGCTAAGTGTATTATAACTCTAACTCTGCATTACACAACACACAGGACCTACAATTTAGCGTCCCACTCATCCGGAAAAAAAGCCCAAAGCAATAATGGTTAAAGGAACATTACAGAATTGGTTTTTGCTAACAAAACAGTTGCTGGCAGTGTAAGCACTTTATGTAATCCACCATATACATAAACTGACAAACCTGTAGAAGTTTGAGATCGATCGGTCATCTGGGTCACGAGAAAATAGTGAAAAACCGATTACACATTTGCATGAAATCATATAGATTCAACAAATGAATAAAACGCTCACTAAGCGATAAACTCCAATCGGAAAATTAGTTTATTCATTTCTCATCAAATATGGCATTTCAGACAGAAATATTTCAAGGGATGTTTTCTACTATCATCATCATTAGACCGTGTAAGTTTTATGTAAATCTGTGATCAAAAATTATATTTTGCAAGTTTTTTTCTTACCAATTCTGTAATGTTCCTTTAAGTTTCTTGCTTAAGGACACAGGTGTCAAGACCGAACTCGAACCTACACTCTGCTGGTCGGAAACACCAGAGCTTGAGTCCGGTGCGCTTGACCACTCAGTCAGGACATGCCATTGCAATGCTAAGATTTACAGTCGCAGATAAAAACAACCTTCAATCGGTGTTGAGTTGCAAACTATAAATTGGCCTCAGTTGATATAATAGAGGAAATCAAGATTGAGTATTGACCCAATTCACCTGTTGTCATCATTATCACAGTAAATTTGGTTGTGCCATTTTAGGCGATGCACCATTTACACACTATTTTTTACAGGCATTTTGATTCCCAGAGGGTCGAGCGAGGCAGACCCTAGCTGCCTGTGATGTTGGTGCAAGCGTTATGGGGACTGTTTGATTAAGGGGGTTAGGGGAGTTGATTCGCCTAAAATTGTACACAGATAAAAATTGTACACAGATAAAGTACAAATTTCTAATATCGGATAAAAAAAAGTGTTGTTTTGCTTTTTCTGGCCATTTTTTTTTCTTGCTGTGCCCGAATTTTCCCCACTGTTTTGCCCGAATTTTGGAGGGCGGTTGCAAGGGTCGTACGCCTATGGGTGCAAGGGGTAAACAGAGATGTTGCAGTCAGAATTTTGGGGATGCAGGCATGTGTTGTGACAATTTGCTCGCTGCAAAGTTTGGTTGAATCACTTACTTATTTTATTTGTATCTCCTTTGCAAGCACAGTTTTTCTCAGGTTGTCAGCCAGGTAAAAACAATTGAGCTTGTCCCAATACTGAAGGGAAGCAAATGATCATCGTAGATTGATCTGAACAAAAAGGAATCTCTCTCTACCATAGAGGACAAAGTTACCTTGGGTAGCCACAGCCCTCTACTTTGAAAATAAGGAGAAGATTTGTTGGGAAGGATGCCCATTTCCCCAAACCATAATTACATTTGAATTGTAGCCAGCCTCTGTCTTTTCTACAGATGTTTTCATGGTAAATCGGCCACCTGTGTGTCTGACCCAGTTCCTCTTGTCAGGGTGTTTGAGCGTGAAACCAGGCTTTCTGCTTCTTCGCACCCGTACACTCTTGCTTTGCTGAGATGTAGAACAAAGAGCCTTTTCAACAGCTTTATTCCACGTACCGGCATCTCTTTGGCACTCCTTGCCTGGTGCATCTTTCCCTCCACCCTACAATCTAAACTGTTTTGAGAGGAACATCAACTCCTACCTTCAGCTCCCCTGAGTTATTTTTCATATTTTAATATTTTTTTCTTGAGAGTGGCTTTTAACCTTGTTTGGGGCTAACTTACATAATTTTTTTTTTTAAATAGTACATCAACCTTTAGCTGTTTTGGGCAACACTCCTCCTGCTAACAAACTTTCCAGAGAGGGTCCTTGGAATTAACCCATCAGCACAGGTGCAAGAGGTCGCGCCATGGTCAGAGTGTCAAAGCCCAAATGAATCATGATTTTCACTTCTGTAATACGCTGAGAAGAGGGTAATTTTCGTGTAATCATTGTATCAACAGAATTGAGATTTGTCCATTAAGGGGAAACAGGTGTCATAGGCATGAGGCCGTCTTTATTGGTCGGACTTGATCCTGCCGTTTATTCTGGTCTTGATCCCGCTGTCAAGATGGGTAAAGTCAAAGTGAAGTGATTTACACGTTTCAAATTATTGTTGTTGCCTTCAAAACGTGAATGTATAGACACCTCCATACAGACGTGATAGTCTTTCTACTTAAAGGGAGGGTATACCTTTGGTAATTACTCCAAAAATGAATGGCCATAAAAAACGTACTCGGTAAGTAGCACTGCAGCTGTTGATAATGTTTAACATGTTGAGAAAACGATTCCTTCTAAGAGAGAGGGATTCAAAAACATTTCAATTAGAGAAACATTTCTGCATGAAACGTTTCTCAGATTGTGTATTCCAATTAGGGATTATTCTTCCTGTGTGGACTTAACTGCTCCAGATATTCTGCGATATCTCAAAAACGGTACCACCTTTTGAAACGAAATTTTCACAGGTTATTTTTTTTTTGTATTTGTCTATAATTACATAGGATTAAAACAATCAAACTGTTCCAAAAACCAAAGGTATATTTTGTCTTTAAGTGTGATTTCGGTGACCTTTTTGCCCTTGGAGAAATCCGAAAAATTGAGAGTAAATAGCCTGAAAAGTCTTCTAAAGCTTCCACCATGTGCACATGTAGGTCAGCTCTCGCACTCAATGAAATGGTTCTACTTTTTTTGCAAGGACCAAATTGCTTGTCAATAACAACTCTGTTTTTATACATCAATGCACATTTTGTGTTTGTACAAAGAGTCAATATGTTTTAGGGAGTACAAAGAATTATGGAAACATTTACCATATCTTGGTTGTATCAAATTTGCCAAGTACAGACACTTGCGCGGACTTCACCCACAGCTACTGACTTCCATTTTGAGTATCAAAATGCATGTAACGATATGGTGCACTTTTAACTGTGCACACGCCTAAACTGCGCCTGCACAATAACTGTGTGGGGAATGTGAACCCCCAGAATGGCGCAAGCCAGATGGAGACCTTTCGTGGGGGATGAAGTCAGGTAAATTGGGTCAAAAGGCTATAGGCTTTTTTAATTTTCATTTGATATTTTTGATGCTTTATGCTGATCTCAGTTAATGACACTTTTAATCAGAAGGTAACTTTGAAAAACATGATTTCTTTCATAAAATTATAAATACTTTCTTTGGGAACCTAATCTTGTTTCTGAATCTTCCTTTGCCATTCAAGAGAAGTGAGCCCTCAGACATTACAACTCATTTGATCAAATTAGTTTTCCCTGATATAGAACCTGAGCTCATATTCCGTGGAAGAGTCTCGGGTTAAACAGTTTTAAGAAATGTTTCTCGCAAAACAGACAACTTGAAGGGTGTTCTGGTAAGACACGAGTGTACTGCACCTTTAACTTGTTGACAACGGATTTGATTGCCCACTTCCTCTGAGATTTTGGCACAATATAATGTTGTAACAATATACAAGGGAAGTTGATTTCATTCAGTTCTTCACATGGTGGCTGCAGTGTTTGCAATAGATAACATTTGTAGAACTGACAGTTGATATGGAAAAATGGTTGTGTTTTGGTCTGTGATAGCCTGTACAAATATAAATGGACCTCAATCAGGAGTTTGCCATTTAAAATCTTACTCCCTGAAAACAAAGGTTTTGTGTGAGCTTGTAATCCAGTTGGAGCATGTGGCATCAATTCAAGTTGAGAAGAATCTACACATGCAAGCATACAATTTGACCCCCAACCCCCCCCCCCAAAAAAAAATAATAATAATATTAATAATAATTAATAATGATAATAAAAAAATGGAGACTAGTGAAGAAAATTGCTTCACGATTTCGCTGAATAATTTCACCCCTTAGACAAGTTTTAGGAGAGTGGTGCACACTTGCCCTTTTAACCAACTTTGGCCTCAAAAAGATTCAGCACAGGTAAATTGTTCAAGGGAAGCAACCACATGATCAAGTGTTCAGTGTAAAGAGTTTTTTTAAGCAGGACACTTGAAAGCGTGTGTGTAAAGGTGACAAATATTGAAAGGCTTCAAAATGTTCAGCTGTTGTAATAAAAATTATGCTCCTTTTTGTTTCAGATTCTGATTGTATTCTAAGTGATGCCCCTTATTTGACGCTACCTGGGTTAATTTCCCTTCCACTTTCTGTTGTCTTCATCCGCAACTGGTTTGACTCTGTCAGCTTGAAATGACTTCAAACCGTTTTCATTTACATTCAGTGCGGTGATAATTGTTGGCATTATTCCAAAAACTTGATCGCCTGATTGCTGTTGTCTAGTTTCTGGAGGACTTTTTGTTGTGTATACTCACTGACATCTGCCTGATTTTTTCTTCTTCCAATTATCATTCCACTATCTCATCAATATTCACGGTTTGTTATTCAGCTCATTTGCATGTGTGATGTCACATGCACTCTTCTGGCCAATCACAATTGTTACTTCTGAACCCTTTTCTTTTTTCTACTTATTGTTTTGCAAGTCTGGTGCTGAATAAAATCCCGCTGTTTTGGGAGTGTCTTACTTCAGACAATGCATTCCTTTCATTCTGGGCAATGAACATCTTATTCTTTTAGCATCAAATTCAGAGTAAATATTCTAATGAGTGTTTCAGTTTTACCCCCCAAAAACCTCTCTAGGATGTTTCTTCCAAAACTGCATCCACATAAGTTTTCCTGAAATATTGCATCATGGTTGCATGAACAGTTTCTAACCCCCTTTTTTTTGTTATGGCTACACCAGATTATCATTGTAACTCATAGGTTGAATCAAACCAGTATCATTATCTTTTACTAAACCTGATCTTCAAATCACTAGTTGAACGTTTTCAGATTCATACACCAGATTGCCCACAATCTATAAAAAAGTAATATCTCCATTTAACTCCTGTTCATTTTCTGAAATGTTTAGTAAAAACTTGGCTCCTTATAGGACAAATAATCATGTCTCATTAATGACTCCTTTAAAGAGGGACTCAGAGGTCAAATTCAGTTTCGCGATGCACTTATTTTCCAATAGATAGAATCTCATGAAAGTGACCCAAAAATTACAAGTCGCTAACCTCACGTTAAAATGGTGTAAAATGTCATTTTATTTGAGCGAAATTTTAAATGTGACGTCATCGAACATGAACAACAAATGGGTCTGTACAACCCAAAGAGGAATTTGTTGTGCCATTCTATAGGTCAAATTCAATGCCATTTTGATTGAATAACATCAAAATTCAGGAAAGAACTAAAATTCTCTCGACAAAAAACGAGCATGCAGGGATTGAAATGCGACGTCATTGATTGTTTTTGGATTTTGACAAAATATTTGCACTTGAAGGGTAACAAACACAGCGGCATTTAACACTGTTTTAACTAAAAGTTAGAGACTTGTGAATGTAATTGATCATCTTCCTAAGGACTCTATCTATTGGAAAATGAGTGGATCACATTACTGTGAATTTGACCTTGGAGCCCCCTCCAAATGTTGTCGGCATTAATCATTTTTGTTTCTTCTTCTCTTTTCTTTTTCTTGCCCATGCACTTCACCTATAGACCCTAAAGTCAGGACAGTGTCGCGCACACATGATGCAGGTGATGTCCTGTTATTCATCTTGGTGTTGGCATTTATTTTGTTCAGTTTTCTTTGTTTGTGGTGTTTATGCATTATTATTTTATTTTTTATTTTTGAGAATGCTGTAATCCAAAATGGCCGTTCAGTGACTCAACCCTGCTGTAACAACACTGATATATGTCATATGTTGGTTCCTGGTAAATTGTAGGCTTTACTTTTTGTTCCTTTTTTTTTAAACATCAAAAGTGGACACATGAAGAAAGGTCATGCTGATATTTCTATTTTTGTAAAATATTTTGAAGAATTTCTTGGTTGTAAGAGAGCAGCCGGACCACCAATTCAGGGTTTCATTTAGTATGCTGTAATTATTATCTGAAGAAAGAAAAAACTTGTACAATTTTTTTGTCGGCATAGTGTATTTTCTGAAACAACAATGTTGTGTTTAATCAAAACAGGTCACCGAACCTAACAGAAAATGTCTTGGTGCGTTGAAGCATTTCTACAATGGGTGAGGTGTGATAGATGAAATGCACTTTCGGCCTCCATTTTAATACATGAAGCATTATTAATGTTCCCAAAGGAAAATAGCCTGCTTTCCTTAGAACCAGAAATATTTGAAGAGCCTTAGTTTTTTTCAAAAAGCATGAACGTACATTTGCATGGCTTGTGAATCATTTTGCATAAAACATGGTTTTGAAGTTTATTTGTCCCCTGTCGCATGCATGTCAGTAAATACAATTATAATGTTAGGTAATGAAGTATCAATTGTCTGGAAACCTGAAGTAAAATATTTAAAAAAAAAAAAACCACAAATCTGCTGGATACATCATTCTAAAGTCCCAGAGAAAAAAAAGAAAAGAAAAAAAAAAACGAAGTATGTGATGTGTAATGTTGTCCCAGTTGTGTGTTTTCTCATGGAACTTTTTCCTCTTTGTACAAGATTCTTTGTACGCTCTTTTCCTTAATAGTCCTGAGCTCATCTAGATGGTCAACGATGGAGATATTAAAAATGAGACACCCCCCGTCTTCCCCCAAGCTTTGTTGGGGTTCTGGAATCAAGTACAAGTCCCTTCTCTGTGTGTGTCTAACCTTCATCTTGTTTTCCTCTTTCTCTCAATCTCATCTTCAGACGGCTTTGAAGGAGCTTTCAGAATTTCAAACTTTAAATGTGTTTGGAAGGAGTCATATCCAGTTGGTTTCTTTTTACTTTGATCCAAGGAATTCAACAAAGGGATTTCTTACCCATTCATCTTTACATGTGTTCACAATTCACTCTCTTAACAAAATAATTTCCAACTTGAAATGAAGGAAATGGGAAGAGAGATCACTCAGGGTTACTTAGTATAGTTTCTTTGTATATTTTGTATTATTATAGATTTTCATTTGTTTTTGCAGTTAAATCGAGGTACCCTTATGGTGCCTTTCACTGTGACATGTATTGACCCAAGTAACCTGACGTCATCATCACAATAATCTGGGTTGCGCCATTTTGGGAGTCAATATCCCATGTGTATTTTATTCGTGCATGGTTATTCGCCGTCGTAGCTCGACGTCATTTCCTCACGAAGGTCACCCTCGCTTCCTTTACACTGGTTCACGCAACTCCCATAACAACACATTCGATTGTCCACGCTTCCCATTGACTCAAAAAAAAGGACAAGCATTGCAGAAAGTAGCTGTGTGACAGTCGTGCAATAAATTGTTAAGAAAAGAGAATGAAGAAATGTTTATTTAAAGAAATTGGGGGGGGGATCTGGGGAAACCCATTGTACCCAGGTAGTACCTAGGTAGGACTCAGGTAGAAAACCTGAAGCTACAGTTCAAGATAGGATCGAATCGGACTTTGGGTCCAATGGGATGAAAGGCAGGGAAAGGTAACACTAAACTAACTACCTCCTGCTGGTGCATGCAAAAGAAATAATAACAGTTGTCTGAACCTTCTTATTAAACATACAACTTTGAATAACAACCACTTCAAGATTCAATCAAATTGTTAATCAGTTTTGCCTACCTTTCTTTGTTCTTATTTGAACCAGTGATCTGTTAAAGTATTGTCACAATCGATAGCGATTTGAGAAAAAAAAAATGAAAACCTGAGCCAGAGTGAAAAAGATTTTAACTCGTTGTGTGTTGGTAGGTTCAAACTTCACCTTCACATGAACCCTGCAAAGTTCATCAGACTCATTTTGTGTACATTGGGGGGTGTAAGGTTGAACCTATCCTGTCAAAAGATCCAGTGTCCGCTTGTATCCTAAAACTATGATAAAACAAGAAGTCATCTCCAAGGAAAATGTTCAAGCTACGCACCTTTCTTCTCAACCAGTGAAACAACAAGATACTCACTTGTTCAGGAAAAATCACTTCACATCTTCCAGTTTGTCTTGGAGCAGCTCCCGGAATCTGATAACGTGACTTTCCGAATCTAGAGACACGGGCTGCTTAATAACTGTCGACAGACGGTTGTGTTTGAACTGGGTTACTGCCAGGAGATGGTTCATTCATGATTGATGCAACCCTTTGTTCTCGGATGACGGCTGATATTGATGATGGGGGCTGATGATAAGGAAAAAAACGGAGATGATGAATTGTTGTAAACTCACGAGAAGACGTTATATTGTAGACTTCTTCACACCTTTCATCTGCATGTGTCTTGCTTTTCAGAGGCAATGACAAGATAACAACATCTTTATAATGTCTTGGGTTGAGATTTCAATGTCATGAACGCAATCGCAAGTAGGCGTTTAAAAATTTTATTTTGGCAGGAGACAAATTGTGCTTATTATTATTTTTTAAATTAACAATTTTGGTGACCCTTATGCCTACCTTTTGGGTACCCAGTGAAAGTGTCTGGACTATGAAAGTGCATTATTTTTTGTCCTATTACTGATAAGGTTATGGTTGTGAGAAAGTTGGTGATGGGATCTAAGATTTTCAGTAACACATATTTTGTTATTAACATAAGTATTATTTTTTTAACAATTCCTTTTTTTCTTAAGATGAAAATACTTTTGAAGAATTGGGTCTCAACTGAACTAAATTTTTTAGAACAAGCAATTGGAATAATTTCAGAATGATCAGAGTTATGCCGATTGCAAAAAGTTTAGAAGATATAATCTAGTAAACTGAACAATTAGTTAATTCAAACAGTGTTTACTTCCCTTTATCTTCAATAATATTTTGATACAAAGTGGGTTATTGGTAGCATGTACCATCTAAACAAAAGAAGAATATGACACTTGGTTTGAGATCTGTCCTAAAACTTTAATTTCTGGGTATGATACTTCATCGGATTATGGACGAAGGCATTTTCCCATCCTTAAGTCTCCAATAAACAAACAAACAGTTCATCAAGTGAGGTGGTCAAGTTTTGTAGAAAAAAAATTGAATAATGTTGAAAGTTTTGTCTGGGTTTTTGTGCATTTTTCACAAAGGCCTACATGCTTATTTTGATTAAGCAAAGTAAAAAAAAAAAAAAAAAAGTGTTTGGGACAATTTTTCTCACGCAAGGCAGTCAGGTGAAAAGTATCCTCAAGACAATGGGGAACTTGGAACACTAGGTGGCAGCAGAAATACCAGTTAAATTTCGATTGCTTACGTATTTGTGAGCATGCGCACACTTCTGACAACAATGGATTTACCTGGTCAGTCTGCCGTCACAAAGACTCCCCCCCCCCCAAAGTCTCCCATCGGTACTGCAAGTTTTACAAGTTAGTAATGAGAAGTCCCCTCGATCCACTTAGCGAAAGTATCAGTCCTGGCCGATTTCCTACCTCTCTCCCCATCCCCCAGGTAGTCGTTAGTAAGCAGGACGGTTCTTTTCAGAATTAAGTAAACTCCAGAAATCCGAAATCTACTCCATGGTGGTAGAACAAGTAGCAAGACAAGTTCTCAAAGATAATTCTACACAGCAAAGTAGATATATACACATGGTCTTACTGCAAACTGAATATCCAAGTTTTAAAAGAATCTAAGAACTAATCGTGGTTTGTTTTTTTGTTCACTGTTTTCCCATCCTACCAATTGTATATTATACCTTTTAATACTTTATTCTTATATATTATAGTAATTTACTTTGCTCAAAGCTAGTTTGTGTCAAGGATAAATACTTTTATGGGAAGTCAGAGGCAATCTCCAAACTTAGACGACACACCCCTGTTGTTGTTTTTTCAGCTCTGTGTTTTGAGTCCAAGTAAGACATGGTGATGGTAAACTTGCAACTCAATCAAAAAATAATAACTTTGTAAACTACTTTGCAATTATTCTTTTCCCTGGTAAGGTAGGAACTGTATCAATTTCCCAATCTCACTAATTCTGGTAAGAGAGGTTGATGAAGAAAAAGTAGCAGTATGATGGTCGATGTTGATGAAGAAAAAGTAGCAGTGCGATGGTCGATGTTTGCATCTGCATGACAAGTTGTAAATAATGTCAAATGTCAATGCTAAGAATATAGAAAAGACAAATCTGAAGCTTCATCGTATTTGATCATGGCTTTTTTTTGTTTTTCTCTTTCTGTAGTTGGCTTCTCCAAAGTTCCCAGTTGTTGTGAAAATTGGTCACGCACACGCTGGAATGGGCAAGGTAAGAATGTTACTTCCTGTGTTGTGATTAGGATAAGAGTGGCTTCTTATATAGCGCTCAAATCCATCACTTTCAGTGACGCTCATGGCGCTCCAACATTATTATACAATTTATCCTGCAAGGTATGTGAAGCTACATTTTTTGAAGTATGAGACCTTTTTCCTTTACATAGCACGGTGTAATGGTTTACACGGTGCTGTGGCGCAATATGCTGCCAATCAAACCAGGAACATCGCGGCAAATCCCTTCTCTTTATGACAAGTACACTGGGTTCTTTTACCTGCAATACACAACACACATGACCTACAACTTTACGTCATATTCAAAGGACAAAGCAATAATGGTTAAACGTCTTGCTTAAGGACACAAGTGTCAAGACCGGGTATCGAACCCACACTCTGCTGATTACGGTTATTATTATTATCATAATTTAGCTGCAGGCCTGAGGAAACCTGTAAACAAGGGTGCTTGCTATGTGAACCAGAAACACCAGGTTTAACCCCTGCTCTTCCACGATAAGTGGTTTTTTTTTTGTGCTACCAATCCCAGTACATGGGACCTACGACTTAATGTCCCATCCGAAGGACAAAGAAATTATGGTAAAGTATCTTGCTCAAAGGCACAAGTGCCATGACTGGGACTCGAACCCACACTTTGCTGATCAGAAACACCAGAGCTTGAGTCTGGTGCTCTTAATCGCTCGGCCACAACCGGCTACCAGATCTTCACGCCCCTGTGTAGTCATTTTTGTCCCCTCAGAGAGCCATTTTCTCTTTAGAGATTAGATGATGGATGCTTTTATCTATTCATTAATGAGCAGTTCAGTAAAACAGCATTTGGCACAAAATAATGTAACATGCAAAATTGTTTGTTCATGATGGACAATAGATAATGTCAGAATCTCTACAATAATTCAATTTTGGTTTTAATTAAATTACCACTAATCATTGGCGGATTGTTTTTATCCAGGACAAATGCAAAAGTTCAAGGAAAATGAAAGCTTGTAACTTTATCCAATCTATCAAAATAGCTATGTAAAATGTAAATTCAAATTTGGGGGTCAAGTCTGCCAAAAATCAGACCTAGCATCTTTGATGCTCACTGCTTCTGAAGTGTACGCAATAAGTAAAGTCTTGGCCCCAAATTTGCTTTTGGACATCACTTTCTCTTAACTCTGTTAGACCAATTTAAAAAAATACGGGGGAACCATTTTTAAAATCAGCTGTTTAGTGTCATATGAAATGTTTGTCCTGGACAAATGCTAAAGTTCAAGGAAAATGTGTCACTTCGGAAAAAGAAGTATTTGAGAAAAACAGTTTTATCATTCCGGCACTTTATAATTTCAGTTGACAAGGTATGGAAGCATTTTTACCGAGTGAGGTACAATAAGAAGTTAAAAGTGAGTGATATCACCAAAAGCAAAACTAAAACTGCACAATCACCCACTGTCGGCAGCAGGGATCCTAGATTTGTCCCCTGCCTTTATCTGCAAGGATAAAGACAGTCAAGACAGGCACTGGTCTTACAAACCCATTGGTTTCATTGGATAGACATAATTATACATGCAATGATGCATGACTTCCAAAGTGATCACACTGATTGTATCTATAAAACACACGAGTTGGGTGTGTGGTGAGGTATACACATTCAAAGCAGGGACCTGTAACAAAAGGGACAATAGGGTCCCCGGTTGGGTGAAGGTCCCCGGCGGTTGGGTGAAGGTTCCCTGTTGCAAAGTCCCCAGTTGAAAAGTGTGTACAAAACTAATGGGAGCTGTTGCCAACAAGTTGAAGTGCAAATAAAAGAAGGGCAGTAGAAGGTTTCCGATTGAAAGGTGTTTACACACTTCAGTGCGTGTGGTGTGCACGCACGTTCACGCAAACACACACAGTTGCGTGTGTGCGCGTATCACACAGTATTAGACCATGCAAGGTCAAAGGTACACCTGGCAGGATCCTGTCAGGTTCTGAAGGCCAGTACCTATCGTTATTCACGAGCCTGGAAGTGTGACGTCTGATGCTCGGGCTACAGGGAGGTTGGGTTGGAAGTGAAGTTTAAGGGTTGAGGGGGCTCAAAGTTGTCTAATTGAACAGGAAATATCCGCAGCATTTCCCCAGGGGTGGCAACCATCACAAGACCATTGCTTGGCCATTAGACACAATGAAGATAGCTCGAAGGAGGTCGAGGTGTTATGATTGAAGACAAAGATGACTCATTTGAAGGCAGTGACTCTGGGAGTACAGATTCCATTGTTCTCAAAGTGTTATGTAAACTCGTAGCCGCGATGTCAAAACAGGCTGACGAGGGTATTCTTGAATAAAGGCTTGAATTAAAGCGAAGTTGAAAGTTGTTCTTATTTTCCACTTTTCAAGCAATTTTCAGGAACTGATCATGGTTCATACAAAAAATGCATTTGAGAAAAGTATCAAATATGGTTATTGCGAGATATCTTGTTCAAAATTTTCACTTTTTAAAGAAAAGTGTGCAATTTTTGTTTGTCAGTTGACACAATTATGGAAACCGTTTTCTGAAAACTGGTATGGGCAATATTGTAAGCTATGTTGACAATATGCATTGATGTCACCCAGCTACCATCGGAGGTGAAAAGATGACGAAAACAGTAGACCCCTTGCATGTGATGTCACCATCTTAAAAAGCGCCCTCACTCATAAGGTCAAAGGAACACCAATCATTGGCTGAGAGTTGTGCGTGGCACATGCATGTGTGTGCATTTTTCTTTGTTTAAACTAAGCGTTGTCAGCCTATGCAAGGGGTCGATGGAAGCAGGAAGCTAAATACACGCAACACACAGTATTGCCCAATGGGCAAACTACTTTTCATTTCTACGTGAGGGCGCTGTGACAATGTGTGCACAAGGTCTAATGCAGTGTTTGTCAAGTGATGTCACAAAGAATGAATTTGTATGAAGCGAGGACTTCCAAGAATAAAGAAGCTAATAAATTTACTAGAGGTAAAAACAATTTAAACAAGTAATAATTTAAACCTGACAAAACAATATACTCAAAGTACCCCGCAATAATTTTTTTCGAAAAATGTTAATTATAAAATTATAATTAATTATAAACATTGTGTTTCCATGGTAACAGGTTAAAGTATCCAATCACCAGGATTTCCAAGATATCGCCAGTGTCGTGGCCATCACAAGCTGCTATACTACCACAGAGTCATACATAGATTCGAAATATGACATCCGCGTACAGAAGATTGGCAATACCTACAAGGCATTTATGTAAGTATTGTTGCCAGAATAATTATTATAAGGGCTCACTGATAACTTTGCAACCTGTATGCCGAGGTCTTTAATACTGCTGATAAAGATATTTATCTTCAAGCAAATTTGAATCCTAGATTCTGAACGGTCCACCCATAGCAACAAGATGTGCGGTATAAACCTCTATTGCACGACCCATATCACACCCTGCCTATTGCACTGTTCAAACTACGCGCATTGCGCTATTTTTAAGCCAATTATACGCAAAACGTACACCGCGTATTGCATTAATTTGCGCGTCAAGTTTGCTGGAAGATAAATTTGTTATCACACGCGCGCTCGTGGAATACAGAAAATATAGCGCGTCTTCGTCCCATATCTAACGAGGCTGAAAAGGGACGCAGAAGGGCTATACTTTTCCGTAGTCCACTTGCACTTGTGTGATAATCAACAATATTCTTACATCTAACTGCAACTTTTACAAGAGGCTATTATACCTGTGAAAAAAAGTTATTGGCATACTCCCGGTTCCAGCTTTAAAGCTCAAAAGTTTGCACATCCGCCCCGCTCCCTAAATGAAAGACAATTGACCCCCAAACCTTTATTTGCCGCCGTAGGACTATTGCCAATATCAAAGTGCTCAGCATTGCATGATTGGAAGGGGAGGGGGGTCTGGGTTCCTGCCTTCTGGTGCATCAACACCTTCACCTGTGATTAGAGATCAAGAACCATGCAAAGGATTTCCCTTTGGAAGGGTTGATTATTCTTCACTGGTTGATCCAATGGTAGGAAATAAGCAGAAAAAACACATTACCCTCAGCGGAACATTACAGATTACAGGTTGTAGTGGTGTAATCAGATTTTTCATTGGGGGTGGGGGGGGCAAAGACATAATTTGGGGTGCTACTTAATGTATCAAACCATTTATTTGTGCATTTATTTCATCTCATTTTGGGTGGCTAGAGGAGGAAAGGATTCAAGGGGGTGGGGGGGGGCTCCCAGCCCTTTCTGAGTTGGCAGCAACCTCAGTTCCCAGAAACTTTCAGTAGACAGAAAAACACACTGAGAGTCAGCAGTCAATAATGAACCCAACAAGCACCATTTGCCAGGATGGGCCAATTAGCTGCTCTCCATATTTTAGCCCTATTTTATTCAATTTTTTAAGTAATGTTATTCACGATTGGGAAGGGGACCAGTTAAAACAAGATGCCTTTGTGCATTTAAATCTGCATGTTATTTCGCAGTTCATCAATGTATAGATTTATTGATTTATTAGTTTTACCTAGTTGGTATAAATCAAAGAGTAGTCGCATATCAACATCTAAAATACTAACTACACAAAGATTATGGTTTCCTATACTAATTGAAAGGGCCACCTATATACTGATTACTTTTGGCCCATACTGTGGAACTAATCTCACTAATTTTTCTTTTTAAGCACATCTTGAAAACAAACAAGTTTTTTTTGTTTCATGATGTAGTAACTGTATCTAGCGTAAGAGTAAAAATTTCCCCAAAAATTTCAAAGCTGATGCTTGGGTCATTTCCTCCCAGCTTCAGTTTGTCCTCCTTGTGTTAATTAACCTGTACCTTGCCCAGGTTGGCAAGGTACAAATGGAGGAGTCCAGCCTTGCCCAGGTTGCGGCTGAGTGGTCAAGTGCCCTGAACTCAAGCTCTGGTGTGTCTGATCAGGAAAGTGCAGGTTCGAGTCCCAGTCTATACACTTGTTCAATTTGGCATGTCCTGGCCAAGCGGTCAAGCGCACTGCACTCAAGCTCTTACTGATCAACAGAGTGTGGGTTCGAGTCCCAGTCTTGACACCTGTGTCCTTAAGCACCTGTGTTCTGAAAGTGGCTGCTGTGTACGCTGCAGCACCTTGTAAACTAATAAAAGGTGCAACATAAATGGGTCTCATAAAAAATATATATACAGCTCTGCTTATCCTGTTGAAAACCTCCAAATAATGAGTGCTTTGATATACCCTAAGGAGTGTGATTAAGTGCTATATAAGAACCCAGTATCATTATAGGGCTAACCTGTACCCATATCATTTGTAAGAAATTCAACTTTATGGATTCACAACATCAAACCAGATACAATCAGCTTGCCCCAAATCTGCAAAAACAGGAAGTGGGGAGAAAGTACAAGTTGACACAAAATGGCAAAATAAATAGAAAATGAAAACATGAGAGTGACTTTAGTTGTTGTGTTTTTTATTTTTTTATTTTGGCTCTCTTCTTTGTGGGGTGCTTCAACACTCTCTTATCTGTATCTCCACCACCTTGGTTTCTAGCACGCACGGTTGCTGCAACTGCGAGGGGCCCCATAAATTCTTCCTTAATGACAGTCAATTTCCCTTTCTGGGGCTCGGTTCTAATTTAATAAAACAAAGCCCCTTGATCTGTTGCTGTGTATGTCATGTTTTGAAGTGTGGCTCTGGCGGGTTTTATTTTCCTTCTTCTTCTTTGACCCTCGGAAGGCACAGAGCGATGAATACTTGCAGGAAACACTTGAAAGAATCTAATTCTGGTTTCAAATCTGAAATCAAAAGTTTTGTTTAAAGTTTTTGGTGAAATATCAGTAACTGCTGTCACACTGCTGTGTCAAGAATCTTTGAACTTTTCTTTGTTCACCTAAAATAATTTAAAATTTACCCAGTCAGTTTCCCGTGGGGTTTATTAATTGATACAAGAATCTTTAAAGCCACATGAAAAACTTAAAGTCTATACATGAATATTTACTATTTTTTGATTGATAGTTATTGATTTCTTGGAATTCAATCACCCTTCCTCGATGGGCGTGGCGTTCAAAATTAAAAGAAGAAATTATCTAAAGAAAGGCTTATTTGATTTTGATGTATTGTTAATAAAACAAATATTGAAAAGATGAGTTTATGGTTAAAAAAAAATAAACAGTACTATACTCTGTAAACCTGGCACTTTATCTGGGAAATTGAACAATTGGCTTTCTGCCAAGACTTAAAGTAGTCAATGGGGCACAGTTGATTGTGATTCAGACAAACCACCAACAGTGCACCTGTTATTTGTCAACAGGCAACATGTCCTTGTTGACTACTTGTAACACCTTCTTCATTACAAATAACAGACATTCAATTAAACTTCTTGGTTGCACTTGATTGCAAATGGTGGCCGAAGCTGGAATGACTTTAGGGGGGGGGGGGGTACAAGTTTGACTTGTGTGGAAATTAAACCACAAATTAATTGCAACTGGCGGCTTGGAAACAGGTAATGGCAGGAATAATTGATGTCCTTCCACACGAAGTACAATTTGTAAAAATTGTACAACCATGCTAAAATAAAGCAAGGAACCCCTGTTTAATTGCTATTGTGTAAAAAAGGGCTATAGAATCTAGTTAACAAGGATGGATCCAGGTTTATTAGACAGTAAACACCCATGAGATTTTCAAGAAAGATGGAAAACCGTCAAATAGAAGCATTCCTCGTAAAAGATATTTAGCACCTTATGTAGTGCCTCAAAACACAGTACAAAATGTTGTTTGCGAACACTTTTTTTTTTACTGCATCAAGTAATAAACCACAGAGGAAACTGACTGGGTATATTTTGTAACATTTTGGGTTGAACAACAAAAAATTGACAAGAGCTAGACTTGAAAATGCGACCCCTTGATTAACGTGCCTGCACTCTACCAACTGAGCTATCTAGCACTTATGATGGCGGTCTCCATATTTTGTCAATACTTCTGTTTGGGGATGCCAGTCTGAAGCCATTCAACCTCTAACAAACTATAAAGATATTGACCAACTAGGGAGACTGCCAACATTAGTTTCGTAGAGTGCCGGCAGGTTAATCCAGAGGTTGCAAGTTCTACTCCCGCCCCAGTCATTTTTTCTTTGTTCAACCCAAAACTATTTTTTTTATTATACACAATTTAAATTTGAAAGAGGGGAGAGGTTTCAAGCACAAGGACCAGCCTCAACGAAGATCTTCGTCATCTTTTTAATGAAAAAAAAAATAAAAAATCTTATTCAAATGCAGAATTTACGCCAAAAATCAGATGTTACAAATGCAGGTTCTCTAACAGGTGTCATTTGGATCATAGAAAAAGAGCTTGAACTGCCATTGTCCCACTTTCAATAACATTAATCATGTTTTCCCAAAATAGTCAATGACATGCATGAATTCAAGGACAGCTTGCTGAAACCTATTTCGTTTGACCTTGTTTTTAGACCCCCTGTAAAAATTATGGTAACATTTCGTCACTGTTTTCACAAAGGGATGGGCAAAAAATCACTGTTACTACGTTTTGGAGGCTTCGTGAGAACGGTCACAGATTTTAAGTGTCACAGATTTCCTTTTCAAAAAATCCCATTCATAAACATTCCAGTTAATTTGGGCAGTCCTATAGGTTGAAAGGTGGTCACGTGACCACTTTAAACCAGCTTTATACGGCTGATAAAGACATAACATAACTGGAACATTGAATGTGCATTCAGAGCTCAAAGCCATAAGGTGTTGGTATTAATGTATCAAACAGTCACGACCCTGCCGGTTTTAAGCAGCTGTTTAAAGGGACACGTTGCCTTCAAATCTCATGAAATTTTACTGTTTGGAGGTGTTCCTTATATTCTACTTTTTAAACATCTTTCGACCGTGCTCATTATACATCAAACGCTTGTTATAGCCCAACAGCGCCCAACCCGAAGGCAACGTGTTCCTTTAAGACCTCGTCGCCTTCACTTTTATTCCCTTATTGAATGAATGGAGCCTCCAATTTTTGACCAAACTGACCGACTCGGGTCTCCATTTTATTGAACTCCTTGGTAGCCAGACTAAATCTTCAACAACTAAACTATACACTGGGCTCTAAAAAGTTGTCAATCATCTGTCTTCATTCAGTTATTCTTTAATTTTGGTTTTTTATTTGACTATTAATACAAAATCTAGCTAAACAAAAAAAAAGGAATAAATAGGCCTCACAAAATGAGTGGTTGCGTACCAGCAGCACCAAAGCTTACAGCAGAACATTTGGGTCTGACAATCTCTCATTAAAGAAATCACTGCATCAAGCTATTCTACCCCAAAGAAATACTCCCAAAGCTGACCACCTGTTTAAATTAAAGCTTAACAGCTAATTTGTCAATCTGGTGTAATCTCCCACACAAACCATCGCTGTAAGCCTGTCAATCAAATCAAAGCCTTGACCTACCGCCCCCTAAAGTTCATGTTGAACCCCTTTTGCTCATATATCGGAAGAATCAAAAGTAGAGTCATTGATGTGTCACATATTATTACCATTAAATTATCTCGGCAAGTTAAACCCATCATGCAAACTGTTCACTTTTATCAGTCATATCTTTCGTACAAATTAGGAGGGATGTATAACTCCAAGTTTTTCCAATTAATCATTCACTTCTGATCGATCACTGCTTTTCAAATATGACCTCTCAAAGCAGGAATCTAATTTCAGAAAGCTGTTTGGCAGAAAATAATCTAATTGCATCTCGTCTTTTCTTGGCCAACTAGTGTTCCGTGAAGGTGACATCAGAAGGTTGGCTTTAAGGAGGCAGGGAGTCACAGTTACTCATGTTTTATATCTCATAGGACCTCTGTGATTTGGGTATAATGCGTATCGCTTGTGAAGAACAACATTGTTTGAGAACGAGTTGCATTCGATATGAATAACAAGAATTGTAAGTGCTGAAGAAGTTTGTGTTTGCACTGGAAACCTGGGTCAGTTACAATTTGAAGTATTTATTCCATTTGAGCCATCTGAGCAAACAAATAAAGCACAACATTTCCTGGTTTTCATACTATTTACAACAATTGTTGTTTGTGCTGGCCTATCTCTACTGACAGGTCTTGTTAGCCAGGTGTTTTTGTGCCAGCTGTGTGAATGGTACGTCCTTAAAACCTGTCGCAGTATTTTCATCCTGAACATTTGAGTCCATCAAAGTTTAGCGAGGAGACAGCAGGTATTATATAACACCAAAGCAGATCCTTGCGTGATAGCAAATAAACGTACCATTGCAGGCTACGTCATTCACCATGCATTTTTCGTTCCATTCATCGTGCATTTTTCGTTCCATCCAATTTGTTCTATTGCACGTGCGTACCACATCATTGCATGCGCGTGTCTTTGATAATGCAGCAGTACAGTTACTGCAAGGCACATACTACATTACAGAACTATCAAAATAGCAGTACAGAACGCACTTAGTCACTGTTGAATCCAAACAAGCCAAACAAAAAGAAATGGGTGTAATGTCACAATAAATGTTGTACGCTTTGTTTGTTTTGAAAGTTGTATCCTCCAATCAAAATGACAAAGATCTACTTGGATGTTATATAAAACAAATAATGAATGTTTTTCATTCGTGCAATAGTGCGATGAATTTCTCTATACCTTGGCTCGTTAAATTATGAGAAGTTTTGCCTAAAACTACAAAATGGCTGCTGTAAACGAACTAACCAAAGTTGAGCTACTTGTCAAGGACTCGCTCAAGCTCGCACTATGTTTAAGTGCACTTGCCCCCCGCATGCAAAAACTTAATTTATTTTTGTCACTAGCACAACATGTTTAAATGGCCAGGGCTTTACCGTGGCATCCGGACTCTTAAGCCAACCAGATTAGCCCGTTCAAAGTTGTCATGTCCCATTTGGTTGGCCCAGTAACCAGGGGGGAGAAGCGACAAGAAGTGCACTGTCAAAGTAAATCAAACGAGACGGTTTAAGATTTCAAGGTTACTCACGTGGCACAGGGTCTGTCATCGCACATGTAACCACGGAAACATAAAGATAGAGACTTGAAGATGATAAGTTTTTTTATTCCGTGGTTCTAATTGGCAGGAAGTTCACATAAAGACACCCAGGGTAAGGTTTCAAGTCCCAGGGCACTGCAATCCTTGGTATTGTGTTTACATGCCGAGTGGATTAAAGTAACAGTAGTGTTTCTTCATGTAGGTTTTTAGGCCTTGCAGGGTGGAGTGTGTTGTTACGTATTCGTGTGAGTTCTTCTGTCTTTCAGTCTGGCCTATTTCACTCCACTGCAGGAGGATTAAGCCTCTTCACCAATCTCCACATCACTCTATCCTGAGCTGTCTTTTTGCCAAGCAATGCCCCTATGTGTTCTTAGATCCTCTCTCCATCTTCTGTTTTGTCTCCCACTTTTTCCTGTTCGGTTTCTTGGAGTCCAGTTGGTTGTTTTGCATGTCCACCTGTTGTCATATCCTTCCTTGCTAGGTGACCTGTCCATCTCCACTTCTTTGGTTTAATGGTCTTAGTAATATCCTGCACTCTTGATTTCTTTCTTGAGTCCTCATTTGTCACCCTGTCCTTCTTAGTTGACTCGGACCATTATTCTTCCATACCCCTTCTTAGTTTTTTCTCACGACTTTCAATGTCTCGGCACCATATGATAGGACATGTATGATGCACTGAGCAGGGACATAGGAAGGGTGTGGTCTCGCAAGATGTAGTTGACTGTGCCAAGCTTCACTCAACCTAACTGGATTCTTCTCTTTATTTCCAACCCTCCCCTGTACGAGTACACTGTGGAACAAATCTCTTGAGTTGAGGTGTTGACTCTGACGAGAGCCAGTTGTTTATTCTCGACTAGTGTGCCATTAAAGCATAAATGTTAATTGTTTGCAGTATTCGCTGCTAATTACATGATTCAAACTGGCCTCTTGTGACTAGGCATGGCTCGATGATTAGTAGTACGACATCTGCTCTAGAATGGCGGGGGTCAAGGGTTCCAGCACCTTGTAAATAAACCTTTAGAAGGTGCCTAAAATTGAATTTCTTAGAATGAAGATTACTGTGCAAGAACCAAACTCTGCAACATTTTGGTTGTCACGTGCTAACCAGTCGCTAGCGACCGGTTTAAATCCCTGCAGAAAAATAGTTGTAAAACGAAAAATAAAGATCCCACGGCCACACAAGGGGACTCTTGAGGTCGCTATTGTGACCAATTTTTTTTAGGTGGGTCGCGATTTGCAAAAATTTAGTAAACAATTAATGTGTCCATACGATCAATTTATCACTAAAAAAAAAAGTGCATGAAAGGGTTAAAACAAAACAAAAAATGACATGAAATCATTGGATCATCAGTTCAGGATTTTACTTTGAATGGCTTCTGACTGGCACCCCCGAACAAAGATGTTGACAAAATAGGGAGCCCGCCAAACATAGGGCAAGATAGCTCTGTTGGTAGAGCGCCGGCACCTTAATCCAGGGGTTGCAGGTTCAAGTCCTGCTCTAGTCAATTTGTCTTTGTTCAACCCAAGTTTATTTAAAATTTTACTCAGTCATTTTCCATTGTGGTTTCTTACTTGATGTTTGAAATAAAAAGTTGCATCCCCTTCAGGTGATCCTCTTGCTGCTGCTTTCCTGGTTGTTAGTATACTAAACTTGGGTGTGATTCCTGGCTACACAGCAGTTACAGGTTGAATGGCTTCTGACTGGCATCCCCAAACAAAGATAATGACGAAATAGGGAGACCGCAAAACCCAAGGGCTCGATAGCTCAGTTGGTAGAGGGCGCGGCCACGTTAATCCGGAGGTCGCAGGTTGAAATCTCGCTCTAGTCAATTTTACTTTGTTCAAACCAAAATGATTTTACTTTTTCTCTCTCTTTCTGCAGGAGGACTTCCATCTCTGGCCATTGGAAATCCAACACAGGTTCAGCTGTTGTGGAACAGATTGCCATGTCAGAAAGGTGAGGCCTCTTTTATACACACTTACTCCATGTCAGACTTAAATACGTCCGTCCGTCCGTCCATCCGCAGCTAGTATTTGTTGTCTCATTCGGAACAAAAACAAGCTGAGTAGTTAATGGTCTGTGAGTGATGTTTTGGCAATAAGCCCGCCCATTTGAGAAAAGTCCAATACTGGGTGACCAATATCTCTGACAGCAAAACAGAATAGGGTAATACAGAATGCTCGGAAGTCAATAAGGGAATGAAACAAAAAGAGTAGGTGGCGAGGTCTTAAACAGACGTTTAAAACCGGCAGGGTCATGGCCATGCGATAAAGGACTGAGCCAAAGTCGAGCTCTCTTATCCATGGCCATGACCCTGCAAGGTTTTAAATTGCCATTTAAGACAGTCACTACTCTTTTATTCCCATTCATAAATACCCTTCTGTTAAAAAACATTGAAAAAACATTGAAAAGTTGAGAGAAAATCTGACAGTTTAGCCTCATCCCGCCTTGACACTGAGTTGAATTTCTGTCCATGTTGAGGGCGACTAGCTCCTTGCGCAAGTTTCAAACTTGCACGAGCCAAATATGCGGCATACCAACTTGAATTGGGCCGTGAAATTGTGCGCGCCACGCAATCATCTGAGAGCGCCCTCTTTTGACTCAATTCCTTGGGCCATGTTTAAACACTCCTCACTGTTGTTATATCGCACAACGTGATAACTCCTCTTGACCAATCAAAATGGATGAACTATCCAATGTATTTTAGAATGTAGAACCATTAGGGTATACTCTTGGGCTTCTTTTTTTCCTTTTTTATCTGTGACATTATTATTTTTTTGTTACATCATTATTTAATTTAGTCACTAAAAGAAGCCAAGAAATAAGGACAAGGTTGAGAAAATTTCTACAAATTATTCTTTAAATGTTTTGGTGTGTGTAGGTAGGTAAGCACATTCAAACCGGGGCCTATAACAAAAAAGGACAATGGGTCCCCAGTTGGGTGAAGGTTCCCAGTTGGAAAGTCTGTACAAAACCATGTACAAACAAAAGAAAGACAATAAAGGGAAGAGTCCCCATGATTTGGTGAGCTTAAAACCCCAAACCCCTCGTCCATATTTGCCTAGATACTCCACCCACTCCTTCAGTTAATATGACAGTGAAATTGACAGTAAAAACAAAAACAAAACTAAACAACTATATGTGGAGTGTCTGTTGTTGCCAATCACATGGTTATCAATCACTACTCATCAAATGACTGTCAATCACTCACAGCCTTTGAATCCCAATTTTTGAAAGGGTGTGAGGCCAGTTACACTTGTGCATGGATAAACATGTGCTATTCTTAGGACTCTGTATAGGGCCCAGACTTATTCCACACAGTTACCATTTGCTCAAAACTTACATCTTAATTGATAAAAATATTGAACCCCCCCCCCCCATTCCCATCTGTGGTAGAACTAGGCCGTGCTGCCAAAAAACATTGGTTCCAGCTTGGACTTATGTTTGGTCAACAAGTCTGTGTTCTTCTCTCAGAGCCAACACAGAAAACGTTGGTTCCAGCTTGGACTTATGTTTGGTCAACGAGTCTGTGTTTTTCTCTCAGAACAACACAAAAAACATTGGTTCCAGCTTGGACTTATGTTTGGTCACCGATTCTGTGTTCTTCTCAACCAATTAACACTTCTTCCAAAAGAGTTTTAAACATGGTAGTACCCACAAGTTTACTACTACAGTTTTCTTGTGATCCACACCCTACAAAGCTTCAAACATCACTTTCTGTGTAGTTTGAGGAAGGCAACAGCCTCAGCCCCAGACAAGAAAGAAAAGTTAACACTTTTTGGGTGGCCCTTTTCCAAGAATTGACCGAGCAAACCTGAAGTTAACTTTAAATATCATTCTCAGTCAAGCAGATTGAAATGACGGCTCCATCATTTGATGATAGCAAGCCACCTGCTTTACCACATGATAAGAATAGAGTCTTAGATGATGGATAGGTGAAGGATTGTGGTGTGCATGTGTCACTCCAAGCTAATCCTCAAAAGAATTCGTCCGGCCACAAAATGTTCTGCTGTTGGCAAAGTCATGTAAATCGTCTGGGAACCAAATGGATTGATCAGTAGGAATACTTCTTTGCTCTTCGTTTCCTGTACCTAAGTAAAACCAGAAAGACAACATTTTCAGTATGACAAGTCTCGCTGATCATTTAAAAACAAGTTCCTGTACAATGGTCAATTAAACTCCCTCACATGATCTGAAGTGATAGAATACTTAAAATCTTGCTCTTCCAATGAACTTTTAAAGGGGTAGTAGACAAATATTGACTGCTACGAGTGCTACGGTTAAAATTATACCACTCCTGAGGTGATCCTCGGCGCTTTCTATTCGCCCGAGGTGAAGCCGAGGGAAAATAGACTGCTCCGGGATCCAAGAGGGAGTATTAGCTTTTAACCATAGCACAAGTAAAAGCAGTCAATATTTGTTTTATAACACCTCAAGCCTATATTGTGCCTAAATGTCTAGGTACCAAGAAGCTGCTGTTGCTACGGGTATAGTACACTGGCTGCTACGGGTATAGTGCAATGTTTGCTGCGTGTATAGCGTGTCGAGTTTGGGGGCTTTCTAGTTAAAAAATATATTTTATGTGACGCACTCTAAACCAATCAAAAGGCAGAAACTTTGTAAGGGGTGTTATATAACCAAATAACAATTCACACTCAGCTCAGTACCCCGATCTCAGACAACTAGCCAAAATTCACTAGTGTATGCGTGTGCACATGTCCAAGGTTTATGTTTACTAGCATGTACTGTTCTGTACTGTGGTCTGGGGTGCGTGAGAGCTAGTGATTGCGTGAGAGCTAGTGGTGAAATGTTTGTTTGACATACTGTATTCTAGGCAAAAGTGACATCATTAGTGCGGATTTTGAATTCTAACTAACTCTTTTGTTTACCAAAACAGTCAAATGTATCTTAACATGTCAAAACTTCCCTAAACTAGATGAGTACATTTTGCAGTACAATTCAATTTTTTTTGGGGGGAGGGGAATCCAGAAGACCGCAGAGGTTGCAGCTCAAAGTGTTTACTGGACCAGAATTCTTTTGCAGGACAAAAGAAAAAAAATACCTGTCCCCCACAGTTTAACACTTGAACTATTTTAATTTGAACAAGCACAGAATGAGTATTTATTTCATTTGCATTATATGTAAAACATTTGTATTATATCAACACTCAACAGAATTGAAAGATATCAGACTGAAAGTCAACATTTGAACAAAAAACATGAGACCGCCGGACTTGTCCAGTCATGAGTTTACTGGCCCGATGCTATAACCACTGGCCTCGGGCCTGCGGTCCAGTGTAAATTTTTTAGAGTCCAAATCTATGACCCTATCTTTAAAAGAGCTGAGTTTGATGCCAACAACTTACAATCAGTAAAGACGTAAGTAGGTTGAGCAGTAACCCCTATCGCATTACGTGATCGATGTTTGCACGCACGCACACAGATTCATTAGTGTCATATTAGTATCACAACGTGACATCCCCTGTCCCCTTTTGGTGCATCAATCAGACGTGTTGAATGGGTAACGCCTAAAAACAAAGTACAACATACTAAACTCATGCTGGATCTTAACCCACCAGATGAATGTGAGCGTGCACGGTTATTACAAAGTGGTTTAAAGGGAGGGTATACGTTTGGTAATTATACTCCAAAAATTAATGACCGTAAAAACTTACTGGGTAAGAAGCACTGCAGCTGTTGATAATGTATAACATTTTGAGAAACATTTCCCTTCAGAGGAATGTGGTTTTATAGAGAGTGATTCAAAAACATTTCAATCTGAGAAACCTTTCTGCATGAAACTTTCTTGGATTGTGTATTCCAATTGGAGATTGTTCTTCCTGCATGTACATAACCGCTCCAGATTTTCGGCGATATCTCAAAAAATGCTACCACCTTTTGAAATGAAATTTTCACAGGTTGGTTTTATTGTTTATATCTACATTTATATAGGGTTAAGTCAATCGAACGGTTCCAAGAATCAAAAGTATGCTTTGCCTTTTAAGGGTTAAGAATCAATGTATATTGAGTTTGCAGTAACACCAGGTATATATATCTACCTTGCTGTGTACATCTGTTCTTTGAGAACTTGTCTTGCCGTTAAATCTTCTGCCGTGGAGTAGATTTCGGAATTCCGGAGACTACTTAGTTCTGAAAAGAACTGCCTACCTGGGGAGGTAGGAAATCGGCCGGGACTTCTATTTTTAATCGGCCGGGATAAAGATCACTGTTAACAACAATCACCATTTGGAAATAGGCTAATCAAGTTGATATAAGTTTAACAGATGTTGATGTATGTTGTTTTTATATCCTCGATAAAGAAAATTCAACAAATTAAAGGAAACTTTAGGTGAAACTGTCGACACAGCACCTTCTTAAAGACAAGCAAATTACAACAAACCTTCCCCCAGGCCATTAAATTATGCAACAGATATTGCAGTTTTTATTTAATTTGGGTTGGAAGCCTATGAAGAACAATTGTAATGAGAAAATAATGACTATATCAGCATCACATATTTGCACAATTATTGCTTCACCCCCAACTTTACAAACAAAATCAACGCAAATTGAACTGCAAAATAACATGGGAACTGTTGACAACCCAGTGGTACACTGAATTTTATTCATAGATACCTGGGACAGTTTATCCATTCTGATTGGTCGAGAAGGAGATCATGTTGCCATGTTTAAATGTGCGATATAAACAGGGTGAGGAGTGTTTAAACATTGCCTGAGGAGATTGAGTCAAAAGAGGGTGCTATCAGATGGTTGCACAGATCGCACAAATGTCACGTCCCAATTTAAGCTGGTAGATCGCATATTTGGCTTGCGCAAGTACTAAACTTGCGTGCGATATTTTGAAAGTTAAGCGCGCAAGTTTGAACTTTGCCCGATGAGCTACTGAGTGTTCATCATGGATAGAAATTCAATGCAGAGTCAAGGCGAGCTGAGGCTTAACTGTCAGGTTTTTTGTCACCGTATTAAAGGTTTTTTGATGTTTTTAATGGAAAGGTATTTATGAATGGGATTAAAAGAGTGGTGACTTGTCGTCTTAAACGGGCCGTTTAAAACCTTGCAGGGTCGTGGCCGTGTGATAAAGGACCTCACCTTTGGCTCTTTAATGTACTGCACGTCCAGGACCCTGCTGGTTTTAAATGGCCCTTCAAGACCTCGTTGTGACTCTTTAATTCCCTTTATATTAAAGGCTGAGCGTGAAAAAAGCTTTGTGCCACTCCACCCCCACCATCTAACTTAAAAACCCATCATATGAACTTTTTTTTGTCTCAGTTGTAAATTATTTCTGTCTTCTTTCCCTTTTGATATTTAGCACATTAAAACAACCTTTTGTTTGCAAACTTTCTCATACCAAATTCATTTGGCTCATCTTTAGATTCAAGATGTGGGTAGATGAATGTTCCGAGTTATTTGGCGGCATGGATATCGTAGCAGTTGAGGCAATACATGGAAAGGATAACAAAGACTACATCATTGAGGTGCGTAACTGACAACTTTGAAACTCGGAAAAGAGTTATTCTCCTTCTGTATGAAATGCGTAGTGATTTCAAAGTCAACTCACAGAAATACGAGATCACGACAATGAAATTAAGCAAAAAATCAAGACCAAGGCCTTTTTCACATATTTCTGGGATTTTTAACCCAATTTTTTAACCCAATGTTCATTTCACACATAAAGCAATTTTCATCGGGGAAAATAAACACTCCAGTATGCTAACCCCTGGGGATACCACGCTCAACCCAAGCAGGGGGAGATATTCCATGGAAAATGGCCTGGGCGTTTGCCAGGGCTGGTAGCTCAAGTGTGAAAAGCTCAACAAAATTAGTCCTTGACTTTCCCAGGAACTTTTGTTAGTGTGAAAGGGGCTCTACAGGTCTAACAGACAGTGGCGTATTACCAGAGGCCCACTCCCCCCTCACCTTCCCCCTCCCCCCACTCAGCCTTCTTGCCCCCCCCCCACTCAGCCTTCTTGCCCCCCCCCACTCAGCCTTCTTGCCCCTCCCCCCACTCAGCCTTCTTGCCCCCTTCCCCCATGACACAACACGCCACTTAATAATAGCAAGTCCTTAATAGCAAGAAAAAACTGAAGGACATTCTTTTAAATAATTACGTTTAGTTTTCAACACATCCATAATTTTGTGATGTTCTTTCATCTGCTTCATGCTTCATTGCCCCCACTTTTAAACTGGAATTGTGTTTATTAATAATCTACCACTCACTATTTTCTTATTACATGATCCCAATATACCAGTTTCATTGCATCTTGCTATTTGTGCTTTAGGGGAGATGTTAATATCTTATTTTTCTTGTTGTTCACTGTCTTTTGTTCATTGATATTTGTACTCATTTCTCATTTCTGAATATTAAAATGGGTGTCTGCATTGTTTGTACTCTGGGTTTAGACCTAACCTTAAGCAAAAATAATTTAGATAAGGGCAATTACACTCAACGAGCTTTGCTTTTTGTAAATCTCCTCCACATCTTTGCTGATTTTAAGTTCATACTGTAGGCCTAGTCCTATTTACTTGATAACAGATTTTAATTGATTTGTATGAGTGTACCTTTATGCATTGATGTAGAAATTAAGTAATTGATTGAGTAATTGCTTGATTGATTGATTGATTGATTGCTTGATTGATTGATTGATTGATTGATTGACTTATTGACTGATTGATTTATTGAATGATTGAATGAATTATTGATTGATTGAATGAATTTTTGATTGATTGATTGATTGATTTTCAATCACATGCCAACTTGTGTGTGTTTATTTATTTCTTCTCTCAGCATGTAAACATTTCCATTTGATTGTCTCCAGGTGAATGACTCATCAATGTCACTGCTTGGAGAGAACCCAGAGGACGATCGCAAGCAGATTGCAGATATTGTGATTCAAAAGATGCATGCCACACACTTGGCAAACTCCATGAGGTAAAGGGAGAGACAGTTTTGTAGTACTCGTATTCGGTACTCGTACTCAAATAATACTCGAGTACCGTTTTGATGGTACTTGTACTCAAATAATACTCAACTACCGTTTTGATGGTACTCAAACTCAAATAATACTCAACTACCGTTTTGATGGTACTTGTACTCAAATAATACTTGACTACCGTTCTGATGGTACTCAAACTCAAATAATACTCAACTACCGTTTTGATGGTACTTGTACTCAAATAATACTTGACTACCCTTTTGATGGTACTTGTACTCAAATAATACTTGACTACCGTTTTGATGGTACTCAAACTCAAATAATACTCGACTACTGTTTTGATGGTACTCGCACTCAAATAATACTCGACTACCGTTTTGATGGTACTTGTACTCAAATAATACTCCACTACCGTTTTGATGGTACTTGTACTCAAATAATACTTGACTACCGTTCTAATGGTACTTGTACTCAAATAATACTTGACTACCGTTTTGATGGTACTTGTACTCAAAGAATACTTGACTACCGTTCCGATGGTACTTGTACTCAAATAATACTTGACTACCGTTTTGATGGTACTCAAACTCAAATAATACTTGACTACCGTTTTGATGGTACTCAAACTCAAATAATACTTGACTACCATTCTGATGGTACTTGTACTCAAATAATACTCGACTACCGTTTTGATGGTACTTGTACTCAAATAATACTTGACTACCGTTCTGATAGTACTTGTACTCAAATAATACTTGACTACCGTTCTGATAGTACTTGTACTCAAATAATACTTGACTACCGTTCTGATGGTACTTGTACTCAAATAATACTTGACTACCGTTTCGATGGTACTTGTACTCAAATAATACTTGACTACCGTTTTGATGGTACTTGTACTCAAATAATACTTGACTACCGTTCTGATAGTACTTGTACTCAAATAATACTTGACTACCGTTTGATGGTACTTGTACTCAAATAATACTTGACTACCGTTCTGATAGTACTTGTACTCAAATAAGACTTGACTACCGTTCTGATGGTACTTGTACTCAAATAATACTTGACTACCGTTCCGATGGTACTTGTACTCAAATAATACTTGACTACCGTTTTGATGGTACTCAAACTCAAATAATACTTGACTACCGTTTTGATGGTACTCAAACTCAAATAATACTTGACTACCGTTCTGATGGTACTTGTACTCAAATAATACTCGACTACCGTTTTGATGGTACTCAAACTCAAATAATACTCAACTACCGTTTTGATGGTACTTGTACTCAAATAATACTTGACTACCGTTCTGATAGTACTTGTACTCAAATAACACTTGACTACCGTTTTGATGGTACTCAAATTCAAATAATACTCAACTACCGTTTTGATGGTACTTGTACTCAAATAATACTTGACTACCGTTCTGATGGTACTTGTACTCAAATAATACTTGACTACCATTCTGATGGTACTTGTACTCAAATAATACTTGACTACCGTTCTGATGGTACTTGTACTCAAATAATACTTGACTACCGTTTTGATGGTACTCAAACTCAAATAATACTTGACTACCGTTCTGATGGTACTCAAACTCAAATAATACTTGACTACCATTCTGATGGTACTTGTACTCAAATAATACTTGACTACCGTTTTGATGGTACTTGTACTCAAATAATACTCAACTACCGTTTTGATGGTACTTGTACTCAAATAATACTTGACTACCGTTTTGATGGTACTTGTACTCAAATAATACTTGACTACCGTTTTGATGGTACTCGTACTTGTACTCGGCTAGAAAAATACTCATACTCAAAGTTCATACTCATACTCGACTGAAAAATAATCTCTACTCAAATGCGTATACTTGACTGAAAATGTAATCGGACGCCACTTTTAGGTACTTATGGTCAAAATATCACTTTCCTTTTGGTTTCCCTTGAGTGATTGATTGATTATTTAATTGATTGATTAATGCAAAGAATAGAGGAATAATGCTCTGGAAAAAAGCAAAACTGAAGTTGTCTATGAAACAGTAAATGTTTCGATACCTCATTTTGCAGTATTTTTTATAAAGTACTTGGTACTTGGCTGTTGTGGTACACGGATATCACAGTACTTGGTGCTCAGACACTTGTACTTGTACTCGATCAATGGCACAATTAGTACTTGTACTCGAGTACTACTTTGGCCACCCTAGTACTCGGCAACACTTGATTTTTGACTGAAAAGCACTTGACTGGGAAGGGAGTTGGTCACGGCCCAATTTCATGGCTATGCTTACCAGAAGCCGGTAATTGTTGCTTACGGAAGCATACAAATCTGTGCTTAACGTAAGCTTATTTCACAGACTAGCAAGGATTTTTGGGTTGTGCGCATGCGTACATTACATTATTATGCATTCTTTGCCTTAACACACCTAGCATAGAAATTTGGTGCTTAAAACCGTAAGCGGAGAATGGTGACCACAAGTGCAGATTTCCACGGTAAGCAGAGCCATGGAATCGGGCCCGGGTAAGCCTTGCCACCAAGACCAATCCTGAGCGTTCTTTTGTGGCTTCTTTAATTTTCTCTTGAAGTTTGTTTTTGGGGGAAGAACCATTCATCTCCTGTGACAGTACTCTTCTGACTACTATGGAACAGCTCTCAAGAGAGGAAATATACTAACTCTTCATCCAGTTATCAAAATAAAACAGAAAACTGCCCAAAGTTTTGGGGCCTGAGGGGAAGAAAACTACGCAGAAAGAAGAGGAAGATCCTGCCATGAGCTATATATCCAATAACCAAATACAGCTTTTGACTGTTCCATTTCACCTCCTTGATCTGACCCCCTCAATTAGGGTTGTCCGAGTATTAAAGTCTCAAAGGAAGCTGGGTATGGGTCGCTCGAAGCGGTACTTCATTTCTAGAGGTTCTTGTGAAATTGTTCCAGTCTCCATGATACTCCCCCTAGGAGGTTTCTATAATATATGCAAATTACAAAAATATGTCCAGAAAAGACTCATTCCTATTATGCCGAGTTTGAAGTACAGTGGCATTGATTTCGGTGCACTTTTTCACTCATTGTGGAGCAAAATGGCTCCCTAGGGTAATCAAACTTTTGATGGACAACTGCCCACTGGCCAATTTCTCTATCATCTTCCATCAGAAAGACATCATGGCACAGAATAATAAACTTTGGGCAAGTTTTATGGACAGTCATGATAAGTGCCCCCCTCCTTATGAATCCATTCATGTGTACAAAAAGATAAACAATTTGAGTGTCTAAAAATAACCTGTATTCAAAACAATGCTGTTGTTTTCAACAGCCCCCCCCCCCTGTCTGGGGTTGAGAAAACAATCCATGGCGGAAGTCCATCCTAACACAATTGCAGGCCTGTCAATTAAACACATCTGCGAAAAAAAAACCATTGTGGGGGAGGTGGGGTATTCCTCTTCTGAGATTTCATCTCACCTCTAACCTCGATTCCCATGAATCAAAGCAAGCTGTGGGCATGAGATAATAGAGCAGGTTTGTGCAACTATAGAATCATCTCTTGAGGTGTTTACCAATGGAGAGCCCAAGAGTTGAGGGTCCTTGTGGGACCTTACTAACCAGTCAATTCATCAAGGGTGGCATTGTCTCATCAATCATCGGGTTATTGTCACTAAATCTTGGCCGGGAGGGCAGTCTCTGTGTCTCATGGGAATCAGACAGGGGTGTGGCGAGGCACGGGGAGGGGGGGGGTGGCGTTTGTGTGGCGGTGAAGAGCTTGTAGCTTCAACTCAAAGTTCAACCTGATCACTTGTTCTGGCGGATGCGCTTAAAGCCCGTGTTTGTCAAGATAGTTTTGGGCTTTTGTTTAATCCTTGCCTTGGTGTTTTAGAGTTTAAAAAAATGTTCTTATACAGTTGCGTGGAATAAAATAGCACTAGCCTATTACGGATAGTTAATCTATCCAAAAGGTCTCGTGTAATAGAAATGCAAAATAGAATTTTTATGAAAATGTCATATCTCCAAACAAAATTTTGGGCAATCAGTCAGATGGCTGAAGTTTATATTTACCCAGACATTCCATTGTGTAGCATGCACAGGCATGCACCTATTGTGCTACGCTTTGTTTCTCCCATATAAAGTGGTTTAGAAGGTACTGGAAATCATGCTCTTAATGTCCCTTTGTCAAAGGGTTATTGAGTTATCCCCCGATTCCAGACCTTTTTCCTTCTTTTATACAAATGTGGCATACAAGAATGGACAGGCTGCCACCATTGTTTATCATTGTGTTAGGCTCAATGCAAGATAAGTCCGAGCATTCCGAGATTCCAGCATACCATGGCAGATTATTGGCCGTACCGTGGCGTACGGCCGTGGTTCTGCGATTCACGGTGTGTGCCTACTTCTCACAAGACAGCAACAAATCCCTGTGCTAATTATGAGATCCTTTGTTGCCTGTACTTTGTCAAGTCAGAGTTTCATCGTGGCAAGGATATTTTCAAAGGAAAACGATTACTCCAGATGCATTAAAAAGTTCTACAAAAAGTAATATCGCGATGGGCACAGATACCTTTTTTCGGAATACCGACGTGAAGTGGTTAAGCAGCCACCATGGGAATGGGTCCAGTTGTACACCAGACTTTAATTTGTCAATTTGATTCTTTAACTCTCATAGTCCACTTTAAATTGAGTCTCGAATCATGAAGGATAATTCAGAGCCTTGTCCCTTGAACGCTACGTCAAACCCTAAGGCTAGTTATTGTGCACGAGGACACAATACAAGCCAGGAGAAAAGTTTTGGTTTTTTAATTAGGTTTCAGGTTTCAGGTTTATTTCCTTACCATAAGGCAGTGCAATATAAGGAAAAAATACTTATCGGAACTTAATAATAGTATGGGGAGGTCAGACAAGAAGCCTAAACTTGTACAAGGTCTACCCTCTTCACAAAGAATACGAATAAACATATAGTTTACAATCATGAGTTTTCAAATTAAATAAGCAATAATTATTATATGCTATTGTAAATTAAATAATTTAATTTAATAAACTCATCACCTGATACATGTAGGTCAATAAATATAATTTTGCAAAAAATAACCATCTTTAACTGAAGGAGATTAGTAATTGTGTCACATGGCAATTTACGTAATAATTATCTAGAAGGCCTAGTTATCATTAACCATATTGAGAAGAAGTTTTTTTTAATTATATGTAGAGACAGTCAATGCAGTATATTCTGTAAGGTTAAAAGGTCTATGCTGATTGGAAATGGTCATGAGTGGTTAGTCTAGACATCGAAGTCCTCACTCTCTCTCGCTCTCTGTCTCTTTATCAAGACCATCTTCTTTAATTTTCAATGGTCCCACTCATCCATCAAACATCTGGTTAGAATTCAAAAATAATTGCAACTCTATGTTATGTTCTATTTTTCTATCAAATATTATCAGGTGCATACCTCAGATGTATTGGAAGAGTAGTGGCAAGATTTCCCGTCCCCGAGCTATAATCGGGGTGTCAGACAGTACACTTATTAGTTTGATTGGTGCGTTTGTTGCATCGGATGCCAGCCACATGTGGATCCCATTGCTCTAATCAATCAATTAAACTTGTGTCTGAAATACTTTCGGGATAGAACCTGCTCCCGAAATGACCATTTTGTCACAAAGTGGCAGTAGAACATTGACAGAGTCAAAGTGTTTCTCAATCCCAATAGTAGCTTAGATGTCCTTAATTAGACCAGATTGAGAAATCAGGAGGCCCTTGTTGGGCACCAGTATTTTGGAGGCCCTATGTACCAATGCTCCATAGGCCCTAGGCCCAGTGTTCTGTAGACCATTTTGTCACCAGTGTTTCATAGGTCCTATACTGGGCACCTGTGTTACCCAGTGGTCTGTAGGTCCTAATCACCAGTGTTTTACACGCCCTAGGCAGCAGTGTTCTGTAGGCCGTATGCACCAGTGCTTCGTAGGCCCTAGGCACCAATGTTCCAAGACCCTAGTCTTCAGTGTTCTGTAGGTCCTAGGCCCAAGGCACCAGTACATTACTGGGTCAGAGAAGAGTACATTCACTCTATTAATCCAGTTTTCAATAAACACATTACAGAACCAATCTGTAAAAGTTTCATCAAATTATGCAATCAGATTTTTGAGGAAGCACCAAAATAGCATCCTCTGATTTGTTAGGGATGCTGTACCCATTCATATTCATGCTTATTTTGATTCGGTAAGTCAAAAGTAAGAGTGAGTATTGGCCGGGACACTTTTCTCACATAGAACTATTTCAGATGGGGGGGGGGGGGCTATTTAATTTAGCGAACCAGTCATTTGTGCACTCGTTTTATCTCATTTGGGGGAGGGTGGCAAGAGGAGAGGCTAGAATTCTGAGGGGGGGGGGGGGCTGCGCCAATGCTGCATAGGACATGCTACTCATCTGGGCCCAATTTTATAGAGCTGTGTAATCGCAAAAAGTAGCTGAAATTGGGCCCAGGTAGGTAGGGGAGTGACTCTGTTGTAACCAAGGTTTTTAGCTGTAAGTCTTTACAAAGTTTAATTGCAATTCACTAAGTTTAAAGAAATTTTTTATACTAAAATAAGGCAGTTTGCGATTAATTTTGAAGACACAATGGACTTGAAACAAAAGGGCTTTGAATCTTGGAGCTATCTGAAGAGATTATAAGTTTTAAGTAGGTTTGAGAAACTTTTGCATGGTGGAGGTAAATCCAATAAACCTTTCCCAATTGCGTGTCGTGGCCAAGTGGTTTAGTGCATCAGACTCAAGTTCTGGTGGCTAAGTCATCAGGATGTGGGTTTGAATCCCGGTCATGACACAATTATGTCCTTGAGCAAAACAATTAACTGTACCTGCTTCTCTTCACCAAGGGGTTAATGGGTACCTGTGAGGGCAGAGATGGTTCTTGTGATTGATTTAGCTACGTATTTGACAGCACAGGCTGTATACTCCCAAGGGAGCTGAGATGGTTTAAGGAGTGAAATATTTATTTATTTATTTATTTATTGATTCTGGTTGTGAAGCCAAGGCCTCTCAGAAAGCGAACTTAATCACTATACTAGCCAAGAACCCAGTGGAGAGAAAACAATGAAGGAAGTTTCAGTTTTAGGTGTGCGAGGAAAACCCCCAGAGAAATATTCCAGGGAAAACCCACGCAATCAGGCAGGGACTGAAAAACCCAATCCACGTAGTACCCCGGTGTGATTTGAACTGGGGTCTCCAGAGGTGGAAGGCGAGGCAAGATACCACTACACCAACCTGACTGCCCGACTACCTGACTACCTGACTACCACTACACCAACCTGACTGCCCAAATAAATGGCCCATTGACCAGGGGTAATGTTGCCGCACCATGAGCAGCACTAGTGATGGATTTGAGCACTGTATAAGAAGCCACTATTGTTGCTATTATTCCCATGAAATATGTGGCCCAATCGGTCGAATTGAGGTGTATATCGACCCCTTAATAAAATTGTGCATACCGTGTTAACAAGTAACTCACTGGTTTTCCAGCAATACCATTATTATTTCCGTAGCTTATTCCAGTCCGAAGTTATCGGGAAATGAAGAAAGTCTACAAGACAAGGCCACTTCCATTTTTTTACGACATGTTTGTTTAGATACTCGTGTTTAATTAACTTTGAAGAGAATTAATTGCGTACAAACATGCTCAAGAAAATGTATTTTTTGTGGATTTATTCATCTTTTCAATTAAAGGTAAGACCACACAAGACAGATCATTTTTATTTAACCTATTACCACCGAAATCGCGGAATCGTTTTTTGTAGTGTTTTTTCATGATTTTCTAATGTGACCAACTTTGGTATGGCGAATTACACGCAACACGTCCTGTCTGACACATTCCTCATTTCGACCGATCAGGTCACATATGTCAGTTGCACGTCACGCGTGTGCACTATATAACATTACTGGTTGGCAAAATGAGGGAACTTTTTTTGTGGGGCTGATGGTGGCTTGACGCATACGTGCGCCTTTGTGCATTTGCCTAGTGCACAACTCTATGGCATTTGCCAACCAAAAGTGTCTGCACCCACATGTGTGAATGTAATTAGCATATATTTCATGGGAAAAGCTAATTAAGATTTGCGGTACGACCATTCACAGGAAAACAAATCTGTTATGATCTGCGGAGGTTCGAAAAAGAACAGTTGTTTTAGAACTTGACATTTTGATCAGTGTGCTCTGATTGTTTTCTTACATGTTTTGAACTATTATGTTTTTTATGTTGATTTATTGAATATGAATCATTTTCCTGGATCAACTTGACTTTCATGAAGGGGATCAATACACTAGGTGCATGAATTCATTTTACCAACATTACTTTGAGCTGATTTTTTTTCTTCTTTTCTGATTGACAATAACATTTCCTTCATAGCTCTCTTTCAAAGGCACACCCTTCCGCTTTCTCAACTCAAACTTTGTGATAGCCTAATAGTCAAGGCGCTCACGGCTTCCCGGATTGTATGCAACACGAACAGCGCCACTACTGCTAACACAAAAAGAAGACAAGTGCAAACGGCGTTTACCATCCAGGAAGCCGTGAGTGCCTTGACTAAAGGCTAACTTTGTGATTGTACTGTTTCACTTTAGAGTGTGTTGATGGTTGACTATTTTGTTCGGTTAGCTTTTACGAGTATGCCGAAAGATGTTAGCACTTTCCCCAATATCCCAAAGTAAAACTTGGGTGGACTGTGGAAAAGAATCAAGTCTGCCATAGCAAACATAAGTCCAAACAAAAGTACAAACACAAGTGTATCGTACATCTTTAGTTTTTACAGGGTAAACACAACCCAATCCTCACCCGTGTTTAACAAGGAATGTCCTTCCTAATCCCGCACAGGATTCACTCATTATAAAGTTGGCACTATGTCCTCAGCCGCAACTATTTCAGAGCTGAGGATTGGATTTGTTGATGTGTTGGGATCCTAGGGTACTTTCATGACTTTATCAGTGATCATTTTTTATTATTTTGTGGCGTGTCGAGGCCGAGCGGTCAAGCGCATCGGACTCAAGCTCTGGTGTCTCTGATCAGTCGGTTTTGGTCCCGGTCTTCACACTTCAATTGTGTCCTTAAGCAGTGGCATAACTAAGGGAAGGGGGTGGGGGGGCACAAGCCCCTCCAAATCGATGGCCGTGATTAAAAGTTACCGGAGCAAAATGTTACATTTTATAAGCTTTAATATGATAATTGCAATATTTTTAACCCTATTTATCCATTTACACGCAGAAGTGCCTCCCTAAAAAAAATGGTGCACACCCTCGTGCCCCCCCCCCTAAAATTTTACCCTAGTTCCGGCGCTGTCCTTTTAAACAAGACACTGAATCATTATTGCTTCGTCCTTTGGATGGAGCGTAAAGCTGTAGGTCCGTGTGTTGTGTAATGCACGCAAAAGAACCCAGTAAACTTGTCGGTAAGAGAAGGGGTTTGCCCTGGCGTTTTCTGGTATGGTTGGCTGCAGATTGCACCACAGCACCTTGTAAACCATTACATTGTGCTGCTTACATAAATAGGTTATACAATTCGAGCTAGCTCCACATGCTTTGTAAAAAAAAATAAATAAGCGCTTTGATATGCCCTTGTGTGATTATGCGCTCAATAAGAACTGTGTATTATTTATTATTAGTTTTTATTTTGAACACTCATGCCTAATTAAGGGAAATACCAAGGGTTGTGCAAGATTGTCCAATCTAAAAAGATTGTCCAACTTTGCAACGTAACATCTTAACCCAAATTAGACTACACTCTAAAGACTTGTGGGGGCAGAAAACTTTGTGGTGTTGGTCAAGGGTTGCATTATTGAGAACCATTTATACTGTCGTTGGCAGATGGGGGTTCTTTTTTGGGAGATTAATAAAGTGTCTTATGTCTATGTCTTATGATGACTCAAATAAGGGTAGAAGTTTTCCCCGAGTTTGAATAGATGGATTGCAATACGCGTCATTGGCCACCATCTTTGATGAATTGTGCATGCGTGAAGAGCTATCATTGGCTGAGAGTCGTGCGTAGCGCGTACACGCGTGCATTTTTCCATCGTTTTACATCAAAGAGAGGTGGTCACAGACGCGTAGTGCAACCCATCTATAGTATTAAGTTACAAACACCTTGTGTATATATTAGAATTGTAACTAAGTATGCAAGAGCAGATTGATGGTTCGCTTGTCCTCGGTGATCAATAGATTTATAACGGGTGTGTAATGATGGTGAAGTAACTTTCTGCAACTTTAATACATTACAATGGTACTCTTAAGCTCTTTACACAATTTAGCTTGCACGACACAATGCTATAGTTATAGTGTTGTATGCTGGGGCAACGGCGCAACGTTGAGGCATCCCAATTCAGAATGTTTAGGCCACCAGTTATGTTTAGATCACTAATATATTTATTGTAAAAGATTCATATATATCTTCTTCTTTTTTACAGATTATATTTTTTTATAAAAAGTATGTTATTATTAATTAATATTGTTTCTTCTGAACGAGTTGTCTAACACAATTTTTGGTGTATGCAAGTTAGGGCTAGGGCTACTAACATAGTTCAAGGACCTTATGTAGCTGTTTCATGTGCCTTATGCACGTATTATTTGTATTAAATTTAGCATTAAAAGGGTCTTAAAAATTCTTAAATTTGACTTTTTTAAACGTGCAGATATCCTGTAAATGTCCATTATGAATAAATCGACTTGATATTTTTCTATTTACAGTAAAACTCCATCCGGCTCCAGTTTATTGGGTCCACCAGTTGCCTCCAACAGCCATAGCCCCCAGAAGTCGGGCTCCCAGACTCCCAGCACACCCAAGAGCACAACCCCTACATCCACTCCACAGAGAAGCCAGTCTGCAACTCCGACGAAAGGGACGGCACCGGGTGCCACTGGCAACAGGAATACCACCCTTGCCAACGAAAGTCACGCCCACGGAAGAGGAAGATACGTTTAAGAACCTCAAGAAGACATTTGCCAACATCTTTGGAGATCTTTGAATTGGGTTGCGCCAGGAGTTAGAAACAGACACAAATGGGCAAGTCATGTAAAATGAGTAAAAAGCTTCCTGGGTTACTTCTTGTGTTACACGTTTTTGCATTGTGTAAATCAGTTTCCATGTACTGACTAAATGCAACCAGTACTTTATCTTTCATTAGGACAAAAAAAAGGATTGCTAAGGGGATTTGGAGAGGAGGGGGGGGCAAGGCCTTTGTATTTTTGTTTTCAAGGGACTAGGAGAAAGTATGTAGTGCTAATAACACACATAGTGTATGGTTAAAGAACAAAGTAGTATAATACAATTTAGCAGTTTCAATGTGAAAGCTCACTGATTAAGTTCATACCGGTACCAACTCGAAAGTCACAACATCTTTATTTGAAGTCATCCTTGCTTATTTTGTTTGCCGCAATCAAAATGAATTTATCCTGAAGCTAACTTGAATCCTTGATTCTGATTGGTTGATAAAAATTTACCCTTTTTGCACGGTTCATATCACACCCTCCGTAACTTGCGCTGTTCTAACTCCAGGATTTGCACTTTTTCAAGTTGTGCATCAAGTTTGCTTGGAATATGGAAAAATTAGCGCGTCTGTGTCACATATCCAATTCGACCAGCGGCCTCGTTGGATATGGGATGCAGAAGTGCTAGATTTGTTCCCACTTGCACTTGTGTGATAACTAATAGTGCAACTAATAGTGCAAACAAAATAATGTTTTTTGTTGTTGTCACTAAGAAAACAGGGTCACTTAATCCGATGAAGTTTTTACAGATTGGTTGGATAGCTTGATTGTTGGAAACTAAAAGCATCAATACATATGTCAAAACAACCATTAATGTGAATACCTTTAAGTAGCGATCCTATGAAGAATACCATAAATTGAGACTAAGATAATACCCAAAAGGGAAAGAGCAACAGGTGGTTTGTATTCAAATTACTTCCTGCATAATCAGCAGAGATCATCTGAAGGTGATTTGGATATATGCAAAGAGTTGTTTCACAATTATTTGAAATTATTATTGTTTTTTTGCGTTTTCTTTTTTTTTAACTGAGAGATCTGTCCTCTGTAATAAAGTTAACGTTCACGAGTGCAATAAACCATTTTAACACTTTTGTCAAAATGAAAGTATTTTAACTGAAAACAATATATACAAATATATATCTCATGAGTTGAACTACTAGTGTTTGTAATTATGGAATATGTTGGTGTACAAATCTAGCTTATGTGTTTATCCAGTAAATTGAGTTTCAAGTTTAGAATTACACAAATGCTGTTTCTTAAAAATGTTTCAACACTTCAGTTGTTTATCTTATATACATATATATACATAATTCCTGTTCAGTACTTGTATGTGAAATAGCACAGTTATTTATGACATTGATAATTAACATTATTAAGTTTTCCAAAAATGAAAAAAATGTGCTATTAAATCCTATGTGCATGTAAATACACTGTACTAAAAAATCTTGAAATGTTTTTTCTTTCCGCCCCGATTTTTCACAAGTTGAAACTAGGTCATGTTGTGGTAATTTATGTAAATGGTTTCTTCCAACTCCAATTATTTATTTATCGAGATATGCTTAAGAAGTTAATGTTTTGAAGAAGTCGTTGAGTTAACTTGGGCAGTGATTTGTTTCAATTTGGTATAAATAACTACCTTGAAAATGTGGTAAGTAAAATCACATGCGTTTAATTGTTGAAATTCATCGAAATTCATTTCCTGATCTATGTAAAATCTATGTTAACAGGTAGTTGTGTCTGAACCCAAATACCAAACTGTAGACTTAACATCATTAAGGTTTCATAAGTTCATCAAATGTAAAATGGGAAAACGATGTCCGTTTTGTCCGACTAACTTTACCCCAATCTGTTTATTTGTCGAAGAGTTCACATCTTATTGCCACTGTTGAATGATTCATTAGATACAATTGGCGATTAAAGTCACATGACTCATAGTGGGTATACAATGTAAACAGACCATGGAGGTAGACGACAAAAAACAAGTAAGTGCGCATGGGAAAAGCATGGCTGCTGCTTCCCACCTGACGGCAGAAGCACTCAGAAGCAGCCATGCTTTTCCATGTATACTGTGCGTTGCTTGCTTGGCTTGTTTGCATTGTACACCCACTATGAGTCACAAAACTCCAGCCACCAATTGTCTCTGTTGTGGCCTCATGTGATTTGTATTCATTTTCATATCAAAGAAGGTGATATGTCTACTTTTTGGGGGGAATGACAAAATAATCATCCAACCCAAGTAGTCTGTTATGAATTTTGTTTTTCTGCAGCACTCATAAAACACTAAGCTAAAACAAAACAATATTAAGATAATAATGCACTACAATAATATAAAGCATCTTTTTAAAGGATGGAACCAATTGTATGCAAAATTCCGTCTGTTGTTATGATGAAGTTCTGTAAGACCTGTGTGGCTATAATGGGTCTGATAATGATATAATGATAATATTAGGGTCTTGTAAAGCGCATGTATCTAACATGAGGTGCTCAAGGCGCTAGAATATTACCAAGGAAAGTTCTCAACTCCCTTGGGAGTATACAACCTCGGCGGCCTGTTAGGCGCTCAGGGGTTTAGTCAAACACGGTATCACCTCAGCCCTTGACCACAGGTCCCCAATTATACTCCTGGGTCAAGAGAAGCAAATTATGATTGAGGTGTCTTGCTCAAGGACACAAGTGCATTGGGTGACCAGACAGATTCGAACCCACATCCTGACGTGGCAGCCACCAGAACTCGAGTCCAGTGCGCAAGACCGCTATGCCACAACAATTCACAGGGTCTGGTCCCTGATGGGGGTCTTACTTGCAACTGAATGTGCAAACTTCAGCACACAGACTCTGATGATTTTTAAGGGCACTGACCAATTCTGGTAATACTCTATGGACATGAGGCGCAAGTTGTTGGAACTACTGCTCCAGACAGAGACTACTTGCAATAAGTGCTCGATTATTTTACTCTCTGGAGCAAGCATGACGGTTTGATCAAGGACCAATGGTTAACTAGTGATTGGTTTGTGACGTTTCTAGCGCATGCGTACTGATGTTGAAGTGCGAATGACTTTAGTCTAAACTATTTGTCATGTCAATGCGACCGTGAGAAAATGGCGGTGGCCAGTTTATTTATGTTTTGGGATGAGTTCATAGATGAAAGCGAGGTGATAATTGCTCAGTATATCAGCGTCAAATGCAAAGTAATTTATGGAGAGACAAATGACAGTAGCTACATTATTTTAAATAAAGACAAAGTAACGGGGAAAAAAGGAATGTTCTTAAATGATTGTTCACTGCTGCTGAATATTTACTTACAATTGTTACATCTTTTGTTTTTTTACTCCATTTTTCTGATAACTGGTCCTCTTTGTACCTGTGCTATTAAAAACGAATGTTGGTAACCAGTGATGCGACCAGCCTTGATAGGCTGGTTGCGAATCGTCAACTATAGACCAGTCCAACCATCGTTGACTGGCATGCGTTTCTTTTTCATTAATTCTGGTTGTGAAGTCAAGGACTCTCGGAAAAGCGAAATTAATCACTGTATGTACTAGCCAAGAACCGCATGGACAAAAGATGAAGAAGGAATTTTCAGTTTTAGATGTGGGAGAAAAAAACCCAGAGAATTATTCCAGGGAAAACCCACGCCATCAGGTAGGGACTGAAAAACCCAATCCACATAGTGGGATTCAAACCGAAGTGGAAGGCGAGGAAAGATACCACTACGCCAACCCGACTGCTTGTTTGATCAGAGTTGGTCAAACTATTGTTAACTATGGTCGTTGATCGCACATGTAGTTTTTGCGACACTTCTCCGAAGAAAATGCATCATCTAAACACGGGATGGCTTGCATCACTCATAGTTTATTAACGGTGTTCATGTATTAACAAAGCAATACCATATAAATATATATGTAAAATAATTATAACAATGTTTGTAAAATGTAATTACTGGTTGTTAGAAGATATGCAAAGTGTAACATGTGTTTGTGATTCCCTAATGGGTAGAAAATGAATTCTTTTGATAGTACACAGAGTGTAAAATGAGTTGAAACTGACAGTAAAATCCTTCCTGCCATACCTGTAGAGAAACAATATTAGTTTTAATAATGCAATATTTATTTCACAGAATCCAACCCACGAAGGTCATGTCCGCAGATCTCAATTTATAAAGCCCTGTGATGAAATCCATAAATAAAACACACCATTCTACATTGGACATGGATATTATCATTTGGCCTTTTCAAATCTTTACTTTAGCCTCATGGCATATAGGCATGGCGATTGAGCAGTTTTAAAAAAACTTTTTAGCACATTATATCAAAATGATTGATAAAGTGTGAATGAATCCAGACAACTTAAGCCAGGATTTAGAAGAGTGTCACTCCAGGGTTGAGAGTCACTGCTGATAAAAAGGAACTCTTAGTACAAGCCGTTTACCCGCAAGAGGACATACCTTTACTAGTTCAAATCTTTGGGTTGACTGCAATTGATGTGGACATGACCTTCACTTAGACATTTTTGAGGTGAGTGGAAGTCAGTCAAATCTTGCGACCATTTGCAGCCGCTGTGGGCATTTTGCTGAAGCCATTTGCCACTGTGCTATGGTCTTAAGGGTTTAAGCAATCATTGATAATTTAGTCACATCCACAGCCAAAGCTAATATCTTTGTTTCAGAGATGTCCCAGTGTAGTGATAGTGAGTTACTTTACAGGAATCTTTACACCAACCACCTCACCATCCCCAAAACCATGGTGCAAGTACAATCATAAAATGTACACTGTAGATTTAGCCATTCAAGGCTGGGTATGCTTTTGGTAACTGTCAAAGACCAGTATCCTCGCTTGGTGTATCCCAACATATGCATAAAATTAAAAAAAACTGTGAAAATTTTGCCTCAATTGGTCATTGAAGTTGCAGAAATTAATGGAAAAAAACAAAGAACACCCTTGTTGCATAGAATTGTGTGCTTTCAGATGCCTGAGAAAGACTTCAGTTTCTCAGATCCATACTTTTTGTGAAAAATTACCTCTTTCTCTAAAACTACTATAATTCAAAGGTTGTCGCTTCTAACAATATGTTACAATATCAACAGCTCTCCAGTGCTCTTTACCAAGTCAGTTTTTATGGTCATTATTTTTTTGAGTAATTACCAAAGGTATACCCTGCCTTTAATGACAATCCATATCTTTGCTCCTGCATAAAGCTGTTCTATATGCAAATCAATTATTCATAACTGTATAATTGACGTTTCTTTTGACTTATGTAGAAGAACAAGTGATATGTTAATCACTCGAACTGCTTTGGACTCTATTGATGCAAAAGTACTACAGCGAAAGCCTTGTTTACTTTGTGAGCTATAAGATGAGTAATCTGTACGATTTTTTCTATATTACAAGATATTTTGTTCAACATTTAAACTTTGAGAGTATATGAACTGTTGTGAATGCAACTGGGGCTGGGACTATATACTTATTATACTTTGTTGTAGGGCTAAAGTATAAATTGTGTTTCTTAGGCCGGAAATCCATGTGTCTGTCATGTGTTGTGCGCTATGCGTAGTGCGCAGTGCGTGAAAATGAAAGTACAGGCCAAGCAACGCACACAATTCCATGTACCGGTATCCGTATTGCATACTGCATTATCCGTAAAAAGTAGTACGCAACAAAATCCTGCTGTCGAATGGACTTGTAAATCACACCATAACCGACATAGGTTCCAATTTACCATCCTTAAAAAAAAGAAAAATATCACTGAAACGCATGCTTTGCCTCACAACTTTCAATAAAAGTGTACACTGCCATATTGAAAAAGTCACATGACCCCTCTTGTGTCTACATAACGGAAGCATCGTTGTTGATCGATCGTTGGTGGCATGAGCATGGTTTTGTCGGGGTGACGCTTGTTCTGCGACATTCACTTGATTTCTCAGTTAAAGTGACTGGAGCGTCGATTTTCTGCTTGTTGCTGATGGTTCCGTCGCAGTGCAAGCAAATCGCAGGTCGACCTGCGGGTGGCTCAAGAGATTTGACTGAAAAATGTACACTTGACAGCCAGCGTGTAACAGTAAGGTGCAACATTGCTTGTTTTTTTTTCCCAAAACCATCCTAACCACCTATAAATGTTTAACGTACAGTTGTCTTGTTTTCCATCCGTTGATCTGAATGAAACCAGCCCAAGGCTGGAGGGAAATAGCTTGTTCTCTTTTTATCATGTGAAAATTTGTCATTTTGGATTTATTTTTTGAATTTGAGCCCTGACACATACCGTGTATATTATAATTTTTGCCAACAATTCTTGATTTTCAGAAAGAATGGATGAGGCTGTACTGTCCGAAATGTCTGGTTCATAGAAATGTGCTATCAGTTGAGGAGTCTATTTATTTATAAGTAACTTGTATGAAGATTTGAACAATAAATCATTTGATTTGACCCCACATGTTGTCTTCAGAGTTGCTCAATTTGGCATGTCGTGGCCGAGCGGTCAAGCGCACTGCACTCAAGCTCTGGTGTTTCTGTTCAGCAGAGTGTGGGTTCCAGTCGGGTCAGGTCTGTGACACTTACTGTGTCCTTAACCAAGACACTACCATTATTGCCTCGTCCTTCGGATGGGACGTAAAGCTGTAGGCCCCGTGTGTTGTGTAAATGCACGTAAAAGAACCCAGTTACACTTATCGCTAAGAGAAGGGGTTTGCCCCGGCGTTTCAGGCAGTGGCTGCCGAATGTGATGCAGCACCTTGTAAACACTTTAAAAGGTGCCACATAAATGGATCTCATCATTCAAACGCTTTTGAAAAACTGTCTTTAAAAAATAATAATAAGCGTTTGAGACAGCCGTAGAGGAACTTGTGTAAATATAATAGATACAGAACAACAACAAAACACCAAATCATTATAGAAGCTTTATATTCATGACAACGAATGTATCTTTCCACTTCAACATTTTCTGAAATACAAATCTTGCTGCCAAAATAGTAATGTGAGTAGATTTGATAATTGCTACCTTTCCAGCTTGCCACGTGATAACTTAGGCATAAAACAATGTGTATATTTGTGCATCCATGGAGGAAGCTTGCACTAAAGTGGAGTGGTTGTGGTTGTGGTCACCAGACTCAAGCTGTGGTATTTCTGATCAGCAGAGTGTGGGTTCCGGTCTTGACACTTGTGTCCTTAAGCAAGACACTTTAAAAGTCATTATTACTTCGTCCTCCGGATGGGACTTTAAGCCGTAGGTCCCGTGTGTCGTGTAATGCACGTAAAAGAACCCAGTACACTTATCGTTAAGAGAAGGGGGTTTGCCCCAGTGTTTTCTGGTATGGTTTTGGCTGCAGAGTGCGCCACATCACCTTGTTAACCGCTACATGGTGCTATGTAAATATAGGGGTCTCATATTTTGAATATTGTGCTGGATACCTTGTTGAAAAAATATGGTGTTTTTTGACATGTGGGTCACTTAGTGAGAACAGCGAAGAATTAAAGACCTTAGAAATGCATGGCGTGCAGCAGACTTGCTAGTTGTTGTTTTTTTTACTGTCAGATATTGAAGACGTGTTCAGCACTGCTTCCAACCGAGGCATCTCAAGTCTCTCCTAGAAAAACATGTCCGAGCAAAGTAGAGAAACCGTTCTGTCATTTAGAAAAAGAATCCTCGATTGTTGCCTCCAGATCGGTAGCCACGTCTACCACCCAGAGGGTCTCGCCTGTTGGGAACACGCGGCAAAGGGTTGAGAAGGGGATCACGGCTGGGTGCTTGCTCTGGATACGGGACGATATCCGGCTGTCGTGAAAATGGGTCAATGGTTGGATCTCTTCTGATGGGGATGTTGTGAGGTTGGGCCAGGCCGGCGAAGGGATCCAAATCATAATTTCCACCCCTGCAGTAGAGAAAGAGCAAAGTACATTTTACAGAAGGGTGTCGTGGAGTGTCTTGGCCGAGTGGTCAAACGCACTGGGCGTAAGCTCCCGCGTTTCTGATTAACAGATTGTGGGCTTGAGTCCAGGTCTGGACACTTATGTCCTTAAGCGTGGACACTTGACCATTGTTGCTTCGTCCTTCGGATGGGACGAAAAGCCGTAGGTCCAGTGTGTTGTGTAATGCACAGTTACAGTTATTGCTAAAAAGAAGGGGTTTGCAGTGGCTGCTGAATGCGCTGCAGCATCTTGTAAACCCTTATAAGGTGCTACATAAATGGGTCTCATAATTCAAAAACTTCAACAAATAATAATAAGTGCTTAGAAGGCCTGTAGATAAAGCCATATATAAAAAAGCTACATGTAGTTATTAAATTTTAGATAGGAAAATCATATGGAACAACGGAAAGAATGTAGCACGATTATTACTGCACAAATGTTTTGTCAAAACAGGATGTTGAGTTATCATTAGAAAGGTTTTGTTACTCTTCTCGATGACTGTTTCGTCATTTTTTATCCAAAGAATTTGGCATGTCATGACCGAGTGGTCTAGTGCCCAGACTCGAGTTCTGACGACTAAGTCATCAGGGTGTGGGTTCAAATTGCGGTCGTGGCATTTGTGTCCTTGAGCAAGACACTTTCACCCAGGGGGGAAATGTGTACCTGCGAGGGCAGAGATGGTTCTTGTGACTGTGTTAGCTTGATGCACTACTTAATTGGTAGTAAAGGCTGCAAACTCCCCAGGGAGCTGAAATGGTTGAAGGAATGAAACAAATTGCCCAGTGACCTGGGTAATAATGTTCAAGCACCATGAGCATCAAAATTGGCGGATACCATAAATAAAAGTGACTTGTGTACTGCACAACATTATGCCTCGAGAAAGTTGCACCCAAAAAACTTGGCAGAAGTCTCCATCAATCATCACAGGTGCATTTCTCCAAATGAGCTGTGATGAAGGTGAACGAAGGGCTGCAGTCTGCAATCCTCATCAATAACTTTTTCGAGGGAAGGTGTAGCCACTTTCTCCCACCCCTAAGTTCGTCTGGTACCCCATTGGACTCACCTGTATCCTGGTGGGTAACCGGCATAGTTGGGAGGAGCGGTGGAAAGAACACCCCTGGTCTGACCGGTAACGATCGATCAGTCAAATTCCTCCTGTATCTCTCGAGATCCTTCTTATTCTTGTACTTCTGTTTGTAAAGCTATGAGAAAGATAAAGATGAAAGATTGAAAACGGCAAGACTTCAATAAAGTATGTGAAAGCACTATGGTTGAAAACCTCTTGTTGTCTAAGACACCCCTTCCTTCCAACTCCCCCCCCCCTTTGTCTCCTTCTTCATTGTTCATCCCTTGCTTTTTCTGTGTGCTTTCTGCCCGTCTCTCTTTTCATCTGTTCCCACTCGACTGCTTCTGTTACACTTGTATACCTGTTCATGAGTGTTGTGCTGTTCATTTAGCCTTCGAGAAAGGGGGCCAAAAAAAGTAAGGGCCACTATTTTTTTGCTTTCAGATTTGAATCTTGTAAAACTTTTACATTTAGTTTTGACGACATCATTAAAGAAAAACTGGTCTGAGTCAAATGTACAGCTTCTTGGAGACTCGAGAGTTTAAAAGAAGCTTCTCTGTCTGAGGTGACTGATTTTCAGATGACATGTTACCTCTTTCCAGTCGAGATTACTGTCCGAGTCCTTGCATCCAAATTCCCTGAGGAGGAGCTGTCTCCATAGCGACATATCGGCGGCCATGTTGTAGAAATGTTGACACACCTCGGCCATGCTAAGCAGACTAGTTGCATCTAGATAACTCAGAATCACAAGCTGAGTGACAAGACAAAATTCCAAACATTTCGTTACAAATGTTAAAATGTTTAGATTTTCTGTATTTATTTGTTCTGTATTTATTTATTTTAATGTTATTTTATTCTTTATTTATTATTTATTTTTTTTATTTATTTTTTTGGGGGGGGGGGGGTGTAAATGAGTAGACAGGTTACAGTCATAGCTATTTCTAATTGCTCTGTTATAAAATAGATATGGAGAGAACAGCAAACCACCTTGGAACATTTTCCTTGGTCAGCAACATTTAAGATTTACATTTGGACTCCGTAAAAGTAAAGTCTGTCTCGCGCCAATATGGCTTATCAGGGCGGTGTTTATATCCGGTTTCATTGGCATTAAGCGAACTGAGCATATTTCCATTCCCCCTGGACAGGATGCCAGTCTAATCGCAAGTTACTCCTAAATTGTCACCGGTACCCATTTGCTCTCCCGAGTGCAGAGGAGCATTATGATAGAGTGCCTTGCGAAAGGACACGACTGACCCGGCCAGGATTCGAACCCACATTCAGAACCTTCAGAACCCAACAGACAGACCCCATTAAGACTTAAGACATCTCGACTAGGAAAGGTCAAGTTTCATTTGTAATTTTCTTTTCTTCCGGAGCTCTCAGAAAACAGTGCCTTAGGGCCAAGTCCAAACTGATGCCCATGGCAGTTGCTGTGGCCGGATCACTGAAAAGGCCTATTCTTTAGCGTTGTCAAGGAAACGGAAATTTTAAACTAATGAATCAAGAGTTGTTGAGATACAGGTCAAGACAAATATTTGTGAAGGATATAAAGAGGATATTAATCCAGATTTATAGAAACACTTACCTGGACTTCAGGAACTAGACCCAGTAGACCATTCAAGGGAACAAGACCCAGCTCTGAAATTCGATTAACAAAAACTTGTTATTGAATTGATTGGTTGATAATAATAATAATTTGAGAGGCTAATCATCCTTACTGGCAGCTGAGAAGCTGAATTGCGGGAAAAAAAGGACACAACTACAACGTGGTCAAGCGGTGGCATGCAACAAGGGCACCTTTGGCAGCCAGATACATCCACCCACACACGACCACAGAGCATAGCCAGAGATCAAAAGTGTTTGATTTTTCTGGAGGGAGGAAAACCGTAGGGCCCCCAAGAAAAGAACCTTTTGGCATACGAGAGAGCCAACGCACAACTCTACTCACATCATGGCCCTGGTGGGGAATCGACCCAGGGTTACACCACCTAGTGAAATGAAGATAAATCCCGACCAGGGCTCGCATTTTACCTGATCTTATTGTCAGCAGCAGAGGATAGGCAACTGCATCTTTATAAAGCCTGGACACCTGGGGAAGATTGCTATACCGTGGCTGAGCATCATCTGATTATAAACGACATCCAAGAGTATGTTAGATTAACGAAGCAGAAAATCAAATGAACGAGTGAATTAAAAAACCTCCTTCAAATAATCCCTAGAAGATGTAATGAGAATAATACTAATAATTTGGGAAGCTAATAATCCTTACTCACAGCTGAGAAGCTGAATTGCGAAGGATGCGCTACAACGTGTTTGAGCCGCATGCAGGCAAGGGTGCCTTTGGCAGTCAGCCACATTGACCAATATATGACCACGGAGAACAGCCCGAGATTGAAAGTGTTTGGATTTCTCCGCAGGGAGGAAAACCCGGACGGCCCGGAGAAAATAACCCCTATAACCCCTTGTGGCATTGGAGAGAAGAACGCACAACTCTACTCACATATCGAATCGAACCAACGACCACTGTGGTGAGAGGCGAGACCTTGACACATAAGCCACCCTTGCCACCCGTTAAGAAGATGGTTTGTTATAATTTAAGAAGGCGGCCATGACAGGCCATTATCGGGTACAAACATACCTGCTGTCATTACATAGTCGCTTGGCTTCAGCTGCAGATTAAAGCGAGCTTTACCAGAGGTTACCCCTGCAAAGGAATAAAAAGCAAGGTCAAAAACACCTGGTGAGCAAAGCAAACCAACTTCATTCTCTTCATACGATTCCCCTGCCTTTACACAGAGCAGGGCAATAATTTAGGGGGAAACTCACAAGACCACAGGGCTTGTGGCTCGAAATGTTTACTGGACCAGAGTTCTTGTTACAAGACCAGAATCAAAACTAGACGTACAGTGTTTGTAAACAACAAACACACAGGTGTTCGTGAGTGATGTCAGATTGTGTTTGAATGAAACTTTGGGACGACATTTAACATAGCAATTAAATGTCAGGCAACAAGCGTCTTGACATAAGGCTAGCTTCCACTCCATGCACTGGAATCAGTCGCGAGTAGTATGCCACATGCCACGTAAGGTATTGGATCCAGATTTTGATATTTTAATGGCCAATTTCACTTAGAAATATATCTCAGGTCGTATGGGGTCACCCTTTGAATGTGATTTGTACAATTCGGCCGGGAGCTTTTTTATGGTGCAAGTACCTTACATGTAGCATTTATGGTTCTCCGATTATGATTGTTTTTAATATTAAACGTTGATTAATTGTTATGACGTCATCGATGACGTCATCGCACCAAAACAATTTGGGTGTCATATACATACTACAATCTATATACATAGTAAGTTTCAAGACAATACCCTTCTTGGTTTATGAGAAATGAACGTTTGAAATCTGAATTTTGAACTTCCGGTTGCAACCGGAAGCAAAGGTCATATGGTGTCACATTGTGTATGTGATTTGCATAATCTGGCAAGAGATTTTTTATTGTGCAAGTATCTTACATGTAGCATTTGTGATTCTCCAATTATGATTTTTCTAAATATTAAACAGTGATTTATTGTTATGACGTCATCGATGACATCATCAAACCGAATTTCACACATATATATTTAAACACAAAGGTCAAAGTATTTGTGAAGTTTTAAGTCTAAAACGTTTATGGTTCATGAGATATGACGAGTTTTCTTTATGTAAGAAAATTCAACTTCCGGTTTTGAGCGGAAGTAAAGGTCACATGGGGTCGTACCTAATGAAAGATTTGTAGAACTGTTCAAGGGCCTTCAGATGATACAATGATTAAAGGTGTACCATATTTGGTTCATAGGATACAGCGTTTCCGCCAAAAAAACCTTAAACCTCCGTTTTCGACCGGAAGTAAAGGTCACATGGGGTCACATTCTGTGTAAGAGTTGTAAACAAAATGTTGAACTTTCATATGAAGCAAAGATCATGTATTTATCATTTATGGTTCTCTAGATATGACGATTTACAGTTTTTCTCATTATTTATTATTTTGGATGTTATGACGTCGTTGATGACGTCATCGCCCCGAAAAAGTTGCGGTTTCGTCTATACACTAAGGTCTAAGTGCATGATAAGTTTCAAGTCTCTAGGAGTTATACTTTTTGCGAAAATTGCGAGAGAAGGATCTCAGATAAAGTGGAAAAAAAAAAAACAGAACAGTAACAATAGGTTTTCGGGCGGAATGCCCGAACACCTAATAAAAAAAAAAACTTCCCGACCCAGTTTAACCTGCATAGAAGTTAACTGTTTTTATTGCTTTAATGACATTGCTTTCAGTGGACTTGTTTTAAATAGGGTCCAATATACAGTATCTTTGGGTTATTCACCCTCAATGTTAGATAGTTTGGGTAGTAAGCTAGGCCCTGAAAAATTTGTCAGTTTTTGCTAAAAAGCGTAGGACCCCCTTTCCAAAGGTCGGACTCCTTCTAGCGGGTTTTTTCCTTTGTGATGGGCATAGCTCGGGCACACTAGATTACCCCCATAAAATTGAAAGAACAAAAAAGACCTTACAGTGTTGTTTTGTACATTTGTGTTTTTATTCAACGGACTTGAGGGGCTTCTAGCTGTTTTTTAAAAAGTACATTTGAAAGTTTATCACTTAGCATGGGTTGCTGTTGAACTTCGGTTTAGTTGGGTGTGCCAACAACAGAGTCCAGACCAGCCAAGTTGCTTTGTTATAACTTGACCTTGCTATACTCTCTGAACGAATGATTCCCAGGTACACCGTACACGGTAAACATGGAAGCTGAAAGACATTAACAATAGCCCTTCCCCATGGATAGATCTATAATCTCTCACTGGGGCTCACTATGCTGTAGGGTTTACAGAACCATTTAACCTTTGCGTACTTTGCACATACATGTATAGTTAAACAAAAAATACAAGGTACATGTATAGGCCTACTGTAAGAGTATACAGCCACAGAGCAACAACTCCACAGACTCACCAGAGGGTTCAAGGCAAATTCAGGGTAACTATTATCATCTAACTTGGTTCAATAAATACACAGTAGTTGTTTCAGAAGTTTCCCTTAGTAGTATGGAAGTAAATACACAGTAATTTTAGAGGTTTCCCTACGGAGCATGGATGTGTTACTACACAGTAGTTTTAGAGGTTTCCCTCCGTAGTATGGAGGTATTACTACACAGTAGTTTTAGAGGTTCCTCGTAGTATGGAGGTATTACTACACAGTAGTTTTAGAGGTTTCCCTCCGTAGTATGGAGGTATTACTACACAGTATTTTAGAGGTTTCCTCGTAGTATGGAGGTATTACTACACAGTAGTTTTAGAGGTTTCCCTCCGTAGTATGGAGGTATTACTACACAGTAGTTTTGGAGGTTTCCATTGGTAGTATGGAGGTGAATACTACACAGAGGTTTCCCTCCGTAGTATGGAGGTATTACTACACAGTAGTTTTAGAGGTTTCCCTCCGTAGTATGGAGGTATTACTACACAGTAGTTTTGGAGGTTTCCATTGGTAGTATGGAGGTGAATACTACACAGTAGTTTTGGAGGTTTCCATTGGTGTATGGAGTGAATACTCACAGAGGTTTCCCTCCGTAGTATGGAGGTATTACTACACAGTAGTTTTAGAGGTTTCCCTCCGTAGTATGGAGGTATTACTACACAGTAGTTTTAGAGGTTTCCCTCCGTAGTATGGAGGTATTACTACACAGTAGTTTTGGAGGTTTCCATTGGTAGTATGGAGGTGAATACTACACAGTAGTTTTAGAGGTTTCCCTCCATAGCATGGATGTGTTACTACACAGTAGTTTTAGAAGTTTCCCTCTGTAGTATGGAGGTGAATACACAGTATTTTCAGAGGTTTCCTTCAGTAGTATGAGGTATTACTACACGTCAGTTTTATAGTTTTCCCTCTGTAGTATGGAGGTGTTACTACACAGTAATTTTAGAGGTTTCCATTGGTAGTATGGAGGTGTTACTACACAGTAGTTTTAGAGGTTTCCCTCCGAAGCATGGATGTGTTATTACACAGTAGTTTTAAAGGTTTCCCTGGGGGGGGGGGGGTAAGAACAGGTAGTTTTAGAGGTTCTCCTGCCGTATGGAGGTAACCTTACAAACCACATAGCCATGAATGTCACGTTTTAATTGGGATTAGCCCAGTATTTTTCCCTTTCACCCCTTCATTTGATTAATAATACGAATAGGAGAAAAGTAAAGTGCACATAACTTGCTGACTGAAGAGTTCTACAAGGCAGTATCAGGGGGGGGGGACGTGGCTGCTAAGAGCTGCAGCACTGATTACACTTACAGCTGTGGCTGCAGCTTCATTGCACATTAACCGCTGCTGAATGACAGGATGCAACACTCTTAGCGGCCTTGCATTTTTAACAGACAATCATCTGGTGAACATTACGGACCTAATTTGCATATATATTGATCCCGTGCCCAGCATTATTGCATGGGGAAAAAAGCATTAGGAGTTTTGTCATTGTATAAGTGGTAGAGGCAAGATTTCAGGGATTTTTTTTTATATTTCATACTTTTAACAGAAATGTTGTGTCATGACTACATGTCACTCCATTTGAAACCAGAACTAAAATTTTAGTATAAAAGGGACAGTACATCATTGTTTTTTGGGGGGGGAAGAGCAACTCCATTTGAAATTCTCTAGGTTTCAATAAACACACGAGACACACACTTATGAAAAGTTCATCCAAATTTGGTGGTCTTGTTTTCGAGAAAGCCAAAGGAAACGGTTGTGTCAGGGATTTTGTGGCTTATTTGGATTGCGGCAATTGAAATAGGCAACAGTAATTTTGGATTTTCAGATGCTATAGATAGTTCCCAGTAGACGCCATCTTTACGGGCAAATTGCATTTTGGCATGCAGGTGCGTCAAACACTCAACTTATTAACGCAGCCGCGTTGTTCACTAACCGTTGTTCTCACACGAAACGCACAACTGTTTGTTCTAAACTGCCTGTAAAGATGGCCGATTTACGTCACACTGCAACCTATCTATTACATCAACTTTGAAAGTATTGGAGATGGAAATGTTTTCCTCGAGGGTACCTGCATGAACTTTATAATCAGACTAAACTAACCAATTGTTTTTCTGGAAGCCAATCCTGTACCCTGTGTCTTCAAAAAGTTGCACTTAAACAGGATCGGTAGAAGTGAAACAGTAGTCGTCCATGTTTTGTGTGGTCAACCATATACATGAATTAACAAACCAGTGAAAATTTGGGCTTAACCTGTTGTGTGAGTCAGGAAAAAATAGTGAAAAACCATGCACAATTTTCAGCATGTAAACACACTGTCCTTAATTTTAGTTGTAACAAACAAAATCTTCTTTTTTCCCTTTTTTTTAAGGCTTGCAGATATAGTTTTCTTGACTATGACTTCATTTCAGAGGGAAAAATTTCACAGAAAAATTAAGATCTAGCCTGAACTTCAAAATCAGTTAAGCTTTCAGATTAGAATTAAACAATGATGTTTTTTAATCCTTACAAGTCGTGCATAATACCTTTAAATACCAGCTTACAAATGTTTTCTTTGCTCTGAACTGAAATATTTTAAATCTGTGTTCCGTATCATCCATTGGTTCAATAAGGCTTCCAGCTGGTGTAATCTACTGCATGTGTCATGATGAAACCATCCAAAACCCAACTCAACAGGAGGGTCAACCTTATGGTGTCCATTGGTGTTTTGCTGATGCTGGGCACTGTGTACATTGGAAAGTACCACGTGGACATCAGCGTACCCAACACATCTAGGTTGGTGATCGGCTAGGCTTTGCCATCCGCTGGCTTGCCCTGTCACTTGTACCTTTGGTGTTCTGCGTGTTTGTAAGTTGTTAGTTTTTAACCTCAATTAGTCCTATGTCCTTTCTCTATGGTCATACTCGCGGTTGCTTCGAAAGCGAGGCTAAAAATTCTAACCCTGAATACATCAACAACTTCCAGAAGCACTTGGATTGCAGCTCACAGTCCGTACACATAGCTCAACTCAGATGGAAGGTTGTGTAAAAGGGTGGCACCATACCTTTCCCGTTGTTTGAATCGTACACAATGTATTTTACATGGTTCATAAATAATTTAACAATGTAGGAGGGGAAACAAAAATTAAAAATCTCTGAAAATCCTCTTCCACGGAAGGTCTCAAAAGTCTCACATTGTTGACTTAGCCTGAAACTTTGGCACCACACGTTGTGAATTAAGGACATGGGACCAATCTACCATGGATTATAATTGCTTTCCTTTTTCTTTCAGTTTGTTGGCCGAACCCGTCGGGCCAACATCGAGACGGCCGGCTACGACCCCACCCTGGCAGTATCCCAAAAAATTGTGGACATTCGACAACGGCTCCTTCAAAACACCCTAGAACAGACCCTGATCCATGTTGTCGTCGTTCTGGCCATCAGCACGTACCAGGAGGGCCAGGATCTCAAAATAATCCCGATACTTGTCTTTGTGTTCTGCTGCGGGCGAGTGATCTTTTACATTGGGTACCTAGCCACGGACAACCGACTCAACCGGGGTACGGGATTCGCCATGACTTTCCTACCCAATGTCATTGGCACACTCTACTGTGTGTACAGTTTGTACACTAAAGGTCCTAGCTCAGGCATCCCAAGTGAGTAGTGGAGACATCACCAACACTAGAGGGAGTTGCCCTTGTTGGGCAACTGCTTTCAATTCATTTGAGCACATTCGTGTCTCAAGCTCTCTGAAATTATCTGACATTCTTGTATGCGCAGTATAATGGTTTTTCAAATATGTACTGTAAAATCAATATTAAATATAGGGGGGTAACATATCAGACAAGTACAGCTGCAATGTATGATGGCCCATTAGCGCAAACAAAAAATAAAATTTAAAATCCATTATTACAGACTCACAATCCCTTAATACAGATTCACAATCCGTGATTCACAATGTACTGATTCACAATCCGTTATTAAGGATTCACAATCAGTTATTACTGATTCACAATCCATTACTACTGATTCAAAAGTGCGAATCCATAATATCGGATTGTGAATGGATTAGAAATGGATTTGTTTTGGCGCTAATGGGCTTTTGTAGAAATGTAGAAATGACATGTTTTCAAAAGAGTAACAATTAAATTGTGAGACTAGTTTTATCAACAGGGTTGATTTAAATGATGCTGATTAAGTTTCCTTTCTTTGTGTTGAAAAGCTCACTAAGTAATGACTGACCATGTATGTACTTTGTACTCAAATGTAGGTACTGGTAAAATATGGCAGTATTGTTAAAGACACAACTTTAATTTGATAAAGTTTTACAAACTTTCGACCATATAACCTTTGTACATACAAAAAGAGTGACCTTGTACATTCCAGAGCCTTTTGGGCAGGCAAGATACTACACTGTTCATATGGGAAAATGTACATGTGTCCACCCAAATTCAAGAGATATAAAAAAAATTAACAGCTGAACTAGATCTGAGATTTGTCCTCTTTTCTTCATACCAAAAGTCTTAACAATCAGACAGTGTGATCTCCAGCAAATATATAATTTTATGTTTTCTTTTCTCTGGGCTGTGTACAAAACGTGTCAGCAGGATGTCCAGGCTCTGTGGCTCTTGTAGTTACGACACCAGGTTGCATGGTCTTTACTTTCAATGTTTTGCATATATTTCACCCAAGAAAACTGAGTAAAACTAAAACAAAATAATTTTAAAAACTCCTAATGAATAGTGTTTAACGCATCACTGCTTTATAAAATTTAGCCCTTGTAGGGTTCGTGTACGTTACACACAAATGTGGGTACATTCAGGCAGGTAGCGGTGTACTGAAAAAAGGGGCTGCCATTTGTTAAGATCCCTTCCAGCAGTAGCACTAAACCGTACAAAAAAATCTTGAGAGGATGACAATAAAATTACTATCCATTAACCAGGGCAGTAAATGTAACTTATGTAGAAACAGCATTCTAGCCAGGATGTAACTGCACGTACTGAGTCAAGAATTTTACAAGAAGAATGAGCGAATACGATGCCTTTTACGGCGTGGGGTCCGGGTACCCACTTTAGGGCCCCAGTAAAAAAGTTAAACATTAGATGCTCTGGTGCAATAAAGGACCTTTCAGAGGCGTTCTACACATTATTTTTTACCTCGTTTCAAATTGAAATTGTGCTTTATTTGCCATATGTTATTTTTTTCCCAGCAAAAATACAGGGGAATGCGCGCCAGGTGGCCCCTTCCTTCAATCCACCTTTGTTTATTAAAACAAATGCCTAAAAGTAGCAGTCTATACTATCCATAATCGCCCAGTGCCAACTTAGACTGAGTCAGTGCCCATTTTTGTATTTTTTTATTCCACGTTTACTTAAAAGAACATCAGGCATGATACAGTTTTATACGATACAGTAACAGTAAACTTGCTCACACATGCTGAGATCTCACATTTTTATGTTGGCACGGCATCGTTCAACGCATCACTTCAGACGTTGGGCCCACATCTCAAAATTTAAATGTCTCTCCATCAAATTGTTCCACAGCGTTTGAAGTACGCACGTTGAAATGTGCATACAAAATAATGTATCAACATTTATCTGAATGGGTCTTTCAGGAAGTATTTACCTGGTCAACAGTTCTCTGCTAGTTAGGGGTGAAAAATATCTTTTGAAGACAATCATCACGATCGGCCTGCTGTGTAATTTTAGAACAGGCTTCGCAGTTGTGAAAACATCTAACAAACGCGCAGCTGTACAGCAATTACTATTTGTTATTGGAGAATGTTGCTCCCCTTCTTACTCTCTTTCTTGTTTTGTTTTCTTTCCTCTTTTTTATTTTTGTATGTATTTTTTTTTATGCCAGCGGCCCTCGCTCCAACTGCCTGGGTACATTTGAACGACGAGTGTACTGGGCGTGCATCATGATAGAGGCACAAATAACGGAGCAGCTGGAGTGTTGAGTTTAAGTCGGTTCGATTGGTATTTTAATTTCCCGAACTCACTGGGGTTTTTTGCAAAGGGCACTTTGAATGTGGAAACCTTGGAGTGTATCAGGCAACTTCTGAAGGGGGGGGGGGGGCAGGGCAACCGAGACCAAGGCCTCTGTGGCCTTCCTTTAATTCCAGGCCTGTAACCCCAAATTTAGTCTTAATTGGCTACGCTAGTTTTTGTCATTGGCACAGAAGGCACAACATCGACTGAATGATGAATCTAACTCCCAGATGTTTGTTCGATACAGATATCTCTTCTCCAGTGATTGGCTTTGCAATAGCGGTGACTACGTTAATAAAAACAAACGTCAACACTCAAGACCTCCCCAACTTAAAAGAGATTGAGATCATGTTCTTTTTTTTCAGATCGATCTCTTCCCCATGCACCCCCAGTCCCCAACGCTCCTAGCCCCCAACGCACCTAGCCCCCAACACCCCCCACCCCACCAGCTGTGCCAACCACCGGTGTACAGTCACCTACCATGAATTGCCAGCAGACTTCCAACTGGTACACATGCTACACTGCAAACGGCGCCCTCGCACGCCGGATGGTGGTAGGTCAGCTTGTGGATGCCATTGACTCTCCAACCGTGAGGCATGTTTGCGCTGATGTCGCTCTGGATGGCAGCGGGTACGCCTGCTTGATCCTCTGATGATGTTGAGGGTGTCGATTGAGAGGTATGTGCGGACGAGTTCAACAAGCTACAGATGCTGCATTGCTGTGTTTTCTGAAAAAGGGAAGAGTTTAAATGAGAGGGACATTTTCAGTAGTTCAGACAGTCCATAATTGGCTGTTCACAAATACCCCTACTAGTTTCGGCCGTCCTATTGGTTGAAAGGTGGTCACATGACCATTTAAGACCGGGTTTAAACGAGACATAACTGGAGCTGTGGACGCGTGTCCGGGGTGCTTATTCACACGTAATGGTTAAGGACTGAGGCATCGTACACGTTTGGTAATTGGAGCCTACTGTTTGTTCACGTTTGTTTCAAAGCTATAAAGTTGTAGATATATACAATAAAACTAACCTGTGAAAGTTGCATTTCAAAAGGTGTTAGCGTTTTTGAGATATCGCCAAAAATTTGGAGCGATTATGTCCACGCAGGAAGAATAATTCTCAACAGGAATACACAAGCTGAGAAACGTTTCTGACAGAAATGCTTCTCAGATTCAAATTTTTGGGGATAAAAAGTGATATCTTTTTTACACAACCGCAATACTTCGAAGTAAAATGTTTCTCAAAATGCATTATACTATCCAACATTGCTGTACATCTTACCACGTAAGTTTTTAGTGCCATTTATTTTCAGAGTCATTACCAAACGTGTACTGTGCCTTTAAGACCTCGTCACCTACTTTTGTGTTCCCTTAGTAAAGCGTTCCCCCCCCCCCATTAACCACTTAATGGCTATACACCAATGGCATACACATAGCTTACAATCCGTAAGCTTCAAATGCACTACATGTTCTCCAACAACGCAAACCAGCCAATGGACTTTCTCAGCTGGTATACTGTAGGTTGATATGCATGGGGCAGCATTTGGTAAGCCAGGGCTCACTTGCCCTTAGCGTGGCACATATTGCCTATACAGGGCTCGAATTTGACACTGGACCGCAGGCCCGAGGCCAGTGATTTTAGTACTGGGCCAGTAAACTCATGACCGGACAAGTCTGGCGGTCTTGTGTTTTCAATTCAATAACAATTTATGTAACTCACTCTATAATATCTTGGGAACAGAAACAAACTATGTTCAAATGTTGACTTTGAGTAATGATTAGAAATATAGTAAGGCATAATACCCTAAAAGACAAATAGGTAAATCTTCTCTTATATGTCTTAGTGCTTGTTCAATTAAATGCAAGTTAAACTGTGCAAGGAAGTCTTTTCTCAGTTTGAATCTGGTCTTGTAAAATTATTTCTGGTCCAGTAAACATTTTGAGATACAAGTCCTGTGGTCTTGTGGATTTCCCCCCCAAATTCGAGCCCTGCTATAGATGTAGTAAAAACTGCTATGGGCTTGTAAACACTACTTCTCAACTTGCACTGTGGGCCGCTAAAAACTGTGCAACCTACTTGCTTATAATGCTCATATTTCAACCTTTTCAGATGTGAATAGTAAACTTATAAAATGTGTTAAGTTATTTTTGAGGGCTAGATAGCTCAGTTGGTAGAGCGCCAACACGTTAATTCGGAGGTCGTTGGTTCAAACCCCGCTCTAGTCAATGTTTCTTCGCTCAACCCAAAATTATTTTAAAATTTACCCAGTCAATTTCCGTTGTGGTTTACTACTTGATATATATTTTTGAGTGTGTGGTTGCAGCTTCATTTGACCGTTAGGCCTAAAACATCAGGAGACATTTATAACAATACATGTTTAAAATCTGGGCTACTAAAACTTCCGCGGGAGGGGTGGGGGGGCAAGTAAAAGGTAAAGTGTACTAGCCCGCTGGTCTACTTTACAAAAAGCTTAAGCGCAGCGCCTGTAAGTGCATCCTCTGAGGATCAAAGTACCTCAGCATGGAATCCCGTCTCCAACATGAGTACATGAAGGACAATGCACAGAGCCTCATTGAAGCTCTTTGGTTTGTTCTCCAGAGAGAGCACCTTCAACCTCTGGGGAATCAAGCAGTCTGTGGCACTGCGGCACAGCATCGGCTCTTTGACTGCCCTTAGAAGATTATCCTCTTCACCTCTCACTTCCTCCGAATCATGTCCACCTTGCCCTGGTTTCGTCATCCCCGATGTAGGCGGTTGGGATTCGGAGGTTTCAGTGATCCGTTTGTTTGTACATTTTGTCTCAGAAGTGTCTGGCAACTCTCCTCTTTGAGCAGCACGCCGCCGATCCCCCTCATCGACCTCCATCGGAACAGGCTCTGGACTTGATACTTTAAGAGCAACCTCAGCTTGAGATGGTTGGTTACTCTGTGGAACAATTGAGCCAGATGACTGAACAGCTCCTCCCTCTTGTGTTCTGATGATGCGTAGCAGATCACCTGACACAATGTCAAAGTGAGAGAGAGGGGTCTCTGGGTCTCCATCCAGGGCCTCGCGGCCATTCAGACTCAACTCAAAAGTAGCTGCGTCATGTCTGCATTATCAAGATACAGAAACAAAATTTTAAAGTTTGAAAATTAATGAATAATCTCTGCATTGTAGCTCTAGGCATTAGTGATCTTAATTAAATTGTTTTTTCTTTTCACATATTTGTATTAATCTAATTTTTCACTTAGGCCTATTGTGACCCACAAAAACATAATTCTTGCTATAAATGATTTTTTTTCCATTTGATTGTAACCCTCCTTTCGACCAAATGGTCCCCCACCAGAGGAGGGGCATTGCAACTAGGTAAAAAAATTTAGTAATTGCAACTAAGTAAAAAAAGTCAAGTGGGTTGGATTAGACCTACAGTGTGTGGTGCCTGAAAGATCAAGCTCTGGTGGCCGAGTTATCACAATCTCGGTCGAAGCACTTGTGTCCTTGAGCAAGACATTTCAAACTAAGTTAGGCCTACAATAACCCCCTGATCTAGTTTGGTGGTTTTACAATCATTATTTCATAGTGACAGCACAGTCGGTGTTTTAATAGTTCAAGAAGACAATATTGTTCCCTTTTTAGGTCTAACTGTAAGGGCCTAGACACTTGAGTTCAAACTTAATAATAAGGTTTTTGTTTAATGAAATGTGATGGAGTTTACCGAGTGAATGAATGAAAGTTCACAAATTGATGTAGATTAACTTAATCATTGTCTACAGCTGCTGTAGCGCTGTCAGACCAGTGTAAGGAATGTAATTAACCAATAACTGATTGATTTTTTTAATTAATTTGCTACTAATGTCATTTCGCATTTATGCCAAAAGTAGGCCTACGTGCTACTTCATGACTTCGCTGAATGTAAATTGTATGCACTTTAGTTACCCAAAGAGACTTGCGACTGTGCCTTTAACTGTATCTATGGTCGGATCTGCATCAAACTCTACTCTTTGAGTTCGACCTTCTAGTCTTACTCTCAGCTTCATGTTTCAACGTTAACAGGCTGAAATACGCCAGGCTTTGCAGACATTTAGCCCTAGTAAATGAACGATCAGACGTTTTATATATAACATTAACAATCTTTGACGAAGCTTCTGGTAAACATTGAATAGCGCCACCAAGCGGTGACAAGAACACTCGCTCGCTGAGTTTCTTTTTTTAGAATCTGACGTCACACACAGCGCACCATCGATCTTTAGTAATGGCGATCAATGCAGTGAACCAAATCTGACGGCTTTTCTCCAAGTCTAATAAGGCAAGAAAATAGGAAAAAAAACATGTTTAGCGTCCTGCCTTTTTTAAGGAGGAGGCGGGCTTTTTTTTTTTTTTTTTTTTTTTTTTTAATGGCCGCCCGACACACTTTTCAAGACAAGATGGGTGCCAGCTTTTTCGGTGTTTTTTTTTTTTCGGTGTGCCAAAGTCAAAAAACGATGTTATGTGTTTTAGAATTGATTTTTTTTTCGTCAGAGATCATACAAATAGATAATTTGATCCTTAAAAAGTGGGGGGGGGGGGGAGGGAGGGGCCTCTTAAAAAGAAAGCGGGGCGGGGACGCTATACATGTTTGTTTGTTTGTTTTTTGGCCTGATATCGCAATTATCACTTCACATATTGATGCAAACAGTAAATGCAATTAACAAGTACGGTGGTCTTTGCCTGAACCATGGACACACTAGCTCATCTGAACTAACCCTTCAGTACATGCACCGTCCGAACGTGCTGAAAAAGATGTTTAGTTTTCAAGATTCGTGCAGTAAATTACTAGAGCCGTGGTTCAAATTTCAAAAGATACCAAATTATTTACGTACAATTTTCTTCCAGTTTTCTTTAGAATTGCCAATGAGTAGAAAATAATTCCAAGTTCGGAAATGATAAGACCATGGGGAAATGCCTCTCGTTAACGGCTAGGCCCTACCGCAAATTTTTATGGCGATTATTTTTTTATATGGTTAGCATGAACACATTATTTTTTGAAGGCTTTTTCCTTGCATCAAATGCTCCTACTGAATAATCGCTAAAGCATTAATTTTTAACAGTATCATCATGATGACGAAAATTACATTTTTTGTTAAAAATAAGCGTGGTGGTCAAGAGAGCTGCACTATTTCACCATCATTGCCATTGACTTAGTCATCGCTTTTTATCTAGTTTTATTATGATGGTTTTTTTTTCCAAACACAAACTGGTGAGCATGTTCTCTTATACTGGGTGGTGGCTGAAATGTTAAACTTATTGCATGCATGGACGTTTTCCTTTTGACTATGGGAGTCCATTTTATGCTGTGTTTTATCTACTTTAACAAACTTGGGAGAGGGCTTGTGTACAATTACGAGCTCTTCAGTGAAAGATGTCAACGTTTCACATACTAAAATTTATAGGAGAAAAAACCATTATAACACGGCATTGAAAACAGCGTTTACTATACACCATACCATGCAACCTTTGTTCACAAAAAGACTGGTGACCTAAAGTTAATCCTCAGGCCTTTCTGTCTGGCAAGCGGCGAGATACTGCATGCACAGGTCGTATGGGAAATTTACATTCTGTATCATAAATGTTGACATACTTCGCCGTATTGGGTGGGGGGCTCCTGCCACAGCGAAATTAGGGGCAACCTTGCAAAAATCAATCCGAATTTCGCATGGTTCATTGGACCAAAAAACCCAACATCCAGCCAGCAATTTCCCAACCAAATTAGCCGAACATGCAAATGACACCGTGCTTCCGTACCTCTGTAGTGAATGGTGGCAAATTTAACAAATGACAGTGTAAAAAGGACTCCTTGATTTGAGTTTGATGTATTGACCATGTTATGTTAAATATGTTTACAGAGTGGTGACCTCGTACATTATAATGATATTCCTGACGGGCAAGATGCTACACAGGCTCAATGGAAAAATTTATATTTTGTGTCATAATTTTCACATAAATTCAAAATTTACAAAAGCAACAACTGTACAGCTTTTGAGATGTCCCGCCTTTCTTCATATCAAAAGTTGAGGAAAATTAGACAGTGCGATCACCATAAAACATAAGATTTGTTGTATTCTTCCATTGAGCTGTGTACAAAAATGTGCCCGCCGGAAGTCCGGGCTCTGTGGCTCTTTTGTAAACATGTGATGTCGCAGGTCACATCGTCTATAGTTGTACTGAAGAGGGCATTTTTAAGAACATGAACCGCAGTTTCAGTCTCGTGACTAGTCTCGTGACTGTTCGTCGTTTTTAGTTGGTTTTTGAGTGCTCAAACTACTTTATTTTGACGGGATTTTGTTGAAATCGTGTCATGAATAATAAATGCACTTCTCCTACTAAACTTGTTTCATTGTGTCGTCGTGGTCGGGCAGTTACACATACACGATATTTTTATTTGTTTTAAATGATCTAATCAAGCGATTTTCATGTTGCAATAACTTCTAAATTTGATTGGGTTTTAGACTTTTGGGAAAGAGAAGGGGGTAGGGGAGTGAAACTGTGATAAAAGTGCACGGATGTGTTTTTTTAAATTAATATTCCACATCCTTTTACTTTCATTGAATGATAAATCAACTGGCGAACCGGGCAGGGTGTCACGTGCTACCATTTGAAAACTGGACTTTTGAGATTAATATTTACCAGTGTCACAATTTATTACGTCTTTTATTGTTGTATTTCAAACTGTGGACTAGTACAAGTTTAACGTCCAGGTTGACCCATCTTGTGAGGTTAAAATGGTCATAGTCGACATTGGTTTTGTTTTTTTTGTATTCTTTCATCGCGGGAGCTTTGAATAAGGTATTGCGTCATGTGTGCTACGTACAAGGCATGTTGGGTAAATTTAATAAGCGAACTTTTATTTGGCTTGACGGGCGGATGCAAGGGCCCAATTTCATAGAGCTGCTTAACGGTCAATTATGTACGAGTTTCTATTTCATAGCGCTGCTAACCGTAAGCACACGAAAAGGTATGCTAACCTTCCGGTGCTTACTGCCCGAAAATGAATGACGTAACCATGCAAATACATGGTGAACGCGCAAGATGACTGCCTTATTTTCTTGCTAACCTGTGAAATACGCTTATGCTATAGCAGATTTTTCTGCTACAGTGAGCACGAAAATTTACTTACCATTAAGCAGCGCTATGAAATTGGGCCCTGGCATTCTTTACAATCGGGCACCAGCAGTAGCCGTGTTTCATGCAGAGAGTACTCACATAGATTTTTGTAAATTTTCTATATTTATAAAATCTGGGGTAAAATAAGTGAGATTGGATCCTCTAATCTTTGAGCTGCACTACTGTACATATAATTGTGCTCTGCAAGTTTGCTGTGAGAAACGGAGCATATCTTCCCGACCGTTTTTATACAGCCGGGCTATATACATATCCATATGCTGACTGTATAAGTAATGTAGTTTTGTAAAATACAATGTTATTACATTTTGTGTATATACCGTTATTAATTCGTGAGAAATGAATGTATGTCTAGAAGTAACAATTTCCTCAAATCCGTATTAAAAAACATGTCGAACTGATTTTATTTGTAAATAAGTAAATTTGTGTGCATTTAACGTTAAACGCGGACAGATGCCCATAAAAATGTGAAGAGTGACGAACGCGTATATAAACATCGTTTAACTTATGAGACCTATACGAAAGCCAATACTTATAGTCAGATATTTAATTTGAAATTTGGTTATGTCATTTAGATGAGCGACCGGGGCAAGAGGCCGTTATAGGCTCTCGACTTCGCCTCCAACAAAGCCAAGTAAACGGGTGCAATCGTGAGTGTAAAACCCAGAGCAAAATAGACGGCTCCAGACCCACACAGAGGCTTCTGCAGATTAAAGGTACACGAATTGCCTTGGATTGGTCGAGTTGGCCTATAAAAAGCATTTGTAACCGTTTGTTATAAAATGCATATGGTTAGAAAGATGCTCTAAAAGTAGAATACAATGACACACAAATATGCCTCGAAATTGCGTGGTTTTCTTTAACTTTGCGAACCAACACGGTCGGCCATTTTGTGGCGTCAAAAATTTGACGCCATAAAATGGCCGACTGTGTTAGTTCACGATGTAAAAGGAAAACCACGCAATTTCGAGGCATATTTGTGTGGATCATTGTATTCTACTTTTAAAACATCTTTCTAACCATACGCATAACAAACGGTTTACAAACGCTTTTTATAGACCAACTCGCCCGATCCAAGGCAACGTGTGCCTTTAACGAGTGGCTACCGTGTTTCACGCACGAAGGCATTTGCAGCCAACAAGCAGAGCGTGACTCTAACTGGAAACCACAGGTGTGATCTATAGAGCCGTCAAATACTTGAGCTGAAACTTTTGCGCACGAACAGAACTCTTGTATTGAACCTTGCTTGATGGTTGAGCTGTGGGTTACAGTAACACACGGAACTGCTGTTTAAAACCTTTCAGAATTTAGGGATATAATCAACTGTTCTTACCAGAGTCATTGTTACTATACTTCAAATCAGTAGAATTCCTCCGGTAATTATTATTGCGTGACAAATAAAAGTCCGATTGATTGATTGAAACCTTTTAGCCACTGGACCGCCCAGCCGCCCGAAGTGATACACCTTAACATGGGGTAGGAGCAATCGCCCACCAGCTTGTGTTTGGAGAGAAAACACAAGTATTATAAAACAAAAATTCAAGTAAATAGTCATTGGTCGCGTTGGTCTAGACAATGGCAATCGTTTATATATATATATATCTTCTTTTTTCGTCCACAGTTGAAAGTTGAATTGTAAACAATGTTAAAGCTAATGATGTTGAATTCTGTATATAGCTCTTACCAAAAACCACGCTCATTTTTAACAAAAGATTTTGTCTTTCATCATGATGATACTGTCGAAAACTAAATTAGCAATTAATCAGTATGAGCCAACTGCTCATACTGATTAATTGCTAACCATTAGTTTTCGACAGTATCATCATAAACGATTTAACGCGCCAGGTAACAGCCTTCAACACTATGAATGATATAACCTCCATGACATTTAGTGATAGCCGATACTGAGAGGCACTTGCTGTTCCCTTGAGAATTATCACCTCCGAAATTGATATAATAATATGTTAATCAATGACAATTTATACGAAAAAGGACGAAAATTGTACGTAAAATAACAAGCCTTGTGTTTCTTTTAAAATATTTTTTTAACCACGATTCTAGTAATTTACTCGGAGAGTCTTGAAAACCAAACATTTTTCAGCAAACTCGGGCGGTGCAGGGGCTAGAGGGTTATAAAAGGACACCGAGTAGATTTGAAGTACCACATATTTAGGATACCGCAGATGGCATGAAGTTATGAAACATTGCTCTCGTTATTAGAGTGTGACCGTTTTTAAACTGTCGGAACAAAACAAGAACAAAACTTCGTTTTGAGCTGCATTCTTTTTGCTGTGTGGTGACCCAGTGGCTTCTCCCTTTTTCATTGATCTCGGGTTAAGGCCGACAACCAGAATAATGTTACATTTCGTAGTTTTTATGTGGTAATTTCAATTTATTTTAAAACAATCGTTGTTCTGTTTACACGCAGACAATGTATTATTGTGTTCATTGTTTACATCCATGTCAGATTACCTTTTTAAAATAGTAAATGGCACAACGAGCGCGCTGAAAATGGGCTTATTTAAGAAACATGCAATAAATAAATTTAATTGGCCAGAAATGCCCCCTAGGAAAAAATGGTGCACCCTGTGCCCTCCATAAAATATTTTAGTTTCGTCGCTGGATAAATCACGGACACCTATAAAGTGATTCAAAATGATTGAGCTTAATAGGAAGTGACATAAATTCTCCTGAAGAGATGCTGTTTGAAACGTCGACGACCCCAAACCGGCTCTTCTTAGAGCCAACACTTCTCTCGAAAGAGTTCGGTACATGGTTTTATCCGCAAGTTGACATAACGCTAGGTTTTCTTTGTGTCACAAATTTTTGATTTATGGAGCACTGTACGAAACCGTACAATGGGTTTTCGGGTGTAATTGCCCATAACGCACGTACTCAGTGTCTCCTTCATTCAAGGTCCCTTCCCAAAATGACTTAGCTTACCAGAGATCACAACCGAAATAATCATTGTGAAATGTTTCATTCTTACTGAGGATTCTGGTGCTTTTAAATAAACAAATTTAAATAAGAAAAATAAACTCTTAATACTTATTGAATCCAACTTGCTTGTGTCGTGGAACAGAATCTTCAAGCGGAAAGCACAAAACAGTCGTCAGTTTTTCCAAAAAGTGACAATTTTCTTGCCGATTTTACTTTTGAAAATTCAGGGATTAGTTAGTAACCCATGCTGTTCGTTTATTTTTGCTTTGAGCAAATTTCATCTCTTGAAAGGCCCCCAACTTCTTTAATTTATCATAATTATATACATCTAGCCTAAATTCCCGTGAGAAAATGTATTGCTCATGTTTTATGAAACGATTGGTTTCAGCTTCAAGGATTGGGTCGTATGCGACACGAACGGCTTCGGTATTCAAGAAATAAGTGGTGCAAACTGTTATATCACATAGTTTTACAAATGGAATACGTAAGTGCGTCAGACTTGATAACTATTGTGCGATACGTTCATAATAAAAAATAATAACACTTCGGGATTTTTGCAAGTTCTCTGAAACTCGTGATGTTACCATGCATCTCGTTGGCAAATACGTAAACATTAAGAAATTACGTGAACTTGTCTTATCGGAAACACTTTGCGCATTTTGACTGTTAGTGTGTTATCAGTTCACAAGTCAAAATAGTAGCAGTTTTCCTCATCCACAAACTCTTCTTGTGTCGCCTGTTGGCGTGTCTTGTTGTTCAGCTGGCAGGTCTTGCCGGTACCTTGGCTTGCAACACGCACATTGACAGAGCGGCAACGAGGCTCATCCCGGCACGCTGATCCACACGCGATGACACCTTTGAACGGCAACTCCATGATGGCGTGACCGGTCAGACATCGGCTCAAGATGCGGCCATTGTCATCGGTCATGGTGCAGTAAGTGTGCACTTCGGTGTCAAAGGAGGTCTCACATATTGCGTTGTAGAGCTCGCCACACGGCTGGTCCCACCAGCGTCCTTCGTCGCATTTCATCCTTGTGCAGATTTGATTCGTTTCGTCGTTTGGCTGACTGTCGGCCCAGTGTGTGAAATTACCCACTTTACCATCATGTCCAATACAGTGCCAAGCTTCCTCTTCCTTGCGACAACCGATCCAGACATCAACGTCGGGACAATTTGATCCAAGGTTCCTATTTACTATTCCCCATATATCATCTTGCTCCATCTTGGAGTCGGGTACAGCCAAGCCACCACCCAAACCGCGGCACTTCTGTTTTGCCTCGTCCCAGCTCATTTTTGTTGTCAGCAGATGGTAACAATTCTTGCCAACCCGTTCCCATTCAGGCGAGCAATGGCTTGTCAGAACACAAGGGCACAGCAGTAACTTGAGAGCAAAAAGACAAGCGAGAAATCGCTCTCTAGCCATTTTTACAAAGTTTCTGTCGGTTTCGTCGTTGATTACAGGGCGAGGTGTGTCTCTACAATGATGGCAGAACCCGATCCTTGCTGGCAGTACTCGATGCCATGGCAACGCACGCTACGTCTTTATCCTCGAAGTTTGACGTCAGTTTTTCGGGCTACATGTTTGTTCCTGAGCACTCCGGAGTTGCAAACAGAACGGAACGCCCGATCACCGTTGATGGCGCACTGCTCTAAATTGTTGTGTATTATCATTTAATTGTCGCAGAGATAATAGTGTTATAGCCTATACCGATGTGTAATGAGCACTATAGGGTCGTGTGCGGTCGACCTAATACGTTGTACCCGACCTCAACCCGAAGTGAACTTTTCTCTTTTTTGACAGTAGTTCAGATGGACATTTTTCTTTGGTAGAGTACTACAAGTTGGAGGTAGGATCTTGGAAAAACTTGTAATTGCGTACACTAGCTCAATATCAAATAGCAGACTGCTACATTCAGTAGAGGGTGTCAAGTAAGAACGGCTGAGTATGAAAAATCCATAATAATCCATTTTATTCATAGATTGGACCATTCCACATATCAATTGGGGGGTGGGGGGGGGGTTCAGTTCTCAGTTTGTGTTTTTTATGAGCTGGAAAAAACAAACACACAGCCATACACAGCCTACAAAATCTGCTAAATGTCTTAGCATTAGGGTCAACACGGCCCACACACAATCAACCCTCTGATAAATAAAGTGGAATTATTGCAGCCATCTATTTATTGCACCGGGCGGTGGCGTTAATGTCTGGCATGCACTCTGAGTAGAAATGTGGTTTCCTTCCTCCCCCCCCCCCCACCATCACCAAGTAAAGGTCATTGTATAAGAGGACAATAAATATTAATGTATGATTTTCGGTAGAAGGTACTCGGCGCGGCGTCAATGATTCGTTGCTACGTAACGGTAACGTGTATTAATTTTCAAGTACCTGTATAGTGTACAAGGCCGAATTTTCTAACTAAAATTATTTCCTATTACTCTCACCAATAAATTTCGCTTCAGTTATTATTTCCCTCTTTCCTGATAACGTGACTTCCTGATGACGGACCTGTCTACAACGATAGACGGACAAGCTTAGACTTCGTGTGCGTGACTTTATTTCATTCCCAAATTTTCAAGGCGAATTTACTTGGGAAACGACAAAACCTCTGCAATTTCGAATTATGCGCGAGACTATCACAGTCTGTCGTCCGCCCAAAACTTCCACTTGCAAGTCACATGAGGGCGCCAAACAGACTTTGCAACGGTGGTTGGGCATAATGTATGTGTGGGTGGGTGGGTGTTGGCCCTTGGTCTAATACCGCACTTACAGATCCTTAGCATTTGATTGGTGGAACACGCATCATTTGCTTACTGTTTTTGCCATGTTCCGACAAACCTAAATTTAATATAGGAGCCATGTAAAGTCACATGTAACTTTGTCCACATTTCAGAAGCTTCTAACTTATGAGAAAAAAATAAATAAATAAATAAATAGAATCAGGTGCAACTATTGCAAACTGCTTGTCAGTCAACCAAAATGACCAAAAACATGAAATTATAATGGCCTCACGTTTCGACCCAGCAGATACAGTCTTTAATACAGTCTTCTTGTGGATTTATTTTGATAAAACCCAACAACAACAACAACAACAACAACCAAATAACAAACAACAACAACAACCCAAAACCCGACAAACGAACAAACAAACTAAAACTAAACAGGGGGTGATTACAGAAAAAGTATGCCCGAAGAGCTTTCTGGTTATTGGGAGAAATTCACAATTCAGGCCAATATCCGACATTTGTTTTTACGCGCTGCCGAATAAGTTAATAATTAAAAGCTGTCCGGGGGATAGAGACTTTCTTTTACTCAACATGTCCATTCTGTCCATTCATTGGATGGGGTGACTTTGGAATGTCACCTCATAAAGATCTTCATTGTTATGCAAATGAGGAGTTTTGCGCTTTTTCGAAGTACTCATTGTGGCAATACAGTTATGCCATGCCATTTACATTGCCGTGTCGCGAACTGGATGGAGGACAACATGCCGTACAGAGGCTCTACGTGGGATTTGGACGTCGCGTTTGCTGTCGAACTTTACCTGAAGTTTATCGAAATTCTAACCATGGCCAGTTATGTGCATTCAGAAATATTTTGTCAATTTTACTGTTGCACTTTTAGAACCGAGTCTGATATTCTTTATCGAAGGCTTGTCGAGCTACATACGACAAGAGAAAACATGGAAGAAGGGTGAACCTTCGTGCATTTGGTCACTGGCCACAACGGTTTGACTAAAAACTGCAGTTCAGAACAAATTCACTGTTGAGTGCTTCAGTACATATCGTGAGTTCCACGAAGTTAATTCCGCCTAAAGACTTTAAGAGCAAAGTAATGTTAACTTCGGTGTTGAGCTGCGAGTGGCTGGAGATAACTCCGGTGAATCCGCGCCGTAGACTGCAGTGTAAAAGTTCACGACCAAAGCCGAATACACCGTTCCACCCAACGGCATCTTGACTCGTTGAGGTAAGGCACAACCATGCTCAAAGACTTGGAGGGACACGTTGGCCTCATATTTCGAAAACTTTACCTAGTGTACTACTTAACATTTTTACAAGTTTATCTTAGAGATCCTTTTCGTAAATTATGAAAAAGCCAGCCCTGTATTGCACCCTGTTTTGCACCTATGACAAAGAGATGCGAACTGTACAGAAACTGCCAACCTGAGAAGTTTGTTTATATTAAGTCCTATATGTCTAGAAGATATACTGTCAAGACTCAATAATGAGACCTAAGCTTACAAAATGTATTCTTTAGAAATGGAATTAAAACTAATTGTTTATGAATACCTTCAATTCTTCACAACTATTCCAACTGAGAGCTATTATTAAACAAAGCAGAAATTTATTTACCAGTAACAGTGAAAAAAAACAGTGAAACTAGCTACAAAATTTGACAACAGCTCAATCAAGAAACTTGGGGAATTGTATAGCTTAGGAAGGAAAACAAAACATGGGTCAAAAAATCAGATTTTGAATCTCTCAAACAAATTTCATAAATAGTAAAGATAGTTGTAACTGGCAGTCAAAATACTATAATCATTTGAGATTCTACAACAGCAAGCATTACCAACCAGCCAATTTAAGAGCCAGTTAACTTGCTTTAAAAGAGTTGCGTCTGAACAATCTAAAAAGAAATATCCTTCCTGAAACAAAAAGAAGTGGGCTCTTCTTGCAATTTATCATAAATAAATGCAAATGAGAGATAAATTTGAATATGCCTACTCAATTTTTTCCTCAGATCAGAATTCTCTTGTGGAGTGGTGTGAGACTACAACTGGACCTGTTTGGATAAGCATCGTTGGAGAATACAGGGGTAAAGAGTCAACAACAGTCGGCCTAGTAAGTTTGATAATCAATCTTGTAATCATTAATTTCAGAACATTTGATAAATGTTAAATTTGCATCGGGGATAAAGAATATTATGAGTTTTTTTTACCCACACACCAATGTGTGTCACACACTGTATACTCAGTAGTTTCCCCATTCCTGTGCAAAACATCCAGAGGCATGTTACCTCGGGTGGAATTCGAACCCACTACTATTGCCATTCAAGAGTACATGTCTTACCACTAAACAAAATTCTCAAGTTCAGCTTGTCTATATAGTCATGTGAATTATTGGTTACAAAGTTTTCAATCAATCAAGCAGTACAAACTATTTTCACACCATCAATAATACAAGTGTGTAGAACAAAAAATTAAGAAAAAAGGGTGATTAAAAAGTTGGGGTCCCCAAAAAGTAGAGTTTGTAGGAGAAGATAATTCACATGCAGCATAACTTACATGCATGTTTCGTCACCCATGTTAATTTTAAATAATGATGAAATCGACCAAATTTGTGGGGTTATTGAAGCAGATGTTTTTATTCTACTTTTGGACGATCTTTCTTGTCATGCTTGAGGCAAAACTTTTGATACCACTGCCAAAACTTCACCAATGAGGCTAAAATGTCCGTTATGCGTATCCCCCCCCCCCCGGACTTGAAATGTAGCATTGATGGGTTTATTGGTTGTTTTCTCAGGTCAGATGGGAGTTGAAGATCTATGGAGATGTGGTATGTGTGTGTTGGACGTAGGGATCTGGACGTACATAGAAGTTCGCCAAAGGACCAAGGTAAGGAAAACTATGCCATATCCGACCTCCACTTTTTAAGTACACTCGTGCAATTCACCTCTTTGCTTGGACTTTATTTTATTATTTTGATTTATTTATTTTCAAACAATCTCTTGAGCAACTGGCAGTAAATACAATTTAGTAAGGTTTCCTGAGACACCAGTATACAATAATAAAAAAGTTGTTGTATATTTTAATGCGCAATTGAAAACATACAATGGAATTTCATGTGTTTTCACATGATGAAAAAAAGACCGAGTTGAATAGAATGTACAAAAACCTTTCTCTTATGATTTTTCTGAAAAGAATGGGTGTTTGAAGACACTAATTTAAAAATAAGTTATATATTGATCTTCCTAAAGAAAAAAGAAAAAAGTTTGATTAGTGAATGGAGCACAATAGTGGAGGTCGGGTAGCGCGAGTTGACCTTAAAGATAAAGACAAGGTGAAGACTTCGAATGGTAAGAGAAGATCTAACCCGTTCTCTTGCAGAGGCCCTCCCTCTATTCTCCTACCTACCCCCTCCAATGATGTTCGGCGATCTTGTTGATGTTGTCCTTTCTTGTATTACTTTCAAGGTGACGGCACACTGTCTCTGCTTTCTGGATTTGCATATTGGTCGAAGCCAATGATGCTTTTTAATTAGGAGACTAGTCTTACTGGAAATTTCTGCCAAGGTTGATGCTTCAAGTCGTCAGTTGTCATGTTTATATAAATTGTCATGATTATATATTTCAAATAGCGCATTGTTTATAAAGGATCAAGAGCACAAAATCCACCTGTAATTCATTCATTCAATTGATGAAGTTTAATTTAGGAGTATTAAATAGATTATTTAGACCAGCTAAATTAATATTTAAGTATTCCTAATATTAGCATTACATCAATTCTGAATGTAGACATTTCCAACTGAGCATGAATAACATCAGGTATTTGAAAATAAATAGTAATACAATAAATAAACACCAAAGCTGTAACCCTTGCTCATTTTGATCAAAGTTCAAAAAAATGAAAAGGGGAGGGGGGTAAACTTATTGGAAACACAATTTCTAAAGCTGTAGTCCCGAACCGCAAATCTTTTATACTAAAGCATATAGGGCTCATTGCAAACAACTTCCCCAATCAACTTATTTGTGAGCGCTGCGAAAAAAAGAAAAAAAAGGAACAAATAGATAAGGTAAAAAGGAGAGAGAAAAAGAAAAGACTGTAGAAGATGAAAGACAAGAAAGGAGGAGAAAAAGAGCAGATCATCCATGGGGGAAAGACATCAGTGATGCCTAAATGTTTGTATGAATGGTAAGACAGTAAAGGCCTAGAGTATTTTTTACAGTGTTGGCCTAGAAATAAGAATAACTCTCTTCTCTTTCAGCAGGTTTAATGGCAACAGGTAAAGTATAAGGTGTGACTGGTGTAGTACTTAGTCTTGATTCAAAGATGCTAAGAACTACGCCATCATCACCATTAAACCAAGAGCTTAAGCAGGCGATGAAGACTCTCTCTTTGATGTCCAGGATGAATGACTGGAAACAAGTGAGGTCAGCTTTTTGCAGCAAAGGTTAAGTATAACAGGTGAAGTATCAGGTAAAAGTTTCCGCGTAAGTGTGAGACAAAAATAACCTTTTCCTCAACAGTGTCTAACGTTTCCTCCGCAGCCTTTAACAATTCTTTCCCACAGCCTCTAACGTGGCCTCTACAGGCCACAGTCTTTTTGTCTTGTTTTCCACAGTCTGTAACCTGTTATTGCTAAAGATGATGCTGTGGCAAGCTACTTGTGCACAGATTGCTGCTATGGGACACCGTAGATGACATTGGTTTGGTAAAGTATCAGGGTTATATCAGGTAATGCGTATAGTGAACATATTCCTTTCATTGAGTTTTAAAGAAGTTATGGTTTGTGTGCTGAAAGCTTCTTTTCTGTTTGCTGAGGTGATGCCTACCAGCAGGGACAGGGGTCATGCAACAGATTTGGTAATGTATCAAGTAACAACTCATTGATGAAGAAACTACCTACTAAATAGGACAACGACTCAATCAAGAATTTTCAGGGATCATATGCAAAGCCAAACATCAGTATATTGATAACTTTGGAAGGAAAACAAAACATGCTTTAAAAAATCAGATCTTTCAGACAAATCTCTTTTAAAAGTAGTAAAGATAGGTGTAACCAGCATTCAAAATATTAGTACCATTTGAGTTTTCAAAACAGCAAGCATGAACAACCAACCAACCACTGAGGTAAACAATTTAAGAACCAGTTCACTTACTATATCAAAATTGTATTTGTACGATCCAAACAAATATAAATCCTTCCTGAAACAATAGAAGTAGGCTCTGCATGCAATTTATCATAACGATATGTCTATGCCTACTAAATTTTCTCCCAGTTCCGCAGTCTCTTGTGGAGTGGTGACTACAACCGCACCTGTTTGCAAAAAGTTAAAAAAAGATTGCTTGGTAAAAAAATTCATTCTTAAAAATTTGTTGAAGATTAGAATCGTCCCACTGTTATTTTGACAAAAGAGTGAGTGTTTGTTTGAGAATTAGCACCTTTGAAGGTTCCAAATCGTTGGTTTGAAAGAATACATCTACTCCCGTCCTTTAGTTTGCAATAAACACACGATACAACCAATCAAAACCTGGGTCATGTCGTGTGTACATGTTTAATGAGTTGAACTGATTGGAGATGGAGGAGAGTTTCTACACATGCCATCATTCAGACTAATTATTGCTCAGAACATCTGATACTTGTATTAAAAGAGTTTATCAAAATTAATCTTTGATATATATATTTGTTTTCTACCTCAGATTGAGATGATATGACTTTGGAGATGACATTCATCCAATCTTGAGCTACATTTTGACTATTGACCAGCTGAAGGAACTCGTCTTGCAAGTCTAGCCAGATGACTCTCTTCTAGAAGTTTAATCATTTAATTGATATATGTTGAGGCCAACAATGCTTTTTGGACTGTGCGCCACCAGCCAAAGGACTGTCAAGTTTATAGCCAGACGAGGCTCTCTGGTACAAGTTCAACCATTCAAGTGGCATGGATGTTGTGGCTAACCAATGTGATGTGGATAGATATGTTGAGGTGCTTTTTGGACTTTGGGCCACCAACTGAAGGACTTTGTCAAGTTTATCCATATGACTCTCAGCTAGAAGTTCAACTCCTGAAGTGACGTATTTGTAGGGATGTTGCAGGCAAGCCAGGGCTTTTTGGACTGTTTACCTTCAGCTGAATGATACGTCAAGTCTTGCCAGATGACTATCCTCTACAAGTTCAACTGTTGAAGTGACATCGTGATGCTGAGGCTAAACACTTTTTAGACTGTGCTTCACCAGCTGAAGGACTTGTCAAGTGTAGCTTGATGACTCTTTGCTCCAAGTTCAACCATTCAAGTGACATGGGGATGTTCAGATGCTTTTTGGACTGTGTGCCACCAGCAGGACTGAAGGACTGCATCAGGTCTAACTAGATGACTCACCGCAAGGTGCTAGATGGCTCTCCTCTCCAAGTTCAACTGTTGAATTGACATCGCGATGCTGAGGCTAAACGCTGCAAGTTTCGACCATTCAAGTGACAGAGGGATGTTGAGGTGCTTTTTGGACTGTGTGACCACCATCAGTAACTGAGGACTAGCGGTGCAATGGTCTCTAGCTTTTGAATGAATTCATGCGGCACCCCGGTTTCCCAATAGGGATTTAATTTACTGTGTTGCAGGTGAACATAATGAATGCGTGTAGATGCTTTAGCACTTTGTCGATCTGCTAACCAACTGAAAATTAAGACTTTTCCAAATCCAGACAGCAGGAATGATTTCTCAATCATGTTTCCACCTCTAGAAACGCTCAAGAGCTAGGCAGCTAATGATCCGTGTCGCGGAACTTATATCTTTATGTATAATGAAAAAGACCAAACTCGTTTATAGAGAGAGACGCATCTATGGGTTTGTGGTCCAAATTTGTGGCTGCAGCAATGGGTAAGGTTGAAAAAATTCAATCTTAATGTTTTCTTTGAAGAGAAACATTAATGTCAAGGAGTGTATGTTTCAGAAAAGCACCTTCGAAGGTTTAAAAGCGTCGATTTAAAGAATGCATTGATTCCCATCCCTTCATTTGCATACAAACACACCATACAACAAACTGGTGGAAAAACTTACATTAAATATGACAAAAACCTTTTTAGAATTTTTCTTTTAGAATATGAAAAGAAAAACAAAACCTGCAATGTTGTGTCATGTTATGTGTGCATATTCATGTTGAAGAATTGGAATTGAGGACAATTTTCTTGCACATGACGGCATTTAGACTTGACTATTCCTCAGAACAACTGACACTTATATTAAAAGACTTTATCAAAATTAATCTTTGTAAATTGTTTATTTTCTACCTTAGATTGAGACTATGACCTTGGAGATGACATCCGTCAAATCTTGAGGTTAATCAACACTTCTTTTTTTACTGTGTGTCACCAGCGAGTCTAGCCAGATGACTCTCTGCTACAAGTTCAACCACACAAGTGACATTGGGATGTTGTGGCTTACCAAACCTTTTTTGGGCTGCATGCTATCAGCTAAAGAACTGTGTCAATTCTATCCAGGATGGCTCTCTGCTATAAGTCCAACTGTTGAAGTGACATTGAAATGCTGAGCCTAAAGTACCGGTAACACTCTTTGGACTGTGTTGTGCCACCAGCTGAAGAAGAACTGTGTCAATTCTAGCGAGATGACTCTCCGCTGCAAGTTCAACTGTTCAAGTGACGTAGGGGATGTTAAGGCACTTTTTGGACTGTGTGCCACCAGTTCAAGGACAGTGTCAAGTCAATAGCTAGATGACTTTACATGATTCCCAAAATTTTCACCAAACCAGCTACCATGATGGCACCTTACTGTAAGACCATGAAGACATCTATCTCAGGCCATGTTCCAATATGTAGCTGCAACTATGGGTAAATTTGAAATCATTCAATCTGAAACTTTTCTTTGAAGAGAATGTGATTATCCCACAATTTTGGCAAAGGAGACAATGATAATTTATTACTCAAATTGTTGATTAGAAAGACTACATTTATTCTCATCGTTTAGTTTGCAATAACCACACCATACACGGGCCTGGAATTACACAGAGGCCACGGAGGCCATGGCCTCTGTTTAAGTTTTTCCAATGGAAGTGCCCTTTGCAAAATGAAAACGGCCTTGCCCTCTAAAAGATGAAATTCAAGGCCTGCATACAAACAAATAGTGGAAAACTTCAATAAAATAGGAGGTCAAGTTTTTTTGTTTAAGGTTTTTTAAATATCAAAAAGAAAAACAAAACTTGGAATGCTTTGTGTGTTTGTTCAATGAGTTGAAGAACTGATTGGAGCTGGATGAAATTCTTTTTGCACACGATGGCATGCAGACTTGACTATTCCTCAGAATACAACTGATACTGGTATTAAAAGAGTTTATCAAAATTAATCTTTTAAAATTCTTTATTTTCTACCACAGATTGAGACAATGACCTTGGAGATAACATTCATCCAATCTTGAGGCTAATAAACGCTTTTTGGACTGTACTTGTGTACCAGCATCTAAAGATGGACTGTTTCAAGTCTAGCTCAATGTCTCTCTGGTACAAGTTCAACCTTTTGAAGTGACATCGGGATGCTGATGCTTACTACTTGTATGCTTCTTGGACTGTGTTGTGCCACCAGTTCAAGGACTGTGTCAAGTCTAGTAAGATGACTTTTTCTGCTGCAAGTTCAACCGCTCAAATGATGTAGGGATATTGAGGCGCTTTTTGGACTGTGTGCCACCAGCTGAAGGACAGTGTCTATACTGACTCACTGCTACATTTTCAACCATGCAAGTGACGTAATGATGTTGATGCTACGTTTGTAACAACACTGTACGGACTGTCACCTACTAAAGAATGGTTGTCAAGTCCATAGCCACCTGAGATTCCACACATGTGACTGAAACAAGCTGGACCATAACGGCAACTTCTGTACAAAGATATTCACAGGAGGGGACCATCTTGGGCTGTGTCTAATTTTGTGGCTGTGTCCAATTTTGTGGCTGTGGCTACGGGTAAGTTTGCAAAAATTAAATTTAAAACTTCTCTTTTGAAGAGAAGGCTCATCTCACAAATTTGGCAAAGAAGTTAGTTTTTCAGAATGAGCACCTTGAAGGTTTCAAATAACTGATTTTAAAGCTGGAAAATTCCATTAAAATAGGAGGTAAAGTTTGTCAGAAAAAGACTTTAAATTTTAAACAACGCCCCCCCCCCCCCCCGAAAAAAACCTGGAATGTTGTCATGTTGTCAATGAGTTGAAGATCTGATTGGGGCTGGAGGAGAATTTTCTTGCATGTGATAGCAATCAGACTTAGTTCTCTCTCAGATTAACTAGCCTGATACGTATTTATTGAAAGGGGTTATCAAAATTAATCTTTTAAAACCTTTCATTTTCTTCCACAGGAGAAGATGATGCTCTTGGAGATGACACACCCAATCTTGAGGCCAATCAACGATTTTTTGACTGTTCCACCATCTTAAGAATGATTGCATGATAAATCTCCGCTGCGAATTTAACTGTTGAAGTGACTGCCGAATGTTGAGGCTAACCAACACTTTTTGGACTGTGTGCCACCAGCTGAAGGACTATGTGAAATGTAGCCAGATGACCCTCTGCTAGAAGTTCAACTGTTCAAGTGACGTGTCGAGGCTAACAAACGCTTTTTTGACTGTGTGCAACTGAAGGCTTTGTCAAGTCTAGCTAGATGACTCCCCTACAAGCTCAACTGTTCTAGTATATAGTGACATATAGTGATGTTGATGCTACTTGTAAATTACTGTGTCAACTCTAGCCAGATGATTCCCCACTTTAACTAAAACAATTAGCTGGATCATGACGGCGCCTTACTCTTTGAAGATACTAGAGAAAAGGACCATCCTTGGGCCGTTTTCTGAATTAGTGGCTACAGCTATGTCTGCGGCTGTTGCCACGGTGTGCTGTAATAATGATAATAATAATAACTAGTTCTCCTTTAGCGCATTTTACAGTAACGTATCAATGCGCTTTACATAAGTGCCCTGGTCATTGGACCAATAACATTCCTGTAATCTTTTTCAGCTCCCTGGGGAGTATATAGCCCTGGGGAGTATACAGCCCTGGGCTGCTGTGGCACTCCAAAGGCTTTTTCAAACACATTATCAACCTCTTTCCTCGCAGGTACCCATAACGCCTGGGTGAAGAGAAGGAATTATAGTAAAGCATCTTGCTCAAGGACACAAGTGTCATGACCGGGATTCGAACCCCACACCTGATGACTCAACCACTAGAACTTGAATGTGATGCTCTAAACTGCTCGGCCATGACACCCCATACATGTTTATGTGAGTTGAGCCGGATCCGCCAACACTAATTCAGATAAGCCACTTTTTTGAATCCATTAAACTCCAGTTCCATATTGTACTATGTAGCTTGGTATACTCACATCAGCTGATAAAAATTGGCACTGTGCCAAACATTGTTGGTTGATCATGGAAAACTAAATTCATTGAATACAGGTACACTACCCTGTGTATATTTTTGGTGTCAGAGTAGTCACAGGAGTACAGTTCTCTTAAGATGGTGCAGCTAAAACAGAAAAACAAGCAAACAAATCAAACCAAACCAGGTTACCAAAAGAGTCGCTAGTATTAATGTATATGCGCAATTAGTATGAAGTGTTTTCACTTACTGAAGCCTTTTGATTTCAAGTTAGTGAAAATGTCAACAACAGGGATGTGATTTCTCAGGATTTTTCCTGATTTAAGGAATTTATGAAAGCCTCCTCTTTTCTTAAAAGAAGTAAAACCAGTCATCAACAAGAAATTGTCTGCATCTTATGCACATTGTCTTGAACCTCCTGAATTTTAACATTGCGGAGGTTCTGGACCTAGAGTAAAGGGGAGCCCATCAGGCCTGAAAGCAAGTTTTCAGGAATTTTGATGTTTACCAAATCTCATCCCTGCAACAATAATTCAAAGTTGATCACAGGGGAAGATTTGGGCAAAATTTTACAAAAGTCACCAAATTGTTCTGATACGTGTTAGAAATTATGGCAAGAAAAGCTCAGTTTAGTCTTTTTTTTATGGTACAAACTTATATAATTTATTGGATAAAGGTAAAAAACAGGACAAAATTATTTGAAAAAAATATGTTATTGATTTTTACAATTTAAGTAATATGAGGAAATAAATTTCATTTTGTAAGATTAAATAAATCAGAATTGCTTTAAGTCCTTCATCTATTCTATCTAGTGAGGCAAACTTAACACATTGCTCAATAAGTATCATTCAAAGATATATGGGGAAATTTTAAAGTGTACACTTGAGTGAAAAAATAGACAAAATGCATGTTTTAGCCAAATACGCGAGCAGGACTCTGTTGCAATGCGAACACAAACCATGGCAACATTCACAACACCCGGGCTTGGTTTCACAAAGAGTTAAGATTGATAAATTGCTAAGCAAGGTGTGATGTCAAAATACAAATCACTATGGTAATTTTGACAACTCGTCTTAAGATGAATCTTTGTGTTTTGTGAAACCGAGCCCAGTGCTCCCACCCTGACACTGAACTAAAGGTTCATTCTTTAACTCAACCCTTGCACTAAAACCATGAAAATATCACTCATTATATTTCATTATTAACACCTAATATTTCATTTTTAACACCTCACCCTCAGCACCAATCAGTTTTCAATCCGCGCATTGAATAACAAAATAGTAAAGCATGATTTTATAAAACATGCATTTTGTCTACACTAGAGTCAATAAACAATTTATTTATATAGAGGATATTTGTCAGTTTGTTTATTGTAGGTTATCTGAAGAAATGATACTGTAGCAAAGCCCAAGTAAGCAATATTAATTTATTTTAATTATTGTCAGATTTTTGTCTTTTTTCATGTCTGAAGTTTCCTTTGTCTGTTATGAACACTCATAGTCCTACATGTAAATGCCTTGCAATTTTAAAGACTGTAGTACTATAGAGAAAAAGGCTCGCCCAAATATTTCTGACATGTGCTGACAGTTGAAGTGTGCTGCAGGCCTACAGTACCTAATTGTATCCTGCTTCTTGTTAAGTTTGATATTTTATACTTGATGGCTTCAAGTGCTGTAACTAGACATTTTCATGGAGGGGGGGGGGGCAGCAAAGGCATTATTTTTAAAGCTATTTAATGTATCGAACCATTCATTTTTTTCTTTTTTCAAATCTCATTTTGGAGAGCACTTCTAGGGGTTGGGGTGTGCAAGTGTTCTAAGGGGGGGGGGGCTCCCGTTCCCCTGCCCCCGTTCCCCTGCCCCCGTTCCCCTGCCCCCGTTCCCCTGCCCCCATCTGGTTAATATGCCACTGGTGTCTACACAAATGTACATGTTGGCCACAAGCAGAATGAAGGTTAAAAAGTAATTTAAATTGTAATGACAGTTTTTCTTTGCTAGGTTAATTAAATACAGTGTTGTCATGTGCCCTGTGTGCATTATCAATCACTGATACTGTTTCTCATTGTATTAAATAGGTACCAGACTAATTTTTCTTCTGGTCTTAGCTTTGTTGAGCAATTGATGACACCTGCAGTTGGCAGTGGATATGGCTGGATTGATGATGGTGCACATTCCTCAACATTAATAGTCACTGGCCATATAGCCCTGGCTGAAGCCGCTTGATTGGGACACAACCTTACATTGATTTAATTAGACAAAACAAGATGGTCGCTCCATTATGATTATGATTATGATTATGATCAAGATTTTCAATCTCCAGCTTTAGATTTATGATAACAATTAAAGTTGTAGTGTATAACTTGTAATATGCAAGAACTTCCATTAACTTGTTTAAACTTGTAAAATGCATGTAATATGTTTATTAAAGTTGTCTATCTCTATGTACATGTTGGCAACATATGAATATAAAAAACTAATTTTAAAATGTATTGAAAGTTTTTCTTTGCTAGACTATTTAAATATAGTGTTAAGATGTGTCCTGTGTGCATTAGCAGTCACTGATACTGTTTCTCATTATATTGAAAGGTACCAGACTAATTTGTCTTCTTGTCTCACTGGCTTAGTAAAGCAATTGATGACAGTTGGCAGTGGATATGGCTGGATTGATGAAGGTGCTCATTCCTCAACAGTAACTGTCACTGCAGCCACTGGCCATATAGCCGTAGCCGAAGTCGCTTGGATTGGGACACAATCTTACATTGATTTAATTAGACAAAACAAGAAGGTCGCTCCATTGTGATTATGATTATAATTATGATCAAGATTATTAATCTCCAGCTTTATATAGATTTATGATAACACTTAAAGTTGTACTGTACATGTATAACTTGTAAAATGCAAGAACTTCCATGAACTTGTTTTAACTTGTGAAATGCATATGTATTAAAGTTGTCTACACAGATTTACATGTTGGACACAAGCAGAATGAACGTTAAAAAGTAATTATAAGTTGTAATGACTGTTTTTCTTTGCTAGGCTATGTAAATATAGTGTTGTCATGTGTGCATTAGCAGTCACTGATACTGTTTCTCGTTATATTGAAAGGTACCAGACTAATTTGTCTTCTTGTCTCAATGGCTTAGTAAAGCAATTGATGACAGTTGGCAGTGGATATGGCTGGATTGATGAAGGTGCTCATTCCTCAACAGTAACTGTCACTGCAGCCACTGGCCATATAGCCGTAGTCAAAGTCGCTTGGATTGGGACACAACCTAAAATTGATTTAATTAGACAAAACAAGATGGTCGCTCCATTGTGATTATGATTATAATTATGATCAAAATTATTAATTTTCACCTGTAGATTTATCATTTATGATAACATTGAAAGTTTTACTGTATAAACTTTAACTTTTAAAATGCAAGAACTTCCATGAACTTGTTTTAACTTGTAAAATACATGTAATTCAAGGCAAAATTTTGAGATACTTAGGGGCCATCCAAAGTTGTCAACATTTTCCAGTTCATACAGAGAGTACTACACACCTTTCAGGACCCCACCCCTCCTCAGTAGTACTTATCACGGACATAGTACTATGGGCTAATTGCTTCTCATCACTCGAGAGTAAATGGGTACTGGGAGGGTGAATCATTAGCAACATGACACCCATTTTGTGCTGCATACTCAGAAAGAGTTGAGATGGTTTCAGGAATGTTTTTAAGGCACAAATGAACAGGGGTAGAATGTAAGGTACTTTGATGCAACTTTGTGTATTAAATATTTTCTATTTTGTTTGACATGATTAATTAGGCTTATGATTTGAATCTTTATCAAGTTCCCTTTCTACAAGGAGTTATACCATTTTGTCCTGCGAGCCTCACTTTGGTTACACTGGGCTGAATAAGAGCTATACAATATAGTTGCCAGGGTTTGCCCTTAAATTTTAAGTGATTACATGTAGCCAGCAGAAGCAGTTAGCTTGTCGTCATTTCACTAGCCTGTCAAAGTTTTACAATAGTCCATATTTCACATTAAATGAAGATTTTTCAACATTGAATTACATATTTGTGATTAGGCAAATATTTACATTCCCTGAAAGAAATTAAGATCAAAACATGGCCGTCTTCGTCAAGTTCCCTTTCTACAAGGAATAATATACCATTTTGTCCTGCAAGCCTCACTTTGGTTACACTACGCTACATGTAACAATACTAGATGCCTAGTATTAGGGTTTTCTCTTATATAATAAGGCAGCATAAAGCAGCAGAAGCAGTTAGCTTGTTGTCATTTCACTAGCCCGTCAAAGGTTTTCATTAGTCCATATTTTATATCTAAGGCAAGGTATACCTTTGGTACTTACTCCAAAAATTGATGACCATAAAAACTTACTTGGTAAAGAGCACTAGAGAGCTGTTGATATTATAAAACATTGTTTAGAAACGACCCCCCCCCCCTTGAAGTAATATAGTTTTAGAGAACAAGGTAAATGTTTTCCCCAAATTTTGAATCTGAGAAAGGCTTCAGGATCTGAAAGCTATGTAATAAAAAAAGGGTGTTTTTTTTTTTCTTTTATTAGTTTTGGTGACCGATTGAGCCCAAATTTTCACAGGTTTGTTATTGTATGTTGGGATAAACCAATGGATAATACTGGTCTTTGACAATTACCAAAAGTACACCCTGCCTTTAGATGGGGAATGATTTTCAACACTGGACTACATATTTTGTAGCTAGCCGGATCACTTGGATTGCAGAAAATATTATGACTGGTCCTCTGGTGTTTTAAAGTTGTAACATATTTTGGCCAGTGGACCACGCTGGCTGTCCATGATGAAGTCTTTTACTAGGCATCACTTTATGGCTTAAAAAGCACTTCGCTTTATGTAATAGTTTATTATTGCAATTATGATTTCATTATGTAGGAATAATAAAGAAAAAATACAGAAGAATAATAGTAAAGTTAAACAGAATAAGAAAAGGGATGGCACCAACTCCCACATGCCTTGTAGGGCAAGGGCCAACCCCATTATTTGTAACTAACTTGTTGTAATGTGTAAGTTTTTTAGAATTTTAATAAGATATGACCCAAATAATGAGGATCTTTACGGGAGCTTACTTGTTGTGTTGGTGTTTTGTTTTGTTTTTTGTTTTTTTTTGGGGGGGGAGTTAAAGTCAAACTTTGAGGATTGATAATTATCCAAAATTATCTGTAAAAGGGTTGGGGGTCGACATGTTGTTCATGAGCTTTTTCGCCAAACAACACGTCATTATCTTTGTGATGGAAAATGTACAAATAGGCCTATGGGAATAATACAGTTAACATAATGCGGCTATTACAGCTAAGGCTCTTGTGTGTTCTTTCTTTTTCTCTGTTCATTTGAATAAAAAAACCCTGCTTATTAACCTACTATTTTGTTTAAATCTATTTTTTCATATATTTATGTATCTAAAATACAGCTCTCCTATTTCATTCCTTCCTCTCGGCCCGACTTTTTTAAATGATTGTTTATTTGTTTATCTACATTGCCCCCTTTTTCTTTTCTTTTGAACTATGTGCTTGTATATTTATTTATCTCAAAGAAAATATACAAGCGTCACAGAAAATTTCTTTTTTTTGGTAAGTTAGGCCTACATCCGTATTGTTTTACTTCACGTGTTACAAGCAATAGGGCCTTTAAACACTTAAACGTTGAAATTTAGGTAAACAACAATATGGCCAAATGTGTTTATTAAGTAGGCGGTACGAATTCGGTAAACAATGTCAAGGTTAAACCCCATTAAAACACGGCTTTTTTGGAAACCTTGATCAGAAACGATTTTCTCACATAGAACTGAAAGATTAGCTCGTGACGTAGGTACATCTATTTAGAAATTCATAGTCTCAAAATGTTCGGCCTTTATTCCTTTTTTTCACGAAATGGAATTTTAGTCTTTAGAATTTTATGAACAATTAATAAACTGATAGGCCTATTCTTCAGCATTTGTCACTTTAAGATAGATGGATACTTGTCATTAGTTTGTTAGATCTGCCATCTTGAAACCAAGTCCAAACCGAGCAAACAGTTCGGTATGCCGTTTGGTGGGAATATTTTACAACCGAATTCGCGAAAGGTGATCACAGCTCAAACTCGCTTCTGGTCAGGGGTCGAAGACGGGCTAGCGGGAGGGAGGGAGTCAGGAAGGTCGCCACCTTGTTCGTCAATATTGGACATTTCATCATGAATAACAAGACTCAACTGACTTTGCAAATAACTTTATTTTCTGATCCGTTTTACGCACAAGTTATGCAAGGTTATGTAAATGTTATAATAAAGTTGGTACACACACTCTGAGCATGCTTACAAGATTTAGTAAATCAAGTTGACAGCTGAAAGAGATCACTTTTTATAATAATACTGATCTGTGTAATGTTGTACTATTCAAAAACAGAAACATACCTCACATCAGTATACAAAACAATCAACAGTAAAAGTTTAATCAGAGAGAGTATAGTAGTGCTATAAAAAAGGAAACAATGTTTTTAACCAAGTCCTTTATTGCAGTTTTCTTGTACATAGACTCCAGATATATTGTTGGCAACGCAATTAATTACAATACTAAATAGCTTCATTGGAAATATTATAAGAAAATTACTTTGATCGGGTTAAAACAAAAAACCGGGGTCGAACTGGCCGATGGTCAGTGGAAGAATGTGAAAAACTCCTTGTGAACAAATACAGTTATTCAAATATTAGTTACAGCTATTTCCCTATTAACATTTCGTGTGTTTGTTATTCATTTCAAATATTAGTATTTAAAAACATAATATACCTTATTAATACTACAATAGATTTGTGTACTGATGCATTGCGCTGTGTGTAGCCTGTGTTATCATCCACTTAAAGTACAGTTATTTCTAAAAAAAAAAAAAAAAAAGAAAAGTGTTGCTTATGATAAACATTGTAATGTTTAACCCTAAAACAAGGAAGTTGATCAAACTTTGTATCAGACAAATAAGTACACCTTTTAACTTGTCATATCCGTATTCGATCAGCAAGTGAGTAAAGATGGGTAGAAATTCAGGAAATCAATTATTTACAGAATCGCATGCCACTTTAGTTGTTTCGTTGTTTTTGGATGTGCATGTGAGACGAATCATAATATGTGGACAATAAAATCACAGATGACAGGTGTGAATGATATTTAACAAAGTTGATACAGTCTTCAGAGTCGCAACAAACATGTCTAAAAACCTGATAATTCTGATCCACCCGATACATTTTTGAAGAATGGCCCCCTCTTGTGGCCGAACAAGACGTAAATTGCACCGTAATTTCCTTCACTAATAAGGCAAGTGATCAATATGCAAACGATATACGTGTTTATTTTGTGATTTTTTTTTTATGCCGGATAATAAGCAAATTTTTTTTCATAAACTGAGTAAACTGGCTGTACAAAGTAGGAAATTGTAATTTGTTCTTCTGATTACTGCAGCAATTAGATCAGCATGGTGCGATAAAGGTCTCTAATATTGACAGCAATTCTGACTGCCTGGATTTGTCCTTCAGCACCTAACGACATGGTACAGTCATAATCTCATACACACCCCCATCATCGTTCTTGCTCTTTTTCTCGTTGCCTTCGCAAACATTCTCATAGGTCTCAGCATCGGTCCGACAAGGCGGGTTTCCTCTCCCATGGGTAGCCGTGTATCGATTACGGACGACCCACTCGTCATTCGGAGTCCCGAAGTCTTCGTCGAAGATCTGGTTCATGTACACTCCATCAGTGCCGGTGGTGTCACCCCTACGGAAACCGACTTTGAGGTTAACGGACTTACTTCCATGTTTAGAGATCGCCCCTTTGTATTTTCTCTTGTAGAGCCTCCGAAACAAGATGATCAAGGCAGCGATAGAACAGGTTAGGGCAAAGGTAATACATATAGTAGGGATGTCAGACACACTGAGCTGGAGAGAAAATGCTGATGTGGTTTGAGATGGTGAAGGGTACGGAATTGGGGAATCCGGATTTGTGACAGTGACGTTCACCACAGCTCTGTCCATCTCACCGAGTACGTTTTTGGCCAGGCAAGTGTAAACCCCTTGGTCAGAATTCTCCACTGGTGTGATATGCAGAATCCTCCCTTGTAGAATAGCGAATCTTCCCTGCCAATCGTGAATTATCTTTGTTCCGTTTGGAGTGAGCCAAGTTATGGTAGGAGCAGGAATGCCAGTTGCTGTACATTCGAGAGTCGCCGTCTGTCCAGCAACGACTGTCACATCCTTAATGTCCGTCGTTGCCACCGGAGGCTGACAGGAGAAATCGAAAGTATCCAAGTCTGTTATCACCGACCCATGGTGTTGTTTCGGTCCTTCGCATCGAGGCTCAGTGTAAGGGGGGTTCTTTTGCAGCCAGTCTCGCAGACCCGTGAGCCTACAGTCACACTGCAGTGGATTGCCTTCAAGTTCTAGATTAGAAAAGCTTTATTTCTGCCAGAAAGAGAATCCCCAGGAACGACTTGGATCAAGTTATAAGACAGATCCAGTACTTGCAGGCTATCACAGAAGCCTAACACTGTAACTGTGTCATGAATGATATTGTGAGCCAGTGAGAGATTTCGTAGGTTTGTCAGATTAAGGGTACAGTCCTGAAGGTCGACGAGCTGAAGCTCATTTCGAGATAAGTCCAGGGTAAGAATTTGAGGCATCAATTGAAACATCTGTGAGTTGACGCTTGTGAGCTGATTCCCTGCGAGGTATAGACGTTCCAATGACACCAGACCCATGAAGTAATCTGGATGTAACATGGCGAGTCGGTTGTTGGTGATAGAGAGCTCAACTAAATTAGACTGGTTGAAAAATACTCCTCCAAACAAAGACGTCAGGGCATTGTCGTCGAGATATAGTGACTGTAGAATGGAGAGTTGACTCAGTGCAGTGGGTGAGATGAACAAGAGACGATTATTGGCCACGTGAAGTTCAGTCAGATCGACAAATCCTGATAAAGTTGATGAAGACAGGCTTGCCAGCAGGTTCGTATCGGCATTTAAGAACTCCAAACCCTCGGCCCAGTGTGGCTGAATCAAGGAATCGAACGAGTTGTAGCTTATGTCCATTCTCTTCATCGTGTTTCTATACTGGCTAAAGTAGAACCCATCCCAGTTTTGTAATCCGTTGCTGCCTATGTTAAATGTATTAGGTATTGAATTAATGTTCACATAACGTAGTCGATTGTAATTAAGTGAAATTATATCATGTGTCAAATAGATAAAGCTGCGATAGATATAAAGATCTGTTAATTTATTGTGATCTAACAAAAGAGAGATATCTCCGTATGTAGATCCGAAATAGTATAAACTCACATGACTTAGTTTGTTAAACTCTATGCTTAAGACAATATTTGAAGTATACAACCGCCAAACTGGGATATTTGGGAATAAATTGAAGTCAGCAGAGAAGCGTTGTAATGCACTGCATGACAGCATGTCCGATATATATGTAATTAAGTTATAGTCCAATACAAGATCAGTTAACGAATTAAGGTTACAGGTTGTATGCAAATAAGAAATGACGTTGTGCGTCACAGACAGCTTCTGTAGGCTCCCCATCTGATTGGATCCCAGCAGTGACGTCACATCAGATATGTTATTGTAGTCAAGGTACAGTTCAGCCAGCCTGGAGAATGGGCCATTGAAATCGTCTTGTGACAGCTCTGATATGTTGTTGTGGCTTAGATCCATGACGATGGCGTTTGGGTAGTTGACGGGGATGCATTCAAGATTGAGTGAAGAGCAGTCAGCCTTTGCAGTGGAGAAGTCGTAATCGCAATGCGCATGACTGCAGGTTGATGATCCGGTGATCGAAATACTAACTCCAAAACAGAAAAGTAACAATCCACATCCAAGTGATCCCATTGCAATCTGAGGAGAATGAGGAAGAAAATCAAAATGTTTCAGTCGAGTTATTGATTATTGGCTTAAAAAATTGGTTTAAGAGAAGTGGTGAGAAATAGAGAAAGAGGGGAGAGGAGGATAGGGTGGAGGCGAGAGAACAATAACAACATTTCAAAATTGACTGCAACGAACATTATTTCACAAAATATTAATAGAAATTATGCACCGCTGCGTAACCCCAGGAAAACCATCAATACGTCTAGAGGAATGTGGTCAAGTACCAAGTGTTGCCGAGTACAAACTTGTGCAAGTAGTACTCGAGTACGAGTACGTACTTAGGACATATAGTTTTAGTACCGGTGTCCGAGTACCAAGTAACCAATATCCGGGTAAGTACTTCAACATCCAAGTGCTAAGTCCATCGACTTACAGGTACGTGTATCCGAGTACAAGTCCAGCGAGTCACAAGCATTCAAGTATAAACAAGTATACTTTAATATGCTAGTCGAGTACAAGTACTTAGATCTCAGAGTACGAGTAAGATTTCATTAAAATAAACTATACTGCAAAATGAGTTTTAAAAAAAAGTTGTTGACTACTTCTGGATGATAAGCTTATTATTATCTTCTAAACTTTGACAGGCCTTCAGTTTTCACTAGTTTTCACAGTGTTATGCCCCTTTACACGCATTATCGTTGGCACTTAATAGCTTTGTGTTGGATACACTCTGTGGACATGTTTTTGTTCTGTGCATTTCAGAAAAAACATACTCTTTATCTGTGTGGACGTGTGTAAGTCCACATGGTGTTTCAAGACCCTACTTTATGTGGACTTCTTTTGTATAATCCATTACGATATTGTGAAAATGAGTAGATCTCTGATTCATTAATTTTTGATAAAGCAGGTTAACCCTTTCAGCCTTGGTTATGCACGGGATAAATTCTCATCAATCGAAAGTACATTATAAAGATACAAAATGCAAAACACAGCCATAAATTAACACAAAAATCTTGAAAACAACAGATAGGCCTTCATTAATTCAATGTGTAAAATAAAAATGCACATAGCATGTAGTTTAAAAACCTACAAAATATTACCAACAATCTAACAGGAGCAAACATTTTAAAAAGGTTTTCCCGGTCAACTTTTGACAAAAATGAGCGGCCAAATTCACTTTTATGCAATCGTTTTAAGTGATTTTACCTCTTCAGCTGTAACCGTCATTCAATTACACTTTGACGCATTTTATAAAGCGTTCTGTTCATTTTAACTTATAGTCGTTCAGTTTAGCCATGTGAAATCGGCATTCAATTGATCAGAGTGTTAATAGCGCGAATAATCTACCACACATTATTAGCTATACTTGTGTTTTTGTTTTCAATTTTGCGCGATATAGAATGACGCAGCATTTAAATTTGGCGCTTATTCGCCAAACATGACTGGAAAACCTGTAATAAAATAATGATAACAGAAAAATAAAATAAAAACACTAATAATTTAAATAGACTAAAAACAGATCATGTCAAAAATAGTTACATTGGGTTGCAGAAACGTTATTTTATACTTCTCTAGAATGACACATTTCAAAATCGTCCAAAAAGTGTATAGAAGTGGAAGATGTGTCACGAGATCGGTCCAGTGAAACACTACTAAAAAAAACACGATGTACGGGTCCTAGAAAAAGGAATTCACTTACTCGATAAACCTTCCCTTTCGAAAGAAAGACAGCATCGACAGAAGAACACGCTAGTGAAAGAGATCACACCAAGTTTCCTCTTTCTTGATACTAATGTTTTAGGGTCTAAGCCAACAATGTCCGAACTGTCACAATGTTAGCTCATTTATATGTGGATAGGGTTCCAAACCAATATCACTGTTGAACTTCCGTCTTTTGTGTGTAAAACAGTTGCTGGTCACCGGGGCATTAAGCACTATCACATGATGTTTTAATCAACACCGGTCGAGACAGATACACTCAAGGAAGAACATTTTCCCCTCGAATATTTGAAATATTGACAGAAGTTTATCATGACCGAAAGTTGTGATAAGATTGTGAAGATGTTTCCTTGTCCTCCCTCAGATTAATATTGAACTCGAACCAGGGTTTGGGGGTTGGGGGGGGGGGGGGTTCACGGGCAAGTCCAAGGTTTGGCTATTGTGTGTGTGTGTGTGGGGGGGGGGGGGTATGTAAGCCGAAGAGAAGCATTGTTGGGAGAACACTCAAAGCTTTTCTAAAAGATACAATACATGTAACTAGCTGACCATGAGAGTAGCGCCCACATGTATTTATCCAATTAAAAACAAACAATCAAGTGAGGTTTGCAGAGACACCATGTCATGAATCTCTCATGAGCTGTGGCGGTTCTGAAAAGAGCCAGTGGTTGAACAACTCAACGTTTCGGTCAGTCTTCTTCTCCCGATGAAGACGATTAGAGCATGCTGATCGAAACGTCGAGTTGTTAAACCACTGGCTCTTCGCAGAACCACCCCAGCTCTGAGAGTTTTAATTCACGGTGTTTCCGAAAACCTCACTCGAATGTACCTTCACCATCCAAAAATTTCAAATCCTTCTTAAAAACGAGAAATGATGTTTGTTAAAGTTGCTGAGTTGTTTACGTCTCTTTGCAAACAACACACTGCAAGGTTTGTCTGAGTATACTTGTTTACAAAATATTAACAGTAAAGCATGAATTGATGACAATGTTAAGAAAAGTTTTGAAGGATAAACTCAGTGTTTGTGTTCGGATGCACTTGACTCAAAAAAGGAGGAGAAAAAAGTCTAAACTTTCTATTTTCTTTTTACCAGGACCATAATATGAAATATCCTCTAAGCTAACGTATGTATCCTGTCTAATCATGTATATGATAAATAAAAACATAATATGTGGATGGAGAACGTTTTTTGTTATGGTGATCAATGGGGTCCTACAGGCAACTGATAGTTATTATTATAAACAAAATATATTAATCAATTTACAACTGTCCGGTCGTTTAGAATAATTGTTTCACTTAAAGGCCCTGTACACTATATAGTAAGATCGAAATTACAAATGTTCACAGATTCACACATAACTTACATGAATTAAAGTAAGTAATGGTAGAAAGGGTTCCTTTAAATTTTCTGCCTAAAGTGCTATCGTTTCTGAGAAATAAATAAAAACAATAGTTTTTATCGCGCGCGATAATAAACTCGATGTTTGAAAAACAGAAAAAACATAAGGTCTCTTTTCACTATTTTCTCGTGACCTCGATGACCAATTGAGCTCAAATTGTCACAGGTTTGTTATTTCATGTATCTGGTTTTTAATCACACAAAACATGAACTTTGTTTGCGACTGTTTTGTCAGCTCTACCAATCCTGTATGATACCTTTAAAAGAAAATAAATGAAACCTTGCATTACTATTAGTCAATTGCTAGTATAAAGCATGTATTGAATTTGTAATAATCGTTTGCTATGGATTAATATAAACACAGGTGAAAAAATAAGGAAGTTCATAACCATTTACAAAAAAATCTCTATTTCCTTTTTCGATGGGAAACTGAAACTGTGAAATCGGACTTGTAAATATAAAAAATTACACAAACAACATGCGAGTTTTGATGTTGAGTATTATATACTTTGTTTACAATGTCGGTTTCAGTGCTTTACATCCAGCATCGTGTCCCATGATGTCTTGGATCTGTTCCGTTGTAGCAGGCGTGATGCCCGTGACATGCAACACGTGCCCCGTTGAATGGGTTACAGTGTTGCATTGCGAGGGTTTTTAAAGTCATTGTACAGGATCGGTAGAGCTGACAAAATAGTCGCAGACAGTGTTCATGTTTTATGTGATCAACCATATCTACATGAAAAAATAAACCTGTGAAAATGTTGTCTTAATCCGTTGTGTGAATCAGAAGAAAATAGTAAAAATCATACGATGTTCAGCCTATACATACTGTCCGTAAAGAAATTACGCAGGATTTGGAGAGCTGACAAAATAGTCGCAGACAGTGTTCATGTTTTTTTGTGATCAACCCTATACATGAAATAGCAAACCTGTGAAAATTTTGCCTTAATCAGTTGTGTAAATCAGGAGAAAATAGTGAAAAATCATGCACAATTTTCAGCATATTATATAAACACTGTCCGTATAAAGAAGTTATACTGGATTGGTAGAGCTGACAAATTAGTCGCAGACAGTGTTCATGTTTTGTGTAATCAACCATTACATGAAATAACAAACCTGTGAAAATTTGGAGTTAATCCGTTGTGTGAATCAGGAGAAAATAGTGAAAAATCATGCACAATTTTCAGCATATTAGGCCTAGGCCCCCTAAACACTGTCCTTAACGAAATTATACAGGATTGGTTGAGCTGACAAAATAGTCGCAGCCAGTGTTTATGTTTTGTGTGATCAACATATACATGAAATAACATTACCGTGAAAATTTGGTTTTAATCCGCTGTGTGAGTCATGAGAAAATATTGAAAACCTTGCACAATTTTCAGCATGTAAACACATTGTCCTTAATTTGGTTGCAACAAGCTGTTGCGTTTTTCTCTTTAGGTTTTTAGGTACAGAGGGAAATATTTCACAGAAAAAATGGTTCTAGTATTATGAACTTTATCTTCAGTAAGCTTTCCCGAATAAATTAAACAATGTTTTTTATCCTTACCAATTGTGTATAATACCTTTAAAATGACAAAACCCACACCCAAATTCTGACTGCACAAGAAAAATGATTAGATAAGAGAGGCAAAATAAAAGGTTAACCCGTAATATCATAACGGTTATGTTGCTGTATTTTGTGTGTGTTTTACCATGCTCTCATAATGGATGTTTAGGTTCGAGTTTTTGTAGAGAAGTGTGAGTTTATTTCATTTGTCTTATTTTATTTATTTGTCTATTTATCTCTTACAAGAAAAAACAAACCCCAGATAAAACAGCACTGCAAAATTTCCGTCCGATTGTTTAAATCAAGTTTAAAAATAAACACTCCTTCGTCGAAATTAATAACGAACGAGTTGCTTGAACCCGGAGGCTCCCCCCCAAGAAAAAAAAGAAGGGGGTTCCAGGAACATTTCTGTTCATAACTTTTGTTGAATGGAAAGACGTCAATTTTTTGGATTGTTTTGTAAATAAGCTGTTTTATATTTACAACCAAAGGCTTGTTCCGAATTTGTCGTCAAGCAGGCAGACTAGGCCTTACAAGCGCCACTCACAGGTGAACACTCAATCCGAAATTCCCCCTGGCGAATTTGTGTTGTCTGTGTTTGTCCCAAAAGCTCAATCTGGGTGGGTCATCAACAGTCAGGCGCACTGCGACTACGACTATACGTCATCACAAAGCCCGTTGTCAACAAAATAAAAATATCAGAAATTCAGTTCTGGGTTGGGGAGACGACAACCCCATACTACTCCATTGGGTTACTCCACTGGAAACACCGACACCTACGCAGTTAATTTTCGAGTAATTAGGAACAGTAGAGGTTTGATGTTGTTATTCACGGGCATTCAAATTCATATGGTGGCCTTGATGTTGACCCGCCTTTCAGTCGAGTCATTCTACCATTGTAGAAATCACGTTAATATTTGAATATCAATGCATCAACAAGTGTAGGTAAGCTGTTATAACATAAAGGGAAAACCCCTGGAAATTAGGTGGGCAGAAAGTATGGGGGCCGCAGAATGCTAAAGTATAACCCGATGAAAAAGTGGGGAGGAAGTTTGCAGGGCTATACAATTTATATCAGTCTGATATTAATTATATCAGTCATTCATTAATAAATCTCATTACACGTGACTGCAAACAACAGCATGTTAGAAATATTTGTATTTGATCTGGAACGTTACGGGAAGCCGATTTGTATCCAGTTTTTTTTTTCATGGCATTGATGGTGCTCCTTAGGATTGGCAAAACTAATTCCTTATACATTGTGGTACATTGATCACATGAGGAAGTTAGTTGGTAAAAAATAATCTCAGCTCTTGAACAATTTCTCCGTGTTTTTCATCTTGTTGGCAACGATAACTCCATAGGTAAGTACACGTTTGTATTACTCGTTAAAGTGTTCTGGAGTACTATAATAAGCATCAAATCTGGCATTTCACTAATTCAATTTTAATAAATGACCGAAGACCTCTCCATTTGCTGTTAAAAGGTCGACTGGAAACATAAGTTGTTAAAATGGTATCGTGTACTATAACTTGTGTTCGTTGGGCGAGAAAGTGTCCTTGCAAGTAGCGATGTGAGAGTGCAACTGTGTCACTTACAACCAAGAGATATAGATTTATGAATTGCAGCACTGGAAGTTGGTTGAAGGGACAGATTGGTGTTACCAGACATTTTCATTTGGGGTTCAGTGGGGGGGGGGGGAGCGCGGGCAGTGACATATCCTGGGTTGTTGTTGTTGGGGTTTTTTTTGGGGGGGGGGGGGTTGGGGTTGTAGTTTTTTTAACGTAGGATAATAGATTGGTAATTACTAAGTACTCCGGAAATTAATGACGGTAAACACTTACTTGTTGAGAAACACTGCCGATGTTGATAGTATAAACTATTTTGAGAAATTATTCCCTTCGAAGTAATATGGTTTGGACAAAATTTCACCATTTGAATTCGAGAAAATATTCGTGCATGCCTCGTTTCTTAGATTTCTAAGAGTTGGTATCCGTTCCCGAATGCTTGTGCGGCCAGAGATGCGGTTGGTGCCGCTGTCACCTCGCTAAACGTGGATGGATTCGACGTTTGTGTGAAAATACACCGTGAAAGTTTTTTGCAGTTTCTCAGCAAGTAGACACTGTATTCAGCTGAAACTTTCACATGTGACTTTTATTGTATATTACTTCTTGATGTTGCCTCTAAATTTATGACCAATACCAATCTATGACCCTACCTTTAATGTATCGAACTATTGGGTTTTGTGTTTGTTTTTCGATCTCATTGGGTGGGGGGGTCAAGAGAGAGAGAGAGAGGGAGGGGGGGGGGGGGCAAGGGTTTTGATCTGTTTACGCCTATGGGAAGGAACGGGCTTATGGGCTGATATAATGAAGTGAATTTGCTGCACGTATCTTCAGATCCAAGTAAGGGTCGACTGAGTGAAAGTAGGAGCATGCTGTGGCGATTTTAGGCTTGATTTTTGTTTCAAACGAAAGGATGTAACTTTAAATTTTGCATCATAATCACGGGGGGAGCGGATTGATTACAAATAAAATTCTTTATTAATTTTATTATGAGTATGTGTATCCTTCCCTCTATATTCAGTAGAGATCTTAAAATATCGAGGTAGATTGATCAACTAGATGATCTAGATCTATTCCCAGCCACAGAAATACAATTTAAAGCCAGGATAGATGCATATTACTGAAAGTGTAGTAACAGACCATAGGCCTACACCAAGAAAAAAGATAATATTTGCCTAATATTCATTAGGTGTTCGGAGCATAGCTCGGAACACCTCTTGTTTTTCCATTCGTTTGTGTGCGAAAACATAGAGACAACTTTGTGATTGACACCAATGTTTGCTGATCTGTCATATTACTTTAGGAAACAATGGAATCCACTGGATGGGCAATATTTCTTTGTTGTCTTGGTGCTTGTATCTGCGTCTCTCAGTCATCAACCTGCAGTCATGCGCAGTGCGTTTACGACTTCTCCACTGCAAAGGCTGACTGCTCCTCACTCAATCTTGACTGCATCCCCGTCAACTACCCATACGCCCTCGTCATGGATCTAAGCCACAACAACATATCAGAGCTGTCACCAGACGATTTCAATGGCACATTCTCCAGGCTGGCTGAAGTATACCTTGACTACAATAACATACCTGATGTGACGTCACTGCTTGGATCCAATGAGATGGGGAGCCTGCGGAAGCTGTCTGTGAAACACAACGTCATTTTTGACTTGCCTTATACTTGTCAGCTCAGCTCTCTCACTGAGCTCTCAGTAGACTACAACTCCATTAGATCTGTATCTGATATTCCATGCCGGAGGACATTGCAGCGGTTCTCGGCCGATTTTAATTTAATCGATCATTTTAACTTTAATGACCTGTCATATTAATATGGTCGTCAGCTTACAGTTCAACCGCCTGACTTATGTTGACATTTTCAGTTATGATGGACACTTCGATATTTCTCTTTTTTAGATCACAATGAAATACAAAATATATATTTTTACGGCCGACGTCCACGCTTCAGCATCGATATAATTTCACTTAATCACAACCGACTGCAGTCGGTAAACATTCGCGCAACTCCAGACACATTTAACGTAGGCAGTAACGGATTACAAAACTTAAATAGATGGAACTTACGTCAATACAGAAACACGATGAAGAGACTGGACATAAGCAACAACTCATTCGATGGTTTGATTCAGCCACACTGGGCCGAAGGTCTAGAGTTCTTAAACGCCGATACGAAACCTGCTGGCAAACCTGTCTTCAACAACTCTATCAGGATTTGTCGATCTGACTGAACTTCACGTGGCCAATAATCGTCTCTTGTTCATCTCACCCACTGCACTGAGTCAACTCTCCATGCTACAGTCACTGTACCTCGACGACAATGCCCTGACGTCTTTGTTTGGAGGAGTATTTTTCAACCAGTCTAACTTAGTTGAGCTCTCCATCACCAGTAACCGACTCATCGTGTTACATCCAGATTACTTCATGGGTCTGGTGTCATTGGAACGTCTATACCTCACAGGGAATCAGCTCACTAGCGTCAACTCACAGATGTTTCAATTGATGCCTCAAATTCTTACCTTGGACTTATCCCGAAATGAGCTTCAGCTCGTCGACCTACAGGACTGTACCCTTAATCTGACAAACCTACAAAATCTCTCACTGGCCCACAACATGATTCACGACACAGTTACAGTATTAGGCTTCTGTGATAGCCTTCAAGTACTGGATCTGTCTTTCAATGTGATCCAAGTCGTTCCTGGGGATTCGCTAACTGGGAGAAATAGAGCATTATCCAAACTCGAGCTTGAAGGCAATCCACTGCAGTGTGACTGTAGGCTCACGGGTCTGCGAGACTGGCTGCGCAACAATCCACCATACGTTGAGCCTCGATGTGAAGCACCAAAACATTACTATGGGTCGGTGATAACAGACCTGGACATTCATGACTTCTCATGTCAACCCCCGATGGCGATTGTGGGCAAGCAGGATCTGACAGCCCTGGCTGGACAATCTGTGACTCTTACATGTACAGCTACTGGCATTCCTGCTCCGACCGTAACATGGCTCTCACCAAACGACACAGAGATAGCTCATGACTGGCAAGGAAGATTTGCTATTCTACAAGGAAAAAATCTGCATATCACACCGGTGGAGAAATATGACCAAGGGGTGTACACATGTCTTGCCAAGAACGTCCTTGGTGAAATAAGTAGAGCTGTGGTCAACCTTACAGTGGCAAGCTCTAAATCTGACGCAGTACAGCCACGTTCCCTGGCTTCTTCCGTTCTTCCTACGATGTTTATCACCATTACAATAACGGTTGCTGTAATTGCTGTTATTCTATTTCTCCGTCGGCATCGCAAGAAACAACACAGCCAAGCAGCCAACTCCACCCCTGCAACTAAAACCTCCGATCTAAAAGTTGGCTTCCGTAAAGGCGACACCACTGACTCGGAGAGAGGACATGTGAACAAAGCCCAGGACGAAGACTATGAGACTCCAAGTGAACAGCAGACCACACGTAGATATGAGAGTAGTCCTGTTAGAGGGAGACGCCAACCATCCCAGACCTATGCTCCTAGTGGAGGCAACGGAAAGGACAAGGGAGATGGAGAAGTGTATGAAACTGTGTCTAGCCCTTAGCTTTGGAAATGACGCTGGCTTTTTACACAGATACAGAAACACTATTATGTTTCAAAGACAGGATATACTTTTGGCAATTTCTCTAAAAGTTAATAACCATAAATACTTACTTGGTAAGGAGCACTGAAGAGCTGTTGTTAGTATAAAACATTGTGAGAAACGTCTCCCTTTGAAGTAGTGTAGTTTTAAAGAAAGAGATCATTTTCACCCCACAGGCATCTGAAAGCACACAGTTCTTAGCAACAAGTGTGGTTTTTCTTTCATTATTTTCTTGCAACTTCGATGACTAATTGAGCCGAAATTTTCACGAGTGTGTTATTTTATGCATAGGTTGGTCTACTTGTCTGTGACAATTACCAAAAGTGTACTCATCTTTATATTGAAAGTATAAATGTTGACAGTTTTCCACAAAATATGGTAGATAGTCATGGTGAAAAATTTCCATTGAAATGCTTGAAATTCAACAGTGCTTTAGAAAGGAATGTTCACAGTTTTGCACATTATGGTTTAAAGATGGTCATGGTGGAAAACTCCCCTTGAAATATTTTTGCTTGAAATTCAACAGTGTTTTAGAAATTAGTAAAACAATCAATGTTGTGCAAACTATAGTCCGTAACCTAAATGTTGAAAACAGTTTCAAACAATTTGTTTGTGACTCTGATGACCGATTGAGCTTAAAACATGCACAGATTTGTAATGTCAGGTGTGTAAGGTCACACAGTGCGGATACTGGTCATTGACAATATTGTCCTTGTGCTTTAAGGCACACATTATACCGTAACTCTTTCGAACAGTAAATTTCCCATCAATTATTAATTTCTAATTTTAATAAAACGAAACCCTTCTGCGACTCTTCACATGTGTTTTGGCGTGGGCTTGTAGTGGAAGCCACAAAGCCCAAATAAATTGTTGCGCGTATTGCAAACAGACTATGAGCGTTCAAGTTTTGTCCGAAATATTCAGTTAATTTAACCCAGTTATCGTCGGCGTTTGGTATAATTAATTAGGGAATGATATCAACAAAATGATGTGTGTTGAAACAATACATAATTACTAAATACATATCGCCTATAAATGTGTCGTACCCCCCCCCCCCCTTCGTTCTCTTCATTTAAGGCTGTAGCTACGAGCTTATACCTGTATTGTATACATAATGAGGTTTTAAAATATCCATAATAATATGGCATGTATATATGGGCCGCTAACTTGTACACTCTAAAACCTTTCGGGTCAGGATTGACCTGGATCCGGGTCCCACGGGGCCTTACCTATTTATGACCAGGAATCTGTGTCAGAATAACCCGGAAATGGGGCAACCTCACATAGAATCCGAGTTAAAAAATCCCGTTGTTGAACCATTCGCCGAGGTCAGCCTAACCCAGACATCGGCCAGGCGCCCTGGGACCCGGAATCCGGGTCAATTCTAAGTTTCTAGAGTGTAGTCTTATTTAATGTACGAAATCAAAATACCTGTATAGCCCCAGGCCCCCTTACTAGGACATAAATCATTTCATTTTGAGTTCGTCAATTGTTTTTTCTCTAAAGGGGTAGATACAGTTTCCCTTAAAACTGTTAATTATAGAAATAATAATAATGTTAATGTATATTGCTCTCTTAAGAGTGAATTATCAATTGCACATAGCACATTGTAAAATACACAGAGTGGAAGAACAAGATAATAGAAATACTAATGTTTGCATTGTAAATGTTACATCACGGGGTTGTTCCTACTTATAATTAAAAGGCTACATATTAGTCGTGCCTACACTGCACATGGTTCTGGAGGAGTAATTTCATAAATAATAATGTTTCATAGTATATAAATACATACATAGTTACATAGTCACTTAGTCACATAGGCGCGCCTTAACATGGTTATGTATTTTAGTAAAAGATCGACTGACGTCATTTATTGACAAAATTTATTGAGGCATTATTTCGGAGGGAAATAATATCCGAGGTTAACTCTAATAATCAAGTGTATAAAAAGTAAGCTTTGCTCTAAAAACTCCTGGGTCAGAGTTGACCCGGATTCTGGGTCCGAGTGGCTCCCAGTGGGTCCCAGAAATGGGTCAGGCCTCAAAGGACCCGGAAACTGTTCAATTCTGACTCGCAAGTTTTTAGAGTGTATTGGTAAGTCCGAATTGGCGGCTCAGTGGCTGCTATATGCATCATTTTACTTCAATGCCTGTAACTTTCCAGATCAAGCCTCAGCCGCTTATTCGTACCCAGCTTTAGTAATTCAATTGATTAGTTTGTATTAATTAAGTATGAGTTGAATGAAAACGCTATCCAAGCATGTGTATAAAAAGTAGGCTTTACTCTAAAAACCCTCAGGTCTCTCAAAATGTTGCTGTTTGGAATTATTCCTTATTAATATAACCTTTTGGCGTTGTCAGTGCACAAAAACATCTACACTGTCTTGTAATTAGTAAGCAGTGATTAACAAAACATAAATCTGACTCATTTGCATGAAATCATATAGATTCAACAAATGAATAAAACGCTCACTGAGCGATAAACTCCAATCGGAAAATTAGTTTATTCATTTCTCATCAAATATGGCATTTCAGACAGAAATATTTCAAGGGATGTTTTCCACTATCATCATCATTAGACCGTGTAAGTTTTATGTAAATATGTGATCAAAAGTATATTTTACAAGTTTTTTTCTTACCAATTCTGTAATGTTCCTTTAAGAAAAATTTACAAGCCAAACAAAAAAGGTCCTAGTGACGACACACCGGGGTAGGTTGAAAGTTCAAGAAATGCAATGGCCAATATCTTTTGAATTTGAGTATAATTTCAAATCAGAGGGAAATATTTCACAGAAAAAAGTTCTAGTATGAACTTCATAATCAGTAAGCTTTTAGTCTAAAATTTAAAAACAAACAAAAAAACTTACCAAGCCTGTGTAATATCTTTAAAAAGACAAAACACACACTACAATTCTGACTGCACAAGAAAGATGATTAGATTAAATACAAAATAAAAGGTTTACACGTAATATCAAAACGGTTTTGTTGCTGTATTTTGTGTGTATTTTACCATGCTCTCATAATGGATGTTTAGGTTTAAGTTTTGTAGAGAAGTGGGAATTTATTTCATTTGTATTAGTTTAATCGATTGTGTCTTGTTTCTCTAAACAAGAAAAACAACCCAGACAAAACAGAACTGTGAAATTTCCGTGCGATTGTTTAAATTTAATTAAACAAACTCTCCCATGTCGAACTTTATTACAAACGAGATGCTTGAACCCAGAAAAGTCAAACTGTGAGTTAGACCAGGAACTATTTTTTTAATTTTACAAATTGGAAAGGATTGATCAGTTTTGTGTATTGTTTAGTTAACTAAGCTGTTTTTATATTTTCGACCGAATGCTTATTCCGAAATTGTCACCAAGGTGGCAGACCAATCGCCACTCACATGTGAACACTCAATCCGAAATTCCCTCTGGCGAATTTGTGTTGTCTGTGTTTGTCCCAAAAGCTCAATCTGGGTGGGTCATCAACAGTCAGGCGCACTGCGACTATACGACTATACGTCATCACAAAGCCCGTTGTCAACAAAATAAAAATATCAGAAATTCAGTTCTGGTTTGGGGAGGCGACAACCCCATACTACTCCATTGGGTTACTCCACTGAAAACACCGACACCTACGCAGTTAATTTTCGAGTAATTAGGAACAGTAGAGGTTTGATGTTGTTATTCACGGGCATTCAAATTCATATGGTGGCCTTGATGTTGACCCGCCTTTCAGTCGAGTCATTCTACCATTGTAGAAATCACGTTAACATTTGAATATCAATGCATCAACAAGTGTAGGCAAGCTGTTATGACATAAAGGGAAAGCCCCTGGAAATTAGGTGGGCAGAAAGTATGGGGGCCGCAGAATGCTAAAGTATAACCCGATGAAAAAGTGGGGAGGAAGTTTGCAGGGCTATACAATTTATATCAGTCTGATATTAATTATATCAGTCATTCATTAATAAATCTCATTACACGTGACTGCGAACAACAGCATGTTAAACCTTAGAAATATTTGTATTTGATCTCGAACGTTACGGGAAGCCGATTTGTATCCAGTTTTTTTTTTCATGGCATTGATGGTGCTCCTTAGGATTGGCAAAACTAATTCCTTATACATTGTGGTACATTGATCACATGAGGAAGTTAGTTGGTAAAACAATTTCTCCGTGTTTTTCATCTTGTTGGCAACGATAACTCCATAGGTAAGAACACGTTTGTATTACTCGTTAAAGTGTTCTGGAGTACTATAATAAGCATCAAATCTGGCATTTCACTAATTCGATTTTAATAAATGACCGAAGACCTCTCCATTTGCTGTTAAAAGGTCGACTGGAAACATAAGTTGTTAAAATGGTATCGTGTACTATAACTTGTGTTCGTTGGGCGAGAAAGTGTCCTTGCAAGTAGCGATGTGAGAGTGCAACTGTGTCACTTACAACCAAGAGATATAGATTTATGAATTGCAGCACTGGAAGTTGGTGGAAGGGACAGATTGGTGTTACCAGACATTTTCATTTGGGGATCAGTGGGGGGGGGGCGGGCAGTGACATATCCTGGGTTGTTGTTGTTGGTTTTTTTTTGGGGGGGGGGTTGGGGTTGTAGTTTTTTTAACGTAGGATAATAGATTGGTAATTACTAAGTACTCCGGAAATTAATGACGATAAACACTTACTTGTTGAGAAACACTGCTGATGTTGATAGTATAAACTATTTTGAGAAATGATTCCCTTCGAAGTAATATGGTTTGGACAAAATTTCACCCATTTGAATTCGAGAAAATATTCATGCATGCCTCGTTTCTTAGATTTCTAAGGGTTGGTATCCGTTCGCGAATGCTGGAGCAGCCAGAGATGCGGTTGGTGCCCGCTGTCACCTCGCTAAACGTGGATGGATTCGACGTTTGTGTGAAAATATACAGTGAAAGTTTTTTTGCAGTTTCTCAGCAAGTAGACACTGTATTCAGCTGAAACTTTCACATGTGACTTTTATTGTATATTACTTCTTGATGTTGCCTCTAAATCTATGACCAATACCGATCTATGACCCTACCTTTAATGTATCGAACTATTGGGTTTTGTGTTTGTTTTTCGATTTCATTGGGTGGGGGGGGGGGGGTCAAGAGAGAGAGAGAGAGAGAGAGAGAGGGGGGGGGGCAAGGGTTTTGATCTGTTTACGCCTATGGGAAGGGAACGGGCTTATGGGCTGATATAATGAAGTGAATTTGCTGCACGTATCTTCAGATCCAAATAAGGGTCGACTGAGTGAAAGTAGGAGCATGCTGTGGCGATTTTAGGCTTGATTTTTGTTTCAAACAAAAGGATGTAACTTTAAATTTTGCATCATAATCACGGGGGAAGCGGATTGATTACAAATAAAATTCTTTATTAATTTTATTATGAGTATGTATATCCTTCCCTCTATATTCAGTAGAGATCTTAAAATATCGAGGTAGATTGATCAACTAGATGATCTAGATCTATTCCCAGCCACAGAAATACAATTTAAAGCCAGGATAGATGCATATTACTGAAAGTGTAGTAACAGACCATAGGCCTACACCAAGAAAAAAGATAGTATTTGCCTAATATTCATTAGGTGTTCGGAGCATAGCTCGGAACACCTCTTGTTTTTCCCATTCGTTTGTGTGCGAAAACATAGAGACAACTTTGTGATTGACACCAATGTTTGCTGATCTGTCATATTACTTTAGGAAACAATGGAATCCACTGGATGGGCAATATTTCTTTGTTGTCTTGGTGCTTGTATCTGCACCTCTCAGTCATCAACCTGCAGTCATGCGCAGTGCGTTTACGACTACGTCACAGCAAAGGCTGACTGCTCCTCACTCAATCTTGACTGCATCCCCGTCAACTACCCAAACGCCCTCGTCATGGATCTAAGCCACAACAACATATCAGAGCTGTCACCAGACGATTTCAATGGCACTTTCTCCAGGCTGGCTGAACTGTACCTTGACTACAATAACATATCTGATGTGACGTCACTGCTTGGTTCCAATGAGATGGGGAGCCTGCGGAAGCTGTCTGTGAAGCACAACGTCATTTTTGACTTGCCTTATACTTGTGAGCTCAGCTCTCTCAATGAGCTCTCAGTAGACTACAACTCCATTAGATATTTATCTGATATTCCATGCCAGAGGACATTGCAGCGGTTCTCGGCCGATTTTAATGTAATCGATCATTTTAACTTTAGAGGACCGTTCAATAATATTGTCGTCAGCATACAGTTCAACAGACTGACTTATGTGAACGGTCGCTATTATCACTTCGCAAACGGAGATATTTCTCTTCTTTTAGATCACAATGAAATACAACGTGTAAATATTAATAACTTATTCCGAAGCCAAAGCATCGATATAATTTCACTTAATCACAACCGACTACAGTCGTTACGCATTGACGCAACTCCAGTTACATTTAACGTAGGCAGTAACGGATTACAAAACTTAAATAGATTGAACATACGTCAGTACAGAAACACGATGAAGAAACTGGACATAAGCAACAACTCGTTCGATTCCTTGATTCAACCAAATTGGGCCGAAGGTCTAGAGTTCTTAAACGCCGATACAAACCTGCTGACAATCCTGTCTTCAACAACTCTATCAGGATTTGTCGATCTGACTGAACTTCACGTGGCCAATAATCGTCTCTTGTTCATCTCACCCACTGCACTGAGTCAACTCTCCATGCTACAGTCACTGTATCTCGACGACAATGCCCTGATATCTTTGTTTGGAGGAGTATTTTTCAACCAGTCTAACTTAGTTGAGCTCTCCATCACCAACAACCGACTCGCCATGTTATATCCAGATTACTTCATGGGTCTGGTGTCATTGGAACGTCTATACCTCACAGGGAATCAGCTCACTAGCGTCAACTCACAGATGTTTCAATTGATGCCTCAAATTCTTACCTTGGACTTATCCCGAAATGAGCTTCAGCTCGTCGACCTACAGGACTGTGCCCTTAATCTGACAAACCTACAAAATCTCTCACTGGCTCACAATCTGATTCATGACACAGTTACAGTATTAGGCTTCTGTGATAGCCTTCAAGTACTGGATCTGTCTTTCAATGTGATCCAAGTCGTTCCTGGGGATTCACTAACTGGGAGAAATAGAGCATTATCCAAACTCGAGCTAGAAGGCAATCCACTGCAGTGCGACTGTAGGCTCACAGGTCTGCGAGACTGGCTGCGCAACAATCCACCGTACGTTGAGCCTCGATGTGAAGCACCAAAACATCACTATGGGTCGGTGATAACAGACCTGGACATTCATGACTTTTCATGTCAACCCCCGATGGCGATGGTTGACGAGCAGGATCTGACAGCCCTGGCTGGACAATCTGTGACTCTTACATGTACAGCTACTGGCATTCCTGCTCCGACCGTAACATGGCTCTCACCAAACGACACAGAGATAGCTCATGACTGGCTAGGAAGATTCGCTATTCTACAAGGAAAAAATATGCATATCACACCGGTGGAGAAATATGACCAGGGGGTGTACACATGTATTGCCAAGAACGTCCTGGGTGAAATGAGTAGAGCTGTGGTCAACCTTACAGTGGCAAGCTCTAAATCTGATGCAGCACAGCCACACTCCCTGGCTTCTTCCGTTCTTCCTACGATGTTTATCACCATTACAATAACAGTTGCTGTAATTGCTGTTATTCTATTTCTCCGTCGGCATCGCAAGAAACAACACAGCCAAGCAGCCAACTCCACCCCTGCAACTAAAACCTCCGATCTAAAAGTTGGCTTCCGTAAAGGCGACACCACTGACTCGGAGAGAGGACATGTGAACAAAGCCCAGGACGAAGACTATGAGACTCCAAGTGAACAGCAGACCACACGTAGATATGAGAGTAGTCCTGCTAGAGGGAGACGCCAACCATCCCAGACCTATGCTCAGACCTACGAGAATCCTAGTGGAGGCAACGGAGAGGACAAGGGAGATGGAGAAGTGTATGAAACTGTGTTTGGCCCAAAATGATAAAATGAGTTGAAACATAGTACATAATTACTAGATACATAACGCCTATAAAGGTTTCGTATCCCCCTTCCTCTTCGTTTAAGGCTGTAGCTATGCGCATCTACCTGTATTGTATACATAATGAGGTTTTAAAATATCCATGATAATATCGCATGTATATATGGGCCGCTAACTTGTATACACTCTAAAAACCTTTCGGGTCAGAATTGACCTGGATCAGGGTCACACGGGGCCTGACCCATTTCATTACCATCGCAGGAATCTGTCAGAATGACCTGAAATGAGATTCCGAGTTAAAAATCCCATTGTTGAACCATTTTCCGGAGTCGGCCTAACCCAGACATGGTCCGGGCCCCCTGGGACCCGGAATCCGGGTCAAAATTAACTCTAACCCGGGAGTGTAGTCTTATTTAATGTACGAAATCAAAATACCCGTATAGCCCCATGCCCCCTCACTAGGACATAAATCATTAGGTGTTCGGGCTTCAGCCGAACACCTATTGTTATTGTTCGAGTTTTTTTTTTTTTGTTTTTTTTACTTTTTCTTCTTCATCCCCTCCAACTCTTCTCCAGAAGATAACTCAAGATTAAAATTGAATTGAACCTTCAAACTTGGCACATACTTGAACCTAAATATGAGGACAACACTGAATCAATGACGTCTTTATGACGTCATCGGGTGTCGAGTTACAAGGTTTTTAAGCATTAAACAATTAAATCCTTGAAAATCTGTAACAAATCACAAATAAGAGCCCGGCGGCTGCTTTTTGCGGGAGCATACAAAGTTCATATAGGTCTTTATTTTTTGTCCGGGTCGTGACCTCAGACGACCTCTACTTCCGGTCGAAACCGGAAGTGCCTTGTAATTTGAAAGTGGCAACTTTTTTTGAGTTGATGTTAAGGATGTTGTAGTCTTGCAAGTCTCTGGTTTAATAAATAAGACCGATGACGTCACAAAATTCAAAAGCGCCCTCTAGCGGCAAGTTGAAAACAGTTCAAAACACACTTTTAACAGTTGTGTGTGGCAAAGTTTATGGCAATCTTTTCAAAATTGGTAGACCTATTGACCTTTATGGAAGCAACATATTTGTGGAGTCGTAGATTGATGACGTCATCATGTGTCACGTGGTGAGGCCTTAAAGGTGCACTTTTTGAAGCCGAGTATCTACCAAACCAAACGGCCGACTGAGTTTGAACTTGGTGTTTTATTAGACAACGACCATGGCTAGTGACATTTGAAGTGACGTCATGATGACGTCATCATATTATTTTTTTTACAATTTTTTCATTAAATCAAAGTTTAGAATTTGAAAAAAAAATCTTAACTCCTGAACCAGACATTGTTTTTTTGTAATCTATACATCATCAGGAAGATATTCCAAAACTTAATAGATTTTACACAGAGTGTGACCCCATTTGACCCAGTCTTCCGGTTGAAACCGGAAGTTGAAGTCGTAAAGGAAAAAACGTAACTCCCGAACCATACATTGAGTGTTTAAAATCTATTGGCCTACGTTATCAGAAAGGTCTTTAAAACCAAATTGAACGCTAGAAAAGAATGTGACCCCATGTAATATTACATCAAATGTTTTTGAGAGATTGGAACAAAATCCATAGAGTTAAACGTAATCTATGGGGGGGGACAAAAGTGTCGTTTCCGTTTGTCGCGCGATCGAAAAAGCTCCTTAGGACGAAAGTCCTGTAAAGACAACAACGCCCTCTAGTGACACGGTTTTTTGTGTATTTATGTAAACAATTTGGTCTCCTTGACTTGGTTCCAAGACCATGGTGTTTGCACGTTCGGATTTACACTGTACACGAATGTATTGAATAAACATAGAACTTCAACTATGACGGACTCAATAAAACACATTTCAAGCCATCTGGAAACCCTCTCGCAAAGACATAATTGATTACGGCCAGGTGTGGCTATATAGCCAAGTCCGACAGATAAGTTTATGACCCCTTTGTCATTGATGGCATGTTTTTTTTTAGTCAAAGGATCAACCCAGGGTAATTTCCATTTTTCTATCCTATTTGGCTAGGTCTCAAGAGGGAATGTGAAAATGTTGAAAAAAAATTTGGCGGAGCAAACAAAATTAGTTTGTAGACTCCTGATAACACTACCATGGCTTCACGGTGGGTTTTAATGTTCGACTAAGTTGTATCTCCTCAACCAGGCAATAGGTATTGACACATATAAAGGGCCTATATCATTCGAGAAATCTTCATAAATCCATCTAAAGATGCCATAACGCTTTGTCTCCTCACTTGTAATTCAACAACTTTACACAATATTCCTAGCTCCTATATCGCCCTGTCGATTTTTCAACAGTTTGTCATCATAACTCGTTTGTGCTTACAAATATTTATATCAAATGCTTGTTTACCGAACACCTAGTTTTTGTGGGTTATACAAAAACTGAATCTCTAGTTTCATTTTGAGTTCGTCAATTGTTTTTTCTCTAAAAGGTGTAAATACAGTTTCCCTTAAAACTGTTAAATCTAGAAATAATAATAGTGACAATGTATGTTGCGCTCTTAAGATTGAATTATCGACTGCACATAACACATTGTAAAATACACAGAGTGGAAGAACAAGATAATATAAATACTAATGTTTGCATTGTAAATGTTACATCACGGGGTTGTTCCTACTTATAATTAAAAGGCAACATATTAGTCGTGCCTACACTGCACAAGGTTCTGGAGGAGTAATTTCATAAATAATAATGTTTCATAGTATATAGATACATACATAGTTACATGGTCACATAGTCACATAGGCGCGCCTTAACATGGTTATGTATTTTAGTAAAAGATCGACTGACGTCATTTATTGACAAAATTTATTGAGGCATTATTTCGGAGGGAAATAGTATCCGAGGTTAACTCTAATAATCTAGTGTATAAAAAGTAAGCTTTGCTCTAAAAACCTTTGTCAGAGTTGACCCGGATTCTGGGTCCGAGTGGCTCCCAGTGGGTCCCAGAAATGGATCAGGCCTCAAAGGACCCGGATACTGTTCAATTCTGACCCGCAAGTTTTTAGAGTGTATTGGTAAGTCCGAATTGGCGGCTCAGTGGCTGCTATAGGCATCATTATACTTCAATGCCTGTAACTTTCCAGATCAAGCCTCAGCCGCTTATTCAGACTCAGCTTTAGTAATTCAATTGATTAGTTTATGTTAATTAAGTATGAGTTGAATGAAAACGCTATCCAAGCATGTGTATAAAAAGTAGGCTTTACTCTAAAAACTCCCAGGTCTCTCAAAATGTTGCTGTTTGGAATTATTCCTTATTAATATAACCTTTTGGCGTTGTCAGTGCACAAAAACATCTACACTGTCTTGTAATTAGTAAGCAGTGATTAACAAAACATAAATCTGACTCATTTGCATGAAATCATATAGATTCAACAAATGAATAAAACGCTCACTGAGCGATAAACTCTAATCAGAAAATTAGTTTATTCATTTCTCATCAAACATGGCATTTCAGACAGAAATATTTCAAGGGATGTTTTCACTATCATCATCATTAGACCGTGTAAGTTTTAGGTAAATATGTGATCAAAAGTATATTTTACAAGTTTTTTTCTTACCAATTCTGTAATGTTCCTTTAAGACAAATTTACAAGCCAAACAAAAAAGGTCCTAGTGACGACACACCGGGGGTAGGTTGAAAGTTCAAGAACTGCAATGGCCAATATCTTTTGAATTTGAATATATATTTCAAATCAGAGGGAAATATTACACAGAAAAAAAGTTCTAGTATGAACTTCATAATCAGTAAGCTTTTAGTCTAAAATTTAAAAAACAAACAAAAAAACTTACCAAGCCTGTGTAATATCTTTAAAAAGACAAAACACAAACCACAATTCTGACTGCACAAGAAAGATGATTAGATTAAATACAAAATAAAAGGTTAACACGTAATATCAAAACGGTTTTGTTGCTGTATTTTGTGTGTATTTTACCATGCTCTCATAATGGATGTTTAGGTTTAAGTTTTGTAGAGAAGTGGGAATTTATTTCATTTGTATTAGTTTAATCGATTGTGTCTTGTTTCTCTAAACAAGAAAAACAACCCAGGCAAAACAGAACTGTGAAATTTCCGTGCGATTGTTTAAATTTAATTAAACAAACTCTCCCATGTCGAACTTTATTATAAACGAGATGCTTGAACCCGGAAAGGTCAAACTGTGAGTTAGACCAGGAACTATTTTTTTAATTTTACAAATTGGAAAGGATTGATCAGTTTTGTGGATTAATTAGTTAACTAAGCTGTTTTTATATTTTCGACCGAATGCTTATTCCGAAATTGTCACCAAGATGGCAGACCAAGCGCCACTCACAGGTAAATACTCAATCCGAAATTCCCCCTTGCGAATTTGTGTTGTCTGTGTTTGTCCCAAAAGCTTAATCTGTATCTCTGGGTGGGTCACCAACAGTCAGGCGCGCTGCGACTACGACTATACGTCATCACAAAGCCCGTTGTCAACAAAATAAAAATGTCAGAAATTCAGTTCTTGGTTGGGGAGGCGACAACCCCATACTACTCCATTTGGTTACTCCACTGAAAACACCGACACCTACGCAGTTAATTTTCGAGTAATTAGGAACAGTAGAGGTTTGATGTTGTTATTTATGGGCATTGAGATTCATATGGTGGCCTTGATGTTGACCCGCCTTTCAGTTGAGTCATTCTACCATTGTAGAAATCACGTTAATATTTGAATATCAATGCAACAACAAGTGTAGGTAAGCTGTTATAACATAAAGGGAAAGCCCCCTGGAAATAAGGTGGGGCAGAAAGTACGGGGGCCGCAGAATGCTAAAGTATAACCTGATGGAAAAGTGGGGAGGAAGTTTACAGGGATGTACAATTTACCTGGTTATTATATCAATCATTCATTAATAAATCTCATTACACTTGACTGCGAACAACAGCATGTCTAACCCTATAGAAACATTTATATTTGATCTCGAACGTTACGGGAAGCCGATTTGTAAACAGTTTTTTTCGTGGCATTGATGGTGCTCCTTAGGATTGGCAAAACTAATTCCTCTTACAGTGTGGTACATTGATCACATGAGGAAGTTAGTTGGTAAAAAATAATCTCAGCTCTTGAACAATTTCTCCGTGTTTTTCATCTTGCTGGCAACGATAACTCCATAGGTAAGTACACGTTTGTATTACTCGTTAAAGTGTTCTGGAGTACTATAATAAGCATCAAATCTGGCATTTCACTAATTTGATTTAAATAAATGACCCAAGACCTCTCCATATGCTGTTAAAAGGTCGGCTGGAAACATAAGTTGTTAAAATCGTATCGTGAATTATAACTTGTGTTCGTTGGGCGAGAAAGTGTCCTTGCAAGTAGCGATGTGAGAGTGCAACTGTGTCACTTACAACACATAGATATAGATTCATGAATTGCACTGGAAGTTGGTGGAAGGGACAGCTTGGTGTTACCAGACATTTTTATTGGGGGGGGGGGGTCAAGCGCGGACAGTGACATATCCTGGTTTTTCTGTTTGTTTGTTTGTTTGTTTGTTTTTAGGGGTGTTGTGCTTTTTTAAGGTAGGATAATAGATTGTCAATTACTAAGTACCCCAAAAATTAATGACCATAAAAACTTACTTGGTGAGAAACACTACTGCTGTTGATAGTATAATCTATTTTGAGAAATGATTTTCCTTTGAAGTAATATGGTTTGGAAACATTTTCAACCATTTGAATCTGAGAAAAGATTCATGCAGTTGTGAGGAGGTCGTTGTGCTGCGAACACTGTGCGCCCTCGCGTGTCTGACCGCGACGTTTGTTTACTTTCATGTGTGTTTGTCCTTTATAGTTCATGTTAAAAGTTTCATTCAGTTATAATCTGCTTGTGTTCTAACATCCACTACGCGTTCTATTGTTTTAACATACTGGTTTCGCGGGCTTTGGGGTAGCGTGACCTTTTCACCTCACCGCCTGCACAACTCTCAACAGGTAAACACACTCATTCTTATCTCACTTATAAATCTCAGCTTTTTGATATATTCCATATTTATTTATTTATTTTAAAGGTGCTCAAAGTAACCGCAATTGTCTCGTGATTATTCTAGGTGTAATGTTGATGAGTATTGATCAAATATAAAGAGAGATTTTCGTCTTTGAAAATATAGAAGTTCGTCGGGGATTAAAGTGTTCTGTATCCCGTATTGATTATAGTATCGTTCGTGTGTCAATGTCATGGGCAGCCGCCATGTAGTCATACCTTTATACTGTGCATGTATTATGGGTGTGTATATTGGTATGATCGTATGGACGGTTGTTACATGAATTACATAAATAAGCTGTGTATAATTATTACTTTTAATGGATGCATGGGTGGGTGTTGACTTCGGGTTTAGTTGGTGGGATTGGACTTGGAGGCATGGGTTTGTGTGTTTCTTGTATTAATGATGATGATTAGTGGGCGCCGTGTGTTAGTACTTATGCCTTCTTGCCCAGTGTCATGCTATCCCATGTTCTTCACGCATTCTTGTATTTACTTTATTTGAGACAATAACTGTTTGATAATCAGAGACACAATATTTAGGAGCTGCCTTCACTTCATTTTTTATTGACTAAAGGAAATACTTGCATTATATTAAATTGGAATGTAAAACACTTGCATTATATTAAATTGGAATGTAAAACACTTGCATTATATTAAATTGAAATGTATGTATTTTACTCACCGCCTGCACAACTCTCAACAGTTGCTGCAGGTATTTTCAGAAAAGAGAATAAATCCCGGACACAACCCCGGACACAAGCAGAGAGAAACCATTTTGAACCGGCGTGTCTCTGTTCGGCTACTAAGACGACTCAATCAGGCCCCCTTCCCCAAGTACTAGGACGGACCTCTCACACATTCCTCGTTTCTCAGATTTATAAGGTTTGGTATCCGTTCGCGAATGCTGATGCAGAGATGCAGTTGGTGCCCGCTGTCACCTCGCTGAACGTGGACGGATTCAACGTTCGTGTGAAAACATACCGTCACAGTTTGTTTGATGCTGTTTTCTTAGAAAGAGCAGACTGTATTCAGCTGAAACTTTTACATGTGACTTTTATTTAGGGAATAACAGTGCGATGAGCCGGTCTTCACTGCGTGGTAATGACCGGGCTGGTGGCTGGCCGCTGTTAATGGACCGAGCCGAAGGCGAGGTCCATTAACAGCGGCCAGCCACCAACCAAGGTCATTACCACGCAGTGAAGACCGGCTCCTCGCACTGTTAATCCCATTAATAAATGCCTTATAACGAAAAAAACTGTAAAAATCGTCAGAATTTGTGATTTTTCTTTCGCCGTTATTTTTAGAAATGTTCTACTCATGTTCAAGGGCCAATCCTTTGGCTGTTCAACTTTTGTGTGGTACCTAATCTCTGACACATAATTAACTGTTTATATTATTTTCAAGAACCAGACCATGACTTTGCATTATGTTGGTTTCATGCGCGTACAAGCTACCCTAAATTGATACATTGTCTGCGCGTTCACGCCTACGCGTGGAATGTTTCTGCACGCGGCACCATCTGTCCTGCTAAAAAAAAAAAAAACCCAAATACGCACAAAGAAATGAGTTGATTTGAAACCGGTAGTTTGCCGCGCAACAAGCACATAGTGCATAGGATTTTACACAACAATATGCTTGTTAAGGGGCCATTTATTCGCTAGTTCACTTGGCCGGTCTGCAATTTTTTTGTTCGTACCACACTAGAGACAGGGAGTCAACAGTGAAGGGATCCGGGAAAGCGCTCATACCTTATGCGTGTATGCATTGGCTCTAGTGTGGTACGGAAGAAAAAAAATTGCGGCCGGTCTTTATATCACATGTTAATACACCCCCACGTGACCAGTCTTTGACCAATCAGAGTGCATAAACTCTCCAAGGTGTTGTTTATTAATGTATATTACTTCATGATGTTACCTATAAATTAGCATTACGTTGACCAATACCAATCTATGATTCTACCTTTAATGTATCGAACTATTAGGTTTTTTGTGTGTGTTTTCGGTCTCATTGGGGGGGGGGGGCAAACGTTCTGCTCCGGTTACGCCACTGGGAAAGGGACGGGCTTATGGGCTGATAAAAGGTGAATTTGCTGCAAGTATCTTCAGATCCAAGAAAGGGTCGACTAAGTGAAAGTTGGAAAATGCTGTTGCAATTTTAGGAAAGGATGTGAATATAAGTTTTGGCATTATAATTACGGGATTTGGTTAGTAGAACTATCACAAACAAAAATCTTCATTAATATTATTTTGAGTATGAATGTCCCTCCCTTTTTTATTCAGTAGAAATCTTTAAAAATCGAGGAAGATTTATCAACTAGATTTATTTCCAATCGAAGAAATACAATTTAAAGCTGGGATAGATGCATAGTTGTTATACCGAGAATGTTCATTCCCTATACGTTTGTGTACGAAAACACAGACAACTTTGTGATTGACACCAATGTTTGTTGATCTGTCATATTACTTTAGGAAACAATGGAATCCACTGGATGGGCAATATTTCTTTGTTGTCTTGGTGCTTGTATCTGCGTCTCTCAGTCATCAACCTGCAGTCATGCGCAGTGTGTTTACGACTTCTCCACTGCAAAGGCTGACTGCTCCTCACTCAATCTTGACTGCATTCCCGTCAACTACCCATACGCCATCGTCATGGATCTAAGCCACAACAACATATCAGAGCTGTCACCAGACGATTTCAATGGCACATTCTCCAGGCTGGCTGAACTGTACCTTGACTACAATAACATATCTGATGTGACGTCACTGCTGGAATCCAGTGAGATGGGGAGCCTGCGGAAGCTGTCTGTGACGCACAACGTCATTTTTGAATTGTCTTATACTTGTGAGCTCAGCTCTCTCACTGAGCTCTCAGTAGACTATAACTCCATTAGATCTGTATCTAATATTCCATGCCGGAGTACATTGCAGTGGTTTTCGGCCGATTTTAATGTAATCGATAATTTTAACTTTAATGAGCTGTCAAATATTGTCATCAGCTTACAGTTCAACCGACTGACTTATTTGAACGGTTACTATTTTCACTTCGAAAAAGGAGATATTTCTCTTCTTTGTGATCACAATGGAATACAACATGTAACTATTCATGCCCCATTCCGAACCCTAAGCATCGATATAATTTCACTTAATCACAACCGACTACAGTCGTTAAACGTTGACGCAACTCCAGTTACATTTAACGTAGGCAGTAACGGATTACAAAACTGGAATAGAATCTACCTAAATCAGTATAGTAACACGATGAAGAGACTGGACCTTAGCAACAACTCGTTCAATTCTCTGATTCAACCAAACTGGGCCGAAGGTCTAGAGTTCTTAAACGCCGATACAAACCTGCTGGCAGACCTGTCTTCAACGACTCTCTCAGGATTTGTCGATCTGACTGAACTTCACGTGGCCAATAATCGTCTCTTGTTCATCTCACCCACTACACTGAGTCAACTCTCCATGCTACAGTCACTGTACCTCGACGACAATGCCCTGACGTCTTTGTTCGGAGGGGTATTTTTCAACCAGTCTAACTTAGTTGAGCTCTCTATTACCAACAACCGCTTTACCGTGTTACATCCAGATTACTTCATGGGTCTGGTGTCATTGGAACGTCTGTACCTCACAGGGAATCAGCTCACTAGCGTCAACTCACAGATGTTTCAATTGATGCCTCAAATTCTTACCTTGGACTTATCCCGAAACGAGCTTCAGGTCGTCGACCTGCAGGACTGTTCCCTTAATCTTACAAACCTACAAAATCTCTCACTGGCTCACAACATCATTCATGACACAGTTACAGTATTAGGCTTCTGTGACAGCCTGCAAGTACTGGATCTGTCTTATAACTTGATCCAAGTCGTTCCTGGGGATTCGCTTTCTGGGAGAAATAGAGCATTATCCAAACTCGAGCTAGAAGGCAATCCACTGCAGTGTGACTGTAGGCTCACAGGTCTGCGAGACTGGCTGCGCAACAATCCACCGTACGTTGAGCCTCGATGTGAAGCACCAAAACATCACTATGGGTCGGTGATGACAGACCTGGACATTCGTGACTTCTCATGTCAACCCCCGATGGCGATTGTGGACAAGCAGGATCTGACAGCCCCGGCTGGACAATCTGTGACTCTTACATGTACAGCTACTGGCATTCCTGCTCCTACCGTAACATGGCTCTCACCAAACGACACAGAGATAGCTCATGACTGGCAAGGAAGATTCGCTATTCTACAAGGAAAAAATCTGCATATCACACCGGTGGAGAAATATGACCAAGGGGTGTACACATGTCTTGCCAAGAACGTCCTGGGTGAAATGAGTAGAGCTGTGGTCAACCTTACAGTGGAAAGCTCTAAATCTGATGCAGCACAGCCACATTCCCTGGCTTCTTCCGTTCTTCCTACGATGTTTATCACCATTACAATAACGGTTGCTGTAATTGCTGTTATTCTATTTCTCCGTCGGCATCGCAAGAAACAACACAGCCAAGCAGCCAACTCCACCCCTGCAACTAAAACCTCCGATCTAAAAGTTGGCTTCCGTAAAGGCGACACCACTGACTCGGAGAGAGGACATGTGAACAAAGCCCAGGACGAAGACTATGAGACTCCAAGTGAACAGCAGACCACACGTAGATATGTGAATAGTCCTGCTAAAGGGATACGCCAACCATCTCTGACATATGCTCAGACCTACGAGAATCCTAGTGGAGGCAACGGAGAGGACAAGGGAGATGGAGAAGTGTATGAAACTGTGTCTGGCCCAAACTGATAAAATGAGTTGAAACATAGTACATAATTACTAAATACATATCGCCTATAAAGGTTTCGTACCCCCTTTCTCTTCCTTAAAGGCTGTAGCTATGCGCATCTACCTGTATTGTATACATAATGAGGTTTTAAAATATCCATAGTAATATGGCATGTAAATATGGGCCGCTAACTTGTATACACTCTAAAAACATTTCGGGTCAGAATTGACCTGGATCAGGGTCACACGGGGCCCGACCCTTTTCATTACCAGGAATCTGTCAGAATGACCTGAAATGAGATTCCGAGTTAAAAATCCCATTGTTGAACCATTTTCCGGAGTCGGCCTAACCCAGACATGGTCCGGGCCCCCTGGGACCCGGAATCCGGGTCAAAATTAACTCTAACCCGGGAGTTTCTAGAGTGTAGTCTTATTTAATGTACGAAATCAAAATACCTGTATAGCCCCAGGCCCCCTTACTAAGTCATAAATCATTTCATTTTGAGTTCGTCAATTGTTTTTTCTCTAAAAGGTGTAAATACAGTTTCCCTTAAAACTGTTATATCTAGAAATAATAATAGTGACAATGTATGTTGCGCTTTTAAGATTGAATTATCGATTGCACATAGCACATTGTAAAATACACAGAGTGGAAGAACAAGATAATATAAATACTATTGTTTGCATTGTAAATGTTACATCACGGGGTTGTTCCTACTTAAAATTAAAAGGCTACATATTAGTCGTGCCTACACTGCACATGGTTCTGGAGGAGTAATTTCATAAATAATAATGTTTCATAGTATATAGATACATACATAGTTACATAGTCACATAGTCACATAGGCGCGCCTTAACATGGTTATGTATTTTAGTAAAAGATCGACTGACGTCATTTATTGACAAAATTTATTGAGGCATTATTTCGGAGGGAAATAATATCCGAGGTTAACTCTAATAATCAAGTGTATAAAAAGTAAGCTTTGCTCTAAAAACCTGGGTCAGAGTTGACCCGGATTCTGGGTCCGAGTGGCTCCCAGTGGGTCCCAGAAATGGGTCAGGCCTCAAAGGACCCGGATACTGTTCAATTCTGACTCGCAAGTTTTTAGAGTGTATTGGTAAGTCCGAATTGGCGGCTCAGTGGCTGCTATAGGCATCATTTTACTTCAATGCCTGTAACTTTCCAGATCAAGCCTCAGCCGCTTATTCAGACTCAGCTTTAGTAATTCAATTGATTAGTTTGTATTAATTAAGTATGAGTTGAATGAAAACGCTATCCAAGCATGTGTATAAAAAGTAGGCTTTACTCTAAAAACTCCCAGGTCTCTCAAAATGTTGCTGTTTGGAATTATTCCTTATTAATATAACCTTTTGGCGTTGTCAGTGCACAAAAACATCTACACTGTCTTGTAATTAGTAAGAAGTGATTAACAAAACATAAATCTGACTCATTTGCATGAAATCTTATAGATTCAACAAATGAATAAAACGCTCACTGAGCGATAAACTCCAATCGGAAAATTAGTTTATTCATTTCTCATCAAATATGGCATTTCAGACAGAAATATTTCAAGGGATGTTTTCCACTATCATCATCATTAGACCGTGTAAGTTTTATGTAAATATGTGATCAAAAGTATATTTTACAAGTTTTTTTCTTACCAATTCTGTAATGTTCCTTTAAGACAAATTTACAAGCCAAACAAAAAAGGTCCTAGTGACGACACACCGGGGGTAGGTTGAAAGTTCAAGAAATGCAATGGCCAATATCTTTTGAATTTGAGTATAATTTCAAATCAGAGGGAAATATTTCACAGAAAAAAGTTCTAGTATGAACTTCATAATCAGTAAGCTTTTAGTCTAAAATTAAAAAAAAAAAAAAAAACTTACCAAGCCTGTGTAATATCTTTAAAAAGACAAAACACACACTACAATTCTGACTGCACAAGAAAGATGATTAGATTAAATACAAAATAAAAGGTTTACACGTAATATCAAAACGGTTTTGTTGCTGTATTTTGTGTGTATTTTACCATGCTCTCATAATGGATGTTTAGGTTTAAGTTTTGTAGAGAAGTGGGAATTTATTTCATTTGTATTAGTTTAATCGATTGTGTCTTGTTTCTCTAAACAAGAAAAACAACCCAGACAAAACAGAACTGTGAAATTTCCGTGCGGTTGTTTAAATTTAATTAAACAAACTCTCCCATGTCGAACTTTATTACAAACGAGATGCTTGAACCCAGAAAAGTCAAACTGTGAGTTAGACCAGGAACTATTTTTTTAATTTTACAAATTGGAAAGGATTGATCAGTTTTGTGTATTGTTTAGTTAACTAAGCTGTTTTTATATTTTCGACCGAATGCTTATTCCGAAATTGTCACCAAGATGGCAGACCAAGCGCCACTCACAGGTAAAAACTCAATCCGAAATTCCCCCTTGCGAATTTGTGTTGTCTGTGTTTGTCCCAAAAGCTCAATCTGGGTGGGTCATCAACAGTCAGGCGCACTGCGACTATACGACTATACGTCATCACAAAGCCCGTTGTCAACAAAATAAAAATATCAGAAATTCAGTTCTGGTTTGGGGAGGCGACAACCCCATACTACTCCATTGGGTTACTCCACTGAAAACACCGACACCTACGCAGTTAATTTTCGAGTAATTAGGAACAGTAGAGGTTTGATGTTGTTATTCACGGGCATTCAAATTCATATGGTGGCCTTGATGTTGACCCGCCTTTCAGTCGAGTCATTCTACCATTGTAGAAATCACGTTAACATTTGAATATCAATGCATCAACAAGTGTAGGCAAGCTGTTATGACATAAAGGGAAAGCCCCTGGAAATTAGGTGGGCAGAAAGTATGGGGGCCGCAGAATGCTAAAGTATAACCCGATGAAAAAGTGGGGAGGAAGTTTGCAGGGCTATACAATTTATATCAGTCTGATATTAATTATATCAGTCATTCATTAATAAATCTCATTACACGTGACTGCGAACAACAGCATGTTAAACCTTAGAAATATTTGTATTTGATCTCGAACGTTACGGGAAGCCGATTTGTATCCAGTTTTTTTTTTCATGGCATTGATGGTGCTCCTTAGGATTGGCAAAACTAATTCCTTATACATTGTGGTACATTGATCACATGAGGAAGTTAGTTGGTAAAACAATTTCTCCGTGTTTTTCATCTTGTTGGCAACGATAACTCCATAGGTAAGAACACGTTTGTATTACTCGTTAAAGTGTTCTGGAGTACTATAATAAGCATCAAATCTGGCATTTCACTAATTCGATTTTAATAAATGACCGAAGACCTCTCCATTTGCTGTTAAAAGGTCGACTGGAAACATAAGTTGTTAAAATGGTATCGTGTACTATAACTTGTGTTCGTTGGGCGAGAAAGTGTCCTTGCAAGTAGCGATGTGAGAGTGCAACTGTGTCACTTACAACCAAGAGATATAGATTTATGAATTGCAGCACTGGAAGTTGGTGGAAGGGACAGATTGGTGTTACCAGACATTTTCATTTGGGGATCAGTGGGGGGGGGGCGGGCAGTGACATATCCTGGGTTGTTGTTGTTGGTTTTTTTTTTTTGGGGGGGGGTTGGGGTTGTAGTTTTTTTAACGTAGGATAATAGATTGGTAATTACTAAGTACTCCGGAAATTAATGACGATAAACACTTACTTGTTGAGAAACACTGCTGATGTTGATAGTATAAACTATTTTGAGAAATGATTCCCTTCGAAGTAATATGGTTTGGACAAAATTTCACCCATTTGAATTCGAGAAAATATTCATGCATGCCTCGTTTCTTAGATTTCTAAGGGTTGGTATCCGTTCGCGAATGCTGGAGCAGCCAGAGATGCGGTTGGTGCCCGCTGTCACCTCGCTAAACGTGGATGGATTCGACGTTTGTGTGAAAATATACAGTGAAAGTTTTTTTGCAGTTTCTCAGCAAGTAGACACTGTATTCAGCTGAAACTTTCACATGTGACTTTTATTGTATATTACTTCTTGATGTTGCCTCTAAATCTATGACCAATACCGATCTATGACCCTACCTTTAATGTATCGAACTATTGGGTTTTGTGTTTGTTTTTCGATTTCATTGGGTGGGGGGGGGGGGTCAAGAGAGAGAGAGGAGAGAGAGAGAGAGAGAGGGGGGGGGCAAGGGTTTTGATCTGTTTACGCCTATGGGAAGGGAACGGGCTTATGGGCTGATATAATGAAGTGAATTTGCTGCACGTATCTTCAGATCCAAATAAGGGTCGACTGAGTGAAAGTAGGAGCATGCTGTGGCGATTTTAGGCTTGATTTTTGTTTCAAACAAAAGGATGTAACTTTAAATTTTGCATCATAATCACGGGGGAAGCGGATTGATTACAAATAAAATTCTTTATTAATTTTATTATGAGTATGTATATCCTTCCCTCTATATTCAGTAGAGATCTTAAAATATCGAGGTAGATTGATCAACTAGATGATCTAGATCTATTCCCAGCCACAGAAATACAATTTAAAGCCAGGATAGATGCATATTACTGAAAGTGTAGTAACAGACCATAGGCCTACACCAAGAAAAAAAGATAGTATTTGCCTAATATTCATTAGGTGTTCGGAGCATAGCTCGGAACACCTCTTGTTTTTCCCATTCGTTTGTGTGCGAAAACATAGAGACAACTTTGTGATTGACACCAATGTTTGTTGATCTGTCATATTACTTTAGGAAACAATGGAATCCACTGGATGGGCAATATTTCTTTGTTGTCTTGGTGCTTGTATCTGCGTCTCTCAGTCATCAACCTGCAGTCATGCGCAGTGCGTTTACGACTTCTCCACTGCAAAGGCTGACTGCTCCTCACTCAATCTTGACTGCATCCCCGTCAACTACCCATACGCCCTCGTCATGGATCTAAGCCACAACAACATATCAGAGCTGTCACCAGACGATTTCAATGGCACATTCTCCAGGCTGGCTGAAGTATACCTTGACTACAATAACATAGCTGATGTGACGTCACTGCTTGGATCCAAAGAGATGGGGAGCCTGCGGAAGCTGTCTGTGAAGCACAACGTCATTTTTGACTTGCCTTATACTTGTCAGCTCAGCTCTCTCACTGAGCTCTCAGTAGACTACAACTCCATTAGATCTGTATCTGATATTCCATGCCGGAGGACATTGCAGCGGTTCTCGGCCGATTTTAATTTAATCGATCATTTTAACTTTAATTACCTGTCAAATATAGTCATCAGCTTACAGTTCAACCGACTGACTGATGTTGACATTTTCAGTTATGATGGACACTTCGATATTTTTCTTCTTTTAGATCACAATGAAATACAAAGTATAGTTATTTATGTCGTATTCGCATACCTCAGCATCGATATAATTTCACTTAATCACAACCGACTGCAGCGGGTAATCATTGATGGAATTCCAGATACATTTAACGTAGGCAGTAACGGATTACAACACTGGGATATACTAGGCCTAAACGCAAATTATCATGACAGAAACACGATGAAGAGGATGGACATAAGCAACAACTCGTTCGATTCTCTGATTCAACCAGACTGGGCCGAAAGTCTGGAGTTCTTAAACGCCGATACAAACCTGCTCGCAAACCTGTCATCGACAACTCTATCAGGATTTGTCGATCTGACTGAACTTCACGTGGCCAATAATCGTCTCTTGTTCATCTCACCCACTGCACTGAGTCAGCTCTCCATGCTACAGTCACTGTATCTCGACGACAATGCCCTGACGTCTTTGTTTGGAGGGGTATTTTTCAACCAGTCTAATTTAGTTGAGCTCTCAATCACCAACAACCTACTCGCCATGTTACATCCAGATTACTTCATGGGTCTGGTGTCATTGGAACGTCTATACCTCGCAGGGAATCAACTCACTAGCGTCAACTCACAGATGTTTCGATTGATGCCTCAAATTCTTACCTTGGACTTATCCCGAAATGAGCTTCAGCTCGTCGACCTACAGGACTGTACCCTTAATCTGACAAACCTACAAAATCTCTCACTGGCCCACAACATGATTCACGACACAGTTACAGTATTAGGCTTCTGTGATAGCCTTCAAGTACTGGATCTGTCTTTCAATGTGATCCAAGTCGTTCCTGGGGATTCGCTAACTGGGAGAAATAGAGCATTATCCAAACTCGAGCTAGAAGGCAATCCACTGCAGTGCGACTGTAGGCTCACGGGTCTGCGAGACTGGCTGCGCAACAATCCACCGTACGTTGAGCCTCGATGTGAAGCACCAAAACATCACTATGGGTCGGTGATAACAGACCTGGACATTCATGACTTCTCATGTCAACCCCCGATGGCGATGGTGGGCAAGCAGGATCTGACAGCCCTGGCTGGACAATCTGTGACTCTTACATGTACAGCTACTGGCATTCCTGCTCCAACCGTAACATGGCTCTCACCAAACGACACAGAGATAGCTTATGACTGGCAAGGAAGATTTGCTATTCTACAAGGAAAAAATCTGCATATCACACCGGTGGAGAAATATGACCAAGGGGTGTACACATGTCTTGCCAAGAACGTCCTTGGTGAAATAAGTAGAGCTGTGGTCAACCTTACAGTGGCAAGCTCTAAATCTGACGCAGTACAGCCACGTTCCCTGGCTTCTTCCGTTCTTCCCACGATGTTTATCACCATTACAATAACGGTTGCTGTAATTGCCGTTATTCTATTTCTCCGTCGGCATCGCAAGAAACAACACAGCCAAGCAGCCAACTCCACCCCTGCAACTAAAACCTCCGATCTAAAAGTTGGCTTCCGTAAAGGCGACACCACTGACTCGGAGAGAGGACATGTGAACAAAGCCCAGGACGAAGACTATGAGACTCCAAGTGAACAGCAGACCACACGTAGATATGAGAGTAGTCCTGCTAGAGGGAGACGCCAACCATCTCTGACCTATGCTCAGACCTACGAGAATCCTAGTGGAGGCAACGGAAAGGACAAGGGAGATGGAGAAGTGTATGAAACTGTTTTTGGCCCAAAACGAGTTGAAAATAATACATAATACATAATAATACAATTACTAAATACATTTCGCCTATAAAGGTTTCGTATCCCCCTCTTTCCTCTTCATTTAAGGCTGATAGCTATAAGCATCTACCTGTATTGTATACATAATGAGGTTTTAAAATATCCATGGTAATATGGCATGTAAATATGGGCCGCTAACTTGTATACACTCTAAAACGTTTCGGGTCAGAATTGACCTGGATCAGGGTCACACGGGGCCTGACCCATTTCATTACCAGGAATCTGTCAGAATGACCTGAAATGAGATTCCGAGTTAAAAATCCCACTGTTGAACCATTTTCCGGAGTCGGCCTAACCCAGACATGGGCCAGGCCCCCTGGGACCCGGAATCCGGGTCAAAATTAACTCTAACCCGGGAGTTTCTAGAGTGTAGTCTTATTTAATGTACGAAATCAAAATACCCGTATAGCCCCAGGCCTCCTCACTAGGACATAAATCATTTGATTTTGAGTTCGTCAATTGTTTTTCTCTAAAGGGGGTAGATACAGTTTCCCTTAAAACTGTTAATTATAGAAATAATAATAATGTTAATGTATATTGCTCTCTTAAGAGTGAATTATCAATTGCACATAGCACATTGTAAAATACACAGAGTGGAAGAACAAGATAATATAAATACTAATGTTTGCATTGTAAATGTTACATCACGGGGTTGTTCCTACTTATAATTAAAAGGCAACATACTAGTCGTGCCATCACTGCACATGGTTCTGGAGGAGTAATTTCATAAATAATATTGTTATAGTATATAAATACATACATAGTCACATGGTTATGTATTTTATGTTATGTATTTTAGTAAAAGATCGACTGACGTCATTTATTGACAAAAATTTTTTGAGGCATTATTTCGGAGGGAAATATATCCGAGGTTAACTCTAATAATCAAGTGTATAAAAAGTAAGCTTTGCTCTAAAAACTCCTTGGTCAGAGTTGACCCGGATTTTGGGTCCGAGTGGCTCCCAGTGAGTCACAGAAATGGGTCAGGCCTCAAAGGACCCGGATTCTGTTTAATTCTGACCCGCAAGTTTTTAGAGTGTATTGGTAAGTCCGAATTGGCGGCTCAGTGGCTGCTATAGGCATCATTATACTTCAATGCCTGTAACTTTCCAGATCAAGCCTCAGCCGCTTATTCGTACCAGCTTTAGTAATTCAATTGATTAGTTTGTATTAAATAAGTATGAGCTGAATGAAAACGCTATCCAAGCATGTGTATAAAAAGTAGGCTTTACTCTAAAAACTCCCAGGTCTCTCAAAATTATGCTGTTTGGAATTATTCCTTATTAATATAACCTTTTGGCATTGTCAGTGCACAAAAACATCTACACTGTCTTGTAATTAGTAAGCACTGATTAACAAAACATCTGACTCATTTGCATGAAATCATATAGATTCAACAAATGAATAAAACGCTCACTGAGCGATAAACTCCAATCGGAAAATTAGTTTATTCATTTCTCATCAAATATGGCATTTCAGACAGAAATATTTCAAGGGATGTTTTCCACTATCATCATCATTAGACCGTGTAAGTTTTATGTAAATATGTGATCAAAAGTATATTTTACAAGTTTTTTTCTTACCAATTCTGTAATGTTCCTTTAAGACAAATTTACAAGCCAATCAAAAAAGGTCCTAGTGACGACACACCGGGGGTAGGTTGAAAGTTCAAGAACTGCAATGGCCAATATCTTTTGAATTTGAATATTGTTTCAAATCAGAGGGAAATATTTCACAGAAAAAAGTTCTAGTATGAACTTCATAATCAGTAAGCTTTTAGTCTAAAATTTAAAAACAAACAAAAAAACTTACCAAGCCTGTGTAATATCTTTAAAAAGACAAAACACACACCACAATTCTGACTGCACGAGAAAGATGATTAGATTAAATACAAAATAAAAGGTTAACACGTAATATCAAAACGGTTTTGTTGCTGTATTTTGTGTGTATTTTACCATGCTCTCATAATGGATGTTTAGGTTTAAGTTTTGTAGAGAAGTGGGAATTTATTTCATTTGTATTAGTTTAATCGATTGTATCTTGTTTCTCTAAACAAGAAAAACAACCCAGACAAAACAGAACTGTGAAATTTCCGCCCGATTGTTTAAATTTAATTAAACAAACTCTCTCGAACTTTATTACAAACGAGATGCTTGAACCCGGAAAAGTCAAACTGTGAGTTAGACCAGGAACTATTTTTTAAATTTTACAAATTGGAAAGGATTGATCAGTTTTGTGGATTGTTTAGTTAACTAAGCTGTTTTTATATTTTCGACCGAATGCTTATTCCGAAATTGTCACCAAGGTGGCAGACCAAGCGCCACTCACAGGTGAGCACTCAATCCGAAATTCCCTCTGGCGAATTTGTGTTGTTTGTGTTTGTCCCAAAAGCTCAATCTGTATCTCTGGGTGGGTCATCAACAGTCAGGCGCACTGCGACTACGACTATACGTCATCATAAAGCCCGTTGTCAACAAAATAAAAATATCAGAAATTCAGTTCTGGGTTGGGGAGGCGACAACCCCATACTACTCCATTTGGTTACTCCACTGAAAACACCGAGACATACGCAGTTAATTTTCGAGTAATTAGGAACAGTAGAGGTTTGATGTTGTTGTTCACGGGCATTGAAATTCATATGGTGGCCTTGATGTTGACCCGCCTTTCAGTCGAGTCATTCTACCATATAGTGGAGATCTCGTTAATATTTGAAAATCAATGCAACAACAAGTGTAGGTAAGCTGTTATGACATAAAGGGAAAGCCCCTTAAAATTAGGTGGGGCAGAAAGTATGGGGGCCGCAGAATGCTAAAGTATAACCTGATGGAAAAGTGGGGAGGAAGTTTGCAGGTTTACAATTTACCTGGTAATTATATCAGTCATTCATTAATAAATCTCATTACACGTGACTGCGAACAACAGCATGTTAAACCTTAGAAATATTTGTATTTGATCTCGAACGTTACGGGAAGCCGATTTGTATCCAGTTTTTTTCATGGCATTGATGGTGCTCCTTAGGATTGGCAAAACTAATTCCTTATACAGTCGACTCTCGTTAATACGAGGTCCGCCTGTGTCGCGGTCTCAGATGTCCGGTGTGCTAAAAGCTCCGGACTACCAAATACGGTAGCATTACGTCATGCCATACCTGCGCACAGCAAGCGAAAGTAGTCGAATTTAGTGCAGGGCTGAGTCGACTGTTTTGCTGGAGCTCGTAGTCGTAACTATCATGGCGGCGCCCACAAGTAAATCGAGTGTTTAACGAGTTCATCGTCTACGACAGTATTGTGAAAAAAACAATCACATAATCGAGTATTTGAGGAGCGGGAATTACATAGAAGGTTCTTCTGAAAGCCAGAAGAGGGTTGAGAACAGAAAAGAATCGGAAAGAACAAAAAAAGGTCTCGGAGATTTATTCGCGGCGGCAGCGTGCACAGCACGGGAAACCCACGTCCGCATTGACAGCATGCTGAAACGCCCGGCTACGTCATCCTGAAGGCTTGGCTCGCCGGACATCTGAGACCGTGATCACAGCGTGCCGAAATGCCCGGTGACGTCACACGGAACTTTTAGCGGCAAAAAACCTTGTATTAACCGGAACCTCGTAATGTGAGCTCGTCGGGAGTCGACTGTACATTGTGGTACATTGATCACATGAGGAAGTCAGTTGGTAAAAAATAATCTCAGCTCTTGAACAATTTCTCCGTGTTTTTCATCTTGTTGGCAACCGTAAGGATAACTCAATAGGTAAGTACACTTTTGTATTACTCGTTCAAGTGTTCTGGAGTACTATAATAAGCATCAAATCAGACATTTCACTAATTCGATTTAATTAAATGACCAAAGTCCTCTCCATATGCTGTTAAAAGGTCGGCTGGAAACATAAGTTGTTAATAAGTTGTTAAGTTGTATTCGTGGGGCGAGAACGTGTCCATACAAGTAGCGATGTGAGAGTGCAACTGTGTCACTTATATTTATAACCCAGAGAAAAATATAGACTTTCGAATTGCACTGGAAGTTGGTGGAAGGGACAGTTTGGTGTTACCAGACATTTTCATTGGGGGAGTGGGGGGGGGGGGGGGCAAGCAGGCAGACGTGACATATCCAGGGTTGTTGTTGGGGTTTTTTTTGGGGGGGGGGGTTGGGGTTTAGTTTTTTTAACGTAGGATAATCATTGGTAATTACACTGCTGCTGTTGATAGTATAAACTACTTTGGGAAATGATTCCCTTCGAAGTACTATAGTTTGGATCCATTTTAACCCATTTGAATTCGAGAAAAGATTCATGCATGCCTCGTTTCTTAGATTTCTAAGGGTTTGTATCCGTTCGCGAATGCTGATGCAGAGATGCGTTTGGTGCTCGCTGTCACCTCGCTCAACGTTCATGGATTCAACGTTCGTGTGAAAATATACCGTGACAGCTTTTTGCTGTTTTCTTAGCAATACTAGACACTATATTTAACTGAAACTTTCACTTGTGACTTTTATTGTATATTACTTCTTGATGTTGCCTGTAAATCAGCATTACGTTGACCAATACCATTCCATGACCCTACCTTTTGTTCTCATTGGGCGGGGGTGGGGGCGGGGGCAAGAGAGAGAGAGAGGGAGAGGGGAGAGATGGGGGGGGGGGGGCAAGGGTTCTGATCTGGTTACGTCACTTGGAAGAGGAGAGGCTTATGAGCTGATAATGAAATAAATTTGCTGCGTTTATCTTCAGATCCAAGTAAAAGGGTCGACTGAGTAAAAGTAGATCCCATATTGGAGCATGCTGTTGCGTTTTTAGGCTTGAATTTTGTTTCAAACGAATGTAACTATTCATTTTGCGACATAATCTGGGGGGTGTATTTATTACAAACGATTGTTTTTATTAATTTTATTATAAGTATAAGTATCAGTATAGATATCTAAAAAATATCGAGGTAGATTGATCAACTAGTAGCCTTTTGTCAAGGCCATCGTGGCTTGGACAGCTTTGTAAACAGTGGAGCGACTGGAACGAGAGACCACGCACGCGAACCGAGTGGCGAAGCTACGAGGGCCTTTTCCAACTTGTTTGCGGTTTTTGTAATGAATTATTCATGAAGTACGAAACGTGTGTTATGCATTGGTTTGGACTTTTGCTGCCATTTCGGGTAGCAAAAGTCGAGATTATAAAGACACATAAGAAACCGCAAACAAGTTGGAAAAGGCCCTACTCGTGGCTGCGCCACTCGCGTGCGTGGTCTCCCATTTCAGTCGCTTGGCATCGCAGCTCCAAGACACGAAGGCCTTGACAAAAGGCTAACCAACTAGATGATCTAGATCTATTCACAACCACAGAAATACAATTTAAAGTCAGGATAGATGCATGTATATGATAACTGAAAGTGTAGTAACAGACCATAGGCCTACACCAAGAAAAAAACACAGAGACAACTTTGTGACTGACACCAATGTTTGTCTATCTGCCACATTCCTGTAGAAAACAATGGAATCCACTGGATGGGCAATATTTCTTTGTTGTTTTTGGTGCTTGTATCTGCGTCTCTCAGTCATCAACCTGCAGTCATGCGCAGTGCGTTTACGACTTCTCCACTGCAAAGGCTGACTGCTCCTCACTCAATCTTGACTGCATCCCCGTCAACTACCCAAACGCCCTCGTCATGGATCTAAGCCACAACAACATATCAGAGCTGTCACCAGACGATTTCAATGGCACATTCTCCAGGCTGGCTGAAGTATACCTTGACTACAATAACATACCTGATGTGACGTCACTGCTTGGATCCAATGAGATGGGGAGCCTGCGGAAGCTGTCTGTGAAGCACAACGTCATTTTTTACTTGCCTTATACTTGTCAGCTCAGCTCTCTCAATGAGCTCTCAGTAGACTACAACTCCATTAGATATTTATCTGATATTCCATGCCAGAGGACATTGCAGTGGTTCTCGGCCGATTTTAATTTAATCAATCATTTTAACTTTAATGACCTGTCATATAATATGGTCGTCAGCTTACAGTTCAACCGCCTGACTTATGTTGACATTTTCAGTTATGATGACATTTTCAGTTATGATGGACACTTAGATATTTCTCTTCTTTTAGATCACAATGAAATACAAAATGTAGATATTTACGGCCGACCTCCACGCTTCAGCATCGATATAATTTCACTTAATCACAACCGACTGCAGTCGGTAAACATTCGCGCAACTCCAGACACATTTAACGTAGGCAGTAACGGATTACAAAACTTAAATAGATGGAACTTACGTCAGTACAGAAACACGATGAAGAGACTGGACATAAGCAACAACTCATTCGATGGTTTGATTCAGCCACACTGGGCCGAAGGTCTAGAGTTCTTAAACGCCGATACGAACCTGCTGGCAAACCTGTCTTCAACAACTCTATCAGGATTTGTCGATCTGACTGAACTTCACGTGGCCAATAATCGTCTCTTGTTCATCTCACCCACTGCACTGAGTCAACTCTCCATGCTACAGTCACTGTATCTCGACGACAATGCCCTGACGTCTTTGTTTGGAGGAGTATTTTTCAACCAGTCTAACTTAGTTGAGCTCTCCATCACCAGTAACCGACTCATCGTGTTACATCCAGATTACTTCATGGGTCTGGTGTCATTGGAACGTCTATACCTCACAGGGAATCAGCTCACTAGCGTCAACTCACAGATGTTTCAATTGATGCCTCAAATTCTTACCTTGGAGTTATCCCGAAATGAGCTTCAGCTCGTCGACCTACAGGACTGTGCCCTTAATCTCACAAACCTACAAAATCTCTCACTGGCCCACAACATGATTCACGACACAGTTACAGTATTAGGCTTCTGTGATAGCCTTCAAGTACTGGATCTGTCTTTCAATGTGATCCAAGTCGTTCCTGGGGATTCGCTAACTGGGAGAAATAGAGCATTATCCAAACTCGAGCTTGAAGGCAATCCACTGCAGTGTGACTGTAGGCTCACGGGTCTGCGAGACTGGCTGCGCAACAATCCACCGTACGTTGAGCCTCGATGTGAAGCACCAAAACATCACTATGGGTCGGTGATAACAGATCTGGACATTCATGACTTCTCATGTCAACCCCCGATGGCGATGGTGGGCAAGCAGGATCTGACAGCCCTGGCTGGACAATCTGTGACTCTTACATGTACAGCTACAGGCATTCCTGCTCCGACCGTAACATGGCTCTCACCAAACGACACAGAGATAGCTCATGACTGGCAAGGAAGATTCGCTATTCTACAAGGAAAAAATCTGCATATCACACCGGTGGAGAAATGTGACCAAGGGGTGTACACGTGTCTTGCCAAGAACGTCCTGGGTGAAATGAGTAGAGCTGTGGTCAACCTTACAGTGGCAAGCTTGAAATCTGACACAGCACAGCCACATTCCCTGGCTTCTTCCGTTCTTCCCACGATGTTTATCACCATTACAATAACGGTTGCTGTAATTGCTGTTATTCTATTTCTCCGTCGGCATCGCAAGAAACAACACAGCCAAGCAGCCAACTCCACCCCTGCAACTAAAACCTCCGATCTAAAAGTTGGCTTCCGTAGAGGCGACACCACTGACTCGGAGAGAGGACATGTGAACAAAGCCCAGGACGAAGACTATGAGACTCCAAGTGAACAGCAGACCACACGTAGATATGAGAATAGTCCTGCTAAAGGGAGACGCCAACCATCTCTGACCTATGCTCAGACCTACGAGAATCCTAGTGGAGGCAACGGAGAGGACAAGGGAGATGGAGAAGTGTATGAAACTGTGTTTGGCCCAAAATGATAAAATGAGTTGAAACATAGTACATAATTACTAAATACATATCGCCTATAAAGGTTTCGTATCCCCCTCCCCTCTTCCTCTTCGTTTAAGGCTGATAGCTATAAGCATGCACCTGTATTGTATACAAAATGAGGTTTTAAAATATCCATGATAATAATATGGCATGTAAATATTGGCCGCTAACTTGTACACTCTAAAACCTTTCGGGTCAGGATTGACCTGGATCCGGGTCCCACGGGCCTGACCTATTTATGACCAGGAATCTGTGTCAGAATAACCCGGAAATGGGACAACCTCACATAGAATCCGAGTTAAAAAATCCCGTTGTTGAACCATTCTCCGAGGTCAGCCTAACCCAGACATGGGCCAGGCCCCCTGGGACCCGGAATCCGGGTCAATTCTAAGTTTTTAGAGTGTAGTCTTATTTAATGTACGAAATCAAAATACCCGTATAGCCCCAGGCCCCCTCACTAAGTCATAAATCATTTCATTTTGAGTTCGTCAATTTGTTTTTCTCTAAAAGGTGTAAATACAGTTTCCCTTAAAACTGTTAAATCTAGAAATAATAATAGTGACAATGTATGTTGCGCTCTTAAGATTGAATTATCGATTGCACATAACACATTGTAAAATACACAGAGTGTAAGAAAAAGATAATAGAAATACTAATGTTTGCATTGTAAATGTTACATCACGGGGTTGTTCCTACTTATAATTAAAAGGCAACATACTAGTCGTGCCATCACTGCACATGGTTCTGGAGGAGTAACTTCATAAATAATATTGTTATAGTATAGTCACATAGTCACATAGGCGCGCCTTAACATGGTTATGTATTTTAGTAAAAGATCGAATAACTTATGTATTTTAGTAAAAGATCGACTAACGTCATTTATTGACATAATTTTTTGAGGCATTATTTCGGAGGGAAATATACCTGAGGTTAACTCTAATAATCAAGTGTATAAAAGTAAGATTTACTCTAAAAACTCCCGGGTAAGAAGTGACCCGTATTCCGGGTACCATGGGGCCTGACCCATTTCTGGATCAGACTGACCCTAGTGGTTGAACACTGGATTTTGACTCAGTATTGCGTCAGTTTGACCCATTTCCGGATCAGGCTGACCCTAGTGGTTGAACACTGGATTTTGACTCGGTACTGCGTCAGTTTGACCCATTTCCGGATCAGGCTGACCCTAGTGGTTGAACATTGGATTTTGACTCGGATTCTGCGTCAGTTTGACCCATTTTCGGATCAGACTGACCCTAGTGGTTGAACACTGGATTTTGACTCGGATTCTGCGTCAGTTTGACCCATTTCCGGATCAGACTGACCCTAGTGGTTGAATATTGGATTTTGACTCGGTACTGCGTCAGTTTGACCCATTTCTGGCCTGCAAGTTTTTATAGTGTAGTGGTAAGTCCGAATTGGCGGCTCAGTGGCTGCTTCGAGTGTCATTATACTTCAATGCATAATTATTAACTTTGTTGATCAAGCCTCAGCCGCTAATTCGTACTTAGCTTTAGTCATTAATTGTTTAGCTTGTATTAAGTGTGAATTATATAAACACGCTATCCAAGCTTGTGTTAAAGGGGCAGATTGCCATCAATTCTCTCAAAATGTTGCTGTTTTGAATTATTCCTTACTCCCTTTGAGGAGTTGTTAATGCACACAAAAACCTACACCTTCTTGCATTTAGTGAGCAGTGATTAAAAAAACAAAATCTGACTCTTTAATAACAACCTGCGGAACATACGGTCCGCCATTTTGTGGAGTCAAACATTTGGTTCTCGGACGTGTTCTGTCATGAAACTTCACAAAAAACTAATGTGAATTATTGTATTAAACTTTCAAAATATTGTTCCAATCATATTATTTCCAAAACAAACGTATAGCCCAAAGCTTCCAATACGAAGGCAATAATGCCCCTGTAGCAGCCAGTAGTGTATAAAGATTTGCAATAACTAAAGTAACTGCATCACTTAATTTTATCAGAGTAACGTTGTATTAAAAAATATAACTATAGATTTTATCATTTAATTTGTTCGTCTCTCTGATATTGTGTAAATCCTTCAAAACATTACTAGGGCTGGTCCGGGAATTGAACCCGGGACCTCTCGCACCCTAAGCGAGAATCATACCACTAGACCAACCAGCCGTTAATATTTAATTTCGATTTCTGCCAACTTAATAAAAAAATACGAGCCACGGACTCGCAAGAAAATTTCTCAGTGACGGCACACCGGGGGGAGGTTGAACGTTCAAGGACTGTTTTGGCCAATATTTTTTTAACTTGGCACTTTCTCGTCAGTTGCAAGTTAGTAGAACACGATTGAACACAACCCCGGTGAATTATTTGTTTAATTTGATGTTCTCAATTTAATCTTTGTAATAATATCATGCTGTAGATTAAATAAGCTAGCGCCTTTGTTATGTTATGAAAATCTCCTTTCCTAAATAACGTACAGGAGAAGGTGGTGGCATTAAAATTCATGAAATTGAGTTAACTGTTTCTTTTTATGAATCTCTACATTATCATGCTAAGGAGTCACATTCTAAAAACTTCTGAGTTAGACTTGACCCGGATTCCGAATCCCGTGCATGGGGCCCGACTCATTTCTTGGTCATTCTGACCCGGGAGTCAGCATGAACCAGAACTTGGTCAGACTGATGCAGAATCTGAGATATAAATTCCCATTTTTAAACCCGTCTTCGGGTCAGCCTGACCCACAACTGGGTCAGGCCCCCTAAGACCCGGAATCCCGGTCAACTCTGACCCGGGAGTTTCTAGAGTGCATTGCGGGCCGATTCCTCGCTAATTACTTGGCCATTGTCAAATTATTAAGCAAAGTAAACTTGTTGATGGAGGAAAACTAAACTGCCAGACCTTTTCGTTTATAATTTGGAAATGTGAGGAATACTGTTAAATAAACCGATTTAAGATTCAGGGTAAGGGTAAAACAACTAATATCAATTGTTGATTACTTTGGCAGGCAAAAGTTGGTCAAACTGTTACAGCAAGGAAGAAAAATGAAGGGCTGGTCCGGGAATTGAACCCGGGGCCTCTCGCACCCAAAGCGAGAATCATGCCACTAGACCAACCAGCCTTCTTGACAGAGTAGTAGGAAATATATGGGAATATCTCTAAGCTCAAAATACATGAAATAACACAACCCCCTTTTTGCTGACGAGGTTTTTCATTTCTTCTGCGTGCCACATGCAGCTTTTGATTGTATTTAAATGTGTAGTAGACCTGTGCGCGTGTCAACGTGGCAATCTGCTGAACTGGACCCTGCTGTCCCTAGGGGGCGTGCACGAGGTTAAAAGTGCCTGGGTGTGCACCACACTAAATAAACTCGGCAACCAGTGCTAAATGCTAATATTATTCAAAAATACTCAGACCACTAAGCTTCAGATTTTTTTTCAATTTTTGGCAGGTCAGCCGTTTGGAATTTTTGCTAACCCCAGAAAAAAAAAAAACCGAAAATGTGTGTTTTCCCAAACCGACTTGCTGCCAGTTTTCATGAGGCACTCCTCCAATTCCCAAGCTAAATAGGACCAACTTTTAAGCCTAATTTTTTTTTCCAAATCTCCTCAAAAGTTGAAACAAATAACCCCCAGGTTGTGATAGATTCGTATAATACACAATCTAGTAATTGCGTGACTCCAAAACGTTATAATTAAAAAGATTCTGTGGGTTTACAAATTATGAAAATCAGCTTGGCGCATGAATTTTGGCCTATAGTGTGGTGCACCCCTGGCTCTGCTGCGGTTTTTGGAAAGTTTGTTTTCCTTATGTCCCATGTCTATACATCAGTGTATGTCCCAACAAAAAGACGAAATGGGTTATTCTGGGGGCTTTGTTCAAATTATGACTTGTCTTGTATACATAATCTTTTTTTCCCTTTTTTTCTTTGTGTTGGTATACGCACAAAAAGAGAAAATACGAAATGAAAGGGAATGCTATTACCAAAGTGACGTCTACTTGAAATGTTGGAAAGGCTTATACTGGCGTCATCCAACCCAAACCTGCTGTTCTATTTTACGTTTATTTCATTAACTTTTTGTCCCCCCATCACCCTGCCCAACCCCCCCCCCCCCAAATAAAAACTACAAATGAATATACAAAATTAAATCAGTCGAAAAAGTATAGTTCTGTATGCATACAGACCTAAAGCATGCACGTACAAAGATTCCCACGAGGCTTCTGCAAAACAGATTTGTTAAAACGATACTTATAACTGCAAAAATAAAACGTGTGTATTGGAGGGGGGGGGGGCAATGCAAGGGAACAACGGAGACTGTGTGATCGGGGTAGCTCTGAAACCCAGAAAACAATTCTTGTTCTCTCAACAATTCTTGTTCTCTCTGGAGAAGGTTTGCACGAAATATAGCCCAAGTTGTAAATAAAAATGTTGCTGTTTGTAAATAATAATATGTTGTCACCCAATTTCGGTTGGTCAAGCTCCCTGTTATGATGAGAGACTAAATTTCATTGGACAACCGACTCGATCACGCCTGACTTCTTTGGTTACCGTACATCTTTTGCACAAATTAATTAGGGCGATTTTTTAAATTACCAAATAATTAAGAAAAATAATGATGTGCAACATTTGAGAGCTTGCAGGAACAAGCAATTATGGCAAGTTGGTACTATTGTCTTCGTTTGTGAGTGGTCACTGTGTCAAACCCCCATACCAGTAAAAGAGTTGTTCTCTTTAAGATACAAACGCGCTGTTATTCAGTCAGCTTGCAGTATGCGGTGAAGAACTCTCGCCCATTGTAGCATAACGTCTGTTATCGGGCTCGATGAAGTTCTGTGTAGCAGATGAGTGGTGTATAATCATTGTTATCAAGTCGAAATTGATTTCCTGCACGTGTTATAATATCAAACACTCTTTGTGTCATTCTTTTTTTTCGGGCTGGCCGGTGCCTTTAGGGATTCTGTTTCCAGCGGTGTGCGAAGCCTGGGTCAAAACTTTGGGCGCACAGCAGGGCGCTTGTGACGCAACGACTTTTTACCATCATTCCAAAGTCACAAGTACATGTGGGAACGAGTCATCTATCCTCGTGAGCAGACAATTAGACCTGGAAAACCGATGGGACAGGGGGAGGGGGAGGGGTATATTCAATTAGCATTAATAGTTATTACCCCCCCCCCCAACCCGGGGGCTGAAAATTGAATCTCGATCCTACCGAGCTGTGACCAAATCTGTACGTTGAGAAGTCACGGCATTTGGTGTGTCTTGATTCTCGAAGGAGAGGTTTTCTCTCCTATGTCTTTATAATGCCTCTCGCAGTTGAGAAGTCATTATTGGTGTGTCTGCCTATCGGCTATCATCAATAATAGCTCGCGCGTCACCTGGTATTCGGACAAACAATTATTAGTGACCATCGCGCCAGGGCCCAATTTCATAGAGCTGGTAAGCACAAAAATTTGCTTAGCATGAAATTTCTTTCGTGATAAAAACAGGGTTACCAACCAAATTTCCATGTGTTGCATATTTCTTGTTACTGGTATTCAGCTGTTGGTTGCTTATCCTGAAAATCAAGTGGAAATTTGGTTGGTAATCCTGTTTTTATCAATGAAGAAATTTCATGCTAAGCAAATTTTCGTGCTTAGCAGCTCTATGAAATTGGGCCCTGTTGGATCACGGACGCTGGAACGACCCGCAGCTGACCAGAAGGCCTACCCCCACTAACAAAGAAAATCTCTTCTTCTTTTGCATAATGTCACTTTAGTGTTTCAGCGCTGATGATAGGGAATCCAACTAGTCGATTAATTATGTTTAGCAATAGCAAGATGAACTGCTGATGATACGGACATGAACTGGACTGATTTGATGGGAAGTTTCATTTTATAATGCTGAAATGAAGATGAACCACAGGTAAATTGCTTGAATAGTTTGATCTGAGGATGGAATTTGCCTGTTCTGAATATGATTTATGTAGTTAGCAAAGCAACCTACGGGAAACATCAACAACTTTATTTTTGACAATGACGAATAATTTCAGTTCATTTGACGTGCGAGGAAATCGCCAATGGGGAAAACCCACGCAGTGACTGGAAACCCAATCAACATGCAAGTTAGTCTCCGGTAGGGGTTCGAGCCGGGTCAAATGGGTAAAAGGCAGGGAAGAAACCACTGAACAAACAAAATGATTATCATGGTTTGATTGAGAGTTAAAACATTATGGCCGCAAACTTTTAGAGTTGGCCCAAGTCAGCCAGTGCCACAACCGGGCGGCGGGCGTAACATAAAAAGGGGGCGTCTCTCCTTCAGCGTACTCTTCCTCGAGAGGGCGTGCTTCATCATCAAGTAGCTCATAGTCTGGTTCTCTTTCCCGTGCGCCTAACGCGCAGATTTAGTAGGAGCTGGTCAAGGTGCATGGCTGCACGGATAGAGTCACGGGGGAGGTGCTCGTCGTAACACAACGTAAGGTCCACTTTTTATTCATCAATTTACGCATACTTTGTTAGTTTTCCGTTTAAATAATAGTTCTTTTTCGTCACTTGTTAGCTACATCAATATTGTTCGTACTTTCTGGAAATAGCTGAAACTGTTGAATAAGCCGGTAAACATGTTCGGTGATTTACCCTGTCCTGAGTTCTGATGACTATCTCGGGACCAATTGCGATTGCTCAAAGTCAAAGTCAGACTGTATAAACTATAAAGAACATTCTGAAAACAAGTTAATAAGACTAAGACAAGTAAGAGCCATGTCACATAGGGCAATTTACAGGCAGCCACTTCCAGGCAAAGAAAGAAAACTCATTCACATGTAAATTTCCACATAATTGTCTTGGGGACAGTGCTAGTTACTACATCAGTATTACTTTTATTTAATAGTATATGTAGTCTGTAGTTGCGATAATCATAACCCTCATCCTCCCGACGTCGGAGACGGGGTTACGAGTCATGCAGTGCAAAAAAGTGGCGAAATTAACAATTTCAACTATTTGGTCAGACTAGTCACCAGATTTGCCCAATTTTTACCACTTTCAAAAACATGACACACATTCTAAAATAGGATGTGATCATCAATTTCAATGTGTCATGAATCCATTCGTATTACTCAAAACATCATTGAGAAAATATTTAAGAAAAAAAGACAAAAACTTACCAAGACTGAGCGAAACTCTCATGAACGTAGACAATCTCAGGTCCGTTTTCGACCTCGCGATTCGTGACCTAGCACATCTCAACCAATCAGCGTAAGTGGACTCGTGTTGAGCGCATTTGTTGAGTTGCACAATCACAGGATATTTGTGAGGAAAAATTTCCAGATTGACGCGCATTCTGAATGCTGTTCGCAATTAATCAGCGCAAACTGCAGATGGCGCAAATCGTTGTATACATTAATGGTGTGCACGCACAGTCGCACATGGACGATCGCCACGCCTACACAACGTTTGGTTTACGCTGATTTGTTTCGCGCAACAATCGGTCGATCGCGCAACAAACATGCGCGATCGACCGGTTGTGCAGGGTTAGTTTGGCGCGATCGACCGATTGTGCAGGATTGGTTTGGCGCGATCGGCCGATTGTGCATGAATGGTTTTGCGCGATCGGCCGATTGGGTTAAGGTGGTTAGGGTTAGGGTTTGGGTAGGGTTAAGGTTAGGGCACGATCGAATAAATTCCTGCACGATCGGCCGATCGCGCAAAAAATACTTGCAGCGCGATCGGTCGATCGCGCAAAAATGTTCATTGCGCGATCGACCGATTGTAGCGCGATCGACCGATTGTTGCGCGATCGACCGATTGCTGCGCGACCAATAGATCTTTCAATAGCGCAGCGCGACCGATTGACCGATCGCCCCAACAGAACTATGAGGGGAATGATGCTTACGTCTCCCCATCATTCATCAGTGGAGGCCTGGTATCAAACTATAGGAAATAATTTGTCTGTCAGCTTGCCTAGGAGCACGTTCAAAAGGACCAATGGTTAACTAGTGGTTGGTTACTGACGTACGTAGCGCATGCGCACTGAGTAAGTGCAACCAAATCTAGTCATGAAATGTCAATGCAACCATAAACTAGCGGGGACCAGTTTGTTAACATTCCTAGACGAGTTCATGAAATGGACACGGACATACGGATGATAATCGCTCAGAATATCGGCATATTCTCACCAGTCAGTGGTACTGGTACTGTGTGCCTCATTCGATTGTGGACTAGCAGTACCATGGCAACTTTTTTTGTTTCAATATAGATAACGTTCTTTGAATTTCCAAGACTTGCTGGAACTGTCCTTACTGGCTTTATTCAGCTACTCCGGTAAGGTCTCTGGTATAAACTCTGAATAGGCTATTCTTCACAGATTTTGAGAAAGAAAAAACCTTTGATCGAACAAATGCAATAATCATCATGTGCTTTACAACAACGGCACTTTCCTATGGAGGATGCCTTGTTTGTTGATGTTTAACACCCACTATAGGTCAGGTGACATTGGTCGCGCATTCGGTCTACATTCTACGAAGTATAGGCCTACTTAACCCCAAAAGACAAATGAGATAAATCTTCTCTTACATGTCGCAGTACCTGTTCAAGTAAAAAAAAAAATATAATAAAAATTCTCATTTTGATTCTGGTCTTGTAAAAGTAAAACATTTTGAGCGACAAGCCCTGTGGTCTTATGGATTTCCCCCAAGGCCTGTATACCGTGTACTCAATGTGTGTGTTTGAAAACGTTCTTTGCGTTTAAATGCACCAAAAAGGTAGTTTCGGTAATCGTACCCCTCCAGTCCCGGAGACATGGACCTAAGGGTTAGTCCGATCGTCACAGCAAAAAAAAATCTTTAAAATGTAGCTCATTTCACCTTTGCACTTTCAGAGAAGGACTTTGTAGCGCCGTAACTTTTCCTTCAGTGTGCTGCAAGAACACTTTACAGCCAGTTTACAATGGTAAGATATACTTGTCTACTGTCATGCTACATTGTAATCAACACATAAAAACCTGAAACATGCAATCGAAATCTCTGAGGTTAAAATATAATATCTAGCATGTAGGAATGCAAGTATGTGTAAGGCATTGGTTTGGCATTGGTTTCTGATAAAGTGTAACAGTAATTCTATTTCAACCCTCCACTTTTCCTAAAAAATAAGCCACTGTTATAAATTGTAAATCAAAATGCAGAAGTGTACATATTTACACTTTGTCAAACACTAGAATGAATCCGTGTCCAGCTGTGCTTTGTCATTTTCTATTATTAAGTAATGTACAAAGTTTAGTCTAGCATTTCTGATTGATGAAGCTTCCAGTCTGAAATTCACCTTTATCTGATTATCACTTTTCATCACACTGCATGATGTTGGGATCCAAAATATGATGGTTATTTCTACTGTGCGTGGCATGTAGCCCTTCAGACCAACCTATTGGGTGTCATTGGTTTCAAGGACTGCTGTGGGATTCTAAATGATTCGCCTAGCCATCCTGGTTTATAAGCAAGCTGTCAAGTATGACTGCTTCGCTGATAAAGCTCACACATACTACTGTCATGCCATCATGATAGAGCATCCACTCTTATAAGAGGCCATCTTGATTTTCTCCCATTCAACTCAATGTAACCAAACCGAAGCTGGAAGGAGAAGTAGTCTGGTTCCTTTTTGTACAATAAATATTAGCATCCGTTACTGTTACTAGGTACAGGGAACATGACCAAGATGGTGGCGGCGTGATGAAGGTCGATAGGGCTGGGGATTCTGATATTGTAATTTCAGGAAGATCTTGTTGAACTTGCTATATTTAACAAAGATATTGACAAAATAGGGAGAAGACCAACATCAAGGCTAGATATAGATAGCTCAGTTGGTTGAGCGACGGTTCATTAATCCAGAGGTTGTTGGTTCAAATCCCACTCTAGTCAAGTTCTCTTTGCTCAACCCCAAATCATTTAAAATTAACGAAGTCAGTTTCCCTTGTGGTTTATTACTCGACATTTTGATTTATGTTACAGGATGATTCCACTGGGCAGAATGGGGAAGTCTCTAACAATACGCCCTTTGACCCTTGGTATCATGTACGAGTCACTGGAGCCACAAAGAATGGTGAATCTGTCAACTTTGACATTGAAACAAAGAAGGTATGATCGTACTTTAAAACTTCATGTTGTAAAATACATATATCTGGAATATTTTTTGCCAAATTATCAGCTGCAAATTTCAATGTAAAGTTACATCGAAAAATGGTTTAATTGAATCTGTTTGTGTTTAACATCAAATTAGATCCTTGTCATTTGATTGGAGGAATGTAGGTCACGTGACATTCATTATTCAAATAATTACATAAACCCTGCATATTTGTCCCATCTTTTTTTGGTACTTGTTCATGTACATGTACACGATTGTTTCTTTGGAGAGCACATTCATTCCAGTCTTATGTTGATTTCACTTAACTTGTGGAACTTTTACCCATTTGGGGACTTCATGGGAAGGTAGGTGACCTCAGGCCTGGAATTACATGAAGACAACAGACGAGGCCATGACCTCGGTTGACGTAGTCTTGGCCTTCGTGCCCCTTCAAAAGTTTCCAATAGACTTGATGTTTTTCAAGTGATAGTGTCCCTTTGAATGATGAAAAGTGCCTTGCCCTCTCAAAGATGAAATTTCATGACTGTAGGTGGGTGTGATTCCTGGCTACACAGCAGTTAACAGTTGTATGGCTTTTGACTGGCAACCCCGAACGAAGATATTGACCAAACAGGGAGACCGCTAACACAGGGCTAGATAGCTCAGTTGGTAGAGCGCCGGTACGTTAATCCGGAGGTCGATGGTTAAACTCCCGCTCTAGTCATGTTTGCTTAGTTCAACCCAAAATTTACCCAGTCAGTTTCCCTTGTGATTTATTACTTGATAAATGAATAGTTTGATACATTGGGCAAAATATATTAAATAAACATGTTTAGCGTCCTGCCTTTTTGAAAAAAGGGAGGAGGAGGCTCTTTTTTTTGTTGTGGCCGCCCATTAGATTTTTTCAAGACATTCTACAATCTTTATCCCCGCCAGGCATGATATTCTTTTTCCCACTTTAATCTGGTTTAAGATTTTCTCACCTTTGCTATTCTTTTTAATAGCAAGAAAAATCAATAAAAGTCTATACCAGTTGTATGTGGGTAAGCCCTTGTACTCAGTAAAGTTTACCTGCCTTTTTCCAAGGACCAAAAGCAATTCCTGCCGCTGCTTGGCCGTCGTTCGCGCCACCCCCCCTTCCCCCTACCCTCCCCAAATAGACATGTCTGGTTACTCCACTGCTGCTGTTCCTGAAGGAAGAGCTTTTGAAACTCAGTGCACATCAGTGCAGTTTCCCTGTGTGTTTTGTGTGCATCGCACATGTACATGAAGCTCTTCATGGACACAGCTATTTAACAAATTGGTGCAACTTGTTTTTACACAAATGTGTTGAAACAAGTTGCACCAATTTCTGTTTTGTATTGGTTTAGAATCTGAAAAATGAGACACACGCATGGGATAGAACTCAGTTTTATATAAGCATTGTAATAACGATAACATACAATACATGTACGGGGAATATAACTCTACAGGTATCAATTTTTATTTCTTAATATGAACTTGAACCCCACCTGCACAATTGTGTGCCTGAACATGCTGAATGAAATGAAACTACTTTGGTAATTACTCCAAAAATCAATGACCATAAAAACTTACTTGGTAAGTTTGATTCCCTTCTAAGGAATGCGGTTTCAGAGAGAGGGATTCAAAAATAGTTCAATCTGAGAAAGGTATCTGCATGTAACGTTTCTCAGATTGTGTATTCCAGTTATGAATATTCTTCTTGCGTGGACATAATGCTACCACCTTTTGAAATGAAAGTTTTACAGGTTTGTTTTATTGTGCATATGTCTACATTTATATCTAGGATTAAAACAATCGAACGGTTCCAACAACCAAAGGTACACATGTATACTTTGCCTTTCAGCACAGTATGATTGTAATGTAATTTGCTTCTATTGAAAGTTATTTTTGAGAAGATAAAGATTGGAATGAATAACAGACTCTAAAAACCAATAAAGTATCCGTCCTTTCGCCTTGTCGATTGTAGCTCCATGATATGGGCCCAATTTCATAGAGCTGCTTAAAGGTATTGTACACTTTTGGTAACAGCTCAAAATCAGTGTCCACATTTTGTGTGATTAAACATATGCATGAACAAACAAACCTGTGAAAGTTTGAGCTTAATTGGTCATCGAGGTCACGAGAAAATAGTGAAAAGAGATCTTATGTGTTTTCTGTTTTTTCAAATTATCGCGCGCGATAATTACTATTGTTTTACTCGTTTCTCAGAAACGATAGCATTTTAGGCAGAAATATTTTAGGGAACCCTTTCTACCATTACTTACTTTAAATCATGTAAGTTATGTGTGAATCTGTGAACATTGTGTTTTTCGATCTTACCAATAGTGTACAGGGCCTTTAAGTACACAATGTAGCTAAAAACAACAAAATTATGCTTACCAGAGTAAGGTCACCAGCCAAAATACCATGTCACATGTACCATCTGTGACTGATATTCCATGCTTATTTTTGCTTAGCTGCAAATTGTTAAAAGCATTATTTTTGCTTTAAAGAGAGCCCAATGTCATACATGTAGAGCTGCTTAAGAAGAAAGAGTAGCTAAGCAAAAAACAAAATTATGCTAACCAGTTTAAGGTTACCATCCAAAATAACAAATGTGCACCATCTGTTACTGGTATTCTGCTTATTTTTTGCTTGGCTAAAAATTGTTAAGCAGTTGTCTGCTTTAAGCAGCTCTATGAAAATGGGCGCTGATCATAGAACAATGATCTGATGCACACAGGGCCCAATTTATGAGAATTGCATTTTATAAGCTAAAAAAGTAGCCAAACAAAACAGAAATTGAGCAAAAGGTTACCAGCCAAAATACCATGTCAAATCACATGTACCATTCGTGACTGGTACCCTGCTCCGTTTTTGCTTAGCAGAAAATTATCAAGCAATATTTCCTACTAGTAAAGCAGCTCTTTGAAATTGTGCGGTGGTCTTCTTGTGCTGTCAGTTGTACATGTACACACATGTACACATGTACATGTACACGTACATACATTGACCACGATGTACGTGGGTGAACGTTGAACTCTCTAAGTCTTACTATTCTTAGAGGCAGGAAGGGGTTTGTAGTGTGTCATCGTGGCTAATGACATGATCCACTTCCTATTGAATTCTTGTTGTCATTACCCTGGTACAATTTATCACATGACCCCCAACCCAGGTTAAAGGGCAGGGCATTGATATTGGGAATTTCAGTAATTCTCATCTCTAGTTGCTGTTGTTGTTTTTTGTGGTGTTTTTTTTCTTTTGTGGGGGGGGGGGTTCTGGTAAGCAGTTTCAATTCAATTCAATTCAATATTACATTTATTTCCATCCTGAACAGTACATAACACAAATTCACTCACCTGCTAACATGATTTAACCACTTTTTTAGTCATTGAAATGAAGTAAAAAAGCAAAAATAAAAAAACACACCAGTTGATCGTTTCCGCCCTCATCCTTTAAAACAAAATTGTTGTTTTATTTTGTCCCCCCAAAAGAATAAAATTATTCATGTATTTTTGCTTCATCTTGGCACCATTTTTTTGCAGTTGATTTAATTTACCCCTATTTTAGACGTCTAAGTTCTACAAAGCCAGCACATTTTTGGTCTAGCTCTTTCCTTCTTGGAAAGAAAAGAATTTAAAAAGCCCTCATCCTTGTCTGTGTTTGGTCAAAAAAGGGACAATCAACTGGTGTATTTCTTTTACTTGGCTCAATTCTTGTTATTGTAGTTACTTGTAAAGCGCTTAGAAACACTGTCTATGAAGCGCTCAAATGAATGGCGGTAAAATTTTGAGACATATTTGTGTGGATCATACATGTACTTTTAAAACATCTGTCCACCCATATTTGTTTCATAACAAACGCTTTTTATAGTCCAAAGTGCCCAATCCAAGGCAACGTGTCCTTTGAATGTGAAGTGGCCCTTTTTATAACCGCCAGTGTGGGCCACCTTCAACTAGTTTACCCGACTTGCCCTGGGCCCAATTTCATAGAGCTGCTAAGCACAAAAATTTGCTTAGCATGAAATTTCTTCCTTGATAAAAACAGGGTTGCCAACCAAATTTCCAGGGGTTTGAATATTGCTTGTTACTGGTATTCAGCTGTTGTTTGCTTATCCTGAAAATCACGTGGAAATTTGGTTGGTAATCCTGTATTTATCAATGAAGAAATTTCATGCTAAGCAAATTTTTGTGCTTAGCAGCTCTATGAAATTGGGCCCTGTTCTCAGTCTTGAAAAATAACCATAATAAACATTGCAAGTTTTTAGTCCCTCATTGCCCATATAAAGCACTGTGCATAAATGGGCAATTTCAAACTAAAGCCCGTTTCATACATCAGGCGAAAGCAAATGCGAAGTGAATTTTGGTGATGCAATAATCGGTAAGTATTCGGACCGCGCTGTTTTTCCCCAATTGTGATGCAAGAAAGTTCACTTCGCTTTCGCTTTCGTGTGAAGTACGAACCAGGCTTTTTGGGCACAAAAGTGCGACATGGGAAGGGAACATGGGATAGTAACAACAAACTGAAGTATGTTGTCATGTATTTTTGTCTGTGTTCAATCAAAGGCTCATGAGGATTATGGTTGACAAAAAAAAATTGTAAATGTCCGGGTAATTTTAGAAACTGGAGGAGATTGTAAATTAAGATTTACATACGTACATGATGTATGTAAAAAGGACAGACATTTTTGTTTTCATTTGGTAGATTCAGTTATTACAAAAAAAATTGATTGGCCCAATTTTGTCCAGATACCAATTCTGCAGATACTTAGGGATAGTTACCAACCAAAATTAAGAAAGCCCCTTCCCTGGTTATTTATAAAATTATAAGTAAACATTTGTTTGTATACAGGTATACATGTACACACCTGGACAGATTTTGTCACAAAAGCATCTGTCCAATGTTCGTGCATGACTTATTTCCCATTCTTATTTTTGTTAATACCAATGGCAATATCTCAGTTCTACTGCTCACAATCTTTAAGGGTTTGAAATATTACTGGCACATAATTTTGTATTTAAAATAAAATTCTTTCCTCTCTGTCCAGGCCATATGTTTGTCTGTTGTTGTCAATGCTAAACACTTTTCAAAAGGCCTTGTAATTTCTGAAGGGCGCTGATTAATTTATGCAATTTTCGCTATGAACAATTATGAACAGCTTTGGAAATGTAAAGGAAAAGACTGGGACAAAATAGTTAGTTCTGTCTCACTCTCCCATGCCTCTGTTCAAGTTATCTTTTTGCCCATTAGTGTTTGGATGGCCCACACTCATATTCAGTGCTTCTTGAATCGTGAAGACAAAATGAAAATTTAGTCACCTCATATACAATGTTGTACTTGAGCTTAACTCGTTGACTGCCTGTCATAGATTCGTAGGGTGTCCCATTTGCCAAGTGCAGTGCGCATGCGTGCATACCAAATAGCTACTATACACACAAAAAATTGAACATACACATTCTAAGGATGTATGTCCTCACCACTGCCAGAAGCGTATGTGTTGCGTGCTCAGTGATGCCAGTGTATTTAAATAACAATACAAAGCCCTTTCATTCCCTACGAGTATACTCGTAGTGGCAGAATCCGTTACACCTGTTACTCGTAGGCGGCAGTCAACGTGTTAAAGTCTCTGAAAAAAGTGAAAATTTAGTCACCTCATATACAATGTTGTACTTGAGCTTAAAGTCTCTGAAAAAAGTGAAAATTTAGTCACCTCATACATGATGTTGTAATTGAACTCAAAGTCTCTGAAAAATGAAAATTTAGTCACTCCATATATGATGTTGTACACTGCACTTAAACTCAAAGTCTCTGAAAAATCTAAATTTAGTTACTCCATATGATTATGATGTTGTACTTGAAATCACAGTCTCTGAAAAAAATAAAAGTTTAGAATAGAATTAAAATTATAGTTGTATTGTCCGCATCATAAAAATACAGAAATTTGGTTTCCGTTGGCACATAAGAATAGAACATGAGTTAAAAACATTAATTTAGCAAGGTAACACGGATTAAGAGGACATAAATATAAACAAACAGTTCAAACATCCACTAGAATAGGAGCAAATTTACAATGTTGTACAATGAATGCGTTAAATAAATGAATGGAGTTGGGTACAAAGGACTTCCTGTATCGAGTAAGGTTTTTATGAGGAACACAAAGTCTAAGACCGGGTCTATTAAAAACAAAGTGATTAAAAAAGGGATGTGTAGGATCGGATATAATAATATGTACTTTAGATATTGTCAAAAGTAGGCAAAGTGAGGCCAATAGAGCGCTGGGCCATTTTACGGACGCGCTCAAACCGTTCCCTAATTTTCTGTGAGAGTGAACCATACATACTGACTATGTTAAAAGTAACCATACTCTGTATTACAGATTGTTAAAATAAATGTAAAATTGTTCTGTCAACATTGAACTGCCTCATATACGATGTTGTACTTGAACTCACAGTCTCTGCTTCTAGGAGCAGATGAGGTTTTACCAGACAACAGACGTTTCAAATTGGATGATTAACTTTGTTCTTGTGTTTGACCTTTTTTACAGTTAGAGGAGAGTGGGCAAGAGACAACCGTGCAGCGTGTCTACGAGGATTTTGAGTGGCTTCAGCATTGTCTAATGACTGATTCAGATGTGGGCGGAGTCATTGTAAGTTCATCTTATTATGTAATAATAATTAAACTGGGTTTTTATAAATATTATTATACAAATATCGGATGCATATGAGTGCACTGTCGCAGAGTATAATCACAAGGTGAAATCTGGACTGGCCGAGTGAATTGGAAAAGCTAGATTTCACAGAGAGTCTTTATATTCGGCGACAATGTACAAATGAAACGCATTCAATATTTGTTGTTTATAACTCACACGCAGATCCTTGTCTTATGGGCAATTTTTACAATGAACACAAAACAGACACGGAACCTTGTCACCTTTACACCCTGTCTAAACAATGTGGACGACTCCATGTGGACACCGACCTTGTCTGCCATGACACGACCTCGTCTCGCTTGGACAAATGGGCGGAGAAAGATTATTTTTAGAAACGACACTGCAAAGCGTCGCTCTGTAGTCCCCCAAGCGTCCTATAATTATCAAGATAGGACTTTCTGTATGAAATTATGGAGTGTCACGCATCACGGCAGTAAATCATGGCAAAGTAAAGTATGGCACATGTCGCATGTTCAACCCAATCAAATGACAATGATCTATGTGCGCCCTATATAAAGCGCATTGAGGTCGTTCTAACACATTTGGGTTTAACTATGTGTGTCTGAACGCTCTTAAAACTTAACCAAATCGAGTTGAATTGAATGAGTTAAATCAAACGGCGAGGGTGGTTCAACCCTAAATCACTTTGAGTTGATCTTTTAGCACGGTGTGGGGACAGGTTAAAGTTAACCACATTTGGTTTTAAGTTCTCACCGGTGACCCAGGACGTGTTGTGTAACACACTATAAATTGTGAAAGTGTGCATCTTCTGTACAACTTGTTTATATAAATGCAGAGTTTCATGTAAATGTAGCGGATGTTGTTGTGTTGGGGTATATGGTGCTGTTTGACCTCTTAAAACCGAAGATAAACTCTATCAGGTTTAACTTTGAGCTGTCTGAACGCAAGGTAGTTTTATTTTTACGACCATCCCCGCTGCTCATAAACTTAAACCAGTTTGGGTCTAACTTTAGTACGCTGTCTAAACATAGACTACTTCGCAAATACTCGGTTTTGGTGCATTAGCCGTGGGATGAGGTGCATGCTGGTCTAGGTAACGACAAAATTTGTCACTACAATCCCGGCCAAAATGCTTGGGCCACCCGTTCCTATAACGTTACAATAACCATTCCCTCTCTCACAATAAACATTCTCTCCCCCGTCCCCCGTCCCCCCGCTCAATGTTGACTGGAATGCAGAAGACCGTGCAACAATGTGATTCAACATTGAAAGGGGGTAGGGGGGCCCAACGAGATATGGCCGGGATTGTAGCTAGACCAGCATGCACCTCATTCCACGGCTAACGCATGTGCACTGAGTTTTCGCGAAGTAGTCTATGGCCTTTTTGGGGGGTGTGTAAAAGCACTTATTATTTGTTTTGCAGGTGCCTACATGATAAGCAAAGCTATGTTTGTAATTTTTAGACGCTTTAATGTTGCACCTTATAATGGATTGCGAGGTGCTGCAGCTCATTTTGCTGCCAGCCATACCAGAAACACTGGGGCAAACCCCTTTCTCATAAATGCTTCGGCCAGACATGGGGTTGGAACCCGCTGTCACCTTGCTAATGAAAATACAGAGACAGTTTTTCTCTGCTTTCTCAACAACTAGACTCTGTATTCATCTGGAGCTTTCACAGGTGACTTTTATTGTATCTTTATTGATAATTGGCCAATAAATCAGCATTAGGTTGTTCAAAACCAATCTGCGACCCTACATGTACCTTTATGTGCTCTCTACATGGTACACCGGGGTAGTTTAGGGCGAGGATGTCAGTTGTTTTCATGGTGTAGGTTTCTTGCGTAGTATTCTGCAGATTAAATGCTTGTCAAACATTGTTGCCAGAAAAAACAAAACAATTGAAAGACGGTTTGTGACTGGAAATGTTCTCTGGCTGACTTTCACTTTCAGATGCCGCCATTGCCAACTAGACCAATAGCATCACCAGCAGATGCCGCAGCCAAGTCAAAGAAAGAACTGGGCACAGATGTCAAGATCAAAGGTATGAAGGAGGTTTAAAAAGTACTCTTATAAGTGGTAACTAGGATTGCAACCAAAGTTGCCTCATGGACAACTGTGATCAGCTTACAACCGTCGGTGCTGGAGGACTCTAGTCCGGTCTCGGACTCAACCGGTTTCAAGTCCGTTTTTTGTTGACTCGGACTCGAGACCGGCTTGAGATCGGGAAAAAAAGGGGGGGGGGAAAACACGCAACTTTAGCTACCATCATTGTGCCCCTGTAAATCATCAATAATGAAAAGCAGTTATTTCCGTTGATGCGTTGCTCATGGCCTTTGCATGTCATTGTTTCAACCGCACATGTCAGGGTTATAGTCTTGTTCAAGTCTGTGATGGTGGTTTTTTGTTCGCCTGAAATAGCGCCCTCTTCTTAATTAACGAATAGCAATTTACACAACCAATGATACAGACCAAACTAATAGCAATCTCTTACAGGCTAGGTATAGCTGGCTCGTCTTGTCCTTTTTTTGTTGTTTTTACGTTGATTGGTCCATGGAGATTTTTTACCTCCAAGATTGGTCGTATAGTCCTTGACAGACCGACACTCACAATGGCAATTGACACATACGGATTTCAAAAAAAAGTTGGTGAGGTATTTTAAAGTTTGTGACTTACGAACACGACTAACTTTACGGCTACAGTCCTAATTAAAATGTGCCGGACATTCCATTGTGTAGCGTACACAGGCATGCACCTGCCGTGCTACAATGAGGGACAGAAGGTACTGAAAATCATGGTCGTAATGACCCTTTTCGGACAATTGTCCACTTGTTGTACAAATGTGGCGTACAAGAATGGATAGGGTTCTCACCATTGTTTATCTTTGTATTTGGCTCGATGGGAGGTAAGTCCGAACTTGAAGAGATTCCAACATGGCAGATTATCGGTCATGGCTTATACCCAAGTTTTTTGCAACAACAAATCCCAGTGCTTATTATGAGAACCTTTGTTGTCTTTCTTTGGCGTTACGTTCTTCAATGCAATGTATAAAAGATGAAGATTGGTAACTTTGCATACTTTTATCATGTTTTGTCTACATGGTTAGACCGGGGGTACATACATAGGTTTGTTAATCCTTGTTTTATATGCAATTTTGTATCTGCCTTTTGTAACTGTTTTACTGATTGATTGTTTGTAGTGTTTTTAAATTTGTGCGATCAATGTAGATTCTTCTTTTTTTAGATTAATGAAGTTTCTTATGTCTTGGGTCTTCTTCTAAAAAAGTGCATGAAGATTTACATGAACTTTAAAGGTGATTTGTAGTTGAACTGTTTTCAACTGGTCAATTTCTCTATGAAATACTGTTTTCTTTTCCAATTTTGTAGGTGATGAGTTCCACAAGGATTGTCGCACACTGGAAAAATACTTACAGCAAGTCGTCCGGCACAGCATTCTGGGAAAGAACATTTCACTTGCTAAATTTCTCACAGAGACCCAGGTACAAAAAACAGTGTTTTCTCTGTGTCTAGCAGCATGTCAAAGGTCAAGTAGCATGTCAAAGGTCAATTAACTTAGACACGAACATGATTTTTGAAGAGCAAGTCTTTGTCTGGCGGTTACACAACCACGTTCGAACACCTGTATGTCCCGACACCTCTATGAGGTCGTTCAGACACAGTACTAAAGTCGGTTTCAAGGCAGTTTAACTCATTCGGGTTTAACTTTGTGTGTCTGAACGCTCTTAAAACTTTAAACCGAATCGAGTTGAACCCAAATGAGTTAAATCGGTCGGCGAGGGTGGTTTAACGCTAAACCACTACAGGTATATATTTTAGCACGGTGTGTGGACAGAAAAGTTAACCACATCCGGTTTCTAGTCCTCACTGGTGACCGGTGACCCAGGATGTGTTGCGTAACACGCCATGAATTGTGAAAGCGCGCGTCTTTTGTACACGCTTGTTTATGTAAATGCAGAGTTTTATGTAAATGTAGCGGATGTTGTTTTGTTGGGTCATGGTGCTGTTTGACCTCTTAAAACCGAAGATGAACCGTATCGGGCGTAACTTTCGAGCTGTCTGATCGCAAGGTAGTTTTACTTTTACAACCACCCCCGCTGCTCGTAAAGTTAAACCAGTTTTGGGTCAAAGTTTAGTACTCTTTCTGAACATGGCCTATGTTCCGACACCCCTAGTGTATTTTCCTAATCCTGACCATAGCCCTAACCCTAACCTTAACCCTAGCGTGTATATCAAGAGGGGGGCAATTCCATTAGCCTTTTTGAGGTATAGTGGACACTATAGGATTGCACTGCTTGGTTTGGGTGTATACAGACAAATTTACCCAAACCTAATAGTGTCATAGTATTGCATCCACCATATCTCAAAATGGCTTATGGTTACTCACGTTACCTTTTTGATGTACTTTTGAGATTCCTTGGGCTGTAGTTACCTTACTGAAAAGGTTTAATAACTGTTATCCCCATGGTAGATAGGTAAGACCTAGACCTTCTTTATCTAAATAGTAGAGCTGTAAGTATTATTAAAAATCAATAACTACAAGATTATCACTTATATGTCAATAACAAAGGCAAAAAACTAAAATGCTAAATTTGGAAGAACTTTTAGTTCAAAATTACCTTTCTACTTCAGACGACCATTTCTTAAAAATTCTGAAGACAATTTAATAATGTGAAGTTGTTCCACAAACTTATATGCAACAATATTTTATGGATGCTGGCTTTCAATTGTGGATTTAAAATTTGTGGGGGTCATGTCAACTCTTCATGGAATTGCCCAGGGTTTTTTGGGGGACAAAGGGTTGTCGGAATATAGGGGTGTGGGAGTATAGAGTAGTCACCTTTTGTCGCAGTTACGCAGGGGTCTTTAAAAACTGTTGGGCATTCTGGACCCCAAATTTGAAGTTTGGCTGAAGCACACTGGATGGACACGAGGTCTTGGGAATGTTTATATGACCTACATGATGGCAGTAGGTCATATCTTTACAATGTAAGTTGGTGAAAACAAATTGTGAAGGAGGTCACATTATAAACATGATCATTTTCTGTTTCTCGTGTTCAGCCTCCAGTAAGGGCAAAACTCAAGAAGTCCCTTCTCACCAACCTGTCCAAGGCGGTGGGGGAGGTCCGGAAAGGCGGTCACACGGACGTGGACGAGTTCTTCCAGAAGGAACGAGACACCGTCAACGACTTGGTCAAACTCATGAGAGAGGCCAGCGATAACTTCTACAACATGCTTAATCATGAAGAGAGTAAGTGGTCTTTTGCATTGTGTTAGAGAATTGGAGTACCAGACTAACTTGTTTGTTCTAATAGTGATAATAATTATACTGGAGTCTTATATAGCGCACGAATCTACCGATAAGGAGCTCGAGGCTTTGAACGAGCAGAAACTTGAGACAGGTTCTTGAAGTTGTCTGAATTATGAGACTCATTTATGGAGCACCTTATAAGGGTTTACAAGGTGCTGGCGTGCACTCGGCAGCCACTGCCAGAAGCACCGGGGTAAACCAGAGCTGCCAACTCTCCCTGATTCTGCAGAAAGTTTCCCTGAAAATAAACCACTCTTTCCATGTTCTGATGAACCAATCTGAAAATCCTCCTGATTGTGGAATTTTTGTTCCTATTATGTTGGACGTAGTTCTAAATATCTCCCTGATTGTTGTACAAAATCTCCCTGATTGCAAGATGCAAATGTTGGCAGCTCTGGGTAAACTCTTTTTCTCCTAGCGGTAATTGTAACTGGGTACTTTTATGTGCATTACACAACACACGGGACCTGAAGCAATAATGGTTAAGCGTCTGGCTTAAGGGCGGTATTGTCAAGACCAGCACTCGAACCCACACTCTGCTGGTAGGAAACACCAGAGTTTTAGTCCCCCACGCTTGACCACTCTGCCTCGACCACGCCTCGTATGTTAAATCCGTGATGGTGAAAAAAACTTCAAATTTTATACAGACGTTTTACAGCTATTTGCATAACAAACATTGTAGCTTAATTTTTCATCTGTACTAAATTAATATAACTTGAAATTGAACAATCAACAATGCAATTTGCCAGGCAAAAAAGCCACCTGAATGCTCATGTGTCCGATTCAACTAGTACAATAATGATAAGAATGCATTCACTGGCAGTGCTCTCTCAAAATACGTCTGAGCATGTCATTGCAATAACCTTGGGTGTGCCATTTCGGGAGTCATTGTCCCCATGTGTTTAACAGGTGATGCCGCGTTCACACGCTTTCCATAAACTTTGTGTGAAACTAACTCCCAAAATAGCGAGCGTAATATTGGTGCAAAGGGTCCACACTGTCATAGCATCTCAAATAAGAATGTGTGTGGGGAATGTTTTTTGGCACTCATTCATTTTTAAGAGTATGCACGGTACGCACGAGTTTGAAATTGTCAAAAAATTTTATGTCTAGCTTAAAATAGCCCGGATTTACACACAAAACAAGTATGCACTGAGATGTGACGTTATATATATATGTATACTTTTTGAAGTGGTGCTTGGGAAAATTAAAAGTTTTGATGAAATAGTTATCTCCAGAAATCGACTTGAATCAGTCCTTTCAACTGGTTATACTCTCTCTATGTACCACAGGGTTAGCATCATCTCTGAACCATCTGTCAACATCACTGTGTTTAGCAAGCACTGCAGCTGAGGAAGGGCCAGGCTCTGATATCAACAAGTAAGAAGCCAAGGATTGGATTTACATCGATGTAGAACAATAGATTAGTGTTGTTGTTGTTAAAAAACCGTCCGCCGTTGGCCAGTTCAGTAATCTGACATGATATGTGATGCGATCAAGCTAAATGAGTCTTTTGTCGACCCTTGTCAATTTTTGTTTTTTTATCTATTTGAAAGAAGTACAATCTCAGTTTTAAGGATATGAAAACCCCGTGTTGATACCAACTTTGGTTCAAAAGTTATGGAAGTCGAAACACCAAGAGATGTATAGAAATGTACACCCCTGTCGACCTATTTTGGCCTGTTATTCAATAACGCATTTACCGACAAACGACTCATTTAGCTTGATCTCATCACATATAGTTAATGGTTTGATATGAATAATACTGACTGATTTTATGAATTTGTTACAAGTCTACCTTTTAATTTATCCCTTCAAATTTGTATAAGTCCATTTTGATATCGCCTGGTGGCGCGCTTTCATGACATAGAACGAGGCACTGAATAACAATGCACACGCAGTGACAGTGCACATTTCTGACCATTTGACTCTGGTCTGTTTCACTGCAGCCGTCCAAATTCATTGGTATTTTAGGGTCTGGAGGGAATCTGCAGACTGACACTGTCTTTAGTAGTGTACCACCCAGCACCACTACACCTTGACGGAATTTTCAATATAACAAATTGCCAAATATCAAGAGATTGTCTATAGAAACTAAGCGCATGAAGTTACACAAGTTTGCATGTTGTATCACATCAACAAGTATTGATGGCCGTGAACCATCCGACGGCATGTTCCTATTAGTCTGCATCACAAATGTTTCCCCTTTTAGGGTTTTGGGTTCCCCCTAGTTTCAGTTTGTTTGTTTGTTTGTTTGTTTGTTGGAGGGGGTGTTGGGGTGTTTGTTTGTTTGTTTTTGTGGTATGAACTTCCTATATTTTGAACTTGTTAACATTTTATAGTTTAAACTGGATTTTTTCCCCCAATAGGACCTTGTAGACAAACCTTCTATCTCAGCTACAATACTATCTTTTTTCCCCCTTTATCTTTCACATCAGGATGCAGCTGCATTTCGCTAAGGCAGTGGAACACTACGCTCATGGGATTGACGTCTTTGTTGCTAACGATGAGAAAACGTTGGGCTTTTGTCTGGATTACTATGCAAGATATTTAGAATCAGAAAAGGTAAAGAAGTGCCCAATGAGTGGTGAGCTCGAGTCTGGAACGCTCCCACATTGAATGCCCGCGAAGCCTTGATTGTGTTCTTACAGAGTAAAAATTCACCGCGATTGACATTTGTATTCTGGTTATTTTGTTGCACTGATGATTTTAACTACATGTGTGTAAGGCACTCTTTAATTCACAAAGAATCTTTTTAAATTGTACGGAAGAGTTATAGGGACATTGAGAGAGAAAGAGGAAGAAGAATTAGTCGTTCACTTATTTTTACCTCATGTTGGCACCATTCTTTCGGCAATAGATTTCATTTATCCATATTTTAGACTTCTAAATTCTACAAAAGCAGCAATTTAGTCTGGCTCTTGCCTCCTTGAAAGAAATGATTAAAAATAGAATGGCCCCCATATTCCTCTTCTAAAAAAACAAAAACAGGACGATCAACTGGTGTATTTTTATTTTTGTTCACTTGGACTTTAATGTTTCTAAATAGAGTTTATAAACACACCACGACCAGTCTGATAAGATTTTAACCTGCCCTTTACGGTTTCCCTTTTTCAATTTTCCATCATTCATTGCGCCAACATGGCCTGCCCAGTAAAGTCTGCAAAGACAATGAGTCTCAAAGATGGAGTTGCAGACAGCGATTGATTCCAATAAAATGCTCTCATTTTCATACTTCATTCCTTTTTTTTCTCTCCTTTAATATACAGACAATGTTGTATGGTAGAACATGCAAGCTTGTTGAATTTGAAAATGCCACAAAATCGTTAGAAAAAGCCAAACCACTCAAGAAAGAGGCGGTGAGTATGACTCCACTTGAGCCCCCAAGCACAGAAATTTGCTAATCATGGAAAAGTAATGAGTCACCAGCCATAACGTACATTTCTGGTTCTCTTCTGAATTGCGCTTAGCAGATAAATTTGTTTGATGAGTGCAATGGTGAGAATTGTTTTCATGAGTTGAAAGATGGAACGCTCCATTCAAGAAGAGATAAATGGAACGTTCCATCTTTAAAGGAAAAAAATAAATCTTTCTATTGCACGAATTCAAAACGTGCATTATTTAATATCTAAATATATCTCATTTGATTGGAGGATAAAACTGTAAGAATAAACAAACTGTACAATATTGGTACAAGATTGTAATCCACCAAATGTACGGGGGGGGGGGGGGGGCATTTTGTACTGTCCATTCAACGCATGTTGTGATCTAGCACGCGATAGCCAAAAGGTATTAGATGAAAATGCACGGTGAACAGTACCCAAATGCATGGTTGATGGCGTAGGCCATGTAAAACTATGATTACTGAATGGCCCATGACCTACAATCCTCCAGTCAAGTCACAAGGATCTACTTGGGTGGTATATATCGCAATATATTTGCTGGAAACAAAAACAATTACCATGCTTGACAGAAACAGTTATCATCTGAATGCCATGTAAATAGGACACAAAATAGCTAACTGGGTGGCGTAGTGCGTAAAGCGCTCTCCTCTCACCAATGTGGCCCTGGTTCGATTCCCGGCTGAGGCTGTATCTGAGTAGAGTTGTGTGTTGCCACTAGGGTTTTTATGCGGGCCCTCCAGTTTTCCTCCCTCCAGAAAAGTCAAACACTTTCGATCTCGGGCTGTGCTCTGTGGTCGTATGTGGGTTGATGTGGCTGGCTGCCAAAGGTGCCCTTGCATGCCTTTGACTTATATATTCAGTAGTCGAGTCCTTTGCAATTCAGCTTCTCAGCTTAGAGTAAGGATGATAAGGCTCCAAAATGATTATCATTAATAAAAAAAAACAGAGCGAAATACCTTTCAAATGGACCTCTAAGTAGCCACTGATGTACCATATACTTGATAGAGAAACTACATTTCAGAAAATGTTTACATATTTTAGACAAGACATTCAGAGACAGTTCGTGTTAAAGTAAATCTTACTGTGAGATTTCATTTTGTAATCTGGTCCCCACCCCCCTTTAATTTGGAACAACTTTCTGATTTGTCAACAGGCGGAGGAGCTGAAAGAAAAGAAGGAGAGAGAATTCAATGAAATATCCGAAGTTGCCAAGAAAGAGGTCAGTAATGTCTCCTTGAACTAATTATAACTGTGGCGTGTCGGGGCTGAGAGGTTTAGTACATCTAACATGTTCTGGTGGCTCTTAGTCATCTGGGTGTGGGTTCGAATCCTGGTCATGAGTGACACTTGTGTCTTTGAGCAAGACACGTAGCTGTGATTGCTTCTCTTCACCCAGGGGGAAATGGGTACCTGTGAGGGCAGAGACGGTTCTTGTAATTGATTTAGCTTGGTGCGCTACATATTTGAAAGCACAGGCTGTATACTGCAGCTGGATTCTCGCGTCGTCGTGCATTAAAGTATAGGACGTCCTTAGTAACACCCTTAGCAACAGTCGTAGCCGTAGCTGTAGCCGCCAATTCAGATACGGCCTAAGATGACTTTTTCAAGACTAGATTGAGGTAATTGAAGCATTGAGGACTACTAGTACGGTTCTGGATAACATGATGTAGGGCCTATAACTGCAAATCGAAAGCCTTTAAAACAGTTTTGTTCAAGCACACACAGTAAGACAAAGGATTTCTTCATGAACTTGCAGGCCTAGCTTGCAAGCTTTTTGTAAATTAGTCCCACCAGGCTAGTGGCCCAGATTTTAAACATGTTCTGTCATAAATGTATTTTTCTGATTTATTTGTGGTAGCGATCAGAATTTTAGTCATTTGAGGTTACATTCGAATAAACTCAAAAATAAATAAACACATTTTAAAAAGGTATTATTCACATCTGAAAAGGAAGAAATGTTACCATTTTAAACAAGTAATAATAATAAATAACTGTATTTATAAAGTGCCAAATAGCCAAAGGATACAAGGCGCTGATATTTTTTTCCTGCTAGGTATGTGGAGCTACGTTTTTGAACTATGGGGCATATTCATTTATAGCACCATGTAATGGTTTACACGGTGCTGTGGCGCAATATGCTGCCGATCAAACCAGGAACACCGGGGCGAACCCCTTCTCTTTATGATAAGTGTACTGGGTTCTTTTACATGCATTACACAACACACGGGACCTACGGCTTTACATCCCATCCGAAGGACGCAGCAATAATGGTTAAGTGTCTTGCTGAAGGACACAAGTGTCACGACTGGGACTCGAACCCACACTCTGCTGATCAGAAACGCCAGAGCTTGAGTTTGGTGTTCTTATCCGCTCGGCCACGACACGCCAAGTAGGGTGCACAGTTTTCTAGTAGCCCACATGGCAAGTTGAGAAGTGGTGTTTATACTAGCCCTTGGCTATTTGTACTAGACAATGTACGCCGGGCTAGTGTTAAGGGCGAGCCCTGCCTTGGTGAAGCTAGCTCTAATCTCTCTCCATTCCCTCGCAGATAAGCAAGTTCCAGAGGCAGCGTGTGGTGGAATTCCAGAAAGCCTTAATTCTGTATGCGGAAGCCAAGATCAAGACGGCCCGCGATATATCGGCTCTGGTGGCTAAGGACATCAGCACACTGAAACAGATGGAGTTTAGTGACAGTGCATCACAATGAATGTAGACATAATATTATAAGGTATCGAATAAGATCATTTTATGACTGAAGGGACCACCAGTAAGCTTTGTTTGCCTCACCAACTGATTTTGTTTTAAATGGTGTGCCAGCTGAAATGATTAGCCTTGAGCCCATTTAAAAAAATTTTTTTAGCCTTGCTGATAAACTGAGCGAGCTGTAACAGAAAAAGATAATCGAGATAGAAACTAATTTATATCCCAACACACAAAATCTGAACACAAAGAGATTCCATTAGAAAAACTTAACGACATCCTCTTTTTCTTCTTTGTTTTTTTCCTCCCGATGGCTGTTCTCTCTGCAAACATTTTGAAGCGAGGGAGCAGTTTTAAGAAAAGGTTAGCGGGTCGAAGTTGAAGTTGGTAGTGAGACAGTTATACTGGAACTGTTGTGTTTTATACCTCTGTGTATATTTTGAACACAGTTATTGCTCAGAAATCATAACTCAGAAATGAGCAGGAGTTTGTGCTGGGATTTAACTGCTGGAATGTTGCCCATTGTCGGGGTTAAATAATAATCCAATGTGAACGCTGCTTAAGAAATCTGATCATGGTAATCCTTCTTAATACAAACTGAACCTAGTTATTCTCAATGAGGGGAACAACAACAAAATGCCAATATTGCAATGTTATTGATGATCTATGTTGCAGCAAGTCGACACGGAAGAACTGCGCAATTTTGTGAAAGTTCCCAGGCAAATGTATTTTTTTTCTCTTCTTCTTGGTGTGCCCCCTCCTGTAATAGGTTGTTCTTATGTGGATTAATTTATGTTATTCTGCATCCACTCAAAAGAAATAGTGCAACAAATAGTTTAGTGGCCTGACGTGGCCAGTAACTATTTTGTGTGCATCTATGCCATAGGTCCTTTTGGTTGGTAAGCAGTTTGCAACAGCTAATTCTATTTTCTCTAAAGGAAATAGTGTAACAACTCGGGCATTCGTTTCAGAAGGTGTAATCTGTTGGGTTGTTTTCTTTATATTTACTTTCTCAGTTTATCATTGAAAATACTTAAAAGGTTAATTCGCTATACCCACTCTTGAAAGTATAATGTTGGAGTCCTGCCTTTCTCTCGACAACAAACTTTGATGACCCAAAGCAACGCAGGAGCTGGTCTGTAATTGTGTTTGCTTTCTTTTCTTTACGGGAGAGGGTAATAACTTTGGAAGGGGGCTTTGAAAGGATCCATAGTCGGAAAACAATTTTGGGGGATTCAGTAGGATATTGTTTCACCCAAACCGCCTGCAAATTGTATATCCAGTGGATATGCTTAAAACACCCGATGATACCATCCTACTGTTTTGAACAGTCAATTAGTAAATGACTTTTGTGTACAAAAAAGTTCAAGTTCCAAGTTCCCTGTTTAGACCTAGTCAAATAGCATGGAAAATGTCAAATTAGCCTGGGTTGATTCTTTGAATTGTAAACAAATCTTCTAGCCTCGGCTTAATAATAGCAACACCTGGCTGAAATCAAGCATGTCTTAGACAGATGGCTTTCACATGGCTTGACGGGTTGGACATTGTGTTATGGAGTCTAAACATATATACAATATTACAGGCTGTTACAAACGTACTGTTGGAAACAGTACGATAGTGTAAGATACTGATTGTGTCATCGAAGGTAAATGAATTATAGGAAAATTAATACGGTTTTAATGTCAAAGGAAAAGTGGATTGGAAATTCATGGGGATATCCAAATGAAGATAATCCATTCTTGCCAATTATATGAACGTGTGATTATTGTCTAATTGAGTCTGGTCCGGGTTTTGCCCCTTGATTTGCACATTCTAAATTCTAACCCGTTCGTTGTCGGCGTCAGTATGGATTGAAAGACTAAAACAGCTGTCCTTTATTTTTCAAAAAGCTCTGATGATTACCGAAAATATATCAAATGTATCCTGGAGAATAACAAAACTAAAATGTAGAAGATAAATTGAACACTTAACAGTCCATTGAAGGTATTGTACAGGATTGGTAGAGCAGACAAAAATAGTCGCAGACAGTGTTCATGTTTAGTGTGATCAACCATACACATGAAATATAACAAGCCTGTGAAACTTAAAGCTTGGGCTTAATCCGTTGTGTGGGTCAGGAGAAAAAGAAGGAAAACAAAAACTGCACATTTTTCAGCATGCAAACGCATTGTCCTTAATTTTGGTTTCAACAACTGAAATCAGCTCTTGCGTTTTGTTTTGTTTGTTTATTTTGTTGGGGTGTTTGTTTGTTTGTTGTTGTTGTGTTTTTTTTGGGGGGGGGGTTCGTGTACAGTTTTTTCTCGAATATGACTATCAGAGGGAAATATTTTACAGAAAAGATGGTTCTTGTATGAACTTCACAATCAGTAAGCTTTCAGACTAATATTAAACAATTATGTTTTGTGTCCTTTGAATACCAATCCTGTATAATGCCTTTTAAGCCAATCTGCACGAAGACTATTGGATTTGGCAGAATCATGAGTATGAAACATAAAATAGTTTTCATTCTGTTTTTTTTTCCCTTTTTTTTTTCCCCCTTACTTTTTGAGAGATACAAACTTCAGTGTGAAGTCTTTAACTGGAACCACCCTTGTATCCAAGGTTGTAGCCAGGATTTGGTAAAAGGGTGTCAAAATTTTGCTGGAAATTTTAAAACTCGGGGTCCAAATTGTTCACTCACAATACGTTTAGATGTTAATGGCACATGAAACAGGGTGTTCAAATTTAAAACGTGGTGTCCAAAAGACACCCAGACACCCCTCTGGCTAACATCATGCTTGTATCAAGTAAGTTAACCCATTATCAGCTGGGTGTTGTGGCCGACCAAGCAATTAAAAACAGTCATCTTGCTAATCTTTGTTTTCCATACGTGTTAAAATCTTCCTTTTGAGGGGATCCACGGTCAAATTCAGTTTTGTGATCCACTCGTTTTATCATTAGATAGAGTCCTTATGAAAAATGAGGGGAAAAAACTTGCAAGGTTTCTAACCACAAGGTAAACCAGTGTAAAATGCCACTATGTTTGATACCCTTGAAGTGCAGTTTTTTGTCGAGATCAACAAACGTTCGATGACGTCACATTTCTAATAAAATGGTCTGTGCCTTTTTTTTGAAACGGAGGATTGTTAGTTTTTTCCTCGAATTTCGATGACATTCGATCAGAACAGAATTTAATTTGACCTTTTGACCGGCGCGAAAATTCTTCTTTGGAATGTACAAAACCATTTGTTTTTGATGTCCGATGACGTCATGCTAAAAATTTGCTCTGAAAGAGTATTATAAACTGACAATTTACACCATTTTAACGTGATATTAGAGACTTGTAATCCCCCAACTTTTATGAGGACTCCATCTAGTTCAAAATGAGAGCATTACAAAACTTAATTTGACCTTGGAGTCCCTCTTTAAAAATAAAGCACACACAATGTATTGAATGATTTGCTGGTCATGTGACCCTTCTCCTGTCAATATTGATCGGCGAAGGGGTGGGAATGTTTGGGAGGGGGGAATATAAGCTTACGTGCTCGGGTGTACACGGAGGTTTAGTTTTGACTGGAAGGTTGTAATGAAGACAATTTGGAGGTATACAAACGTTTTGATGTAATGTGTATCGCAGTGCCTACCTGCTTGTTTATAAGCAGTCCAGTGGATTATCTTTGTGTGTGATTTAAAATGTGTGTATAAAAACCAAACAATAATTTGAAAAGGTCTCCCTGTCACCTACATCTTCTCCAAGGTTAGCTTAAAGGCCCTGTACACTATTGGTAAGATCGAAAAAACACAAATGTTCACAGATTCACACATAACTTACATGATTTAAAGTAAGTAATGGTAGAAAAGGGTTCCTTAAAATATTTCTGCCTAAAATGCTATCGTTTCTGAGAAACAATAGTTTAATCACGCGTGATGAAAACTTGATGTTTAAAAAAAACAGAAAACACATAATGTCTCTTTTCACTGTTTTCTTTTGACTTCGATGACCAATTGAGCTCAAACTTTCACAGGTTTGTTTGTTCATGCATATGTTGAATCACACAAAATGTGGACACTAATTTTGAGCCGTTACCAAAGTGTACAATACCTTTAAGGGGACACGTTGCCTTCGGTGGGCGCTTTGGGGCTATAAAAGTGTCTGTTCTGAAATGAATATGGTTGGAAAGACGTTTTAAAGTAGAATATAATTACTCGCACAAATATCCCTCGAAATCGTGCGGTTGTCTTTTTACTTTGTGAACTAACAAGGTCCGCCATTTTGTAGAACCAACTTGTTGACTCCACAACAATGCGGACCGTGTACGCTTACGAAGTAAATGGAAAACCACACAATTTCGAGGGATATTTTTGTGTGTGAATTGTTTTATTCTACTTTTAAAACAAACGTTTTTATGGCCCTAAGCGCCCAATCTAAAGGCAATGTTCCTTTTAAATTAGGACTAAAAGTGAAACGAGTCACAGTTATTTAATGTTGCCGTTGTTATTGCTCACGTGCCTCCTTAAAAAAAACTCCATTGCACACATTTGGATTTCTCAAATTGGAAGTGCCATTTCTTCATGTAAAATAGCCCAGTCCATAGTAGTAAAGTTTAGACCGTGAAGTCACTTTCTTTAAAAAAATATATATATTGTACTTTTTTTGTTTTTTTTAATAATAATTTGTGACAAATATACATGTTGTAAAAGTCATTCCATATTCAATCCACCATTTAAGAAGTGTTTTGGTTTGTTTTTGTTTTTTCTTGTTTTGTACTCTAGACTCCACCTTTTCGAGTTCATTAATGTCCACTGCGGCGCCGCTTTTTGTTTATAAAGTGTTTTTGTAAAGTGCACTTCCTTACTTTATATTGAAATAATGCTTACGAAAGAAGTCGCATACTGAGTAAAAACGAAAGCTGGTCTCGGCCAAGTTTTACAGAAATTGCTAAAAGGTCATTATATTCTCTCAGCATCTGCCTGGCGGGAATTTCTTTTGTTTTACCTGCATTAATAATACCATGTAATATTGACTCTGCACGTGTAGGCCTACTGCATGCGACTGTTTTTCTCTTTTTGCTTTCTTTTTTGTAGGTAAACATAAAACAATTCTTGATAAGCATTACTTTCTTCTTGGGATCACTGTGAAATTGGACTCTGATACTATACAAACCCGGTCATATAGGTCGTCCGGGCCGCCGGCCGCGATTTTTTTCCCCCTCCAAAACAGGTTTGAGTGTGATGAAAAAGCAGTTGGTGGGCAGCGTCAATTAAAGTAGTATATAAATGAGGATTTTAACCGTCATTCACAGGACTGCCAACTGCTATTCATCAAACGCAAACCTGTTTGGAAGAGAAAATCCCCCCGGCCCGACGTTTAATTTGAGTCTCATTGCGCTGCCTGCACTCCAGCTTGGTTGGTCACTAATTATTACACCATTATTATGACGTATTCGGCCAAGATTTCAACTAAACATTCTATAACAATTGCCAGGATTAATAAAAGTGAGCCAAACCACAGTGACTCGAACCTGCCCTAATATAATCTTAAAATGAGAAAAGAGTCATAAACAAATAAAATGAATAATAACAACATTGGGCAGAGGACTGGGAGAGTATCATTTACTGTCAGGTGGCCCAAGCATTTTGGCTGGAATTGTAGCTGTACACGAGGAACAAAGAATATAGGGAAGCAAAGTATAACCAGTGTTTTATACATAAATATTCCAGATGTAATGCGTTATCAAGTTAATATTGAAATACATCACTGGCAAGTAAACGATATTTTGACTTGTACACGAGTTTTTGCTTTTGCGTTTTCTGGACAGCATAGAGGGCGTGGAGATGCTACTTTTTAAATTAATAAAGTAACATCTTTTCTTCACGTTTCTTTCTAACGAAGACCTCTGCAATAACGAACCTCATAACCTTTCGCTTTTGTATTTCACATTCCATTAATGCCAGTGTTGAGCTTTTCATAATGAATGCTATATTATAAGCTGTATATTTTTAATACACATGAAAAAACATTACTTTTTCGGAAATTGAAAAAGCCTTCTTTTGTTTTGTATAAAAAACTTGATACTACTACGTTTAGTGCAATAATCAATGACTGTTGATTGTTCAAAATAGAATTAACCATTGCATCCTATGTATTACAATCAATAAAGGCATCAGTAATGCAACCAAGAGTGTGTGTTGTTATCCAAATTTACATAGTTATTACATTAGCCTGTATTTGTATGTTTGTTTATTGGGGGGGGGGGTAATGATACAGGCCTTGCGCTTCAGCTTTTTGTAAAGTAGCCCGCCGGGCCAGTAAACTGTGCATTTTACTTGCCCCCAGGAAGTTTTAGTAGCCCAGATATAAACAGGAATTGCCAAATAATGTAAAGTTCTGATTGTTAATGATTAATGATCACAACCAGTTTATGATCAAATGAAGTTATATTCACACACACTCGATAACGATTAACACATTTTATACATTATTTATTCACATCTGACAATAGAAGAAATAAGCATTTTTAGTAGGTTGCACAGTTTTTAGAAGCCCACAGGGCAAGTTGAGAAGTGGTGTTTAATAGCCCATAGCATTTTTTACTAGACAATGTACGGCGGGCTAGTGTTAAGGGCGAGCCCTGTGTGGATTTTTATGGTGCTTTTATTTTTCTCCTACAATTTACAGTGAGTGTCGGAATTGGTAAGGCACTAGTAAACAGGGGGTATTATTATTGACGTCATTGCATAAGGTCTTTGTCAAATAATACCATGGGAAACATGTACGAAAGAATGAAGCAATTTGCTCATAGTTTGTATACTCTTCTTTTTTTCCTGGGACAGACACAGTCTTTGAGTCATTTTAGAAACGATGCCCAATATATAAAAGAAGCTTTATAAACGCACAATCAATGATAACAGCCGCACTATACGTAAATTTATATCAATAGGTTAACGCTCGCTTGAACTTGTGGCGTAACTGGGGGGGGGGGGGCACTCAATTTTAAATCTTTACTTTGAGATTTATCGAGGAATAAATTAAAGGCTTCACGATTCAAAACAATAATGTGCGAGGATTTGACCCCAATCTAGCATACATGGAACAACTTGTGCCAAATTTACAATCTTGCCTGCCCAACAACTACTGGTCGGAAGACGTCGTGGTCTAACGGAACGTAGGTTTTTCTGTCTGTATCCATAAAGAAATCCCCCTGTGGCTAAATCAGTCTTCTTGTGTTTGAATGTCTCCGTGACGTCAATGCTCTTTCTTGATGCGTAGAAACTTTGGACACGCATAAAGCGGCAGGGACTCGACCACGTGACTGTATAATAGGCTTTTCAAATTGGCGGACATTCCAGCCCGTCCTCCATCACCTTGGTAAGTAAACAGATATCACATGACCGTAGTATAACATCTTTGTTCCAGCACAGGCATAATGCTTGAGTCATTAAAGTGTGAATTCTGCACTTGAGTTTTAAAGGAAAAGTATATACCTTTGGTTTTTGGAACCGTTTGATTGGTTTAATTCCTATAAATGTGTAGACATGCACTATAAAACTAACTTGTGAACATTTAATTGCAAAAGGTGGTAAAGCGTTTTTGAGATATCGCCAAATATCCAGAGCGGTTATGTCCACGTATGGAAGAATAATCCTTGATTGGAATACACAATCTGAGAAACGTTTCTGTCTCAAATTGAAATGTTTTTGAATTCCTCTCTCTTAAACCGCATTCCTTAGAAGGGAATTATTTCTCAACATGTTATACATTATCGACAGCTGCAGTGCTTCTTACCGAGTACGGTTTTTATGGCCATTAATTTTTGGAGTAATTACCAAAGGTATACACTCCCTTTAAGAGAATTGTGCTGAAGAAGAAAAAGTCACTTGTCCACTCTTAAAAATGTGTTGAATCCTATAGTAAAAGCACCACTGTGGTATAAAAAAGAGGAAAATGCGTGTTTGTATAATCTAATGTGTGCCAAGAATATACGAGGATGGTGGCCTCCTGCGGGGTCCCCTCCTCCCCCAAAATAAGCATTACCCACACCCTTGACAAACCCATTCCCCCTGCCCGCCCCCACTTGAAAGCAATGCCCCCGTGCGTGCCCCCCCCCCCCCCCCCCACCGAAAAAGTCTTGGCTACACCGCTGGTCTTGAGTCATTGGTCTTTCCGTCTGTCCCCATCGGCCTTTTCATCTGTCTTTCATCGGTCTTTCTATCGGTCTGTTCATCGGTCTTTTCATTATTCCTTTGTCGTTTTTTCATCGGTCTTTTCACTGCTCTACATCATTTTTTAGATATGTCATGAAAACACTGATGCAAAAGACCATGAAAAGACCGATCGATGTTTCGATCAGATTTTGTGCTTATTTTGCGTTCCATACATTTTAACCAGTCTGCCCCATGCACGTACACATATACATACATCAGTTTTGTGTGTGTAGCATTTTGTGATGCTATGCTGACTGACTGAGTGATAGTGACAGTGCCTGTGGGAAAAGGGTAGGTTATCCTATTAATATTGGTATTTATTATCAATTTAGCTTTGCCTATGCACATTACTGTTTTCCGTGACCAATTATAGCTACGCTGGGATATCGCAGCTATTTTAGAACTTCACCTACGACCTACGTGACTGAGTGAAATGCTGTCACAAAAAACGCACCATCTTGCTACGTGCAGTTCTATAAACTTAATGAGTTGGCCTACTGTGTGTGTAGCATGCAATAGGAGTAATGAAGATATGGTGAACTAGTGTGTCACACTGCATGCACCCGACATGTAGCCTCGGTGCATAGTGCTCTGTGGGATGCCTTTAAAGTTACGCTTTTAAAGTTTACCTCACTCAGTCACTTACAGTTACACTTACAGTCACATTTTTGTGTTTTCACTTTGCCAGTCTGGTGTCAAGATTTCAAGAAAGAAGACACATGGTAATTTTTCTCTAGTCTATCAATCATAGTCATACTCATCATAGTCATAGACTAAAAAGTAGAGAAGACTCTGTTAATTCTGGAAAATAAAACCAAGGTCAAGAATGCTTCAAGTAAAATGAATCACTGTATCTGTAGCTAGCAAGCCTGAGCTGAGGAAGCCTGTTTACTCATTTAGCATTGCAGCCATCTTGGGAAAAATAGCAACAAATTGAAAAATAGAGAAACGTGTTTTTTTTTTTTACTTGGCCTTAGTCTTGTTGTCCATCTGTTGTCTGTTCATCCAGCCCACCTCCACTTTGTGTTGTACAAAGTTTGTGCTCTGTTTTAGAGTGTAGTTTACTAAATATAAATGCTTAAATAAATGCTTTAAATTGTTTTTTCAATCCATGTTCACAGTTCTTCAGCATTTTGAACATAATGACCGCTAATTGAGCAGATCTGTCCGATGTAGTCAATCCCAAAGATGACCACAGCAAGAAAGGCGCTTAAGATATTTATGGGTGGTTTCTCATTGGGAGTGGGTGGCTCTCTAACGTTCTTCGACAAGGTCGGATACTTTGCAACCGTTGATGGCAAGTCAATGCAGGTAATAAACACAGGTTAGGGAGCTCAACAATCTGCCATGTGGTCAAACCAATCCTCTATAGACTCTGCTCTGACCAGCACAATAATAAAAATAAGGATTGCACCCTTAAACAAGTCATTTGTTTTAAAAGACCCAACATTTTTCCTTAGTCTTAGTCTTGATGGATACTGCACCAACACCTCCTTCTCAGGGGTCACAGGGGTCACAGGGGGCAGGGTCGGTTGGGCACATGGAATTGCTAACCATGCCAGAAACACCAGGGCGAATCCCTTCTCCCAAGGATAAGTGTACTGGGTTCATTTAGGTGCACTACACAACACAAAGGACCTATGGCCTTACGTCCCATCCGGAGGACGAAGCAATAACGGTTAAGTGTCTTTCTTAAGATTACTCAGTCGATGGAGTGCGGGCACATTAATCCAGAGTCCATTCTCTAGTCCATTCCTCTTTTGTTCAACCAAAAATAATTCTAAAACAATTTACCCAGTGAGTTTCCCTTGTGATGTATTTTTTTGATCAGTCTTTATTATTATTATTACTATTATTGATACTATTATTATTTGATTTTTTTTTGTTTTGGTTTGTGACTTCAGCCTGTCTTCAATCCCGACCATGAGCAACGAAGAGACGTCATATTCCTGAATCACTGGGCAATCAAAGACTACAATGTTCAACGAGGTGATATCGTCTCTTTGGCGTGAGTTTGAGCTTGTTTTTTTTGCTGTAATTTTTTTAATAATAAGGATGACTGATGCTTGTACTTACTTTCCCATAAGGCCTCGTAAATCAGTTGTTTCTCATTGCTGCTCGGAAGATCTTCCAGTCAGTGAGGCAGATGTCTTTAGAGGGGCTGAAGAAAGGCCTTTCAATTTGTGGAGAAGTTTTTGTTGAAGGGAAAGGTAATAAAACAAACAAAAAAACAACAACTGAGTAACATTTTTGATCTTGTCAGATTTTGTTCCCAACTTTGTCAGAATGAAAAACACAAGCTTGTTTAATGAAGCTATCCATATAAAGCACTACCTGTATTGTCATTCTCTTTCTGTAGGCACTGTTCGGGTTGGGGGAGGGGGTAGGTAAGGAGAGGCACAGACTTTTATCCTAAACATATTTCAGATTGTGATAATGTATCCACAGCTAGAACCAGTATGTTGCAGTGATACATTGTGTGGTTCCTACACACAGAGTTTAATAATACATACATGATAATACATCTCAAAGCTGGGTATTTCCCACTCCCATTCTCCAGGTTTTTTTTATTTCCTCACTTTCCATGGCCCTCGTATTACCACTTTTCATTTTTTTTAAGCAATTGTTATTGCCCCTTACTCCCTAGGGTGATTTACTTCAAGGATCCTTCCTCACTCTAACAAAACCAACCCCAAGTGGTAACTGAACACCCAAACTGTTGGACTCCGTTTAAACCTGATCCCATGTAAAGTAGAATCAGTTTACTTTTGCAGTCCTCAATCAAACAAATCATTCAGTTGGAGTTAGGGATAGTTAGGGTTGAGCTGGGGGGGGGGGGGGTAACCGCCTCTCTCCTCCCTTCAGTATGCCACTGTATAGGCATGTTTTATTTAATGTCAGTGGCAGAGCCAGGATTTTATCACTGGGGGAGGGGGGGGAGACGGCAGGGGGCATGTTTCTCCTTTTTGAGGGCACTACATGTTTCTGGATTCGTGGTGGCAGTTTTCTTTGAGGGAGGGGGACACTGGAAAAGTGTTGGAGGGCAAGTTCCCCAAGGCACCCCCCTCTGTGGCCACGCTGCTGTTTAACGTCCAGGGCTCGACCTTAACGCTAGCCCGGCGTACAATGGCTAGTAAAAAGTGCTGCGGGCAAGTAAAAACCACTTCTTAACTTGCCCGGCGGGCTACTTAAAAAATATGTGCATGTTCCTTGTTTTTCAGATGTGATTCAAGAAAATAAAACAAACTCTTCAAAGCTTTACCTTTTGTGTGTCGTGAATGTAACTTTATTTTATTGCAAATGCAACCGTGTGAAATCCCCCATCAACGCTACGATTATACGACACAGACGTACATTTACCATGTGTACATAGAGATCAGTGGCACATGTACACACGTATGTGTATTACCTATCAACGATAATTTCACTAGTAGTCAGTAACCTGTATAAATGACCAATACTATTGACATACAATTCGTACTGGGAACTAGATGGATACCAAAAACCGATGCCGCGTCAGAATTTTTTCCCTAGTGCAATAAAGGCTAGTTATTATTTTGCACAGTGTGTATAGGGAAAAAAATACCGTTAGCACAACGCATGGTCAGCACGTACCGACCGTGTGTTGTGTGACATCGACAGCGCGCGAGGGCCGGGTACAAGCACCAACTCAAACGTCGTGTCAACAGATAATTTTACCGGGCTGCAACATGTGGCGGTACATGTCCACCGTCAAAGATCCTAAGCCATCATCAAACAAACGAGAAAACGAGTCCCACGAATACGAAAATAACAAGAGAAAGCGTACATACAGGCAACAATGGGAAAGTAAATGGAAATGGCTACGCTATGATGGCAATGCAAATGCCATGTTCTGCGTAGTGTGCAGAGAAATGAAAGTGATGGGCACTGGAGCTGGGCTTGGGCGAAAACGCAATATTTTTTATTATGGAACAGACAACTTCAGGGTTGACTCTGTGAAAGCACATGATCTATCAGACAATCATATGTTGGCCGTGTCTCGCCAATCTGCGAGTGAAATGAAACCCGGCACAAGCGAGGCAGAGAAGATGCTCAAAAAGATGAACGCAGCAGTAGACAGATTAAAAAATTTGTTTCGAAATGCACATGCCATTGCAAAGCAAAGTCGTCCATTCACAGATTTTGTTTGGTTAGCTGACCTGGACGTTGCCAAGGGAATTGACGTTGGCTCGTCTTACCGCACAGACAAGTCTGCACAAATTTTCATGCACTTCATAGCTGATGTAAGTCCTTTTAACAATTTGTTCTAAAGTACTAGTATAGGTCCGTTTTTTGTCCAATTTGACCTGAAACTTTGGATTTGTTAAATTCACATTTTTGTTTTCTTTAATGGGGTCGAGAAAGTTAGGCCAAATAAATAAAAAAAATAAAAACATGTCGTCCCCGCCCGCTTCCTTTCTTGCCCCCCCCCCGCATATTTTTTTTTTTTATTTATTTATTTTTTTAATACTATTTTTGAGTTTCTATTTTTTTGTTTTGTTTTATTAAATACAATCTCACGCAAAAACTGAACAAAAAATTGTTGTAACCTTTTTTCAAAGATGTACCATAAGTGATGATTTTGCCCATTCTCTTTTTTATCTACAACATTGTAGGTAGAACGACAAAAAATTAAGCATGCTTTGGAGAAAGCCAAGTTTGTATCTGTTATCTCTGATGGAACTACAGATTTGTCAGTAACAGAGGCTGAAATTGTTTACATGAGGTACAGCTGCAATGGTGCCATGCGCACCGACTTTGTCGGTTTAAAGAATGTGGCGACAGCTAATGCAACCTCCATCAAAGAGGCTATCACGAACTGCTTGTATGACCAGCTACACATGGACTCAGCTGTCCTAAAGGATAAACTAGTCGGCTTCGGCTCTGATGGAGCGGCAGTCATGCTGGGGAAAAAACAATGGTGTGGCCAAACTACTGAAGGACGACTACCCAACAATGCAAGCAGTGCACTGCACCGTACACCGGCTAGAGCTTGCTTACAAAGACGTAGTGAAGAACATCCCCCTATGCAAAACATTAAGCAGCCTTTTGCAAAACCTTTACCTGTTTTACAGGAATAGTTCCAAAAATCGAAGTGCTTTAAAAATCGCTGCTGAAGCCAACAAGGAAGCAGGAGTCATCCCTACATGAGCAGGGGGCACACGGTGGTTACCTCACCTTCAGAGGGCCCTACAACATGTTATCAATGGTCACAGGTCACTAATCTCCCACCTACATCAGGTATGTTTTTATTAAAATTTTCACACTTAGTTCTGAAAGGAGAATCAGAATAGATGAAGTGGACCAGACTGGTGATGATGTGATTGGTTGCCTAGAAGATATAACTACTTCTCTAAACTTTGTTAGCTTACTGTGGTATTGTTTAGTTGTAATAAAAAAAGTTATTTTTTGTTTTTCTTTTTTAAATAAAAGTGTAATTGCATTGAATTCAGTCGGTTGTCCCTTCTAATTATTTTAGATTGAAGTACAGCCAGGAGTTACTGCTGATGCTCAGGCAAAGTCCAGGAGTTTTCGACGACAGCTGCTAAGGAAGGATGTAATGAAGTGTTGCCATTTTATGCTAGATATTACTCAGCTTCTGTCTAAAGTCTCCTTTGCTGCACAACTGTCCAGCTCAACAGTGGCAGATGTGTCCGCGTCCATTGCCTCTGTGGTCGCAACACTGTCAAAATACCAAGACAAGTAAGTATCATTCAATTTGAAGAGAATATTCAGTGAATATATTGGAAAGCATTTCCCTTCAAAAAATTAATTTAAAAAACAAATAATTAATTTCAGTATTAATTTCAGTATTAATTTCAGTATATTATTAATTGAACCATTACCCAACTTACTTTCTCAGGAAGACAACCCCTAAGCTTAAAGACCTTGGGGAGGCCAACACTTTCAAGGGAGAGACATTAACTGGATCAGGGAACATTGAGAATACCATCATGAAAGTTACTCAAGGTCTGGAGTCTTCCCTTCATGGCAGGTTCAGTGATATGACCAGCGGTGTGCTCCATGCCCTTCGTATTTCCAGCTTCAAATTTTGGCCAGCAAACAAAGATGAAATGCAAGGTTGGTATGTCAAAGCAATTTATCCAGTCCATTTTTCAATATTTAGATAAGCTGTGTTGACCATAATTTGTGTCATGTTCTCTGCTTATTATAGACTTTGGAGATGATGAGTTGAGAGTCCTTGTCCAACATTTCAAGCCAACTCTACAAACTGCAAATGTTATCTTGGATGAGGTGGAAATAGAATGGGATATGCTGAAGGCAAGAATTTATGCAAGGTTAGTTGATATTAATTGATTTACATTTGTTAGGAAGAATGTGCACAGCTAAAAAGCTTTAAAGTTATACTACATTCACCACTCATGTGGAGCAGATTAAAATCACTATAGTTTTCAATAAAGTTTTATTATTTATTTATTTTATTTTTATTTATGTCATCTTTAATGAGGGTAGACTCCAATCAGTGCTCAGCACTGCTTTCCATGGGGGCCCTCAGTACATATTTTATTAAACAAAGATTATAAAAATAAACATATTAAGTAAAACGAAATGATTACTTTTTTGTACTTTCTAATATTTTCCCTAACTCTCTCTCTTTCAGACACAAAGTAGTGACAGAGGCTAACTGGGAGGAAATTCTGCACGCCCTGAAAGAGGAGTTGCCAAACATCAGTGCAGTCATCGACCTTATACTGACAATCCCAGCAAGCTCCGCTGATGCTGAGCGAGGTTTCAGCAGGTTGAAATTGTTGAAAACCAGGTACAGAACAGCCCTAAGAGAGGACCGAGTCAATGATCAGCTCTTCATCATAATGCACTCACCATCCATTAAGGAATTTGATCCTGTACCCGCCATCGACCTATGGAATAAAGGGGGGTTAAGGGCACGCAGAGTATCGAGAGATGAAGTCGGCTCATCAGACGATCATGACATAGAAGAAGACGACAGCGATGAAGAAGAAGATGAGGAAGAAGAAGAAGAAGAAGAAGAAGAAGAAGACAATGATGACGTAGAAGAACAAGAACAAGAGGAGGAAGAACAACCCGACTCCACTACCAGTGACAGTGATTTTTAGCCAAATGAACAAAAGTCACTGACTCAACCTTCTCAGTAATCAACATTAAACCTGATTTAATTGTTATGTTTTTTCATGGGCTAGTAAAAATTTCTGCGGGCTAGTAAAAAAACACAGTTTACTTGCCCGGTGGGCTACTCTCAGAAAAAAATAAGGGCAAGCCCTGACGTCATATCTCTTTCTAATTTGAGTTGGATTTATGTGGTGTAGTTGTGCTAATGTATCTATTCTCAATTGGTGATTTTTGTCAGCAGATCCCCTAATCACCCAGATGAAGTTCTTGTGAAAAGAGTGATCGGACTGGAAGGTGACACAATAAGGTGAGTGATCTTAACGATTCTTTTAGTGGTTCATCGTGACATGGTTTGTTGCAATTCGCTGCAGGGTCAGGGGTCACGTACAATTTCTGTTTTTCTTTTCTCTCCAAATAGTTAAACCGTTTCACATGTAAACCACTGCTTGCTAAAGTTGTTCATATACCATTATTATTATTGTGTATTTCTGGTAACAAGGATGCCTTGTAAGTGAACTTAATCACAGTGGCTCACAAGACTGATGCACACCTGTAAACAAGGGTGCTTGCAATGAACCAGAAACACTGAGGTTAGCCACTACTCTTCCACAATTAGTGTCATGGGTTCTTTTGCGTGCCCTACCAATCCTAGTACACACAATCTAGGCTTAATATCCCATCCTCGGGACAAAGCAATTGTGGTAAAGTAGCCGGCGCTCTACCATTGAGCTATATAGCCCTGTGCTGGCAGTCACCCCATTTTGTTAATATCTTTGTTCGGGGGTGCCAGTCAGAAGCCATTTGACTTAAAAACAGAGTTGCGTCTTGTACTGATACTTGATAGCTTTAATTTAGTGTGCTGTGATTTTGTTTTGTTGTTTTTAGAACTTTAAGTTACAAGAATCGTTATGTGACGGTACCTGAGGGCCATTGTTGGATAGAGGGCGATCATCACAGTGTCAGTCTTGACAGTAACTATTTCGGACCGGTGAGTTCACAACTTTATGTTATAACTTCTTAGTGGTGAGCATGACTCAAATTTGGAGGGGAAAAACCCCACAAGACGGCAGGGCTTGTTGTTCAAATTTGTTTTCTCAAAGCAATAAGATTCATCTTCAAGATGAGCTGTCGGTATTACCATAGCGATTTGTATTGTGACATCACACTGTGCTTAGCAATTAAGATTGATTGGCCTACATGTACATGTACACATGGACATATTAACATTTTAATTAAACACAGTACATTAGAATGATTGCTGACTTGATGCATCTATCATAACTTTCATACCTTTTCATGTGAATTAATTTACGATTTTTTCAATAACGGTTTACTTTATTTGTAGGTTGCACTTGGGCTGGTGCACGCTCGGGCCTCTCATATCATTTGGCCACTGCATCGGCAACAACGTCTGGTGGCCAGACTCCCCATAGACCGTCAGCCAATCAGCCTGTCCTCCTCACTAGAAGAGGAACTGTTTGGGTACCAGGAGGTGGACGAAGTATGACTTTCTGATGTGCCTAATCGTGCAATCACCACTCAAAAAAGATCCCAAAGATTTTGTAAGTTATACTAATTGTAAAACTATGGTTCAACTGTGTGATTCATTTGGAGGGACATCATAAATGAATGGTACACTGGGAGTTTTAAGAGCCCCATCAAAGTTTGCCCTTAACTTTTTCAGTGACTGGCCAGCAGGACCTGTTACATGTAGCTTGTCGCTTCAATAGTCCATCAGCTTTTTCGATAGTTCTTATTTCAAATGAAAAAGGGATGCGTTTTATCACTGAACTAGCCAGCTGGACCTTATAGAGAGACTTCTGACTGGTCCTCAGGTGTTTTAACTGGCATTTGGCCAGCAGGGGGTTGGGTTGGGGGGGGGGGGCTGGTGGGGCACACCCCCACACTATTTTTCCAGGTGTGACAGGGCCATAAGGGCTTTTCAGGGCTGAATTTTTATGTTTGATCAATGCCTGCCGTCCAACTGTACATGAAGGTGCAACTGACTCGTGTGCTGTACCATCGCTATTAAATTGAATTTAGAAAGGATTTTACGAGTGGCTGCATTTCATATATTTTGTTTCCTTTTAAAAAGAAATTGCTGGTTCTTTTTTCTTAGACTCGGTTTAAGACAGTATGAGCCACAAGTAATCATGTCGTTTGTACTTTTTATCTGAAATTTTATGAATGAATCGTGTCTGATCCAGGTCATAGCACTTGGAAATTTCCAAATGCTTGATAGTCTTGTTTTAGTGACAACCAATGTATTAGACGATTACAGTTACAGACTTCATTATTTTATTGATAGTGTAAGACCATCAGTCACAATGAGCTGCATTGTTTGTCAAGTGGATTTATTTTGGTTGTGCATGATGAGCTCCCCTTGGTAGAGGGCGCTCTTTGCACGATGAAAGAGTAAAAGCATTTGTAGGGTTCGGGTGTAGATGTATGCAGAAGTGGTCGTGGGCTCTGTGGAGAAAACATGCACTTCTTCTCTCCCCCCCCCTCCCAATTCCTTGTGGAGCAACACAGTCTTAAGAATTTTCCTATGGAGACCCTTTGTTATCCCTTTTCTGTTTTGTTCTCGGTCTCCATAAGGTAGGGAATATGAAATCACACACAAGTGTGTAAACATGCATTCGCAAATATGCATCCCTGTGGAGACATCTTTTGTTCTTTCCTTTGTTCCTGTTCATCTTCATGTAGACTTTGTACACAAAATTCCTTGTGGAGCACCCCAGTCTTTACAATTCCCCTATGGAGACCTTTTGTTTTTCCCTTTTTTTTGTTTTGTCGTTGGTCTCCATAAGGTACGGAATATGAGCACACAGGTCTGTGTTGCATAGGCTCTGTGGACATTCCTTTGTTGTTGTGTTATTAAGAAGAAGAACAATCTTCAACATTGGTGAAAAAACTGTGTGGACGTGTGGAAGTCCACTATGTGTTTCAAGTCCCAACACTGTGTGAATCTCTTTGTTCAGGGTTCCACACTTGGTATTCAATGCTAGCTAACATGCGTGGACATTAACACCTTCAATCATGGACCTCACTTTGCTTTGTTTTTTGAGTGATGTCCCCATAATTTTTTTTTTTTTTAAAGTCATGTTCCCATCATGTATTGCATTTGAAAATCAAACCGTGGACCTCTTGCCAAATGTGGACCTATCGTTCCCTTATTGTTAAAGTGCTCGGTTCGAACAAGTATACCAAACCCACACACTTCTTGTGACATTAATGACATTGCGCATGATTTTGAATCCAACGATTACAGAGATGAAGATGAAAGCTGGAGAGGCCTTTGTCTTATATCAACAGGATCTTGGGTGGGCAGGTCGATTCCCTTGAAAGCCAAAGATATGTCATTAATGAAATTTGAAAGAGCGACTTTGTTTTTATTTTATTATTATTTTATTTCTATCAACGTCCATAATTTGTGAACAACTCTTATTTCTATTGAAAAATAACTAAGTGAAATATTAATCCTCTGTTGTGAACAATGCATTAAGTTTCCTTCATGTTAATCATATTAATTATTTTGTGTTAAACTATGATGGCTTAGCTTTGACAAGCTCTGTACCTCTGTAGGCATTTTGGAAACCATGGGATTTAGCTTGGCTGTGTCATTTAGCCATTTTGATGCCATGTGCTTTAGACACGTGGTTTCAGAATGGCTGACTGACTGAGGCTTTGAACCAGAAACTGAGCCTTGGTTTCGAAAATGCTCTTAACCCTTTTTCTTGCAACCAAAAAGTTAGTTTTTTGGGAAACGAGAAATGATGTCTCTCACTTGGTGTACTAAATTTGTTTTCTTTTATAATTTGTTATTTTATTTAAAGAAACAAATCTTCCAGTTAAGTGAGGTCAGTATTGTCAATGCTAAACTAGTAATGAAAACAAGACAGTAATTTTCACTTGTAATTATTTGATGCAAAAATTAACAAGTAAAGTTAGATTGAAATAAAAAGATATATTTTACGCTATCAAAATAAATGTTTTGCTGAGTGGTGTACTTTTATCAAATCAATCCATAAACAGAAGGCTGAATAAATTTGCAGAAAGACAAGTCGATTCTCATACCAAAAAAATCGTCAAACTGGACAGTTAAAAATATTGGAATTCTGTTGCTTGGGGGAAAAAAATACCTACAACACGATTGTGCCTTGTAGTGGTGTAAACCCAGAGCCCTCCTCGTCTACATGTAGCCTTTTCTTTGACTAATGTGCTGATAAAAATTTACCACCATTGTTGCCCCTGTTCATAAGATTCATGGTCTAATGCGATGCTTTACAGTTTGGTAGAGACTTCCCAAACGTGATTTTGGAGGAGTGTTTTTGTGATTCTTCACCATCGCCGTGAGCTCTTGTAGCACTTCTCCCATTGCTGGTCTCATCTTTGACACTGGATGGCTGCATCGTTTGCCCAAGGACTTCAAACGAGAAAGATGTCTGCCCGAAGGAGCTATGTCCGTGAAAAGCACCCCCAAGCTGAAGACATCTGTGAGGGGGCTGTATTGGGCTGTGCCCTCGATAATCTCAGGTGCGAGCTGGCCGCAGTACTTGAAGCAGTGTTTTTTATCCTGTTTGGTGAGTTGTTTTACAGGGGGAGGGTCGTTTATATGAGATGCACACCCAAGATCGATGATCTTCCCCTCCCACCCTCCTGATTTATCCGGGGAGTCGCGCAACACCATGACGTTTGCATTATGCAAATCATTATGGGTCCAGCCTGCAGCGTGCATATCCATGAGACCTTTGGTGACGTCAACACACACTTTCAACCAATCCCGTGACTTCAGCAGCCTCGGTTGGTTGAAGGTTTCAAGCACACTCCAAGATGTCTTTTTGTCGAGGGTGCCAATGAACTCCATGGCGAACGAGAGGCGGTCCACGACCCCTAACAACTTCGGGAAGACTGTGCTAGAGGAGACGGCGCTCATGGCCCGTGTCTCCCTGGTGAACTCCGTGTCAGCTGCCGATGGATTCCCGGTGTGGGTTAACTTCTTGACAGCGACGAGACTGCTATCAGAGCGCCTCTTCATCAGGACAACCTGGCCGTTGTCGCCCCGTCCGAGCGTGACTGAAGAGTAGGAGGACCCCTTCTGTTCGAAGACGAGATCTAGGTCTTGCTTGTCGATTCTTGGGAGCAAGCCCACGCACTGGGGAGCTGTATGAGCTGAGGTGGGGACTGGTGGTGTCTGATGAAGAGCTTTTGTGGTGTCGAAGCTCGGGTTTGCTTGGTTGAGTGGTAGTGAAAGACTCAACACGCTTTGTTTATTCGGAGAATCAACATCAACATGTACATCTCCCGAATTGTTTTCCTCTGGGCCGTTCATACCTTCAATCATTCGATCCATCCTGGGTGTCTTGGTCTTCATCCTCCCCTTCTCCTCCCTCAACCTCCCCCCTCCCATCATTTGACTCCTCGTCGTCTTGGGGAGGAGCAACTGATCTTCGAACGGAGACTTCTTCGGATGATGAAGCCTTGCGTCTTCTTTTCGTCGGCACTTTACGTGCATGCGGCTCTCCTCTCTCGAGATATTCACCTCCTGGCCCATCAAGAGTTTTTTGCTCATGCGAGCTTGAAACAAAGACAAAAGACGATGAAGCCTGCCGTCTTCTTTTCGTCGGCATTTTACGTGCATGCGGCTCTCCTCTCTCGAGTTTTTCACCTCCTGGCCCATCAGGAGTTTTTCGCTCATGTGAGCTTGAAACAAAAACGGAAGATAATTGTAACAGAATCAAAAACAGAATCAAAAACAGCAAAATCAAAAGGGCCTACCTATAACCACTGCCAGAAGCATTAACTGGTCGCACGAGCTTTGAAAAGCTAAATTCCTTGCATGACAATTACGGTTTTAAGTTTTGTTGACTGCCTGTATGTATCAATGGCCAAATGAATTATAATAAAAACAAATTTTTTCCCACGCTCTCACACGGTCAAAAATACTGCGAAATGCGTTTTGATTTGTTTGTTTGATTGTTTGTTGTTCGTTTTTCAATTTGTTTGATAAAAATAGCTGAAAATATTAAGATCTGTACCATGGTATTTCAACATGCTGTGCTCGACATTTTGTATGTTGTTGTTTTTGTTGTTGTTTTTGTTTTTTCCCCCTGTTATTACCTGCGGAAGGACGATGTCCGTGGCGACGTTGCGAGGTTCCTTGGGGATGGAACCAAATCCCATTTTGCTGGCTCGTGCTGAACAACCCGGGCTAGCGAATCGCTGGGCCTAGTTTCAAGCAGCACCGGTAGCGGAACTATTTTGTGGTTGCCGAACAATCTGGATTTGTGAGGGAGAACAATCTCATTCTTAATGGATAGCAATGAACATTATTAATTGATAGCAATGAAAATTGGATCTTTTGACTCCGGATAATTGTAAACGAGTAACTAAATTGTCTTGGATTAGATTGTACAGGTCTCCCATCCCCCCCCCAAAAAAAAGGGTCCGTCTCATGCGGAAAACATTGCGCAGTTTATTGAATTGCATTTAACTGCATTGAATGAGACATATTCTTGTAAATTGTTTTGTCTAAAAGTTTTAGATTGCTTAAGGTGAAATTAGATTGGTTATTGATTCTGACCGTGTTCGCAACCTGCCGAACAGCGATCGGGTTAGGGCAGGTATCTGTTGTCCGCTTTCTACCACCGGTCTAACTGACGTGGGTTTTACTCGGGAGCTTGCGGCTGCCTGTGGAAGACGTCGGTCCTCCCGGACTTCTGCCTGTGGGAGACGTTGGTCCTCTCGGACTTCTGCCTGTGAGAGACGTTGGTCATCCCGGACTCCTGCCTCACTCTTATAAGCTGATGCCGAGGATACAGCAGAATGAAACCCGTATGTTTCTTGGGACAGAGACCCCAGCTTGGACCCTGCCAAGCGATGACCACTAAGGGATCTATGGTTGAGATGAGCATTACTGCTTATTATTGTGTTATAACAGATTTAAGTTGAAGTGACAATTCGTCTAATATACTTTTCATCCTAACGCTTATTTAAAAAGATCGTGAATGAATTATGGAAAAACGAGACTCGAAAATTGTTGATAAAATTGTAACATAATTACGACTGTAGTGTTAATAACCGTGGTTTACGCCTTGGTAATGTTACCGTTTCGATTTGCTGTTTAAACAGAATTGTTATTTCGTCAATGCTGGCAGATAACTCCATGCCTACGCTGTAAATTGTGAATTGATAAATTCAAATTAAACTTACCGGAATTTAACCGAAGCATATTCTGAAGCAAAACGAAACATCTTGCAGAATTCTTACTTAAACTTTCTGGGAAAATTTCTCTTTGCAAAAAACGCAGTAGGTTGCATTGAAAACGCACCGAAAGAAAAGTTCGTGTTCACACCGTGAGAAGCAAACTTGAACTCATCGCAACATAAACAAAAACATAGCTGTTACCATGTCTCTTGCTTCTTGCGCGGGAAAGATATCGATGACGTAGTAAATTGCGCGCTTCTTTTTTTTGCTAGTTTGTCAGTGTGACGTAGTTTGAGATGTAATGAAGACGCGCAGAAATCATGGAATCCACAACATTCCATATCCATGGGGGGGGGGGGGGAGGGAATACGCCTAACGCGCTTTGTGTCGGTAGCTAGCGCGTGCGGATCGTTTAGATCCACCCAACCAAATCCAATCATGCTTGGTATAACTTAAAGGCACAGTCCACGTTTGGTAATTGGAGCCTACTGATTGTGTTAATCCTATATAAATGTAGGTATACATAAAATAAAACTAACCTGTGAAAATTTCACTTCAAAAGGTGGTCGCGTTTTTGAGATATCACCGAAAAACCGAAGCGAACTTTTCCACGCAGGAAGAATATTCCCCCATAGGAATACACAGTCTGAGAAGCGTTTCTGAAACGATTCTCAGATTCAAATTTTGGGGAATAAAAAGTGATATATTTTCCATAACCGTAGTACTTCAAAGTTAAAGGTTTCTCAAAATTCATGATACTACCCAAGGCTGCTGTACTTCTTATACCAAGTAAGTTTTTATTGCCATTAATTTTCAGAGTCATTACCAAACGTGTAATGGCCTTTAAGAGGAACATGAAAATATGAAAATTAAACTATTATTAAAACAAGCATTTTACATACCAGGCCGGATGTGGTAAAATCGGAATTGAATGTGCTTCAGTATAGTGTTAATAATACTAATACAAAGAAGTAAGAAGTACACAACATCGACTAATTGTTAAAACATTACTAAAATGCTCATTTAATTAATTTACTTTTGTGCTTTTGGAGTTTTCTATGCCCAGTGCGTGCTTTAAAAGAAAACAGGAATAATAATTATTGAGAAAGTTGTATTTTTTCCCTTTGCAATACAAGGCAAGTCAAATGAGGGAATTATACAGCATGTTTTTGTAAACGCTTATCTCCAAAACAAAAGAAACTAAACCAGCAATGTTAGTGCAAATGGAAAAGTTTGTCTCATTAATTTTGCATTTAAATACTTTTGGGAAGGGGGGGGGGGCCTTGGGTTCGTTGTCTTTTCACAATAAAGGTATAGGGTCATAGATTCGATTTTGTCAACGTAGTGCTGATTTTTAGGCACAATATTATCAAGCGAGACTCACTGTTTACAAAAACTGTTCTTTATAGAAGATTCTCTGGTCGTTTCATAACAAAGTGAGCTTCGCAGTTGAGAAGGACGGCCTCGATCTGAGCATACTCTCTACTCGTAGTCATAGTACACACAGTTGGTGTCCTTCCCGACGTTAGCAGTACCGACCTGTGAGAGGGTGGCATTGTTCAGTTGGCACGTCTTCTTCCCGAAGAGATTGAAGGAGCGGCAGTCGGGATCCTTGGAGCAAATCAGGCAGCACTGCTGTGGGCTCTGGGTGACGATCTCTTTGAACGAGTGGCCAAGTAGACAGTGGTCCAGTTCGATGTGATCGGCCGTGGTGACGGTAAAGCATCGCACGGGGACGGTGCACTTGGGACGTTCACACAAGTAGGTTCTTTTCCTCGAACACAATATAGGACCCCAGGATCCTCTTTTGAAGAGCATGTTAAAACACCCCGATTTACCTGCCACATTTGACAAGTCTCTCATGTACTCTGTCTGATTACCGCCAGCGCATGTCCACTCGCCACTTAAGCCAACCGAGCAGCCGATCCACATATTATTTGTTGAACCATCTGTGTCTGTTATGGACTCTTTCTGCATTCCCCACATGAACTCACTTTCAACTTTAGAATTTGGCACAGCGAGGTCGCTACCGAGGTTTTCGCAAGCTCGCTGAGCCTCTTTCCACCGTAACAATTGGGTGGACACCCGGTAGCAAGACCTGCCGAGCGGCGTCCAGCCGTTTGGACAATCCTTTCTCTGATGAGCGCAGTGCACTGCCTTCAAACTGAACAGTGCAACCAACAACATTGCAGAGAAACCCCAAGAATATTTGGAGCAAGACATGGTTTATCAGCGGATTCTCAGAGTACTTTTCGGGGCTAAAAGTCTGCTTGAATCTGACTTTAACAGGAGTCGAGTGCGGAGAAAACTTACTGACTTCACTGATGCCTTGATCCCGGTACGGTGAAGACTAGAGTCAAGACACTTTCGCTTTTATATCCTGGATATTGTTTAATCTTGCATCTGCAATCATCGTAATTACATTTTGAAAAGCCTTGCCACCTGTTCAATTTTTTTAACGAGGTTTTGGCCGAGTCAATTTCAAATTTGGTTCTGATTGCCGGACTGACTTTTTTCCTTCTTCAAGTTTTAGGCTTCCGGTGCAATGAGGTTCTGATAATAGACGGTTTAATTTCGTTTCTTATGGAATTTCTTTGGGGCCCGTTGGTCTAACTGTTGTACTTTTCCTGCCCTTTCATCTTTATTGTGAGCCCGAAGCCCTCTTCTCTGGACTTCCTCTTCAAATGTCATCATCGTCGTTCTTAATAGTCTAGGCATCAATTTGGATTCAGGCCGGGAAAGTTTGCTTGAATTTCAGCCCCCTCTCGGGCATCATCTGCGCAAGAAGTACCACTAGTTAAAGTTAATGGCCCGTTTACCGCCGAAGAAGTTTTGTCTAATCTTGTTTTCCCGTCTTTCTCTCTGAATGAATTTCGACATAAAATGATGCTGTTTCAAAACGAAAAACATGCAAACAATTTCGCATAACATACCACGGACAGTGCGCAAATTAATGTGTAACATGCAATATTGTTTGTCCATGGCTATCGGGTGGGATGGGACCCACTTGGGTGGGCCCGGGAGTTCGAATACGCGCAAGACTTGCACAGTCTATATTGGTGATGATATTTCAGAAATTGCCGAGGGAGTGCTTTTGCACACTGCCCACAAGTCATAATCGATGCGCATTTGTCCGGTCGAGGTCCGAAGACCTTTGTTGTAGTTCTTGGCGATACAATGCACTTTTCTTTTCTTTTTATACAAATCGACTCATTGGTTTTGTGTTCTTCAATATTTGGGGCCAGTTTTATTTGTACTCGTTACAATGCACCATTTGTTTTTAATCAAACCATGTCAGTGAACCTTCCTCCAATTTGGAGCAGATTCAGACTCTCTGCTTCAACACACAGAATGCATTGTTCCGAAGTAATTGGCTCAGTTGGCGTCCAGTTTTGCACTGATCAAAATGACACTCAGCAGATTACAGTTTTTTCTAAATTGGGATAGATTTAAGTCGACTTGTCCTCAAACAATAGACCTTATTACACCAAAAAAGAATGACACCTTTTCCCCATTTTGCCTCCTTGGTGTCGTTATTGATCGAGTGTTTGATTGTCATTTTGAGGGCTGTGCACTATGCATGTGAAAAACCGCAAAAGGATTCCTGCGAACTTAGTAGTGCCGCACTGGCTCGCATGTGTAGTGTGTAACATGACAGGTATAGTTGCAAACAAGGGGTCATTATAGAAACTGCCTCCTTCCATGTACGGAGTTAGGCGAGTATCTTCGGAGGTTATCCGTGCACCCCCCCCCCCCACCCCCAATCAGGAATCCACCAACACAACTTTGTTAGCTTCCTTTTATGGTTCTACAACACATTTGAGGTGTTAGCATCCTCTTTTGAATAAACTTCCTTCAGCCCATGTTAGTTTACCGTATGGGGGACATTATACACACAACGGGGTATAAAATCCATATTTATTATGACACCGACCGGCACTCGCCATGGCGATTTTAAGATGGCTTCCGAAAAGGCCGTCAAAATTGAATAAAATCCTTAAAAATTTGACAACTTTGAAAAATAACAAGTGCGATGTGGTTCCAGGTCATAAGTAACTAATTTCCAATTTGGGGGTTTTCAGTTGCCTTTCTTAAAAACCCAAGACGGCGCCCCAAAATGGCCGCCAACATTCATCAAGCAATATCAGAGAGAATATCACAGCCAAAAACGGTAACAACATTGTAAATAATAATATACACATTAGGTTAATGTGTAGATTACTCAACTAAGTTAGTTTGAGTTGCGACTGAGAAGAACCGGTTTGGATTGGATTGTGACACGGTGTGGTGATTTAAACTTGCTCATTCCTGCCATCGTCCACATCGTCCACATCGTCCACATCGTCCACATCGTCCACATCGTCCACATCGTCCACATCGTCCACATCGTCCACATCGTCCACATCGTCCACATCGTCCACAGCTTCGATTAAAACATGCCAATGCAAGCGGCATAATTCTTTATTGGCATTTGGCGAAATCGGTCTCGCGTGCAAAGAAAAGAAATAAAATGTAACTTTTATCAGTACAAAAATAATCATAACTCTACAAAACAAAGAAGAGATAATTTCTTTTAAAAAGTGTGAGCATCTCGAAGAAACGTGTATTGGAGATTATATCCAGTCTTTGGTTGAGTAAGCACAAACGGAGTGCTAAAAAGTGTGTGGGGGGGGGGGGGTCTCAGTAACAGTGTTGTGGTAGGTACCGAAGACTATTGGTGGCGCTGTTCAGTTGCTCAGTTTCCATTCACATCCGGGTCATGTCGTTGCTAATGCACAACCAACCACTAGCTGCATGCAATGTGTGTACTGTGTCACTGCTGAATGCTGTGACTGGTTAAATGTCAGTCAGTTTGCTGTTTTGTGTATACAGAAAAGACGATTTGAACTGGCATGACTGGCTTCATGAAGATGACATATAGTCGGCAGTAAACATGTATAAGGGCAATTCCATGGTCAGTCGCATTACACTTTTCTGTGTCATTTCTTGATCTCGGTGCTATTAGTTCTATGTGAGTTATTCTTTCCACTAAGTTTATAGACTGATTTGTACTTGACACCCAAGGCTTTGAAGTCATGGTATTAGAAATGTTGTGGGCTTTGTACTCTGGATGTTATAATGCTGTAAAAAACGGTCAGTCGCATTACACAAAAAGGACATGGTAAAAAATACACGTATAACAATTGAAAAGTTTCCTCAAACCAAACAAATTGCAATAGTTTTACTAAGTGTAACACACAACTACTATACAGGAGTCTCCAACAGGACACTTATAAATGGTCAGCAACTTGAAGTATCAAGTGTACATGGCAAAACCATGGTTAGTCGCATTACGGTCAGTCACATTACAGTTTGTCCAGTCAATTCAGCCAAGCCTATATGGAGCCCAAACTAAGTTCTTGTTTGACAAAATTGGGTTTATTCTTTGTCAACAACTTGAAAAAGTTGATTTCACTTGTTTAGACTAAAATAATCACACCTTGTCTCTTAAAATTTATAGAAACGAGGCAAAAATGTGTATTTTTAAAGTTTTGCAGATTTACATTTTCCGGAAATATGATTGAATGCATTTTACGGATCAACTTTACTTTATATTCTCGGGAACACCAGATTTTTGCTTTTTAACATTAAATGTTAATTTTCTTGCCGAGTATATAATTGAACAGAAATGAAATTGCTAATTTAAAGTAACTTACATGTATGTAAACATACCCTGAAACTTCAAGCCATTGTTTAAAAGTGGTCTCGAAATTTGAAATGGCCACGACTGTTGGCTATCACAGGTCCTTCAATGAAACAACTAATTTGTTTTGTTATGTGAGTGTAATTATTATCCTTGGGATTTGGGCATTTCCAGTTTTGAACACACAAAAATCTCCTTGATCACCTACATCTTCTTGACTTCATCTGGATACACTTCACCATCATATTACACCACACACCACTCACCAATGCATGCATTGCTACTCTGATTTGTTGGCAGCATTTTGTTTAAAATCAAGTTTCTTCTTTCTCAAGGAAAATGGTGGAACAAGGAGCTTTTTGCTTTTGTTTGCTCTTTTGGGAGATTTGTCTGTGTTTCTTCTTGAGCTGTTCATATTTTCCTTGTACTTTCAGTTTCTCAACATAACATGTCTGTTTTCAGCACTATAGTCAGTGGCATTTCCACAATTTGTGGAGAGTAAAATATTTCAATGTCACTACTTCACTTTTTTGACTCAAAATGTCTCAAATTTCTATATTTTATTACACATAATAACATTAAGACATGTCTACATGTCTTTTTCATTAATATAGGCCTACCTGTATTGTTTATGTACAATAAAACCAGAAGTTACAGACAGATATTTGACTGGCACATGTACAACACATCTGCGCATGTGCTTTGAAGAAGTGCATTGTGGGTACAGCATTGTGTAGAGGACAATGCTGCCCTTTATACATCATGAGTGACATCTGGAGAGCCCCAGATCTCTTACTTCATGTAATACTGTCCTCTCATAAGTTATGACCAAGATCTCCAGCTTTGCTGACCTCTTAGCATCCTCCTCTTGAAAACAGATTTGGTCAGTCGCATTACAGTGCATGGTCAGTCGCATTACCGGTTAGTCGGTAATAACATTAAGACATGTCTACATGTCTTTTTCATTAATATACAGTCTGTATTGTTTATCATGTTTATGTACAATCAAACGATAAGCCCAGAAGTTACAGAAAGATATTGGAATGGCACATATAACACATGTATGTGTTCTGCACATGTGCTTTGAAGAAGTGCATTGTGGGTACGGCATTGTTTAGAGGACATACATCATGAGTGACATCTGGAGAGCCCCCCAGATCTCTTAATTCATGTAATACTGTCCTCTAGTAAGTCATGACCAAGATCTCCAGCTTTGCTGACCTCTTAGCATCCTCCTCTTGAAAACAGATTTGGTCAGTCGCATTACAGTGCATGGTCAGTCGCATTACCGGTTAGTCGCATTACACTTTTTGATGACTCGTTATTAAAATATGCCAAATTTATTGTTGATTTTTTTTACTCATTTCAGACTTGACTATAAGGGTAGAAGGATTATTTGAAATGCCCTGAAAAAAATCAGTGGATTTTTCTTACAATTGAAATAACTTCATCTCACGGTCAGTCGCATTACACCCTGTCGAAGCTTCAACATGTACAATCACATAATGCTTAAACTGGACAAATGAAATGAAATTCACTCTGGATTGTAAAAAGTTGATCCTGGTGCTAATCACAAATATCAAAGTTTTGCTGGAAGAATCTTTATGGAGAAAAATATTTAACTTTGAAGAAATCACCTTGATAAGCTCATTTTTAAGGGTCCATTCACAGCTTGTGAAAACATCTCTGCCTTTGTACAATATGGTATAGAATGTCTTAAAAAAAGTTATATCTGTTTCCTTTCATATGTTAGCTACAACTTTTAAGTGGAATGAAAGTTGTGGCACAAATTTTATTTTTTTGTGTAGGTTTTCCGTGGCAACCCCCCACCACCACCCCCAATCAAATCCACCAACACAACTTTGTTAGCTTCCTTTGTATTGGTACTACAACACATTTGAGTTTACATCCTCTTTTGAATAAACTTCCTTCAGCCCATGTTAGTTTACCGTATTGGGGACATTAAACACACGACGGGGTATAAAATCCATATTTATTATGACACCGACCGGCACTCGCCATGGCGATTTTAAGATGGTTTTCCGAAAAGGCCGTCAAAATTGAATAAAATCCTTAAAAATTTGACAACTTTGAAAAATAACAAGTGCGATGTGGTTCCAGTCATAAGTAACTAATTTCCAATTTGGGGGTTTTCAGTTGCCTTTCTTAAAAACCCAAGACGGCGCCCCAAAATGGCCGCCAACATTCATCAAGCAATATCAGAGAGAATATCACAGCCAAAAACGGTAACAACATTGTAAATAATAATATACACATTAGGTTAATGTGTAGATTACTCAACTAAGTTAGTTTGAGTTGCGACTGAGAAGAACCGGTTTGGATTGGATTGTGACACGGTGTGGTGATTTAAACTTGCTCATTCCTGCCATCGTCCACATCGTCCACATCGTCCACATCGTCCACATCGTCCACATCGTCCACATCGTCCACATCGTCCACATCGTCCACATCGTCCACATCGTCCACATCGTCCACAGCTTCGATTAAAACATGCCAATGCAAGCGGCATAATTCTTTATTGGCATTTGGCGAAATCGGTCTCGCGTGCAAAGAAAAGAAATAAAATGTAACTTTTATCAGTACAAAAATAATCATAACTCTACAAAACAAAGAAGAGATAATTTCTTTTAAAAAGTGTGAGCATCTCGAAGAAACGTGTATTGGAGATTATATCCAGTCTTTGGTTGAGTAAGCACAAACGGAGTGCTAAAAAGTGTGTGGGGGGGGGGGGTCTCAGTAACAGTGTTGTGGTAGGTACCGAAGACTATTGGTGGCGCTGTTCAGTTGCTCAGTTTCCATTCACATCCGGGTCATGTCGTTGCTAATGCACAACCAACCACTAGCTGCATGCAATGTGTGTACTGTGTCACTGCTGAATGCTGTGACTGGTTAAATGTCAGTCAGTTTGCTGTTTTGTGTATACAGAAAAGACGATTTGAACTGGCATGACTGGCTTCATGAAGATGACATATAGTCGGCAGTAAACATGTATAAGGGCAATTCCATGGTCAGTCGCATTACACTTTTCTGTGTCATTTCTTGATCTCGGTGCTATTAGTTCTATGTGAGTTATTCTTTCCACTAAGTTTATAGACTGATTTGTACTTGACACCCAAGGCTTTGAAGTCATGGTATTAGAAATGTTGTGGGCTTTGTACTCTGGATGTTATAATGCTGTAAAAAACGGTCAGTCGCATTACACAAAAAGGACATGGTAAAAAATACACGTATAACAATTGAAAAGTTTCCTCAAACCAAACAAATTGCAATAGTTTTACTAAGTGTAACACACAACTACTATACAGGAGTCTCCAACAGGACACTTAAAATGGTCAGCAACTTGAAGTATCAAGTGTACATGGCAAAACCATGGTTAGTCGCATTACGGTCAGTCACATTACAGTTTGTCCAGTCAATTCAGCCAAGCCTATATGGAGCCCAAACTAAGTTCTTGTTTGACAAAATTGGGTTTATTCTTTGTCAACAACTTGAAAAAGTTGATTTCACTTGTTTAGACTAAAATAATCACACCTTGTCTCTTAAAATTTATAGAAACGAGGCAAAAATGTGTATTTTTAAAGTTTTGCAGATTTACATTTTCCGGAAATATGATTGAATGCATTTTACGGATCAACTTTACTTTATATTCTCGGGAACACCAGATTTTTGCTTTTTAACATTAAATGTTAATTTTCTTGCCGAGTATATAATTGAACAGAAATGAAATTGCTAATTTAAAGTAACTTACATGTATGTAAACATACCCTGAAACTTCAAGCCATTGTTTAAAAGTGGTCTCGAAATTTGAAATGGCCACGACTGTTGGCTATCACAGGTCCTTCAATGAAACAACTAATTTGTTTTGTTATGTGAGTGTAATTATTATCCTTGGGATTTGGGCATTTCCAGTTTTGAACACACAAAAATCTCCTTGATCACCTACATCTTCTTGACTTCATCTGGATACACTTCACCATCATATTACACCACACACCACTCACCAATGCATGCATTGCTACTCTGATTTGTTGGCAGCATTTTGTTTAAAATCAAGTTTCTTCTTTCTCAAGGAAAATGGTGGAACAAGGAGCTTTTTGCTTTTGTTTGCTCTTTTGGGAGATTTGTCTGTGTTTCTTCTTGAGCTGTTCATATTTTCCTTGTACTTTCAGTTTCTCAACATAACATGTCTGTTTTCAGCACTATAGTCAGTGGCATTTCCACAATTTGTGGAGAGTAAAATATTTCAATGTCACTACTTCACTTTTTTGACTCAAAATGTCTCAAATTTCTATATTTTATTACACATAATAACATTAAGACATGTCTACATGTCTTTTTCATTAATATAGGCCTACCTGTATTGTTTATGTACAATAAAACCAGAAGTTACAGACAGATATTTGACTGGCACATGTACAACACATCTGCGCATGTGCTTTGAAGAAGTGCATTGTGGGTACAGCATTGTGTAGAGGACAATGCTGCCCTTTATACATCATGAGTGACATCTGGAGAGCCCCAGATCTCTTACTTCATGTAATACTGTCCTCTCATAAGTTATGACCAAGATCTCCAGCTTTGCTGACCTCTTAGCATCCTCCTCTTGAAAACAGATTTGGTCAGTCGCATTACAGTGCATGGTCAGTCGCATTACCGGTTAGTCGGTAATAACATTAAGACATGTCTACATGTCTTTTTCATTAATATACAGTCTGTATTGTTTATCATGTTTATGTACAATCAAACGATAAGCCCAGAAGTTACAGAAAGATATTGGAATGGCACATATAACACATGTATGTGTTCTGCACATGTGCTTTGAAGAAGTGCATTGTGGGTACGGCATTGTTTAGAGGACATACATCATGAGTGACATCTGGAGAGCCCCCCAGATCTCTTAATTCATGTAATACTGTCCTCTAGTAAGTCATGACCAAGATCTCCAGCTTTGCTGACCTCTTAGCATCCTCCTCTTGAAAACAGATTTGGTCAGTCGCATTACAGTGCATGGTCAGTCGCATTACCGGTTAGTCGCATTACACTTTTTGATGACTCGTTATTAAAATATGCCAAATTTATTGTTGATTTTTTTTACTCATTTCAGACTTGACTATAAGGGTAGAAGGATTATTTGAAATGCCCTGAAAAAAATCAGTGGATTTTTCTTACAATTGAAATAACTTCATCTCACGGTCAGTCGCATTACACCTGTCGAAGCTTCAACATGTACAATCACATAATGCTTAAACTGGACAAATGAAATGAAATTCACTCTGGATTGTAAAAAGTTGATCCTGGTGCTAATCACAAATATCAAAGTTTTGCTGGAAGAATCTTTATGGAGAAAAATATTTAACTTTGAAGAAATCACCTTGATAAGCTCATTTTTAAGGGTCCATTCACAGCTTGTGAAAACATCTCTGCCTTTGTACAATATGGTATAGAATGTCTTAAAAAAAGTTATATCTGTTTCCTTTCATATGTTAGCTACAACTTTTAAGTGGAATGAAAGTTGTGGCACAAATTTTATTTTTTTGTGTAATGTCCATGTTTGCTTGGAATTGCCCATAAGCATTAACTTTAAGTTTGAGTAAGTAAAGAAAAACTATCATGAGTGACATTGATTTATTTAGTTTTGAACATGACCATCACCATGATGACTTGTTAATGTTATTGTTAAAGGAACAGTACAGAATTGGTTTTTGCTAACAAAACAGTTGCTGGCAGTGTAAGCACTTTATGTGATCCACCATATACATAAACTGACAAACATGTAGAAGTTTGAGATCGATCGGCCATCTGGGTCACGAGAAAATAGTAAAAAACCGATTACACATTAGCATGAAATCGTATTCAACAAATGAATAAAACGCTCACTGAGCGATAAACTCCAATTGGAAAATTAGTTTATTCATATCTTATCAAATATGGCATTTCAGACAGAAATATTTCTAGGGATGTTTTCTACTATCACCATCGTTAGACCATGTAAGTTTTATGCAAATCTGTGATCAAAAGTATATTTAACAAGTTCTTTTCTTACCAATTCTGTAATGTTCCTTTAATAATAGTGAAGCTACGTAAATTTGCCCAACGTAACTAAAAATATGAATATTGAATTGAAATTGAATTGTCACTTATTTGGCAGCAAATCGGAAAACCTTGTAAAGTTGTATAAAATTTCGGAAAATGTGCTGTCATGGCTGTGATTGTTGTTTGTTTGTTATTGTTAAACTTAAACTTTGTTAGTTTGTCATGTTTGTTGTACATTACATTTCATTGACATTTCCTTCCTCCACCTAGGCCTAGCTAGGCTCTAGCCTAGCCCAATCATGCCAATGACCAATGTGAATGGGAGTCCTCCGTTGCATGATCAAGGAAGTGCAAAGGAGACCTGGAGACTGGCGTTCTACTACCTGAGACTACCTGGGCTAGTTTGTACCAAAGACTATAGTGCACTGACTGAAGGCGCAAGATGGAGAACTGGAGCTCTATCTTATCATGCTTATCTATTGTAGGAACGTGAAATACGCGACGCATGACATGAGCGCCATTTTAGCAAGCAAACATTTTGTGATTCTTTGTCATTGATACTGACAGCAATAGTCATGGTAATCGTTGCATCAATCCAACAGAGTTGCTTGCTGAAAAAACTGCGTCCAATGCACATTTCACATTTCAGCCCGAGTTCCTCATCTTGTGCCGTCAGCGCTCTATAATCTTTGGTTTGTAAATTGTACCCAGAGCCAGCACTGGTAGTGGCTATGGTAGGACGTCAGTTTCCGTGGCAGTGCATTGACAATGGAGATTGACGTCCTACCCCAGGGGTGCGTTTTCGCGGCTGTAACCAATAACTGTTTCGGTCTTTGGCCAGAGATTAACCAATATCGATTTCAACCCAAACAGTTTTTGGTTACGACCGCAAAAACGCACCCCTGGGCTAACCAATTTTCAGTGGTGGTCAAGATTGATATAACACAATGAACAAAAAATTCAGGTTTTTGTCTAGATAAGGGAGGAAAACTCCTCAGGGAAACCCGTGCAGTCAGGTAGGGATTGAAAACCCAATCCACATGGATGGCTCCAGTCCAGGATTCAAACCGGGGTCATAGAGGTGAAAGGCACCTTGAAAGAAACCACTGAGCCAACCAGAATGATCGAGTATCAGTATTCAGATTCCCTTGGCAGGCCATAGGCTAGTCTTCGTTCCAAGACCTTTCGCATGGATCAATTCCAATATGTGTCACTATCCTTGGTTTGCACCAAAATGGATCAAGTCCATCAACAGAGGATGGCACTATCTGTTGGTTCAATTTCTCGCTTTGTCAGCCGATGAATTCAAGAATGAAAAGCGTGCCCTCTGTCGGGTTATCACGTCACGAGTAAAAAGGTAGTGACGTCTTGGACCAAATTTTTGACTCCACAAAATGGCCGACCGTGCTAGGTCGAAAAGTTAAAGGAAAACCACACAATTTTGAGGCATATTTGTGTGGATCATTGTATTCTACTTTTAAAACATCTTTCTAACCATATGCATTTTATAAAAAACAGTTACAAACGCTTTTTATAGACCAACTGCCTGACCCAAGGCAACATGTACTTTTAAGTCTCCTGACGATGTCTAGAGCAAGCTAGTCAAAAAGGTTGAGACCAAAAGAACTCACAAGTTAATTACGAGAAGTCCCCTCGATCCACTAAGCGAAAGTAGTAGTCCTGGCCGATTTCCTACCTCCTTCGCAGGCAGTAGTTAAGCTAGCCTTGATTGCAAGGCTGTGTTTGCTTACTATAAAGCTAAAAATGTGCATAACCACAGCCGCACGAATGCGATGCCAGAATGCAATGCAACTCCTGTTCAGGTCCCCCCTTTAAACAGCACACCACGCTCTCACCCAAGGAAGCACACAAACGCTCGTTTCCACAGTCCCCACACACACCGCTATTGTCCACACACCGCTATCGCCCACAATCCTAGCCCGTGAGCCGTCAGGCTCACAGCCTTGACGATCTTGTACACTTCCGGGTCTTGCGGTTATGGTAATGAGTGCGCTCTTTGCATATCCACTCAATTCCCCCCATTTTCCACGGATTTGCGAAGAAAAACAATGAAACACATAAGACACTCGGTTTACAAGATCGTCACGGCTCACAGGCTAGGATTGTGGGCGACAGCGGTGTGTGGACAATAGCGGTGTGTGTGTGGGGCTGTGTACTGTACAGGCGCTGTGTGTGCATGGTGAGAGTGCGGTGTCCTATTTTTTTTAGAGTCAGTCGGGGGACTGGGGTTGTATGGCATTCGGGCGGCTGAGGTTTTAGTATCCTTGCTCTATGGTTTTAGCTAGAGTACTTGTCTACACAGCCTTGATATCAAGGCTATAGTTAAGCAGGACAGTTTTTTTCAGAGCTGAGAAGTCTCCCGAATTTCGAAAATCTACTCTGCGGTAGTAGAACAAATAGTAAGACAAGTTCTCGAAAGAACAACAAATCTACACAGCAAAGTAGATACACACACGGTGTTACTGCAAACCTAATATACATTAAGTCTGTAAATGAAAGCCTGAAATAGTTAATAACCTTTCTTTTAAATTGTCATTTCTTACAGAGTTGGACATTTCAAGCTGCAATGACCTGAGGTTGTAGAGAAAGGAGTGAGTACTGTCTAGCAATACTAACACAGCCTCCTGAAGATGGCATCACTAAAAGGTGTAGACCCCGAGATTCGGAAATATCTCCGGCTTCACAAAGTTCCCGATGTCTACGAGGTGAGAACAACGCAGCAATCCTTAAAACAATAGCTTGTGCATTGTTGTATTTTTATTATGCAACTAACTGGACTACATTCATCAGTGCTCTCCTAAGCGTGGGCGATACCACGATGTTATCGAATATCGCGATACAAGTTCTGAAACGATTACGATACCGGGTCACGTTTTTTTTATATCGGTAAATCGCGATATCGTTAAGTATCGTGATGCATTTCCTAGCCGAGACGATCTTGCAACAATAAATCTCTCAGTCAAGACAATCTTGCTGCAAGAAAGAGCTGCAAGTCACAGACTGCAAACCGCAAGTTCTCCAACAGATCCGATCCGACGGGGTTTAGTCTTCGAAAAAAACAACATCAAAGCCTTAGCGATCAGACAGTGTCACGCAGACGGGTGTTATCACGGGTGTTATCACGTGTGTGTTGCATACGACGTGCGAGTAGCGTGATCTAATTAGTTATGCACACATATAGAACAGTCTGTCATGCGCAGTAGTTAACACATTAAATGTGTGTAAGTAATAGGCCCAGGTTTTCATACCATAGGTTTAGAGTAAAACCTGAAGAATACTTAATTGGAACAACAGTTTTCGTTCAAGTCATTTGTTGGTACATCTTGCACTGTGACAATTGTAGAAGAATTACCTCATCAAAAATTATATCGAATATCGCGATATAATGTCGACGATATATCGTGGATGAAAAAAAGTGAAATCGCCCAAGCTTAGGCTTTCCCCATATTCACAAGCTAGCGTATCGGGACGACACGTGCAAATTGTGTGGCCGTACCTGTGAACTGCGGCTGATACACAAAACAAAACAACAAAAAATCTGGGGGGGGGCGAAGGGGGGAGACCTGAGGTCAAACTAACAAAAATCATCAATATAAAACCATGTAGAATGCCCCTAATTGCATAGTTAGGGCTTTCAAAAAGCAAAGATAAACACCAAGTAAAACACAATCCGAGGGCCGTGTTTCAATTCAGCATGCTTAGACAAAACTTTCAAAATTGTGGTCAAGAATGCTGCACAGTTTTTTAAAAATCCTGGGCAGAACCCCGATTCACCATTACCCTCATGCTCCCTTCGCTTTGCTCATCATCCATGAACAACAATTAGACTCTATTGGACGATCCATTGATAACAATGGTAGACACGAGATTTAGATCGGACACTTATTATTATAGCATGGGAGAGGGCCTGCGTAACTAGTCTGCTCTGTATGTGGCTGGGAGGTTAAGAGCACCTGACTCGAGCTCTGCTGTTCTTGATCAGCAGAGTGTGGGTTCGAGGCCCGAGGCCCGGTCTTGGCACTTGTGTCCCTACTGGGATTGTTACAAGGTATGAACTGATTTCTGAAAACTACACTATACACACAATAACAGCGACACTTCACTGAGTCTTCTCTATCCGTGAATCAAGGAATGTAATAATCAAAGCCGAGACTTGTTCGCGATGAATTAATTCAAAAAAATATACACAGGGGGTCGCAACAGGTACATTTTGAGCCGATGTATTATAATAGCAAACAGGCCTGGAATTACACGAAGGCCACAGAGGCCGTGGTCTCCATTGCCCTGCTCTTGGCCTTGGGTGCCCCTTCAAAAGTTTCCCCATAGACTTTAAGACTTTCCAATGGAAGTGCCCTTTGCAAAATGAAAATGGCCCTGCCCTCTCTTAAGATGAAATTCCAGGCCTGAGCAAACTTTGACATGGCGTAATTAATGGTCACAGGCAATGTGGCACACATCCATCTAGGTTCATTTTTTCATGTTCTTGTGATTATTTTGTAGGCCATCCTGACAGGACTAGCCGTTTTGTGTCCCGATGATCCAATGGAATACATCATTACCAAACTGCAGGAGCTGATGAGAATGAGGTTAGAGACTGTCCATGGGCTGGAAGCTCTAAAGTGGTGAGTAATTTCAGATTCTTGTAGATGCATCGATGGTTAAAGGAACATTACAGAATTGGTTTTTGCTAACAAAACAGTTGCTGGCAGTGTAAGCACTAAATGTAACCACCATATACATAAACTGACAAACCTGTAGAAGTTTGAGATCGATCGGCCATCTGGGTCACGAGAAAATAGTGAAAAACCGATGACACATTTGCATGAAATCATATAGATTCAACAAATGAATAAAACGCTCACTGAGCGATAACTCAAATCAGATAAATTAGTTTATTAATTCTCATAAATATGGCATTTCAGACAGAAATATTTCTAGGGATGTTTTCTACTATCATCATCATTAGACTGTGTAAGTTTTATGTAAAGCTGTGATCAAAAAGTATATTTTACAAGTTTTTTTCTTACCAATTCTGTAATGTTCCTTTAATTTACCATGTTGAGTACTCATAGTCATAGTAACTCGATGGAAGTTTAGGCTGTAAGTTGTTGGTATTCAGGTTGGCTTACTCGGTTTCTTCCCTGCCTTTCACCTCTGTGACCCTGGTTCGAAGCCCGAACTGGCACTTTGCACGTGTAGATTGGGTTTTTAGTCCGTACCTGATTGTGTAGGTTTTCCTATTTGGGGGTTTTCATCACCATTGTTTCTACATGGGTACCATCAGGCCTATAGGTCACAGTGCTAGGCGCTAGGCACCGTTTAGAGTTCCTTGGTTTCGCTGCCAGAAAGATAAATAATAATGTAATAAAAGTTACTAAATGTTTGTTTCGTGGAAATAGATCATTAGTTGTAGTTAAATGTTACAGTTGCCCCAGGTCTAGTACATGTATGTAATGATCTCTTTATGAAGAGGTGGACGTGACTCATGACTTGTAGTTAAATGCACTGGTGTTTTTTTTAGCCAGGATTTGGTAAAAGGATGTCCAAATTAGCTGGAAATTTCAAAAATTGGGTGTCTAAATTGTTCACTCACAATACATACATGTTGATGACAGATCAGACACCCCTCTGGCTAACACTATGACTGGCCTTAAGCTTTGGATTTTCTGATCACCAGAGTTTTGGTTCGAGTCCCCGTCTTGACACTTGTGTCCTTTAAAGCAAGACACTCGACCATTAGTGCTCCGCCTTTCAGATGGGACGTAAAGCTGTTGGTCCCGTGTGTGTGTAATGCACAGAAAAAGAACCCAGTACACTTATCGTCAAGAGGAGCGGTTCGCCCCGGTGTTTCTGGCAAGGTTTTAGACAGGATTTGGTGAAAGGGTGTCCAAATTTGCTGGAAATTTAAAAACTGGGTGTCAAAATTGTTTACTTACACTACATTCACATGTAAATGACAAATAAAACAGGGCGTCCAAATTTATAACAGGGTGTCCATAAGACACCCAGGCGCCCCTCTGGGTAACACTATGGTTTCTGGCATGGTTGGCTGCATTAAGTTTGCTCTACATCACCTTGTAATTCATTTAAGGTGCTACATTTAATTTCAAACGTTGCACTGCAAACCTGCAGAAGAAAATAAGAGAAGTGCTTTAGGATGCCCCATTGGGTGTGAAAAGCATGAATATATAAGAACTGAGTATTATTCTGCAACAACGCACGAACAAAAATGCACTCAAGGTTTTTTTTATATTTCCTTGTCATTTGAAATTTTGTTCCCAACAAACACAAAATAGACTCGGCAACTCATGCAACGGGCCACCCTACACCCGGGAAAATAAAATAGAAAACCCTCTAAACAACGTGGTTGACTCCATGTCGACACCAACCTTGTCCGCCGTGACACAACCTTGCCTCATCTGGACAAACGAGTCAGGACTGATTATTTGGGAAACACAGCGTCCAATAATTATCCATATTGGACTCTAAAAAATTAAATTTAGGAGCGGCAGTACACATGGCAAAATAAAGAATGACATGTGTCCCACCAATCAAATTACATGGGTCTGTGTAACTTGTAGATCTTTCAGGGTTTACTTTTTCCCTCGTTCGTTATTTTCACAATAAAATTGTGGGGATAGGGAGGGGGGGGGGGGTGGGTGGGAGGGGAGGTGAGTAGGGAGTGGGGGCTTGTTACTATCTTTGTGAGTCTTAACTAAAGGTACACACCCATTTGTATGGTTGTCTTTGCAGGGACACATTAATTCCTCCGGAGGCTAAGCCAAGGAAACGTCTCAGTGCAAACTACCTGGATGCCATCTTTATGTTTGATGAAGAAAATCTGCAGGTACAGGCCATTGTTCATTCTGATTCAGTGTATTTAGTTTTTTTTTTGCTTGGGAATGTTGCAACAGTTGTACAACCTCGTTTCAACTTTGTTTGCTTTGTAATTAATATTATATTTTTAAAAATTTTGATAAATTGCTTCTATTATGAGAAATAGTTACAACCCGCATTTTTTAATGTTATGACACTAATCCACTCCTCCCAAAACAAACAAATACAACAACAAACAAACAAAAAACAGGAAAAAAAAACTTTTACCTAAATTGAGGTAAATTTACTGCTATGGTTCTCCAAAGGAAAATGTAGGAACATTCATGGTATCTGCCTTTTGATCACTTGTTAACTGCTTTTCTGGTAAAGAGAAAAAATATAAATTAAATATAGAAATGATTAGTTTTTACAGCTATACACCATATGGGTGATAATTGTTTTGCAGAACTGTGGCTCTGAGAAGAGCTGAATGTTTATTTTTGTCTCTGCAAAAAGAGAAGATTATTTCAATAATATATGTCCACAGTGGTCGGTGCCGGAAAACAGCCCGGCACTCAAGATTCCCCAACCACCACTGGCAGAATTTTCTCTGTTTCCAATCACCACACACTTTCCAAATTTTGAAATTACACTTGAAATTTCCTTTCAACGGTTTTCAACGAAATGTAAAAATTGGGTACTTACCAGTAAAAATGGTATCCGAAACCATTAATTTTGGGTACTTCTTTGATTTGAATCTATTTATATGATCTACCGATCCATCTCGCAATGGTTTCCAGGGAAACAGTTTTCCACCACTAAAGAAATCCCTTTTATTATACAGATTAATCATTCTGATTTCACCAGCCCTCTAATCCTATACATGTTCAGAATATGCAAATGAACTCTCTGTTTTCTTGATTCTTTGCCTAAAAAAGTAAAAAAGATTTGACCAGAACTTTGCACAAGCATTGAGACGTGGTCCAAAAGAAATCAAAAAATGTGTTTCTATTGCTGTTGTACTTTAACTATAATTAATGCATCTCATAGTAAAACAGAGTGTTACCTTTTTTTATCCATGACTAATGAAGCCAGGCGTTGTTAACCCTTTTTTTTTGTTTCTTCTTTGTTGACAAACAGCCATGGGAATGGAGGGTAATAAATAGTTATAATATCAAGTTGTGTTTCCCCCTTTCACACCAGTTTTCCTCCATCTGTTTGTTTCCAAGGATTGTGTTCAGTTTTCATTTGACGTCACATTATAAAAACTCTGAACCATTCACATTCAACCTTCTTCGTGCCAGAGAGATTTTTTGAAAGGAATAGCACAACATTGTTACTGTATGAAATATGTACGAACTTACAAAGACTTGCTGTCTTGTAATGTCCATGCTTCAATCACTGTGAGAATAATCTGCAAGTCTCAAGCGTATTCAAGCTTCCGGGACCAAGTTGGTCCCGACCATAACTGGGTTTTATCGGCGTGCGATTCTGTTTCTTCAAATACTTTGGCTTAGCGTAGTTTATGGCAACAAATATTATATCCGTGAAAGTAAAATTTAGCCAGGAAATATATTTGAATGTAAAACACATTCAACAAAACAACATAGAAAACCTAATGGTAAGATTTGACCTCCGTTTCTGGGTACTTGTAAACAATTTAGAATTTTGCCTAAACTGAAGTTCATGTTATTATTAAACCCATGTAACGGTCACACAAATTCAGGCGTGATTGGCAAAAATGGGGTTTCTAAAAGATAAGCATCCTCATCCCAAGTTTTAATTTTGTTTCAATGTTAACTTTAACTCTATTTGTATTTAATCTAAAAATTTAGTCTCTTTTTACATCAAAATGCTACTGGTATTTTTATTTTCACAATTTGGTAATCAGAATTTGAACGGAAGGTTTGATTTCATAGTGAAATAAAGTCTTCGTTCGAGTTGTTTTTTAGTTTTGGATATGCGCGAGACTTGCAAAGGCCATTAATTCTGCCTGAAACGATGACTGATTCATTTATGCGTAAACAGAGGTAGTCTGCTCCAAGGCAGGTACGCGAAAAAAGCAACTTTTTAAGATGAAGCTAATGTTTCAACAATGTGAGCGTACAAAAACCAATGTTGTGCCATCCCTTTAAAATCGGTGATACATGTATGTACAAACTATCTTACTCTGTCCAGGTGTCCTGTTTTTCTTTATCCCTGATTTTATAATACCCAATTGTTGCCACCACAAGCCCAACACTCCCCCACCCCAACCCCCGAGCCAATAAATAAATGAGTGATGTTACCATCAGAATCGGTGAGGTTGTCATTGTCTCCCAGCAAGGCTCAATGTGATCCGTAGACAAAAACATAAATAAATTTGGGTTGAACAAAGAAAAATTGACTAGAACATGACTTGAACCTGCGACCTCTGGATTAACACTTTTGAATAAGGAGATCGCCAGCATAGCACTAGATAGCTCAGTTGGTAGAGGGCCAGCCAGCATGTTAATTGGAGGTCGCAGGTTCAAGTCCTGCTCTGTCAATTTGTCTTTGTTCAACGCCAAATTATTTAAAATGCACCCAGTCAGTTTCCCTTATGTTTTATTACTCTCAAAAATAGAAAATAAGCATTCACCCCTTTATTGAAATAATGTTGTAATAATAACAAATAAATAAACAAATAGTAATGGTAAAAACCCGATTATGGTTGATGAGCACCGGGTGTTTGCTTGAAGCACTTTTATTGATGAGGCTGTGTTGAAACACCTGCACTCCCCTGCATAATGATGACATCCTGGACTACTGTTGTCGTTCAATAAGTACTTACAATAACTGGCCAGCTTTCCCTCTGACTCTGTTTTAGAATCTGTGATGTACATGTACTACATACATGCTAGTACGACTTGTCTGGTTTTAGTGCAATGGTTCCAATTTTCATATCTTCAAATTAGAGCAAAATGGATACAGAAATTTAGTTTCCTCTCCTTCCCTTCCTTTGGCAAGGATCCTAGGATGCTGGAAGAAACATTCTACAGTCTCCCTAACGAGCAATTTTTTTTTAATAACTGGACTGAGATCTACTCTTATCATTGTCAGGGATAAGGAATTTCAGACTTTTGAAAAAAAAAAAGAGAAATCCTGCTCTTTGATCTACTTCTCTACATGAGGAGACTGTTCCCAGTAATCTGTAACTCCATGGGTTCCTAAAGAGTGGAAATGTTGTACCTTTGGGTTGCATACCTTTGTACTTTCAAAGGAGTGGTACAACATTAGTTTGAAAGGGGCTGTGTCATTTTTATGATCAAAGCAGGAATGTGATCGTACATGGAATGATAAACTCTCACCCAGTTACTGGATGCACGCGCGCGCTCTCCATATATGATACGGAGGGAGGGTGCAGTACATTTATCTGGGTTAGAGTTCATAACTAAATGGTCTACAGCCACAGGCCTGCTTTGATCATGACGACAAAGCCCCTGTAAGGAAAGGTATACAAAACAAGCCTTTTTTCTTTGATAAACTTCAGAATTTAGATCTGGATGTGAACATTTTATTGAAACAAGCCTGCACCTGTTTTTTCAATATAAAAAACAAATTTTATAAAATGTACAAGCTCATTGGTTTCTCTTGCTGTGTTTGCACGTAGTTTTCTTCTCAAAGATTTTAGCAATTCTGAGAGTGTTTTTTTAGGAGCATTTTTATGTCCGTCTGAATTTCCGTCAGGAAGTTAAAAACTTGAAAGTGGCAATCTAATTCAATTTAAGGCAGCGTGCTTAACCAGTTTGCTTCGAAGGATCCTGAACACTCTTAACTGCAACACACAGTGGCGGGTTTTTAGACTGGCATTCCAGTCTCTGTGCGTGTTGGCAGTGGTCATGTCAACATTCCACGTGTGGTGTGAGACAATTGCGTAATCACAGGCAACTGCGTCACAGAGTCATGGTTCGGTGGCCCCTAGCAAACAGTGAGTAGATTGACTCATGGTTGTGTGCCTAATGCCTTGATTGAAGACCTGTTCCTTTCAAATTTTTTTCACATACCAGACATGACTTTCATGAGGCCTAGCTTTCATCTCTTTCCAGGATTTTGTCTGCTCAGGTGGGTGTGGGTCGATGATTGGCCGTTACATAACATTTAGCCAATTTTCAGATTGTGCTCCAGAAACACGGCCATACAAAAAATGGACGAGCCATTAAAATGTGTGGCTATGAGAAAACGTCTTTGATTTTTTTACTAAAAATAATTCCGTACTTGAAGCAAGCTGGTTAAATAAGATGTCACAAAAAATGCACGTCAAATTCATTTACACATCCATTAACTCATGATTTGTCTGAAATACATTTGAATTCTCGTTGTTAATAAAATGGTATTCTCGGGCCCTTTACAGGCAACGAGTGAACCGAACCAGCCACATAGTTGTGCTCTGACTTTGCAGTGTTTTACTAATAACTAACACATCCCGCCTGCATGTGTGTGTGTGCATTACTTCTCTTTCTTCAGCCAATTGTGTGTGAAAGCCAAGTTTTTTTTATATAAACACTTTGTCTTTGCTTTTCTCATTAGCCTACTCCCCTTATGTACCAGAAGGCATATCAGTGCTACAATAACAAACTCGTCACCATGACTTTCAGGTAGGTGTCTGACCTGGTTCCTCCTATCGGGGTGTTTGAGTGTGAAACCAGGCTTTCTGCTTCTTCGCACCCGTACACTCTTGCTTTGCTGAGATGTAGAACAAAGAGCCATTCCAACAGCTTTATTTCACGTACTTGATCTTCTTTGGAACTCCTTGCCTGGTTGCATGTTTCCCTCCATCCTACAATCTAGACTGTACAACGAGGAATATCAATTCCTACCTTCAGCTCCCCTGAGTTATTTTCATCTTAAATGTTTTCTTCTTGTAGCCCCTTACCAAGAGTGGCCTTTAGCCTTGTTTGGGGCGAACTTGCATTCAACATTTTTACTTCCATTTTTACAGCAAACAGACCAGTATCATAAGAATGTACACAGCTTGGAGGCCAATTAAGGAATTTCACTTTGCGTTCACTTGTTTTCTCCACACAAAGAGAGAAATTTTCTCAAATGTTCAGGATTGTTCATTTTCATACAAATTCATCCCTGGTCCTGTTTTGTAAACGTACCAGGCTCTTGCATAAAATAGTCGTAAACCAAACTGTAATTCACAATAGATTTCTTTGCAACTCAAAAGAAATACTTACCGCATTTTCTCGGTGATGCTTTTGGTAAGTTCTGCCTGTTGATCTCTCCCCCCCCCCAATCCAGTGCCTGGCTGATGTACCACGAGAGGAAGAAACGTCGCCGCCTCATGATGGCCCGCAAAATGATCCAAGCCGCAGAGTACTACGACATGCGCAAACAACGGGTGCACCTGCAGTACTGGATGCAGTGGTATCGCTTCCGCAAAGACCGTCAGGAAAGTAAGTCCGCTCACCGGGCCATTCATCATTCTTAAGGAGATTCCCCAAGGTCTAAGCAATTACTCAGAAGATAATGGTCTCTAAACAGCTGTCGTTTTTTTTTACTTTCTCGCAATAAAATATTTTCCTGTACATTTGTTCTTACCGCACATTGGGGATGGGATATAAAACAAAAAAAACTCTCTTTTTTTTTACTTGGAAGATAATGGTGTCCAAACAGCTGTCGTTTTTTACTTTCTAGTGTAACACAGAAAACATGTGTCCCTTTATAAAAGGCTGGCAGATAACAAATAAAAAACTTAAATGTAGATGCTTCTCTTTTCAGGCTAAATATACAGGATATTTTTATCAATAATCCTGAACTGAAGATATAAAAGAAGGAGATCCAACAGAGAAATAGAGGAAAAAATACTGGATCGGGCCACAGTGCAAGATGTTTCACTGGGCTAAACCAGAAGGGTCCGTCTATAAGTGCAGAACAGTCAAGAATAATCTAATGATGAAACATATGGGCATTTTATTGGAAAGTTGTGGGGACACACATTTCTATTCTTGTACATGTCTGTGTTGTCTTGGAGCCTTTGAGAAAGAATCTGCTGTGGACGAAGTTCGAGGCAACTTAACCATTGTTGTATGTAGTAACTCATAATTTTAAGTGTTATTGCATTTCAATTGCCCTGTAGTTCCCACGTTTCAAACTCCTGAGGATATTTTCATTAGAACTATAGATAGATTTGAACAAGTCCAGTATTTGGGGCGATTATCAGCATAAACAGGGTGTCATTTCAACCTCCGTAAGCAGAAACTTTTTTAAAGCAATATACTTTTGCTGAGGCAGTAAAGACAGCTTTGTTAGGTCATTTGGCGTGTCGTGGCTGAGCGGTTAAGAGCACCGGACTCAAGCTCTGGTGTTTCTGATCAGCAGAGTGTGGGTTGAGGCCCAGTCTTGACACTTGTGTCCTTGAGCAAGACAAAACCGTTATTGCCTTGTCCTTCGGATGTGAAGTAAAGCTGTAGGTCCTGTGTGTTGTGTAATACACGTAAAAGAACCCTTGAGTTACACTTATCGCTAAGAGAAGGGGTTTGCCCGGTGTTTCTGGCAGTGGCTGCTGAAAGCACCACAGCACCTTGTAAACCCTTTTAAGGTGCTACATAAATTGATCTCATAATTCAACAAATTTGAAAACCTATCTTTAAATGTTTCTGTTTGTTCAATCGCCTTGAGTACCTTATTGGTAGATACGTGCGCTATACAAGGCTAATTAAAATTATTACGATTATTATTTGAACTCCTCTTCCCTTTTGATCCGTCCTTGCAGGTGCATACAATATCATAAAGAATGTATACGACATGTCTTTATCTCGGCTTGTGTTTGAGGCGTGGCACAACGTAATGCTGGAAGCCAGAAGGACCAGGGAGTACTTTGAGGTAAGACTCTATCAGGATATGGATGTGGGTCTGATGTGAGTCTGAGGCTGTGTCTGAAATGGTGGCTACAGCTACGGCTACAACCATGATAACTAGATTTTCCATGTCATCGTGCATTGAAGTACATGTAGAGTAGGTCCTTATATAGCAACACCCTTAGCAACAGTCGTAGCCATAGCTGTAGCGGCCAACTCTGATGCAGCCTAACTGGCTATACTGTGCCTAACAAGGAGACTCAGACTTGCATTAATTGTTGGTTAATACAAAAGTGCTGTAGGAATTTATAATTTGAAATTCGTATTTGAAATGAAAGTTACTTGTTGTCTGTTTCAAAAACTTTTGCATTGAAATCAGTTTGGAAGATAAATATAACAAATGAAGAAGGGGAAAAAACAGCCTATGGGTGACAAAAATTTCTTTTGGGGAGAAGTGGTGAGAAGAACCTGGTACTAAGATTAGTTTCTGTTTTGCTAAGCGTCAAATCTTACTTAACTGTAACCTTAAATTACTTAATGCTTTTATATAACACATACACAGATCCTTGTCATTTGATTGGTGGAACAAGTGTCATGTGTCATTCATTATTTTGCCATGTAGTGACTGCGCCACCACAATTAAAAATTTATTATTGGACAGGCCTGTCCAATATGCATAACTATTGGACGCTATGTTTCAAAACTAACTGTTCCTTGCCCGTTTGTCAAAACGAGACAAAGCCATGTCAAGTATCTAAATGGAGTCATCCACGATGTTTAGAAGGGGTTTTCAGAGTGTGGGGATGACGACTTTCCATGTCTCTTTTGTGTTTTTAGAAAAAAAATTCAAAATAAATGACAGGGATCTAGTGTGAGTTTATATAAAACAAACATTGAATGCATTTCGTCCGTGCATTGTCACAGCATATAATCACACGGTGAAATCTGGCTTTTCCATTTCACTCGGCTTCGCCTGGTGAAATGGAATAGTCCAGATTTCACGCCACGATTTTATGCAGTCAATGCACTCAATGCCTCCAATACTTGTATAATGTAATTCATATCTTGCCAGATTTTAAATACGAAGGGCCCCTTGAAGCAAACTGAGATGTAATATCTGTGATTAAAACAAGTATAGATTGTAGGGATACAGTTGTAAGACTCCTAGTTTTTTACACCCATCTGCTGAATGGTTGGCAGCTGCCTTTCAGTCAAATCACTAAATATTTATGAACCAGTTTCTCTCACTCTACCAGTCATTTATTCTCCTGCAAAATCATCCCTAGTGTGTATCTTTTATTTTGGAGTACAAACTGCTTTCCCTGATACCCTGTTACTCGACTTCCAAAATGTCTGACAGCGGAGTGGTTTCACTGATTTCGATCCAACTGTGAAAGTGAAAGATTTGTTGGTGCTTTTATTTGTAGAGATTGGAAAGAGGAGAGATGGATGGTGAAGACGAGATGATGTTTCCAAGAGGGGAGGCAAGGGATGACATCTCTCTCCTCCCAAGAAAACTAGCTATTAAGGTGAGTAGAGGGATAGGGCAGTTGTAGGGAAGGTAAGATGATGGTTCCCATCTGGTCTTTTTTACACTGTCAATTTTTTAGGTGGAGTGTCGCAGCCATGCAGTGTAGTACACACTAGACATAAAGGTGTTATACAGGATTGGTAAGGGTGAAAAACATCATTGTTTAATTGTAGTCTGAAAGCTTACTGATTATAAAGTTCATACTAGAACCATTTTTTATGTGAATTATTTCCCTCTGCATGAAATGAAATCGTATTCGAGAAAACTGTATCTGAAAACCTAAAATAACCGGAACAGCTGATTTCGATTGCTACAACCAAATTTAAGGACAATTTGTTTACATGCTGAAAATTGTGCATGGTTTTTCACTATTTTCTCCAAACTCACACAATGGAATAAGCCAATTTTTTTTTACAGGTTTGTTATTTCATGCATACATGTATGGTTGATCATACAAAACATGAACACTGTCTGCGACTATTTTGTCAGCTCTACCAATCCTGTATAAAACTTTAAAGTTCCGGTGTTGTCGGAGTGTGGTTTTCGGGTCCTGCTCATGGCACTTGTGTCCACAAGTAAAACATTCAGCCATAATTGCTTTGTCCTTCAGATGGGATGTAAAGCTGTAGGTCCTGTGTATTGTGCACTGCACAAGGAAACAATGCACACTTATTGTAAAGAGAAAGGGTCTTGCCCGAGACGTTTCATGCCTGGTGTGGCAGGAATATGGGCCACATGATCTTGTGTCCCATTCCTCCAAGTGTCATATTATAAAGAGTGCTTCACCTAAAGAAATGATTCTCAACAAACTACACCTGATTTGATAATGGGCACGAGGAGTGTCATTTATATCAGACAGTGCTGTATTTTTATTAGGGCACATTATTATTATTTTGTTGTTATTGATGAAGACCCTAAAGATGATGCTGCCATATTTATTGATGGCATTTGCTAGGGTTTAGGCGGGTGGTGTGTGTGTGTGAGTTTGTAGTGACATTCAAACCCAGGACTTACAACAAAAGGGACAATAGGTCCACGTTTGCTATCACAAAGGAAAACAATGGGGTCCACGTTTGTCAGGACAAAGAGTTGAACAAAGGAGGGTCCACGATTGGAGGTCATTACACACTTGGGTGTGTGTGTGTGTGGGGGGGTTCATTGATGAATCTAAAAGCAAGGAGTAAGTACATTTCAAACTGTTCCGTCTCTTGAAACATGATGTTATTTTTGTTGTGATCATGCAGATTTTCAGTTATCTTGACTTGGCCGATGTGAGTCGGTGCGCCCAGGTATGCCGTCAGTGGAAGATGATCACCGGTACAAGCTCACTGTGGAGCCGGGTGAGGGCAAGTAGTATTAAACATCCCCGCTGATTTCAATCCAACCCCAAAAGTAGACTTACAATCAGAACAACTTGAGGGTTGATTTGATAGAGTTGCTGAGCAGAGTCCTTTAATAAACCTTATGCATTGATGTCACCCCGCCACCATCTTAGAGGTAAACCAATGAAAACAGTACAGCACGTATGATTGGCCAATGATCTGAGCAGCCTGCTTTTGACCTCTTTGTGACCTCTACTCCAGTGACCTCATGTGCATAAAGGTCTATAGCATATTATGAAGCAGGGCTCGATTTCATTAAGCACTAAGACTCATCTAAAGATGAGTTGTCAGTATTACAATAGTGATTCATATTGTGACACCACACTTTGCTTAGCAGTTAAGATTGATTCGCAGTTAAGATCAATCTCTACTCTTTGTGAAATCGGCCCATGGTCTAATTTTACATAACAGGAAAGCACACATATGGGTTAAGCTAAAAAAAATACCTTGCTTAGCTTGGTGTCCAGCCACATTTACAGGCATACATTTGTTGTTGTCTGTTTCTTGTTCAGACATTGAGCGTCTTTTAGGCGGACTTTGGCGCTATATAAGTTTTCGTTATTTTTATTATCTGCTTAGTAGATGCAAATTTGTGAACTATCATTTCCTGCTTAACAGCTTTTCAACTTGAACCTGGTCCCAATTTTGAAAAGCTGTTAAGTAAATTAGCAAAATGGAGTGGGCACCAGTGGCAACAACCCGTAGAATTAGAACCTGGAGAATGCTGGAGCTCAACACCAGCAGTCTGTGTTCTGCTGTGGACATGGGGGTGTAGTTTACACATGACATGGGTGTATTTCAAAATTATATAACGTTCTGCACATGCTCAGCAGACACTATTTAGCAGCAGACCCTTTTTGGCATGACACCGGGCTCCATTCAGATGCAACATAACACTCTGGCTTTCAACCTACATAATTTTCGCTCATCCATCAAGTTTTCAGCCCCTGTCACAGGGGGTATTCATAACTATTTGGGCGGTAATTAAACTAATGCACTTTGTTTTTTATGTCTTAACTTTCAGGTCAACTTGTCATCAATAAAAAACAGGTAAGTAAAGAGTATTGTGGTGTCCTCATTTAGCAGGACTTATTTAGCAGGGCTCGCCCTTAACACTAGCCCGGCTTACATTGTCTAGTAAAAAATGTTATGGGCTAGTACACACCACTTCTCAACTTGCCCTGTGGGCTGCTAAAAACTGTGCAACCTACTTGTTTAAAATGCTCATTTCTTCCTTTTCAAATGTAAATAATTAATGTATAAAATGTGCTAATCGTTATTGAGTGTGTGAATATAACTTCATTTGATCATTATTCATTAACACATCAGAACATTATATTTATATGGCAATTCCTGTTTATATCTGGGCTACTAAAACTTCCTGGGGGCAAGTAAAATGCACAGTTTACTGGCTCGGCGGGCTACTTCACAAAAAGCTTAAGCGCAAGGCCTACTTAGTTTTTAGTAAGTGGGGCGGTAACACCACTGAAATAACCGATCACTCTCTTTGAGTTGGGGTGGTGGTTTTGAATAGATGTGGTAGTGTAACACATCAACGTCGTGGTTTAGTGCATCGGACTCAAAGTTCTGGTGGCTGGGTCACCAGGGTGTGGGTTCGAATCCCGGTCATGACACTTGTGTCCTAAAGCAAGACACTTAACTATACTTGCTTCTCTTCACACAGGGGTAAGTTGTTACCTGTGAGGGCAGAGGTTGTTTCTTGTGATTGATTTAGCTTGGTGCGCTACATATTTGGCAGCACATGCTGTGAATAAATCCCAAGGGAGCTTGGATGGTTTAAGGAATAAAATAAATGGCCCAGTGACCAGGGGTATTAATGTTGGAGGGCTATGAATGTCACTGAGTGACGGATTTAAGCGCTAATGAAGTACGAGCGTAAGACCAAAGAACAGATTTATGGAAACATTTCACCACTCTCTGCCTCTGCTGCTATCGTACTGAAGACCAGGGCCCAATTTCATAGAGCTGCTTAAGCAGAAAATATTGCTTAACAATTGTCTGCTAAGCAGAAATGAGCAGGATACCAGTCACAAATTGTACATGTGACATGGTAGTTGGCTGGTAACCGTATTCTGGTAAGCATAATTTTGTTGTGCTTAGCTACTTTATGAGCTTAAGCAGCTCTATGAAATTGGGCCCAGGTCATACCTGATGTATTATGTTGGATACTTCCGTGCCCTAATAGAGGACGTAGACCTTTCAACTACATAGACGTGATTGGTAGATATACGGAATATGAAATTGAGGACCTTCCAAATATGATGAGGGAGACTCCTGGCGTGACGGTGACTGGGAAATGAGGAGGATGATGTCACAACCACCAAAACTCAACAGAGAGAATTTTGTTAAAATGTCTACATGGTGTTTCCTCAAACCTTACTATATTATTCCTACACTATGAAGTAGGAATTTTAAAACCCAGGATTTGTTTTGTTTCGTTTGTCGTCGGTGTTCAGATCTCTAACTGTCCTGACTCTGTGTGTGTCATTTTTGTCGGTGTAGATAGTTTGTTTTTTTTCTCCCGTGGAAATGAAAGGAATGGAACATTTAGGAAGGTGTGCAAGGTGTGGGTTTTATGTGAGGCTCATTTTTAACAGTTTCTCAGTATTCTAATCTGTCATTTCATTTCCAGGGCTACTGACAGGTTTGTGTGTAGGCTGCTGCAGACGTGTAGACCGTACCTCCTTCATCTCAACTTACGAGGGTGCAACAGTCTGACGAAACCGAGCTACGTTGCCATAGGTAAGAGTGTCGCCCTGTTGTACACCATTAGTATCATAACCTTGGATATAGTAGATAAAAGTGATAAAGAATGGTATCTGTTTATTCCATCTGCCGTCTCCTGACGATATAGAGCAAGCTAGTTAAATAGCAAGACAAGTTCTCTAAAGAACAAATCTACACAGCAAAGTAGATATTTATACACATGGTGTTACCGCAAATCGAATATGTATTGAGAACAGTACCATAGGACCAGTATTGAAATGAGAAGAATAAAGAAAAACGTATGAACTGTTCTTATTTTTAATAAACACTAATTGAGATGATTTCTCTGGTGTACTATGAGGGAGTATACTTTGATACTCGATAGAATGAAAACATATTACACTGTGAGGTAATATCATTCCATTGAAAGACACAAGACTGTAAGACTTGTCCAGTCATGAGTTTGCTGGCCTATAACGCTGAAATCACTGGTCCCGGCCCTACGGTCCACTGTTAAATTTGAGCCCTGATGCTTCTTCACCTAGTGCAATACATACAACTGCTTCAATGTGCTTTACAATAGACCCTTCCCATGAAATATGCAAATTGAACATCGCGCGTGCGCACTCACCCTACTGGTTGGCAAAATGAGTGAACATCGCGCCTTTTTGCATGGGACTGATGGTGGCGTGACGCACACCCGTTTGTGAGTCTGTGCACAACTCTTTGGCGTTTGCCAACCAGCAGCGTCTGTACGCATGCGTGAATATTATTTACATATTTCATGGGAAGGGTCTATTAAGCCAGATCAGTCGCTTGCAAGCTTGATGTGAAGTGGGTGTACTGATTTATCCTTGTTCTTGCAGGTCAGTGTAGGAATCTGCAAGATCTGAATCTGTCTGAATGCGGAGGCGTGAACGACGACATGATGAAGGACATCGCAGAGGGATGCCAGGTCTTGCTGTATCTCAACATCTCTCATACCAACATCACCGATGCTACGCTGAGGCTTCTTGGAAGGTAGGGATGTAACAAGATGATATGTGCGATCTGCTAAACAATGCTCCCCCTGTAGTTTGCTGAGTAGAGGCTATTATGGCAGTATATCGTGGGAACAGGTCGACAAGTTTTCTGCAGTTTGTTCATGGTTTGCAAAGCAGCAAGGTCGTATTTTTCCGTGTAAACGGCATAAGATGGTGTTTTTTGTGTGGCTGGTTAATGTTTCTTATGTTCATGTTGGATGAAGGTCCCATATAAAGATGTTTTGTCCTCGACATTTGCAAATTTAAATGGCTCATATTTTGTTTACGGTCGTGTTTCCAAAGCACGGTCAGACTGTTGGAAAGTCGTTATGTTTTATAATTTTCTTTTTTGATTTGTGATATTTCTAGATGGTCCCGCAATCTGCAGTATATGAGCTTGGCGTACTGCAGACGTTTCAGTGACAAAGGGTTACAGTATTTGGCGAATGGGAGAGGCTGTCGGAAACTGGTTTATCTGGACCTATCTGGATGCCCGCAGGTGGGTCAATTTCCAAAGCATCAAGTTTCTCACCAAAAACAAAAGATTCTGTCGGGAGTAAAGGGATCGTTGTTGCATGATCCTCTAGATTTCAAACTTGTATTGATTTTCTATAAAAGTGCACTTAATGTCAACCACTTCACGTTGAATGACGGTTATATACATGCACAATTTTTCTGGACTGTCCTTCAGCGGACTGATTTTATCACCCGCAACAACTTCAGAGCGCCCTCAATTTTTGTAGTCAGTGCGAACGACTGACATGATACCCTGACATTCAATTGTGTAGTGTGCACAGGCATGCACCTATTGTGCTCTGCTTTGTTTCACCCACACAAAGAGGGACCATTACGTGAATTTCCCAATTAACCCAAATCTGTGAATTCTACTCACCGGTTTCACTGTGACTCTTATCAGCTGTTATCAGTAAAGTAGTTGTAATATCAAACATTCACCCTGGAACCCACTTCCCCAAGGCCAGTGATCCTGATCTATCAAGCCTACTGCTGGTGTCAAATAACTGAAATGCTGAAGAGCAGAGAGAAAGTCCGACTGTTTCTTATTCAATTTCTCAAGATATATTTGGTAAATTTTTCAGTTCAAAGTTGATTTCATGATAACATTTAACACAGTTTCCCAATACTTCACATTTTAAACAAGAAAATTTTGTTGATATTTGTGTCAGTAAACTCACAGGCAGTGACACCCTAATTCACATGTTTACGTCTTATGAACTTTTGATCAGATAAGAAACTGCTCCACCCCCAAACCGGTGAGTACCAACCCGAGTTTGCCTGTAGGCAAACTCGGGTCTGCTTTTAATGGGTGACTTACGTAATGCAGAAGGTTCTGGAATTCATGCTCTTAATATCCCTTTTTCAGGGGGTTATTGTGTGATTCCCGACTCCAGACCTTTGTCCTTTGGTAAATACAAATGTGGCAAACAACAATGGACAGGGTGCCACCATTGTTTATGAAAAAGCCTTTTCTTTAACATTTTTGCTGCAACCAATGGCCTGCAGCCAGAGCCGAAGTCGCTTGTTTCGGACACTGCTTTAATACATTAAAAATAATTTACATCCAAACCTTCATCTTCTGGCATTTTTCTTTTTGCTTTGATTGACCAGATCACAGTCACAGGTTACAAGAATATTGCTAATGGTTGCTCTAACATCCAGTCGCTGTGTGTGAATGACTGTGCCACACTCAAAGACGAAAGCATTGTGGCCATCGCCTCCAAGTGCCACAATATCCGAAATATTTCTTTTCTGTTGACGCCTAACATCACCGACGTGGCGTTCAAGGCAATCGCGCAGCATCGGAGATTACAGAAAATACGTGTTGAAGGTAATGTTACAGTTGACAGTGTCTCCCAAGTTGGAAGGTGTTATTGCCATGATCAAACCCACCTACTCTTATGACTCAGCCATCAGAACTTGAGTTTGAAGTGTTAGACCACTCGACCTCGACGCTAAGTGAATGAAATAATTTAAATAGTATGACAAAAAGACATCATGGACAAAGTTAACTTCATATAAAGTTCCACCTTTGATTTTATCTTTTGTGTTTCCAGCCTCTTGTGGTTAAACCAGCCATTTCCCCTCTACTCTACCCCAACCACCTTTGTCTCCTTCTTCATTGTTCATTCCTTGCTGTTTCTGTGTGTTTTCTGCCCCTCTCTCTTTTCATTTCTTTCCTCTTGACTGCTTCTGTTCGATTAGTATACCTGTTTATGTGTGGTGTTTTGTCGTTTAGCCTTCAAGAAAAAAAGACTCTGCTAGGGTTCAAATGTCAGGCCGTTAACAGTTTTTATGCAATTTCCAACTCCAGTTATGAATGAATATTCAAATTGTTTATCTTCGTTCAGGGAATAGCAAGTTGAGTGACGCGTCATTTAAGTACATTGGCAGATATTGCGCAGATCTCAGGCACGTCTTTGTGATAGACTGCCCTCGTGTGACAGATGCAAGTCTGAAGTCGTTGGCCCAGTGTCGTAACATCAACGTTCTCAATGTAGCTGACTGCATCAGGTAAGTGCTTTAAATAGGGAGAGCACCCCGCAAGAAAACTAACCTCTTCAAATTGTCAACCTTAATTACATTTTACATATTATTAATTTTTAAATTTAGTAATATCAAGTAATAAATCACAAGGGAAACTGACTGGGTATTCTGACCATTCAATACCATTCACTGTGGTTTTGAATGATAGATAAACTATGCCAGCCTGCAATATGATACCATGAGGGAATGCATGTACACAGTACACAGTTAGTTCTGTGCACAGTTGTGCCACCGTACACAACCTTGGCAGTCGAATGGTTTCAAATGGTTGGTCAACTCACTGGAAAATGTTGCCAAGAGTCACTGACAGTAGGAGGGTTAAACAAAATTTGTAAAATATATATTGAATCATGAATACGTTTCAGGATCAGTGACAATGGAGTGCGTAGCCTGGTGGAGGGCCCCTCGGGTCCCAAGATCAGAGAAATGAATCTGACAAACTGCGTCCGGGTCAGTGATGTCTCCATCATCAAGATCATGCAGAAGTAAGTGACGATTATCCAATATCATTTAAGATATAACTTCAAGTGTTTATAGCGCACCTTGATTGTGTGTTTCTTTTATTGATCTAAGTCACCGGTCGTCATAGCATGATGATTCTTGCTTGCACCATTTGGGGAGTCAGATTCCCTGTGTGTTACTGTGCAGAGAGCATTTTAAACCGCCCTCAGGTCGACCTGCGTTTTGCTTGCGCTGCGAATGAACCATTGGGATCAAGCAGAAAATTAACACTCCTTTCACTGTAACAGAGAAATCATGCGAACATCTTGAAACCGTGCTCAAGTCACCCATTATCGATTGAGACGATGATTCCCACCTTTCAGGAATGCATTGCAGAAACTAGAATTTCTCTACTCTTGCGACTGTTGGTTTTTTCTCTGACGGCAACTGATACCGATCATCTTAACATCATTGTGGTCATCTTCAGGTCGTAAACAATCGGCGATTCTCACCTCTGACTGTGTGGATAGTCCACACAGTGTTGACTTCTTTTGTTCTCAGCTGCACACTTCATATGTAATGTTTAAACACATTTATACACTATTATACTTGATCACACTAATTAGGAGTAAAGTTCAGAAAGAATTGCGAGGCCAAAATGTTTAAGTGCTAAGTAGCTCCTTGAATATTGGCCCAGGTTGGTGAATGTTTTTTTAAATTTTATGACCAGTCAACCATGGCCCCATTTTATAGAGCTGCCTCAGCACAACAGAAAAGAAGCTGAGAAAAACAAAATTATGCTTACCAGAATAAAGTTACCAGCCAAAACAAAATGTCACATGTACAATCTGTGACTGGTATATCCTGTTCATCAGTGCTAAGCTGAAAATTTTGTAAGCATTATTTTCTTCTTATGACAGAGGAAACCTCTATAAAATTGGACCCAGGGTGCCACATGGCATTTTCATGGGGCTGCTTACTGCCGAATTATGCGTTTTGTTGGATGCCATAGGGTGCAGGGTGCCGTGGTAAAAACAATGCCATTAAAGGGGGTGTGTTTTCTCTTGCTTTCCCTCATATCGTATCCATGGAGAGCGTGGGCACGCATGCAGTAACTGGTTGAGAGATTGATAATTCCATGTACAGCCACAGGCCTACTTTGATCATGATGACACAGCCCCTTTAAATAGGACCCAGAACTCCAAACGCAACCAATTAATAAATGATAAATGAACGACGACTCCTTCGTTCATGGCAGGTGCTACAGTCTGGTGTACGGGACATTTTGCTTCAGTGAACACATCACAGAGGTGGTGCAGAGATGCTGGGCAACCTTCCTGCTCTCTCATCTCTAGATATATCTGGATGTAGCATTACTGATACGGTGAGTTTCAACAATGTTCATATACTTCCTGTAATGAAACTAAGGATGCCTCATAAGTGAACTTAATCACCGTAGCTCGCAAGCCTGAGGAAACCTGTAACAGGGGTGCTGGCTGTGTGAACCAGAAACACCAGGGTTAACCAATACTCCTCCATGATAAGTGTTCTGGGTTCTTTTATGTGCACTGCCCATTCTGGTACATGGGAGCTACGGCTTAATGTCCCATCCAAAGGACAAGCAATTATGGTAAGTATCGTGCTCAAGAACACAAGTACCACGACGGGACTCGAGCCACACTCTGTGATCAAAAAACACCAGAGCTTGAGTCCGACACTCGTAAATGCTCGACCATGACACACCACATGCCAAGTGTTGCCCAATGGTAATAGCACTCCGCACTAATGTCATCACTTTTGCTAAAAATACCCGGATGTCAAACAAACATATTCCACCACTTAAGTGATCACCGCATCAGTACACGCAAGTGAACATAAAGCTTAAGCTTGGAACATGTACATGTACGTGCGCATGCAATTGTGAAACTTGACATGTTGTCTGAGATCCAGGGGGTTCGATTTCACAAAGCACTAGGATTCATCTAAAAGAAGAGTTGCCAATATCACCATAGTGATTTGTATTGTGACATCACACTTTGCTTAGCAATTAAGATTGATACACAACTCAAGATCAATCTTAGCTCTTTGTGAAATCGGGCCCGGGTACCGAGCTCCTATTCTTAGCATTCGTGCGTAGTGCTATTATGCATGTCTTGAAATTATGCAAACAAAAATTTGCTGACTCAATTTACATGTATAGTCCACCGGCAGTCATTGCAGACATATGCTACATACTGTATAGTATTTCCGCTAGGTATAATGTGGCCCTGTGTCCAAGTGGTTTCTAAGAGTGGTCTTTCAACCTGGACTAAATTTGGAGGTCCAATATCTGATTGAACAGACACTATTGAGAGGGGTGTTGGAATATGGGCTATTACGAATTCATGGCTTGAATTATTTCAGGCTTTGAAAATGTGACAGATTACGGTGAAAATGACGTTTGGTGTGGTGCTTCTTGTTGGTCCATAAAAGCCGCAATCAACTTGTACCGAAATGTTCATAGAATAACATGGCCATTCCACAAATGACCGCAAGATTTGTGGCGTGTCGTGGCAGAGCGATCAAGCGCACTGGACTCCAGCCCTGGTGTTTCTGATCAGCAGAGTGTGGGTTCGAGTCCCGGTCATGACACTTGTGTCCTCAAGCAAGACAGTTGACCATTGCTTTATCCAGCAGATGAGATATAAAGCCGGAGGTCCCGTGTGTTGTGTAATGCACGTAAAAGAACCCGGTGCATTTCTTGTAAAGGGAAGGGGTTTGCCCCGGTGCTTCTGGCATGGTCGGCAGCAACATGCCCACCTCATCACCTAGTATCCCTTTACAATAATTGTTGATGTATGGTGTATTTATTTGAGTACCTGCCTTTTTATCTTTTCTTGGGTTTACTTTTTAACTTTTTTATTGTAGGCCTATTCTTTTACTACTGTTCTGTATCCTTTGTATTTTCAGCATGTAGTGTTGTGTGTGTGTTGATATGTAGAAATTTCCCATAATATAGGCATATTAAAGTGTCATTATATTGTATTGTGTTTTATTATGGTTGCTTCATCTCATAAAATCATTCTTAACAATCTCCACCAGATTTGATAGCAACGCCAGGAGTGTCATTTATGACAGACATGGCACATTATAAATGTACATTATTATTATTATAATTAGCACACAAAAGCCTTATACTCGTTTTCATTGATGTGAAGGGTCTCGGAGCGCTAGGAAACAACCCTCGTCTGCGTGACGTGACCTTGTCTGAGTGTTACCAGATCACCGACCTCGGCGTGCAGAAGTTTGCCCAGCAGTGCAAGGATCTGGAGAGGCTGGACCTGTCTCACTGTACCCAGCTGACGGACGGGGCCATCAAGAACTTAGCCTTCTGCTGCAGGCGGCTGACTGTGCTGAACATTGCTGGCTGCAAGAATGTAAGTTAGCTACCCTGGGTCAAATTACAGAATGCTTGGTATTTAACCTTGTTCCTAGTGGAGTACGATCTTGCCATGCCATTTTCACCCCAGAATGCCTGGCTCGATCAGCGCGCAATCAGTCATAGAGCAACTGGTTCCCTTTTATGGGGGACCATGTAAAAACATTTGAAGTGGGATACTTGCATTTTGACACACGCATACCAAGCGCCCTACAACTGCTCAAAAGTTTTCAACGAGCGTGCGTGCAAAGCAGTCACTTTTGAGAGTCAATCAGCTGTGTTTGACGGTACATCCCTTCCAGGGGTAAGTGACGAGAGGTATTGGTACGGCGTGCTGCCTGTTGCAGGGAAGCTGCTTGGTTTTTGATTCTGCAATCTATTAATGCAAAGCATATTACTGTACTTAGCAATTATGTTTAACAGTTTTATATCACAATGATATTTGTTCAACCACCAAACCTTTCTCTTAAGGAGCACTTTGTTTCATTCTGTGATTTTTTAAAGGTCCAATGAGTTGGAAAGTTTTCCAGTTTAAACTGTTAAATATGCACTTATTATGCAAGTTTGTTCAAAATTTACAGGAGGCTTATATCGCAGAAAAACTTAAGTCTAAAATTTATAATTTTGTATATTTTTTGTGGTTATTATTATTACTAACATTCAGATTGCTATTGAAATTTTAAAAACATTTATACCATAATCACCCTGAGAAAAATTGGCAGGATTTGCGCAAATTTATAATTTTGTATTTTTTGGGGGGGGGTTATTATTATAACTCACATTCAGATTGTTATTGACATTTAAAAAAAAACATTTAGACCACAATCACCCGACAAATTTGTCGGATTTTGCGCAAGGGGCCTGGAAAAGGCAGCCAACTGGCATTTTTGTGGGGGGGGGGGTGTACTGGCAGTCAGTTTGCCAACAGGTTATTTTTTTTCAGGGGGAGGGTGTCAAACCCCAACACTCCCTGTTCGCTACATCCCAGGTGTTGCGTGTGCACAATGAGAATAAAAGCTGTATTTATTTGCCACAGCGTTGACTACTTCTTTACCTCGTTGTTCTAGTTCCAATTAAAACTGATTCCTTGCTCAAACTACTCTGTAGCAGCGCTGACTCTGTGACTTTCTTCTCTTCCCACCTCCACAGCTTACAGACCTAAGCATACAGTATCTATCTGGGGTGTGTCATTATCTCATCAGTCTGGACCTCTCTGGCTGTGTCAATGTCAGTGATAAGTCCATCAGATATCTACGCAAAGGTTGTAGACGTCTACGGTTGCTGTTCATGCTGTATTGTAAGAACATTAGCAAGTGAGTGCAGTTCTGCATTTTTCTTAAAAGTGTCATTTTGTATTAATCACAGACTCATTTGGAAAAAGTAGAGACAGAAGCAAGGTTTGGGTGAAAAAGTGTAGGGCTTAACTGCATCAAATTGTATAGAGTAGTTCTGTTTAAAGGAGTTGTACAGGATTGGTAGAGCTGACCAAATAGATGCAGACAGTGTTCATGTTGTGTGTGATCAATCGTACACATGAAATAAACCTGTGAAAATGTGGGCTTAATAATCCGTTGTATGAGTCAGGAGAAAATAGTTAAAAACCATGCACAATTTTTAGCATGTAAACACATTGTCCTTAATTTGGGTTAAATAAAAATCAAAATCAGCTGTTTTTTAAACTATTTTAGGTTAACAGATACAGTTTTCTTGAATATGACTTCATAAGTGAGAAAAAAATGGTTCTAGTATGAACTTCATAATCAGTAAGCTTTCAGACTAAAATTAAACAATTATGTTTTTATTCTTACCAATCCTGTATAATACCTTTGAAAATAGGAAACCACAATCAATGATTTATAATGAATAGGATGTGGTCAACATTTTATCTCTCAACACTCAATTCATATTTCAATTTTTTTATTAATTAAATGCATTTTAAGCACTTTGTCTTGCACGGCAATCCCATAAATAAATAAACCATTATGAAAAAAAATGTGACCACCTAAAATATTGAAATCTTCAGTTTTTATCTTTTCAAAACTAAAATGCAAGAATTGAATTATGGAAACAGACATGTACAGTGCATATTTAGAAATTGAATTTCCCTCTTGAAATTGGTAACACAACTTGGAATTTGTTTGGTGATGCAATTTGATTTATTAGCTACATGTAGAACCCTCGTCCCCTTTCAAAGTTATGCTTGATATCTCTTCCTTATTAAAAATTGTCCCACCATGAAACAGCTGAATGAGTCCTGAAAATATGAAGCGTGTAATTGCACATTCTTCATTTGTGATTGTTGAGAAAGATTTATCAAAAAGGTTCCAATCATGCTGAGAAATAAGGTTGTCTGGAACAACTGTCTGCTTTGTTTTACGGAAATAAATTTGAACGTCATAAAAGGTCATTACTGTGATATTCAGAAATTAACCTGACTTTTAATCTGACCAACCAACTTGGCTTGTCCCAATTTCTTCGAAAGAGTATCACACGAAGTGATTGTTGACATAAAGTTTATCAAAAAGTTCAAATTTTTGAGAAATAAGTTTGTATGTACAATTGTCTTCTTTGTTTTGCAGTATAAATTTAGACATCTTCAAAGGTCATTTTTAATATTCAGAAGTATCAGAAATAAATGTAACTTTTAATTTGACCAACCAACTTTGCTTCTCCCAATTTCTTTGAAAGAGCGTCCTACACGAAGCTTGCCGCAAAAGTGGAGACTGTAAAGTGGAATGATGACCCAGTGCCGTCCAGTTTTGGCCCAGGCTTCGACTACCTCGCTGCGCTGCAGAAGGCAGAAGCGGACAAGAAGAAGAAAGACAAAGAGAAGGCCAAGGGAAAAGGAGAAGGGGACATGAACGAGAAGAACAAAGCGGACGAGGACACCGTCAAACCAGAGAACGGGGTCGAGGAAGTCCCATCGGACAAAAAGACGGCGGCTGAGGGGGACCCACAGGAGTATAAAGACAGCATTAAGGTGTCCTTTTCTGCTGAAGGAACGGAGAATGAAAGCAAGTTGGGAGTGAAAGATGGAGATGTACCATCCGAGGGCGGAGTTGTTGGGGAGTCGGGGACTGGACAAACACCCCAGCAGGAGGATTTGAGGGACAGCACTGACACAAGACAAACAACTGTGATTGATGATCATGCTGAGGTAATCCCTTCCGTATGAACATGTTGAAGTTATAGAGTCAGTGACTGGAGCAGTTAATCATCATCTGCTGAGGAGGAAAAGAGTGTGTCCTCACAACTTGACAGCTACAGGTTTGTGCCAGGTGAGCCTGAGCTGACTCCCCAAGCTGATCCAATTAGAAGCAGAAGGAACTGTTCCTGCGTGCACTCGTGTACACTTTGATGCACCAGTACTGCAGCGATGGTGGACATGTCAGTCACACAGAACCATTCATCCACAGTCATCTGCATTCCACATACATGTACATGTTTATCGTCAAGCAAACTTGCATCCTCGATTCTGATTGGTCAATCCATAGTAACAAGAGTGTGATATTAACCGATATTGCACTGCCCATATCAAACCCTGTTCTATTGCGCTGTTCTAACTCCGCATTTTGCGCTATTTTTAAGAGCGCACTTGTGGAATACGGAAAATTATAGCGGATTATAACACTACCATCTACTGTTCTCTGTAAATGGCAAGAAAATAAATCTACATCATCTTATTTATATGGACCAATGAACAGATTGGAAAAAGTAGTTTTGCAGGTCAAGCCACATAAAAAATCTGTGAAACACAATTTATTCATTTTTTTCTTTCAATTTGTTTTTGTTTTTTTGAAATAATTGTTCATAATCATAATATGCTACCTGTATATATACATGTTGTACCTGTAAAAAAGGCTTCTTGTTTTATATTATTTCTGTAAAAGTTCAAACATAATTGTACAAGTTTGTTTATATTAATATTAGCTGTTTCTTTGTTGGTTTGTCTAAAGGTGTACATACATGATACATGTAGACAAACTTAATAAGTTTATGTGTTTTTGTACATACAATTACTGTACATTGTAATGCAAAGGGTTGCAGTTAACTTAAAAGGCAGGGTATACTTTTGGTAATTTCTCCACAAGTTAATGACCACAAAAACTTACTTGGTAAAGAGCACTGGATAAATGTTTGGTTTTGTAAAACATTTCTAGAAACGACACCCTTTGAAGGAATGTAGTTTTAGAGAAAGAGGTAATTTGTCACCTCAAAATTTGAATCTAAAAAAGGCTTCATGCATGAAGCACACTTCTATGCAACAAGGGTGTTTTTTTTTTTCTTAATTTTTTTTCTTGCAACTTTGATGACCAATTGAACACAAATTTTCACGGGTTTGTTATTTTAAGCATATGTTAGGATACACCAAGTGAGGATACTGGTCTCTGACAATTACCAAAAGTATACCCAGCCTTTAATCAATCTAATGTGATTAAAACATGATTAGGAGTTGCATCTCTTGAGAAAGTATAAGATCTCGGTATTCTTCTTCAAATATTAGTGTGAAAAATGAGTAGAAGTGATAAGTTGTAAAATGTCTACATTTCTGGTCTCAGGAAACTGAGAAATGAACAAAAATGCCAATGCGCAGTATTGACCCATTTCGAGACGCGCAGCGCACGTACACGCACCTATCCCGTCCTCTATTTTGGGAACGTACACAACTGGCGGATGTGCGGCATCGGTGGATGTGTATCGTGCGGAGGTGCGCTCCGCATTGTGCAAGGGGTCAATAGTGACAGAGTGATTACCTAAAATTGATTTGAACATTCACACAGCCTGTCCATTGATGTGTGTAACGCTGGGTGGAAAAGTTGGATGCGATTCTATACAGATGCACTGTATCTGGACTTTATTATGCGTCTCTAGCCCATAAACTATCACTGCAGCAAAATAAAGAACTCATGTTAAAAATGCATTTCTATGGTTGCAGTATGGTTGCTGAGACTTCTATAGCTGCTAGTGTAACTTAAAATTTACAGAAGCACAAACATAAATAATCCATGCAGAGGCTCACATATTAAGCTCCCCCCTCATTTTTTATATTACATACACATTGAGGAAAGGTAACGATGTCACAAAAACTGAATTTCAAACCAAATATGCTTTTAATGTTCTGAAAAAAAAAAATAAATAAATAATCAATCAGCTCGGAGATGAAAGACTATTAAATAATTTAAATTGCAATTTTCTCTCTTGTATTGACAAAGTGACATACTCGGAATGCTATAAATAGACAACACACTTAGATACATGTACTCTACATTTACTTTAACTGTAAAGATGTTCACTATAGATAGTTCCCAGTAGACGCCATCTTCACGGGCAAAGTTTATTTTGGCTTGCAGATGCGTCAAGCGCTCAACTTATTAACGCAGCCGCGTTGTTCACTAACCAATCCTGCAGTGAGTTTTGTAAAAAGTGTGCGTGCTGCACGCCGTTCTCTCACATGAAACGTATGACTGTTTGTTCCAAACTGCCCGTAAAGATGGCCGATTTACGTCATACTGCAACCTATCTATTAAAGTTCAGGTTCACTGTGTACATGTGTATTAGACGTGAAACATGCATGACAATGGCATAGCACAATCTTCATGCATTCTGAAGACATTACCAAAGCCTACAGAGCTGTATTCGAGACGACAGTCTTGATTTTTACGGCGCAGACAACAACACCAACAACCTCCCCGCCTGCTGCCTCACGTCTGTGTTGCCGCAGTCCATTAGGGCTTCTGTGGCTACGGTCAACTCATCTGCTCTTTGGGAAAAGTAGTTGGAGAAACTGTTGTCCGGGGTGCCCTCAGAGGTCCCGGTGGCGGCAAGGCTTTCCCGCTTTAGGTTCAGAAGGAACGATAGAGTCCTGAGAAGGGATTCGTTGGTGTGGTGTGGCCCAAGAAGACACAGGAAACTATCTGGAACCTTGACATTGAGAGGAAATCAAAACTCATTTAAACTTTTCCCACAGACCAAGGTGTGGTACGAGTGTTGTGCACTTGTACGGCTAGTTTGACAGAAGACTTGATGTTATTATGTTAAACTAAATGCTTTCGTTAATTTCTTGAATGAAAATCAAAACGCCCATCAAATTGTGGAACTTTGCTTCCTTTAGGGAGCGTCTCAAAAGTCCAAACAGTAGGAACGTTAAGGATAAGTATTCCAGCCCGTGCTCATGGACCGTTCTGTTGGACCACCGGAACGTTCCATTGGAACTTTAAAAATACTAATGCATGTATCCACTCATGTAGGATTGCTCACGTACTTTGGCACAAAGGATTGCGGGTGGTGCTCATGGGAAAGTTATTTTGCACCTAGAATGTACGCGACTTTGGGGATGCTCCCTTAACGTGATTAATGTAAATGGGTCCATAAGTAACGAAGTGCACAATTTTGTAGTGAGCTCAATCCACAAGGGGACCTTTCTAAACAAGAGAGGCACCCAAACTCTTTAATGTTTCTGAATTTGTATTACACAATGCTAATATTTTCTCACCTCATACTGGAGCAAGGTTGGCGACACTGTTCCATCAGCGGACAGATTGACCAACACACGCAGCGCTTGCTGTCCTAAAGCTGTCGAACCGTCCCCGAGAAGCTCGAAGAGACTATGCAAAGCCAGCGGCCCAAAGGAATCCCCGCATTGACCACTAACTGACAGATTGACCAGGGCTTGTATACTGGCTAAGCGAAGATCATCACTGTGGTTCTGGTCGGAGCTTAACCGGAGAAGAGTTGGACTGCATGCCTGTATGTGGGAGCACCAAGAAAAACACATTTTTGGAGGAGGAAATAATCCCGTTCTCCAGTTTCACTCATGCTGTTTTCGAGCTGCAAAATTTGTGAAAAAAGATCTTTTAAAATGTTTACAACTGATTGTACTTTAACTCGTCAATCTGGGTCCACATCTTGATATTCCCTAGTACTGCTGCACTCTGGAACTCCCTACCTCTATCTTGTTCTCCACAATCTTGCTATCTATCCCAGTTTAAGAGGAATGAGAAAAATTACCTTCGTTCTCCTCAAATTGTCTTTTTTTTTTTCTTCTTCTTTTAGCCTTCACCTTGAGTGGCCCTTTTGCCCTCGTTTTGGGAGATTTTTCATTAAAATAGATCAACAAAAAATCTTCATCTCCATAATAAAGAGGTGGTGGTTTAAATTACTTTTTTGATGTATAATAAAACACTAAATGATTTCTTCAAGTCATGCTCGATGGGGTTGCTGCTTGACTGAACTGCATTTGTACCAGACATCATTCAAATCTAACTGACAAAAAGCTGTGATTTTGCAATAACATTTAACACAAGAAAGGAAGCGCAGAGAAATTGTGACCAGTGACCAGTGAAATTTGTGTGTGTTAACCATGGATCCGTGTACTCACTCAAGCTTTTGAAACTTTTACTTAACACATGGGTTCAGTTATGGTTTATGTAGGGGGGTGATGGGGTGACTTGAGGAGGAAAAGTTCACGCCTGGGAAGGATTAACTAGGCCACAATCACCCTACCTTGAGAATAGGTTGATTAAGATTATTCAGAGACAGATTTGCAACACAGCTGGCAGCGCTTGTCCTCACACTTTCCCCTTTTCTCTCCAGTTGTTTCACGATTACTGGTAGGCCCCCAGCAAGGCGCACAGCATTCTAGAGAGAAAATTACCCATTAGTAATATCATTTATTGTTCATCAATATTTTGTTTATTCCATTAATCTTTTGAATTTTTGCAGATTGAAGTACATGTAGTGTTTCCGTGTCACACACCATCCCAACAATTGATTTATTTCTATGCTGTACCTGTCCTTGTGTGAATGCCGCTTGGTTTGCGAGAGTTGTCAAAATTTGACATAGCTGACTATCATCCTGTTCACACTCCAGTAGCTTGATCAAATTGATTGTTGTGGAATCAGCGGTCTCGGGATCAATGCCTGAAGAATCTGATCTTGAATCTTCTTTCCTATGTCCCGGTTCATCTGGGGGGGGGGGGAAATGAAGGATATTCCAGGACTACAAGTTTATGACAGTGTCATCTTTATAAAAGTAATAACTAAAATAAACTAAAATTAGGCTTACTTTCGTCAACAATATAAACATTTTAAAATGAGAAGACTTTTGAGAAAGAAGATTTTGGGATGTAGCTAGCTTTGTAGGCATGGTAGGTGGCAGTAGACATCGGGCACCTTTTTATTGTTTACATAATCATGAACATGCGCACACTTCTGAGAATGGTTTTACTTGGCGAGTGTACTGCCACGTATGGTCTGCTACATACAGTCTCCCAAATGTTGGTATCATCAGTTATTATAGGATAGTGCAGAAATATTGATTAACAAACAATGAATCATGCTATGATTGTTAAATGTATGTACAAACCATGTTAATTGTCACTAGTGACTACGCTTGCATCCAAACCCCTACCCCCCAAAACCCAGTCCCTACCCTCACATGAGTCACAACTTATAATATTCCCACCTCCTTCCCCTACAAAAAAGGACACTCCTTGGTTTTTACATGGAGAAAGGAATAAGTTATATTAATTATTATGCCCCTCCCCTTTTCTTTTTCGTGACCAACCAATTGCCTGTAGTGTTATCTGCTACTCAGTGCTAGTGCTAGTTAGTATTTACAAACAACCATCGTGTTTGTCTGAAATGTCTGATGTGATAGGGAACTGTAGTTTTAGCTGCATTTTACTGCTAACTTGTTAAAAAGAAAAATCAATCAATCACTTTTCAAATTTTGTCCGGAAACTAGACAAATATTACTAGTGCGACACGTATACTTGCCTGTTGGATTCTGTTTTTGACTGACATTATTTTCACACGATTCATCATCATCCGATGTCTTATCATCAAATATGTGTCTTGATTTGTAATAGATATAAATCGCCCCGGCAACGACAGCAATGAATGTTGTCCCACCTACGACGATCATTCGCGGGAAGAAGCTCATGGGCGCCGCCATGTTGTAAGTTTACGATCATTTCAAGATTTTAATAAACTATTCGTTCATGTACAAGTCTAAATTTACTTTAATTTTCATATTTTAAGGTTTAAATAAATATTTATTGGGACCATATATATTTTGAATCAGTCGGAAGCTGTTTGATTAGAATTAGTAAAACGAAATCAGATCCTTATAAAAGTAAATTATTGAATGGGACTAAAAGAAACTACAGATAAAAACAGTGTGCATGATGTGTGATGATGCGCTGACTGACTGCCTCCATGCTGAGACACTGATGCACTAAACCCTCGCCACAAATATCACTCAAAATGCCCATGAAAGGTCGTTTCCCGCTAAGGCGGACTTTACGATATCTTCAGCAAGGCAACGTCTACTTGAAGGATGGCGTACAAATCCTTACAATAAATTATAACACATTTGGAAAGCCGAGTAAAGGAACGAGGTTTGTTCACATTAATTTCATTATTTATAAATTGTTGCTTGCCCTTTCTGTGTTTGTAAATTTTGTATACATGTTTGTTTCTATGTAAAAAAATCTGTTACGACTGCCCCTTTTTAATTCTTTACATGAAATAAAGAGTGTCTTTTTCCTTAATGAGATAATGATTTTGGTAACAATGAGTGAAAACGTGGCATTTACTGTTTCTTTCCGTTTCTTTGATAGACTTTATTTGGTCATTTGACTTGCACTTTACACCACCACAGTATACACAGATTTTTACACACCATCAGTAATCTTATTCTTACCCCTCAAATTACTTTTAAATTTAATTTTCATTGTGTATTCATTGGTTGCCATGGTTGCACAAACTGTATATAACCATGGAGGTAGAAATGTCTACCTCCACGATATAACTTTAAACTTATCTAAGTCGTTAACTTTTGAATTTTGATGTATTAACTCGTCATACGGTATACACACGAGGAAATGCTTAAAATTGCATATTTGATACTGGTAAAATCGTGTAATCAAAACATAACCCTTTCAATTGTTATGACCAAAAGCATTTCTTATTTACATTTGGGTGAATATGTGTTATTTATACCATTTTTTTATTTGTTGGTCTCCATATGATTATATTACTAATTTTAAAAAGTGATAGTCAGAATCAATATCTTTCCCTTTATTGTTTCCCTTCTTGTCTCCAGAGATTTCGTCTTCTACAATCTACCTCAGCTCCAGTTCAAGAATCCTTCCATTCAAATGAAAACATTTAAGAATATCACACCATCACCTTTCATCAGATGCTTTCTAGGTAAAAAAAAAAAAAAACAAAGAAAAGAAAATTGATCACTATTATTCAGTACTGTGCACTAGGTGCACGCACTGCGCATTTAATATAGGTTCAATTCTGAAGTTTCTTGTGGATCAAGATTTAAATAAAATTATGTGTGATGATCATCCTGATCACCTTGTGAGGAGTTTTTATGTCATGCAATAATAACTTCTAGTTCTTGGCAGCTCAATACCCTAGTGGTTTGAATGTGATAAGACTATAGTGTTAGCCAGAGGGGTGTCTGGGTGTCTTTTGGACACCCTATTTTAAATTTGGACACACTGTTTTATCTGTCATTTACATGTTAACCCTGAAGGGCCCAAGTCCTTCAATATCCTCATTGCAAAAGTGCAGGATTGAGAGGGATTTGGGCTTTTAGGGATCTGCAACACAGAAGGATTTAGAGGGGTTTGGGCTACAATGAGTTTTTGTTAGGGTAGGATTTAGCAGGACTTGGGCTATCGGGCTGTTTTTAAATAGGAGGATTTAGAAGGTTTTAGGTCTTATGCAGCTTAGCCAAAATAGGATTCTGAAGATTTAGAAGGATTTGGGCTAATACATGTATGTATATTTACAATAACGAGAAGGATATAGAAGGATTTGGGCACTTTAGGTTTATGACAACTTTAATCTGAAGGATATACATGTAGAAGGATTTGGGCAGTATGTCTACCCAAGGGTCTAGTCTGTTAGGGTTACTGAATTGTAAGTGAATAATTTAGACACACAGTTTTTAAATTTCCAGCAAATTGGGACACCCTTTTACCAAATCCTGGCTAAAACCTTGGATAAGACTGAAGCAAGCCTCATGTTATGTCATGTATGTGCATAACTAAGTCCTTTAACCCTCCTACTGTCAGTGACTCTTGGCAACATGTTCCAGTGAGTTGACCAACCATTTGAAACCATTCGGCTGCCAAGGTTGTGTACAGTGGCACAACTGTCCACAGAATTAACTGTGTACTGTGTACCTACATTCCTTCGTGGTATCATATTTCAGGCTGGCATAGTTTATCTATCATTCAAAACCGCTTGAATGGTATTGAATGTCAGACAGCAAGAGGGTTAAACTGTGGCAAAACGGTCATTTTTACTTTTTTATACAGTATTTTCTGCATAAAAAGAGAAGAAGAAAAAAATAGATTTACATCACTGATGGGCTAAGGAAATTCTCCAAAGCAGTGAGGTACTCTCACCTTTGTGTAGTAACAACATGTATGATTTCTTATTGAAGAAGCTTTGGTGGTATGAACTGAACTTTATCTTAATATTTATCCTCCTCACTTGATGATTCTTTGTTTTAATTTTGGATCATAAAGCATTTATTTATTGTTTTCTTTAGGTGAAGATGGTGAAGTTTTGATCGACACAGACAGTAAAAGCAACCTAGAAATCATTGAACACCTCAACAAAGTACTCGGAAAATCTGAGTAAGTAGGACTGCAAACTACAAAGTTTCACTATTATTCATAGATTTGTGGCTACAAAAACTTGGTTCAGAACAAAGCTCAACATTATTTTGATTGAAGATCAGTTGGTTTTCATAAATCATTCAAAAATTGTTCAACGTCTACTTTTTATATGGTTACACTATTCATTCTTTGCAAAAGAACCAGTTTGATATAATATTGGCTATTATATAAAAAGAATGGCTTCATGAAGGACTAAAACGAAATTCCACATTCTCAACCCATGTGAGCCATGACAATTATTAACCAGTAAACGCCAGATGATGTGTCAGCACACCAATATTTTCTCCGGATGCATACCGTTTTGTTGCGAGAAGAGGATTACGTGGCATCCAGAGGCTTCCACCGTTGTATTTCATGGATTCCAGCCTTGGTTCTGGCCATGGACCCAATTGGGGCCGACTAGCCATGTCTCACAGCCAAGGTTTTCGCAAGTCACGGTGTGTGAATATGGCACTTTCTCAATAGAGAAACAACAAATCATGGTGCTTCAAAGAGAATTCTTGCTTTCTTGCCTTTGCCAAGTCGGGGTTTCTTGGTGCTTTCAAAGAAAAAAAACAATTCTGGCAATTCCGAGATCCCAAGTTTTAACTAGTTATTGATATCACAGGATTGTTTTATAGATTTGCAGTAACCTCGCCAAAATGTTTAACTATGATTACATTGAATGTTATGTTTGTTTTACACAGGGAGGTGTTGGAAAGAGAACGCAAAGCCCAAGAGAGTCAGTCCAATCCAGCCCACTTCGGCGATGGTTATCTAAGAAAGTGCATATGTGAGATTCCGGCCAAGTACCCTGCCCTGGACTGGTGCCCCTTCCACAGGACTCCGGGGCAAATATAGGGACATGTCTGCTGATTCATTAAAACCTTCAAGGGGTGTGTTACCAGACTCATAGCATGATAGACTTCAATGGAATTAAATCTATATATTATTTTAATCTTGCTTTTTTTTTGTAAGTACATGTCCTTCCTGCAGTAATCATTGTTTCAATGTAAAAAATAAAATAAAAAACACAGTTTTCACTCTTCACTGTTGTGCTGTAGTACACTTACAACAGGGTCACATCTTCAAACATTCTTGCACATTTATGTACAGGTACATGTATGTATGCAGCGCCACCGATTTGGGGACTCTAGATGGCAGCAGACTTGCCAGGTAAATCCATTGCTCTCGGAAATCTGCGCGTGCTCAGAACTACGTAAACAATGGAAATTTTTCCCGGTATGTTTGTTTCCACCTAGAGTTACTCTTTTGTTGCAAAGACATTCCTACTCTTGGATCACTATCCAGCAAGTTGACCAACCATTTGAAACCACTCAACTTCAAGGGTTGTGTATAGACCACTTGCGTACGTCGGCGTCACAAGCTGAAACAGCGCCCTCACTGAGGTCAAAGGAAGGCATTATTGGCCGTTTGTCCTTAGCGATGAGAGCATACATTGTATAAAGACCATGCATGTAACCTTTGTTTATAAAAAAAATGTGATCTTGTACATTCCAGGTCTTTTCCTGGCAGGCAAGCTACTTCACTGTTCTTGTGAGAATGTTACTTTTCTGACATAATTTCCACACAAATTTAAGACTCTGCTAGGGTCGAAACCTCAGGTCTTTACCATATGTCCTTTTCGTGGTAAGCAGTTTGCAACAGCTAATTCTATTCTCTCTTTATAAATCAAGAATCATAAGATATTGAGATGTGCTTCTTTATTCATATCGAGTTGATTAAAAATCAGACAGGGAATCTCTAAGATTGATGTAAATCTCCCATTGAGATGTGTGCAAATTATGCCTGCAGGAAGTTCAGGTGCTTTGGGTCTCGTGTAAACACGACGTGTCACAGGTTACATGGCCTATATACAAGGGAGTCTATGGACTAGGGGTGGCACAACTATGCACAGAACTGCATCAAATGTCTGTGTGCTGTGCAGATGCATTCTTTGTGATCGCCACATGTTATTGCAGATTGCAGGCTGGTGCAGTTCATCTATCATCGTAGTGGATGATATTTAGTAGTCAGTCGGAAAGGTTTTCAACGGAGGAGTACGATATCCTAAGAAAACTAATTCAGATTTTGTAATCTTGAAATCTTAATTTTTCGAGAAGTTGTGAAGTGTACTTTTTCATCTTGTTTATAAATTATATCAAACAATAAAATGCAGATTTCAATGTTACTTTACAAATATCAGCTTTGCAGATCTCTCATTTTGTGTTATGTGTTATTTAGAGCTGAGTGTAGTCTAGCAAGACGAGATGCAGGGTTTTTGGTCTTTTTGGACCAATACACAAATCAGTGGCATAGCATACCCGCCCCCCCCCCAAAAAAAAAAATAATAAAAAAATTGGTGTCTGTGTCCCCCGGATGCCCCCTATTTGAAATCTAGGTTTTTGAGATTAAAACTTGCCCCAATAAAATGTTACATTTTATGAACTTTCTTTTATGTGGTAATTTCAGTGTTTTTAAAACTGTTTTTATATTTACAGGAAAACAATGTATTTTGTTTACCTCCAACTTTAAAGGTAGATTATCTTTTAAAAGAAAATAGGGAATGGCATAACAAGAGTGCTGAAAGGGGATTTTTTATGCAAAGTGGAAACGGTAACTACAGTTTTAATTGGCCAGAAGTGCCCCCTCCCTAAATTGTGCCCCCCCCCAAAAAAAAAAATAAATAAATAAAAAATAAATAAAAATTTACATATATTTTACCCTAATTTTTGGAGCTGATTCAAATCCAAATATTTCACCCACCACCCACCCCAAAATGTCACAAATCCTTATTGTTTGAAAGTGTAGCTCTCAAAAAGTTTCATAGAAAGGTCCGAACAAAAAGGGAAAATCTAAAACTGAACAGGCAGTACAAAGCATAGAGTCCTTGCTCTATGTACAAATAATGACACATAATAACAATTAGTTTATGTGGTAATTGTTACATAAAACAGCCGTCGTATTACTTACGGCCACAAAGGACACAACTTCGTTTTCAAAATGTCTAACGGCGTACTGTACTGATACGTTCGAACCCATGTGCAACATGTCTTGCCTTCCGTGAAGGACCGCAGCTTTATTGGAACAAGGTTAATACTCGCTGTACGCCGCCATTAAATTCGTGAGACAACAAAATGCCGTCCGAAAACTTGGAAGAGCAAGGTTTGGAAAAGAACCCAGATCTGAGTATTGCTCAGTTAAAATTTCTTCTCACTTTGGACGAGTACAAAAATGATGTTAAAACGAAGGAATCTCTCATGGAGGGTATCAAACGCAACAGTAAGTATGACGGGCATTTTTCGTTTCTCTTGTCATGCTTTAATGAACGTTGAGTCATTCCCATTGGAAAGTCCATAAACAATTTCGTGATAAAATAAATTGAGTGTAAAAACAATAGTAATAAAATAGTTTAAATTTCATTTGTTTTTTTACTTGCAACTATTACCAGAATAAACGTAAGTTACATCCTCTTTTTAAGAGGTGAATAACCCAGGCTATGCATTTTGGCTTCAATTTCCTATTTTCCTGTTCAGTTTCACACAAATTGGAATGCTAGAGTTTGGAATGCCTGTTTTGTGACTGGCAGTACGGGTAGGTGCATAGACTTTTTACCGGACATTCTAACCAGTCCTTCAATAGTCGGATTTCTTACTATGATTGGAAGTTATTGTCCTCTCGTAGTGGTAAAATCTGACAATGCTGAGACAATAATTATTTGGCAAGCTCTTTGGCAAAAGCGATCCAGTTTTGCGCGGTGTGAATAGCGTCATTGTGTTCAGCATGAAAAGGCCCCCTAGGCTGATCTTGGCAGGTAGTTTTTTCCGGTTGGGATAATATTTTTTTTTTTTACTTTCTTGTTTTCAATTGAAACACCCATAGAAAATACGAACATTTTATTTACGTTTTCAAAAGGTAAAATAAGTATGTAATTTTTCAAATTTTAGGTACATTTTACTTATTTCATGATTTATAACAATTACCATGCACCAGTAACTTAGGTATTTTTGGAGATCGCTCGCACATGTTTTGCACACGGCACGTCAGCTGCATGACAACAGGATTGAATGCCTAAAACTAGTCATGTCTGACTATTGCAAGAAATCCCATCACAGCAAAAAATCCTGTAAAATGTCTATGCACCCGTACTGACTGGGGGGGCCCAAAGAATGCTGGTCAACTCGTGTGTACACACACCAACTCGTAATGCACACCAACTTGTATGCACACCATTACACAGACCAACTTGAATGAATAAGCTAGTATAAATTTAAATCAGCTTTTACTTGAAAAACATAAAACTTTGGAAAAAGGACTTGGCACTGACTGTTTTAACTTTAATTTGTTATTTTAGTTTGATTTTACTCTATTTGTGAAAGATGTAGAATTCAATTGAATGTGAAACATCACGTCAAGACGGTTTTGCCGTATTGAATGTTTCAAATTTTGGCACATGCACTCACTTGCATGCTTCAGTGGAGTCTCGTTCTTTAACCGTTGTAACGCTGTAGCCACAAACCGGCGGGGCATTCTGCAATTACTCCCAATTAATATTAAAAGTGTCATTTCCTGCTGTCAATTTTAAAATTGACAATTAAATGTCTCCTTTCTATCTTTTTTATTGTAAGTTTCAATTGTTTCTCGTCGAAAGAACACTGAAGAAAGAAGGTCCAACAATTTGTGCTTATAATGTGTGGCCCTGATAAGGGTCGTTGGTGTAAACTGTTTATTGGACCCTGTTTTGGGCTGGCAGATGTTCACATTGCAGGACCATGGAGATGACTGCATGTTCACATCAGGCTGGATGTCTTGAGTTTCCCAGCTTTGTAGTCTTCCCATACTAGCTTGAAGATCCTGCCTTTGAATAAACTTGCCTTGTGCAGTGTCTCTGGTTATGGAATCACTTGAAACATTTTTTTACTTCCGTGAAATGTTTTCCCATGCTTTTCCCACGCAAAAACATTCTTGACTTTTTTCCCCATTTATAAGAATACGTAGAAATACACTTGCGAACGAATTTGTGTGTGTGCGAGTTGGTTCTTGTACGAGTTGGCATGGTTGGTGTGCCTACGAGTTGGTTTGTGTATGAGTTGTTGTGCGCACAAGTTGACCAATTGGTGTACGATTTGACAGGTGTACAAGTTGGCAGGCGTACAAAGTGACTTGTTTCAGGCCCGAGTACTTCAGAATCCTTCACCTTCAGAACCATGCTAAAGTTAAGCAAGGTACATACCCTTGCTAAATTGCTGGGGTTTAAGTATCTAGTTTAAGACCGGGATTCGAACCCACTATGGTGATCAGAAACACCAGAGCTTCTGTCTAGCTTCTTGCATCTTGCTTAAGACATGTTGAAGTACTCTTCTAAAAGCAATGCTGCTGTCCTGGAGAGTGTGGGTTGCAATTCCGTGTGTGCTCTGTTTGTGCTGTCTTTGTTAGGGTGCTTATCAGATGGTGGTATTGTCAATTTGTCCTGAGACATGTGAGAGAGATTAGGAGCTCCATCCCTCTTACATTGTACGACCGCAGCCACTGGTAGCCTGTTTCAAATCCGAACAGCTCCTGGGAAAGGGCTTATGTAGCAGTTAACTCTGGCGAATGGTTGCCTGTACATTGTAGGTGAGGTTATGTTGATTGTTCTGATTGACTTGATCGCCTGTTCTCTTGGATGATGTTTGGAGGAGTAGTTATATTTACTTGGCCATGTAGAATTTTGTGGAAGAGCTCTACCTGATGAAGGAGATGTCTATCATGCAGGGTGTCCCATTCAAGCATGACAGACACAGTTGAATCCCGGTGGTCATGGTGATAGTCCTTCATGACAAAATGTACCGCTTGGCGTTGGACACTCTCAACAATTCTGATGTTGCGGTTCGTTTTTTGGGTTCCACAGAGCCCTGGGAACTCCAGATATTACATCTGCAGGTGCAGACAAGGTGCCATTGACTGCAACTTGCTGGGTCCTACCATTCAAGAAACCTTGGATCCATGCTTTGGTTCTGCCTCTGATGCCGTAGTATTCTTGTGCAACAACTTGCGATGAGCTACTCTGTCAAAGGCCTTGCTGAAGTCTAGGAACGAGACGTCTTTCTAGTGTTTGTTGTTGATGTTAAAGGCCCAGTCATCACTGGCGCCTGGCTTACATGAGTTGCGTTTCATTTGACCCCTCGGCACGACACGCCAAATAGAAAAAAATAGCAATAAAGATCCCAACGATATATCGTATTGTTCGTAGGATTTAAGTTAACTTTAAATGCCCTTTTTTCCCCCACAGACATGGCCCCATTCTATGAAGAGATCTGTAAAGAACTGAGCTGGAAGCCCAATAATGCCCTCTTGAAGAAGATGAAAGAGACCAATGCAGAGGAGCTTAAGAAACTGGATGCTACTCTTGAAGATGCTGAACAAAACCTTGGAGAGACAGAGGTCCGGGATGCCTTCTTGAGGAAAGCAGAGCACCTGTGTCGCATTGGAGAAAAAGTAGGTTTACATTAGAGGTAGTGTCATACTTTAGTAATGTCCCCCCCCCCAAAAAAAAAAAAAATTAAAAAATGGGTAATTTCTATCCGATTACTTGTTATAAAGATGGTAATAGTAGTAAGCATCCTGCGAACATTATTTTGTCTGAAATGCCCCCAATGATTAGAAATCAATAAAAAAACACATTTAAGTCTGAGAAACGATTCATGCATGAATCTTTTCTCAGATTTCTTAGGGTTGGCGTTTGTCATGAATGAGCCAGAGATGCATTTGGCACCCGCTGTCACCCGCTGTCACCTCGCTAAAGGAGGCAGCTTTCTTTGTAGGTTTGCCTATAAATCAGCATTTCATTAACAAAAACCAAATGATGACCCTATCTTCAGGGACTTTGTACATGAACAGTGTGTTTTTGTTTCTTACAAGAAAGTTAAACTTGCTTCTGCTGTTATTTAACTTGTACCATGTGTACCGATTTGTGTTTGTCATTTGAAATGCTATCATTTTCAAGAAATGTCTTTGATATTTTGTGTATTTAATGTTGAATATGATCTTGTTTGTGAAATAATTGCCTTGTTGTTGTGTGTACATTCAGTTTGCGATAACACCATGTGTATATATCAACTTTGTCGTGTAGATTTATTCTTTGAAAACTTTTCTTGCTAATTGCTTTTTATTCTACTTGTACTCATGACTCATGAGATTTGATCATTTTTCTGGTGATGTTGTCGGTCATGTTTGTTTGTTCCAATGCAAAGCATGGCAGCCACTCATGTGACGTTTCTGCCAAATTCTGTACATACTTTGAAGTTCAAGTAAAATGTTATTTATCAGGAATGCACATTTTTTTAATGTATTCCTTTATGCTTTATTTTATACCTTTCTCTGATTACTCTTGCATTGACAGTTTTTGCGATTTGTCCAAATCAGCTTGAAAATTCCCTTACTGTAATTGTCAGTGTCTTATATTATTATTAAGCTGCCTGGTGTATAAGCCGCCTGGTGTATAAGCCGCCTGGTGTATAAGCCGCCTGGTGTATAAGCCGCCTGGTGTTTAAGCCGCCTGGTGTATAAGCCGCCTGGTGTATAAGCCGCCTGGTGTATAAGCCGCCTGGTGTATAAGCCGCCTGGTGTATAAGCCGCGGGGCTGTACACCATAATCTGCAAATTAAGGTTGAGGTGTCAGCGGCACCATCATAAGCCACATTCGCACATAAAATGGTATCGAATGGTATGAATGATGTGCGGAATGATTTCTGCATATATCTTACAAGCGAAGCCTTGTGGTCATGTGTCACTCTACCCATTGTGTATAATTTTTGATTGCTAAATGTTGCTAATTTGCAATTATGTGTTGCACTATTTACCGTGACAATTTTCAATAACTTTATTTCAAATGAACTGTGTACATGTAGCTATCAACTTACCCATAATTCATATATTCATATGATTAAATTCTTATGATTAATTTTTGGGGAAAGGTTCATTGTTGAAAGTTTGTTTTATAGTGGCGTCTGAAATGTGGTAAAGCAACCATTTGTAGACTGGGTCACCAGTTGTCACAATCATGTTTTTGTTTGTTAGAATAAACATGTAGGCCTAAGTGTTTTTTGTACATTGAGATATTTTATTGACCTTAAACATGCACTATGTTTTGTTCACTAATATTAATACGCTGGCGTATAAGCGGCAATTAACTTATTGAGGGCCAAAATCAACGTATTAGCAGCGGCTTATACGTCAAAGATTACAGTAATTAACACTCTCTGATGTGTCTTCCTCCTGTCTAATAGGAGGCTTGTTTGACAGCGTTCCGGAAAGCGTTTGATAAAACAATAGCTCTCGGTCACCGGCTTGACATCGTATTCCACCTGATAAGAGTTGGCCTGTTCTGGCTGGACAATGACCTCATCACTAGGAATATCGACAAAGCAAAAGAGTAAGTTGCTTCAGACAACATCAACCTCAACAACCAGCATCATCCACATAACATTACTAATAATGCACTCTATGGCCTGTCGTGGCCGAGCGGTCAAGCTCACTGGACTCAATCTCTGTAGCCGTTTTCACAAAACTTTAGGCAACTGCGTAAAGTTCACTTGTGCAAGATTTTTATTGTTAGCGGTGCACAGCCTACGCAATAAATGATGCCAAATTGGACTTATGCGGTTGCGTGAAGTCTTGTGAAATCGGCGGCTGGTGTTTCTGACCAGCAGAGTGTGGGTTCGTGTCCTGGCCCTGACACTTGTGTCCAGACAAATTGTTGTGTGACTAAGAACAAGGTCAAAGATGTTTCTGATCAGTAGGTTGTAGGTTCGTGTCCTTGTCCTGACACTTGTGTCCAGACAAATAGTTGTGTGACAATGAACAAGGTCAAAGTGACACTTTAAACAGGTGACATTCAGCTGTTTATTTTGGAAACTTTGTGTAAGATGCTTGTTGTCTTAAAAGACGAACTAAAAAAAGTAATAATAACAGTTACAGAAAATGTAAACATTTATTAGTTCCAACATATTCAATGTGAAAGGTGACTAATTCTTAACCGTACCAATTGCAATCCTCTATTGACCCCTTGGCAGATGCAGAATGCACCTTTGCAAAGTGCATAGTACGCACCATTTTGGGGGTCAATTCCTTTGTGTACATTATTAGACACCAACATTGGGGGACAGGATAGGCGGGTGTAAACGTGCTGCACACCGTACAAGGGGTCAATAGAATATTTCTGTCTGAAACAATAAGTTTTAATAATAATAATGGATTTATAGATTGCCTGTTGCAAGCCTCATAGCGCTTTACAGAATAAACAGTATGTAATAAAGAAGAAATACAAAAAATGAATCTGAGTGGTATTAAAGTTGAGGAAATGGCTTTAAAGACCTTAAAAAATCAACATTGCTTACTTTGGTTGCAGTAAGACGAGATCCTGAAATTTGCCTCATTGTTTTAAATCCCTACCTTTCCAGTATGATCGATGAAGGTGGTGATTGGGACAGAAGAAATCGTCTCAAGGTGTACCAAGGAATCTACAAGATGTCAGTGCGAGACTTCAAGAGCGCTGCCCAGTTCTTCCTGGATACAGTCTCAACGTTCACCTCCTACGAGTTAATGGACTATTCCGAGTTTGTCGCTTGCACCGTACTCGTCTCAATGATATCCCTTGAGAGAACAGAGCTTCGTAAGAAGGTAGACTAGATTTCTTATATTTCAATATTTTGTTTTTCAAACATTGCCGTTCGGGACTTTTCCCGACCTCAGATCGGGCTCCGGCTTGGGCTCCGTCATCAATTTTAGAGCAGTGCACATTTTGTACGGTGTTTCCAACATCAAACAAAGCCAGGAGCCGGAGCCCAAGCCAAACTTTGAAAAAAAAGCCCCCTGAATGAGAGCTTCTCTTTGAGAAATTTGCATACATGTGTGCAGCTGTAAAATATACAACAAAATATGTGTGTTGGGTTAGTCAGGGGTATGCCTGATCAACAGACTGGCCTTGTGGTTTATATGCAGAATACATAATGTAACTTTAAGTCTGTGTCAAGACCAATCCTCGAGTACACCAACAGCCTTACTGCAGCTGAAAGTAAAATATCACTAATTAGTTATGTTTTGGTCAAATGTTTTCATTTTGTGTGTAGTCCATCCTCATATCAATTCAAACGAACAGGACAAATTTCATTTGTCTGAGAAACTTTGTTCAGCCTGTTCAGCTGTATGAATACTTCACCCCAATAATAATAGTGGCTTCTTATATAGCGCTCATATCCGTCACTCAGTGACGCTCAAGGCGCTTCAACAGTCAGTATTTTCCTGCAAGGTATATATGTGGAGCTACTTTTTGAAGTTTGAGACCTATTCCTTTACATAGCACAATGTAATGGTTTACAAGGTGCGGTGGCGCAATATGCTGCCAATCAAACCAGGAACATCGGGGCGGACCCTTTCAGTGCCTTTGCTTACAAATCCCTTGGGGGTCTACATACTGTAAACTACAGCTCGTAAATTGCTCAATGTTATTTCTTTACTCCAGGTTGTCAAAGGAGCAGAGATCCTTGAAATTCTTCACGGGTTGCCAGATATCAGAACTTTTCTATTCTCCCTGTACAATTGTCACTACGAAGAGTTCTTCAAATTACTAGGTAAGCAGCGTTGGTATGAGGTTTTCTTTTGTGTGTGTGTGTGTGTGTGTGTGTGTGTACATGTTGAAGGAATCAAAACTTCAGCTGATCGTGTTTTGTTTGTACATGTATGTATGTATAGTGTGAATAAACTGACATTTTCACTCACTTGCTATTGTAAACAGCGCCCTCTGTGGTCTTTAATTTATCTGTTCAACAGTATTTTTGTGCATGGCTCCAGTCTCAGGTACACCATGGGTACACATTTTTTTTACCATAATGCCATTATGATAAATCTATATTAAGGCTGAATTCGCGGCTACGGCTACGACTGTTGCTAAGGGTGTTGCTAAGGACGCCCTATACTTCAACGCATTGTGACGCTGCGATCCAGCCCGAGCCGCCAATTCGACCATGGCTTAAGTCTTTGCGTATTTTTAAGCTATTTAAGCATGATTATTGTTTTACTTGCAAAATGTCGGAAGAATGACTTTATTTGCTACTGTTATTCCATTATTGGTTTTCAATCTGTTGTTCATAACAGGACATCATTTTACATAAATTGTGAACTTGTAACAACTGTTGCCATTTTTATGGAGAAATATTTTGTTTTAAATTCACTTGATGCACTCTGTATTAAATATTGATTAATTCTAGACAGCCTGGTAAGGTGTTTTTCAAGAAAAGCACACATTATGTTTCCAATACTTGATGGAGAGAAATTGTTCTATCATTATGTGTTAAACAAACATACAGACGGATTGCACATGACCTCATGACCATCATCTTTGAAGAAAAATAACGGAAAGGTGTACGCACTGAACACAACTCTCAGGCAATGATAGCATTTCACGCGTGCACATTTCATTGCAAGGGGGCCATTATCTCACATTTTTATCAAAGTTGGCATCTAAACTATTAAGTTGAACACTTCACCTTTTTTTTTTTAATGCACTTTTTGATTCTCCTATACATGTAAGCATGACACATTGTTACATTTACTTCAGTTTTAGCACTTAGGCAGACGATGCCTAAGCCAGTGCTTAGGCTGAAGCCTATGCCAAAGCCTAAGCCTATGCCAAAGCCTAAGCCTATGCCAAAGCCTAAGCGGTTTAGAAAATGGCAGCATGTACAATGTAATACATTGTATGTACATGTGGTAGAGTTGGATAAAAGCAAAAACTAGGACGAATCTTTGGAAGGTTGACCAGACTCGTCTGCCTCTTTGTTTGTCAAGTTGGTTAGTTTTTAAAGTTTTTTTCTGTGCAATCAACACACCGTCGAGTCTCATCAAGTGAAAACAACTAAGCAAAGATCAAACATTAAAAAGAACAGGTGGATTATTTAGTTTTATCTAGTGTCAAATAATTCTTTGTTTAATTTTATTGATTGAACAGTCGTCGTAGAGAACAAACTGAAACTGGACCGCCTGCTGAGACCACACTATTCCTATTATGTAAGAGAGATGCGCATTCTGGCCTACACTCAACTGCTAGAGTCCTACCAGAGCTTAACCCTTCAATACATGGCAGATGCATTCGGTGTCACGATCGACTTCATTGACCAGTAAGAATTTTATTTTTGTTAATCTTTTTGCACAATTGACATTAATTGACTTAGATGATTTTCTATACACTGTACATTCTCTTTGTTTTTTGTCTGGTTCGAACTTCGCACTACATGTGGAGCTAGTTTGCTTAGAGCAGAAAATCTTCAATACATAATAAGTCATAGTTTTTATTATGGTCATGTCATCTTTTATTTTGCAACATGTTTCAAGAAAAAGTTTGTAATACATTCTCTAGGCGCATATATATATTCTTGATCTTGTTTTGAGGTCTCATAGTCTTATGCCCCACTTTTGGTAATTTTGCGCTCCTTTCTAGCATTGTCTAGCAACCTTCTCCCTTGTGTCATTATGGTCTACTCTTTTTTTAAATTCTCCCAAATGAAGACAAAGCTCTGTTAAGGTCGTTATATATTTTTTAAGTAATTAATTCGGTGCTGAGTTAAAAGAAAACAGATTATCAGCAGCTGGCCTTGTCGGAGATTGATTTTGTTAAATGTATTATAATGTACTGGTACATCACAGTGTGTACACATAGGAGAATTTGGCAAAATATCTGGATTCAAATTGAATTCTGGTCTGCATCTCTAAGGGTGTTGTCAGTACAACTGTACACGTAATGTAGAATGTGGAAGTGTCTGCAGAATGTTGTTGTCGTTTTTGTTGTTGTCGTTTTTGTTGTTGTCGTTTTTTGTTGTTGTCTGAGTGATTGTAAGTAGATCTAGGCCGTTTACGATTTTAGGAATGAGTGAACGTACATGTACATGTACAAATATTGTTAATAATCACGATAGGATTTGGGCAGTATGCCCGAACCCTAATGATAATACAGAGCATTTTATAAGGCGCCATTGATCTTGTTAACTATTCTGAGACACTGAAATGTTTAAGACAGGTGTGCTAAGTTTTTTGAATCATGAGATTCATTTATATTACATTTTGTAAAGGTCTACCGGGTGGTGTAGTGCAATCTGCTGCCAACCATGGCAGACACACTGGGTTAAACCCCATCTCTTAATGAGGACCTGTGGCTTTAACATGCTTTGTGTCCCATTCAAAGGACGAAGCAATAATGGTTAAGTGTCTCGCTTAACGGACCCCGAAACAAACATTTTTTAATTTCTATCCGAAAGCTTACTTGTTATAACGATAGTAACGGTGGTAATCATCCTGTGAAATGCTCCTGTTGATTAGAAATCAATAAAGACAATCAACAAATTTGAATCTGCAAAACTCACCTCGTGGCCAGTTTTGGGGATTCGGTTGGTACCCGCGTCACCTCGCTAAACGTGGATGGATTCGACAATCTTCAGTGATCTTGGTAAAAATACTGAGACAGTTTACTGTTTTGTGGACAAGTAGTCACTGTATTCAGCTGAAAATTTCAAAGGTGACATATAATATAATAGTGTATCTTTATTGACAATCTGGCCTATAAATCAGCATTACATCTGACAAAAACCAATCTGTGACCCTAACAAATGTCAAGACTGGGACTCAAAACCACACCGTTCTGATCGAAAAACGACAGAGCTTGAGTGTGGTGAACTAAGACCGCTCGGCCACAACACGTCACCATGGTCACTGTACATGTATTTATACATTGTGCATGTCAGCATTGCAAGTTCCCAATGTCATTGAGCTATGTACTGTTGATCCATACTTGTATGGCAAAAAACAAAAAACTGAAAAAATTTGAAAAAAATACTTATCATTGGCTGTATTTATTGTGTGCTTTCTTTTACATCTTTCTAAAACGCCATGTTTATAGAGATATTCAAATAGTGTAGGATAAAAAACAATCAGTTTTAATCTGAAAGCGCACTGATTTTAAGTTTACACCCATACCAATCCTCTAGAGAAACAGGTACATGTACGTGGTTTTTGTACGGGTATGTCTGATTTTATATCATGTATGTAATATCGAGGTGATGGCATTTGGAGAAATTGCGAATCACCGCTGCTTATTTTGATTGCCAAAATCTAAATAACCTGATCTGAATGTACAGTAAATTCCTGGCAACACATTGCTTATATCAAAATGTCACCACCTACTGTACATTGGTTTAATGTACACAGCTACAGGTTGGCTATGGTCTTTAGAGACCAGAAATATTGTTTTTGTTGCTACCAATAATTGTTCAGATAAACTGTTTTGTCTTCGTTGAGGCAACACAACTGAATCTCAAAAAAACAAAAAATCAAAAAACAATTCCAACATTTGTAGATGACACTTTTCCAGCTTTGAACTGCTGTCGTGCATGTTACATTTATGTACTTGTTCCTTGTGTGTGATGCCCTTTTTTAAGTCTTGGAGTTGCTTGAATGCACTGCCAGTACAGTTCGGGAATCAGGTTGTCTTAGTGGTTTTTCTTTCCCTGCCTTTCACCTCTGTGGACCTCGGTTCAAATCCCACCTCGGATCGGAGACTTGCTTGCAGATGTGGTCTTTAGTCCTTACCTGATTGCGTGGGTTTACCCCATTGGGGTTTTCCTCCCACATGTAAAACTGAACATTATTCACATCCTGTTACTGGCGCTAATTGTGCTGGTGGATATGTAAATAAAATGAAAAGGAAAAAAAAATACCTACTTTTTGGTGCAGTCTTAGCAGTGGATTACATGTCTTCCTCTTTGGCCAGGAAGGTCTAGATTTGCATACAGTGAGTTTGAATGGTTTCATTGGAAATTTTAGTGTGGCGTTTTAGTTTATCAGCATTAAGCAGCATGTCATTGATAGTGTTTTTTTGGTCTTGATTGTGTAAGCTCTCAAGTTTCATAATTTTGGTACCGGAGAAGATGTTTACCCATCAGGAATGTGATTTGACAGAATTTTTTATCTGATTTCAGGAATTTTTCATAACTTACTCGCGAAATAGGACTTGCCAACATGGAAATGAAAGACATACTTTTGTCAAGCCAACAGTTTTCCTTTGTTGTGATACATATATGGCGTGTTGTGGCCGAGCGGATAGAAGCACCGGACTCAAGCTCTGATGTGTTTGTTCAGCAGAGTGTGGGTTCGAGTGCCGGTCGTGACATACTTGTCCTTAAGCAAGACACTTTTAAAACCATTTTTGCTGTGTCTTTCGGATGGGACGTAAAGCCGTGTTGTGTAATGCATGAAAAGAATCCAGTGCACTTATCGTAAAGAGAAGGGGTTCGCCCTAGTGTTCCTGGTTTGACTGGCTGCATAATGCGCCACAGCACCTTGTAAACCATTACATGGTGCTATGTAAAGGAATAGGTCTAATACTTCAAAACGTACATGTAGCTCCACAATACCTTGCAGGAAAAACATCGATTGTTAAGCACTTAGAGGCTGGCCTGCAGTAGGTGCTCTACAAATACTTTATATTATTATTATTATAATTATATAAAGAGTCCTCTACAGTCATAATAATAACTAGTTCTTAAATAGCGCATTTTACAATAACCTATCAATGCGCTTTACATTAGTGCCCTGGTCATTGGGCCAATAACATTCCTGTAATCTTTCTCAGCTCCCTGAGGAGTATACAGCCCTGGGCTGCCGTGGCGCTCCAAAGGCTTTTTCAAACACAATATCAACCTCTACCCTCTCAAGTACCCATTTATACCCCTGGGTGAAGAGAAGCAACTTTTTTTGTAGTAAGCATCTTGCTCAAGGACACAAGTGTCATGGCCGGGATTCGAACCCACACCCCGATGACTAACCACCAGAACTTGAATCCGATGCTCTAAACCACTCGGCCATGACAGAGAAAAACTCTCAAAGGTCGTCATACCCCCCTTGCACTGACGTCACTTGCGACCTACTGTCTGCCCATTGATGGTTTGTCATTTTTGGGGACGGTTTGCGTGTAAAGATATGGCATGTCTACTAACTGTATACAGTTCGCCTGAAATGCGCACTGCATACGTAATACACGGGGGAAACTAACTCCCAAAAGGGCGCAACTGAGACTTGTCTTTGGTAGTTACAGTACGTCAGGTGAATTGGGTGAAAAAAAAGGTGGTTTTAATATCTTTAGACCAAATGGACACCGCTACTCATTTGGTCAGTGGTTTTTCTGTTCTAAGTCAAATGTAGTACCAATGTTGCAACTGTCAAAAGTCCCCTTTGATGTGTACTAATGCATCGTAGATTGAGAAAAAGCAGTCGATGGTAAAGTGTCTCTGCCTGGAATTACACAAAGGTCATGGCCTCTGTTGCCCTGGTCTTGCCCTTGGTGCCCCTTCTAAAATTATCCAGACTTTAGCATTTTCCAATGGAAGTGCCCTTTGAAAATCCTGACCTGGCCCGAGGACATTTATAAGCCTCGTGTTAACTTGTAATCAAATCTACACGTACACTTACTGTATTTATTGTACTTGTCCATTGTGTCTATATAGACCATGTGCTCATGTATCCGATGCGCCCTCTATTGAAATTTTCTGTTAAGCACAATGTAATACAGTTGTACAATGTGTGTTTCTCTCTAAATGAAGACTATGATTTGAGCAAAATTTTTATCTTTGTGACAACATTAAGTTGACTACGGAATAAGTGCCGATAATGAATTTATCATCAAGCAAATTTGACGCATAGCTTAAAATAGCATGTATACATGTAGAACACGGTTTGATATGGACCCTGTTTTTATCACACTCTTTGCTCTTGTTGCTATGGATCGACCAATCAGAATCAAATCAATTTGCTTGAAGATGACAGGATATATCTCACCTCATCTGCTTCTCAGCACGCACACACACATACAATGTAGAACCTATAGATAGCATTGTCACCGTTTTCACGAAGAAAAACATGTTAAAATGACATGGGCGTATTTATGTAGGTCATCTCACTTAGAGGCTTCATGAAGAGAGACATAGCTTTGACTAATTACTAACGGCAAATTAGCCAATATTTTAAAAGAAATTAGTTGGTCAGTGGAGAGGTTAAATATTTACAGAATCACTTGACAGGTCTTAAACTGCAAATTGTGGCTTTAGTTTTGCTGATTCACAGTTTTGAGCTAGGCACAGCGTAAGCTCAATCACACCTTTTGACATGTTTGGCATTTCTTTTTTTAGCATGCTATTTTAAGCGTGCTATTTAATAATAATAATAATGATATCGGCTCTTATATATCGCAATTCCAAAGAATGATCAGTGTGCTTCGAACATTATTACCCCTGGTCACTTGGCCATTTATTTCATTCCTTAAACCATCTCAGCTCCCTTGGGGAGTGTACAGCCTGTGCTGCCAAATATGCAGTGCACTAAGTTAAATCAATCACAAGAACCATCTCTGCCCTCACAGGTACCCATTTACCCCATGGTGAAGAGAAGCAATTACAGTTAAGTGTCTTGCTCAAGGACACAAGGTGACATGACCGGGATTCGAACCCACGCCCTGGTGACTCATCACAAGAACTTAAGTCAAGTACACTAAACCGTTCGGCCACGACATGGCCAAGACATTTTAAGCAGGCTATTTTATGCGTGCTATTTTAAGCGTGCTGTTTTAAGCGTGCTGTTTTAAGCGTGATATTTTAGGCGCACTATTTTAAGTGAGTATCAACGTCTTGACGATTTCAAATTCGTGCACAACGTAAGTGCTATTTTAGAAGATACAATGTTTTTTTCCACTGACACAACGATATGTGGCTCTTCATTAAAACGGTGATGGTATGTAGTGCAATCCCTTGTTCTATCCAATATCAGCCGAGCTGCAATTCACTCCTCTCCAACATTCCATCGAATCAAACAGAGAAGCCTTCAGAAAATACAAAAATTTGGGCTGCCTGTATTATCACAAATGCTAACCCCTTTGACCCCATAACCCCTATACTTAGTGACATGCACTGCCCCCTCCCCTCGTCCTCCACAACCCCCGTTCAGCAACAAATCAAATTCAAAATCCTCCTGATATGATAGTCCAGCCGTCGATTTCACTAAACTCTTCCTAACTTAGGATTAATCTTAGGACTTAGGACGAGTTAAGTTCCGTATCCATAGACATTAGGACACATTGAATCCATCCTAAGTTAGGACGAGTTACTCATCCTAACTCGAGATAGGATTAATCCTAGCGCTTCGTGAAATCGGCTGCAGAAATCCATCAACTCCCAAACCTCTCTAGCCTACATGTGTATTACCATTTTAATGCTGTAAGTGTAACAGTAGACTAACACCAATTTGTGATCCACTCACCAGGGCCCAATTTCCGAGTGCTTAAGAGTTTTCTGCTAAGCAAAAAAGAGCAGGAAACCAATCACATACAGTATATGTGGAATGATATTTTGGCTGGTTACCTTATTCTGGCACAAAGCAACATTGTTTTGTGCTGAGCTATATTGTTGTGCTTAAGCAGCTCTATGAAACTTAGGCCCAGGAATGCCCCTATGTGCTCCAAGCGTGTGGGCCGTTGTGCCTTTGATCATATTGGACCCTTCATGTACATAGAATAATCTCCCCAACATGGACAAGAGCCATTCTCTTAACTCTGCTGAGTACAATTTTTAAAAATTCGCAAAACTGAACTGTATAGTTTCTAACCATGTTCCACCTTCCCTAAGATTTGTGCACTTTATTTTATGCAAGAAAAATTGTTGTTTGTCATTATTATTAATTTTCCATTTATAAGATTTGTGATAAAAAGAAGTCACCATAGGGAAAGTGGAAATCGTGTACCGTACATTTATTGTAGTGTTTCATTGGTTTATTAAGATCATTTCAAAAGTCATGGTCTTCCTGAGTTGAATTTGAATTACATTATCCAAAAACAAAGATTAAAATTGAAGTTAAAGGCACAGGTGAACCTACTGTAACTAAAAAATATTAAAGAAACACATTTATATACCATATATACATACATAGTCAGGCCTCAAACTTTGTGTACAAAAGGGCACGGCAATTTCCCCAAAGTGAAGGGCACCCAATGAGGAAAATTGGAATTTGTACTGAAGGGTTTTAAGGGCACCCACAGCAATTGCTGTGGTGCCGTGGCGAAATTCCAGGCCTGCATAGTGTCTGCTCTGGACAAGGAGGCTTGGAGGGAGTTCGTTTCTCGGACCACCTCGGGACGGCGGACGCCCTAATGGACTTAAGAGAGAGACATACATATTTTTTTAAGAGACTTGTACTTGGCTAAAATGAAAAAGAAAACAATCGCCATTTCAGACAAATTGATCACAAGAGTACAAATTAGTCAAAATCACGAGTGAACACTAATGTATTGCATGACATGTACATGTACTCCTTTAAAATAATTTTGTTTCCCTATTGTACTTCAACACATTCAACAAAAGGTGAATACATGCTATCTTTTATTGGCGTTAGATTTCTAGATTCATTCCTCAATATTTTCCTTTACAAGGCTCAAATTTGGCAGGGGGGGTGTGGCGGAGATGGTGTATTGAATCCTCAAGAGCAAAGGGCGTGTAGCTCAAAATGTTTACTGGACCAGAATTCTTTTTGTTTTTATTATTACCAAAATCAACATAAAAAAAAAAAAAAATGTTTTTGTTTGAGCACCCACTAAGACACGATTTATCTCATTTTTCTTCTGGTTGAGTATACCTCGATACTCGACACAACTGACGGTTAATTATTCATCACAAAGTTAACATCTGAACATATCACTCTATATTTTTTGAAAAGATATTACGCAGTGAGGTATTATCATTCAATTGAAAAACACAATACTGCGGGATTGGTCCTGCGTTAACCTTCTAGGCCCTGCTCTAAAAGTTAGCAATCATCAATTAAGATTAATATTATTCATACACTCAGGCATGCAACTTTTCCTCGGATCAGCTGATTTCCTCTTTTTTTATTCTCAGTTTTACCATTCAAAATTGAAAAATACTGTACAAAATCATTTGAATTTGGTAATTTCCTCTTTTTTGGTGAAGTTACAGTTGCATGCCTGTATACTGTTGAAGCAATTTTCACGCTCATGTCATTGCAGCAAAACATCCCCAAATGTCTCAATAGCAGACAACTGAACATGCCTAAAGCGACAAAATATACATGAGTTCTTGAGTGTTCACCTAACAATGCGTAAACATCATCTTGCAGTGTTTAAACTTTCACTGGTCAAGCTTAAAGGAAGCTGAACACCTCTTAACACAACTGTTTGGGCTACCCTTTGATTGCTGTGTATTTATTGCAGTGGCAAGTTTAATTTCCTGGGGAATTCTGCCAAAAGCAAACCTGAATACCGTAGTACTTCAATGCTGCTTTTGATCGTTGCCATTGTCATGTTCATCAATCCTGCGAAGAAAGAAGAAGAAAAGTTACCCCTTGATCAACGGCAGATCACCCTGTCCAACCTTCCCAGCGAGGGCGGGTGTCTGCCGTCTATAAAAGTCGATTACACAAAGCTGTTGAGGACATCTCCCAATCAAGTTATATCTTTTTTGTAATATTATTATTATTCCCTGGTCCTTTGTGGTCACCCTTTGCGTAAGAAAAACATTGACGGTATTAATGTCCCACGCTGCACCGGTATTGTGCGCTGTCCTTAACGCAGCCAATCTTTCCCCGATGATGTTCATGTGTTCTTTGTGTTGCTCACAATGGAAAAAAAGGGACAGCTAATCAAGTTTGCAATTTGCACCCGGTAATTAACCATTTGCGATGCCCCAAAGTGTACATGCAGCTCTTAGTGTCTTGCCAATTTGCTGGGAGGCGAGAGACGCTAAAGAAAAGAGAAACTTGCTGTCATTCAGACGCTTCTTGTATTTCCTTTTATGTTGTTTGCGTACTTTACCCGATGAAGGTCACCTTGGTACAAATACGTTAGGGGATCTTCAGTGATGTCTTTTGTTAGCGTGATTTGATTGAGTGCTGATATGCTATTATTCCATCCAAATTACACATTATTTGTATGATTCGATCACACGCAGGCGGTGGATGTGAAAGTCCTTTCCTTAAGGTCCCTGCTTTGCAGTCAGAAACACTAAATAGCCAAATCGGCTGTTAATGAGATCTTCCATGTGGGCCCGTTAATTCCCATCAGCACAAAGCTTTCTTTCACTCTCCGAAACAATTTTTTCCCCCGGCCTAACAACAGCCGAAGAATAAAGGATGCATCAGAGGTTTGAAGATTATGTTGTTACATTTCTCTCGAGGGAAGGTTGGATGGCTCGCTGTATGGATGACAAATCTTGTTTAACATCCTTGTACACGTAGCTCCCAATTGCAAGAACAATACCAAAATGTTTGTGCGCAATAAGAGATGTGGGAATATTTTGGTTCGAAATTTTTATTCTCTGTAGCAATTCTGTTTTGTCCGTGAATTACTGTTAATGTAATTAACTCCATGACATTTGCTTTTAGGAGTTGATTGACGTGGCAAACGTATTGTGGTTTTATACAATCGTTTTGTAAAGCCCATCTCCACTTAACTATTTTTATGTAATTTCAATTCTGTTGTAACTGTTCAAAGTTTTACGTGAAGACTAATGCGTAGTGTCAACTTGCGAAAGTTACACACTTTGAAGTGTGCTACTTTTAAAGGTTTTGTTTCTCGTTTTATACTTGATCAACAAAATGGACAAAAAACTTGCATTATCTGTAATTTGTTTTCTACACAAATGTAGCACATTTTAAATGTTGTTTTCTCTTTTCTTTCTTTCCTTTTCATTCTTTAACTTTTTGCCTGGTAGCAATCAGGAATGAGAAGTTTCAGACTTTCATCTTAATTCAGATTTTCTTTATGTCTGTCTGGTGAAAAAAAGGAGCGTTTATTTTCCCCAGATACAAAGTATCCCGTTCCTTTGATCTACTTCTCTAGTGCTGAGGATACTGTTCTCAAAAGCTCCTTTAGGATCTTTAAATCCAGGGGTTACTAAAAGGTGGAAATGCCGTCATTTTAACAAACCACCTAAGATTTGGATCCTAGTTTCAGAGCCTCTTTGTCAGTATTGGCTCTCACCCTCGAGCAGTTACTAAAAGTAAATGTTGAAAGTATATATTGTAATCACTGTTGGCCTGGAATGACACAGAGGGCATGGCCTCTGTTGCCCCTAGTACTTGGCCTTGGTGCCCCTTCGAAAGTTTCTGTAGACTTTAAGATTTACCAATGGAAGTGTCCTTTGCAAAATGAAAAATGGCCTTGCCCTCTTAAAGATGAAAATCAAGGCTTGTCACTTCTTGTAGAAAACAGTCATTGACGGGTACACTGTTTCAAGAAACAAAAGTTGTTTTGTTTCCTTCTTGTTTTGTTTTCTTTTTAGAGGTTTTCTTCAGTATATAAAAAAAAGGGTTTACATTTTGAAATTATAACTGTCCTGCTATATTTTGGGGAGAAATTTATGTACTTTTATATGTAAACTTCCATGTACGTGTTTGTAAAATACTATGCCACTGGTAACTGCTCTATTTGGGGGCAATCAAATCTCACAGCATTATTGAGATATTGTCCCTTTGCTCGTAATTGGTACAGTGAGTTAGTTAAATCTGTTTATACAGCAGGGTTCTGCCTAGGATCTCCTTAGTGGCGGAAAAGGTTTTTTCCTAGAAGCCATTTCGAGATGGATCAGTTACACGGTAGATCATAAAAAATAGACTCAAACCAAAGAAGTACTCAAAATGAATGGCTTTGGATACCATTTTTTACTGATAATTACCTAATTTTACATTTTGTTGAACACCTTTGATAGTGCCAGTGGTGGCTGTGGAATCCTGACTGCCGGTTGGGTTTTCCGGCACCGACCACTGCGGGCAGAACCCTGATACAGTATGAATTTACAGTATATACATATTTAAAAAATAAACAAGTTTAGCTGCCCAGAATTAGCAAACATTGTTTGCTTGCCGATGTGGTTCATGGGGGACTACTTTTTATGATGTTCAAATTCCTGAAAAAGATCATTGTTGGGGTGTATTTATTTTTATCCTCCCTTTTTTTACTAGACTTTTGAAACAATGTGGTTCTTTTTTTCTGCTGTACAGATAAAGAAAGTACAGCAGATGTTTAATTAACCATATTTGAACAGTACAACTATACATCACATGTAATGTACAATGTATGGTTTATTGAATTTGTGGTTATTTTTTGATTTGCATGTTTATTTTTGATGATCATCATATTTATTTTTGAGAAGCAGTTGCTGCCCTGCAACTCTCCGGACCCTCCGGGGTGTTTCGGTGTGGATAAACCTCCACACACACAAAAAAATGAATATATTCATGATTTGTTTCACCTTCCACATTGGTCCCCGACACGTCACCTCCAGCTACAATCCCGGCCATATCTCGTTGGGCCCCCCTGCCCCCTTCCAATGTTGAATCACATTGTTGCACGGTCTTCTGCGTTCCAGACAACATTGAGCGGGGGGACGGGGGACGGGGGAGAGAATGTTTATTGTGAGACAGGGAATGGTTATTGTATGGTTATTGTAACGTTATAGGAACGGGTGGCCCAAGCATTTTGGCCGGGATTGTCTGAAATTCTTTCAGCGTGATTTTTGAATTTCTTATTACAAAATAAGGCTTTAAAAAGACTATGAATGTCCATAGACACTGAATGTCCGTTTACTGCTGAGTAGGGCGTTACAAAACAGCAAGGATGTTTTTGTGGGGGGGGGGGGACGACGGGGAGAGAATGTTTATTGTCAGGGGATGTCGACAGTGAATGTTTATTGTAGCGTTGGGAATGGGTGGCCCAAGCATTTTGCGCGGGATTGTCTGAAAGTTCCTTTAGTTGATTTTGCGGAGTTGACTGCACACAGATATACTCCAATCTTTGGTGGATCAGAGACAATTCATAAGTGAAGCAAAGCATTTGATACATAGTTATAGAAAGCAAGAGCCAATTTACAACATGGTGTTTCGTGGCTTAATTTCGAACGAAAATCGTGCATATATTCGTCTTTTGCGGAAGAGCGGAAAATCACAGAGAGAAATAGCGGCAACGTGCAATGTATCCCGTAGTTCTGTTCAGCGGAATTGTAAACATGAAGGGCAAGTTCACCGGTGTCACCGTGGCCGAGGTGGGCGAAAAAAGACTTCTTTCTAAGCGCCAGGAGCGTCTTTTGGTGAGAAATGTACAGAAACTTAGGAAAACAGAGGGGCCATTTACCTCGGCAAGAATAAAGTCTGCATGCAGACTGATGCATGTCTCAGATAGAACCATGAGGCGCGCCATGCCATGAATAGACTTGGATTCAAGTACAGGCAAGCTCGTAAAAAGGGACTTGTAACGGATTTGGATCCGAAGAAGAGAGTGGGGTTCGCCAAGAAGATGACCCGTCAGTACCCGCCAAATGTGTGGACAGATCACGCATGTCTGACGGTTCACCACACGATTCACCATGGCATGTTTGCTTGTAACTTACGTGAAAAAGGTTTTTGTTCAACACGAAAAGGGCATTACAGTGCACAAACAACACATAACCTGTCCATATTCTTTTGAACCACCTCATTCGGTTATTTGGCAGAAAATTAAACGGTTAACCCTCAAAACCAAAATAGAAAAGAAATTTATGAAATCTCTTTATTTACTCTACTACGGTGAACCGTGTAGACTTGGTTTCAAGCCTGCGATCGTGGCTTTTAGTCTACTTGATAGCCAATACATTATTGGGCCAAATAGCGCACATTGTTATATTGGCCCATGATGGCTTATCTGTGGGGGCGTTTCTCGTGCCTGATACAGAGGAATAACCGCGATCTCAGACTTGAAATCAAGTCTATCAATGGTATAAGTCTATGAATGGTGTAATGGTTAAGAGATACGCTTAACAAGTCAAATGTCTTGAACCTAAATGGAGTTCAGGAGAGACAAAATGCTCGTGTTTTTTTTTCTCTTATTTTTTATCACCTTCCTCGACAAACAATGAATGTTCATTGTTTATAACCATTCTTTCATTTTTCAATCCCATTGTTTCTATTCTCTTATTACTTATTTTGTATTAATGCTCACAACATAATACCACCCCAACAAAAAAATTACACAAATTTCAACAACAAAAATGTTGCCTGTGTGTGTTCTTTTGTGTTCAAACGCTCTACTCGGCAAGAAATAGTCATTTACTGTCAAAGCACAATCATAGTCAGCCCCCCCCCCCTCCCCGACAAAAACATCCTCACTGCTTCGAATTGTGTATTAACGCCGTTTTCAGCAATACATGAACATTGGCTGTCTCTGAACATTCTTAGTCAGCCCCCCCCCCCAAAAAAAAAAAAAATCATCCTTGCTGATTTGAATTTTGTTTTAACGCCCTACTCAGCGATGAATGGCAATCAAGCGGTCTTTGGACATTCATAGTCATTTTAAAGCCTTATTTTGTAATGTTTAACCAAAAAATTCACGCTTAAAAAATTTCAGACAATCCCGGCCATATCTCGTTGGGCCCCCCTGCCCCCTTCCAATGTTGAATCACATTGTTGCACGGTCTTCTGCGTTCCAGACAACATTGAGCGGGGGGACGGGGGACGGGGGAGAGAATGTTTATTGTGAGACAGGGAATGGTTATTGTATGGTTATTGTAACGTTATAGGAACGGGTGGCCCAAGCATTTTGGCCGGGATTGTAGATAGCCCTTCATTGCCATCGGGTTGTATAACATATAAGGTTTCGGAAAAAGTTTGTAGACCATCTCTTATTTCCACCTGGGAAGAGGTTTGCTATGCGCTAATACCACATGCATGGAGGTTGTGCCTTTTGTGAACGCGCTGGGTGTCAAGGGACAAATGACTATAGTGTGACCATAATCATGTAGGTTCACTCTTTGAATTGCCCTGCTCTTGGTATATCAGATATGGGGGAACAATATGGGAACATAATTGGGTGGCTTATTATCCTAATTACATGTGTGGAGGTTCTTCCATACACACATATGACTTAGTGTGTAAAATTGAAAAACGCCAGTGCCCAGCAAGGACCAGATGTTCAAGGTACCAAGCACAAAGGCATGAAACATGTACTTCACCTTAATTTAATTGACCTACATGTGCAGTGTAGTCTTCCAACAACCTTTACAATTAGAGTTAATACAATGTGCATGTAGCTTTTGACCTTCGACTCATAAAAAAAGCACGGTACTACATTAGTGGTGTTTGTTGAATTTCTTGATTTGCAACTTCTCCTGTTTGCCTGGGTCATGTTATTTTATAACATTGCCATTTATGTGTTGCCAGCCGTACTTATGGGACCTGCATTTTCTTAAGTTTTCAGTTTTTTCTAGTCAAGGAAAATGTGATTTATTTTGAATGATTGTATATAGCTGGTCTGGTATTTATTGTCTCTAGTGTATCTTTGTATTATATTTATAATCTTTTGTTAATTTGTAAAGTGCATCGAGGGATCTGTGATCAATAATGCACTATATAAATGCTGTTTTATTGTTGTTATTATTATTATTATTATCTCCCATGTACTGCTGCCGGTACCTACTGGATAGGATTAGAATAGGCCTAGTATTCTTGTAAAGGAGTAAGCTTAGCGGGCTAAGGGTTCGAATCCTACCTAAGGTGCTATTGGTTAGGTAAGCGCTGAGTATACCACCTGTACAGTGCAGGGCTCAAAGTTAAAACCGGACCACAGGCTCGATGATTTTAGCATGGGGCCAGTAAACTCACGGCTGGACAAGTCCGGCGATCTTGTGTTTCTTCAATTCAATGTCTTTATTTCCCAAAAATTGTGTTCAAGTGTTGAACATTGAGTCTGATAAACATCTTTCAATTCTGTTGAGTACCAAAGTGTACTTACCCATAAGACAAATGAGATTAATCTTCTCTTTAAAGGCACTGGACACTATTGGTAATTACTCAAAATAATTGTTAGCATAAAAACTTACTTGGTAACGAGCAATGGAGAGCTGTTGATAGTATAAAACATTGTGAGAAACGGCTCCCTCTGAAGTAACGTAGTTTTTGAGAAAGAAGTAATTTCTCAGTAAAATATTTGAATTGATTTTGAGACCTCCCGCGTGAGGTCTCAAAATCAAGCATCTGAAAGCACACAACTTCGTGTGACAAGGGTGTTTTTTCTTGCATTATTATCTGGCAACTTCGACGACCAATTGAGTTAAAATTTTCACAGGTTTGTTATTTTGTGCATATGTTGAGATACATTAAGTGAGAAGACTGGTCTTTGACAATGTCCAGTGTCTTTAAGAAAAAGGAAATATGTTGTCAGTTTTATTCTTGTCTTTTTATGTCTTTTCTAATTTTGATTTTGTTCTTGTGAAACAAAATCTTGTCCAGTAAACACTGTGAGTTACAAGCCCTGTGGTCTTGTGGATCCCCCCCCCCAAATTTGAGCCCTGCACTCCCTGCAGTGCTTCATTCTTCTATCCTAAAAGCGCAAAATAACAAATACATGTACATATGTCAGTCCTTGATACATGTATGAACAAAAGCTGGGCCAGTTAAATTACTATATCGTTAAATTACAAGTTACTCCATGATTGGTAGTCTGTCTTTTAAAAAGCACTGAAACATAGAATATGTGTTTAGTTTATTTGTTTGTTTGTTTTGTTGTTGTTGTTGTTGTGTGTTTTTTTTTTTCGGGGCGGGCATGTAAATTATTTAATTCAACTTGTGAGACATTGCAGACGTACTGTCTCTGCACAATATAAGTGCTTAGTGTAGCTACATAGCTTTACAGTATGCATTGTGGACTATGTAGGCATGCATTACTAATAGCATTGTTATTACTATTTTAGGGAGCTGTCACGCTTCATCGCTGCAGGTCGATTACACTGTAAGATTGACAAAGTTGGCGGAATAGTTGAAACCAATCGACCAGACAGCAAGAATTACCAGTATCAGGTAAGAACCACCGAACCATGTACCGGTACAGGGTTATTTTTTATTCTCCTGTTTGAGGTTGGGGGGGGGGTGGGGGTAGGCGATTCTTGATTGAAGAAGGGAGACCTTGAATATTATGGAAAACTGACTTTTTGTCACTATTGGCTTTGTTTTGTTTCAAATTTTTCCTACATTTACCTGCCCGCCCGGCAGGGTTGCTCAGTAATTTGCTAAATATTTAAATACTTTTGTGTTTTTCTTTAAAAAAAACGTATTGTTTGTTCTTGTAGATCCTTTGATTGTGCAATTTTTCTCCATGAAATAGTTTCTTATTTCGTTCCCTCAAATAAATATTTTGAGGGAACAAAATGTAATTTTGAGGGAACAAAAATTATATTTAAAGGGAATGAAATAATATTTTGGGGATAGAAATAACACTTTGAGGGAACAAAATAAAATTTGGAGGGAACAGATTATGTTTCTGAGGGAAGCAAATATTATTTTGAGGAAGTGAACAAATATCTTGAGGGAACAAAAAATATTTTGAGGGAACATAATATTTTGAGGGTACATAATTTTTTTTTGAGGGAATGGAAAAATATTTTGGGGGAACAAATAATATTTCAAGGGAACAGAATAACATTTTGAGGGAACAGAATACTATTTTGAGGAAATGAACAAAAAAAAACTTGTCCCTTTCCAGTGTTTATAAATCCACTATCACATGATGTACATGTGTATAATGCACTGACATGCTTTGTGTTTTTCTCTCTTGTTTTCTCCCCACTCAGGCCACCATTAAACAGGGAGACATCTTACTGAACAGGGTGCAGAAACTCAGTCGAGTCATAAACATCTAAAGATGACATCTTCCAGTATTTTTCATTGGTTCATCTCTGTAAATGTCCAAATCAAGTTTTTCGTTCTTCTGTAAACTGGTTGACCAAAATAAAGGCATTATCGTAGGAAAGAGGTTTCTTGGGCACCTTGCCAGGGTTTGCTCTTGACTTTTTCTTTTCAGTGACTAGCCAGGAAGACCAGTTAGCTTGTCATTTCACTAGTCCACCAGCTTTTTCACAAGTCTACATTTTGAGGGTTTTCTTTCAACGTTGTCATTAGCATGGGACTTGTAATTTGAAGTAATAATGAACAATCAGTGGTTTACATGTAGCGATGGGAAGCAATAAACTAGCCAGCAGGACCAATTGGACAGATTTCTGACTGGTCTTTGGGTGTTTTGACTGACACTTGGCCAGTGGACCACTGCTGCGTGCCAGAGTCATCATTCTGGGTTCTTGGGGAACCCGAAAAAGATGGTGTATTAAAGTGTACATGTTTCAGGTCTGGTAAAGGGTGTTTTTTGTTACCCCCATTTCCTGATCAAGATAGAACTTGGGTTCGGTGTTATTTTGTGTGTCATCATGAATCCATGGTTACGTGATTGAATGAACAAGAAATTCAGTTTTGTACTGATTAGTTATTGCCCAGATTGTGTTTTGTATTTCCACATGGTTTTCTTTGACAGGTTTTATCAGGAGGTTTACCTTTTTTGTATCCCTCCCATAACAAAGTCAAATACATGTATAGACAAAAGCTGTATCGCCAATTCCTACAAGAAAATCAGGATAAAGACAAGATTTATGCAAACATTGCCTTGGGGTATCAACAGGTACCGCACCGTTAATTCAAATAGCTAAAGATTTAAAGAAGTGAAAGTTATAAGAGGAAATATTATGAAGTTTACAATAACTCTTGCAGTGTCCATAGTAGAAGTCACCAATAGAGGGCGCACCAGTTGATGTTGCAGCTCTTCAAATTTTTCGGCCCTGAATTTGTTTAAGTCAATCGATTGTGAAGAAATTACATCTTCCAAAGTTAAACATGACGATGGCTGTATATTGTGTTCTCGTAGTTGAGGCAACTTTTGTACGTTATTTTCAGTTGTCTTTTTTTCTCAAGCACGAAGCTCTTTAAAGTTTAAGCCGCATGGTGTCTCACTGTGTTTGATATGAGCCCCAAACTGTTGACCTCTTCTTTGGCAACCATTGGGTTGTTACTGAGAGGCACTATCATTCTGATCTCTGTAGTGAGGCTTCGTTTTCAAGAGAATGAAACCTCATGCAGAATGGCTTTATGGATGACGTGACCCACATGATGTCACATGGTTACAAAATGAACCCACTGGGTCAGAGGTTATGAGGCACAAACTGTACATGTAAGAAACTATACGATGTTGTGTTTTGTGTATAAGCCATAATTTTGTACAGCATATCAGTTTTATCAATTGAAATGAAATGGTGAACTGAAATGACGTCGTGAATTGAAATGACGTCGTGAATTGAAATGACGTCGTGAATTGAAATGATGTCATCCATTGAAATGATGTCATCCATTGAAATGACGTCATCAATTGAAATGACGTCGTCAATTGAAATGACGTCATCAATTGAAATGATGTCATCAATTGAAATGACGTCGTCAATTGAAATGACGTCATCAATTGAAATGATGTCATCAATTGAAATGATGTCATCAATTGAAATGACTTCAAGGGCACGTCGCAATTTATGTTTCACTATTGTCTGTGCATTATTCGATTTGTCTGGGAGAATTACGGTGGAAAACAAGACAGTCTCACGAAAAGGGACGTTAGCCTGCTGGAAAGTGCTGTGTACAGGTATACAGGCCTGCATGTATAACTTCGCTCGTTTTGTAAAAAAGCTTGATCCTTTCAGAATGTTGCTAAGTTTCTGAAGCTTGAACACTATTAATGGCAGCACGTTTTTAAATGTAAACGGATGCTTCATTGATCTGAAAATGAGCTTCTGCATTTGAATTGAGTATCGACGATTCTACTTTGCTTTTATTTATATGCGAAGATTGTTTTACCTCCTGTATGCGAATTATTGTAATAAATAGAGAGGACAAAAAATGTTAATACTAACTTTGTGTTTATTTATATGTTGGTTACTGCAAGAACTACCCTACGTAGATGAGAAATTTCAGACTTTTATCTGAATTCAGACTTAAAAATCTGCCTGGTGAAGAAAAAAAAGGCTGTACTTTTCCTCAAAACAAAATAAGTCGTCCTCTGAGGATACTGTTCCCAGAAGCTCCTTGGAATCTATAACTCCAGGGGTTACCAAAAGGTGCACGGAAATGTCATCATTTCAATGTAGGCCTACCTCCTAAGATCTGGATCTCAGTTTCAGCTTTTTGTTGTTGTCGGCAGTGACTCTCAACCCTGAATATGCAAATGCTGCATTTACGGCACCCACCCCGAACCGCTTTAAATATTGAACTTTAAAGGTATTATGCAGGATTGGTAGAGCTAACAAAATAGTCGCAGATAGTGTTCATGTTTTGTGTGATTCAACATATGCATGAACAGACAAACCTGTGAAAGTTTGAACTCAATTGGTCATCGAGGTCGCGAGAAAATAGTGAAAAGAGACCTTATGTGTTTTCTGTTTTTTCAAGCATCGAGTTTTTATCACGCGTGATAAAAACTGATGTTTTACTAATTTCTCAGAAACGATAGCATTTTAGGCAGAAATGTTTTAAGGAACCCTTTCTACCATTACTTACTTTAAATCATGTAAGTTATGTGTGAATCTGTGAATATTTGTGTTTTTAGATGGTTACCAATAGTGTACAGGGCCTTTAAGTTAGAACAAAAAAGATCGAAAACAAAAATTGTATAGAGAAAGAAATTGCTACAAGAGAAGTGGAGGCAAACTTGAAAGGATGGTATAGATGTAGTGGACTTGGAAGTAAGACGGAACTTAAAGGTATTGTACACTTTTGGTAACAGCTCAAAATCAAAGTCCACATTTTGTGTGATTAAACATATGCATAAACAAACAAACCTGTGAAAGTTTGAGCTCAATTGGTCATCGAGGTCACGAGAAAATAGTGAAAAGGATCTTATGTTTTTTCTGTTTTTTCAAACTATCGCGCGCGATAATAACTATTGTTTTACTCGTTTCTCAGAAACGATAGCATTTTAGGCAGAAATATTTTTAAGGAACCCTTTCTACTATTACTTACTTTAAATCATGTAAGTTATGTGTGAATCTGTGAACATTGTGTTTTTAGATCTTACCAATAGTGTACAGGGCCTTTAAGTTAGAACAAAAAAGATCGAAAAAAAAATTGTATAGAGAAAGAAATTGCTACAAGAGAAGTGGAGGCAAACTTGAAAGGATGGTATAGATGTAGTGGACTTGGAAGTAAGACGGAACTTAAAACGAGAAAAAATATCATCCCAAAAGAATAGAATAGGCGAACTAGGGTAAAACTCGACACTGACACTTAAGACAAACAAAATCGACGAACGAAGTTCAGCAGTTTACAGTCGAGAGCAGGGGGCATTTCTTTACTTCACGTTCTAACTCGCCGTTTCACTTGATGGGTGAATTTCCGGACACGCAAGAAAGTGCTTGCGTTTTTACCGCACTGACCTTTGGGTTTGAATAGGTTTGGAAAGACCAAGCGCTCCTTTTTTTTGGGACCGCAAACTCACCAATTCCTTCTTGGATTGTGTTTGGAAAAGATTATTGCAGGCTCTCTGGAATGCATTTTAAGTAAACATCACTATAAACAGAGCCATTAGCAACCAGATATACTTTCGGGTGCCAGTGGACTTGGCTTACGGAATAGAAAAATCTTAACAAAACCAAAAAAAACCTATGTATATTAGGTTTGGTTTATCTGGTTGATAACTGCGAGCTTCCGTACTCGAAGGTGAAATAGTATTCTTAACAAAATAGGGAAGCCATAACCGTTAAACTTGGGTCGCACTTCAAGCGGACGTTAAATGCACCCGGATAAGAGATTTGGCTGGATCTGTGGGACGGGCTGCCGCCTTGAGTTTGCATCAGACAGTGACCCACAATTCTGATGAGCTGGTACAAAAGAAAAGCATGAAAGAGGGGGAAAAAACGCGCGCTGTTTTTCCTTGAGTGTATGCATAAATTCGATTGGAAAACGCTCGCTGGAAATTGGCTCGCACTGCGCATGAGCGAAAAGGTATGAGAGGATGATAGCAAATCTTGTTTGGCTTCATAAATGCAAAGAAAAGAATCCCCTTTGGTTTGCATGCGCCCCCAGGCATGCGCTCGGATATCTGCTCCAATCTCGTGGAAAATGGCAAAGAATTGGCAAGTAATGTACTGATTATACGTTTTTGGCGGGCCTTTCCGCGATTGTAATCTTGGAGTAGATAAGCGGAATGAGGCCAAGAAATGCAGAGGAAAAAAAAGATCACATTAGCTTGCCGTAAACCTTGCCACCGTCAACAAACAAGAGTCCCGTTATTCGGACACGTAGATTAGGCCTACTGCTGTAGTGCCCTCCCTTGTGAGCTACCTGACCTGCAAGTAGCCTAGAATAACTAGCTGTTAGAAGAACGGGTGCACGAACTAAGTTGAAACTACCTGTAATCCTGTTGATATTCTTCTTCTTTTTTTCTTTTCTTTTTTAAATGTGACGTCGACAAGTGATGTCGACAACCTGTTTTGTTTTTTACACATTGATATAATTAATGGCAAAAGCTACAATTTTTTAGTGGTTTCTTGTTTTGAGGAAAAATTAACAGTATGGGCAATAGTTGTTCTCTTCCATGTCAGAAACAAATGGTCAGCATTTATATAAACTAAGATGGATTGGAAAACGGGTTGGCGTAGATATACTATATCGGTAAGCGCTGAGGAACTGGTCTGCCCTAATAATTCCATTATTAATGAAACCATTAGTGCAGACTAAAGCACAATAAGATTGGCATCGGTAACAGATAAATGCAGTGATGGGTATTCCGAACAGCAATTAGCCATTATCATTAATTATGCTATAGTTACACTCATGCATGCGTATACAGACACTATTGGTGGGCAAACGCCATATGCCATTTTGAGATTATGGTGGACAACACAATACAGTTACACTTTCAGGTTTGGGTAAATTTGTCCGTATCGCCCAAACCCAACAGTGCAACCCTATAGGGTCCACCATTGTCTCAAAAAAGGCTAATAGAGTTGCGCACTCGGATGACGCACAAGCGCGTTTGCGTCACGCCACCAGCAGCACGTGACTTCCCTCATTTTGCCAATTTGTTTGTTGTGTTAGTGCGCACGCGCGATGTGCATTTTACATTATTCTGGGGAAGTGTATATTGTTTGCCCTTCCCTCGTCCCTGTGATGGCTCAAAGCTCAAACAGCAGCAAGTGCCGATACTGTACATTTGAGACACAATGTTCAAACCATGCGTTTGTCATTAAATCATTCAGAATACTCTCCCCTGTTCAAACTAAATGAGGCTGGAAAATGTTACTTCAAACAGAAAACCTAGACATGCACATTTGAAAAAAATTATTGAAACCAAAGACCTGATTTTTGCTTTCATCATCTAAGATGCCGTCTTTCAGACACTAGCTGCCTGTTTAGATAAACTATTCTTTTGATGTGTAAAATTTGTTGCACAGTAAAGGCGCTCAGTCAATAAACTGAATGGCTGACAAAAAAACTTGTACAGAAACTATCAGCCAATCAGGAATGTGACCTATTCAAGTCTTCACCCCAAAGCCAATCACAGTATACCGCATGCGGAACGCTTTTTTTTTTCGTTTCGCTCACTGTAGTCACCTTGATTTGTATCAAATCACAAAATGGCAGGACACCGGTGACTGAAATGAGTCGACCGTCTGCGGGCAAACCAATCAGCCATTGTGTCTCGTGCGATATCTCCAATGGCTTCGGGATACATGTCACAAACCTTTGAAGGCCCCCGCCGCAGCCCATTGCTCGTTTGTGTGCTAACTCTCGCGGGATTCTCCGAGATTACACTTCCTTGTCGGCGTTTTTTCCCGTGTCCCTTTCTCCACTCCGCTGAAACACTAAATCCAGACACTATGATACACACACGCGGGTTTTTTAAGCAAGACGACTGACACTGCGCAGGCCGTGTAGTGTGTCATTATTATCTGCCTTCCCGACTGATGAAGGCAACATCTTGCACATAACAAACGAAAGCAGACAAAATAGTAGGCCTAAATAATGATAAACAAGCAAATAAATCATTTATAAAATAAAATAAAATGAACAATAGGGATTTGCATGACGATTTTGTTTAATGTTACAATGAATAGTGCGACTAGTTTTTGGAAATTGTTGTCCAGTCAGTTTCCCCAAACATCGGATGCATTATTGTCAGCGGGTGAATTTCAGTCGGCCGGTTACGATTCTAGGGGTCGTTTTCGAAACCGTGGCAGGGCTTGGGCTCCGGCTTTGGGGATCCACCCGACTGATTGAGGCCCCGTATAATGAAAGCGAACGTTTTCTAACCAACTGACGGAGTCCAAGCTCAAGCCAAAGCCCTGGTACATTGTGACTCCTGGGGGTCCTCTTTTCTTGTTCGTGCCCGTGTGTGACCTGTCTTTATAGCTTCAATACCTGTACTTGTCCCTCAAAAATATCAGGGAGATAATAAATAGTTTGAGGCGGTTTATTTAGTACCGCACTGTCCAAATCAATACTGACGTGAAGACGAATAAAATGTTATGCGATGTCTGAGGAGCATGTTGAAAAAAAGCTGAAGCAAAAAGTTTATTATCAATGATCTCATAACTTCAGAACATAATCCAAGATACCCGTACATCCCTTTTAGAAACAGACCCTTTTAAGATTGTCTACCCCGTGCTTTATTTCTATGGGCAACCCTTTCAGTACCAAATGCTTGAAATCTCTTCAAACTGTGGGGGGACAATAATAATCTCAACAATCTAATTCACTCGTTATTTCAATGAGTTGTATCGAATGCATTGTCCGCACTGGAACACCACTTGGCAATATCGGCCATAGGCACACAGACTGACACATTTTTCTGTCCCTAAAACTATTCCGAGAAAACAATCAGATAATTTCTAATTGATATCCTAAGGAACAAAGTCAGCTCAATCAATGTGCCTCATCCATCACGGGACTCAGGACTACAAACAGCAGCTCACTAACGCAAACATCAACTCCCAGGACGGGGCAAGTGCCTTTTTTATCTGACGGTTCCCATTGGAGATCTGTCGGTACGTCTTTGACGATGGTCGCGCGGTACCTGTGCCCTATTCCACCGGGGGACGAGCCTCCATCAACGGTATCACCCCGTCCAGGAAATCTCGCCACTCTCTTACTCCTCCCGAAAGACCTATGGCGTACCCCTATCCGCTCTACGGCGTCTGCCTAAGCCACGATACGCATCTCATGTCGATGCTATCGGGTGACTGTTGCGCGAAAACACCGCCGGTTTGTATTTTCTTACGGAATCGTTCCTGTAATTCAGGCGAGATTAGGTTGGACATCGTTGTCACTGCATTTACATGCAATGGCCCGGCGGCGATGGATTTGCAGATAGCACGAGTGATGTTGCTGATCTGGCATTAGCTTTATACACACGGGCCTGCTTGCAACAAAAGCTATACACTTGGCCTGGCTAACCAAAAGGGGATTGCTATAATATGCATAACTCAGACTTCCAACAGGAAACTTGGAACAAAAACACAAATTTGAGTACATACTTCGACGTTTTCGAGAGCGATATGCGATGACCGGAATAATCCCCCTTGGGCTGACACTGTTCTCAATTTCGCCGTGCTCGTCTCGGACGTCGTACAGGCCCCCCCGTTGAGGGAGAAAAACAAACAATCAAAAATAACAGTTTGGCGTGTTTTGGGCCACTTTTGAGGGGATTTGCTTTCCCTGTATAGAATCTGGCGTAGATAAACTAGCTGGCTTGAAAGGGGTTTTGAAATCATATACGTGTATTTTTGTATTTGTCACCCGTGAGTCCCCGGTGTAACACAAAATATATATATTAAGGTGTAATTAATATCTGGACTATTTTGGATGCGTTGTATTGATGTGTTATTCGCGTTTGACCCATTTTCGACGGATGCAGGTAGAATGAAGGCTGTGGGTCATACATTAATCTCTGTACAGAGCAGCTCAAAGGTCAAATTCAGTTTTTGTAATTTTCCAATAGATATAGTCGTCATGAAAAAGGGGGGAAAATCATTAGTCTCTAATCTCACGATAAAATGGTGTAAAAATGCCATCTTATTTTATACTCTTTCGGAGCAAAATTTGAATCATGACGTCACCGGACAGCAAAAACAAGGTGGTCTGCACTCCAGAGATGAATTTTCGCACCAATTTTAAGGTCAAAGTCAATGCTTTTACCATTGAATATCATCAAAATTCAGGAATTAACTGAAAAAAAACTCTTTGTAGACAAATGTACACACCACACATTTGAGTTGACGTCATTGAAAGTTTTTTTTTATTTTGACAGAAATTGCACTTGAAGGTTTTCAAACACTGGTATTTTCTAAGGAATCTATATCTATTGGAAAATGTGTGGATCACAAAACCGATTTCGACCTTGGAGTCCCTCTTTACTATAACATTATTTGCATAAAGTGGTTCTCAATGCTGTCCGGCTAGGGGAAAGATCAAAGACAACTTGGGTGTGATTTGATTGAGGTCGTGCTTGTGGTTTCCTCATCCCCAGGTGCACAACTTATAGTTGGTGCACTAGATCCATTGGAGACAATTCTTGTTACACAAGAAATCTCAAATCGGCTTTTTGCAGCAAAAAAAGAGAGTAAAACACAGCTAACACTCTTCAGTCTCCTGGCGGTGACTATATAGAGCGGGCTAGTCGAAACGTTGAGATCAATTATAAGAACTCACTTCGCGACAGTGCAGTTGATAACGAGATCTCCCTTCCCTCGATCCACCAAGCGAAAGTAGTAGTCCTGGCCGATTTCCTACCTCCCGCCCAGGTAGTAGTTAATAAGCAGGACAGTTCTTTTCAGAACTAAGAAGTCTCCCGAATTCCGAAATCTACTCCACGGCAGTAGAATACATAGCAAGACATTAGTTCTCTATGAACAAATCTTCCCAGCAAAGTAGATAAATTCACAATATGGTGCTACCGCAAACTGTACTTACATTGATACCTCAACATGCAATGCCTCAAATCCCACAAACACTAATATAGTAGGCCCTAATATCTCATGGGGGGGGGGGTAAAGGGTTTTGAGCGGGGGAGGCGTCTCTGATTGGTCGCTTCTAATCCAGACTAACACCCAATATTAGCCTCGAAATCAAAATGTGTCTTTTGAATACAGCAATCGGAATAACCAAGTGTTTGAACATCCATGCACAAAATCATTGACAAAACAAACTGTTTTTCACTGGTTTCACAAAATCTTGACCGCATAAATTGATGAAATTTTCACCGTTAAGTTGCATGGTGTGTTTATTAAAAACTAGATGATGGACTGAATTTTCTGGAAAACAAAATTCATCGATGCACTATCATTTCCAGAATCCGCGTGAGTTTAATAGGGCACGTTGCCTTCGGATTGGGCGCTTTGGGCTACAAAACGCGTTTGGAAAGATATTTTACAAGTGGAAAATAAAGATTCACGTAAATATATAAAAAATAAATAATTGTGTGCTTTTTGTGTAATTCAATGACAGAAAACGGTCTGCTACAGAACCAATTTATTTACTCCACAAAATGGCGGACCGTACGTTCCGCTTGTTGTAGGCCTACTTCAAGAGGCCACTTTAGAAAAAATGTTAAACTCCACGAATTAGGTGTTTTTGTGCGTGAACAACTCTTTAAAAGGATAAGGAGCAAATCCAAACAGCAAGATATTTGAGAGACCTGGGCTCGATTTCATAAAGCACTAAGATTCATCTTAAGATGAGTTATCAGTATTACCATAGTGATTTGTATTGTGACATCACTCTTTGCTAAGCAACTGCGATGGATTTGCAGTTACGATCAGTCTGAACTCTTTGTGAAATCGAGCCCTGACACTGGGTGGTTAAGGTTTGATGGGTCACTCCTTTGTGAAAAATTAATAAATCAATAAAAAAAAAAATAGGAAAATTATGCGGTCAATTCTATAACCCAGATTTTGGTTCAGGGCAAAAACTTACACCTTAATCCGGAAAGTCGGATCACCCAACCTGAGCTGTAGCGTGAGCCCAATCTTCTAGATCCTGGGCCAGATTAACACTTGGGTTTGGATTCAACAGCTTAACCCATAAATCAAGTGAACACTTAAACGGAAGGTATACGATTGGTAATCAATCTAAACATTTATGGCAATACAGACTTACTTGGTTAGAAGTACAACAACTTTCGATAGTATCAAGCATTTTGAGTGATACTTAAATTCAAAATGATGTGCATATGGAAAAAGATGTCAGTTTTTATCCCCAAAATTTTAATCTGAGAAACGTTTCTGTCAGAAACGTTTCTCAGATTATGTATTCCTATTAAGGATTATTCTACATGCGTGATGGACATAACCGCTCCAGATTTTTGGCGATATCTCAAAAACGCTACCACCTTTTGAAATGAAACTTTCACAGGTTAGTTTTATTGTATATATCTACATTTATATAGGATTAAAACAATCGAGCGATTTCAAAAACTAAAGGTATACTTTGCCTTTAAGATTCAATGTGTCGATCATATTTGGCAGGGAGGTGGGGGATGTATAAGATATTTTTTAAGGTATAAAAATAACGATATGTTTTGTTTTGCGGCATCACAAAGCACCTCACATCGTCATGACAATTTATGAAGGCATGACACATCATTGGTTTGCAGACGACTCGTCTGCCCCGTCCTCAACATTTCAATAAAGACGCTCTCATCAAAACTGTCAAAAATGTTATCAAATTAGATAGCCACGATTTAGGATAAAACACACACAAAAACAACCTCCTTCCCATTTGGTGTGTCGAACTCGCTGCACAATTTTCCTTGTAAGCCTTGCTCAAGTCATAGCACCAGGGCCCAATTTCATAGAGCTGCTTAAGCACAACAAGTAGCTAACCACAACAAAATTTTGCCTACCAGAATAAGGCTACCAGCCAAACTACCATATCAAATGTACCATTTGTGGCTGGTATCCTGCTCATTTCTGCTTAGCAGGAATTTGTTAAGCTATATTTTCTGCTTAAGCAGCTCTATGAAATTGGGCCCAGTAGTTTGAAAAATATCTGCAAATAGTCATACAGCACAGTTTAATTGGTCTTGTGGTCGATCCACTCTAGATACGTGCGCGCTCAAGCAGGATTGGCTGCAAAAGAGGCATCAAGTCATTGAGAATTGGTCGCCTCGCGCTCTTTTCTTATCCGTTTAACTGCAAATTTAGGATGACCGCGTAAACTAAGATTTATTTGAAGTGCGAGGTTTTCTTCGGTCACATGCGAAGCAGTCACTTTCGGGATCCAATCGGCGTTGTTTGACGGTGTCTCTATGCCAGGGGTCAGCGACGAATGGGATCGATACGGCGCTTTGTCAACGGGAAAGAACTTGTTCCCAAGAAAAACTGCTGTGTATGTTTTTATGTGACTTTGTACACGTTCATGTGTTCTTTCAATTTAGAAAAAAACAAAATAGGTACCGAGCATTTGGCAGACTTTTTTAACACACGTGCATTGTATTTTAGTTGAAGACATTCGTTTGGTGGGAACTTTGGTGGCCTGTTTGGCTACATGGCTCTATTAAGGTGTACAAAACTACCGATGTAAAGTCTATGAAAATTAAGGTTAATATCGGCATTCTATTTTTATTAATCTTACTTCATCCATCGTGGGTTTAGAACCTCAAAACCCTCCTAGTACAACTTTTCGTCTACATTTTTTGTTTACATTTTATCTGTCCTTATTCCACATGCAACGAGAGTGCCAAGACTCAGGCAACCGATGAAAGTGGAAAAATCCCCCACAAAGCATGAGCTTTTGACTTGCTGTTTTCTCGATTGACCACCCTTGATATTTTGTCGAGGTTGTTTATAACGACTCGTTCGTTGGAAACTTTTTGGGGGACGAATGAACTGGCGTTCAAACACCAATTTATGTGTTATCAGTGTAGTTGTAGTCAAGTACTTGTCAGTCGAGTATCAAGTACAGCCGAGTACTTGTGTGGCCGAATAGTCCTCGAGTACGAGTAGGTTGGGACGTCCGAGGGGGAGTACATAAGACTAGTGTCCGTGTACTGAGTATTCTGATATCCGAGTACCAAATACTCGGACCCCACCTCCCGAGTACGAGAATGAGTACACCGAGTACTGTGTACATGAAATACTGCAAAATGAGGTGTAACAAATTTTCTTGTGACTAATTTCTAGACTGCGATGTGTGCTTGTTATGATAACTATACGCTGTAGACAACTTCAGTTTTCCTTTTTCCCATATTTCTCTACTCCTTGCATTGATGTAAGTATATGAAAGCAGAAAGGATTGTGGTGTTTTGACCACGAGATTTAAAATTCGGAGTCCGAGTACATTTTCAGTCGAGAATCGAGTAGGGGCCGACATGACTTCGAGTACAAATTATTATTATCTTTCAGTCGAGTATGTGAGTGGCCTTTGAATATGAGTATTTTGTTAGCCGAGTATGAGTACGAGTACCATAAAAACGGTATAAGAGTATAAGAGGTACCGGCTACGAGTACCATCCAAACGTTAACCGAGTAGTACTCGAGTATGAGTACCAACAAACGTTTAATTGAGTAGTACTCGAGTAAGAGTATACTGCGTACGAGTACCATCCAAACGTTAACCGAATAGTACTCGAGTATGAGTACCAACAAACGTTAATTGAGTAGTACTCGAGTAAGAGTGTACTGCGTACGAGTACCATCCAAACGTTAACTGAGTAGTACTCGAGTACGAGTACCAACAAACGTTAATTGAGTAGTACTCGAGTAAGAGTATACTGCGTACGAGTACCATCCAAACGTTAACTGAGTAGTACTCGAGTACGAGTACCAACAAACGTCAATTGAGTAGTACTCGAGTAAGAGTATACTGCGTACGAGTACCATCCAAACGTTAACCGAGTAGTACTCGAGTATGAGTACCAACAAACGTTAATTGAGTAGTACTCGAGTAAGAGTGTACTGCGTACGAGTACCATCTAAACGTTAACCGAGTAGTACTCGAGTATGAGTACCAACAAACGTTAATTGAGTAGTACTCGAGTAAGAATGTACTGCGTACGAGTACCATCAACGTTAAACGTTAACCGAGTAGTACTCGAGTATGGAGTACCAACAAACGTTAATTGAGTAGTACTCGAGTAAGAGTGTACTGCGTACGAGTACCATCCCAAACGTTAATCAAGTAGTATTGGAGTACAAGGACCGAGTGCGAGCTGGTCCTACACTGAGTATCGTTCCATGTTATACCGTTTATAGTCGCTCAACTGCCTGTTGACAAGTTTATTTCAAAACTGACAATGAAAAGACATGAGACATTATACCCGTTATGATGCAACTCTCACTAGATTGGGGTTTTAAGAAATCAAATTAACGTGGTGGTTCGAACCCCCCCCCCCCCGAGTACCACGTCTGTGTTTCCCCTACATGACTAATCCCACATCAGTGTAAGGGTAAAACAGACAATATTTTTCCATCCCCGGTTCAGTTATTACATTTTTTTTTTTTTTTTAAGAAATAATTCGTATTATAAATCTCATTGTGTTAAACATGACCATAATAATGTAATACGTCTGTTGAACAGCCGATCTGCGTATTTTGGTGAAAGAGTTTGCATATAGACAAACATCCCTATCTTGATGCCGTGTACGAGTTAAAATTCATTTCAAACCGTTGCATTATAAATGATTCTAAAACATCTAACCATAATAAATGATCATTTTTTCATGTAGGCCTAGGCATTACAACTAAGCCGATCTTCTACCTGATTGTTTCAGCCTTGGTTATTAATTCAACACGCCAGCCAAGTTTGTTACATACACCTAACTTCACGTCTCACCAACGACACTTCAGTTGAACGCTGGTAATCGTGGCATTGACTGCCGGGGTTGATTAATTTTTGACCGTCTTATCGGACACACTACATTTAACTTTGGGAGCTAGTCACCGAATACTGGAGCATACACCCAAGCCACGTAAAGAGCCCGCGGTGTTGGTTAGCAAGGAAATTAGCCGTAAAAGCAGCAGCGGCTAATGCCGTCTAAAACGTGTTCAGCCGTAAGCCACCGTCTATAAACGACGTAAAATATTGACGGGCCTGGCTTCTAATGAGAACAGCTTTAGTGATGAAAACCGGTAAATGGTCTAAAAACATTGGTCATTTCTAGCTTCAATTTTTTTGGCGCGTGCAGGAAATTGTCACCACCGGCGATAAATATCTCAGTAAAGACCGCTTAAAAAAAAGATCTCCGCATATTTTTTTATGAGTAGTGGCCTGATCTAATGCACCAAAGCGAGAGAATACAAGTGTTTTTAGCAATCAAGTTAGTTTCACTTCAAATGTTATTACGATGCTACAATAATTACTGCCCGTCAGGGATGTATTCCTGCCTTAGCTTCTGGTGGAGTCATATTATCAACCGGTCGCTGGCTCCCATCGTGAGGTCCCTCGGTATCTCAAAGGAAGCAAGGGAAAATTTCAGACAGGTGAACAAGAAAGGGGGAATGTTATGCATAGCTGATACGATGCGGTGGGTAATTGCAGGGACCGCATGGGGATTTCTCCCTCCTACCAGTTGGGTTCATAACCGCCTCTAGTGTATGTCGTAGATTCTATTGTTTATTCATCTATAGTGAACTTACAAAACATGAAAAAAGGTGTTTGCGTCCTTCGATTTTTATTATCGCTACATGCCGTAGTCATTAACATTCATAAAGTTTTTCCAGGCATGCTGGACCATCTTGCCTGCCGATTCATGCATTGGATGACTTCATTGGTTATTGATGTACTTAGTGTATTACAACGTGTACGCGTTTCCCCGGCGCGTGGGTGTGGGTAGCACATTCAAACCAGGGACATATAACAACAGAGGACAACAGCCCCCCCCCCGGTGAAGGTACCCAGTTAGAAAGTGTGTATAAAACCAATATGGAGGGCCCCCGGTTGTGGACGGTACCCAGTTAGAAAGTGTGTATAAAACCAATATGGAGGGCCCCCGGTTGGGTGAAGGTACCCAGTTAGAAAGTGTGTATAAAACCAATATGGAGGGCCCCCGGTTGGGTGACGGTACCCAGTTAGAAAGTGTGTATAAAAACCAACATGGAGGGCCCCCGGTTGTGTGAAGGTACCCAGTTAGAAAGTGTGTATAAAACCAATATGGAGGCCCCCCGGTTGGGTGACGGTACCCAGTTAGAAAGTGTGTATAAAACCAATAGGGAGGGCCCCGGTTGGGTGACTGTACCCAGTTAGAAAGTGTGTATAAAACCAATATGGAGGGCCCCCGGTTGGGTGACGGTACCCAGTTAGAAAGTGTGTACAAAACCAATATGGAGGGCCCCCGGTTGGGTGAAGGTACCCAGCTAGAAAGTGTGTATAAAACCAATATGGGAGCTGAGTACAAACAAAAGAGGGACAATAGGAGGTCCCCGATGACAGGTGTTTTTGTCAAGGTGTATGGTTGAGAGGGGGGGGGGGGACGTATACCTTGTTAATATAAGTTCACCAACTACATGAAAAGCCGTTCAACTTTATAATCTCAGTATGCCAGGATTCGATATTAGATACAATTTTGATTAAATATTATTGGTTAAGTCTGATGTCATACACACTTGAAAAAGGAGGCGACATATTCTTAACTATATGCTACAAAAATTATTTGCTTTTAAGCCCATATTGTTTTAGAGACACTGATCGTACGAATACATTGTCTGTATTATAAAAGCTTACTTAGCACCAGGTTTGTACTGGGCCATAATTTCACAGGCAGTGGATACTTTTGGTAATTACTCAAGAAATACACTGCCATAAAAACTTACTTGGTAAGGAGCACATTATTGTGAGAAACGACTCTCTCTGAAGTAATGTAGTTTTCGAGAAAGAGGTAATTTTGCACTAAGAATTTTGAATCTAAGAAAGGCTTCAGGCATGAAGCACTTTCCTAGCCATTTGGGAGCGCACACTTCTATGCAACAAGGAGTGTTTTTTTCTTTCATTATTTTCTTGCAACTTCGATGACCAATTGATCCCAAATTTTCGCAGGTTCGCTATTTTATGTATAATGTTGGGATACACCAAGTGAGGATACTCGTCTTTGACAATTACCAAAAGCGTATTCCACCCTTCAGCAGAAAAGGCTGCTTAAACATTGTTCTGAAAAACGAGCAGGATACCAGTCACAGATGGTACATGTGAAATGTTATTTTGGCTGATAATCTTAAACTTGTAATCATATAGTTCGTTGTGCTCAGCTACTTTCTTGTGCTTGAGCGGCTCTATGACATTGGGCCATGGTACAAACCATGGTTTTAAATTCACTGTTCGCAAATTCGGCATTTCTCGTGTAATAAACAGAGTGAGTGGTGAAGGTACGGGTTTTTGTGTGACGCGTGCGGCATCGCGTAGACTTTAAGTCTTTGAAGATTCACCTTGCCGTTCCGGTGGACGCTCAAATCATTCAGCATACCCATTGCGTGTTTACCTACGTTGTGAAGAGAGGCACTAACATCAATTAATGAATGCCGTTTGTCAGGCTGGATCAGTAAGATGAAGTAAGAAACAGTTTGTAAAAAACATTTCCATAATTATTTTTTAAATGGCGATTTATAACATTGTTTTCCTACCAGTTCGAGAAAACGATTATTGATCCCTCGAACGACGCGCAGCGCACTTTAAACGCGCCTATCCTGCCTGCCATTTTGGGAGTTAAGATGTACACACAGGAATGGACTCACAAAATGGTGGAAATGGTAGACGCACATTGTGCGGTGGAGGTGCATTCCGTGTTAAGGGGGCGGGGGTCAATATCGTGTCCCTTGACGCAGTGAACGCCTTTCTATAGGGGAGTTGGGTGCCCTCAGCTAGAGGTCAAAAGTAACCGTTGTCATTGTTTCATCATTGGTTTACGATGACGTCATTGCATAAGGTCTATACCCGTGTATCTACACGCACTTTTATGACGCTATACGCAAGTATCCGTGACGTAAAGCGGGTGCACTTAATGAATGATCTTAAGTGCATTGCACGTACGCGTTAAGAGAAAACGTGTAAATCAACCCAGCCTCGCTACCATGGGCAGTGCGCCGTATCGATACCTCGTCTCGTTCTGAGCGAGCAGCGCGGGGGAAAAAAATGGCGCAGCAAGATAGAATTACCCCTGGGGACGAGGTTGAGCTTAACCTCCCCATTGACCACGTCACACGCGGCGACTGTGCCAGGCTCACCATTTTGGGAGTCAACAAGTAGGCTTAAGCGTGCAAACGCCGCGTAGCCTGAAATGTGTACATGCACCGTATCACATACAGTGTTGTTGATTCCCAAAATGGCGCAACCATCATTAATGTAATGATGATGTCAGGTGATTTCGGTCATGTATACATGCGCTAATTTATATCGAAAGCGGCGTGTTCACTTTTCACAATTAGATTTTCATTTTACTTCACTATCCTTTTTAATCGAATATACATGAATAGAAACCTCAACCGTGCCTAGGGTATGAACTATACCCCAAAATCCATCAGAATTCAATGGTTGTTTTTTCTTGAGTTTGATGGAGTCGCAATAATGCCCAGACAATAGAAAACTTGACTGCATGTTACCTTTGTCTGGGACAGACCGTCCGTGAGGATGTTGATTTACCATTGTAATTATCTGGATTGTTTCTGCTCAATTGTACCGGGATTACCTGTTAAGCAACATCATAATGAACAGCTCTTTATGAACATTCTTTTGGGAAAGTCCAGAAAGAAATCTTGAATCCTCCGTTGAGCTGGTTGTTCTATTTCTCATGTAAAGACAACAAATTGAACAAGTACATCGAAATTTTAAATAATAAGATCGAGGGAGAAAAAAATCATTTGAATACCCCCTCCCCTAATCACTGCTAATGGGCCACACAGTTGAAATAGCACATTATTATTATAGGCACATGAACTCGCAGTCACAAATATAGGGTCAACCGTTTCGTTGGTTGGTTTTAAAAACATTTGGAAAATTGAGCTTATTGAAAACTAAAGGACGGAAATTAATGTCCTTGCAAAAACGAAGAATGAAATAGACCTTTTAAGAAACTGACATATTTCAGAAGGTATTTCATCGCTATTAACCTTTTTGAAACGATTCACTTCGGATTACAGACGGAGACATTTCAACAGTTGATCACTGCACATTCTCTTTGTTCAAAACTGGACACACAAAACAAACTGCACAGAGCATTTTTTTTTTTTTTTTTTTTTGAACAAAACAAACCGTCCATAATATGCCTTTAACGTTATGAAGATATCTTTTCCCATTTTGTGTGGTTTTTAGTTGCTGAGCAACCTGTTAAGGCGATCTTATGTTTCAGTTTGTTGGCGGGATTACAGGGCTATCAACGTGTCGGTTATATACCCTGGCACGCGACGGTTCGAATTACACCAAACAATATTGCTGGCAGCGTACTGGTGCGTTGAGGGACCGTAGCCCAATTAATGCGTCAAATGCTACTGTAGTAATCCATGCGCTGCGAGCCATAATTCGTTACCAACTGTCAAAAGCGCTGATTTTTAATTGTGATAATAGCACTTTTGGTTAAAACGTATAAGAAAAAGGAGCTGGTTGAGGTTGTGTGCTGGTGATTAGCGAGTGCAGGGCTGGGGTACCAACCGAAGTGCGACTATGTACCCCCACGGCCTGGTGTTTTTTTTTTCTTTCTTCTTTCTGTCTTGTCCATTAGTATGGTGTGATGTGCAGCCCCGGCTGCCTTCATCAGGAGCGAATGGGGGCTGAGTGTTTTTGGCATTGGCTTTAGGTGGAAACACAATCATCGCTGATGACATGACGCGACGCCATCGAGAGTGAAAAAAAAACAGAGACTAAAAAGAAGAAGAGGGGAGAAAAAACACACGATGCGCCGAGCCAAGTTCGATGTTTGCATCAACGAAATGGCCCTCGCTATCGCCGAGGGACGGTGCGCTGGGAAAACTGTAACATTATCTGGTCGCGTCGTCCTGGAAATTGAGAGATCACACAAGCGTGCCGCGCAGGACTCGTTGTAATGGCTTTTTAATTACGCTGAGAGTGTGGACATACGCGGTTAGTAATCACATTAACGTGGGCTTGTTCGTGGAGATTTTCCGCATCATCACTGTCAGAGCTCAGACTGACTGCCTGTCGATGTGGTGTGTGTGAGACCTGGGCTTGCCACACACCACACCATAACCAGGTAGGCTAACTAGCGGTCTCCCACCTGTTATGTCCGGAAACTGCGCTGGACCGCGTGTTAGTCGCGTGGGCCTTTGTCCAGAACTGTGAAGTTTGGAGAAGCTTAACTCGTCAAAGTGTGTAACGTTCAAACTGACCGGTCCGCAGTTAACCATTTTGTGTCTACAGAAAGAAGGACAACATTACGCTGTAAGTAGCAATATTTTTTGGGTTTTCTTCTCAGATGTTAACTATGTAATAATTTTTAGCCTGCATAACATATGGTACGCCGGTTTCGGTCTTGAGTTGAAATGAAGTTGACAGCAAGGGAAAGAGGAGAAGCAATTTGGGGGAGAAATCGATGTAGCCGCCGTCCCTTCGAGGCGCCACTTGTCAGCCCATCCCGGCGGCTCCGGACTGGCGGTGACTTGACGCTCTCTGATTGTTTGAAATCATCGCGGTGTCCCGTTTCAAAATCTCACCGTCTTCCATATTTGCCTTGGTATCGTGTAGAGTGTCCTATGTACACAGTCCTCTCCTTGCCATCGTTTCCTCTATCAATACAGCGCTCATGGAAACAATGTGTATCGAGCAGACGTGCCATCGCCAATTATGGCGGGGGAAAAAAAAGTGTAATATTGTGCAAAGATGACGACATAAGATGTAATCGTTTTGGACACGGCTGCTCTTGTAATTCCTATAAGATGTATTCCTCCGGGATGGGTGAGCACCGAAACCGTACGTGCTTGTCTTTTAAGGAATTCGCCTATCATTCCGCATTAGCTGGAGATGATGCATATAATGTATGCAGATTGACTTATACACATCAACACCGAACATACTTCTTGTTAGAATTACGGTGAAAATACCAATTACCGAGAATGCGAATTATCCTTGTAAGTTCGTAATGTAAAAAAAATTCTCACTTGGAATTTCAAATTCGCAAAGGATGAAACTAAAAGGATTTGCACGCGCTAAACTTGAAGTTTTGATCTGCATAATTCGAAAGTTATTTTTGCTCTATAGGTTTGTGACTGAGATAAACAGGTCATTCTTTCTGTTTTGCATCAACATTTTGTCTTAAAGTGACCGTATTATAATCAGCATCGAATGCAACTTGACTCGATCTGAAGAATAACAAACATAAATTCACATCTTTACTTGTTGCACTTTCTTTCAAAAAAGAGAAAAAGGAAACAAATTTGCTCTTATCAAAATACATTTAAAATTGAGTATATTTTGCACTCAAATAACTGTTTCGCTGAACACTCGGAACACTCGAGGCTGTGTCGGAAAATTACATAAAACATGCTACTAATAAAACTGCTTATAAAGAAAATATTGCTTAACAAGTTTCGGCTGGGCAAAATTAAGCAGGAAACCAGTCGAAATTGGTATAATATGTGTGGTGGTATTGTGGCTTGGAGTCTATTTCTGGTGATCACTTTGTTTTGTGCTTTGCTGAAATTAGGACCAGACGACCGTCCAAATTCCAGGGGTTAATTTAAGAGAGCAGCTTAAAGACACTGGACACCTTCTGTAATTGTCAAAGACCAGTCTTCTCACTAGGTGTATCTCAACATATGCACAAAATAACAAACCTGTGAAAATTTGAACTCAATTGGTCGTCGAAGTTGCGAGATAATAATGGAAGAAAAAACACCCTTGTCCATGTTGTCACACGAAGTTGTGTGCTTTCAGATGCTTGATTTCGATTTCTAGACCTCGCGCGTGAGGTCTCAAAATCAATTCAAATATTTTACTGAGAAATTACTTCTTTCTCAAAAACTACGTTATTTCAGAGGGAGCCGTTTCTCACAATGTTTTATACTATCAACAGCTCTCCATTGCTCGTTACCAAGTAAGTTTTTATGCTAACAATTATTTTGAGTAATTACCAATAGTGTCCAGTGCCTTTAAGCAGACAGTAGTGTTAACATATTTTCTGCTTATTGAAAAATAAGCAGGAAACCAGTTGCAAATGGTACATAATGACGTGTTATTTTGGCTGGTCATCTTTTTCTGGTAAGCACAATTTGTTTTGCTTTTTTGCTTTGCAAATTGTTTGTGTTTTCAGGTTGTTTTATTGGCGTATACGTCCTTTTAATTCAAAAACTTGAATATCCATTTCATTGTACAACATTATTTGGTTAGCAGTATATAGACAATTCCGATCATTAGCGAAACACAAGACAATACCTGATGAAAAGATAATCCAAAGCCAGTGGCAAATGTCTTACACTAAAAAAAACACAACATCTCCGGCTTGACCCGGTTCCGGAGCGGGGGCCTGACCCATTAGTGGGTCAGTGTTACCTGGAATATGTGTCAAAATGACCCCCAAGTGGGTCAAACCGACGCAGATTCTCATCTAAAATCCCACCAACCCAGGAGTTTTTAGAGTGCGGGTAACAACCATTTCGTAACATCATCGTCCTTAGATTAACTCCCTGTCTTACATAACAATAACTGGGTTAATTATCGAAGTGTCACACCAGCGATGCACAGAGCGTTGCAGTGTAATGCGACCAATCAGTTTAACTTGATCTTTTGTTCCATTTGTGCAAAAGTCTGTTAGTACGTTTAAAGGGGCGGTATACGTTTGATAATCACTCTTGAAATTAATGGCAATACAAACTTACTTGGTTAGAAGTACAGCAGCTTTCAATAGTATAAAGCATTTTACTCGGAGTAATGTGGCTATATGGAAAAATATATCAGTTTTTATCAGAAAAAGAAGAAGCTGAGAAGCGTTTCTGTCAGCGTTTCTGTCAGAAACGTTTCTCAGATTGTGTATTCAAATTGCGGGTTATTCTTCCTGCGTGAACATAACCGCTCCGGATTTTTGGCAATATCTCAAAAACGCTTCCCCTTTTTGCAATGACATTTTCAGTGGTTAGTTGTGTTGTATATATCTACAGGATTAAAACAATCAAACGGTTCCGAAAACCAAAGGTATACTTTGCCTTCAAAGCAGTATTGTCTATATACGTTTGTTTGAAAACGCGAGATTGCAATCTAAAAATTAACAGCACTTTGTTGAAAGGGGGCAGCATCGTTTGAATTTTGTGTACTCGTATTTCTCATTCGATCAAACTCATCCCAATTCCTCACATTGTGACGAACAGAAAATGGTTTATCAGCCACGAAAATTGATAAGCAGATAATATTTTTACATTCTAGATTGCAGAAATATTCACCATTAGCTGCACCCAGCATGCTCTCGAAACACACTTTTCCCAAAATTGTTTAAAATTTGTGATTTATTACTTGGTAGTTATTTTTATGTTCAGATTTGAAGTGCAATACACGCCCACACAGATTGAAATGAATATGGTTGCTAAAGAAGTGGTTTTTCATTTAAATTCTAGTTTTCTTATGGGTGGATTTAATCTCATTACAACCGGTATTCTTCACCCCTTTTTTTCAATTTTAACACTTTGGATGACGGTTGCATATTTTATAATGTGTTTTATATAGTATTGATTGGTTCATTTTCTAGCCCCGTGTAACGCTTAAAGACATTGAAGACATCATTTTTTCAGACAAATGTGATCTGTTCCGAACGTTCCGAACAGCAATGTGATAACAGGAGCGCCAACCTGGTTTAAAAAAAACACATTTTCGAACGATTTTTCGCCTTAAGACCTAAAATATTGGGGGTTTTTTTTTCTCCAACGGTTTTTTTTAAACTGATGCTGTTTCAAAATGAGAAACTCGGAAAGATTTTTGCGTGTGCCGCGCACAAACACGCCATTCTGGTACCATGCAAAATGTTCTGTACATGGCTGCCGGTAGCACATTGTTGGTAAAATTGAAAATATAAATGTTCACATATTCAGAAATGAGTGAAGCACTTGGTTTTGATCTAGTCCAAAATCTGACCATTGAAACCAGTTAAGGGTATTTTTCACTATTTTGTTTCACTATTTTCTCGTGACTCAGGTGACCCATTGAGCTTACACCCTCACGGGTTCGTTATTTTTTGCATGTGTTGAGTCACGTGATTCGCGTACTTTAAATAATAGATGGCTGTTTTTGCTCTGTAGTCGAAGAAGTTATAAACTGACCTTGGAGACACCAAACGAAAATGTATGTCATCGATTTATTAGTCTTAAAACGAATGTTTTACCATCAGATTTAAAAGCAAAATATCAGGAGATCTTCTTTGTCAATAATCATATACCAAAAGCAATACCAGTAATCAAATTTCTTTGCATAACTATATAATACAATGAAGAAATGGTGATGTATACTTATACTATAGTAAGTTAAGATTAAACTAATATTTACACAAAGGCCGCCCAGGCCGCGTCCAGGCCCATCCAGTTCCAGTCCTTCAGGCCCAGGTCCAGTTCCAGGCCATCATTCCAGGAGGTCTTCGAGGCCCAGGTCCAGTTCGTCCAGGCCGCATGTCCAGTTCAGGCCCAGGTCCAGTTCCAGGCCCATGTCCAGTTCCAGGCCCAGGTCCAGTTCCAGGCCCATGTCCAGGTTCCAGGCCCATGTCCACAGGTTTCCAGGCCCATGTCCAGGCCAGGCCCATGTCCAGTTCGAGGCCCAGGTCCAGTTCCAGGCCCATGTCCAGTTCCAGGCCAGGTCCATTCCAGGCCAGGTGTTCCAGGCCCAGGTCAAGGCCCTTACAGTGTGACGTGTCCTCTTCATCGTATACTATACATACCTGATATAATCTTTTATCTCAGCTACTTACAAATGACTTTATAAGTTGTGCCCCCATTTTACAGTGACCACTTCAGAGTTTCAGATTTTTTACTCTGTTGCATAGTTTGACTAGTTTATAAAAAACATCAAAATTTGTTTTCAAAACTATCGCTATATCAGAGTTTCTGCTTCAAAATCCTTGTCAATCAGTCACGCTGTTGTCTGGAAAAATCATTTTGCTTGATAACGACTTTTTCCCCCTACAAACAGACACACTTTAGCAATGGAACCTTGACCCCCAAAATAGTTAAGTGTTTTTTTCAATAATTAAATGATGTAACGCGAAATGTTGTAAAAACGCTTACAACACAATAAAGAGAATTGTTATAACCATTATTTTCCCACATTGGGTTCCGATATTCCAAGCATATCCCTCGCTTAAAATTGTCTCAATATCGTGAGTCATCTGTTTAAGGTTTTTTTACTTGGTCCTCCAATATTTTCTTAACGGGGGAAATTATATAGGCTAAGAGACAAATCCCGTCCTTGCGTCTCGGCCGCGGCCAGCCGACGAGAAATTTACCTTGACAGAGACCAAACTTAGGCCGGGACCTTTTGGCATTAATGCCCCATGACAGTGACCTTGCCGTTAAGCTGATTAATGCGGAGACCGATCATTGGATAATCCATCCCTGGGTCTGGATTGGTTAAAAAGGGGATGGGGCAGGACAGAAAGAATGAAGCAGAGAGGAAGCTTGATGCATTTATTTCGGACGCCTATATGCCCTTCTGTACATATTGATTATGTTTCGGTTTTATGTATGATTGGTTACTATTAGCAAGTAAGCTACAGATTTTGTCAGCGTTGTACATTAGTCATCTCTGAACAAAAGACATTTGATTGATTAGTCGTAAATCCACCGCATCAAATCAAACACACCAAAGCCAAACAATGGCGCAGGCAATCGACAAGAGTGACCAGGGCAGTCGTATACGGCCTGGCGAGGCATAGCTTGGTTGGTATCCAGGGGGGTACCGTATGCTAGCTTATGAAGATAGCACCGGTAGGTGTGCAGTTAGTGGCAACACGGGCGGCGGCCGCGGCCACTCGGGCATTCACCGATGGAATTACTTTATATGATCATCACGCGCACATTACGATCTCGTTACAGACCCGCAGCCTGTGGACAAGTCGGCGTGTGGGCGAAAAATGATCCGATTTAGGGGCAATCATCTCGGCCGTCGCGCCGCCCTCGTCTATTCGCCTTGCTTTGCTAAGGTATACACGGTCTCGGTGCTTGACAGTCTGCTTGTAGGTCTGTCAGGCTCTGGCAAAAACCAATTTGGCTGATGACATTGCAACGAGGAGGTCATCACGCTAATTTATCAGACACTCTGCTTGACTTCTGGCTGACAGACCGCCAATGCTAATTGTATTGCAGTGGGGACTATACAGCGCTGTATGAGACACCCTGGGTTTACATTGGGTATGACGTGTTGTTTTTTAAAGGTAGGGCGAAGGCGGCGTATTAGTGGCGGTGATTCCGTAGGGAGCGGCTGGCATCGCTCATGAGACGCGACTGGGTGGCCACTTGGGTGGCTAAGCAAGGCCGACTTCTGGCTCTCAACTGCCAATACACGAGTTACGTCCATCAGAGCAACGCATTAGGGCCGTCAATTGCGTTTATTAAGGGCCACGTGAGTCGATGTTCTCGCGCTAATGATGCTTAGATCTGTATAAAACTCGGTCTCTCATGCGAGCTAATATGCCCATCTTATTACGTCTGTCGATCAAGTGAGCATTTTACACACAAGCGACGGGTTCAATGGTCGCTTGGGGAGATGGAAAAGGGGAATAATTGCATAACGCCGGAGAAATGTCATAAAAATCGCTTCTCAATTGTGAAATTCGATAACAGGCGTAAGTTCGAGTGGTCGCCTGTCATAATTCGATCCCACCTGTGAAAATGTTTTCTGACGTTTGATTGCTGGAAATATTTTTGCCTCATTCTGCCGTCCGGATAGGGAGAGAGAGAGAGATAGAGAGAGAGAGAGAGAGAGAGAGAGGGTGAGAGAGAGACGAATCACCCGTCTGAAAACCCTGTCACTTTTCCCCTGGCAGACATTGATTAATGAACGTGACCAGAGAACCCTGGGGGAGTTTTAGACAAAAAACTCCCTCCGGCTTGATAATCTAACCCCCCCCCTGTCGAAACCAAATAATATACTGATCCATAGATATAAAATATACAATTCCATGCGATGTTCTAATAACACTTGATATGACTAGCATGTGGGTCATTTATATAGGAGTCGGCGGTTGTCCACTATTTCAAACTCGCCTGTAAGTTGAAGCCGTTACGGATATGAGTTTTAACCAATCTGTTTTGCCAGTTGAACTCTTTCAAATCGGTGAGCTCAAACTTAAAAGATATAATCATAATATCATTTTACAGCAATGACGTGGTCAAACGAACAAAATCTCTTACTTGGCAATTACGTTTCTGTGCTGATATACACACTTTTCCTCGCAAAACCGTTTTTTAATACTTTTTTAAGTCTGGCGCGAGAGAGCAGCTGCAATTAAGCTGTTGCAGTGCCAGCCTAGAATTCTCCTTGACATGATCTGTTAGTTTTCATTGTATTGTCATTTCGATAAAAGCCAGGTACCTTTTAATTAAAAGGTACGTGTACAGCCACGATTCGGACATGACAACTTTACATTGAACGGCATTTTTGTTGTTGTACACATTAACTTCCAGCTGTGCACAGCCACAATCATGGTACACTTTTTGTTACAAAGACACCAAATGAACGACACATAAATATTGGGTAACTCTTTGCAGATCTTGTTTTCGACAAACTCAAGTACTTTCTACTCTTCATTCACACACGCTGGTTAATCAATCTACAAAAAACATTGAAATAACTGTTACATCACTGGTTTTCAAAGTGTTGTTCATAACATGGACACGAAACAAAATGTGTACCCATGATTGTGGCTGTGCACAGCTACGAATAGAAACGCCAGTCGCAAGAACGTTGAGCACGAATGTGACGAAGTGAAACGAAACGTTTAAAAACCCTACAGTGAAGGCCGCCGTCAGCACAAGCTGACATATACTTTAATATTTCTATTGTCTTCGCCACATCGTACACACTGGTCATGAGATCCTAAGCTGGACCATGGCACACATCCTAGAGGGGACGGGGGGGGGGGGGGTGATCAACAGCGATCAGTGATTTAAAAGGGTTGGGGGGGGGGGGCTAGACAAAACTCTGCCAACATTCTCTGTGTACAAAATCACGATGTCAATTGTCATTGGTATAGATGAAATCAAAATTTTAAAATGTAATTAATTAAGAAAACAAATGAGCTTAAATTAACCCGGGCAATACGTGTACGTGTTAACGACACGCATAGATAAACAAATCGTTGTGATAATAAAGCAAAAACCAACCCATCTTCACCCTTGGACGGAACTTAAAGTACCACAGGGAACGTAGCAACCAAACAGGTCCCTCGCTGCTAAGTTTGGAGATGGATATCTGCGCAACGGTAACATAAAAATTTTACAATTTTAGGTATATTCGATGAGGAACATGCGTCGGTAAAAGTAAAGCAAGGCCTACTCTTTTTACGTATAATGGTGACTCTGGAATTATGAAAATAAAACTGCCGTGAGTTTCTCACATACATTGACATTAAATAATGTTATTTCAAAATGTAGATAGTTCTTTTGATTGCAAAGTAATGCCCCCTGTTTTTATGGGATTTCCCCAGCCACCTCGTACCCACGTCTGATCTTTACAAAAGGTTGTTTTGATGTTTCTTGTAATGGCGGATAACCCCCTGGATTTTTATCGCATATTATAGGCCTACGGGGTAAGACTTGAAATTAGACACGTTAACATAGTGTGGTGGAAATAAAACCACAAAGGATTGCAGCGTATCACAAATGGAAAAATATGTATCTTTGTGTTCAGTGCTGAGTAGTGTTAACTGTAAGAATGATGATGGTGATCCATCTGCTGCCGCTTCCCAGGTTGTATCGTAAACTTGGGTGTGATCCCTGGCTATACGGCGGTTACAGGTTGAATGGCTTCTGACTGGCACCCACATAACAAAGGTATTGACAAATTATGGAGACTACCAAAATAGGGCTATGATAGCTCAGTTGTTAGAGCGCCGGCACGGAGGTCGCAGGTTCAAGTCCCGCTCTTGACAATTTTGCTTTGTTGAACCCAAAATTATGTTAAAGTTTACCCAGTCAGTTTCCCTTGTGGTTTTATTACGTGAAGATTGTAAGAAAGCATGCAAAGTCAATAGAAGGCAAATTTTACAAAAATGGCTTATTCAATTGCCATTAAAAATAATACATTATACTTACCTTTAGGTACTGTAAATCGCTCTCAATTTTAAATAGAATCGACTTTACTTTGAACAATAGGCCTTTATAATTATATTGTAAAAACAAACTTGCAAATCACATTTCAAAATACAAAATTATAACAATAAGATCATACAAATGTGTTTTCAGTCATTATTTTGTCCAGGGATGAAACCACGATTTAAAACCCAAATGCCTTGTCAGTAGTAAGAATCAATTCCGAGTATCAAGAATGTATCGAAACCGTAATAGATTACTTGGCAAATACAGGGTTTGCTCTCAATTTTCCCGTGACAAGCCCAGCAGGACCAGTTAGCTTGTCATTTTCACTAGTCCGCCAGCCAGCCTTCGCACTCGTCCATATTTCATATTCATTATGGGATGCTTTTCAACACTGAACTAGTCACTCTGGACCTGTTGGGGAGGTGCATGCTTGACTAGTTAGTGGCGGGAATTATTCTGTCACCTCGTTCCACGGCTAACGCGCGTAAAAAGTATTTGGCGAAGAAGTCTTTGTTGATAGAAGTAGCGCCCTCTCGCGTTGTTTTTGGCCTACTTAATATTATTACATTGCCTCCTTTGGCTGCTCGATTACTATACGGGGTAAGCGGTAGTATTTTAGAAATAGACCGGATTAGTCTTGCACATAACAAACAAAATATTTTATGTTGTTTCCTTCTGAATGTTCAAACTATGAACATGCCAAAGGTTTTCCCGAAATGATCGAAAAACCGCGAGACTTAAACGGTTTATTGGAGGCTTTGGCTACATCTGTAGCTATACAAGCATCGCTGCATGCTTGGGCTGAAAGCCACAGGTCACTGGTGCCCTGAAAAAGAGCCGTCTTCACACGGCGAAGAGAATAAAAAGCTTCTTTGCTACTAATTTTAAGCGCGGATTGTTTGTTTTTGCCTTCTTATACGTATGACTATACTTTCGCAAACTTTCACACGCCAGTATGTATTATTTTGACAAACGTTGCGTACAACGTGAGTACACAAACGGTTGGTTACCACTGAACTAACGAATTTCTATTCTTATCATCGCTAGATATAGTAACCGTCATTGATTGCCATTGATATTAACAGAGATCAATGGTATAAACATACTCTGAAATGATTAAGGTCTAAGTATTTTGCGCGAATGTTCGAAAAACTTGAGTCAAAACTTGTGTCACGCTAACAATTCTGTGACGTAGTTCCACTTTAAGCCACGCCCACTTCACACAAACTGGCTCCAAAGATTACCAGGTGCCAGCCATTATAGAAAATGCGTCGAGCAAGGGTTTCTTTGATAATTTATGCATGCAAACAAAAGTTTTTGAGCTTGCTTTCCAGTAGTGTTTTGCAGGAGTCTCGAGGTATGTTCATTATACTGTCACAGGAAATGTTTTTGAACAATGGAATGAGTAATTGAGCCGGAAGTATAGCAAAACCCCTGTGACTTATCAACAATTTTTCTCCTATAATATTAGTGGAGATCAATGTTATCATCCATATAACTATACAGATTTATATACTGCACCTATAAATCCTTTCCATGTGATTGGTGGTAGGCTACACGCGTCATGTTTCATACTTTATTTTCTATGTATTCTGTTCTGACACTCTAAAATTTGTATTATAGGAGTCCTATAATGATAAATATAGGACGCTTGGGACGCTTCGCAGCTAACCTTCGCGCGTATTACCAAATGTTTATATTGAATACCGCATGTATTGATTGCGTTACGCGTTGTACGCATGCGCGTCTTAAAAATTAACTATGATTTGTACGAAAACTATGTTTAACGAATAAAGGATGTATTTTATTCAAACAATGTAGCATTGCGCCCTGTGAAATGGAACAGTCCAACTTTAACATCGTGATTATATTCTGCTATTACTATTTTACTCATCGTGCATCCATTTTTTTTTATAATAATATGGATAATTGCTTATCGGACGCAGGTTTGAAGTGTGAATTTTATCAGAATATCAACTTCAGATGTTATGAAAGTCCAGAATGGCTCGCGTCAGTTTGCGGGTGCCGTTACTTTAATATGCCTATTTTCTGTTCCTATGGGTGGTGAGACCGTGGCAGACACAGCACTAATCCGGCGAACTCTTAAACACAATTTCCCATGAATGTGTTTGAAAAAGAGATAATGTATAGATAAATAAATTAAAAAGCTCTCTCCAAACCCCGCTTCTGTTATGGATAGCCAACCGGGATTTAAGAGGTGTGCAATGTTAAGGCCAGTGACATTCTTGTTTTCTTTAAATGGAAATAGCATGCAGGGAGCGGAAGATACTGGGGTGGGTGAGGAGGGGGTAATGCTGTCACAACGGAGATTAACATTAACAAAATCGTCTTTAAATTTAATCAACATTTGAACACGTACGATATAAGATCTCCGTCACCCCTCAAAAAAGGACAACACATGATGCATCTAGGTAAACGTTAAAATAAGAGAAATTGCCGTACCACTTGAAGATAAATCCATAGGGACTGTACACATAATATTTGTTTTCTTCTAAGTTTGACAAAAAATAATGAGAAATACATGCTCAAAACTTTACTGGCGCGTGTTGATAGATGATCGACAAGGAGGTAAAAAATAGGTTAAATACGATACGTCCCTGGGACTGACATCCGACAGAAAGCACGACGATCGAGCTTGTCTCTTCAAGATCTTATACCCGGTGTTTTATTATAACGACAAGACAACCTCTCAGAATGATTGTATCAAAGGTTTTTTTTTTTTCAATCTCATAAAATAGACTCACCGAGGACAATAATAATTCCTTGCAACTATAGACGCTTCCCGGGGTAGACCTTCCCGATCTTGCAGCAAACCCGTGGGGTCCACCCGTCAGTGCTTACCTGTCTATAAAGATAGCTGCGCCGTCACAATCAAAACACTCATCGCTAATTAAAACCACAAAATGAAAGAATGATGATGTTGGTTTAGCTAAGCAGGTCCGAGTAGATTGCCACGTTGATACGGGGGGCTACTTTCAACTATGAATAACCCCGTCGCATTTTGTATGATCAAATCTCTTCATTTTCTTTTCTTCTCTCGAATCGCATCTCTCTCTCCTCTCCTCTCTCTCTCCTTATCTCTCTCTCTCTCTTCCCCACCCCTTATTTGATGTCCCGCGGAACCTGTAGTTCCAAAAAGGGTTACATGGAGCCTTTCCTATGATCAAAGACGATGCCGGTAGTTTTTTTTTTTAACGTCTTCCCCCGAACAGCCGCTTGAGATTTGGCTGAACGCTTGGGCTAGACAATTCAGGCTTCTCGACTATTCTTTTCTCTTCCCCCCCCCCCGCGCTCAATCGGCCCAGCGATCTGATCATGGCATGCATCTACGTAATTATATCAACTGTCAAAATAAAACCGGCTACCGATGGGGGTGGCAATTCTCGGTGGTCAGTGACACTGCATCACAACTCGCACAATCGCATAGGGCTAATTCGTCTTCTGTAATATTCAAAGACGAAGCATCTCAATCGGTGCTTTTACCTTGAACAGACAGTTCGTTCAATTAGGGGGCATATCAGCTGAAAAATATTTCCCCTTTTAATTACTGATCACCTATGTGACCCTACAGTCGGTTAAGACAAGATATATCAGTCATCAACCCATGAGGTTGCTGGCTTATTCCCGAGACGAATTTGTAGAATGTTGTTCTCGGTTTGCGGGGAAAATAAACCCCTTTGTCGTGACTCAATTATGATTTCGTTGGTTTTGTTCAAAATGTACACGGCAAAGGCGATTCCTAGCCACTTTTATAAAAGATGACGAGAGTGTCCGGGCGACTACTTGTCTCTGCACACTCTCCTGATCCCTTGTGGGGATTTAAGCCATTTGCGTTCTCACTTAAAATACGTTAACCAAATCACTTGTGGGGCTAGAGTCAAGAAACCTGTATGCGAAATTAACTTAAGTCAACAGAGGGCGGTTTAAAACGCACTGTGAGCTAAACGTGGACCATACGTCGTGCCCAAAACACAAGGATATTTTTTTGTGGTGTAAAATCCGCAGGCCTATGTACTTACGGATTTCATGTAATTGTCGGGATCGAATTAATATGTATTTATGGAAATTGAGATGTGACTTTCTCAAATAGCAAGGATTTTTGTCTGTTCATTTTTGTTGACACTTGGTTTAAAGAAAGAATAATCGGTTAAAAAAAATGGAAGCATTCCCACAATTGTTATCTATTTTTTAGTAGTTTTGCTTACTTCAATCATCGTTTTCAGCTATTATAATTTGTAATGAACTATGAATATTTTACTTTGTATTTGTATGTCTTGATCGACAGACTGATTTGTGGTCACGTGGAGGTATACTCGTCATTATGCGACGTAAAATCTAACAATTACTTACATGAAATAAATAATTTTTATTTTAATAGGTAGCTTCATCGTTTGGTAATGACCCTGAAAGAAATGTGAATTTCTATCTGAAAACTTTCTTGTTATAAAGATGGCAATGGTAGTAAGCATCCTGCGAGATTATTTCGTTTGAAATGCACCCGTGGATTAGAAATCAACAAAAACGTTTGAATCTGTTCTCATATTTCTGAGGGTTGGTGCCCGTTCGCAAATGCTGCGGCCAGAGATGCGGTTGGTACCCCTGTCAACGTGGATGGATTCTAGTGTTCTTGTGAAAATACAGTGAAGTTTTGTTTTCTGTTTTCTCAATAAATAGACACTGTTTTCAGCTGAAACTTTACATGTATCTTTTACTGTATCTTTAAAAAAATAAAAAATTGCCTATAAATCAGCATTACGTTGGGGAAAAAAAGCACCCAAACACTCAAACGATGACCCTAACTTTATAAGAGGAATGTGAACAAATGCCAAATTCTCTGTCTTTAATTGTCTTGATTTTTCTTGTAACCTTCACCTTGAGTGGTCTTGTGTTGGAAAACTTTTCATTTACAAAAAAAAATCAGGAAAATACATTTTCAACTGTTGGCACTTTGGGCTTTCTTACAAGAAATGAATGATCAGGTATTCAACTCGTGGTGAACACGTATACACAATCGAACATCTTTCCCCCTTTAACGAATAGCCAAAGTTTTGGTTCAACAATGAAATACAGATTAAGTTATCCTTCTATCAACATAGGTGGTCAGTTTACTAACAAGGTGACTGTTTACTCAGTTTGTTAAATAAATCTACCATGTTATTGCAATTTCTTTTTAGGCTATTCCGTCTGGTTAAGAAGAAAAAAAATACAAATACAAATAAATTACCGAAGTCAGTCATTCCACACTGATAACGTCAATATATTTAAGGGCATGCCTTCTTGCATCATTTATTATTGAAGGGTTTGTTTTTTCACTGATGGTGTTAGTGTAACCTGTTGCTGTACCTAATATCAATGCGCTACCGGTTTTTGAGGGTGCTTCATGTAGCGAACTACTTTTTTGTTTTTACGTGTTTTTACTTCTTTGAATGATTCATCGGTGGTTTTGGGAGGGGAGTAATTCGTTGATGTCCTCTTCTGTTCGACACAAACATCATACAATAAGGCCGTATCCGAATTAGCGGCTACAGCTACGATTGTTTTGTTTTTTTAACTGACGTCTTATCTTTAACGCATGATGACGCAGCGAGTCAGCCGCATTTAGCTGTAGCCGCCAATTCGGAACACGGCGTAAACCTTATTCATCTGAAAGATGTCAGGTTTCACAGAAAACGTCGAATTATTAAGGGCTTGATTTGTTCTAGGGCTACGGCTACGGCTACAACTGTTGTTAAGGGTATTGCTAAGGACGTATAGTATACTTCAACGCATGATGACGCGGTGATCCAGCCGTGAGCCGTACTTTCATGCACGTCCTTACTTTGAGTGCGAGTCCGATTACGAATCGGGTAGTTGGGTTCGCAGTAGACGCTTTAGTCTATGTTGAAACATCTATTACTTAATTATTTTTAAAAATTAAACAAGGGTTTTTTCAGATGAAAAAATGTTAACTCATTCTTTCGATCATTGTCTGTCACATGTCATATGCCTGTACAATCGATGAACGCATGACGCATTTATTCACTAAACACCAAACACTAAACACTAAACAATGTGGTAACTACGTTAAGCGTGTATTACCTAAACACTTGAAAGCAATGAACACTTCGACGCCTTTATAAACTAAACACTTGTGTTTAAAGGAACATTACAGAATTGGTTTTTGCTAACAAAACAGTTGCTGGCAGTGTAAGCACTTTATGTAATCCACCATATACATAAACTGACAAACCTGTAGAAGTTTGAGATCAATCGGCCATCTGGGTCACAAGAAAATAGTGAAAAACCGATTACGATTACACATTTGCATGAAATCATATAGGTTCAACAAATGAATAAAACGCTCACTGAGCGATAAACTCCAATCGGAAAATTAGTTTATTCATTTCTCATCAAATATGGCATTTCAGACAGAAATATTTCAAGGGATGTTTTCTACTATCATCATCATTAGACCGTGTAAGTTTTATGTAAATCTGTGATCAAAAGTATATTTTACAATTACCAATTCTGTAATGTTCCTTTAAGTATTTAAAAAAAAATGCAGTTATTGACTACTATGAAACCATGACCATGTTACACATTTAGGAACTGAAATGTTTGTAAGTAAATCACTTGAAACCATGAACATGTTACACATTTAGGAACTGAAATGTTTGTAAGTAAATCACTTGAAACCATGAACATGTTACACATTTAGGAACTGAAATGTTTGTAAGTAAATCACTTGAAACCATGAACATGTACACATTTAGGAACTGAAATGTTTGTAAGTAAATCACTTGAAACCATGAACATGTTACACATTTAGGAACTGAAATGTTTGTAAGTAAATCACTTGAAACCATGAACATGTTACACATTTAGGAACTAAAATGTTTGTAAGTAAATCACTTGAACCATGAACATGTTACACATTTAGGAACTGAAATGTTTGTAAGTAAATCACTTGAAACCCATGATCATGTTACACATTTAGGAGCTGAACTGTTTGTAAGTAAATCACTTGAAACCCATGATCATGTTACACATTTAGGAACTGAAATGTTTGTAAGTAAATCACTTGAAACCATGAACATGTTACACATTTAGGAACTGAAATGTTTGTAAGTAAATCACTTGAAACCCATGATCATGTTACACATTTAGGAGCTGAACTGTTTGTAAGTAAATCACTTGAAACCCATGATCATGTTACACATTTAGGAACTGAAATGTTTGTAAGTAAATCACTTGAAACCATGAACATGTTACACATTTAGGAACTGAAATGTTTGTAAGTAAATCACTTGAAACCCATGATCATGTTACACATTTAGGAGCTGAACTGTTTGTAAGTAAATCACTTGAAACCCATGATATGTTACACATTTAGGAACTGAAATGTTTGTAAGTAAATCACTTGAAACCCATGATCATGTTACACATTTAGGAAGCTAAACTGTTTGTAAGTAAATCACTTGAAACACACAAAGATGTTACACATTTCGGAGCTGAAATGTTTGTATCACTTGAAACCCACAAAGATGTTACACATTTAGGAGCTAAAGTGTTTGTAAGTAAATCACTTAAAACTCATATTTAGGAGCTAAAGTGTTTATGAATAAATCACTTTGAAAACGCATGAAGATGTCATATATTTAGGAGCTAAAGTGTTTATAAATAAATTACTTTGAAAATGCTAGAACATCTTACACATTTAGGAGCTAAAGTGTTTATAAATAAATTATTTTGAAAACGCAAGAATATCTTACACATTTAGGAGCTAAAGTGTTTATAAATAAGTCACATTGAAAACATTAAGGAGCTAAACACACTCTATGTTTAAATATTGCTGCTCTTTATCATAATATCTTTTTTGGGACAGCTCGATATTTTTATTAGTCTCGATATTGTTGAACTAATCCACTGCATTTGGTTAAATACAGAATATATTACAATGCTTGGTATATTTTAAGGTGTTCCTTTATAGGTAAGGGCATAATGGCAATTACTCCAAAAATAAGTGACCATAAAAACGTACTTGTTTAGAAGGGCGGAAATGTTGATAGTACAGAACATTTTGAGACAGGATTCCCTTCGAAGTAATGTGGTTTGATAATTTTTCACAAAACATTTGAATCTGAGAAACGATTCATGCATCTCAGATTTCTGACGGTTGACTGAAAGTTCAACTTTCCGTGACGTCCGTTCGCGAATGCTGCGGCCAGAGATGCGGCTGGTACCCGCTGTCACCTCGCTAAATGTAGATGGTTCGACGTTCTTGTGAAAATACCGTGACAGTTTTGTTGCTGTTTTCTCAACAAACAGACACTGTGTTCATCTGAAACTTTCATTAATGTGTCTTTTATTGTATGGTTCCCTCTGTATAATATTTCCTACTAATAAGCATTACGTTGACAAAACCAATTTATGACCCCAACTTTAGTTTTTAAGTATGGAATACCATAATGACGACACGTTCGCAAAAGTGACAGTTTAAGTTGTGGCTATTGCACGATATTGCACGAGCTTATACGTTTGTCTTTTGTACCGTATTGAAACCTTAAGCTAAACTGTTCTCATTTCGACGGGAGATACGAGCATCTCGTGCCGTTACCGAATATCTCAAAATCTACCAAACGAATGTGCCGACACACGATGTGGAACATCACCACACACACTGAAATGTGGCAATGTGGGCACAAAGAAGAAATTGAATGCGACAAGTCAACTAAGTCAACCAATCAGAACAGACGGCGGGAAAGTGATATCTACCCGGCCGGGCAGATCGTGTTTGGAGCGCGAAGGGAGCAGTCTGCGATCGTCAACCCAATCGTGGCTCGCGCGTTTGTCTTGGTTACGGTCGGCGCCGACTGTTTGCCGGTTGCGCGTCGTATGTCACGTTCAATACCTGATCTTGGGGGATCCCGCTTCTTTGACTGGCTACAAACAATGTCTAGAATCGGGGCCAGAATCGCATCTGACAATGTAATTCAGATTGTCTTTCAGTCTTTTCACTTTGATTTCCCTCTGACTTATCTAATTTTCCTTCAAAATCTGTCATTCGAGATGTTTGCATTGGCGTTTGCCCACCAGCCAAGTCGAATGAAAAACAAATCGTTGCGTTGGTATGGTTTGTAACTAAGTACGAGCTGTCACTACAACGAGATAACCAGCCTGTTTTATTTGTTTATTTTATTTTATTTGTGTATTTATTCATTTATTGTTCATTGCAATAAATTGAACTTCATGTGATTCTCACCACACTTCACCTGTCTGTCTTATACGTGTCGGTATTTTCAAAACAAGTTTGATCGTCCGGGCCCATAATCGGAGCATCAGGCTCAACCTGTGCCTAACTTATTATTATTTTTCATTCGGACCAAATTTACCAAACACAAACACACATTAAACATATAAACCCTACGTGATGGCAAGGATTCGTTTATATAAAAACACGATGATTAATAATTGTGTTATATTTATTATTTATCAAGAGATTTTTTTGCTTTTCTTTTGGTTTTGTTTGGTTTGCTTTTCGTTTGGTTGTTTGTTTGTATGTTTGTTTGTTTATTTGTTTGTTTGTTTGTTGTGGTGTTTGTTTGTTTGTTTCTATGTATGTATTGTTTGTGGCTGGGGCTTCAGACGCTATTTACTCATCTTTGACAGCATTTAAGACGAAAACATTTGTCTGTGAGATTGGTACACGTATGAATAAATAGTGAGAGAGATTTCAGATTGAAACAAATAGTTGTTATACTTATAATTACTATTATTATTATAATCATTATTTCTGTCTTTTTTTTGGGGGGGGGGTTGATAATTGCGAATCATGGACTTTGCCTCTACTCTGGGACGGGGCAGTTTTCCCACTGCATACGTCATGCAACTCTGTTATTTTCCATCCATCCATGCAGCTCTTCCCCTCCAACACACTTCCTATGTTCTTTTCAGTCACCACGACTGTTTAAATAATCGCATTTATTTGTAAGTGGTTTTTTTTACCAAGCAACTTTAACTATTCGCACGTGACCATGGTCCACGGGCACACCACTCTCCGGTCAGTCACACTGGAGGATGCAGTCTGCATCCGAAGTGACTCCTCGGTGCATTCTGAAGTTTGGTTCCGCCATGGGGGCAAGATGCACTTTAATGCAGACCCCGTTACCTTCCACCGTCTCTTTCATTCAGAAGCTGAGATAATTTGGTGATGATTTCTCCCCAAATACGGGTTAATTGGCGTCAATTAAGGCAGTTTGTAAGTGATGAGGCTCTAATGATTTGGCAAAATCAAACCAATCAAAGGCTTTAACACCCTAGTCCCAGTGTATTTCCCTATCAAGGGGGCGTGTCTGTAAGTGTGTCACCACGGGACGCGTGGCACCACTGGGTAGTCCGTGGGGACGATGGAGGGTTTAACTTGGGGGCAGTTTCCCCCCGTGCCCATCCAAGCGGATAACGGACATCCCTCTCAACTCCCAACCGGTTTCCATTTCTCATTTACCAAGAGAGACTTACTTAGATGAAATATATATATATATACAAAAAAAAACCTTCCTTTAAATTTAACCGTTTAACAACTCTTAAGACCTCCCTTCTAATCACGGCAGATCGGTGTGTACTGTCTGTATAGCAGGGAAGCACCGAAGGGCACCGCTCAATGGCGAATATGGGCCAGTTTGGCTCGGAGGGATCCTATAATTCAAGCTCGGGTGCTTTCATCTGTTGAGCGACGGGGCTCACTGGGAGAAATTAATCGCCAATTAAAATTAACTGCTCCACAATTAATATTGATCACCTTCTCGAGAGACATCAATAATTGATACCCGGTGGACCAAACCGAGTGGGGTGTATACTGCCAGCGAAACAATTATCCTTTAATTGCGAGGTCGCGGCTTTTGTGGCTCCCGGTCATAATCTCCGGTCCGGCCATACTCCTCAAAAAGAGGTTTATTCCGTGTTTGTTGCTCCCCTGATGTTCCCCGGCATCGTGAGTCTCTCCCGCCCTATAGAAGACATGACAGACATACCCACTCCAGTATCTTTACCAATCCCGGATTGAATCGGCTTTGCTCTCATTAGTGTGCTGCTGTCGTAGATGGCCCTTATTGCCAGTTGGCTTTCTTCCCACAATAGAGCACATGATTGCCCGTTTCCACAACATTTAATTGGGACAAAAACAACAATTGCCGGCCTGAAAAGCCTCCTCTCCCATCCTCTTGCGTCCCAGTTGGCAGCCAGGGCTTTCAGGCGGTGAAGTGACGACCCAATAGAAAGACCAATCGTCTTTTGCGCTTCACTAGCTTCCCCCCATTGTCCGGACGTTTGGTCAAAACACCTCTGAGGGAGTCCAAGTGGCCCCTTTGGAACGGGACTAAGAAGGGTGCCCTACATGGTCCAAACTACAACCCCCTTGAAAACCACTGACAAGTCCATTGTGTCTGCTGCCGAAGTTCCAGCACGGTACTATCATGACCACCCCGCCCACTAAAATAAAATAAATAATTAAATAAATAAAAAAGGTAAATAAATAAACAAATAAATAAAATACAATAAATAAATAAATAAATAAAGCACAATAAATAAATAAAATACAATAAATAGACAAAACTAACTAAATAAATATAATAAATTAATTAATAGATAAACAAATAGATAAATAAATAAATAAATAAATAAATAAATAAACAAATATGAAAAATACACTGTGCAAGGTGCATTTCTTTTATAAAAGTAAACCAACAATTTAAAGGTGCATTTTTTGTAAAGTGATCCACAAATTTAAAGGAGCATCGTCTATAAAGGAAACCGCATGTTCAAAGATGACACATAAAGTAAACATCGACTTGTGTTTAAAACTGTAAAGCTAAAACTTTCACTAAGCGGGTTGAGGAAGTGGTCCACAATCTCACCCGCATTTCCCAGAACTATACTTTCCTAGCACCTCATTGTCCGCTTGTGTCTTGTGTCTTCGTACATGCAAACACTGTCACTTCCACGATTACAAATACATCGAGACAACTTTTTTGCCTTTCTGTTGAGTTTGATCCGTCAGGCATTGTATGTTTCCTAAAGCTTGCAGTTGGTCTCCCATTATATTAAACAGCTTTACTTAGACCGATGTTTAAATACGGTCATCGCAAAATATTCCCATTGAAAAAGTACGGTGTTAACGAAATAAAACGCTCCGAATTAATGTTGGTGGTTTCTTTGGGCGATATTGTCGTCCCAGGATAATCATGCGTGAATTCCGATGAGACTTTTGCTCTGTCCCGGAGCGTGTCTTAACCATATCACAAACGGGGAGATGAGGCAGGCACAATATGCCCCCAAGATACCCCCGCTTACCCCCCCCCCCCCCACCCCACCCCACCTCACCCCTCTGAAGTGTTTGCTCGTAACTTTTTTGACGATGAAGTCAATCGCCACCAGGTTTGGTGACTTTTCCTAAGTATTATCCAGAAAAGTCTGAAAGGGAAGTATACTGCCACCATGGTAACCGTTTATTACGTACCTTTTGTCTTGATTCCCTTTGTATTACCATTGATTAGTGTAGGCCTTTTTGTCCGTATTTAGAAAAAAGCGGGGAAAGAATTTTGTTCAGTTGAAACAGGAAATGGTTTATGTTGGGCCTCCTTTTCAGTTACTCGTTTTGAATTGTGAATTTTTCAGTGCCCCTTTATTTTTTGCGTCTGTTGTTGTTGGATGTTAGAAGATGGAAAGTTTGGCTACGACGAGTTCTGGGTTCCATTCAGAGGTGGGTACCAGGGATTGAATTCGGAATACATGCGAGAAGAGGTTACCAGCAAAATCGATGGCGATGATGGTGACGTTAAATCTACATGACTATTGTTCCCTTTTTCCCTCTCAGAAGTATTAAAATATTTATCAGTAGTGTCTGACACTGCTCCCTTGCTTACAAGGCCTGCATTAAAGGTATTGTACACTTTTGGTAACAGCTCAAAATCAGTGTCCACATTTTGTGTGATTAAACATATGCATGAACAAACAAACATGTGAAAGTTTGAACTCAATTGGTCATCGAGGTCACAAGAAAATAGTGAAAAGAGCTCTTATGTGTTTTCTGTTTTTTCAAATTATCGCGCGCGATAATTACTATTGTTTTACTCGTTTCTCAGAAACGATAGCATTTTAGGCAGAAATATTTTAAGGAACCCTTTCTACCATTACTTACTTTAAATCATGTAAGTTATGTGTGAATCTGTGAACATTGTGTTTTTCAATCTTACCAATAGTGTACAGGGCCTTTAAGAAAACGAATTATCATTCCAATTAAAACGCTTTCATGATATTCACAATTTCCATCCCGCCAAAAGATAATTGACCAGCACATATTCATAAAACGAAATCCTACTGAAATGACCTGAACTGACCCTGTTCTATATATTATGTGTATTGAATTCCCTTGGTAACATCTTTATTATAACTTTCCCTTCTTGTTTACATATTCTTTGTGAATGATTCATCCCTGAGATTGATCCTTCGGAACTTGTTTTCTTTTTTTTGTAGATTTATTTTTCTCTCTTGTTCAGCGCGATGTGTCCTCTGTCTTTATCTCGCCCGTCCTTGGTGTGTCACATCTCCATAATAGCCAACGGGGTTATACCGTCATATGCACGTCCTGCCCCGGCAATGCGATCGCCCTCACGTTTGTACCGATGATCGCGTCCAACTCAAGGCGTTTGTCCTGGGCCCAAGCTGCGCCCACTCCGGGGGTCCGGTCTCCGTGTCGTATACATGACCTGCCAATCAAAACACGGGTCAATGTATGTGGCCTGCGGTCACCCCAGCGACCATTTAGTGCCATTTCTTGTCCGTAATCGTAACAATTGAAAAAGGTGAGGAAAACATCTTAATACCATTTTGAAATACTTACTACGAAATACCTCGGGGGGAAAAAACTCAGAGCAAAAAAACAGAACAAAAAAAACAACAACCATGTAATCCCCTGCCTTTATATGGGAGAAGATTTAAGTACATTTTTTTGCTAAAGCAGTTGTGTCAGAAACATATTGAGCTCACGATGACAGTGCAAAAAGATAACACATTTTCGAAAGCCTTCTGTTTGAACTAGATTTTTTTTAAAGAAAAAAAACTGCTCAAACTTTCGAAAAGCGTTGGGGACATTGTTATAAAACAAAAAAAGACAAGATGAAAAACAAACAAATAAACAAACAACGAACTTATAGGCCCTTTTCAATTAAAAATAAGCTCTGAGACATAGTCAACTTTAACAATTTAAGTCCTTTAGCTACTATAGTCACTTTAGAGTATACTTTGAATCTCTGTCATTTAAACAAGTCACTTCATATCCATCTTCTGCGGCCAACCACTGCGCCGAACCCTTTGCTGTACAACACAAATACCGGGTAGGTGCGGAAACTAAAAACACGTCAAAGGTATAAATGGGAACAAATCTTGCGTTCGACGATGCACATCGTTAGCGTCCAAATTATCCGACGGTTCGTACGTTTGGATATTTACATGATAATTGTTTTATTCCAACCTTTATTTAAAGGCACTGGACACCATTGGTAATTACTCAAAACAATTGTTAGCATAAAAACTTACTTGGTAACGAGCAATGGAGAGCTGTTGATAGTATAAAACATTGTGAGAAACGGCTCCCTCTGAATTAACGTAGTTTTTTAGAAAGAAGTAATTTCTCAGTAAAATATTTGAATTGATTTTGAGACCTCACGCGTGAGGTCTCGAAATCAAGCATCTGAAAGCACACAACTTCGTGTGACAAGGGTGATTTTTCTTCCATTATTATCTCGCATCTTCGACGACCAATTGAGTTCAAATTTTCACGGGTTTGTTATTTTGTGCACATGTTGAGATACACCAAGTGGGAACACTGGTCTTTGACAATTACCAAAGGCGTCCAGTGTCTTTAAAGCTGAAATGCATATTTTTTAAAGTAGTAAACAGATGTTCATTGTGCACAAAAGATGCTGAAAATATTAAACCCGACGCAGAGACCGTCCATTACGAGACGACAAAGGCTCGTGTAGCTTGGTACCTTTACAGGACAACACACTGGACTGAGAAATCTTATTGTGCATTAATTAACAAATATATATTTGCTGTTGCATTTTAACAAAGTAGGCTTCCCGTTTAAACAAATATCATCCTTATCAAAGACAATGATTTAATAAAAGTTAAAAACAAATGTACAAAATACGTTAAGTAAATATAAACATCTGTATAAAGAATAAGCAAATTATTAAAATGAAATAAAAAAAAATAGAAAATACGATTAGCTGTTGCAAACTGCTTACCAACCAAATGGACCGATGGTAAATGCAAAACAAATATTTAGTGACCTGGAGTTTCGACCCTAGCAGAGTCTTTCTTGAAGGCGAAAGTAAAAAGTAATCAGACTTACGAGGGATTAACATTAGACCCCAAACAATAAAAGAACTATCCAAAACATTAAAATTACTAATCATAAAACGTGCCACAATGATCAATAGGTGAGTTTGAGTCTGAGTTTATTTGACTCCGGGAAGATGGCTATCTTTTTTAGCCTATTATTTCCATCCCTGTGTTTCTCCTTTCAATTACTACCTCGCTGTTGTATACGTCTCGATTTCGCCTCTCCACCTTTCGGTCAGCCGTTCATGTACCGTACAGTCGGCAAATCCGCCCGTCTGCTTTGCTCGGATGTGACCCACCGCGAGAGGACCACGGCTCTTTCTTCAAAGTGTCTCTCTGACTTCATCTCGTGCCACTATCACCATCTCTGGTTCTTCTCATAAATGGTCTTTGGAGATTTGCTGGAATTGGATGAAGTCTATGAGTTAGAATACTTTGAGTAAAACACTTACTCAAATAAATATGTCTAAAGGAACATTACAGCATTGGTAATTGTAAAATACACTTGTTATCACAGATTTACATAAAACTTACACGGTCTAATGATGATGATAGTAGAAAACATTTCTTGAAATATTTCTGACTGAAATGCCATATTTGATGAGAAATGAATAAACTAATTTTCCGATTGGAGTTTATCGCTCAGTGAGTGTTTTATTCATTTGTTGAATCTATATGATTTCATGCAAATGTGTGATCGGTTTTTCACTATTTTCTCGTGACCCAGATGGCCGATCGATCTCAAACTTCTACAGGTTTGTCAGTTTATGTATATGGTGGATAACATAAAGTGCTTACACAGCCAGCAACTGTTTTGTTAGCAAAAAACAATTCTGTAATGTTCCTTTAACGAAGGTACCCAATTGCTGCAAAGCCGCCCCGTTTTTAAAACGATCGTTAGTTTAAAAAACAACAACATGTAAATGTTGTAAGGAGTTAGGGTGGGTTGAGTATGCAACAGTGCAGGCTTGGTCTGACGTCATCTCGTATAGTTAGTAATTTTACTCTGCCTGAAGTACTAAAACAATGACACAAGTACGCAATCTGAAAATGTCGACACGAATGCATTGCAAACAAAATCGATACGAGGGAAAAACAAACAAAATCGATACGAGGAAAACAAACAAAGTCGATACGAGGGAAAAAACAAACAAAATCGATACGAGGTAAAAAAATTAATAAAAATTCATGGAAGTAAGAAAATACATCCGTGTATATATTTTCCCTGAAACGTGTGAAAAATGCATTTCTAAAGGGTTTTTGCGTTTGATTGTGGGAATCATTTGGGAATTTTATTCGAAAGATTCGACACTCTTCGACTCAAAAAAATTCACTTATTTTCATAAAATCATAGCAAGTGACAGGACACCGTCACCGCTGTTAACAGCCAGCTTTTTGCACACACAAAAAAGCATTCGAGACATCAGTCACTAAATTGCTCATGATTGTCTTTAGGCCTAGTTGTTAATTACACGCAAGAGGCTCAGCTCGATAACACACCGGGTGTTAATTGCAACAAAGTGTCAATTTTGCACTTTCAAACAATATTACTGCCATACACCGATGTGTGTTAAGCACTCTATTCTTCATTGAGTAATGTGACCACAAAAAATTATCCACTGACAGATTTGAACCCCACGACCTTTGTCATTCTTAAAACAATGGTCTGGACGCGTTTAGTTGTACAACAAACACCGAGGCGGTTGCAAAAGCAAACACTCCCTTTTTCATAGGTTTGTAGAAAAAAAACAATGGCTTTAGAAAAAAATCATGTTATAACAATATTAATTTTACAATATTTGGTAATATTATGACAATAACGTTATGCAAGTAAAGGATGTTATCTTTGGCCAACAGTTGTTGGTGTGCGATTGTTGTTAGCATTCTAACATGCAAACCAGGGTCCTCACCTCTTCCAATAGGACAATGTCCTTTTACCCACCCACCCCCCCCTAAAAACAACCCCAAAAAGCAAACATGTCTTTTTACCCACCCACCCCCCTAAAAACAACCACAACAAGCAAAACAAAGCAAAAATCAAACATTATTCACGTCTGATCTGAACTTACAAGTAAATTCTTGATTGCATATTTTTTAATTCAATGAAAGACAGGTAACTTGAAGAGGCGATGAGGATAAATGAACTCTGACGCAATTGATGTTTCTATTTTGTATTTACATGCTTTTAGTGTTTGTCTTGTATATTTTTTTCCCATCTAAAATGATGATACGTTCGTCACGATGCATACTTACTCAAGTCATTATTTCTCACTTAATGCACCTTAATGTGCAAAGATTATCCTTTTCCGAGTTAAATCCAAATTCTAAAGCTCGCCCGGACTAAAGGCTCCAAACTTCACCCCAAAAAGTGATTATTTTGACTGTTTACGGTACGGCAATAAGCCAATGTTTCATTTCAAACTCGCGATCTTACCTGGAACGGGGGGCTTTCAATGTAATACTCTTCATTCGTTTTGGTAAAAAAATACGCCCGGCAGTGACACGGCCTATACACTGTGGGACATAAGTCCACACAATCAAGCAGATAGCTTTTCATTTTCACCCCACTGGTAAAATATAAAGAATGGATTTTGCCCAAGCGGGCGGCTGTTGCTGCCGTAGTTTTGTTATGCATCCCCCGTCTATATCATCATAATTTGATTTTACTTTTAAATCAACCCGGTCTTTGTCTGCTAACGATGTTTAGATAGAGGTGGAGACAAATTAAGGTTTTATAAGATGTAGTCGGCGACGAGTTCTTTTCGCTGAGGATTAGTGTGTTCGCCAAAATCCCGGACCGCTAGGGAATCGGAGCGGAGCTTGTGACCGGGGCGACTGAGGGAGCCGGGGCCGGAGGGAACCCACCAGGATTAGAGCAAGACTGGTTAAGCTTCCCATGTTCCGGGCGTTATATTTAGGGTGAGCTTGCCTCAGTGAGTGATGGAGGGTCCCCTATGCTAGCCAGTGTCGGTGATTGTCGTCGCTGATGGATGATTGCACGGGGATATTTTTTTCCAATGTATTCATTTTTTTTTTTTTTACCCTTTCTCCGTTTCTTTAATCATTCACCTTCCATTGACTGTCAGCTTGCTTGACTGGTTGGATTATGGATACAATGCGATACGTTGAAATTGAAACACCGTGTGTTCTGGGGAGTTTGATAGTGGCAACGGGAAGATTGGAGCACATGGTGTGCCTTTTGAATTGCCAATGTATAACATTTAAAAAAAAAGACTTCGTGGGGTTTTAAAAAGCCTTGCTCAATATAAAAATTAAAGAGAGGTTTTACCTAGTCATTTGAGGTAGGAGAAAATCATACTGTTTTATGATCGAAAAAAATATTACTATCACGAAAATTGTTTATTTTGGTGTAAAAATTGTTGTACATCTTAGCAACAAATATTTATGATTGAAAATGCTGTTCAGAGTAAATTTGAATATCTTATCTATGTTGTTGTACCTAAACAAGGCAATATAAATAAGGGGGATACACTCGTGTAATTGTCATATCAGTTGTCAAAGTTTAATTTAAAGATAAAGTTGATATATATATATATACAGATAATTTTGTGTTTAACAAAGAAAATAAATACATACATGTATGTATTTACACACACTCACCCACACATTTTGACTTTAAATGTTAACGTAAATTGTACTCTTTCTAAAATCTGGTGTTGAACCAGTGTTACAGGCATTGTGCGTAGGAAATGCAGATTTTAGCAAATCAATGTAATTATGTTTTACCCTACATGTTCTTTCTTGTCTTAGTATCCGCACATGTTAGTATCCGGATCGGGTGGTGTCAAGTTTGTAAAAAAAAAGTAAGCTTCAAGAATCCTTCATAGCTGGGGGATAGTGAAGGCTTCTGTTTTATTTCTTCGTTAGTTTTTTGTTGTGGGGTGGGGATAGGGGTTGCTGTTACTATCTAACCAGCTGTGTGCACTTTGCAGAGGAAGACCATAATTTGGAGGAGGTATTCATAATTCAAATAGAATCACGACATCCAGACAAAAAACAAGTATTTATTTGTTTTGTTCTCTACCTGTCCTTTCTCGTATGCCACATTTTGTACAACAAAAGGACAAACGTCCATTCTTGTACAACAAAAACGTCCATTCTTGTACAACAAAAAAGACAATTATACGAGTATTACAGCTGGTTTATATTGGGCCATTTGCATTATACATTAATACATATCAACAAACTTTAAAAAGTCCTGACAGAAGTAACTTTTTTGGACAACCACATTCTCTTGAAATTCTGGTACGCTAACCCCCGTGAAATTGGCACCCCAACCCCAGGCCAGATGCCTCTTGTTTTCGTTTAGGGATGCATCACGCATCAACTCCCCCCCCCCCCTCTCCCCGGTCTCTAACCTCACAAAACTACCAATGGATCACGCGATCATTGTAGAGGAACCGCGTCCAGGTGAACAACTATGGTACCTTTTATTTCTAGAATCTAAGCTCTATCCCCACTTTATCCTTCTCGTTCCCTGGGGAGATGGGATTCACAACTTTCACAGGACTGTTGAATAGATATGATGCCCCCCTCGCCAAGTAGTGGGTATTGTATTAAGCAACTTCGCCGTTAACGAGGTGTTGCTGTAAACGACATAATTGAGCCTGCATACAAGAGGTTTCTTACTTCATGTGCTTTTTTTGCAAGGGGGGGGGGGTGAGGTGGGGCATGCCCGGGGCATTGGGTTGTTACCCACAAAAATCTGAGTAAAAAAGAAGTGCATTCCATTTGGGATGTTGAGGGCATTCCAAGCAAGACATTCTGGCGAAGAACTTAAAGTGCACCCATCCTTAACCACTAAGAGGGGAGTCAACAAGGAGATGACACCTGTCAGTTAGTGGAGATTGCTTGTGAGGGGCTCGTAACACCCTTTTCTTGCGTTTTCACGCCGATTTGGCTTTGGCTTTCTGGGAAGGGGGGTATTGCCCATCTTGTGGACGGTCATTTGTTTCAGATTGCGTGGTCATTCCATTGAACCTCTTCCCCCCCACTGTCTTGTTGTCTTAAAGCCCGGTTGACAGGAAAGCGTCTATGCAAACACGATCAGGACTTCCAGCCCCTCCCAACCAATTTACAACAAACGGTCTAAATTGTGGCCCATTGTCAGTTGATTGTTCCGTTGTGAGCCGGCCGTTGTATGCATGCGTGCTCCCGAGCGCCCTTAATTGGGGGGCCTTGTTGGTCTTTTCATAGCACCAAGTTGCGTTCTGGATGCCCTGGGTGCTCACGAGAGAAAAAGGGTGGAAAGAGAGCTCGAGTTTGCGGACTTGGGTGGCATCTTGTCCTTAACAATCCGAGTCTGCTGTCAGTCGCTGTTCAGTTGTCAGTGGAGTGATGAGTTAACTGGAAAACATTTCTTTCTTTCGTGCAGTAGTTCACTTCCTGCCTGTTTACTACTTTGTGAGTCAAAGGTGAGCCCATTATACAAAGGTCGTTTTCTACTTCGATCATACACGTTCTTCTGATTTCTAAAGCACGATACTAACTCTTTACAGTTTGTTTTTTCATATTGTTTGCAAGGGAGTGCGATCGCAATTGAAATACGTGGAATTTAGCTTGTGTCGGTGTCATTTTGATTTACCGTGCTTAGACATTTTGCGTGTTTAATCATTGTATGTATTACCTTTATGCTAGACCATCCACAGAGCATACAAATATCCCTAAAACATACTAAGTACGCAATATTGTTGAATGGCTTGGTTCGTAACCTGATCTGTATGCAGTTTTATAAGCACACTGTAATCGGCGTAATTTGTTCGCATTAAAAAAAACTTTAAAAAACAAGAAACAGTTGGCTCGCACAGGAAGTGGATCTACACTTACACTTATGACATTTATGGACATAAGTTGGGAGACTGTTCTTGCGCTAACCACTCTCTCTCTCTCTCTGTCTACACATTAGTGCTTTTACGTAGCTTTGGTTTGATTAACATTTAAGAATGTGTCCTCTTGTGTCTTCGGACGACAACTTGAATAATCTTTCTGGGTATGTTCTCTCTAGCCCACCATTTTGAAGGTCTCGATAAAATCTCCCCTTGCTCTGCGTTGTTCTAAACTATACAGGTTCAACTTCTCTAGCCTCTCTTGGTATAGATGTTCGATGCTTGGGACTAGCTTTGTAGCTCTCCTTTTAACGTTTTCAAAGGGCTCAGAGCCCACCCGAGTAATATGCCTGTGGATTTCCACAGAACTTGAGAAAGTACCGAGTATACAGTGCTTAACACACATCGGTGTAATGGTAAAACCAAGTAATAGTTTCGAGTGTTGCTATGTCATTGCACCACATGCACACCGATTTAGTAGCAGGTCGGGTCCTATCCTACCATACACATCGTTCAAAAGATATTGTTTATGTGATATAGTGGCAGATGCGCTGCCAATGGGAGTTCCAACCGGAGGAGTTGACACGAACGTTTTGACATGAGTGTAGTTTACAATTTGTGTCTTTAAATGATCCGATGTTTTAGACAAAATCAATAGGTGGTGACATTTCTTATTCTTCTTCTATGTCGAGTGGTGTGTCCTGGGCCAATGATGTCAATTTCTGTTTCTTCTCAAATATCTTGTTAAAATGAAGACTGCGAATTTATTATCTGTATTACTTTTCGGAGCAATACCAGAAAAAAAAACGCAAACAAATAAATTATGTTCATTTGTGGTTTTTCACACTACAGACAACACTGCATGCAATATCAAAATTGTAGTTGCTGTTCATAAAGTATTCATATATGTTTTAACACACAAGGACAAAGTGTGCATTGTGATACCAAGTATAATGTGAGTCACATTGAGCAGTAAAGGCATGGTACATTAGCAATTAGTAAGAATGTATTCTACCGCCAAGGACGAAAAGAATATTTAAAAAACAGAAACAAAACATTCCTCGTTAAATATTGAGCAGCCAATTCATTTTGAAGGTATTATACAGGATTGACAGAGCTGACAAAATAGTCACAGACAGTGTTTGGGTGATCAACCATACACACGAATTAACAAACCTGTGAAATTTGGACTCAATCTGTTGTGGGAGTCAGGAAAAAAGGTGAAAACCATGCACAATGTTCAGCATATAAGCACATTGTCTTTAATTTTGGTTTTAACAAACGAAGTCAGCTGTGCGTTTTGGGTTTTTTTTTAAATTATGTTTTCAGGCACAGTTTTCTCGACTATGACTACATTTTAGAGGGAAATATTTCACAGAAAAAAATTGTGAACTTCATAATCAGTAAGCTTTCAGACCAAAAATAAACAATGACGTTTCGTATCCTTAACAATGCTGTATACACAGCGAGCCTTTTTATCTACATATTCAAATTATAATTTTAGTAGTCGTAAAATATTAGGACTTCGCAGCAGTGTATGTGATCTATAACATGCCATATGTTTGAGACGAGGTTTATCAGCAAGCTGTGATGGCGCGCGATTTGATGTGAGCCAAAAGCACGAGAAAATGAACGAGCAGTAGAAAGAAGACAGAGAGAGAGAGAGAAAAAAAATGACCACGGCTCGGAGTCGGTCTGTGATTGGCTAATAGAGGATTAGCGGGGTTCTGATGTTGCACGGGGCGTACGAGCAAGCATTGGGAGAATAATATTTACCATTGTGCCGTTTGTCAGTTGGTCATCGCTGGGCAATGATTGACAGCCGGGGCTGCTTTGCCTAGTTCAAACTCCCGCACCTACTAAAGGTAGATCATCTGCCTCCCCCATGCCATACATCTCGTCTTCATGGGACATGGTACTCTAGCAATCAGTAACATCACCACGGGAGGCGACCGAAAGTAGCTCTCTCTCTGTCTCTCTCTGCCTCTGCGTGCTAGTTGTGAGAATTTTTGGGGGAGAGGGGAGCAGTCTTTCTTTTCCTCCGGATTAAGTTCATTTTGAGGCAGCTGGGCTTTTTTGTTTTCTCTTTGCAAGATTCTGCAATCACTTCTCGCCGGTGACTGTTTGCAGCCGTATAGCGTTGTGTAAGTTATTCAGCATGTTTCAGTGTTTATCTGCTTTGTACATATGGCAGAAATTCAGTTTTTGTTGCAATGTGGAATGTCCTTTCTTGTGAGTTTCAACACGCAGTCACTTTAACTTTGCGGATCTGCTTTTCATTGTTATGAAATGTAATAGTATCTTTGCTCAGAATTTGTTTCATCGATATTCTATTGAATTAACAAAAAAAAGCTAAACACTGCATTAAAAACACTGCAAGAAAGTTTGTATTATTATTATTTCTAAAGGAATATTGAGTGTTTTGGTCATTTTTACAATAATAGGATTCAGCAAGTAAGAAAAAACGACCCTTGTCTTGCTTAACTTATTTTGGTACCGTATGTTGCTTCTCGAAGAAATGATTTCGCTTTGTGTGTACGTGACATCCATGTAATTGTAAAACTCCAATGTGGAATCAAACTTAAATGGTAACCGACTATACTCTTACATCCGGCTAGGTAGAACCATCTTTGTTACACTGGTACCGTTACGGTTCGTGCTTGCATTTAGCAAAATTAAATCAAATAAATAAATAACAAAATAAAATAGTAATAATAATAATGACTTGAATATTAAGTCTCGTGAAATTCCCAACGGTAATAACACACGACTTAAATATTTTATATTTTGACCGTCAAAAGACCATACATTTCATACTTGATAGTTTGTTAATTTATTTCTTTCGTTTTGATAACTGCGTTGCCCGTACCTGATTAATGGATGCAGAAATTGTTGGAGATGATCGGGTTAACTTTGATCAGAGATTCTTCTCGGACGTGACGTGGTTTCCTCTGTCATACCTCTGGGAGCATAACATAACTAATATCAAATTATGCAGTCGGTACCAAATTGTTTACAATGCTGATTTCTTCGTAGCTGCAAAAGCTTAGTTTGGGTCTTTTTAGATTAGAACAATACTGGAGAATGTGTGAGGTTTATATAAAAAAAAACTTGTATTGCCGTTGGAGTGAGAAGTGATCCAAACAAGATCTTCTCGAGTCACCCTTCTGCCCGGTGCAAGATTCGAAACAAAAAATGGCTGTTGATTAGTGAATGAATTAATGTTTACCATGTATAGACTGTACATGGTTGTGGTTGCAAATGTCAGGCAGGAGTGGATAGTTTTACCACCAACCCCCCCCCCCTCCTCCTCCTCCTCCCCACCACCCTCCCTCGAGTCTATGTACTGGTAATCTACTACGAGCGCGCGCAATGTTGATCAACATTCTAAAGCAGAAGCTTACCATCTAATTTCATGTTTTGATGTGACGAATTATGATTTCGTCGACACCCGTTTTTTTTCTTCTTCGTGGTTTCCTTTTTGGAGAATATCGAGGGGTTCATAAACATTCACGTATGGACAAAACCTTTATGGTTCTTGATGATGTGATACCAATTTAATTATATGCGTGTTTTTCGAAGAGTGTAATAAGGTCGTATGCTCCAAATGTTGCTATTTTAATAGAGTAAACAATAATTGTCGCCCCAAACAACATCGGGATCGAAGAAAAGTAATATATCTCGCAAAATGTAATCAACGTGATGTTGCAGCGTAGATGTTTTATAATTTGAGGTGTTAATTTATTTGAAATTATGTTCTTCTGCATGATGGAATAATTAACAGACGGGTCAATAATAGCGGCCCATTCGGAGACATTTGTGATAAATTGATTACAGGCTTTTATTGGCGGCTAACGAGTTTGAGAATACACGGTGATTATATTATGTGGTCGCTGTCGTAAAATACATCACTAGTATTATTATTATTATTTTTTTTAAATGCAACTTGGCAAGCTTAAATGACAACTTAATTTGGGTCAATTTTCTCGCACATGAGATGTGACATCATGTCTCGGGTTGTTTTGGTGTCACATTAGCAATTTATTAAAAAAAGTAAGCTTCCGATTTGTAAACCCTCGCTTTAGCTCTTCGATTATTACTAAGAACCTTTAACAAATGCCCGACCTGAGGAACTCATTCGTTTACTCTCTTCTACAATCTGGTGATTGTCAATTTGTATGTACATAACTATTACATACATGTTCGGGGTACATCCTCTGTTATTCAAATAAGCAATTTCCATTGTGTGTCAATGAACTGCGATCATTTTGCAGTCAACGAGGCCTTTCTTCGGACGGCTTTTCGTAAACATAGTGGAGCCCGTTGTGATATATTTTTGTTTTCCACCGAAGAAGAAACTGTCAATTCATTTACATTGACGTTTGGGTACGGGCAAGGCCCCCCTGCACAGACGCACGGGGGTTGGAACATTACCGCGCCAGCGTCCAACTCATTTGGCTCGTCCCATTAAATTCCCTGCCCATGTTCTCTGTTACAGATCACCGTAGAGATATCATCTCAAGCGAGCGTTGAACCCGTCAGGGTTTTCCCGTCACCGTAATCATCTTCATCGCTGGGTGAGTGCAAGGATCTTCAAGTAAGACGCTAACTAACACACATCACACACACACACGCAGTCACCCTCACTGTGAAAATGGACTGTGGAGTCGACATCATGCGACAGCAGGCCGTGGGGGCGAAGGCCGTGCACAAACCGCCCAAGATATCGACTGGACGCGCTGGGGCTGCACCGTCGTCCGGGATGATGCCTCGACGCGGACTGAGTTTCTCCATTGATAGAATCATGGGCACCGACAAGTTGGACTCCCCCGCCCCGGCGACCTCGTCACCCCCACCCTGTGCCACGGCGAGAGTTTCACCCCAGTCGACCCCGGCCGTTGGTGTGATCGAGTCCGCAAAGAGGGCGACCACGGTCCGGCCAACTCTGGCCGTTCTGCCCCGTGACCAGGCCCAGGTATCAAGATCGCGTATGTTCGGCATGGTGGACATGTCCGAGATGGACATTCAAGCCGCTAAATATCAACATTATCTGAACATGGCCTGCCTGCCCTTGTACATGAATAGCAGAACCGGCTCCCTGACACGGCCGCACCCTTTCTACTCAGCCACTGCCACGGGACATTATCTTACAAAGTGGCTGGCATCAAATGTTAGCGGACCAAAGTTGGATTGTTTCCCGTTCAAATCACTCCCCGATTCCAGACTAAGTTTGACAACACACCCGACCCTTCCCTTTGCTGGGCTCTTCTCGCCATCGGCCTTCAAGACGACGGCTGACTTTGAGGGTCCGATTTCAACTTTAACCGACCAAATGTGGAGCGAGCCTGTCTCTCGGACGACGCGGGTTGACAGTTACGCCCCCAAATTCAGCCCGGCAGCAGTCCTTCCCCCCACCAAGTGGAAATTAAAACAGAGAAAACATCCCCGTCCAGTGCACAGCAGAGGGCCAAACGCACCCAGAACGGACAGCAGAAAACTTTCACTTGCCTCGACTGCGGTAAAGTGTTCAACGCCCATTACAACTTGACGAGACACATGCCCGTGCACACCGGTGCCCGGCCGTTCGTCTGCAAGATATGCGGCAAGGGGTTCAGACAGGCCAGCACCCTCTGCCGACACAAGATCATCCACACCAACGAAAAGCCACACAAGTGTCGGGAGTGTGGCAAGGCGTTCAACCGTAGTTCGACGCTAAACACCCACATGAGGATCCACGCCAACTTCAAGCCGTTCGTGTGTGAGTTCTGTGGGAAGGGGTTCCACCAGAAGGGAAACTACAAGAACCACCGGCTGACCCACAGCGGGGAGAAAGCGTACAAATGTCACATATGCCACAAGGCTTTCCACCAGGTGTACAATCTAACATTCCACATGCATACCCATCAGGAAAAGAAACCGTTCACTTGCACCGTCTGCGGCAAGGGATTCTGCAGAAACTTTGATCTCAAAAAGCATGTCCGGAAGCTCCACGAGGCCGGCACAGTGTCTCTCCCATCGCCGTCCTCTGCGTCGTCACGCGGGTCACCAAGCCCCGTTCACTACGCTAAAGGTACGTCTGTGCTCCGTGCAGATTTAATTGGCGGAGAACATTGTGTCATTTGAATTAGCAAATTTCACAAACTATTTGCACCGAACTGTTTGCAAACTCTGCCAAAATTCAGCCGCACGCTTGCTTTTTCGTTAAAAACCAAGATTACGTACGAACACGTACAAAAAATGTAATTATCACACTGTGTCAATAACTTTGAGAATGTCTATTGTATATTTATGAAATGAATTTCTTCAAAAGTCACATTTGATGTAATGAATTGTATGTCTAACATAAATATTCGTTATTTTTGTATTAATTTTAACGGTCGTGAATGCATTAAGTGTCATGTATCGCTGTATACCCAAATTGCCCTTGCTCATTCGGGCATCTTTTTTTTAGAATTACGCAAGTTGGATTTCACCCAATCGGGTGCTCCGGTGACGGGGAACTCACTCCATAATTCGAAACGTTCGTCGTCTGACCGTTGATCAAAAATTGTAAAAAGGATCTTGTTCAAGCTGTAAGGAACAAGTTTCGTTGAAATTGAATCCCGATTTAGCCGCAGACATTTCGATTGTGGGGAAGTAGAGGGGATGTAACATTACCCCGCAGTGGCGCCCTTCATTAGACAGATGTGCCAAAAAAACGCTATGTACGTACATCGATTGGCGATGTCGACTTATTCATATCAGATGATATTTACTCTCGAAATGAACGAAACGGAGACAGAGTAAAGGAAACACAAAAAAAAACTCTGGGTCGGAATGACATTTTTTTCAAATCAAAACTCAATGATGGGAAAGCGTTGGAAACTTGGTCTTGATGTGTTTCCTTGTGTACAGTCTCCTGTCGTCCTGAGGCAAACCGGCACTCGGTGATGGACAGGCTGAAGACTGTCCCTCCAGCTAACAGTGTACACCCAGTTTGTGCTGAACCAAAACAATTGACTCATGTCCAACAAAACCGAAACTTAGGATGAACATGATGAGGAGCAGCCAGATACTTAAAATGTAACAGCTCTATCATAAACATTCGGATCGATACACACGATTCCCAAACAAGGGATGAACTTCTAGATCAAACCATCGTTATGAAGAATACTATTGTTATTTAAAGTATATTTTAGACTGTATAACTCATGACGCGTGCTTAGTGTATATAAATAACTCTACTTTCACATTGATTGGGTTATGAACGAGTCAACGTTGTGTTTTGTAACAGCCAGTTTGAATAATAACCATTATTAGTTCATCACGGTGTGTTTTTATCCTGTAAACGAGGATTCAGATGATTTAGTGCTTTAAAACTGTCGTCGTTTAAGATATTTCATAGTTGTTGGTCCAAACTATTAGTAGAATCTTAGAGGCATCTCAATCGCTACGCTTTATATCCTGCAAGGCGAGCAATGTAGGGACACGGGTGTAGTTAAATGTATTATACAGGATTGGTAAAGGATACAAAAACGTCATTGTTTAATTTGGGTCTGAAAGCTTACTGGTTATGAAGTTCATACTGGAACCATTTTTTTCTGTTAAATATTTCCCTCTGAAATGAATTCAGAGTCGAGAAAACTATCTGAAAACCTACAAAAACGCAACAGCTGATTTCGGCTGTTAAGGACATTGTTTACATGCTTAAAATTGTGCACGTTTTTTGCTCACTATTTTCTCCTGACTCACACAGCGGCCCACATTTTCACAGGTTTGCTATTTCATGTATGGTTGATCACACACAACATGAACACTGTCTGCGACTAGTTTGTCAGCTCTCCCAATCCTGTATAATACCTTTGAAGGAACTCTGTTGATGTCATTGAGGGGTGTACAATGAGTTACATCAGCAGTTATAAATGTAGGCATAATACGAATGTGTTTCATGTAGTATTAATGCGTGTTTGGGTATAGGAAGTCCAGAACGTCTGCATTATTTTGAACACCGAGGAACGCTGGTCATTTTAGAGTGTGGATCCTCACTTTTTCCTGTTTATTTTAAGAAAACACTATGGGATAAATTAATTTGTTTATCAAACTCCCGCTGAATTCCACCTTTGAGAGTCGATGTAAACTTATGCTTACAATTGTACAGTTTATGTTACTTATGCAGATCGCAGTTCAAACAGGGTTAGTGTATTTGCAATAATGTTGCACTTATACAACCTTAACACAATTTTTGGTTTCAGTGGGGGGGGGGGGGCGGATCCAACGGGATGAAACAAAATAATAATCAAGTAAAGAAATCCTCCTTCACAAAAAAGGCAATAACAATGTTCAGAAAAGTATTATCTACCCCAGGGCGCATTCTATACATTAACTAGTTGGACGAATTATCCGCAGGTTTTAACAAATAAAAGTTTCAAAAAATAAATGGCATTTATGTTCTTAAAGTTTTCAATCAAAGTATGTTCCCTCCATGCATTTAGTAACGATATTGGTCTGTTTACTAGACAAATTGAACAACCTTTTTTCTTCTTCTTCAAATGCATGCCGCAATAAACCCGAACCTAGCACTACATTGAGAAGTTCAAAACAACAGTGATGCCATTACCTATCCGTTCGCTATCTTGTTCCACTTCGGCAGCGCCTTCATTTTTTTTTTTATACGTTTATTGCGCGGTTTGTGTCAGGTTTGATAAGTTGTCGTTTGCTTGCCTCGAGCGACATTTCACGATTTCCATGATTTCATGGGATTAATGTCGCACCGTCGGCAGAAGCCTCCGTCGTCTATATAGATTTTAATTCATCCATAAATTCTGGGACAACAATTTGAGGAGATCGTTTGTCATCATCTTGAACGATGAGACTGCTACCACTCCTTGTGAGATTCCAAGGAGAAATACAGATATGAAAGCGTATTGTTTTACGTTAAATTTACACCCTTTTCGATGAAATATTTGCAGGTGTTTTTGTTAAATGTATTTTGCATGAATGCTTTAACGGTCCCTTTGCAGTCTCTCTTGAACTAACTGCTATATGAAAGACGAATTTTGTAGTAATGTCTTTTACCTTAATTGGTTATTTTAGATGATTAAAAGTATCAAAGCACCTCATCGGCTAAATTCCAACCCTTGTAGTTTTTTTTCAAAAATCCAAGTTGGAGTCACCGTAATTATATAAAGTGTTGTAAACTATAATAACATTAATCAATGTAAACAGCTACGCACTTGTTCCCAATTTATCTGAAATTTAAAAAAAGTGAAAGTGTGCATGTGGTCGTTTTGTAATGTGGACTTATTTCGTTAACGTCATTTTTGTAGTTTCTTGTAATCGGAGTGTGTAAACATGGTGTTGACAAACAAATAAAAAGTGACATTCACGATTGGGAAAACAAAAGCCTTGTGTTTGTTGGATTATTTTTGTCGGCCTTTTCTGCTATGAGATAAACACGGTGTCGGGTAAAGGTTGCGATTGTGAGGGGGGGGGGGGTGAAGTAGCACGGAGGTGATGGAGTCGTCCACTTTTCTTCTTTTTTCCTCCAGAATTTTCGGAGTGTGCGGGGTGGACGGGTTTCCGTGTATATTTTGTGTTTATTGTGAACAAATTTCACATATTATATAAACCAAATATTGAATGCATTTCGTTCGTGCATCGTCGTGGAATATAACCACTCGGTGGAATCTGGCTTGTCCATTTCACCGGGTGTTTACCTTCTACGACAACACACGCACAATGCATCCAGTATTTATAGGGTCTACATAAGAAACGGTAGCATGCGACCCCCTTCGCCTTTACTGTTCCACCCGATGGTTTGTTGTGTGTCTTGGGTAATTGTATTTACATTTACATAATTGTCCAGGTTTTTTCCCCATTCACTACAAACAACGGCTAATCGGAACAGCCTCCACGTTACCTGCCCCCCGTATTATTAGTTACGCACGGTACTTTTTTATTTACACTAACTAGCAGGGCCTATACTGCTCGTTCTCTTTATCATTATTGTGTTGTTTTACTACTTAGCTTTGTGTATCATTTAATATGAACTTAATGACGATGCGTACAATGTAGTTTGTGGTGATACGTTATTTTCTTCGTTTCTTTGCTCGTTCTTCGTTGATATTTCTTCCGTGGGTGGGGGGGGGGGGGTTCATGCAATGTAATAGATAAAGGTACCGTTGAAAACGACGATAACTCCTTTAAGACGACACAAGAGAGACGGGTATTGCCATAAAAGCTATGCCATCGTGTCCTTCAAACTCCGCATAAAAAAAAGTGCCTACGTTATCATAACTTACCCATCGAGTATTTTCTTCTTTTTCCAAAATAAACTAATCATTCATAAGCGCATGTTGCACCAAAGGCATACAATGGACGATACTTTCTTGCAATTATCTATGAACGGACGTTTTCTTTCGTCTTTAAATATTGTGCTGCGGTTTTTCATTTAAAAGAACTTCTGATTGAGGTCCAAAAATACAACTGAATAAATGTTTATTAGTTTAATCAGGCGTCATTCTTTTTTGATATTTTTTTTTACGATTTAGGGAAAAAAAATTTAAGGCCCGTCGCTTGAACCGAAAATCAGTTGACCATGTGACCTGTGACATCACTTGTTTACATTAGAGCCACAGAGTCTGGACTTCCTGCAGGCACAATTTGTACACAGCCCAATGGAAAACGCGTTGAATCTGATATGACATTGCACTGTCCGACTTATATAAACTTTTGATATGAAGAAAAGGGGCACGTCTCAAAACTTGTTCAGCTGCTATTTGTTTAACTCTTAAATTTATGTGGCAATTATGACACAAAATGTAAAATTTATCATGTATTATCTTGCCTGCAAGAAAGGCCCTGGAATGTACAATGGTAACTTTTTTGTAAACAAAGGTTACATATTTGTCTATTGTTAGAATAATTGGATAATTTTCTCGCCCTAAGACCAAATAAAAGCAAACATTATTTCTACTAATTATTATTATTATAATTTTACAAGTGTTACTCTTTTCGTGAAAAGGGGGAGAAAGTAGTAATTACAACAAAAACAGTGTGGATAATAGAGGAAATTGAAGGAACTGTCAGCCCCCCCCCCCAAAAAAAGTTTCAAGAATGCAATTCGACGATATGGCCAGTTTTATGTCTAGTGAAGTATGCTAATTTAAAGATTATCACTTAATAAAGACACTGAATTTTTAGAATTAACCTCTTAAATTAATGACTTTCAAATTATGTTTTTTTTTGAGGGCCCACGAAACAGAATGACGCATGTTTTTGTTTTAGAACGATGATTTCCATCTCAGTATACATGTTGTATGTATCCTGTTTTTCTAATTTATATAGCATCGCTTGTAGGGTTTTGCTAATTGACAGTTGCCCTCAAGGAATAAGTTACAATTTCCCGCAGGCTGGATATTCGGTTCTTTTAGCCGTCTTGTCCGATTCGAAACAGTGCCCCGGGCAGATTAACGTATTTCAATACAGAACAATAAATATTGATAATCCAGTTTGTTGCATTTTAATAGTGATGAAAGTAAATAACTATCGCCGTGCCCAAAATGCCTTTTAATTTGGTCCAATCCCATAACTCCGTTAATCGCCATCACCAAGCTTTCTCTACTATTAGTTGTTAATTAGTCGCATAAAACCCCTCATTTTGGAGGCACGGGGTTTGTCTTTGGATTGATCCGAGGTGTCAGTTGTGGTCATCAGCAATTCACCAAACCAAACACGGGTCGAGTCCGTGGTGTTAATGAGCTATGTGATGCCAGCTTGAATTAGCCGGCAATGCATTCAACGAAAACGAATCGATAAAAGACACTGTAGGATACATTTGCTAAATACATGACGGCTGGATTTGCCCATAATGGAATTATATGTCATTGGGTTTTGGAAGAGTATATACGACTCCTTTGTGAGTTTTAAAGCTTTCAACACGCGTATTAACTATTATAACTCAACCTGTGACAGCTTTACGCAAACCTCACTGGTCAAGTTTTCGAGAAAGCACTGACGTTTTATCCTAGATTTTGCGCTCGTCCGTGTTTTTTTTTTTTTTTTTTTGTTAAATTAAAATAAGAAATGAGTGTTGGTTGACACTTGTTTTTGATATCATGACAGTATTTTTCAAAATAAATAAAATGATAGGCAATTTGTCTTGGTGTCAAGTTAAGTGAGCCTTAATATTGAAATTCTTATTAAAGCACTCATGTCGTAAAATGGATACATTGTCATTACAATCGAAGCATTTCATAGGAAATCCATTTGAAAAGTACAATTAAATATCATCTCATTTACGCAGACCTTTCCGGGTGGCCAGTCTGTTTTTAGTGTGCATTTATTCAGTGATATGGTGGTCTTTTTGATCTCAACAACAATAACGCGCGTTTGACGTGGAAACACAACTCCCTCCGTAATTGAGGACACTATAGTTTCCCGAACGAGTACTAAACTCTAAAAACTACTGGTTCGGAATTGACCCGGATTCCGTGTCCCGGGTGCTCGGCTCATTTCCGGGTCAGCCTGATCGGACAGTGGTTTAACAAAATGGGATATTAACTTGGATTCTGCGTCATTTTGACCCTTTTCTAGGTCACTCTGACACAGGGTCGGGTCATACTGACAAGGTTCCGGGTCATACTGACACAGGTTCCGGGTCATACTGACACAGGTTCGGGTCATACTGACACAGGTTCGGGTCATACTGACACAGAAATGGGTCAGGCCTCATGGCACCCGGATCCGGGTAAATTCTGACCCGGAAGTTTTTTAAGAGTGTAAATAGGCCTTTCTATTATAATGTTTAACACCAAGCGATGTCAAAATGCAAACACTTTAACACGCTATCGTGTTGACACACTATGGGATTGGCGTGAACACTTAACGAAAGCTTTGTTTTGTTTACTGTAGGCCTAATTCTTTCAAACAATGCAGTTAGTTGACAAACGTTGAAAACTAATTATGGGTCATAACTGTTATTACTCTTTGGCACACCGTCTACACCGTTTTACATGAGTACAGATTTTGTAGCGACAATCTGATTTAGTATTCAAAATAGGAAAATGAAAAACACCAAAATCATTTCTTACTTTAAAAAATACAAGTCTGGTTGTATTCAAGTGAGGATTTTCACTCAATAACAAATTAGTGTAACAAAAAATGGTACAGCGGCACGTAAATTATGTTAGTATGAACTTGATCTTCTTTAGGTTCGCATGCAAAATAAAAAGAGGCACATTCAACAATAAATGTCAGGTAAGAAGTGAGATTAAACATTTTTATTGCATGCTGTTGTTTATCAATATCGCATATAAGAGAAACTATAAATATAAATATAAATATGAATAGTAAACTTGCGGGTACAACCATGGGTAAAATGTCTCTTTTGAAGGAGTGGTGGCTCTGAAAAGAGCCGGTTTGGTCTCGACGTTTCGAACAGTATACTCTGCTCGTCTTCAGGAGAATGCAAATGATAGTGTTCAATGTTACTATTTTAATGTCTGATGCAGAACCAATCTATGCCAAGTCGGAGGAGCGAGTTTTGAGTGCTGCTGCACCAGATGCCAGGAATAATCTTGAATAATCCTGAAGACGAGCAGAGTATACTGTTCGAAGCGTCGAGACCAAACCGGCTCGTTTCAGAGCCACCACTCCTTCAAAAGAGACATTTTACCCATGGTTGTACCCGCAAGTTTACTATTCATATTTATATTTATATTTATAGTTTCTCTTATTCTCCACACCATGCAAAGCTTCAAACACCATTTAATATCGCATATGCATTAAATAATGCAATATATAAGTATCAACACTGTAGGATCAAGGTAACCGCCAAAGAAACAACAAAACGAAATGTATAGAATATACAAAAATAAATAATAATGAATAAATAGATAAATAAATTGGTTCTTGATAACCACGTTCTTTAGTGACACTGAAATCGACGTTGTAACCGCGTAGATTACTGCCCATTGGTCAGGAATTGTTTTTAATACGCCATCCACAGGGCACACAAAGTCACCTCTTGTTTTCTGACGTAGCAATATCTTTTATTTTTCATTTTGCTGATCTGGCGGTCACATGACAAAAGGTTATTCTAACTCTGCATGTCTAAGCATCTTGCCATGCTATGATTTTCAAACAAAGTGCCAGTGGGTGGGTGGTGGTGGGGGTGGGGGTTGGGTTGGTACCCGGTATTACCACGAAAAGCCGTACTCTAAACAAGTGCCGCATCTAAGTTTACAATCATTAAAAGTCTGCTCACAATACAAATGGACATCCCAGGAGATTGCTCAATGAAACTAAACATTTGTATTCCAATAGACTTGACAGTTAAAATCTATTTGCTCAAACGCTTAAAAGGTTAGGGCTTAAGTACGAGAGGGCTCACACCCTCCAGTTGAGATGACTACTTGAAGAAAACGTCTTCCCACTTCTTAAAAGTGCAAAGCTGACCCCCGGCCCTCCCTCAAAATCCGCTCAGGAATTTCGGAGTGATTCTCCTCTTATTCAAGAAGAAGAAGAAGAAGAAGAAGAAGAAAAAAAAAAACTTGATGGAGAAAGGAAAAAATCAATACCGCGCGGCTAAATGACTATCGAGTTTATTATAGAAACATGTGAAACGGTCCTTGGAGGGGTCTTCAGTGCAGTGATGTACAAACACACTGATGAGATATGCGTGTACTTGACGCAAAGTGACGGGTCGATTTCGTTTTCAGCACGGCGTGACTGACTGTGAGTGAACCCCGGGATTCTTGCCCTCGTCTCGGTGGTATTTCTGATCGAATAGTTGATAATGCATTCACGTACTGTTGCATTTAACCTTACCGGTCGTTTTCTTCAACAGTTGACGCTTCCTTGTATATTATTTGAGAGTTGTTCAGGTTTGGCATACACCACGCATCCGCCTGAAACTCGGGCCAACTGTGCATGGGTAGTAGAAAACTAACTAAATAAATAAACAATAAACAGTTGAGGTACTGCCTAAATCTCAAGTTTATAATAATAACCACGAAAATAAATGTCTGGGAAAAAACGCAGTTAAAGAATAAATGTATCAGTTTCAAATGGTAATCAAAATAACCTGAATATTAACACGCTCATCAAAACGGTCTTGGGATCAAGCTTTCATCGACTGAGCAAACATTGATTTGAAACCAACCCCATCACGTGAATAATAACTACAATGGGTGCATTGCATAGCGATCCCTGTGTAAATAAAATGTTCAATACTTAACTTATTGTAACGATGAAAGACAGAGTACAGAATTGGTAATTAAAATAATAATATTAATAACATACACAAATAATGATAATCACAAATACACATGACTTAGTTTTAAATCGAAAACACACTGATTATAAAGTCCATTCCACCACCCGTTCTCAAGAAAATTATGTTTTTTGAAATACTATCAAAGTTGACCACTGAGTCACATTTGCTTATTTTGATTGCGCAATCGAAAAAAATCAGATATGAACAATCACAAAACTCCTTGATAAAACTTCACAGTTTTTTCGTTGTTTTTCTGCAACGGAATTTGATGACGTTTTCACAGATTGTTTTTATGATGTGTTTATTGCAAGCCAGAATACGTAGGTAAGTTTACTCTATGTAAAACATTTAATTTGTCTTTGTAAGATTGTCAATTTAATTGAATTACTGAAATGCTCCTTCGACATTGTTCCCACTTCCTCTCTAAAAATGCTTGTTGGTGCTGTTGCTGTTGTTGTTGCTGTTCTTGTTGTTGCTGTATTGTTATTCCTCTGAAAATGTTGTTGCTGTAGTTGTTGTTATTTGTTGTTGTTGTTATTGTTGTGGTGTTGTTTGTTGTTGTCGGTGCTGCTGCTGCTGGTGCTGCTGTGGTTGTTTTTGTTGTTGTTTTTGCTGTTGCTGTGGTTGTTGTTGTTGTTTATGGTAGTAGTATTTGTTGTTGTTGTTGTTGCTGCGCTGCTATACTGTTCTTCCTCTGAAAATGCTATTGTTGCTGTTGATGTTGCTGCTTCTGGTGCTGCTTGGTTGTTGTTGTTGTTGTTATTCTTGTTTTGTTTTGTTTTGTTCTTCAAAGTTGTTATTTTTTTCGTCGTTTCTTTCATTCAGTATCTTCTGACTTTTGATTGTGTTCTCAGTTAGATATTTGGATGTTGATTGACCTAGTCGTTTGTGGTAAGCATCACTGTATTTTCATCGTTGTGTATTTTGACTTTCATGCAGCCTTGTTGTGGTTGTACGTCTCAAGATCAATAAGTCATAAACCGAATTAGAAATCCGTCTATGCCATTCAAAGGAACACAATCGAATTTTTTAATTTGTCTTGCATACTTCACCTCCAAGTTCAATCTGCTACCAAGGTTGCCTTTTGTGTATTATATTCTTGGCGGAGAAATTTTATTACAAACATTTTGACCTTTCTAAAAAACCGAGCTCTTCGTTGGCCATTTTCCTGGAAAGTTGATGACAAACCCACCGGAATGGTCTTAGTATGCCACTTGAATGAAGTGGCGATCCGGGACGCATACTGCGGTTTCACTTTTTAGCAATTGTACTGGTATTTAAAAGTTTCCCTTTTGAATATCATTCTCACAAGTTTGTTTCATGTAAACAGCAAAAGATTGCAGCTTAATTGGTGGTTTGAACTCTTCAAATTCAGGCCTCATGTTTAAATTAGGGAGCTCTCGATAAAAAGATCAAAATTAACATGTAGGCTACAGTATATTGTTGGTGTCTGGTTTTGATTGGATGATCAATTTATTTTCTGCTGAGCACTTTAAAATTATAATTAATATGGTCTTATACCGATGTTAGAAGTTTAGCAGTGAGGGGTTTCTCAATTGATTGCAAGTTTTGTTTTACTGTTCTTCAAAGTCTTATAAATTTGATTATTATGCCATGTGGAAAGTTAAGCACAAAACATGCATTACTGTAAATACATCATGTTAAAGACAAAGTAAGAATTGTAATTAAAAAAAAACACATGCATAATTTTTTTTTGGATATATATAAAAAAATTGTTATGCTGAAATATATACCAAAACCAAACCTCCACAGAAATATTTCCACCAGAAATAATGTAATGTCTAACTCGAGAAAATCGCATTGGATTTTTTTCACAAATCACAGTTATTTTCATGTCATTTTTTGGATAAACATCGTCAAAGACATCAATATGTATTTATTTTGTTGATATTTACTTTCATTCATGTGAAATAAGAAGTTGTAGTGCTCCTCTACCCCCCCCCGACACTATTGAAATCCTGTGTTTCTTGTCTTTAATCTGCGAGACTATAGTCTTTAGAAACCGGAAACGGCGAGATTTGCATGCTATATAGCGATCGCATTATAAAACCCATCGACGTCATCTTCTCGTATTATGCCACGCGTGATAGGAATACACTGTTTCTTCCGGCGCATCATTTCTTACGACTGTCTTTTCGATAGTGTTCCTCCAGTTCGGAACTTCAATTTTGTCAATCAATTGCAAGTTTTATTTCATGTCCTTCAAAAGTCTTATGATTTAATTCAATATCTTTAAAATTTGTCGTCACACCTTCGATTATACAAGAATGATTAATCTGGAGTTAGTGTTATCATTGTTTAGTGGTGGGTCGATATATTAGAGATATTTTAAAAAACAGGTGTTGGTTTTACCAATGGCTCTCCAGTGGTAGGCTTAGCCAACACAGACACTGTTAGCCCTAAATTAAGGGGTACAATGAACAACCAGAATGCTTCGATCGGTAAAAGCTTACGTCACTTAGCTGGGGTTCAACGGTCTGTGATCTGAAAGCGGGATAAAGAGGAGACGATTGACGGGACAATGCTGGGATAATCTCCCATCAACACCCCGATGAATGCACGCTCTTTCGCGCTGGTGATTCCTACCTAACTGAGATGACCTGCACACCAGAAAAGGGACTGCCACAAATTACTGTTGATACCCGGCGTGGCTGTTGCTGTTGGTGGCGGTAGACGTAACCCACGAAAACTTGGTGTTACGGTTTATTGATTTCAGACTTTAAAAGACATCACAGTCAGTAGATTGAATTGGGTCTAAATTGACACTTAGTCATGCATGTAAAGCACAAACAATCAAGACAACTGGACTTAATAACATTACATTTCATGGGAGACCAAAACAATTTGTTAAAGGCATATTTTATAAACATGATTTTATAGGATTTAAACTTATCAAGTCACATATATTTAACTCCCGTTTTGTCTCAGCGCCGAATCTAGGGTATAGCATTCGAAGGGTGTACCTTTTTTCTTGGGGGCACTTCTGGCCAATTAAAAATGTACTTTCCGTTTGCATTTCTCGTTAATAAATATTCCCTTTTTAGAGCTCCTGCCATTTTACCATGTTTTTTTTATAAGGTAATCTGACTTGAGTGTAATACAAATACACTGTCCGCGTGCAAATAGAAAAATAGTTTTAAAAACATTGAAAGTATAATCACATTAAAGCTAAATTACATGTTTATAACATCTTTTTCTCTGGTAACTTTGTTTATCTCAAAAGTCCATATTTCAAATGGGGGGGGGGGGTGGGGGTGGTGTGGGTTGTGTGTGTGTGTGGAGGGGGGGGGGGGCACCCGGGGGAACCAACATCAATTCGTGCCCCCCCCCCCGCTCCCTTATGGGTACGCCACTGCTTTGTCGCGAAATCTGGGGGGGGGGAGACAAGTCGGAAGTATTCTCAATGTCGATTACTTCGAACGTTAAGATAAAATGGGAGTCTAAAATGGCTCCATGACTTTATAAGTTTAAATCCTTTTAAAACTGACGCTGAATAATAATAAGCAAACAAAATATTCGTATACAATTTTTTTGTTGATTAACTTCAATAATAACAGTGTACGGAATTCCGGAGAGGCAAGGGCTTACGATGCTTCTTCCTCTGATAGTCTTAGACAGAAAAAGAAAGACAGATGAATAGATATAAAATGCTCACTGAAAGCAATTTCTAAAAAAACAGATAAAGCATTTAGCATTTTGTTCCGACTGATTTGTGTGTACCCCCATGTGCCAGACTTGCATATATGAACAAGTTTACATATAATCCCACATCGACAAGCTGCAGGTTCTCGTCCTTTTTATATACAGTGTATTCACTGTACTCTTTAAAAAGGCAGACAAAAACAAGGAATAAGCTCCCGCCGAATTGATCTATCCGAATCCAAGTGTTGACATATGCAGCTATAGCTATTAAAATGAAACAGCACAAAATAACCAGTCATGTATACTTCTAAAGCCTTTCCAAATGTTTAAACAGTTTCGAAGCCCATGGGGGGGGGGCTCTGACAGATAAATCCCCTTCATTATAAGTGTCACTGTTAAAATAATTGTTCATGAAAGTATGGTGAATTTACAGAATAGGAATGACACATTATTTGCCTATAGGAGCTCCAATGTTTTGGGGAAAACTGTTTAAACGTTAGCTCATGTAAAAACAATTATATTTTGAAGTTATTTTGATACAGTTGTGTGGTCATGTCTGACAAAAAAATGATTGAGGAATTATGTCAAATTAAACAAAGTGTTTAAATAGTAGTTGGCATTTATCAAATTCTTTTAATAAACCATTATTCGTTATGTTCGTGCTTTCCTCAAAATATACGTATATCTTTGGTTGACAAATAATCACATGTTACGACTGTATGAGTTTTAGACGGTTTTCCACCTAGAAAACTGCATGGTAGTTGGTTGATTCCGTACCTAGGCATGGGTTAAAGACACTGGACACTATTGGTAATTGCCAAAGACCAGTCTTCTCACTTGGTGTATCTCAACATATGCACGAAATAACAAACCTGTGAAAATTTGAACTCAATTGGTTGTCGAAGTTGCGAGATAATAATGGAAGAAAAAACACCCTTGTCCATGTTGTCACACGAAGTTTTGGCTTTCAGATGCTTGATTTCGCGTGAGGTCTCAAAATCAATTCAAATTTTACTGAAAATTACTTCTTTCTCAAAAACTACGTTACTTCAGAGGAGCCGTTTCTCACAATGTTTCGTACTATCAACAGCTCTCCATTGCTTTACCAAGTAAGTTTTTATGCTAAAATTATTTTGAGTAATTGCCAATAGTGTCAGTGCCTTTAAGACATTTTACAGGTCTCGAAATTCGTTCCATATTCTAAAAAAACATGTTTTTATAAGGGAAACATTTCTTGAATAGAAACCTCCACAGAGCAGCAACCTTTTGAACGACACCAAACCATGCCATTATGCACATCCGCCACCTCTTAACACTCCAAAAGAGCGGGGGAAACATTAAAAGCTTTCATACGTCCTGTCATGCTATTATTATCATTTTTCCCTGTGTTTGTTTGTATGATGTGTCAATTGTGTCCAGACCGCTACTTATCCCACGTTAAGAGAATGGTCAGTACACCACGGCCGCCACCGTGCCATTGTAGCAAGGACAAAATCATTTAGTCGCCCTTCGGTCTCCGTGTGACGGGAGATAACTACCTCTGGATGCCAGCATCCAACAGATGGGGAGGATGGGTTGTTAGCGAAGGAGTGAAGGCCGGTCGTGAGGGCGCTCTCCCCTCCAGGTGAATGAACTCGCTGCCACATCAAGTTCGTTCGTTCTCGCTGCCCGTAGATCTGACGTCATGACCTGAGAGACTCACGAAAGGAGCCAGATACCGTCTGCTGATTTGTTTTTAGCGAGGCTCCACTTTGATCTTAAAGTTGGTTAGCACGATGGGTTAGTACACGAATCAGGCCGATCTGTGCGAACCAGCTACCTCCAAATAATGCATTTAGTTTTTTTCAGTGTTTATGTCACCACCACGTACTCCGTGATATGACGTCACCACGCTTGCAGCCGCAGACTGGCACCATGCAGAAATAGACCTAGTTAGTATTTTTAATTGACACTTTTATTTTTGGGGAGACGCACCAAACGCTCCACCATCATACAATTCTTAACAATGTACCACCATTTAACAGCTCTTTGAAGTTTGTAAATAGACAGCAACTATCGACCAATGAAATCCAAGCACTGGTGCAGCCGGAGCTAGTTTATAGCCTTGATGGGATATAAACTGGGCACCAGACTCTCAGGATTATGGCCCATTAGGTGTCGTGTGAAGAACCGTGGCTCGTAAATCCGTGGGAAATGTGATTTTTGGTCAAGCGTTGATGGCATAGAATGATGCGGTGGCATTGGGCGGGACTTTTCCCCATTCACACCTCGACCAGCGGTAATCGAATGATGGTAACAATGGGAAACAACGGGTGGGCTCGGCAGTGAAAGAACTAATGCAGCACCGGACGATTCACCAAGGATACCCAAATGGCAATGTCCACAGTCCAACGACACCTTGGAAGTTTTAATTAGGCCGCCACATACATAATATAGAGACTGATTAATTAAAATGGACAGGCCGCAGCCCTGAAAGCTCCAACAAAACAAATCACAAATGGTGTAGAATCCGAAGGATGACGAATTGGAAAAAAAAGAGGAAGAAAAAGAAGAAGAAGAAGTAGGAAAAACAAGACAATGCCGATGACCAGGATGATTACCTGTGGAACTGAAAGAAATATTACACGGGAGGTCAATGCATTGCTGAACGTGCCTGTGATGAGGACAGCAAACAAAATGAGGTTGGGGGTTCTTCACGTCTGTCTGACCAGACAGAGCAATCTGCCGACCCTGGCGAGGGCAAGAGGGAGTATAAGGGCGCTGAACACCGAGTCAACCGCTCCGGGGAACGAGGCTCCGGGGAACGAGAGTGCTATTTTCGGACTGCATGCCCCTAAAACATTGTAAATGAAATATAGACGAATACATAAACTTATATGGAAGATAATAATGAGCGTGAAATAAGACGATAAAGTAAAGAGCGTTTGTTAAAATTAACCACAATCTGGGGGATTCTGATCGAGAGTGATGTTGCACAAGATGAAATTACAACATGGTGTTGTCTTTTGTATAAAAAAAAAGAAAATAATAATAAATCAAATAAAATGACTGGGAAAGTGTAAACAGTTTAGATTTTGATTTGAAGTTTAGCTTTAAATTTAGTGGTGAAGTCGATCTGGTGTGACGTTGTGTAAAGTAACTAAGTGGTTTGATTGTCATGGGCGTGCTAATTTGTTGCACAAGTTTCTGGCCGACCATTCGTGGATTCTGAAATTATTGTGTTCCCATCACCGCACCAACCCGTTTCGTGATACAAAGGATCAAAGTTTTGGATCAAAGTTGGACCTTAAAGGAGTAGTGGTTTCCCATGACTCGTTTAAAAAGATCCATATGTTCATGATTTAATGCTTATACTCGCCCTAAGAACGAAACGAAGACATGTAGAAAAAAGAAATTATATCATTTTCCGGGGGAACGATAGAGAGCAGCGTCGTCTTAAAGGCAGTGTGGATACTTGTGGTCATTACTAAAGAACTACATTACAAAACTTACTCGGTAAGGAGCACCTGAGGATATACTGTGGGTAATTGTCAGAGACTAGTATCCTCACTTGGTGTATCCCAACATATGCATAAAATAACAAACCTGTGAACATTTTGGCTCAATTGGTCATCGAAGTTGCAAGAAAATGATGAAAGACAAAACACCCGTGTTGCATAGAATTGTGTGCTTTCAAATGCTTTTTCAGATTCCAATATTTTAGTGAGAAATTACCTCTTTCTCAAAAACTACATTACTTCAGAGGGAGTCGTTTCTCACAATGTTTTATACTATCAACAGCTGTCATGTGCTCCTTACCAAGTAAGTTTCTATGGTAATGTATTTATTGAGTAATTACCAAAAGTATCCACTGCCTTTAAGCAGCTCTGAAGAAAAAAAGTTGGTCGTGGCGAAACACAGCAATATAAACAATTACTTGTGTTATAATTTACTCTTAACTCCTACATTTGCATATTTTAAAAATATTTTTTGTATGCGTATGGTGTAATTTAGTGTGCATGTACACAGTTTTAGTTGTGTAGTTAATGTTTATTTCATGCACCTTATTGCTTAGTGACGTGTTTAACATTTTTTTGTAGCTTTTCTCGATAACCATCTTAGATTAATGGTTTTGTTTTTAAACTCAGTTTCCTGTTTTTGATTCATGGCTTTTCTCAATTGATCTGTATTTCACTATTTTACTATTTACGGATTGTGTATGATGCCCTATAAGGATATAAGTTGTAATACTAATTATTAGGCTACTCTGTCTATAAATGAAACTGTAATAAATAAATAAATAAATCAGAAGGGAATAATTATTTTGTAAAAAGTGGATTTCCAATGATTTTTTTTTTATCTAGAACAAAACCACAGCCTCATTACTTTTATTTAATATGATTAAAAAGACGGTTTGTATAACAGAATAATTCTTTGGCAACTCAAAACAAATTTACACACCTAACTTAATGTTTCATATTGTACACCTTGAAAACAAATAACTAAAAACGTCAGTAGAATGCATGGCTTGAATAAAACGTTCGTGGGGAGTCTTATGAGCGCTTTGTCAAAATGAAGTGTTGGTGTTTCCTTTTCCATATGTTATTTCATCGTTTCTTTTTTAAGGACATGTTTTGTACGAAGTTGCACGCGGCAGCTGGTGGTTGCGGGCGGGAAGGGGGCATCTTTTTAACCGACCTCCTCTCCCCCTTGAAACCACCATGGCCACGCGGGTTGTCCGCGCCGCCACACGGCACACTTCGACCCATCACAAAGAGCCAGGGCTCGTCGCACGAACTCTTTTCCGCCCTCAATGTTACAGCCACTCGGCATTGTTCAACCCGCGTTGAGTAGCCAGCACTTGAGTGGCCTCGTACCCACTCTTCCCCCCGTGCAGGATGGACTCCGGAGTCGCTGCTACTTGTTTGGGGAAAGCTAGAACAAGTCAAGATGAAAGACAGCTTTCTTCTTCAAGTGGCTGACCAGCGCCAGCTTGTCTATCGTCGAGTACCACCACATTTTGGACCATTTCCCCCCTCCGTTATAGGCTGAGTGAGAGCATAAACATCGGGGGTTGTAAAATCGAACGCATTGATTAATTTTAATTTTGGTTTAAGTCTGTTAAAATTAGGCTGGTACACATTGTTGAGGTTTGTCTTTTTCACAAAAAGGCCCGCAGGGTGGAAACCACCTTTCCTTTGAGGGAGTTAAGCGAATAGTGCAGACCACTGTCCACCTTTACGCACTAATGCGACTCTATGGATCTTTTTCTCAATAATATGGTAGCGGATGGGGCTCCGTTTAAGAGCGTCTACAAGTACAAGGTGTCCCAGCTTGACGGGAAGATCTGCCGCCAATCATCTCCTTTTAGTACAAACATCACTTCATTTTAGTTCATATTCACCGTGTTTATTCGGCTTGAATAACTGGCTTCCTCCAAGAGAACTGAACTCGGGCTGTTTGATCTGACAAAAATACGTATACATTATATTACAATGATTTTCGTAAAGAAAAAAAGGGGGAAAATCATCGTTGCCAAACATCCGCAGCTCGATCATAATTAAATTCTAAATAAATATTGCTGTAATCAATCAATTGTTGTAATGTACAAAGAAAACATTATCATTTAGTTAAACCTTAGCAATGTAAGGGGGAGGGGTGGCAGTTGGTAAAAACAAACTATTGTCGCTTATCAACTCCAACATTATGTAATCATCTTAACATAACAGAGGAAGGTAATTTGAATAATAATTAGTGTCAATCCGAAAGCTGACTGTTCATAAAAGTACAGAGTCATCCAGAGGAGTTTAAAACACTGAACAAAGGTGGAGAGTATTGTCATTTGGAAGACCCCATAAATCACTGTTGTTTTTACTTCATTCAGTCCGCAGTCGAAGTATATACATGCACCATCATCACAATAATCTTAGTTGCGCCATTTTGGGGAGTCAATGTCCCCGTATGTAGCCCAATCCGTACGCGCATGTGCTGCACGCCGCGCCGCCATTGCTGTGGTGCTGGCAGCGCATGGGTTTGTGCACAGAGACATGGACAATCGTTGTCTTTTTTCACTTTTTATGCGAATTAAATGTCTTGCCCATCGATTTAGATAACTTCCCTGACAAAACAGCGTGACATAATGATGTAGAACACTTAATCAATATGTGTAACTAAACAGAAAGTGTCAAGTAATAAACCACAACGGAAAATTGAGTACTGAAATTATTCTGACCCAAAACCTTGCTGACTCAAACACATTCTAAACCGAACCGTGTATAGAGTATCACACTTGGGTCTGCACAGTTCTCAGGATTCAGTTTTTTTGTTAGTTGCAAATGTTTATGGTCAGTGTTCTACATCGATATGTCATGCTTTCCTGTTAGGTAAATTATTATGAAAATCGTTGATCAAGACACCTAATTCGCATTAAAAGATAGAAAAATACAACGATTTGTCCATGTCCGTGTGTACAAAACCTTGTGCTGCCAGCACCCAAGCTGTCTAACCCTTCTGATCCATTCGCCGCGCGCCAATCGCTGATGAAACGTGCAAACGTGAAGAGCTATCTTCAATCTCGTTCCCAGCGGTGTACGATCTCGCCGCACCATTTTGTTTTCTTTCCCAGAATGCCTTGCTCGATCGTAACCCCCTGGCAGTGTGACTTTGAAGTATTCAAATATATTGGACATTTTTTTTATTAGTCCAGTGGTTGATCCATTCTGTGTTACAGACTACGCAGCGCACGCCATCAAAAGACTCATCAGTTCATAGAGCAACTGAAGCATCTCATTCTTTTTTTTGATCTTATATGACTAAAGGTATGCAGTTTAGGGAGATCATGTAAAAACATGAATCATTTGAAGTACATTGCGTAACACTACGTGCATTTTGACATGCGCATACTGAGCGCCCACTATAAAGCGTCTTACAAGCGTTCGAATGTTTTTGACAAGCGTGCGCGCAAGGCAGTTACTATGGTATAACCAATCAGCATTGTTGTTCAGTGCTTCCCTTCCAGGGGTAGCAGCCTCGCTACCATGGGCAGCGCGCCTTACCGATACCTCTCGTCACTGAAAAACAATGCTCTAAATTCTCAATGCATTCTGAAAAAGAAAAAAAAAAAAAACCCGGCTCGGAGAGATCGTACACAACTGGGAAACGAGGTTTATGGGAAAGTGATATGAGAACTATCGATGCAGTGCGCTGCCCAAGTTAGCGAGGTTGAGCTGTCTTAAGCCCGGTTCATACTTCCTGCGAATGCGAATGCGAAGCGAATATTGACGTCACAAATTCGCAACGAATGATTCGCTTCGCATTTGCATTCGCAGGAAGTATGAACCGGGCTTTATAGACCCCTTGCCCTGGCCGCCATCGCTCAGGTCAAACAATGGAATCGTGCACGCGTGTGTACGCGCCGCGCACTACTCTCAGCCAATGATGGGTCTTCAGTGAGGGCGCTGTTTGAGTCTGACGTCACGTGCAAGGGGTCTATTGGCAGACACTAGCGTGCGACGTTGGTGAAGTGGTCATCAGTAAGCACACTATGCTAGGAACGAGCAAAAAATCCCTGAAAAACATGATCTGTTTTTTTTGTGATGTTACAACCACCAAATTTAAAGTGAAGGTAATTCCACAAAATAATGTGTGGATTGTGTGTTTAATGAAAACTTTAAGATGGAAAGGAAATTACTTTAACTTTTAAAAATCGATGACGTACATTGTAGGCCACGCCTACAGTACTCCCCATTAATGTGAGGTAAATGGTGTACGTCCCTAAGACCTTCATTATTTGTTCACAATTATTAATTTGTGCGTAGTCACTTCGCTTTCAAGGCCAGCCATTAAAAATGCATCAGTTTGGTTTCAGACCCGTAATTCAACTTTGTAAGCAACAGAGTGGAATTCCATTCGCGTAATGAACTCATGATTTTTAGAATTGCAATTTCATGTTTTCCCTTCACCATTGGACCAGAGCTGCCCTTGAGGGCTTTCACTTTTTATAAAACACTCTATGAATATTATACATTATAATGTGTACATCAGGTAGGAAGAGTGCTTTTAGGGCTCGACAAGGGCAGTTATTGACTGTACAAACGCCCTCACGCGTCAGTAATCTCCGTCCTCCATAGACTTTACAAAAAGAACCACTTAGTTCTAAGGCGAAACTCGCCATAAAACATGTATAGCCAGTAACGTAAAACAATAAAGCTATAAACACAGGTCGTTAGTTTAACTTGGTAACTCCTTTGAAATTCTTGCCGTCCTCCTGAGATTCTGTCCCCACGGACCATAATTACCTGGGATGTCTAGGAGATTGTGTCTCCCGAGACAGATTCTCCTATGTACCGCCCGCCTGCTCCGTTCGCCTTGTACACAGATTTAGCTCCCATACGGAGAGTGTGTCCCCCACATGTGATTGTCCCCCAAAATGTCATGCCAACGTGTTCGTAAGGGGATCGCATCGATTTTGATTTTGTTGGGAACTGAGGCCGTTTTCGAAACCACGACTCGAGCTTGGCTTTCTCCCGCCTGTTTAAGCCCCATAAGGACAGCACACTTTTTCTAAATAACTGACGGAGCCCAAGGCCAAGCAAGCTCAAGCCGTGGTTTCGAAAACGGCCTGCGAAGTTCAAAGGGGGAGCCCCATAGCTCAGGTAGCTAACCTTTTGTTCGGTGCTGGGGACAATAGTCTGCCGAGAAGAAGGAAGCGATTACCTCTGTAGGACTAGGAGGTATGAGGGCCCAAACGTATCAACTTCACGCCGCATCGCATTGCGTCGAGCTATAGAGTATTCCAGTGCACGCTTGAAACATAGGAGTCTGGACTCCAAACAAAATACAACATTACTCGGACACCAAGAATCCTAAAAAATATACCCACTATAGGAGCTTCTATAAAGCTAATCCCCGCACGTAATTAACATTCAGGAGCATGGCTATAGCCCCATCCAACGCTAAGGCGATGTGATGGGCTGACGTATAATATCACCATGCGCTTTGGACCATTCCTCCCAACGACCTAGTAATACCTCTTCCTGATTACCATACGAAAGATTCAACCATCAATAATGATGTAGCTCTACTTTTGTAAATCCATTGCAAAGTTAACGTCATTCTTTGCATTGTACTACAAATTGGGCTCGATTGCAACATTATTCTTGCTTTGGTTTTAAAAGATCGTTCACATTATCCATGGAGCCTCCATGCTTTATCATTAGCGTGTGTGTGTGTGTGTGTGTGTGTACATGTAGATGTTGGTTGAGTGTGTGCACAGTGTGCTGACTTCAGTACAATCGTTCCCATCATGCATCACTACATCCTGAACAAGACTTTGTACAAGTTCATCAGCTCATCCCAGTGGTCTTGGATGAGACCGGTTGGGCCGAGCGAGGCGGTAGCCCTGAAAAGACATTCATGGCCGGGGGCCGATCGAATTCTTTTACTATGTATGCAAGTATCAACAAATTGTAGAAGAAAAATGGGAAGTACACAACTCTGTCCAAAGTTAATGTTTTGGCTTTTATTAGGCCTAAGGATGTTTGTTTATTTGTTTGCATCGTTAGCATTTTTAGCCGCCACAAACAGGTCAAAGAACTGGCAAAATGTATTATTATTGTTTAGGGATGCCAAGTGCGCCCTCAGTGTTGCTGTAACTTTATAATTTACATATTTCTTCTAGTCTTCTTTTAGAGGCACTGGACACTATTGGTAATTACTCAAAATAATTGTTAGCATAAAAACTAACTTGGTAACGAGCAATGGAGAGCTGTTGATAGTATAAAACATTGTGAGAAACGGCTCCCTCTGAAGTGACGTAGTTTTTGAGAAAGAAGTAATTTCTCAGTAAAATATTTGAATTGATTTTGAGACCTCACGCGTGAGGTCTCGAAATCGAAATCAAGCATCTGAAAGCACACAACTTCGTGTGACAACATGGACAAGGGTGTTTTTTCTTCCATTATTATCTCGCAACTTCGACGACGACCAATTGAGTTCAAATTTTCACAGGTTTGTTATTTTGTGCATTTGTTGAGATACACCAAGTGAGAAGACTGGTCTTTGACAATTACCAAAGGTGTCCAGTGTCTTTAAACAGAGTTGTTGGTCATGCAACTTGGACTCGAGTCGGATTCGAGTCGCTATTGTTTTGACATGACTTTACTTGTAACTTTCAGCATTGACTTGTGACTTGACTTTAATAGACTTGCAAAAACCGACCATTATTACCAAAGCAAGTCGGCGTTGGCTCCCGGCTTCGACTTCCGACTTCGCTCGAGTCTGGTCTGCCCTCTCTCTCTCGTGCCCAGCGCCTTAATGCGTGTAGCTCAGTGTGATCGATAAGGCAATCAAGGGCGCCGGGCACGAGCGAAGTCTGCTGACTGGGATACAGCGCTTGTGACTTGCCTTGTGTTTGGACCAATCTTGTGACTTGACTTGACTTGTGACTTGGGATGGACCATAATTATGACCTGTGACTTGACTTGGACTTACAAAATAATGACTCAGTTTGACTCGACTTGGACTTGCAAAAAATGACTTGCTGCCAACTCTGCTTTTAAACACTTAAGTTTGTGTGGGTGTGTAACCTTTAGACTTTCTCTTTCCCGTTTGGCTTTCAACACAGAGAGGACCACCAACAAACTTCTTCAGATTGTTCTCCTTGTTTTGTAGAGAACACAGGGCGCTGGCAGGGAACCGAGCGAAGGCTGCCGCAAGGGGGCTGAATGAATCGTATAATCAAGAGAGGGCGCTATTGTGTACAAATCCCGACGAACTAGAAATCTGGCGGTATGGGAAGGTTCAAACGCTAAAAACAAGCAAGTGATAAATGTAGTTTTTGTTTGATTTGACATTCTTGGCTGGCAATTATCATAGATGTGTGTTCATATCTGAAGACTGGTGAGTAACTCCAAAGTGTAGTTTTATAACAATTGTGTCCAAAATAGGTTTTAAAAAGCCAATTATTGGCAGGCAACGCCAACGACAAGACAGTCGCCTGAGTTAGTTGTGTCATGTGTAGTGTGATTAATGTTATTGTCATGTGTATGCAATAGAGCAAGGAACATGGTGTATGACAGTATGTGTGCATGACTGTCGCCAAACGGCATTCATTTCCGACAGAGGACACATACATTTCTCCCTGTTGTCCCTAAAAATGGTGTTATTATTAATTATAATTCATATACCTTTATTGTCATTCACTGAATAAATGCTAAAATAAGAAAAATACATGGGAAAACATTTTGTTAAAAATTTTGTACCAAAAAAAGGAGGGTATCAACCATGATGGTTTATATTTTTTGAACACCATCTGATTGTTACATGTAAATGTTTTGTAAGTGAACAATTTGGACACCCAGTTTTTAAATTTCCAGCAAATTTGGACACCCTTTTACCAAATCCTGGTTAAAAACTTGATGAGGCTTGAATCCTCCCGTATCCTCTGCTCTTGTCATCCTGTGTCACTCCACACCAAACTGTGTGAACTTAAATCAGAAATTGGAACGCCTGACCCTGTGATAAGTGCTTGTTATTTGCCAGTCTGTCTGAATCCTTCACCTTGGCAATTGGGATATTGACCCCCCTTGCACAACACGGAACGCACCCCCACACAATGTACGTCAGCCATCTCTGCCATTTTGGGAGTCAATTCCTTTGTGTACATTTTGACTTCATAAAAATGGCGGACAGGATAGGTTCATGTGTGTGCTCTGCGCGTCTTGCAATGGGTCTGTAGAGGGATTTGGGAATGTCTTTAAAGATAAAAGAAGGGAGCCTACAAACTCTCACTGTTTGAGAATTTATTGACAAAGATTTCCGTCCTCAAGATTTCACATTCCTCGTTGAAGATTTCATGTCTCTGGAGCTAACACTGACAAGTAAATGTAGAATTTTCTCTCCCGTTGGATTTCCTTCAACTTATTTAGCAAGTCTGACTCTCTAACAGGACTCAGCTGATGAGAGGTGCATGCAGCTAGGGCAGTAACCATGGAGGACGGGTTGAAGCTCGCCACCGGAGGAGAAGACATCAAAATTTGGGATGTGGTGAGCAGCTCGACACCCAGCCATCAGTTCTCTCCACACTCCAGCGGCATCTCCTCGCTCTGTTGGAGTCATAACAATATCCTTTACTATAGTTGTCATAGTCGGGACGGAGCTTCCGTCTGTCATTTATCTGTATTAGATTGCAGAAGCGTAATCTTGTTGGGGAAGGGTTGGAATCAACGTTAAAACCTGTTTTCCCTCTAGGTTTGTAGCCAGCCTCTGTCTTTTCTACAGATATTTTCATGGTAAATGCGCCACCAGTGTGTCCAACCTGGTTCCTTCCTCCTATCAGGGTGTTTTAGTGGGAAACCAGGCTTTCTGCTTGTTCTCACTCACCAACTCTGGGTGTAGAACCAAAAGGTTATTCTTTGTACTGCATCATTTTGGAACTCCTTGCCTGGTACATGTACATGTGTTTCCCTCCATCCTACAATCTAGACTGTTTTAAGAGGAATATCAATTCCTACCTTCAGCTCCCCCAAGTTGTTTTCATCTTAAATGTTTTCTTGTAGCCCCTCACCACTAGTGGCTTTTACCTTGTTTGGGACGAACTTGCATACTATAAATTTTTAGAAAGTATTTAACGTTTATTTTTAACATCCTGATCTATGTGTGTATAAACCATGTCACCTGTTTTATTTAACATAGTGACCTTGATCGCAACAAAGCATTTGCCTGGCAGGTCAGGAAAGATACATGTAGGGCCTACTACTCTGACCATAGGAGAAATGTTACATTTTTCATCATAATGAGTAAAAAATCTGGAATACAAAGACAGCAAAGTAGTTTTCCATCCCTGCTAGGTTGGGGCACGTGAAGACGGAAGCAAAATAAAAGACACGAAGAATGCAGAATGCATGGTAGATCGAAGCAGAAGTTTTTTAAGTTCTTCTAGAATGATGTATAGTGTCCAGCGACTTTATTCTTGTGGAGGTGTTACTTGTCCCGAGATCTGACTGTAGAGTGGTGTCTGAGCAAGATCTCCTTGGTGTGCAGAGTCTGATGGTCAGATGGATTGACTGAGATGTTGTAGGGCGCTGTTGTGGAGGCAGTTGAAGTTGTAGAATAAAACTGCCATGATAGATCTACTGTCCAGAGTACACAGGGCTCGAATTTGACACTGGACTGCAGGCCCGAGGCCAGTGATTTTAGCATTGGGCCAGTAAACTCATGACCGGATAAGTCCGACGGTCTTGTGTTTTAATCGAACAATTTCATTGTACTCACTCTATAATATCTGAACAGAACCAAATTACGTTCAAATGTTGACTTTGAAATATACTTAATACCCTTAAAGACAAATGAGGTATATCTTCTCTTATATATGTCTTAGTGCTTGTTCAATTAAATGCAAGTTAAACTGTGCAATGAAGTTTTTTTTATCAGTATGAATCTGGTCTTGTAAAATTATTTCTGGTCCAGTAAATATTTTGAGATACAAGTCTTGTGGTCTGGTACAAATATCCCTAACTACATGTAGTTCTTATTTGATGCATTTTACAATAGCGCATCAAATGGGCTTTACATTGGTGCCTTGGTCATTGGCTATTCCCCAGGAGTTTGCCATGGTCAGCAATTCAAGTGTGGAAAAGCTCAACCAAATTTTCCCTGGGAAATTCATTTAGCGCGAAAAGGGCTAACGTTTTACGTAAGTTTTTTAAAAGAATCTAGTATGGCTGTTTGCATATTTAGTGCACCAAAATGTGAATTACATCAACTTATTTCCTTGACCAGTAAATTCACATCAGATTTTAGCAAGCGCTGGCAGTTCTGGTGATAAAGTGGTTCTTACATTTGTCAGAAATACAGCGTCCAATATTATTGAGTTAGCAGAGGGGGTAAGTAGTTAATTGCTTGCATTTTATTTATGTCTGTACAACAAGGTTGTCACTCCGTTTTATGAAAAGAAAGGTTGTACCTTTTGCTCTTGAAAACATGCAAGGGTCAATTGCAACTGACAGTATTTTTGACGGGATGAGGGCACTTTCAAAGACTAATTTCCTTGCATGGCAATCTTATTTTGGCTGCCTGTATTTTGTTTTCTTGTAACAATGGCCAATTAAATAATAATAAACACTGTAAATTGTTTGATCTGTTTTGCACTCCATTTTGGTACACACGCCCCCACGCCGTCAAAAATCTGAGAGTTGCATCAAGATTGGACAACATGTTATGGACATGTTCTGTAGGCCGTTCCATTGGTTTTGTACACGATCAGTACATTTCTATCCAGAGATTTTGAAGTAAAGATACAACTTTGGTTGCAGTTCACCGTTAAACTGATTGCTACAAATTGCTGTTTTGGTTTTCATAATCAGTTGCACTGATAACTTTAAATTTCACCAATTGGTGCTAACCACTCGACGTCATTTTTTTCAGCAAAACTTTTCCAAACTGAACACTAGTGGATGTTCATTAACCCTCCTATTGTCAGTGACTCTTGGCAACATTTTCCAGTGAGTTGACCAACCATTTGAAACCATTCGACTGCCAAGGTTGTGTACGGTGGCACAACTGTGCACAGAACTAACTGTGCACTGTGTACATGCATTCCCTCATGGTATCATATATTGCAGGCTGGCATAGTTTATCTATCATTCAAAACCACTTGAATGGTATTGAATGGTCAGACAGCAAGAGGGTTAATGTTTCATGACAACATTGGAACGTCCTCTTTTGGTTGCCTCAGTTGACCTGTTGACGTATAATTACAGCCTTGGACATATCATTGTGCAGGCTGGACAGGCATGCATCTACCATGTTTTGTTTCCTCCGTACAAAGGGACTGAAATTCATGCTCGAAATCTCTCTTTTTTCTCGGGGGTATTGTGTAATCCTCGATTCCATACATTCGTCCTTTTGTTGTACAAACGAGAAATTTGAGAGATCAATAGGCTGGCACCATTTTTATGCCCCACCGGCGAAGCAAGCCGAAGGGGGCATAATATGGTGTCTGCCTTGTCCTTCCGTGTGTGTGTGTGAGCCTGTCTACCCGTTGAAACCGAGGACTTTAACAAAAAGGGATCCGGCAGGTTCAAATCCCGCTCTTGTCAATTTTGTTTTTGTTCAACTCAAAATTAAATAAAATGTACCCAATCGGTTTCCCCTGTGGTTTATTGCTTGAAAGAATAATACCCCGCAGAGACACTGTAAAGATATTGTCAACACCGTCGGGAAAAGGTTTGAAGTAAGATGTGTGTGGACTGATTTTATGTTGCTGTTGGTAATATTTTGTAAGTTATAAAAGCACACAACAACAAAATTGTAACGCGCCTGCTATTAAGATTATTTTACTCATTTACTTGTAGGAGAAACAAACTTGTGTCTCGTTCAACTCAACATCCCGCTACCTATTGAGTGGTGGCAAGAACCGCATCGTCAGCATTTGGGATCTGAAGTCCAGGAAGCTCAAGAAAACATACACGGTGAGAAAGAGAACATGAATATTACAAACAAGTACATGTAAACGTAGATGTACTTTCCTTAGTTGCATTTATTTCATTCAGGGCTCAAATTTTACACTAGACTACAGGCCCGAGGCCAGTGATTTTAGCATCGGGCCAGTAAACTCACGACTGGACAAGTCAGGCGGTCTTGTGTTTTGCAACTTGCTATCATTACTTTAAAAAAATAAAGGTTCTCCAATGTCTACTTTGATTTCTGATGAATATCTTTCAATTCTGTTGAGTAACACAAGTCTACTTACCCATAAGACAATGAGATCAATCTTCTCTTCTAAAAAACAACAACAACAACAACAACAACAACATGCAAAAAAATACAGTTTAAACTGTGATCTCATTTTGATTCTGGTCTTTTAATGTCTTTTTTTCTTTTCATTCTGGTCTTGTGACAAAAATTTGGTCCAGTGAAAATTCCGAGCTACATGTACAAGCCCCCCAAATTTCCCCCCAAATTCAAGCCCTATCACTTCACCTTCAAAATCGTCAAGGGCTTAGATCTAACCAAGGTCACACTCCTCTTGCCGTAACCTCCACCAAAAGATCTTTTGGGGACAAGTCTTTTTTTTGTGTTAGGGCCCAGACTGTGAATAGCTTACCTGCGAGCGTTCATGCTGCTCCAAATGTGCAATGATTTCAAAAACTATTTACCCAGTGAATAACAATGTGTAACAAAGTGTGCTGGTTTAAACTTTAGCATACACATGCCATAGACAATGCACAAAATACATACATACAAAACTGTTTGCACATTGCTGAGATAGTGTCGGGATCCCGACAATAATTAATTTTTAGTTTTTAATTACATGCAAGACCTTAAATGAAAGCTTGTAACTTTCTTGAATCTACCCAAATCGATCTGATCATCTTTAAGGTAGTGTGCATGTACTTGTACCACTGTACAGAAGCAAGTTGATGCCAACTCTCCATGGGTTGTTTTGCCTGTAGCTAGGGTGATAGTCTGTTTGTGCAGGCAGGATAGTCTCTTTCTGACAGTCAAACTAATTGCATTTCATGTGACATGCTCTCAACCAATTGCAAAGCAGAATCTGTGCAAGAGGTGTTATAATTTGCCATCCTCCTCTATCCCCCCCCCCAAAAGAAGAAGCTCCCAAACATTTTAGAAATGCTGTTGACCCCCTTACACCAATGTCGCATGCGGCTACTGCTGCCACCCTTGCCATTGTGGGAGTCAACTCAAAAACGTGTAAACATCACGTCGCCTAAAATGCGCATGACACTGTATAACACACAGGGACATTGACTCCAAAAATAAGCGCAACCAAGATTTGTGATGATGACGTCATGTGAATTTAGTCAACAGGGTGCAGACATTCAGAAGTTTAATGTCCACTGGAAGCACTCTTTTTTTTATCAGATAGAACTGGCAAGCAACGAGATATCATTAAAACTGTACAATGTGTCAGCCAAAACTAATCTAGTATGTTAGAAGGAAGTGACGTAGTCACCACAGGAAACAATGACCAAAATAACTTCTTCATTCGAGAACGACAATTTGCAGATCACATTGTGTTGTTCATAATGCTTAAAGGGAGGGCATACCTTTAATAATTACTCCAAAAAATAATGGCCTTAAAAACTTACTGGGTAAGAAGCACTGCAGCTGTTGATAACGTATAACATGTTGAGAAACGATTCCCTTCTAAGGAATGTGGTTTTAGAGAGAGGGATTCAAAAACATTTCAATCTAAAAAAAAGTTTCTGCATGAAACGTTTCTCAGATTGTGTTTTCTAATTACGGATTATTCGTCCTGCATGGACATAACCGCACCAGATATTTGGCGTTATCTCAAAAACGCTATTAAATTTTCACAGGTTAGTTTGATTGTATATGTCTACATTTGTATGGTATAAAAAAACAGTTGAACGGTTCCAAAAACCAAAGGTTTACTTTGCCTTAAAAATTTGGGTAAACTACTAATTCAGGTAAATTGCAAATTCAGTAGAAAAAAAATCATTTTGTGCCATCCTTTGTGTTTTTTAAATGATTTATCTTCTTTCAAAATAATAGTCTTCAGGAACACCCACATACATGTAAATAGGTCATTTACTGACATGGCTGGATTCCGTCTGTGACATCACACGCACATGCATTACATAATACATAATCATGAGTGAATTTCTTAATAAGAACAAAGAACTTGTATTTGTCATTCCTTTGGTAGATCTTGTCCAAGAACAATTGTTGTATGGAATAGGTCATAAACATAGTACAGAAAGATGACGTCACAGATATGTAAAGTTTGTTGACGTCACGTAGGAATAGACCCCTGGCATTGGCCGCCATCGTTGATGAAACGTGCACGCGTGAAAGGCTACCATTGGCTGAGAGTTGTGCGTAGCGTGTACACGGTGGAAGTTTTCACTGTTTTTCATCAAAGATGGTGGTCAATGGCGTCATGTGCAATCCATATATTTAGCCATTTCCCAGAACAATTGTCTTCTGGAATAGCTCATGTTTTATGTAAAGATAACGCCACAGAAGGAATCCAGCCATGTCAGCAAATGGCCTATTTTTGCGGGCGTTCCTGAAGACTATTATTTTTGAATAAAAATATACAGGAATTATTTTTCTTCCCAACTGAATTACTGTATATTAACTATACAGTGTAAAAAAAAATATATAAATATTTCTTAACTCACCAAACCATTAATGCTAGTACACGTTCTCAACTTTTAATTATTAATTTTTTGTATCGAAAAAGAAATAACAAGTTATTATTTTGTCTTGTAATTTAAGGGTCACCAAGATACAGTGACGTGCACAATATTCAACTGGAATGACACGTATATTGCATCAGGCTCAGCAAGTGGAGAAATCTTACTTCATAATGTCGTCTCTGGTCAGGCTAGCAGTCCCCTCATCGCCCCCAAAGTCCAGGTAAAGTACTCGCTGCTTAGAAGTTTATTGCTTGCAGGTTTTTGGTACACTTTGATCGCACCGCCAGGCTTCATGTACAGATTGATATACATGTATAACGAAGAGTCACAATTGCCACAAGTTATTCTGCGAATATGTCGTACCGAAAATGCTCAAACTAATGCGTTCATTTACAAACGAAGTACCTCTAGTTTAATTTGAAATGGTAATTATTGCATATATTTTGTGGTAATTGGGGGGGGGGTGAATTTTGCTTTTCCTTGCAGACTTCAAGTTAAACCCATGGCCTGCTCCATAATTTTGTGGTATTGTCTTTTGTAAAGTTCTAATGGAAACTTACATTTTGCCCATAGAATTGTCCTCTAATAAGAAAATATTGCAATGCCCCGCCCCTTCAAGTTTTCCATGTTGAGCCTGGTTTTCTTATGACACCTTGCACTGATGTCACACCTGGCTACATTGTACTGTCTTCCTCTGGTCTGCAATTTTTGAAGTCAAATTATGCAGAGTCTAACCATGATTGAGTTGTACAAATGCTCACTACACGGTAATACAAGTAGAATCTGACAATGTACTACAATCAGGGCTAAAAAAAAAAACCAACTGTACAACTGGCCAGAGTTGGGTCAGAGTCCAGTAATTTTAGCATAGGGCATGTAACCTCAATAGACTGTGCAAGTCTCGCGCATATTCAAACATTTTAGGGAGCACTTTGGTTCCACGTACATTGCTTTAACTGTTTAATGTTTGAAGGAAACAAACTCATGCACTGTAATGGGTTGCAATGTTTGAATACTTGCACAGTCCATTTTCAACAAGTCTCACAGACTAGATAAATACTTTTTAAGAACACATAATTTACATTTTTAGCTTTACATATAAAAAATCCTTAATTTTGTACAATATAAACAATGTGTGACAAGCACTGTATACTAAGTACTTTCCTGAGATCTGCAGGAAAAAATCCACAAGCATACCACTCGGGTGGGATTTAAATCAACAACCCCAATTCGAGAGCAGATATCTTAACCACTAGACCACCGAGCGTGCCTAGCAAAAGAGAAATTGGGGGTTGAACAAAGAAATATTGACTAGATTAGGACTTAACCTGCGGCCTCAAGATTAACGCGCAGGCACGTCAATCCGGAGGTCACAGATTCAAGTTCCGCTCTAGTCAGTGAGCGCCAGCACGTTAATCCGGAGATCGCAGGTTCATGTCCCTTCTAGTCAATATTTCTTGAAACCAAAATTATTTAAAGTTTACCCAGTCAGTTTCCCTTATAATTTATTACTTAAACCACAAGGGAATCGACTGGGTAAATTTTTTGGTTTTCTGGTTTTTGTATTTTAATTTGGGGTTGAACAAAGAAAAATTTACTTGAGTGGAACCTGCAACCTCCGAATTAACGTGACGGCGCTCTACCAACCGAGCTATCTTGCCCTATGTCGGCGGTTTCCCTATTTTGTCAATATCATTTGTTCGAGGGTGCCAGTCAATTTTGACATTTTTCTCTCTGATTTTCCTTCAGAGTGTCCGTAGTCTGGAGTACTCTCTCCTCAAGAAATCCATGCTGGCGTCTGTATCAGATGATGGTGGCCTCACCATGTGGGACACCAACTCCCGTAAGCCCATTACATCATTCCCAGATGCACACAGGGCACCAGCCACAGGGCTGGCGTTCTCACCAGTCAACGACATGCTGCTGATGAGCACTGGTCTGGACAAGAGAATCGTCTGCTACGACGTACTTGGCAAGAGGTTAGTTTACTTGCGCTATTAGACCAGGGGCCGATTTCACAAAGAGTTCAGACTGATCGTAACTGCAAATCCATCGCAGTTGCTTAGTAAAGAGTGATGTCACAATACAAATCACTATGGTAATACTGATAACTCATCTTACGATGAATCTCAGTGCTTTGTGAAATCGACCCCTGGGGGATTACTCGGAAGGTCATGGATTCAAAGTCCTGATATTTTGAAATCAACTGTGTTGGCTTTGACACTTATTGTTACAAGGCAAAGCCCTGAAATTATATCATTTTACAGTCATTCATTTTAAGAAAGACAAGGAGAGCTATAAACTTCTCTCCTTAAAGAGGAGCTTCCATGTCAAATCAGTTTTGTGATGCACTCATTTTTCAAGAGATAGAGTCCCCATGAAAGTCAGGAGAAAGTTATAAGTCTCTAAACTCAAGTTAAAACGATGTAAAATGTAATTTTATGTGATACGCTTTCATAGCGAAATTTGAAACGTGACGTCATCGAACGTCAGAACATCTGTACAATTCAAAGAGGAATTTTTGTGCCAGTCATATGGTCAAATTCAATGCCACTTTGATTGAATATCATCAACATTCAGGACTGAACTAAACGTTCTCCATACGTTTGAAATGTGATGTCATCCAGTGTTTTTGGGTTTTGACAAATATTGCACTTAAAGGGTATCAAACACAGTGGCATTTTACACCGTTTAACATTATGTTAGAGACTTAAAATTTTTCCTCCATTTTCATAAGACTATCTACTGGAAAATGAGTGGGTCACAAAACTTAATTTGACCTTGGAGCCCCCCTTTAAATTATTGGTGAGCGTTCTTGGCACTCCTCATGAACCACATGTGCGTCTAAAAAGAGAAATGAAAACACGATTTTTAGAAAAATCTGACTGTTCAGGATTGGATTGATGGATTGTTAGTTTTGCTTTTTACAAGATCAACACAAATAATTTTAAGCAACATTGGTACTTAATATCCAGCTGTGAATTTTTCTAAGATCCACTTTCAATTTAAAGGAGTGCCATTTTCCGCACTCCTTGAATGAGAGTAATGAGTGCGGAGGAGTCCGATTGCACTCAACACACACCTTAAAAATTATGGTCTGGTTTTATCTCCGAAGCAGTAATTACATCAGGTATATTTATACTTGTTTGTTCAGAAATCCTGGAAATTAAGGGTTTTTTTTGTTGTAAAATTACATTTAGACTGATAATGTTAGTAACTGTCAATAAAACAAGTCAGCAAATGATGTACATCACACTGTTCAAATAACAGAAGTGACTGCTGGTTTGTAAAAATTATCATAAAAAAAATCTATGTATTTTTCTGTCTTTCTTCTGACCTGAAGTATCATAAAAAGTATGACAGTCGAGTCACCTCTGACCTCGATCGCTTGCATGCATGACGGTGCCACGCTGGCTGTTGGCTCAACACGAGGCAAGGTGTACATCTTCGACTTGCGGATGGGCTCTACCCCGTTGAATGTCTTCAATGCACACAAATCATCGGTGCAATCGGTGCGATTCCAGCATGCACCAACTGCAAGGGTAAGATTGGGGTTGTCTGTCTCAAAGCATGACCATCCTGGAGAAAAATGCTAGAGGTTAATGTCCGTTTGTGAATGCTGCAGTTGGATATGTGGTTGATACCTGTGTCACCTCGCTTAACGTGGATTGGTTTGACATTCTTGATGAAAATACTGGGACAGTTTTTTGCTGTTTTCTCAAAAGTAGACACTCAGGGATGCCAGTTTTCCGGCTATTGCCGGAATTCCGGCTTTTTCAAATTTTCCCCAAATTTTTCCGGCGCTCCGTGTTTCATCAGGCTGAAGAAAATATATTTTATTGAAAACAGATTTTCGGCGCTCGTTTGGAGCGACTCGTGTTTAATGTTAATATGTTTTGAAAGCGCCGTCAAGCGTTCGTACATGTATTGTAAATGCCGGAAGTATTGAGCGAAGATTAGACTTTTCTGTCGAATGTGTGCGTGGTGCCGAATGGTATGTATCGATGTATTTTGTGTGTACATCCATACAGGATCTTTGGACCGTACATGAAATCGCTCTGAGAATTTTGTTTTGCGGACGATTGGCGTTACCATTGAGACATACCGACTGAGTTTTTAGCGTTCATTGAGTCATTATGGATGTTGAAAGAGAAGCTAATTTGAAACAAATTGATCGAGGGGTAAAGAATAGGTTTAAGAGAGTCGAGAGACAGTGTTTACAGGGTTCTCCCCACGTACAAGCTATAGCGTATCGGCCCGATACGCAATTTTTGGGGGCCGATACGCCGGCAAAAAGGCCGAGCACATTTACGCTTTTCAATTTTTGAATACCTTTTTTTATTGACCGCAACAAACGGATCACAGTCTGTGTCCAGTGCCTTGGCCAACGTAATTTATAATCCATTAGTAATGCTTTCTTCGTGTGTGTCTTTGATCTATGTCGTCCCGGCCGCTGAAATCAATCACGATCACATACAAAAACTTTCTTGTGTGCAGCGAATGATTGAGAAAAGCACACATGGCCACTGAACTCAGTTAACTGTTTCCCTTCGATGCCGCGTGCACCTTTTTCCGAAGACGGGTACCAGCGAAACCATGCTCATTTTCGACCCCAAAAGAGCAAGCACGTTGATCGCTCGCTCAATCCCACATGCGTAATCCGCGCTAAAAAAACAAACATGTGCATACATGTTGAGAGCGGTGTTAGAGCATGTCGTGTTAGAGCATGTCCGTTTTATTATGTTTTATAATTGGGGCTACTTGAGGAAATTTAATTGACAAACAATATATCACTTATGTAAACAAATTATTTTGACTTTCTTTTTAATTTACAGAGAATCTTATTTTCTGTGTAAACTGAAAATAAATCTGAATAAAACAGTTGAAATGGGTTCACCACCCGTAGGGGAACCCCTGGCCAATTTTTTTTTTAAATGAAACCTCTATTTATGCTATATTAAATAAAAATGCCTTTGTTTGACCATTATATTGCAATTTCAAAGGCTCTATGCACCAGAATGCAGCAGAGAGCATCTAGAACTTCAAATTTTTGCAGGGGGGGGTCAGAATTGTCTTTTTTTATGTTTTATAAAAAAATCGCTGTTATGTTTTTTATTGTTTTTGGTCGGGGGGGGGGCGGTGACCCCCTTTCCTTCGCAGCGAATTTTTTTCAGGCTCTGAAGGAAAGAGTCACTGGCATCCCTGGACACTGTATTCTGTTGAAACTTTCACAGGTGACTTAAATTGAGACTTTTTGTTAAAGTTTTTGCCTCATGGTTTTCGATAGTTTGTTGTGTAAAATTATTGTTTTCACCCACAATTGGATCCACAGTGTGCAAATGAAAATTGTTTAAAATGTTAAAGTTTTCAGGGTACAGTATTACCCTCTGGAAATTAAACAGATTCCTTCGAGTTATCTTAATGGTTTTGCAATGAGTTTCGAATAAGAATGCTTTTAAACGATAATTTTCAGGGTACAATATTACCTCTGGAAATTAAACAGCTTTTAATGGTTTTGCAATGAGCTTCGAAAAGGAATGCTTTTAAATGGTGTTTTTAATATTAACATCAACATCAATCAGGTTTACCATTGCAACTTTATTTTTGGTTCAACCAGTACAAACAAATTTTTAAAATGCAGAGTAGTTTTTCAGAAGAGCATTTGTTTCATCGTAATCAGCCCCCACCCATCCTGAGCCTCTTTCCCACATTTCAAACCCAGTAGGTAATGGTCAACTACATACTTGTTAATTGTCCCCACCTCTTTGAATATCAGTTGATCAAATGATTGTTTTTCTATTAGTCATTGTTTCTCGTACGGGCGTTCGGCAGCTCACCATGGCAGCTTCTGCTGTTCTAGTTATTTTGTATTTTCACTTTTATTTGGAACTCAAAAATTCCAGTATGGATGTTTGAAATCTTATGAAACTCATATTTGTAACAAGGACAATATTTTACTGAGTGGACAATATTGCCTTTTTTTTTCCTAAGCAAAATGAAAGATGAAGATTACAACAACTGAATTACCCGTTGTGTCTTTCCCTCTTTCCATCAACAGAGTAACGGTGTAGGTAGCAAGGGTGCTAAGCCGGTGCAGTCAGTGCCAGCAGGGCGTAAACTCCCCCAGGTTACCCCCGCAGTGGCTACTGTTACCCCTTCAGCTCAGCAGATGAGCAAGTCTTCCACCGATCCATCTAGCGGTGCCGGTAAATCACTGGAGGAAGCTAGTAACGTTTCCAACAGGCTCGGGACACCTCGAGATAACATTGAGAATCAGGATATCATATCACCGATTAGAGAAGGTAAGGAACCATTACAGATTACGTCAATGACTACAGCACTAGCTTGGTTTATGTGTAAACCTTTGCAAATCACTCAGGAAGGGGTGGGGTGGACGCGGTCAAAAGTAAAGTGCGCCATCAACGTGGGAACATTCTCGTTCAAGAATGAGCTGCACGGATGTTCAGAGCTCCTTCACTTTCGACAACCTCACACTTGTGCACAACTGTACGCTCTGTGTGTGCACTGCGTCGCCACTGTGTAATGTATGTCGCTCGGTGTACATGTCGGCATATTATTTGTGCATTGTTATTTCATGGTTAATCACACAAACCATGAACACTGTCTGCGACTATTTTGTCAGCTCTACCAATTCTGTGTAATACCTTTTTCTTGTACTTTGTTGCAGGTGCTAGAATTACAGATGGTGTCAACCACATCGGCCGCCCTAACACAATGGGCAAAGCAGACGGTACCCCTGCAAGCCAAAAGAAGGACAGTCTGCCAGGTAAGGTCTTCCTTGTATTTTTTTTAAAGATTGACTACCTTTGGAAGTTTAACAGCCTTTGAAGTTTGACATGAAGTGGAACCTTACAATGTTGATTGTGTGAGCCATTGAACCTGACATAAAATCTTTTCTATTGGTGACTTAACATTTGGCACATTATCCCTCTTGCTGTCTGACCATTCAATAACATTCACTGTGGTTTTGAATGATAGATAAACTATGCCAGCCTGCAATATGATACCATGAGGGAATGCATGTACACTGTACACAGTACACAGTTAGTTCTGTGCACAGTTGTGCCACCGTACACAACCTTGGCAGTCGAATGGTTTCAAATGGTTGGTCAACTCACTGGAAAATGTTGCCAAGAGTCACTGAGAGTAGGAGGGTTAAAATAATAATTAGCATTTATAATGCACCTTGCAGGCCTTTTTTTCGTAAAATGATGTATCTCAAATAACACTACTTCAGAAAAATTGGTTTTAAGTTTGAATAGCTACCTTTGTATATCGGAACTTATCTGTATTTTTACTTATCTGATCACTGAAGAGGTGGTTTTCAGTAGTTGTGGTCAGTTCTTCTTGAACATTATCGAAGAAACTGTGACAGTTTCACCAGATAATGGTATTCTGTTAATAAACAAGAAAACTTTACTAGTCCAACCGATGTATAATGTTAGTATACATGTAGGCCCCTACTTTATTTTAAAACAAACTTCAAAAGGACACTTTTTGCATGTTGATTAAGTGGCGTATGTCAGAGAGATACACCAATTTACCCAATTTCCAGCTTTCCAATAAATGTAAGTGTGACATACTCTGTGTTTGTGAATTAAAGTCACAAACTTTGTAATTATAGGCTAACATACAGAGTGTATCTTTTTATCTACCAAATGAAGCATTGCCTGATGTTGAGAGTTTCAAAATCATTACAAGTGACCTCGCTTTATGGGGAAACGGCTTTATCAAATTTTTCAAAAAAGTTGACTTGCGTTGTTTTTTCCAAAATAGGGCCACATCTATCTAGGTATCTTAGTTCCTCATGGATAACTACAGATCTTGCAAATGTGGCTAATCTCTGGGGCTAGAAGTGTAAGGAGAAGCCCTACTGCTCATTCTTTTCTCTCGCTGACCCTCACACCAATCAAATTAGTTTGTGGGGTAGACTGCTCTTGCAGCCACTCTTACTTTGTTGATGTAACTTGCGTCAGGACTGGCCTTGAGAACTTGGCAGTTAACCAACAGGCCTGGAATTTCATCTTTGAGAGGGGCAAGGCCGCTTTCATTTTGCTAAGGGCACTTCCATTGAAAAATCTTAAAGTATATGGGAAAGTTTTGAAAAGGCAACAAGACCAAGACCAGTGGCAACAGTGGCCATGGCCTCCGTAGGCTCCATGTAATTCCTGGCCTGAACAACACTTGACTCAGACTTATGCAGAACCCTAGTCAATAATCATGATTTAAATCTTAAATTAATACATCACTGAATGCGACGAAGTAAAAAGTATTACCAAATAAACGGGTACCTTGTTTATTATTTTTTAAAATATATTTTGAAAAAGTGCTGAAATTGATATATTTGAGATAATCATACATTGGTTGGAAAAACAAATAATGATAACTAAAGATAAAAGAAGCAAAAGCTGGTTTATTATGAAAGATGAAAATTGTCAGATGGCCTTGAGAAACTGCTGCCATCTGTCCCTATTATGATCAATCTTTTACAAGCCACTCGCTTTTGAAATATTTGAAGCATCAATCTTCTCTCTTTGAAATCTTTTCCAGATTTTTTCTCACCGCTGTCGGAGAACACCTCAAACATTTCCTCTCGGAGAACGCCGATTGGTTCAGTAGATTTAGAGCCACAGTCTTCCCCAGGTGTACCCCAGTCGTCCACAAAGAGTTTCCCTCTGGATGTAGACCTCTATAACGGTATCGCTGTCACGTCATCCTCAAATGCAACTTCAGTAAGTATAACAAAATTACAATATATACCGCACACAGATCCTTGGCATTTGTGGAACACGCGTCGCGTGTCATCGTTTATTTTGCCGTGTGTTGACCCAATTCACCTGAGGTCATCATCACAATAATCTTGGTCGTGCCATGTTGGGGGGAGTCTGCGTATCCGTGTGTTATACAGTGTAGTGTGCATTTTAGGTGATGCAACGATAACATGTTTGACTCCCACAATGGCGAGTGTGACAGAAGTAGCCGCCTGTGACATTGGGCAACTGATTTTAGGATTTTCTCAAAATCTCCTTGAGCCGTCAACTTTTCTTGAGGAAGTAATGCAATTACCAAAGGGAGAATGAAGTAGTCCCTGTTGTGTCCATACCTGTAGTTATGTATTTCTGGTGATGCATAGAGTCTTTGAACCTAACGTCTTGGAGGTTCTCGGTCTAGTATAAAGCCCACAAGCCATCTTTGAGGCATGTTCACGTTCGTCAAATCTCAGCCCTGCATTTGCTAGAGCTATGAAACATGAAAATATTTTAAAAGGAGTTTTTACTAGGCCTCCATTGGACTTTATGCATTGCTGTCGTCATGCCGCCATCTCGGAGGTAAAATGGTGATGAAACAATGAAAAACGCGCAGCTATGTACGCGCGGCGCACGAGATCAGCCAATGAGCGACCTTTTGAGGTGACGTCATGTGCGTAAGGTCTATGTACAGGTGCTCTCACTTTATAAACCTTGTGTTAACTTCCTGTTGATTCTTTCATGATTGTCTTATCAGAGCGGTAGAACGAATTCAACCAGCAGTCAGCCAGCTATAACCAAACCAGTACTAGATCTTGATAGAAAGAGCAGTCCTGAGAGGGGACGTAGTAAGTCCCTTACCAGCCAGACCACGTTAATACCAGGGCTGGTCTCGCCCATTGGTGGACCAGAACTTCCCTTGAGCCCCAACGAGCCGGTGAGGCTGCAGGTTACACCTCGGCCAGCGACAGTGGCGCTCACGTCTCCCAGGGCAACGGGAGTTACTTTCGGCTCCACAGTTGAGAGAGATGCTAAACCATTTGGTAAGTCACTGTCTCTCTAAAACATTCTGCTAGGATCGTGTCAAATCGAGTTATTTCTAGATTTTAGGTTGGAGAACAAAATGAATGCTTGAGAATAATAGGCTGGTCCGCATTGGTGGCTATGGCTGTTGCTAAGGGTGTTGCCATGGGCTTCCTATGCTTTTAACACATGTCAATGTGGTGATCAAGCCACAGTCACAGCCTCTAGTTCGAACACGGCCTTGAAGTTTCAGGGGGGGTTGGGTTGGCTAAAGGGTAGTACATTGTTGAGAATGTTGATTTTGTTTACTATGCAATGTGGAGACAATACAAGTTCAAGTAGACCACTCAATTAAGCTGATACATTGATCAAACCATGCTACCACAAATGGTGACAAACAAGAAAACTTGTAAACAAATGTTAACTGCTGCTGAGAGTATATGTCTGTCTTCCTTCAGGCACTCCGCAGAGCCGTAGAACAGCTTCCCCGGGCAGGGGTCTCATGGGAGGGTCCTCAGGAAGCACGTCCAGAGCCAAGACTGGGGATCTGATATCCAGGGGTCATGTCAGTGCTGCAGGGACACCGAGTCCTACAGGGACACCAAGGGATCTTCATGTTGACTCTGGCTACGCGGATAGCGGGCCCCGAGCGGGTGCTGCTTTGCAACCATTCCAGGTCCAGTTTGTCAAGAACATGATTGATGAATCTCTTGAGGATTTCAAGTAAGAGAAAGTTACTTGTTGAAGTTGCCTTTCACTTTTAAAGCTTTTTGAGTACATTTGCTTTTCTTTATTTTGTGTTTGGAAGGAACAGCACCATGTTCTGCAGAAACCATTTTTGTCCGTTTTTTCTTCTTTTCATATCTGTGTACGACCATGGAATATTCTGTAAGATGGTCATATCAAATTATTAATATTACAGGTATTGCGCAGGAGTACCTATTTTACAGACCCGGATTTTCATCTTTCAAACGGCAAGGCCATTTTAAATTTTGCAAAGGGCACTTTTAATGGAAAACTTAAAGTCTATGGAAAACTTTTGTAGGGGCGCCATGGCCTCTGTTGCCTCCGTGTAATTTCAGGCCTGATTCTAATGAGATAACCTAATCATCATGGTCGATTTGAACATGCTTGAAAACCAAATGATTTGGATTTCTTTTTCAGTTAATTTTTTCATTATCCTTTAGGGAGTTTAAGAATAAAAGCTTGATCTTGTGAAGATTGTTACTTGAAGGCACCCAGTGCTTATTATAGGAATCCATCTGGACCCACTTTCATGGCACTGCTTAATGTGAAGTTCTGCGCTGATGCCCTGCTTTGGCCCTTACAAATACACACATTACAGGGCACCGTATACGAAGAATTGTTTTTTGAGCAGCGCCATGAAATAGGGTCCTGGCCTCCCGTCAACTGGTCATCCTTGATGGTCTATCAGTGAAGACATATGGGCCCAATTTCATAGAGCTGCTTAAGCACGAAAAGTAGCTAAGCACATTACAATTGTGCTCAACAGAATAAGGTTACCAGCCAAAATACCATTTTACCTGTGTCATTTTTGACTCGTATCCTGCTCATTCTCGCTAGCAAAAAATTGTTAAGCACCACTTGCTACTCAAGCAGCTCTATAAAACTGGGCTCTGCTCTAGAATGCGAGGGTTCTGGGTTCAAATCCTACCTCAAGTAGTATGCCTCAGGCGGGGGGGGGGGGGGGGATTATCACACATCCGTTTAGGGTAAAACCCCAAATAATGTTCTTTATCCCTGTCGCAATTATTACTACTAAATCCTTGTCTGATTCTCATTCTTGGGATATTTATCTTCAAGGTTGTAGACAGTGTTTCCTTTCATTGAAAGTAGTTTCCCCTTATCATTTTTTTTTAAAAGATGATTGGTTTTTCTTATTTACAGGGAATCCTTCCACCGAGAAATTCTACATTTGCAACGGGAAATGGTCAGGCAGTTTCAAATACAGCAGGTAAATATATGTACAATTGTTTTTTTTACTTCAGAATATTTCTTGCCTAAAATATGAGTAAAGCATTTAAATATTCATATTCTTTATGCATGCAGACATGATTTCTTGTTGAATGTACAGCAAATTGTTGATATTCTTTATTTATGCCAATATGATTTATTGTTGAATGTACACCAACTTGTTGATATTCTCTATTTATGCAAATATGATTTATTGTTGAACGTAGGCCAATTTGTTGATATTCTCTATTTATGCCAATATGATTTATTGTTGAACGTAGGCCAATTTGTTGATATTATCTATTTATGCAAATATGATTTGTTGTTGAATGTGCACCTATTTGTTGATATTCTACTTGTATGAAAACATGAATTCTTGTTGAATGTTTATCAATTTATTGATGTTGTTTATTTATGCAAATATAATTTGTTATTGAATGTCTTGGCCATGTGGTCTAGTGGACCAGACTCAAGTCCCAGTGGCAGAGCCACTGGGGTGTGGGTCTGGGTGTGGGTCATGACTCTTGTGTGACCTTTGATTGACACTTTTGATTGCTTCTCTCCACCCAGGAGTTATGTAAATGGGTACCCGTGAGGACAGAGGTGGTTATTGTGATTGATTTAGCCTGTTGTGCTTCATATTTGCAGGGTGCTGAAATGCAATGAGTGAACTAATTGACCCAAATGACTGGGGCAATGAGTTCATGTACCATAACAGTGCTATCATTACTATTATTCATGTTTTGACATTTTTCAATTGCAATCTTGTTTTAAATGTACTTTGTGTTTGTATCCGTAGGTTTGGGCTTGTTTTACATTTTTTTAAGGTCTCTCCCCTCTTGCTATTGTTGTCTACTATTGTAGTTCATTATATACGTTTTATTATTATCTTCATTTTAATAACCCTACTGTGCTTTAATATACATGTGCATTTGATGAAATTGCCTTGTACTTGGTCGTTTACTTTATTGTATTTAGAATTAGCTGTCGCAAACTGCTTACCAACCACTAGGTATAAATGGTATAAATGCATAATAAAGTCAATGGCCAGCCGTTTCGACCCTAGCAGAGTCTTTCTTGAAGGCCTCGAGAAAGACTCTGCTAGGGTCAAGGTGTCAGGCCATTTTTAGGTGTCAGGCCTAATGTATTTAGGGTTTTGGCCGAAACTAAAATTCACTCGATTCAAACTCAGGCCACTTTGCTTAATTCTTGATACTATCATTTTCTATATGTATCATTTTTATATGTATTATTTTATCACAGATTGAGATGAAAGCCACACTTGAAAAATATTCCATCAACGAGGGTTTATTGGCTGAGCTGGAGAGACTTAGAGAAGAGAACAAGAACCTAAAAGCCAAATACTGAAACCAATGGACAGGGAAAATGCAAGCCACACTTAAAAAATACTCTTTCAACGAAGGTTTGCTGGCCGAGCTGGAGAGACTTAGAGAAGAGAACAAGAACCTTAAAGCAAAATACTTAAACCATTGGAGTGGGGAAATGCAAGCCATGCCTGAGAAATGTTCAATCCATGAGGCTTTGCTTTGGAGAGACTTAGAGAAGAGAACAAGAACCTAAAAGCCAAATACTGAAACCATGGGAGAGAGAAAATGCAAGCCACATTAGAAAAATGTTCAATCCATGAGGCTTTGCTTTGGAGAGACTAAGAGAAGAGAACAAGAAAAAGACAGCCAACTACTGAAACCATTGGACAGGAAAAATGGAAGCCACACTTGAGAAATGTTCGATCAATGAGGCTTTGCTTTGGAGAGACTAAGAGAAGAGAACAAGAAAAAGACAGCCAACTACTGAAACCATTGGACAGGAAAAATGCAAGCCACACTTGAGAAATGTTCGATCAATGAGGCTTTGCTTTGGAGAGACTAAGAGAACAGAACAAGAAGCTGAAAGCTAAAATTGACACCATGTGAGTGGGAAAATGCAAGCCAGTCTTGTCTCAGAAAAAAACCCAGAAAGCCAAATTTTGACACCATGGGAGAAGGAAAATGCAAGCCACACTTGGAAGTAATTAATCAATGGGAGTTTGCTGGCCAAATTTAAGAGACTAAGAGAGGAAAATGAGAATTTGAAAGCTGAGTACCGACACCATGGGAGAGGGAAAATGCAAGCCACACTTGAGTAATGTTTCCTTGTAAGGGTTTGCTGACAGAGAGACATGGAGAGGAGAAGAAAAAGCTGGCAGCCAGTTTCTCTCGATCGGTCAAGTTTCTCCATGGCATCATTTGTCACAGGCTCACGGAGATGAACACCTGTACAGGGGTCATCTAACTGTCCTTGAAAACTAATTTTACAATCAATTAATCCCCTGATGAATGTATTAACAGGTCACAACTTAAGCACAATACATGTACATGGCTTTTTGGCAGGTACCCCGTTTTCACATGCAGTTTGGACTCTCGTATTGTGTCAGAAAGTGAAATTAAGCAAACATGTATAAGTATAATATAACAATAAAAATGTGTTCTTGTATAGGGCTTTATCACCCCATAACAAAGCGCTTATTGTTTGTTTTTCAACAGGATTAGCAGAGCTATGTTTTTAATTGCGATACACATTTATGTAAGTACCTTTTAATGATTTACAAGGTGCATTTATTTACTTTTCAGATTTCCACCAGATTGTTTAAGTCTCATTTTGATATTTGGATTACCATCAGACAGCTCTTTTTGTAATTGATCTAGAAGTAATACGCACTTTTACAATTGACAATATTTACCTCTACCATACCATGTACAGTGCACGTGTACTTGTGACACTTTTAAAAAGAGGGTGAGATTTATTCTGGTGAAGCAATTGTAGCCTTTGGAGAAGGGTGTTGAGGATGTCCTTTACTTTAATGCATGATGACGCGGTAATCCAGCCGTAGGCGAAGCCGCCATTTCGGACCTGGCCTTTCCTGTACCAGATTCTAAACTTTGACCACCATTTTCTATAGGAAGCCTTGAGTACAAAGTTGATAACTGGATTGACACACATTTTGCCTAAAAAAACCCACTTGCACTGATTTCAAGTAATTCATTTCTGTGTCTGCTTTCAAAGTCATTGCAACTTTGTTCTTCGCCGCATTTGATCACACTGGTTCGTATTGGACGCACTTGTATATACTTGTATTTATATTTAAACTTGAAGGTAAATGACAGCGTTGGTATGGCTGGTAAGGTTGCTGCTTTGAACCACTATCCAGGCCTGATGGTACGTGTTTTGAAAGGGCCAGGGCGCCTCTGACTAATGTGTAAATTTCTATTGTAACTTTTATAAGGGGCATTAAGGCAATGACCAGGGGCAACTAAGGCAATGCCTTGTGCCTCTGTGATAGACCTTCCCCATGAAATATGTTAATTACATCACGCATGCGACAGACGCTCTGTTGAAACGCCATAGAGTTGTGCACAAGGCAGACGCACTAACGCTGTGCGTCACGCCACCATCAGTCCATGCAAAAAGGCGCGATGTTCACTCATTTGCAACCATAGAGAGGCGCACCGCATGTCAATTTGCATATTCATGGAGTCTTATCAGGCCTGACCCTAATATAACAAAGTAAGACTGGACAGAAGAATTGATAATGTTGACGTTGTCTCGCATAGGTTGTCGTGGAGCATGCATCTTTGTAGCACAACACATAACTGTTTCTTGACTCTATAAAATTCGAAATCTGTTACCGTGGTGTAACAATTCTTTTCAATGCAGGGTAAAGGAGAATCGTTTAATCGATTGAATGGTGATGTTTCATTCACATTTAATTTTTGGGGAAGCTGATGTTTTCTTGTCTTTTTACAGAGTTTACGAGTGAAAGAAATGATTTCGTGAGCGCATAACATAATTTATTACGAGTGCACAAATGATTTCAAGCGCACAAAATAAAGAACTAAATTATTTATTGGTTTTTTAATTCACATGTCCTATAGGGGCTCCATATAGTTTACAAGCATGCCTTGGAAGGGTTTCCCATATTCTAAAAAGTGACCGAGTTTAAGCAGAATATTACTGCATAACGTGGAGACTTTTGTATACGATTGTAAAAAATTGTGTGTTTTTTACATTTCCAAAGCTGTACAGTACCCTAAATTTCAACATTATAAGAGAAATTTGTTTTCTCATTTAGACCTTCCTATGCAAACAAATAAATTATCTCAGAATTAATGTTAAAAGCCTTGTACAAATGATTGGTAAGTAGAACAGTAAGTATAATATTGTGGAGAGACTGGACCCTTTATGAAGCTGGCCAAATCATTGTGCTTGAGATAATTGTTATAAATGACTTTTTGTTCGTGAAGGGCCTTAAAGATGCTCTATGTTCGTTCCGTTTGTTTTAAAACAAAAACATTGGGGGTGGGGTTGGGGGAGGAGTTGTGATGCTTGTTGTTTGTTTGTTGTTTGTTTTTGGTTTTTGTTTTTACACCTTGTTTGCAATTTTGGAACCGATGTTTGTGTTGCTTGTTTGGTTCTGTTGGGGTGTTTGTATGTTTGTTTTTCAAGGGGGAAACCAAACAGAGACTAGCTGCACAAACTACCAGCCTTGCTCTGCTGCGCTTCTTTTTGAGCTACAAATGGATGATTGGTGAAAACTTCAATTGGAGATAACAATGTTTATGTCCACACACAGAGAAGTGGTTTTACCCTTACTATTTAGGGAATTTAGGCCTATGTGTCTCCTTTTTTGTGTGTGTCCACCGATAATTGAACATTCTTAGGTAGAACCATTTTAGTTAAGTTAATATTGGTCTTCTTTGCAGGAGATAGGTATTTTATGATCATTCATTTTAGCATTACGTAAACGAGGACATTTGAGACTGCTTCTATTGCCATCGTCAATGGTTTCTCTCCCTGCCTTCACCTCAGTACCCGGTTCGAATCCCGCCTCAGACTTCGCTCGTCCGCAGCGCCTTGCCTTAAAACCAAAGGCGCTGGGATGGGCAAACGTATCAAGCACGCTCATTGGTTAATGCTCAGTCCCATCATGCATCACACTCACTCTGCAAGCACTGCACGCATGACGTACTTCCTGAACAAGAATCTGTGCAAGCTGATTAGCCCATCCCAGCGGTCCTGGATAGGCCGCTGGGGCCGAGCGAAGCCTCAGACTGGAGCCTTGCATGTGGATAGGTTTTCAGTCCCAACCTGATTGCATCATAGTCCTTTTACTTTTGCTTGCGCTGTTGGATGTGTCACGAAATAGTGTAAATGGATAAATAAGTAAAAGTGAGTGCCTTGTGAGCTAAGGATGGTCCTGTATGGAGTACATTGTCATCAGCAATGACGCAACAAATCAGAATTTTCTTTCCAGTGTATTTTTTAATGATGAAGAGGAACATCCCTGAAATACTGGACTAATTCATTGTAAATTAAAAGTTGAGCCACCTTTTACAACGAGACAAACTGGTTTATTTATAAGTAAATTGAACGGATTTGTGTTACGACTTATGTTGTATATAACGCTTTACTTTAACTTCGATAACTTTGCGATCAGCATTCGCCTAATAATAATAAGCTAGACCTGAGAATAGAATTGTAAATATTTGGTCATTGCACATAGTTTTACATGTAGACGTGTACAGCAATAACTTGATTTTGCTACGTGCTATAATATATTTTTTGGTTCGTTATTGCATTAAACTAAGTGCATTTTTTAAAGTTGAAAAGGCCGGTATGTTATCTTTACTCAGTTTTGTACTATTTTTTTGTATTATTAATTATGGACAATGAGCCTCGGACCAATAAGTAATTCGGACATAAATATATTCTCCACGGAATAATAACTTGTTGGTGGTATAAACGTTATAATCAGTGAGCTTCAGTTGGAACTGTTTTACTTTCCCGATAACTGCCAGTACTGTACCTTTTTAAACCAGGTCAATTTCCTGAACAAAGCTGTACAGACCCATTCTATTTGAAACGTGACGTCGTTGTACGTTTCCGGAGTTGGACAAAATTCGCACTGGATGGGGTATGAAACACGATGGCTTTTGACACCGTTTAACGTGGGGTTATAGTAAATTTGTTGCCACTTTCATAAGGCTTTTGTCTGTCCGAAAATGAGTACATTGCAAAAATGATTTTGACCTCGGAGCCTCTCTGAAAAGCTTGAAAAGAAAAGTGGGTGCAACACACAACACAAAAGATGATTGAAAGGCCAATTGACAGGAATCCTGGCTTCGTTGTTCTTTTAAGCAGAGCGCTTCGCTTTTACAGGTCAGAAATTGCCCTGTTGTGTACGGCTTCAGTATTACCATGCAACTGCCGTAACGGCCCACAGCATTAACCAGAGAGGGTGTCTGGGTGTCTTTTGGACAGTACCCTGTTTTAAATTTGGACACCCAGTTTTTAAATTTCCCGCAAATGTTGACACCCTTTTAACAACTTCTGGCTTAAACTTTGGCAACGGTGGTACCGACCTGTCGTCCCATTCCCCTCCCCGGTCTCCCAAGGTTGCCCGGTCCCGATAAGGTAAACTCGATTATCCATTAGGTTGAGATTGTCTACAACATAAAAAGCCCGCAGTTATATCGGTAGAAGTACGCAGTGTCTGTGAAATCAAATGAGACGTAATGTTTTTGCTTCACTTTTATTAAATTGAAAAACATTTGTTGATTGTCCTCAAGCGTTAAAAATTTGTAACGAATGACGATGGCAATTTTTGGACCTAAATACTCCTGACATTTTAGATGTTCGCGGGGGGGGGGTCAGCAAGAACACAGATTATCTGCAAAACAATGTAAAAATCACATCTAAAAAGTCATTCATTGTATTTTTTCCCTTAAACACACGGCTAACAATAATATGTGTCGGGACTTTATTGCAAAATATTTAGAATTAAAGGCATAACGTTTGTTTTTGAAATTTGTCAACGTAATACTGAAAGATACAATAAAAGTCACCTATGACAGTTTCAGCTGAATACAGTGCCTATTTGTACGGGTACGGAAACAGCAAAAAAACTGTTACAGTATTTTCGGAAGTTTCCATAAGTCGTCTGCAGGCGATCTTTGGAGATTCAAACTTTTCGACATACTTTTTGTTGCTTTCTCATCAACGGGGGCACTTGTAGATGAAATAATATTGCAGTAACAAGTAGGCCTAGGCTTTCTGAAGAAAAATACACACCTTTTTTTTTGGGGGGGGGGTCATTACCAAAGTATATGACTCTGCCTTTAAAGGCCCTGTACACTATTGGTAAGATCGAAAAACACAATGTTCAGAGATTCACACATAACTTACATGATTTAAAGTAAGTAATGGTAGAAAGGGTTCCTTAAAATAATTCTGCCTAAAATGCTATCGTTTCTGAGAAACCAGTAAAACAACAGTAATTATCGCGCGCGATAATTTGAAAAAAAAACCCAGAAAACACATAAGATCTCTTTTCACTATTTTCTCGTGACCTCGATGACCAATTGAGCTCAAACTTTCACAGGTTAGTTTGTTCATGCATATGTTTAATCACACAAAATGTGGACACTGATTTTGAGCTGTTACCAAAAGTGTACAATACCTTTAAGGACTTTACACCAGTGAACACCTCGGTGATCTTTTGTCCCAGTTGCATGTTCAAGCTGTTCAAAAGAGATCGATCAATTTACTAATCCAAAACGGTAATATCATTCTTCTAATGGTAACAGTGCAAACAAATAAAGTGGCTTGACATTTTTGTCACACCAACTAAAAGATCTACATAGATAAGTGCCCGATGAGACATCTCAGAGAACTGGGGTGAACAATTACCTCTTTCTATAAAACTACATTACTTTAAAGGGGGGTTGTTTCTAACAATGTTTTATAATGGCGACAGCTCTCCTGTGCTCTTTACCATGTAAGTTTTTATGGTCCTTAACTTGTGGAGTAATTACCAAAAGTATATCATGCCTTTATATCTATAGGACGGGATTTGTAATTGAATCATAATCATAATTCCCTCATGCCGCCACTAGGTTGTAAACACACAAAAACCCGTTTCAGTTCCGATCGGGACCTTTATTGTCCACCCGTTTACGGCCAAAAAAGATGTTGGCGTCTTCTATTAGAAAAGCTGCCGTGACGACTACAGGTAAAGAGCCAATCACTAAAAACGACGTATCGTAACTTCCTGTTGTGTCATAGAGCCACCCTGTAACCAAAAAATACACAATAATTATTAGTTCATAGGTTTGTTGGGTAGCCATATTATTGACCATTTGCGCGAGGCGGCGGAACGCACCTCCGCACAATGCGCGTCAACCATTTCCACCCTTTTGGGGGTCAATGGGAGACTTTTGAACGCTAGATGGCAGCAGACATACCAGCTAAAATGCCATTGCTTACGTAGTTCTAGGCATGTGCACACTGACGAGAACACTGGATTTACCTGGTGCCACCTATGCGTCCCAAAAGTCCCCCATTCCTTTGTGTACATTTTGACTCCCAAAATGGTGGACAGGATAGGCACATGTAATGATCGGGGGATTAAAATCAAATCAAGTGCAGGAGATCATTTTATAATTTAGACATCGTATGGATTGGGCTGTAGTAATTTAGTGAATGCTTGTCCTTTTTAGTTAGAGGACCGACCTCCTTCTCGTGCCCCTACATTTATTTGAGGGGCTAAAAATATTTTCACTCATATACACTCGGTGCACAAAATCGTACAGACATACCCAGATCGAACCCTCTGATAAGTGGAGTCATCTGTTCTTTGTAGCAGGCTTCCAGATGTCTTGCTGACAGCCTGCGCTAGGTTCTGAGGTTTCCCAACACTCCCCCTGCTTTTTTGGCATACTTGGGAGCCAATAACTAGTGGAACCTAGCCTTGATTACTTTTGTGTAATTCCTGAGGTCACTTCCGCACGTTTGTATTTGAGAAAACGTGCACGGTAACATTTATAACTTGTTTTTTGTTTGCACAAGTTCATCATATTTTAAAAACTTGATAATTTGCCTACCTGTTAGAAAACTGGCAGCGATTCTCACGATACCGCATACAGCTTCAGCCCACCCCACTGCATTACTCATCCTGGACGGTCCCACTAAAACCCCGAGCATCGTGAAACTCAGTGGCAAAGCTATCCCAAACCCAACACCGAAAGCAAAATTCCCTGCAATAAGCGGCCACAGTCCGTAAAGAAGAGGATCCAGCATAAACCCCGCAGCCATCAAGACATGAGAAACGTACACCATGGGTCTGGCTCCGATGATCTTCTTATCGACCAGGAGACCGTGACCGAGCTGGCCCGTTAAAATGCCAATAGCCCCGGCACCGGCAACCAGAGAGGCCTGGTAGGCAGTCAAGCCCTTCACAAGGAGGTGTGGGACGGTAAACACAACCCAAACAACCATGACGACACATACGTTGCACACGCAGATAACCAGTACCAAAAAGGAAAAATTGAAAAACAAATCCGCATCTGTGGCTCTGATAATTTTTGATAAAAGCTGGCCGGCGCCGGTTTGCTGAGTACAACTTTCCACTATTTCTTCGGATTCTCCAGATGTGAGGGCATTTTGCGTGGAACATTCTTCAGGCTCCACCAGTGTGTACTGACAGAGGTCCGGGCGCCCAGTTGATGAACCAGGCCGAAACAGGGCACCAACTACGACCAAATGAAGAACAACTCCGCCCACTATCAGAAGACAACCTCTCCAACCGTACACGTCGAGAATGAACTGGGTGGCCGGAGCTGACACCAGGATACCGACTGACGTGCCGGCACAGGCAATGCCGTTGGCCATGGCATAAAGACGGTCGAAATAAACACCAAGAAGAACCAATGCCGTGTTTAAAACCAGACCAGTGGCAGTACCTGTCACAAGTGGTATACAAGAGAAATAGACGTTCCTTAATACTTCAAATGTTATTTAACTATAAGCCTTATACTTGATACTTGACACAATAGCAATTGGTGAAAACAATACAAAATCGTCGGTCGTACCACGAAGTAACCTATCTTGCTCACATAAAACAAATAACGCGTTTGATGAAAAACGCGATTGAAGTTGAACTATTTTTCAAACTGCTGTTTCGGAGTTTGCTTACTATTCCTGTAACTAATTTAATTAGTAATAAATTTCTTAACACATACGTCACTTTGTGAAAATAAAAAACGAGTTTTGCCGGCAGAGCACTGCGTACGAACACAATGCATTATGAGACCTATCGCGATAGGTCACTTAGTGAAAACATTACGCGCTTTCGCTTCGTGAAAATGCCAAATGTCACACACGCGCGCCTGAACTGCGCTGCAGCGCTTTGTATATCATTAATTTAAAGTGACGTATCAAGATAGGTCACTTCGTGAAAATACAAAATGGCAAACGTCGTTCATACTAACTAGTCTAATGACGAAACGATGACGTATTAGGTACTGAAATTTGCTGAAAATATTGACAGTATGAGTATTAATATTAATAGTGTGTATAAAAACCGATTTGCAAAAATGGGTTATTTTTGACAGATAGGTCACTTTGTGGTACGAGTGACAAAATATATATTAAAGGGGCACTGTTGTCAAAGCAGGCCTGTGGCTGTACTTGGAATTACGAATTCTCACTCAGTAACAGCACGCACGTGCGCGGTACCTATAGTGTGCAACAACGGGTTTCGTGTTCGTGCGGGAAGGCTTGCCGATCACACCCCGGTGTTACCCAGTCTCAGTCAATCTGTTGGCAGCAAGATGGAGGGATGTTGGTTTGTCTCTAAAGCCGTGCGAATCAACCAGACTATAAACAACTTGCCCCGGTTGTGATATATCATGTTTTTGTTTAAAGGCCCTGTACACTATTGGTAAGATCGAAAAACACAATGTTCACAGATTCACACATAACTTACATGATTTAAAGTAAGTAATGGTAGAAAGGGTTCCTTAAAATATTTCTGCCTAAAATGCTAGCGTTTCTGAGAAACGGGTAAAACAATAGTAATTATCGCGCGCGATAATTTGAAAAAACAGAAAACACATAAGATCTCTTTTCACTATTTTCTCGTGACCTCGATGACCAATTGAGCTCAAACTTTCACAGGTTTGTTTGTTCATGCATATGTTTAATCACACAAAATGTGGACACTGATTTTGACCTGTTACCAAAAGTGTGCAATACCTTTAAGTATGCACATTCAGTTCTACTGATGCCCAAATAAACCTTAAATATGTCTGAGAAAAATACTCCCACTCAAACCGATGTAACTAAACAGAGGTTTACATGGAAAAATGGTCTGGTCCCCAGTGTCTGACATTTTGTAATATTCACAATTTATACCAGGTATTGTTTTTAACATGGCCGCTTTTTAAGTCAATATCAGTTTGTCCAGCAATGTAAGAATCGATTTTTCTCGAAGGTTGTGCTGCGTGGTTCGGCTTTAATTTGATCGTTTACGTTTAGTTGTTGCCCTGGAAACGAGGCCAGAAAATCCTTGTAACAATAACGGTTAAAGATCTACTTCAGCAATATCTGCGAAATAAAACAAATTGCTGAATCTTAAACATAATGTTATTAAGTATTCTGACCTTGTAGATTGGATTGTTTTAAACATATATTTTTTTCGTAATTTTAACCCGAAAAAATAATCCGATCTTAGGGTTTTTAAAAACTCGCGCGCTTCCATGGCTCCCTCCATAGGCACCATGCATGTCCCATACTGAAGCACGTGTATTTACGCGCACCACGAACCAACTATAAGATACGTGGGTGAACCAGCGAATGATGACGTACTTATAAGAAAGGGGAAACCAGGAAGTAGCGATGTGTCGTGTGTTTACACGGTAACTATGTGTGATGATCTCATTATTCGAATACATTCACCAAGTTAAGACGTGAGAATTGACCATGCCGAACTCATGTTCTGTTGGTGGATGTACTTGGAACGCAGATAGGAACCCAGATGTGAGTTTTTGTTTCGATTCCCAAGAGATCCTGTCCAGAGAAGGGAATGGGTGCGTTCGGTGACCAACACAGGGTTTCACGGTGACAAAATGGACCATGATTTGCAGTGCCCATTTTACGGACGACTGTCGGGTTGCAACATCGCAACTAAAGAGCAGTTTTGGATTAAAAAGCTATAACAGGCTTAAGCCAGGTTCAATCCCAACCATGAAAGCCCCATCTGCAGTGCTATCATCTTTTCAAACAGAGAGTAAAACAGGCACAGCCAAATGAAACTAAGCGATTCAGCCAACACTCGTCTGGCATGTCATTTAAGAAAAGAGAGAAGAGCTGGGTAAGCAACTTTTAAGTTCTAAAACTAAGTTCTATGAGTATGTAGTTGATATTTTACCATCGTTTCTTTTCATTTCAAAACATGCACTTCTCACAAGAGATTTCAAACTCAATAGTAGGGCTACCAAAACCATCAACAATTTTCCTTTTCACTCGATGTGATTGTGAGCATGATTCGAGTTCGAAGTTTAGGAAAGTTTGTAACTAGTTACCAATTCTACTTCACCTCCTTGACCTTGTCATCCCAGTGCACATACATGTGTACAAGACTCCCCTTCAACTTCAAGTACAACCTACAGACTTCATTATTGACCTTACATTGCTTTTCCAGTTTAGTTTGCTTTCAACATCATTGTATCCCTGGGGGAGGAGTACCAGGGGAAGGACCATGGTAAAAAATTACTTGGGCCTACAAAGGGCAAAGCCATACATGTGTGTGAATACAATGCCCAAATTATGACATTTTGACTTAGAGGTTAAATACAATGTTTGTTTTGATCTTTTGTTCAGGTTTTGCAAGAAGCTTTTGCTGAATATATGCTAAGTATGGTGACCAGGAGCCCACTGGTGAACAACTTCTCCCATCTAATGTGATGGAAAGTTCAATCACATCAGAGGAGGTAATGAAACGGTTTACTGGCTTGTTGCAGAAACAACCTTAATTATGTTTAGGGGAGAAATATTCAACCGCGGGGGGTGGGGGTCAGCTTCAAAATGCCTGGACCCCGAGCTGAGGGTTATTTTTATTTCATTACACATCAAAATGTGCAGTATCGGAATAATAATTAACTTTACTTTGCATAATCATACACTTGTCAGGCCTGGAATTTCATCTTGGAGAGGGCAAGGCCATTTTCATTTTGTAAAGGGTACTTCCATTGGAAAATCTTAAAGTCTATGGGAGACTTTTGAAGGGGCACCAAGGCCGACGAAGGCCATGGCCTCCGTGTAATTCCAGGCCTGACTTGTGAATATCTTAAAAGTTAACAATTTCCCTCAAGATTTTTAACAAATTTATAAACCCCTAGGTTTGAGATGCATGATTCATGTCTGTTTGCAATTTTGTTTCAAGCAGAATTATTAAAATGAAAGAAAGGTTTATTTTGTCCTCCTATTACATGTAGTAAAGAGATACTGTTGACATAGTTTAAACACCTTATTGTTAATGCAGAGGATTATTTCTGATGGTAAAATATGATTTATTCATCAAGCCATTGTGGATTTTTTTCTTTATTGATTATACATGTATTGTACATATTTTTTGTACACCCTTTATTATCTTATGAGAAGAGTTGTTTTAATGCCCATGTAGCTTTTACTTGACCGCAACCACATCTGGTAATTTAAATGTAGGGTTTTATTGAGTACATGTACACATGTATACCGTACTTATTTGTTATTGTTATTATTATTTGTTAGAAGGGGGATCAACCACAAACTTGTTTGCTACGTAAGATTAATGAGCAGCCCCAGTTTGTGCATATTGCATGGTGAACTAAAGTAGGTTTTTTTTGGGGGGGGGGGAGAAAAAGAGGAGTTGGAGTACATGTATTGGGGTTTGCATATTTCATGTGTAATGTGTTTTCAATCCAGGGCAAACACAAAACAATTACACTTCTTTTTGACAATTTGCCAGACAACCTGTCTTTCTAAGCTTTGACTGTAATTTGAAATGTTTGTTTACATTTTCTTGAAAGTCTACATTGAGCTGAAAATTTTGATAAGGTCTTTTAGAATGTCTGTAGGCAAGAAGAGTAAGGATCGCATGGAATTAGTTTTGCAACATTCCCTTTTAATTTAGCTGTTTTCTATTTAATTACTCAATGAAAATTGAAACTAGACAGAGAGGTCAACTTTGGTGATACAACTTTTCTTGACATTAAGTATTACATGTACACTGTACTCTTAACTCCAAAAATAATTATTGCTTTTTGTACATAAGGTGGTCATTTACCATGTAGTATATGCAAGAAGGGTAAGGAACTCATAGTTACATTTTCTTTTAATGGCAACGTGTCTCTTTAATTTATTAATTAAGCTGCTTTCTATTTATTTACTTCACTTGAAGAGGGGTAGTTGACTTTGCAAAAACAATTGTTGTTTTATTCTATTTTTCTTGAAATAAAATAATACTCATAAAGACTAAAGACTGATATGTGTACATTATTAAAAGTATTTATTGTCATTTACTCATGGATCATCTAAAAATGATTGTAACACACTGAAAATTTAGAGTAAATGGAGGCCACCAATCCCACCATGTTTGTATCCTCAATTCTGAAAACCTTCCTGAAAACCATGTACCACTACTAGATTAGCAGAACATGTTTTGATCATAGTATGATTTGAAACTTTGCATGGTGGGATCAGGTTTGCAGTGATGCTATGTATAAAATCTCGTTGTGAGTAGTGGTGGTTTTAAAAAGAACAGGTGGTTTGACAACTTCCTGAAGAGGATCAGGGCATACTGATCAAAAAATCAAGTTGTGAAACCACTGTTTCTTTTCAGAACCACCACTACTCAAAAGAGATTTTACCTATGGTGTCAGCGCAAACCTCACCTAATTATAGACATTGTTCTTGTAATGACACACATCCCATCTCAGTGAGCCAAATATTAACAGATTTTTATCAAAGATTGTGGTTCTCAAAAAAGTTCCCCTTTTGAAGCCTCTTTGCTGTATAACTTCCATGTTTGTAATATGTACATGTAAGTTGAATGCATTTCACTATTTTCCATTGAGAGGCACAACAGCATGAGCTTTATGTTTGACAAATAATTTGTACATCTATTTTTTGAGTCTCATTTACAAACATTTTATCAACTATAGGGGCTAAAAATACCACACTAAATTCGAGTGAGAAGAGGAATTCTTATTATATGATTGGCAATAAATTTTAGGGTTTTTAAGTTACTAATAGTCAAGTGGCGGGTAAACCCTTTATATTGTCCATTGGGGTTGGGATATGTCCTTCGGATGGCGTCCATGATACATGAAGGAAGTGGCACTCTGTTGAACCTTCCGAGGTAGCCCGTACACCATCTGACAACTTGCCTGTAAACAACATGGCGATTTCTTCTGCAAACAAAGTAGTTGAAGAAAATCAAATTAGGTAAACATTTGATATCAATATTTGTTTAAAAACACAGTTTTCCCATTTTGAAGAAATCACGTACGAGTAAGGGTGGAAATATACTCTTCTGGTTTGTCCAGTCGAAAAACTTGTAGGAGAACCCCCCCCCCCCCACACACACACCCTTACATATGGCTGTTACAGGGGTACTTTCATTGTTCTCCTTTTTCTGAAGAAATCCTAATTGGGTCACCACCAGAACAAAGAAAACCTTATGGGGTAGCATTGCTCCGTAAGTTGGCATGTGTAAGCTCACACACACACACACACACTCAAGTGTGTCATGAGCTCCAATCGTGGACCCTCCTTTGTTCAACTCTTTGTCCTGACAAACGTGGACCCCATTGTTTTCCTTTGTGATAACAAACATGGACCTATTGTCCCATTTGTTGTAAGTCCTCGGTTTGATTGCACTACAAACTCACACACACACACTTTTGGGTTCTTTAAAGAAGTCATAAGCTGTAACATACTCAACAATTGTGACAGAGATCAAAGTGTTTAGAAAAAATCTTGTACAGGTTTTATGGTTATTCGTTTTTCCGAGTTGAATAAATCTAATCCAACAGTCAATTATACTCAGGGTCAGGTAAGAGGCGTAATAATTTTTTTGGGGGGAGGGTTTGCTCCTTACATTAATTTTACAGTTCAATTAAAAAAAGACACTTACTGGTCTAGAGTCTCTTCAACTGCATCTCTGCCATAGTATTCACCGGTACTGTAAATACGCGGTTTGAAGTACAGCCGGGTGCAGACAGACTGCTTCAAACCAATCATGCACAGCAAGGCTTTGGTTTTCATCCTCTACAGTAATGTTCAATGCTGCCATTTGGGCTCTTGTCTTCTGCACTTCCTTACAGCAGATGCAGTTCACTGCCATTGGTTGGACCACACAGTGTCCGCATGAGCACCTGAAAGAAAAATTTAAATAACAGAAAATTAACGGATGAAAGTGTTGCTGTACTGACATAGGATGGACTATGTTCATGACCATTAACTAATTTTACGTGAACGGGGGTAATACAAAATGAGTGGGGATTGAAACGATGCGTGTCTCATTTATACATCTAAGTAAAAAATCATGCAATGTTTCGCATTGTTTATCAATGGCCGTTGTTCTTACTTTGTGTCTCTGGGAATTTTTTTTTATTTTATTTTTTTTATTTGAAAAGTGGTTTGTAATTGTAGTTCTGTTTTAAAGAATAAACATGACATATCATACTAGCCTAAAAGAAAACTATGAGAAATAATTAGCAAATGAGCTTGACATAAAAAATAATCCAATTAGGCTAGGACCTCAATCATTTGCTAAAAAAAATAAATAAATAAATGCGGTAGAACAGTGACACTGACAGAAAATACGGCTTGTCAGGATCAGTTCGGTACTGAAAATAAATGTTATCTCCGACACACTGAGATTTGATGATTGTATTGTGAAAAAATTAATGGATAAACGAGGAATTACAGAAACAAATAAAACAACATTCATCTATTTTCCTTCTCCATGGAACCCGGTTCTCCGATAAGGATACCTGCACTAACCCAATGGGAACAATTTTTGAGTGACACCATTCAATGTATCATGAAAACGTGAACCATATTGGACAACAGCAACCATTTCGTGAGAAAAAAAAATCAACTTTCTGCTGCTATTTCTATCCATTATAGCGGCCTCATATGCCGCATAGATAAATAAGTACTTCATGACGATAAAAAACAGTAAACATAGCATTGTTTGTTCTTCAAAAAACCTGTGGGACTCACCATTCAGTATTGTTTAGTCGACCTCCTGCATCAGGATTCGCACGTTCACGATCATCGGCGGCCAGTGGCCCAAACCTGTATGGTTTGGCACCTCGCACTTCCTCGTCAAGCACTCCCCCAGCTTCATCAACGCCCTCTTCGTCTTCGGAAGAGCTCCCTCCACCGTCAGATCTATCCTCACTATCAATACTATCATCTGTATTTCCTAATTCTTCTTCGTCCACACTGTGTTCCTCCCACGATCCGCTAATGTCTGACATTTTGTCCTCGTTTACTGTGTGAATAGCTATAGACGCGTACAATAAACACACTTCGCTGCGCGGGGGGTAAACAAGCCGTCTCCATTCATGTACGTCATCAGAGTCTATGGTATATTTTTTATCACGTGACATGCCGTTTCCAAAAACTCGGTATGAGGAGCTGCTGAACGCTGGCCTAAATGACCTTTTTTTTTAATTACGCAACTACCGCTAAGTATTTTCATTAATATATACGTATTCATGAAACACAAATTGATTGGATTTCGCCAAAGTTTAAATTATCTTAGTACCGTTGAAGTAGATCTTTAAAACAACCCGCCTATCCTAGTTCACCATTGGTATTGATCAATGGGGGGAGTATACTTGGATCTACTTACAGCACAAACGCAAGGTACCCGGTAGTCAGTCGTTGTATTCTCTCACCGGCTGCCAATGGAGACAGTCTCGGAGTTGTTTCCAATAAAAATTCTCAAAATTTTGTCTCTGTATTACGAAGTATTTCGCACTTTTTCAGCAGAGTACGAGATGAGTAGCATTCAAATTTTGAGTCTTGTTTTGGGTTTTGCTTGTGGCTGTTTTCTGGCTGAAATCTGCCCTCCGGGTTGGCGTCGATACGGCGAGTCATGTTACTTCGTTAACGAGGGCAGGACGACTTGGTACGAAGCAAATCACACTTGTGCCGAGTCACGAGCACACGTTGCCGTCCCAAACTCACAGTCCGAGCAGGATTACATTTGGGAATTGTTTGTGGTCAAGCGTAATATGACATGGGGCGATCTATGGATTGATTGTAATGACATCGAGGAAGAGGGAAATTGGCAGCACTGTCCGTTGAAGGGAGAGACCAACGCCTATGAGAATTGGGCTGAACGGGAACCCAATAATTACCTTGGGGCAGATTGTGGAGCGTTGTGGTTCGGTGATGATGGCAAATGGGATGACCAGCCTTGTAGTTACAGCAACTTCGCAATCTGTGAGCGCCCTGTAACCAGCAGCATCCAAGTAGTCTGCCTGCAGACCGGCAATGACGGACGCATTGCTGCTTAGTGCCAGTTACAGCAACTTCGCAATCTGTGAGCGCCCTGTCACGAGCAGCATCCCAGTAGTCTGCCTGCAGACTGGCAATGACGGACGCATTGCTGCCTAGTGCCTGACTAGCGTCGTCAAGGAGTTATCGGATATAATGCTAACTACAAACTACAAGATTAGTCAAATTATTCAGGAAATGTACGACTGCGTGGGATCCTAAAGGCTCGAGTAGAACTTACTACTGACTAAAAACGAAATGACTGATAGCAAGTAATATGAAAACGTTTACTATGGCAACCTCCCCAAGTTGACACACAAGAAAGTAGGAAGACAGCTGCGACTTGCCGGAGGCAGCTCAATCAGAATGCAGTATTTTGAAGAAATTTCTTAACCTTGAAGAGAACGTTAGATTGCTCATGCTGAACAACTATTGTTGATAAACCAATTATCAAGTTTGTGTATGATTTGTGTGTAGTAACGACAAAATTTGTGATTGCCGACGGTTAAAAGGGCACATTGCCTTCAAATCTCCCAAAATGTTGCTGTTTGGAATTATTCCTTATCCTTTTCAATAGTTCTTCATGTATAAAAACACCTACAGAGTGTTTTAATTAGTTGGTAGTGATTAAACAAACCTAAATTTGCCTCTTGAAATACAACCAGCGGAACATACGGTCCGCCATTTTGTGCAGTCGAAAATCTGGTTCTATAAAATCGCAGATTTATCGCAGATTTTTTTTTTTTTTTTTTTTTTTTACTTCTTCAGCTTCTTCTCAGCGTCGATTGTCCGAAAGTAATGACACACTTCCCAAACTCACATAAACTTGAAACTTGAAACATAGTTAGATATTCATTAGTAGAAGAAATATTTTGCAGTGACGTCACAATGACGTCACCAGGTGTCGAATTACAAGATTTTAAAAGTTTTTAAAGGACCATTTGCTTTTTGATGTAACTTCGGCAATTTGAAAGCTTTGATGTTCATATTTAGGCATCTGATAGTTCAAGACTGGGGCAACATTTGAAAAGTTAACGTTAAAACCGTATGACCTTTACGTCCGGTCGTACCGGAAGGTCAAAGTCTGCCTTTGTGTTTTTTCGTGAAACATTTCAATTTGGGGGCATAACTCAAGATTCAAATTGATTTAAACTTTAAAACTCATAGGACAATTGAACCTCAATATCAAGACGACACAAACTTGATGATGTCATGATGACGTCATCGGGTTTTGAATTACAATAAATCAAAGTTTAATATTTGTAAACATCATAACTCGTGAACCACATGTTGGATTTTTACAATATACACATCATCGGACAGGTCGTTGAAGATGTAACAAACGCTACACAAAACTTGACCCCATTTGACTTTGACTTCCGGTTTAAACCGGAAGTTGAAAATTTCAAAAATTCATTTCTTAAATACTAGTTAACTTTTCAGCATGATGTTTGTATCAGGTTGTAGAACGTTTAGTCGGCCCAAACTTTTGCACAGAGGTACCAATATTTTGATCTTTACATCTGGTTGGAAAGGACGATAAAGCGCCCGTTTAAGTTACGACGCACGATAGTGAAAGAACACATACACATACGCTGTACCTGTACAGCCAGCCACATGTACATGTACATTGCACGTTTATTTAGGTTTACGTGGGCATTGAACTGAACAGCTACATGTTGGAATACATCGTCGCTGTTGTTTCATCGATATTGCATACCCAAAGATAGTCCGTCTAATATTTGAAAAATTCATAACTCCGGAACCACATGTTGGATTTTTACAATCCACACATCATCGGATTGATCGTTAAAAGTTCAACGAACGCTACAAAAATCATGACCCCATTTGACCTTAACTTTCGGTTTTGACGGGAAGTTGAACATTTTCAGAAATTTGTATCTCAAAAACTATAAATCATTTCAGCATAATTTTTGCATCAGGTTGTAGATATATGATGACATCGTTTTGATCTTTACATCTGGTAAAAACCGGCATTAAAGCGCACGTATTAGTTGACCCTCTTTTGTAACGCACGCTAGCTAAATAGGAAGTCGCGATGACGTCATCGGTTTTCAAGTTAAGCTTTATTTAAAAAATGTTACTTTATCTTTGAAAATCCATATCAAATGAAGGACATGAGACCGTAAGTTGCTTTTTACGGGATTATACCAATGTAATTTAGGTGTAACTTTTTGTAGTGTGCGTGACCTTACGTGACCTCTACTTCCTGGCGAAACCGGAAGTGCCTTGTTATTTAAAAGTGGTACATTTTTTGAAGTTTTTTTCAACGATGTTATAGTCGAGCAAGGGTCTGGTTTACAAAAATTGGACCGCTGACGTCATTAAATCTAAAAGCGCCCTCTAGTGGCAGGTTGAAAACAGTTCAAATTACACTTTTACTAGATGTCTGTGGCGTAGTTTAGGATAGTTGTTTCAAAATCAGCATACATAATGACCTTCATGCAGACAACATATGTGTGAAGTTTTAGGTTGATGACGTCATCATGTGTCACGTGGTATCGCCTTAAAGGTTTACTTTTTGAAGCCGTGTATCTACAAAAACCACAAGTTCGACTGAGTTGAAACTTGGCATGTTGATAGACAATGATATCGACTACGTAAATCTAAACAAACAACATGATGACGTCATTCTCTTTTTTTTAATATTATAAATTGTTACCAATTATTACGGGTATTTTTGACCCGCTGTCAAACCACGGGATACACACACACACTACGTGATCTAAATTAGTTAAACGGTGGGCAAATCAACCGCAAGGTTCAAAGTCCATCAAACATGCTTATACTGAGTAGTAACGTATGCTTGGTCCTGGGGGAACAAATACGCTTCCCGAACACCTTGTTTTTGTGCTTGCAACAAAAACTTATATCTAGTTTTTACTTCTTCAGCTTCTTCTCAGCGTCGATTGTCCGCAAGAAATGACACACTTCCCAAACTCACATAAACTTGAAACTTGAAACATAGTTAGATATTCATTAGTAGAAGAAATATTTTGCAGTGACGTCACAATAACGTCACCAGGTGTCGAATTACAAGGTTTTTAAAGTTTTTAAAGGACCATTTGCTTTTTGATGTAACTTCGGCAATTTGAAAGCTTTGATGTTCATATTTAGGCATCCGATAGTTCAAGACTGGGGCAACATTTGAAAAGTTAACGTCAAAACCGTATGACCTTTACGTCTGGTTGTACCGGAAGGTCAAAGTCTGCCTTTGTGTTTTTTCGTGAAACATTTCAATTTGGGGGCATAACTCAAGATTCAAATTGAATTAAACATTAAAACTCATAGGACAATTGAACCTCAATATCAAGACGACACAAACTTGACGATGTCATGATGACGTCATCGGGTTTTGAATTACAATAAATCAAAGTTTAATATTTGTAAAAAATCATAACTTGTGAACCGCATGTTCGATTTTACAATCGACACGTCATCGGACAGGTCGTAAAAAGTTCAACAAACCCTACACAAAACTTGACCCCATTTGACCTTAACTTCCGGTTCAAATCGGACGTGGAAAATTTCAAAAATTCATATCTCAAAAACAGCCAATTATTTTAGTTTGTTTTTTGTATCAAGGTGTAGAACGTTAAACCTGCTCAAACTTTTGCACTCAGATGACAATATTTTGAGCTTTACATCAGGTCGAAACAGGCGCACGTTTAAGTTGACCCACAGTGACAACGCACGATAGTGAAACTGAAAGAACACAGGTAGACATACAAACGTGCGCCTACACATTGCATGCATTGAAGACCCATCTCTGACCTTTACTTCCGGTCCAAACAGGAAGTTCAAATATTAAAAATCATATTTCCTGAACCACATGTCATAAAGTCTTAATCTTTGTGCTGCTTGCTAGGTTAAAACACATTGTGACATTTTATTTGAAGCATGACCCCACTTTGACCTTCCATTTCGGTCAAAACAGGAAGTTCTAACTACACGAAATTCTAGCTCTGTTCAAGGTTCTCTTTGTCAGTCTTTAAAACAGCCGTCCGTGCAAACCTCGCAAACAATCAATTAACGTCAGTCTTTTAATCGTGTGCTTTTTTATAGACTTTTGCCCATTATAATAGCCGAACACCTCAGTGTTTGTTCGTACAAACACTTAAGCTCTAGTGAATTTTTGAGTTTGTTTCATCTCAAAAATACACACAAATCGTTGTCCGCAGACTTTGACCTCCTTCCCAAGATCGTACGGTCATGAAACTTAGTACACCTGATAAATAGATGAAAAAGAAGTTTTTACAACATAATGACGTCATCCAATGGTTAACTGGGTAATTAAATGTAATTAATTTTAATCAAATTTTGAGTTGTTGGTTTAACAACCAGAACTCACAAACTAAGAACAATAAATTCGCTGTTATTTCTTGAAAATAAACCACTGTAAGCAGTCATGCGACAATTCATGCATGTTTACTTTCGAGACACATTTTTATATGTAACTGTGAAGCTATCAAATGCACAATGGGTTTATGTACACAATAGTATCTAGACTCCGAAGTTTAATTTAGTACATTCAGTATGTCAGACAACAAATCATTGCAAGTAGCCATGCGAGAAGTCACGAATGTTTACTTTCGAGACACATTTGTGAAGGTAACTGTTAAGCAATCAAATCGTCACCCACCGATTTCACAAACAAACACACACGTATACAGTAAAAGGTAACAATTGTATAAAACGGCATTTATAAAACCCCGCTTTCCTTCAAAACGTCACTAGTTTTCTTACAGTGAAGACTTGTTGCTTTGAACTTATAAAGTAAAACGTTTTGTGTTAGTGAAATCAAAAATTGATGCAAAATGTTTTCCAGCTTGAAACATGAGTACCGTAGCTCACAGTATTCCGGGATGGGATGGGAAACAACTTCTGACTCGATCAAGCATATTCTGTAGATTTCAAAATTTAACTTATTTTGTTTAACACTCTTGAAAAATAGACGATTGATAGAGCGTGCTCTAACAGGTGGTGACTTCATAATTCCTTACATCATAACATAAGAGAACACATAAAGTAGCATACCGCGCCACACAGTCTTGGAGGTGTTTTATTACCACACAGGCCATAGGACATGAATTGTGGCAAGCGAAATGTATTGACTTTACGCTGGGTACTGGTGACGTCATGATGACGTCGCATAATGTTTTAGCCTAACAAATACATCTACAGCATCCCAAAAGTACACAATCGAAAACAGTTGATCGGACTTATTCTTTTCGAGATATGGTGGTCTCAAGATTTGCTAATTAAATTCATGTCATAATGTATCATACAATAAATGTCAATGTACTGTGAAACTATCAAATGTACAAATGTGTGTACTGGTAAATGTACAAAATAGTGCCTCGACTCCAAAGTTTTATGTAGCGTTTAAATTGTATCAGTCAAAAAACCATTGCAAGCAGTCATGCGACAACAAAAAGGACCTAAAACTTTTAAAATATCGAATGCAATGGATGTACACAATAGTGTATAGACTCCTAAGTTTCATGTCGTGTATACATTGTATGAGACAATTAACCATTGCAAGCAGTCATGCGACAAGTCATGAATGCTTACTTTCGAGACACTGTCAATGTTGTAACAATCAAATCGTCACCGACGCCACACACACGTAGATCCCAGTGAAAAGTAACAATCGGAGAAAACGGCGTTCAATGTTCAACGCTTTTTTTAAATCTCGCTTTCCTTCATGGGTATTTTTACTGGTTTTCTTACAGCGTAGACTTTAGCTTTGTTTTTCATTTAAATGGTGCTTTTGACTGCTTAAATGATACTCTTTACAATGTCAACCGCGTGTATTGAAAAAATGCTCATCATTCCCCCACCATGGGAACCGAACACCTTGAGTTTGTGGTATGACAAACTCTGAATCTCTAGTGTTTTTTGGGTTGTTTTTTTTGGAGATATGGTGAACACAATCCGAGGGCACTATTTGAATTGGGTAAATAATATGTCTGTATACATCCAAACTGAACAATACACTCATAGTGTCCACCATATCTCAAAAAGGCTAATTGGAGTAGTTGATTTACTACCCACGTGCTTGTGTAGTGTTGAAAGCAACAATGCTTCATTTGTGATATTTTCCCGATAGCATTTTGTATTATTCGGTTCCATGCAGACTCGAACAGGCCTTGAACATCGTATTTCAGATTCTCAATTTCATACAAAAAGGTCAGCTGCATTGCCTTTGATTTCTTTTTACAATGCCTATGAGTATTTATAATTACTTGTGTGGAAATAAACCAATATGGCGGATGTAACGTTAGCACAAAAAACACAGTCTTTTTGTTCACAAACATTGACCACCATTTTTGTATGGAATGCCTCGAGTTGCTGAAAGTGTATAAAACTGGCATGGCAAAAATGCGAAATTTTTTAGCAAAACGTTACAACTTTTTTATGAAGTGTTAGTTTACCTTTTGTTTTGGATAGTCAATTTTATTTAGCAGTAACATGGATATCCAAACGACAGCATTATTGGTCAAATAAGAAACTGTTGTATTTTTGCAGTGAAGGCCGTCCATACTTTTGCCAACCAAGGCTGGCCAAAATCGCGGCTGTGACGTTGCAAAAGAATGGTCTAATGGTTTAACTCCACTGCTGTAGTTATTGTTACGAAAAATCGGATTCTTTATTTTATATAAGGGATTTACGTGAGAGTTTGGAACGGCCACGGCCAAATTTCATGGCTCTGCTTACCGTATAAGCAAATAGTCGGCGATTACGGAAGCAGGGAATTAATCGCTAACGTCAAGCGCATTTCACAGGTTAGCAGGGAATTGTGTCGTAATAATTTAACTATCGGTCAAATTCAATGCAGAACCAAACAGCGGGTAAAATTGTTCTCCAAACAGCTCCTTGGGTGACGAAACCGCCATTTTTGTCACGTTCCTGATACACACTTGCAATTGCATGTGTACTCAAAACTATACATCAGAAGGGACCAGACCCTTTTTACGTCTTTAAGGTTTGAAGCGTAGACATTTCTGAACCATTTTTAATGTCTTTAAGGTCATGAGTGGAATTAAGTGATTACAGATTAATTATTGCTACCTATTTGCACGTGAATTGAGAAGCCCGTTGAGTTCGGTTAAGAGTTGCTATCAGACTTCCTGGATCTTACTGTTTGATGGTAACCCCCCCCCCCCATTGCAATGTTCCCATACTTTAGCACACTCCTCCAAAGAATTCTCAAGATTCCAAACACACAATGTAGACACAGTAAGGGGGGATACCACAATGCCCCTTATCGAGCACCAAATAGTTGATAAAACCAAGCTTTGCCACTTAACCGTTGATAATCGCCCCTTTTTTCTCTCTTAGAAAACGAAAACGACGACATTTTTGGGTGTTATAGTTTGATGCAAAATTAAAATGTTGTAATTTGTGTGTATATCTTGAATTCCGATTGTACTTGATATAGATAAGGTGTTGTTTTCTGCTGAAAATCAAAACCGACATTGACGCCATGTTTGTTTTGTTTTTCCATTCAAATCAATGTATCCAAACCGAGGCTGAGGGGAAAAAGTAGTCGCAAGTTGTAGGTCACTTGTACTGGAGTCTGACAGATGATGTACATTCAGCTAGAACATTGACGCAATACAAGAGAAAAAGAGAAAAAAGCAGGGTAGTACCAATCACAAACGGTACGTGTGAAATGCTATTTTGGCTGGTAATTTTGTTTTGGTAAGCAATTTTTTATCGTGCATAGCTACTTTTTGTGCTGAAGCAACTCTATTAAATTAGGCCCTGCTTGGTATGGACCTTTACCACGGTACAGCCATCTTGTTTTTTCGCCCATTCAAGTCGATAATTATATCCAAACCCTATGGAAAGGAAATAGTCAGGTCCCTGCTTAGCGTAATGAAATCAGTAGTCACGATTGCCATGATCGATAGGGGACAAGACACAGATGGTGGCAATAACGAGTAAACTCGTGGGTATTCGAACATTGAGGTCCGTGCTTTTGTTTCTTTGACATGATAAAGCAATGTGCGCGTGCTCGTGTGGGAACCAACGGTACCCGTTACGCGGGGGACCAATGTGGTCTATAACTGCCACGATTCATCAAGACCTAATCTGTTCGTAATTTTGACGTATTAAACTCTACTATATAAGCCACGCCCACTTCACACAAACTGTCCCAATGGTTACCAGGCGCCCATTATAGGTGTTGCAAGACTTGTTGTTTATAATTGGGCTTTTACATACGTTCTTCTGAGGTCTATTTAAAGTGTGAAAAGATTTTCGAACGATAAAATTGGTTGATTTATGGTAACATTACATACAAACGTATGTCAGCTTTGGAGCCGAAAGAACCGACAATTTTGGGTGTGCAAAGAAAAACCTGAAAAATCTTAAATAATTAATTTTTTCTATACGCAGCTACAGCGTAATGTTGTGACTTAATTGAAATGATTATGGAACACCGAAGTAGCATCCTTCATTGTCTTTCATATTATCTCCATCAGCCACTTATAGGTGAGTTGCGTCGTTCAGCTGACAAACCATCCTCCCTTCATCTTGCTCAAGCAGATTGAAGGAGCGACATCGGGGTTGTAATCGGCAAACCTTCCCGCTCGACACGACGCTCTTACCCGGTAGCTCATCCATGACGTGGTGGAGCATGTACTGAGAAGTGATCGAGGCGGCCATCATTGCCGGTGTGCAAGTAGAATTACCCGGATCACAGACAGGGAGCTCGCACATAGCAAAGCGCTTCAGGTCGTATCTGACATCGTTCCATTGATCATTATTGTTCTTGGTCTCAACACCGCAGTCTTCACGATTATTTGTGTTATCTGGCTCTCCATCCACCCAATTCCCGTGGGCGTTGGTCTCACCCTTCAATGGACAGTGCTGCCACTCATTTGCTCCTCTTCGATGTCATTACAACCAAGGCTTGCAGATGGCATCTGATCAATGATTAGTTTCCATATGTAATTCTGTTCGGATTGTGAGTTTGGGACGACTAAGTTTGCTCGTGACTCGGCACAACTGTGATTTCCTTGGTACCATTATTATTCATCTGGTCTGTTATAATGAACTATCGGTGCCAATCAGGGGGGCAGATTTCAGCCAATAGAAAGCCACGACCTAATCTGAGAACACAACTTAAAACCTGCAATACACGCATCATGTATAGTTTGCTGAAAATGACGGTTATTCTTGGTAAAAACGAGTAACGTTTTGGAGATTAAAAAAAGTTCCTCGGCTGTCACTGTCACCAGACGACGATATGACACGGAGGGAGGGCGCGCGCGTGCCTCACTGGGTTAGAGTTCATAACTCAATGTACAGCCACGGTCTGCCTTGATCATGACGACACAGCCCATTTGAATAGAAATTTGGGGGAATGGACGGCTCAATGTGACTTGAAAACCGTTATTTTGGCGACTGCCATTCGGTGAAGCTTTTGTAAAAAACTGAAAAACATATATAGGTGGCATGACATCTTGCAAATTCAATGATGTTTGTTTTGTAATCTACCCTTAAATATTGTTTATTGTTTTTTACAGCCATCCCTAGAGACAGGGTCTGTCATTTTTCAGTTTTTACGGTCTTGTCGCAATTTACCAGTTTGAAGAAAATATTTGCTCGATTACCTGTTAGCAACACCAAGCAAAGTCCAAACTGCACCACGTTGTTTGTCATACTGGCTAGAATCACACCCAAGGGAGCCAGGAGACCAGACGCTATAGCAATTTGTCGATGGTTCCACCTATGCTCGAGTGGACCGAGCATCAAACCTGCAACCGTTACAATAATAAATTTGTTAGCACACCCAAGTGGCGTAAAATTGATCATTGATTAAAAGGAAATGTGAAGGTAAATTAGAGGTGTTCGTCCATTAACAAGGGTGAGCCAAATCTAGATGAAATTACGAATGCCCTATCAACGGCGGATCTAATATGTTTGTGAAGGAGCACCAACCTCATTCCCAGTGCGGGGTGTACGTACGTTCTAGCTGCAATATTTTTTCCCCAGAATGCGGGGTATCGATACGGCGCGCTGCCCATGGTAGCAAGGCTCCAGGGACACGTGCTCATATAACAGTAACGGGATGCATGGGGCAAAACAATGTATATTCTTCCAAATATTGTTTACACAACATGATACATCAGCAAAAAGCTGTTCAATTTTCAGATTTGCACGAGTCTTGTCAGTCGTCAAGAGACCTCGATCGCCCATGGCTCATCTCCCGAGTCTGTCTGTGATCAGTACTAGGCTAATACCGACAACAGGTCAGGCAAAGGCCGCGAAATTACACCGCGTATCGAGGGGTCGATGCGGTCGTATAGTTGTGCGGCTACCGGCAACAACACATTTTGGAATGCACCGTCTTTTCGGCCAATAAGAAGAAATGGTTGTCCTTACTAATTAAAAGTGTTAAACATAACATTTAAGTAAAATCTTGAACCGGACATGGACTGCTAGATGTGGACGAAACGGTTGCCGTGTTTGCTGCAGCGATTCCCTTCGAATGAAAATGACTTTGAAAAAAAAATTGACTGTTCGGTTTTATTAAAAACATTCAAAATTCGCGGTCTCATACTGAAATGCATTTGAATAGGTAACACATATGTGAACCAAGAAAAACACAGTAGTTAAACAAGTTGAATACAACTAAAGTGCATAAAACCACTCTCAGGTGGAGGCACAAAACAAATGTAACAATACAACATGTGATGTCATTTTTGAGCAAGTTTATAAAGAAGGGTATGGCTGCGTTTCTGTAACAATTGCTGGTATGACACCTAAGTATTTTACTATTAGACACTTTTGATTTTAGACGTGGCGAACCGTATATGTCCTTGTTAATGTATTGGTTATAATGAGCGGAGAGCTCAAGAGGGACACCGAGGGCTTGATTTCTGCTGCCAAAGACCTGTCTCTATGTGGTGTGTGACATTGTATGATGTTTTGATAGCCAACCGACCTCAACGTTGCCCCTTGAAGGCCTGTGTGAGTGCTTGACCGAAGGAGTATCCAAGCAGACACAGTATTCAAGGATGCTCTCTTTCACAACCGGTAAAAGCCCTAAAGGTTACCATTGTCGTTTTTTCTTTGCATGAAAGGTGTAGCTGTTTGTTGGAAAAGGCTCGAAGCTAGGTCACAAAATCGCATAGGAACTATAGTTCAATTTAATACCTGTGAAACTTCTTAAAATTAGGTGGGCCCGTATCTTGGCCAGGCTAGCTGTTAGAAGCACCTGACTCGAGCTCTGGTGTTTCTGATCAGCAGAGTCTGGATTGGAGTGCCGTTCGTGTACTTCGTGTAACAGTGCGTAAAAGAACCCAGAACATACCGTGAAGGGATAGGGGTTATAACCCCGGTGTTTCTGGTTCACATAGCAAGCACCCTTGTTTACAGGTTGCCTAAGGCTTGCGAGCTACCGTGATAAGTTCACTAATGAGACAATCTTTGTTTGAATACAAGAAATATATAACAATAATAACAAATAAGGATACAAATAATTATGAGGATGTTGCAGCATCATTATTGATGACCCCTTTTATAACAAATTAATACTTTTTACTTTTACTAGCTCAGTGCTTTTGTGTTCAAAGTTTTAAATGGCGCTTCTCACTGCGACTGACTGCACTGCATGCACAAGGACTTCGGCAGTACAAGAGACAATCTTCTAGCTGTAACTTACTAGCCCCGAGAAAGCGATGAGAAAACTGAAAATGTGAATGGATGTTCTTGTTTGAGATTGCCTGGAACTGTTTGCCTGTAAATATTGCCCCGTGATGTGATTATGAACGCGCACGAAATCCCTTGTACAACGTTCAGTGGTGGAAATGCCAAACCAACCGAAGTGATTATGTTACCATTACCTGACAGACCTCTCCCAGCAAGCATCAGTCCAACTGCCAACCCCACCTTCCACGTTTCGGTATCAAATTGCTCCGTCAGAGTGGGTACCATAACACCGAGGCCTTTGCACAACCCTTCCCACAGGAAGAAAGCAAGATGGGCTCCTAGAAGTATTATCCAACTCCAACCTGCGTCTCGGTCAGTAGACATGATGGACGCGGTGTGTAATGATACCCTCTTCAAAGATTTGTTTTGGTTTTTTTTACAGCCCGGGTTTTTTGCCAGGCACGAATGGAAAAACTATTGAAAGCCATAAATGCAAAGCAGAAACAGATACAACAGTTTGTAACAATAGTGACACAAGTATTCAAAAACAGTGTTGCATTTAAAGCAGCCAATCTAGCCTTGATATCAAGGCTGTGTAGACAAGTACTCTAGCTAAAACCATAGAGCAAGGATACTAAAACCTCAGCCGCCCGAATGCGATACTATGGTGGCCCTGAAGGGACATCGCATATCGCAAACGTGTGCGCATACGTATGCAATGTCGTGAAACAATTCGCGAATATTTGCGCACACGTATGCAATGTCGTGAAACAATTCGCGAATATGTGCGCATACGTATGCAATGTCGTGAACCAAATCGCGAATATGTGCGCACACGTATGCAATGTCGTGAAACAAATCGCGAATATGTGCGCACATGTATGCAATGTCGTGAAACAAATCGCGAATATGTGCGCACACGTATGCAATGTCGTGAAACAATTCGCGAATGTGTGCGCACACGTCTGCGAATATATTTGCGATGTCGTGAATTTTATTGCATACCATGTCGCATACCTTTGGGGTGATGTCATAGTTGCGAACAATTTGTTAGTGACCTAGGGAGTACGTGGCGCTACAGTCAGGTCAGGCTCCCTGTAAGCATGTACCCAGGAACTTGGCACCAGGCCAAGTCTTGCCATACCGGAAGACCACCCGCCTCGCTTGCCTAACAACAATGACTACCGCTGCAATGACTACCGCTTATCTCACTGTAGGCAAGAAACCACCCAGATCATTAGACATTTTATTCAAAGGTATGCAACATGGTATGCAATAAAATTCACGACATCGCAAATATATTCGCAGACGTGTGCGCACATATTCGCGAATTGTTTCACGACATTGCATACCGTGTGCGCACATATTCGCGAATTGTTTCACGACATTGCATACGTGTGCGCACACATTCACGATTTGTTTCACGACATTGCATACGTGTGCGCACATATTCGCGAATTGTTTCACGACATTGCATACGTGTGCGCACATATTCGCGATTTGTTTCACGACATTGCATACGTATGCGCACACGTTTGCGATATGCGATGTCCCTTCAGGGCCACCATACGATACAACCCAGTCCCCCGACTCAATCTAAAACAAATAGCACACCGCACTCTCACCATGCACACACACACAAAGAGCCTCTATGATGTAATGTACGCAGCCCCCCCCCCCACACACACACTGCTATTCCACACACCGCTATCGCCCACGGCTCACGGGCTAGGATTGTGGGCGGTAGCGGTGTGTGGAATAGCGGTGTGTGTGGGACTGTGGAAACGAGCGTTTGTGTGCTTCCTTGGGTGAGAGCGTGGTGTTTAAAGACAGTCGGGGGACCGGAACAGGAGTTGCATTGCATTCGGGCATCGCATTCGTGCGGCTGTGGTTATGCACATTTTTAGCTTTATAGTAAGCAACATATTACACAGCCTTGCAATCAAGGCTACAACCAATCATGCGATTTAATTTTTTTTTTTAATTGAGAGTTTGCAGAAATGTTGGAAATAGTTACAACACCTGTTAACACGATTTAATGTTTTGCTTACATTCGGCCGTCCATGCCAACCAGCGCGGTTTGTTTATCAACAATAATGCCAAAGCTGATCCACCGGCAGAGGGCGCACTTTGGGCGAACCATGTCCGCGTCTCTTCCGTTCATCGTTGCAAAGCGGCATCCGAAAATCTGATACTGAAGTTCGTTACCAATCTTCGGAAGAAATAATTCCGTCTGAAATGTTGTCAAAGTTAGGGAAACAATGTTAATGCAGCAATCGAAATTAGGATGGATTGGTTAACTATTAAAAGCAAACAGAAAAAGAAGCGGGAATAATTATTGCTCAGCTATTTCCACTTACACGTGACATCTTATTGAATAAGAATGTCCAGGTTGGTGAATGTTTTTGTTTTTTATTTTCATTTTTTATTGAACAAACAAGATAATTTGATATGTAAGTCCCATTAAAAAAAGCATATAATTATCAGGTTGAATTCCCCTCATTAAACAGTAATCTATCCAGTTGTATTCATACCAAGGACACTTGAAAACTTGGTGAATACTCCTTGAATTAAACCACACTTTATACAGACACCCAAAATAGCCTCGGGCTGTTTTCAGCAGTACAGCAAAGTAAAAACAACGTGAAACACTTGGGCTCTGCCTAGTTAGAAAAGAACTCCATGAAAACAAGGTGAAAAGGGAGAATTTACAATTCAAGGAGAAAAGTGGATTTCACTTTTGTGCTTAATCATGAGCTTGCGACCATGAAACTACCTGGCCAATATCATGGCCTGCTTACGTAGCAGAATCGGCGCTTGCGGAAAGGTTCGTGTTACGTCAAGCGTTTCGTTGCGGGAATTTCGGCTTGTGCGCTGCGCCTCAGTTACTAGTTTTACCAGAATTCGGCGGTAAGCAGGCATGAAATTGGCTGCTTGAAGTGCCGAAAGCTCTGATTTTGGTGAGCAAAGCCGCAATTAGTCATCCATTTAAAGAGCTGCTTCTTGATAATTTTCTGACAAGCAAAAATAATTTTAAAAAAACAGTGGGAAACAGTTCATGGTATTTTGCTGGTAGTCTTTTTTCTGCTATAGCACGATTCTTTTGTGCTTTGCTCATTTTGTGCTTTAGCAGATCAATGAAATTGGGCCCACTTTTCAATTTTATTTGTATATATCCTGTATAAGACCATTATTTCACGATGCTACCTAATATGCCCTTTTAAAAATTGTTCATGTCCTTCGAACGTCTCTTACTTTATACTTTTGTTTTTTGTCAAAGCCCACGTGGCTGATTGTTCGTTGGGCATGAGGGGTGAACATTGACCGTACTTGGCGGAATTGTTCCTGTCGTAGTAGAGCGCGGGGCTCGGTAGTGAGATTTGGGACGCGCACTTTGCCAGCGACACTATGGCCCTTTTTGAATCCACGGCTTCGGCTCCGGATTGGGCATCAGACCCAGTTTTCTTGTTTGAAGCCATGACCGCAAAGCATGCGTACGTTAAAATAATTGAGGGAGCCTAGCTAGCCTGAGCCGGTTTTAAAGCCGAAGCCGTGAATTCGAAAAGGGCCTATGTATGAGGCCGGGAGGGGGCCATGGCGTCGACGACTGTGATTTGGCACTTGTGTCGGTGCGGGGCTCGAGTGCGAAAAGGTTGTCGTTTGTGAAGACGTCGCTGGGAAGTTGAACTTCGATGAACTCACCAGCCAAAGTTTCGACTTCAAGATTTTCTACGACGAGGCCCTCGAACTGAAAGTTTCTGCTATCTCTCTCGTGAGTGTTAGTTTGGTCTCCTCTACGACGTTCAGGTGGGATGATCCGTCTGCCCGGTGTGCCGATTAGGAACTCTTTGAGATCTTGACCCCAAGTTTTATTGCTGTAGAGTTGCGAATCAGATTTCCAGTTGCTCCGCTTTCAATAATGATGCGTGTCGCGTGATGGCCAAGAAATGCGTCAAGTTTACGTGACATTGTTTTAAGTAGACTAGTGATCTGTTTATTTATTAATTATAACAATGGCGAGGCATAAGGATCCAGTCTTCATATCCATCAAGCACAAATTCACGTGTAATTAAAAAAAACCGACATAAACACAGTCCGATCCACATCGTGCAGCTATTCGTCGTCGTCCCGCCGCGTGTGTAGTGCAGGCATCACGTAACGTGACAATAGGGGATAATAGCTAGGGCTACAGACTAAAACCATCGTAAAACAAAACGTAATCAATGGTCTGGCTCCCTACCCCTCCACAGGCTCCGAGTTCATGCCTCCGTGGTTTGTCTCTCTTGCCCGGCGAGACACTGCACCGGATGTGCGGGACATGCCGCCAAGGTTTACCCGCTAGCTCCCTACGCTGTTGAGCCGTAAAACACGCACGGACTCTCTGAATGCGAATCTTACGTTCGATTTTTCATCATTATTTACAACTTGCATCCATAAAGTGAATACATAGTCTTTTTCGCCAAATACTCATGAATAATTGTTTTTAAAAAATACTTGAATTTGGTTCAGTAATTTACTTTTATACGGCTGTAAGTAAAACTAATTCTGAAGATCACGTGACTATTCGGAACCACATTTTGGTTCCGAAAAGTCACGTGACCTTCGTTTTTTGAAAAATGCTCAAAAGCGACCAAATTTGATAGTTTCTTTTATGAACCAATCTTCTCCATTTCAGGAAGACCTTTAGAATCATGTTTTAGTCTATTTTGTAGCCCAAAATAGCCCAACGAAGCCGGTGTGTACCTTTAAAGGAACACGTTGCCTTCGGGTTGGGCGCTGTTGGGTGCTTTGGGGCTATAACAAGCGTTTGATGTATAATGAGCACGGTCGGAAAGATGTTTAAAAAGTAGAATATAATGATCCACACAACTTTGATAACTTTCGCGAAACAAAACGCTCCGCCATTTATGGGAGTCAAGATTTTGACTCCCATAAATGGCGGACAAATTCTATTGGTCTTATTTATTTCCAGTCGCAGCTGTTGAACTACGACTGAGCAATTATTTTATTTAAAATGTTACGATTACCATCTGTTAATTGTATTCCAATAAATATCCAGTTAATAAATGAATGAAAAAAGAAAGAAAAAACATACGTTAAATAATAAGTAGCAAGTCCCCACGTCTCGGTCTGTCCGGGCGTCCAGGGACGTACCAGTTATTTGGGTTCAATTCGTAGTGTCCCTTTCTAGCTAGTTATAGCGTAAACGAATTTGGGTCCAAATGTTAGAATATTTGGGTTCAATTCGTAGTGTCCCTTTCAAGCTAGTTGTAGCGTAAACGACTTTGGGTCCAAAATAATGTTAGCGGTTATTTGGGTTATTTCATAGTGCCTCTTTCAAGCTAGTTGTAGCGTAAACGACTTTGGGTCCAAATGTTAGATTATTTGGGTTCAATTCGCAGTGTCCCTTTCGAGCTAGTTGTAGCGTAAATGACTTTGGGTCCAAATGTAAGGTTATTTGGGTTCATTTCACAGTGAACTTCTGCATTGAATTGTCTGTACAGCACACTTGCCCGTGTCAGCGTGTGACCCGTCACGTTTCATCGTTAGCAACCCCCTAACGACCGGACGCCGTTGGCTCCAGTGCAAGCATAAAGCCCTCGCTGGTAGACTTGGATCGGTCGGAGTTCGATTATTCCCATTGTGGTCTCTTTTGTTGGGGATATTGATAAAAGGCGACGGGTGAATTCCGGGGTTATGCGCTTTAGAAGTAGCGTGTCAATCAGGGACACAACAAAATCATATCGCATCTTCCTGCAGTCATTTCCAGGCAATTAATTATTCGCTCGAAATGTTCAGGTGCTGTTTGTTTGTTTACGGCATGCTGTTGGAACTCATGTCAGACCCACTCAAGATATCTACGGGAACCTGAAACCTTTACTAATTAATCATTTCATTGAAAGAACTTTAAAGACGGGCTTTTCAATTCAATTCAAAATTGTAAATTATTTAAGGAGTGGAATAAAACGTATTTAGAAAACTGGCAATGTGTAGAGTTTCACTTTGTTTGTAACGTAGGGCCTACAGTTCGACACTTGAATTGCTCACGTTTTTGTTGCCAATTTCTACACATTTGATGGGATTCAAATTGATAGAGCAATCTCAATACATTTTCTCATACATTTTTTCGGTTTCTAGATTTTCTAGGTTTGGTTTTCACTAACTGTTGCAATGAAAATTTTGTGAAACTAATACTTAACAATGTATTATTTTTGTGTATAATTCGACTTAGATCTGCAGGAATGAATACTTATTGTTTGTGAACGTAGCAAAACAATAAATCTCTGCGGAAAAAATAATGATGTATTAACTCTTCCGTTCTTAATGTTTTCAACGTTGAAAGTTAGGCAGAGAAGTTAATAATCTACCCAAGTGATTCAATCTCCCATGAACTGATTTGATTACAAGTAACTTTAGCCAAATTACTGTGATAACATAATTATCTCCTACATGGGCAAATATTATTGTTAATTTTTTTGTTCATGGGATTTGTTAATATTATTATTATTATTGTGAGATGAGCTTCATAATGTTTTAATACAACTTTTATTTTGTGCACATTTTGTTCTGAATGAATATAATATGTTATTACTCTTGGCAAGAGGAAAACAAATCTTTGCGAGTACTTTAAAGAGTTAATCGATGTTGATGAAAATTTAAACATGATCCTGACTGCGGTAATATACAGCCAATAAATAATGCATCATTCAAATCTGCTATCACGATTGCCAATAACAATTAACTCACACAAAAGCACTGTTCCTGGCAATGCTATCGAAAATTTTGGTGAGAGGTCACCATTTCCCTTATAAGTAACACACTAAAATGTCTAGTATTGATATTTTATTTCTTTACAAACACAACTTCTTTAATCGGCCACCGCCATTAACCCCGCGGGAGGCCATGCCTTTTGCCTTTTGATGTCACATGGGCCAGACGACACCGATCGAACGCCAACATAATCCACGCAACGACCGGAGCAGGTATCATCACAACAAAACCCACTGTATAAGCCACGCACAATACGCCAACGGATCGAAAGTTGATGGCCTCCGTATTCACATAGTACGGTGGTTGGTTATTTGGTAAACAGACGGATTAATGAAACGGTAAATAACTGAATGTATCAATTGACTGAAATGTATATCGGTTAACACCTACCAGGCGCATACAACGTCTTCTGCGGGGACTTCAACTGCGCGTTCCAGGAGGCAAGTTCATACTAGGGGCAAACCTGTAAACTGTGAATGGATCTGCTAAACTTGAATAGCCTGCAACATTGAAGAAACTCGAGGTGCAGAAACATTTCACCGGTTTATCGACAGGATGGCTCCTTGAGATCGGAACAGTCTTCGCAATGGATTTACCTCGGTTGTAAAAAAGTAATGTGGAATGAATGCTCCCACCTTTTAGTTATTCGATATTCTACATTTGAAACCAATCACAGATGTGTGTTTGTTTTCCATTGGAGGGAAACTTACATTGCATGAAACACTCGACATTTATGCACACCAGTGAAGGGTCGAGAACATGTTTGCGTACCCTTTAAGGAAATAAACACCATTATGGAAGAGCTGTTGGGAAAATATTAATCATTGACGTTTTGGGGATAGGTCACAGCATTGTTTCTCCATCCAGGTTTGCATCAAACTCAAGGTTTGGTTTGCCATCGATTGGCTTCATATTAAATACGTGAGGGGGACGTTCGAGAGCCAATGCTAATGGCGTCAAACAGTTTAACGAACTCGCATGGACACTGAACATCAAACATGGAGACCAACTTGGGTGCCTTATTCCCTCCTTTGGGGAAGAATCCTCAGCGAGCCAAGACGGCCCACACCACCTCATCCCTACCGATAGCTGGGAATGCTCGGGTCTCCACTCATCCCCTGCTTCCCCCTCATCACATCAAGCGACGGAACCAGGTCAACCTCCGTCTCCACAAGCAGCCACACCGGCGTCATCATGCCAGGCACAAGACGGACTCGGCCAATGCACCCTGCTCTATGACGGACCACATCGTAGGGCTGTACGAAGCTCCAGAACTGCCCGAAATAGAAGGTAATAAACACCGGGACAGTCACAAAACAAACAGTCGCTGTTATTTGTTTTATTCATGTTTTGTATTTATTATCTGTCTACAGCACACAGTGGCGAAAAGAAGATTGTAACATTTGACACCGTATGTTTTGCTAATGATTTTGCGGATTTGTTTAGTTTGAGAAATTGTATGACATTTTTGTCAAACTGTTTTACTATTCTCTGTGAATTGATAAACAAAATATGGCTCCCTTCAGTACAATTAAAGGCTGCTCACACATAACACTTGATCTCTTTGTCCTGAATGTGGTTTAACAATAGTTTGTAACGAAAGATTTCTGACCATCCTTCGTTTCTTGTTAAAATTTAGTGCTACTGCGGCAAGGTGCAGCAAGTCGGGCTACAATCGTTCAAATGATAGCGCAAGGAATATGCCGAACATCGTTCAACGACGTGCAGAGGTTTCCTGCTATCCACCCGTCAATTATGGTAAGCCAAACCATTTTAAAATTAGACCATGTTCGAACTAGAACCAGTGTGCATGTTCTCTAACAACTCCTGGGTCAGAATTGACCCGGATTCCAGGGGACCTCTGGCCCGTTCTGGGTCAGGCTGATCCGTAAACTGATTCGAAAAAGGGATTTTAGCTCGGATTGTGCGTCAGTATTGGGTCAGCCTCCCTGGCTGACCCGGAACCAGTTCAATCCGACCCGGGAGTGCTAAGCGGGTGAACTTTTCTATGTTTGCCTGGTGCTAATGTATAGAAAGTCTATTTTCAAAATGACTTAGGTTTTGAAACAACTCTCCTCTCAGTACGTTACGTTTAAAGCAATGTATGTATCGAGGGACCAAACTGGTCGCAATTTTGTTTGAATGCACGCGATACTTTCATGGTCCTTGAGGAACTTTAACTATACAGGCGAAACATAACAAAAACTGTAGCTTTGTAGCAAATGAGTCAACAATATAATAGTATAAACTTATTCTGGTTCTGGAATTTTGCTTATTCTGCTGTCTGGAAGCTGTTTCGTGGACGGTTTGTTCCAGTAATCTTTGTCCAATACAAGACCGTTCTTGCAAATAACAAACATTATGTTACACGCAATGACAAGAAGATGCTAATTTGGTCAACTCTCTGGCCATCATTTAAGTGCCGGTTAAATTAATTATGGTTAAGTAGACCCTGTCAATTTGTATCATTCAACAACTGTCACAACAGTCCAAAGTATAGCCAGAATCATCTCACATTTAGCCAAAGAATATGTATCTGTTAAATTTAATTGCGTTTATGTAGGGCAAGTTGTCTTTGTGCGCTAGTTGTGATGCTTGAATACAAAACAAACAGTCACTATATATCCCACAGCCAGGGCCCTGGGAGTAGCTCTGTAAGTCTGAACAGAAAACAACAACCCATAACTTGATTTCCATAAGTGTGTGTACACTGGGGCCACCTCGATCAAGCTGGCCTACATTCATTTAGACAAGTTCATGAACTTGTTCAATCGAAGCGTGCCTTCGGGAAAAGTCACGGTGGTACAACAGCATGGATGTTCGCCCAGTTTTTTGTTCTGTCGTATCAGACAACTTTAGTCGACAAAACCTCACCGTAGATATTCAATATCTCTTCTTGACCGTTGATGACCTGTTTTGATAAAGAAGGGCGCGCAGCATTGAACCAGTAACCAATACCCAACTTGTTGACTTAAAAAAAAAAAAGAATAAAAGAAAGATGTTTACCGAACTTAGTCTGACTTTTAACCGTTGCTAGGTTTAGCGACCAGGTAAAATAGATGCTATAGGAGTTTTCCGTTATAAAATTAAGCTGAACAGTACAGACAATGGCTGGTAACCCACAGTCTCAATTAGGCCCTCACAAAGAATTCTTAGCCAACGTGTTTGCTGAATTTGACACACTTATCAGATACGCTATTTGTTCCCTGCGCTCATTTCGGACAAATATTTACGTCTGCTTGTATTCGAGCCGGTGACAATGGACGTCATTGACGCGTTGGCCCCTGTTCCAGTTTTGCTCAATTTTCCTATACATTATTAGAGACTTTGTTAAAATCGGTCTAGGTTCGTGATCATTGAATGATGAATATTTTGGTTGTTGATTTTTGCATTTTCTTGCAAGTGGGGGAATCCGAAGCTCAACCTTTACACACACACAAAAAGGAATGAAATTATATTATATACCGATTGTGCTTCAGCTGATGCCATCCAATAACAAACGAGCTTTGAATTTAAAGGAACATTACAGAATTGGTAATTGTAAAATATACTTTTGATCACAGATTTACATAAAACTTACACGGTCTAATGATGATGATAGTAGAAAACATCCCTTGAAATATTTCTGTCTGAAATGCCATATTTGATGAGAAATGAATAAACTAATTTTCCGATTGGAGTTTATCGCTCAGTGAGCGTTTTATTCGTTTGTTGAACCTATATGATTTCATGCAAATGTGTAATCGGGTTTTCACTATTTTCTCGTGACCCAGATGGCCGATCGATCTCAAACTTTTACAGGTTTGTCAGTTTATGTATATGGTGGATTACATAAAGTGCTTACACTGCCAGCAATGTTTTGTTAGCAAAAACCAATTCTGTAATGTTCCTTTAAGCTTCGGGAGTCTCTTTTGGAAGTCTCAGGTGATGTTTCTCAATAGAGCCGGTTGTTTGAATTGAACGTTTCCACTTTTGTGTACTAGCTGTCATCATGAGTTTTTCTTATACGGTTGTTACCTGCAAAACTAAAATAATATTTTATCTCCACCATGCTATGTCGGTATATTCAACCTTTGAATGTTGCACTGCATCACATTTCGATAAGGGCCATAGCCAACGTGGCTCATATAGTTCATTAGCATCCGATGTTATACGGTGATCAAATGTTGACAATCATTGCAGATTGGCGAAAATGTATGAACCCCCCCCCCCCCAAAAAAAAAAAACAACCAACAACAACAACAACAACAAGGACGACAAACCAACAAACAAACACCCCAACAAAAACAAACAAACAAAACAACAAAATCAACAACAAAAACTAAAATTACGATAATCATACGTCAATTTCAATATTTAAGAAAATCATTCGAATGGTTGCGAGTGATTATGAGGAGACGAGGCAAATTCAACAGTGGTCGTCAGGACGTTTCCCGATGAAGTTCTGGGTCACCTTTGGACTCTACGTTGTCTCAAACCAAACTTCCACATACGAGTCTGTCAATAAATCGCTGGACTTAAAGATGTTACGTCTTTATTCTCTGCCCTCTTTGACCTCAAACGTGTTGAAATTACAAAGTTTTGGATCATTAACTATTAAAATATCATCTACGTTATTGACTAACTACAAACCTTCTGATCATGTGTGCGCATTAGACTTGATAGTTGAGGAGCGAAATGACTTATTTTTGAAGAATCGAATGTCACGTTAACAGTAAATCCTTATTATACCATGGGGAAAGAAAAAAACAAAAACAACAAAAACACCACCACCACCAACAACAACAAAAACAACAACAGCAAAAAGACCACAGCAACAGCACCAACAACAACAAAACATTAAGGCTAATATTTTGTTCAGGATTTGTTAAAGACAAACGAACATGCATCCCACATTCAACTTGGTGGTTAGGTGAAACGAACAAAATCAACAAGTTGAAGTCAAATAGTCGTGTTTCGAAGAAAAGCAAATAGTAATTTAAAATTTAAAAGGTAAATAAATACAAAACAAAGAATAAAATATAAGAGGCTAGTCATCTTCTATCTTGTATCCTCTATCCTAAATATGATATTCCACTCGTTAATAGTAAATCATTTTGGCGCATTTATTTTTGTCCACTAAAATTTAATTTTCTCAGCGTGTCTCGATTTGAAAGGCAGCAATTCTCTTCGGATCGTTTTGCTCATCCCCTCAGCAACCTTACGATGTTCGGGGAAATAAGTTAAAAGTAACGAAGGAAAAAGAGAGAAAAAATAATGGCATTCAAGAAAAAGACAGAAAAACAACCAGATTAAAGAAAATAATGAGTATACATTGTACTGCATCACTATTATTAACCTCCTATAGTTGTTTGCGAGTGAAGAAACCAGTGTGTGTTCACAATTTGAAACGGTCGTGTCTAAAACTTGTTTCAACTCATGGTGTCAAACATGAGCACTTAAGTGTATTTAGGCTCATTATTTGAATTTATTGTCAGAAGTATTCACCAGTTATTATACAAGTACACTGTTTAATGTATTACTAAATTAAACTTGTGACGGGTTGGAATTTGGTTTGATTTTCCTTTTTTTCGTTTTCGTAGAGTGCAAGAAAAGATAGAATAGTTCGCTACATCACGTTTGTGTCTGCCCCACCTTTTGAAAGGAGAGCTCCAAAGGATAGACCTAAGTCGTGGGACAGAAGGGTCTTCAAGGTGAGCCATTTAAGACTCTAAGGCCTTTAACAAATGTTATGCTGGTGTAACGGGCCAAAATTCCCAGCAACGAAAAAGATTTGTTTTCTAATTGTTATAGACTTCCAAGAAAGCAGCCCATGTATTCACCATTTGGGAAACGCAGCGCAGTACAGTGGGAGTCTGGTACGCGACTGTACATGTACATGTGCATATATCTCCGTACTACTAAAATATCAGGCCTGCGCAATCTTCTGCATGTTCGTTGTGCAAAACATTATGCATTCAAAAGTTCCACGCGTGCTATCGTCATACATCAATGAGAAACGACCAGAAAGGGTTTTAAACGTATTTATAACCAATTTCTATAGATTTTAATTATTAAATTTCTTCCCTTGAAAAAAAATATATTTCCCAGGGTCGGCCGTATTTTTAGGGTCGGTCGGGTTACGCCAACATAACAATTCTGATTTTTTGGCCTAAGTATTCAAAGGCATGGTGCCGGTACTTACATGATACCTTCCCCCCACGCATGCTTTTTTGTATTGTTCAAATGTCATTCACCTTAACATTATTGGTTGTTCTTGGTTCATGCGTAACGATTATCAAACCAAGGTTAAGCTGTTTTCTGAGAACAATCTTTTCAAGGAATTATAAATAACAATACGATCAACTTCTTTCTTTATTTTCTTTCTTTTGTTTTCTTTTCTCTCTCTCCATCTGTCTCCCTTCTCCTCTCTCCTTCTTCTATTTAATCGCTCTTCTTTTTTGTTTTTTGTTTTTCGTATTGTTAAATTTACTTGTAAAGGGGCGTGGTCATTTGTAACGGACCTGGTACGATGAATTGATGTTTGGTTGAAAGATAACTCTCCGCTCTGAGTTGGAAAACAATTTAAATTTGGAACAGTTCCAAATACCGCCTTTCTTTTCTTGTTTTTGTATATATGTTTACTGGTTGATTAAACTGTCTTTAATAATGGTTGGGTAGGTTTAATGCTTGGCGTATATCCAACATGGATAATGTTACTGCATGAGTACTTAGTTACCCCTTAGTAACACCTTAACCCGCGTGTCCACTATTTCCCCCACAAAAATTATTAATATCTAAACTGCAATAACATTTACTAACGCTTTAATCTATTCAGACAATATATGTATTTACCCACAAACAGTTGAAACGGGTTTCCAGTATCAATTTAGTATTCACTACTTATATAATTTAGTTTACTCATTTATGGTAAAATCACTTCAAACATAAAAACCATGGCGTTAATGCCATGATGCTCGGGAGTGCGGCGCCCAGCAAACCCGGGCGTGTGTCCGGCCCACCCATGGGGGAGGGGGGGGGCACACTGCAGCCGGTTGGAAAACCCCTCAGCGTTATTGAATATGCTTAAGATATTACATCATATTTACCATGAATGCCAAAACAAACAATTAATATTGCTATGTGTATACTTAGGAAAACAAACAGCAGCATCACTATTTGCAAAGTACAGGATAAGTCAGTGACTCGTCTTAATAAAGAAAATGAAGCAAGTTTTCGAAACCATGCTAAAATGAAGCAAGATACCCCCTGCTTAAGGGCTTTGTAGGGGAAAGGGCTTTGTAGGGGAAAATGGCTTTATAGGGGAACGAACACATGACTCTTGTGGACACGAAGTTACAGCCATAACAACTAAGTGCATTTTTACTCTTTTCAGTATAGATTCTATGTAAAGTATTGTATGATTATTTCACAGTGATACTAATTGTGTTTTTCTTTGAATCCAAACAGCCGCTCGGTCCGGAAGAATGTTTCCACTGCCAGCTCAAAACTGACCATGCTGTGTGCGAACGGGTAAGTTACACCATGCTCCTTGGAAACGACAACCGATAATCGAATCAAACACCCTATTGAATCATAATATTGCACCCCCCCCCCCCTGCAATGCCATTGAATTAACTCCAAGGTGTTGGAAATTGACTCCATTCGATACCAATGGGGCAGAAGAAGGGACAATTACACCGGCAATTGGGTTAAAGGTACAATACATGACTGCAATAATCCAAAAAAATATTTTTCTTTTTTAATCTTAAAGGAACGTTACAAAAGTGGTAAAGGAAAATTTTCTTTAAGATCACAGATATACATAAAACTTAAACGGTCTAATGATGATGATAGTAGAAAACATCCCTAGAAATATTTCTGTCTGAAATGCCATATTTGATGAAAAATATATCAAACTAATTTCCGATTGGAGTTTATCGCTCAGTGAGCGTTTTATTCATGCATTGTATAACACATGCAAATTTGTAATCGGTTTTGCACTATTTTCTCGTGACCCAGATGGCCGATCGATCTCAAACTTCTACAGGTTTGTCAGTTTATGTATATGGTGGATTACATAAAGTGCTTACACTGCCAGCAACTGTTTTGTTAGCAAAAACCAATTCTGTAATGTTCCTTTAACCGTGCCTGGTTATTAACTTGCTACCGGGCAGTACCAAGTGTCAGGAGAATTGTTTTCCTCTGAATTTGCGAGAAATCGGTTTCATATACACTCAGTTTTTATCTCTTTTTGTTTCTCCGAAATCAACCTACCCTATCTGGGGGGGATCCATTATTATTATTGCTGGTTCACATTTGCTTCCGCTCGAGAACATTAAAAGCTTTTTTGATGAAATTTTCAAACAGGATGGTTGTGCAGTTTATTTTAATATAAACTAGAGGTTGGGAGAGGAAGTCATCTTCCTAAAAAACCAATGATTCATCACACCTTTAAAGACACTGGACACCTTTGGTAATTGTCAAAGACCAGTCTTCTCACTTGGTGTATCTCAACATATGCACAAAATAACAAACCTGTGAAAATTTGAACTCAATTGGTCGTCGAAGTTGCGAGATAATAATGGAAGAAAAAACACCCTTGTCACACGAAGTTGTGTGCTTTCAGATGCTTGATTTCGAGACCTCACGCGTGGGGTCTCAAAATCAATTCAAATATTATACTGAGAAATTACTTCTTTCTCAAAAACTACGTTACTTCAGAGGGAGCCGTTTCTCACAATGTTTTATACTATCAACAGCTCTCCATTGCTCGTTACCAAGTAAGTTTTTATGTTGACAATTATTTTGAGTAATTACCAATAGTGTCCAGTGCCTTTAAGTTATACTCGCATTAGTGACTCTACCACCATCGAGTGCACACCATAACCGATTATAATACGGACGCAGCAGTCTGGGCATTCACTGTGACCACGCAACCGTGCCGGTTTATCGACTTTATTTAATTTGAATAATACTAAAAAAGGAAAACGATTTATCTGGTCTGAAGGCCCCTGCAAAGTAGTCATAATATATATGCAAGTCGTACATATGACCTTGTCTTGTATAATGGGTTGGGGCAATAATCCCGTGTGTGGCACTTAGCTGCGTGGAAAAAGTTGAAGATAAGTAAAATCTTGTCGTTGAGAATTTATCTGTAAACACGTTTGATTGGAGCTAATTTCCTTACAGTTTTAACTTTTTTTGACTGCCTGTATGTTGTTTTGTGTATCATTGGCCAAATAAATAATAATAACAGTGACAACAATGGGAAAAAAACAAGTTCGTTTTACTTGTTTTGTACCTTATCAATTTGGTTCACACACGCCCCAACGCAGTCAAAAATACTGCGAATAATTGTGATTTTTTTCTTCATATTACTTGGTTATGTACAAAGCGCTTTAAAGAATACTTTTTGATCAGGAACTCTCTCTGCAAATAATTTTCCATCTAAATATAAACAAAAAAATAAATTTTGACCTGGTATTAGGAGGCATGTTGATGTTTAAATTCCCTTCATTGTCAAAGTTATGCCAATAAACACAAATTTATACGACCCTCCACAAAGCTGCCAGATGATTCTCGTTAAATTTTGATACCAATTCCAATGAATTATAAAAAAATATATATATAAAAATATTTATTCTTTATTTCTTGTGTTTCTATAGTAATTTGTTTTTAGATACACACTGAAGAAGTTAAGTCGGGTAATGGGAATTCATATAGCGCAAACCAATTGCCCTAGCCACAAAGTCAACGTACACATATTTTCCTATGTCATTGTGTGTCTATTATTATTTTAATGGAATGAATTTATTGTTTATTTGTTTATGTCCATAAAGTTTTGAGTTCACAAGCAGACACTTTGCCATGAGATTGTTATTGTCATTAGCCCTTTATAAAAGTGCTTACTATTTGGATGCGATGCTCAGAAAAGTCATTTAGGGAGAAATGCGGAATTAGACAGGCGGTAACTCGTGGTAACTCGAGGTTAAACCTCTGTTAAACCCCGGAAACCCCCGAGGCTTACCTCTAGTTACCGCCCGTTAAATTTTGCATTCCACCCGTAACGAATCTTTAGTTTACTGCGCAATATTATGTGCAACAAGTGTTCACATCGTGTTTAAAGCATGCCTGAACAACATCAACAATCATGTAACCGTTAGACCCTTTTGTTTCTAACCTGAACTAATTCATGGGCAGTTTAATTCTGTATTCTGTGTTTATCTTTTGTTCATGTATTCTAGCACAAGTATCTGCGTGTTGGTGGTGGCTTTAGGCACAGCTATTGGTACATCAAACAGACGTTGGACATTATAGAAGAGGTAATATCTGTCAGCAAGTTTGACCAGAATAGACCGTGCAACGCTCTCGCGCGTAATCGAACATTGAGAATCGCTAAAAGTGCGCGAGTTTGTTTCCTTCATGCGTTAAAGCAATGTATGTGGGACCAAAGTGGTCAACAAAAAATGATCGAATACGCTCGAGACTTGCAAGGTCATTTACGGGAGTGGTTTAGTTGAATTCAAGAGCCTGAACACAGAAAACAACATGTGTGAAACTCATCTGCAGTACATTCGGTGCTCGATATGTGGCATGGTGTACCCCCCCCCCCACCTCGTATTGTGTCTTCATTGTGCTGTGGGAATCTCAGGGATTCTTTAGAGGACTTTGGGGTACTTCTGTAAAAGAGCAAAGGAAAAGAATGGGAACATTTCTTTTTTTGGGGGGGGGGACACCCTCTGACACATATCTGGCATGGTATACTGTAATGTGTTGAAACAAGTCACAGACACATGTTGTCAGCTGTTAACACGGTAAAGGAGGGTGGCAGTTTTGACCCAACAATAGTTTGTCTAACTTCCTACAGCCAACGAAGTAAGTCAATTTATTCCTCTGAATTTGTTTCTTCTTCTTCTTCTTCTTCTTCATTGTCCTCTCATTTCCTGTTTTGTTTCGTTGTAACTTCCAGGAACACCGTAAGGTTGCTGAAGAGGTGAGAAAGAGATACGAAGAAGAACAGTTGGCTTTGAAAGCGAAGCAAGGTACGAACTATTACATTTGACGGACAAATCAAAAACACTTTTATTGTGCCAACTTATACCTTAATGACGATGATGAGGTTTTATTATTAGTTATTGAATTTAGGATATATTTAAGCAAAAATGGTAGGGCTCTTTTCTTCTTAACTTGGCACATTTCTTTGTGTTGTTAAATTTAAAGAGTAAATAATAAATAAAAGTTATTTACTGCGATGATGGGGTTTTATGATCAGTTATCCAGTTTATGACATAATCGAGCAGAAGATTATATAGACTTGCATAAAATATGATGTGCTTGTTTGTTAGGTTCGTCGGGGAGATTGTTGGTTTGTTGATTTTGTTCCAGCTCCGGATAAAAAAGAAGAAGCTCACTCCATGTTTCCCCTTGGTATTTTTGAAAATTTAAGTACACAATTTTGTACGTGGCTATTGGTTCTTCCGAAACAAATACGTATCGCTCACCAACTTTCACGACTAAATAATGTATTTTTAATGCGTTTTACTTAATGGTTGGAACTACGTGTACTTTTATTGCAACCAAAATTTAGGTCAAACAAGGCGAAGAATAAAGATGTACGTGAAAGGTGCCGACGGAAAGATAGTGAGTCGGTACCACTTTGTGACCGAAGAAGAATATGAAGAAATGAAGAAAGACAGCAAACTAGCGAAGAAGATCCTAGGTCTAGCCGACGATGAAGAGCTGGATGATTGGGTCAGCTCAAAACAAAAATATGTCATGGATGAGAAGGGAGAACTCGTTAAAGGTATGTTCTTTTATTTTGTAGTAATTGTTTTGTGTATATATGCGTGGGCGTTCCATTTGATGCTCGATTTTGTGGATGGTGTACCCTTCTATTGTGTCTCATGTTCTGGAAATTCCAGGAATTCGTTAGAGGATTTTAAGGGGGGGGGTCTCTACAAGATGAAAAGAGAGTGTCAAATGGATATGCAAGTTTGGGGGTATCCTCTGCCACATATGGGCATGGTATAGAGCGTTCCTGTCCTTTGAAACCGATTGTTGTTTTAAAGGATCTGGGTGATTTGACATACCGAAAACTTCGTCGATCGCATCGCTGTATTGTGCAAAACCAAAGTCCAAACATTGGGAGGACAAATTGAAGTCTTTCGTTTTACCAAGTCACGAACATGTGTATGTGTGACCTAAATCAATAATGTTTTTTGATGTGATGAAAAGCTTCCATTCCACCATCTTTAATAAATTTTAGTCTTAGTGTATTTGCACGAGCTCATAAGTTATTCTTATTCTGAATGAGGAAAGTTTGGTTTTAAGAACAGCTTGGCAAACCTGACTCATGCTATAGTTGAATATAGTTCCTGAACTACTTTGATATGCTGTATTGTTTTCAAATTCCCGCAGTACCACGGCAAAAACATGGCGACAGTGCTTACGAGGAGAGCCTAGAGAGTGGTATGGCTGGTCGAAGGTAAGTCAACTATACAACAAGTATGTTACATCTGCGAAGTTTTGATCATAGTGCTTTCCTGGGACAGCCTACCCATCATCAGTTGTAGTCGGACATTACAAACCATGGCCCAATTTAAAAGAGCTGCTTAAAACACAACCAAATTATGCTTACCAGAATAAGGTTACCAGCCAAAATACCGTCTCACATGCACCATTTGTGACTGGTATCCTGCTCATTTCTGCTGAGCAGAAAACTGTTGAGCAATATTTTCCTGCTTAAAAGCAGCTCTATGAAATTGGGCCAATGGCATGCAGTCCTTCAAAGGTTGAGTATTTGGTATTAAGTAAGAATTAGTTTAGGGACAAATGTGACTGTATAGTGTGATGGTATGGGTCATGTCTCTCCATCTCGTTCTAGTGAAAGAGACATAGTCCATTAATTATTGTTTCTTTTCTTGTTTCTTGTGATCTTAAAGTTGTGGGATGGTTGTTGAGACAATGTTTGGCTAGCCCCTAGGGATATTATCTTTGGTTTTAAATTGGGTGCTCCTAATAATGTGAGCAGGTCATCCAAAAATAAAAATGAAAACATTGATGATCACTTGACTTTACTGTCCATATAAGGCCATATCCGACTTGGCGGCTACGACTACGGCTACGGCCGTTGCTGAGGGTGTTGCTAAGGACTTCCTATACTTAAACTGCCACGATAGTAGCTCAGCGAGTCCAGCCGTAGCCGTAGCCGCCATTTCGGACACAGATTCTGCACCTAACATTGCCATCCACATTATTCCATCCATTATTGTTTTTAACTACATGATGTTTTGATGATAATAAATAAGAACACAATAGTTAGTCAAAGTGAACAATTATCAAGTGGTATTTCTCCTCCTCCCTTTGTAAAGGCACAAAGGGCGCCGCCGCTACAGTGACAGTGACAGCTATGAGAGTGGAGTAGGGAACAGCATCCTTGAAGGGGACGAGGCAGGGCGCAGGCGCAGACGGAGCATGGTCGCCGACGCTACTCCTCGGTGGAGTCAGTGGAGTCGTACATCAGCGAGGGTGGAACCAGACGAGAGCGGACAGTGCGTAGACGGCGTAGACGGCGAAGTCGGGATTCTTCAGGAAGCTCATACGAAGGTCAATATCGTACTTTTTTGTTTACCATGTCTCCAAACAACTATTGCCCTTTTCGAAAACAACGGCTTGAGCTTGGGCTTGAGCTTAGGCTTCGTCGGTTATTCAGAAAACGTGCGCTTCCCTTACTGGGCTTCGATAGGCAGACGGAGCCAAAGCCGGAACCCAAGCCGTGGTTTCGAAAAGGGTGTATGAGTAAAAAGTTCATTAGTCTTAACATACAGCAACCACAGTGGATAGCTAATCGGCATTTATGGACTTGGCATGTCAACATTTTCTCCGTGCCACGACTGACAACTCTGCAACTGCCAAAATGTTTTTGCACATTCAATTTGGACGCACTTCATGGAAGAGTATTCTGTTTTTATTTACCAGATGAAAACGGGAACAGGCGCAGGCGACACAGACGTCGTCGTCGCAGTGACTCTGGTACCGAGTTGGACAGCAATGACAGCCGATCACGTGGCCGTAGACATCGTAAGGGTGGTCGACATCGAGGACGACACCGTGGTGACGACAGTGACGGCAGCTATGATAGCTACGATAGCCGTAGGGGAGGGAGGCGGAGGAGGGGGAGGAGGGGAAGCTACTCGTCTGGCAGTGATGACTCGAGGTCTAAAAGAAGAGGGAGAAGACATCGAAGACGTAACAGGTAGTTGAATCTGAGCTCGTGTATTTTATCTATAATTGCTTAAGCTTAACACGGCTATACAATCAACAGAGCCTACACTAGAGGTTTACTTTGTGCCATTCCTTTTTGTTTTCTGGTACCATTCCTTTTGTGTTCCAGTACCACTCCTTTGTGTTCCAGTACCACTCCTTTTGTGTTCCAGTACCACTCCTTTTGTTTTCCAGTACCACTCCTTTTGTTTTCTGGTACCACTCCTTTTGTGTTCCAGTACCACTCCTTTTGTGTTCCAGTACCACTCCTTTTGTGTTCCAGTACCACTCCTTTTGTTTTCTGGTACCATTCCTTTTGTTTCTGGTACCGCTCCTTTTGTTTTCTGGTGCCACTTCTTTTGTTTTCTGGTACCACTCCTTTTGTTTTCTGGTACCACTCCTTTTGTGTTCCAGTACCACTCCTTTTGTGTTCCAGTACCACTTCTTTTATTTTCTGGTGCCACTCCTTTTGTTTTCTGGTACCACTCCTTTTGTGTTCCAGTACCACTCCTTTTGTTTTCTGGTGCCACTCCTTTTGTTTTCTGGTACCGCTCCTTTTGTTTTCTGGTACCACTTCTTTTGTTTTCTGGTACCACTCCTTTTGTTTTCTGGTACCACTACTTTTGTGTTCCAGTACCACTCCTTTTGTTTTCTGGTGTCACTCCTTTTGTTTTCTGGTACCATTCCTTTTGTTTTCTGGTGCCACTCCTTTTGTTTTCTGGTACCACTCCTTTTGTTTTCTGGTACCACTCCTTTTGCTTCCATGTTTACTAGTATAGTTTTTCCTTTTGTTTTCGTTTGTTGGTTCATAGTTCCCGAATTGCTATTTAATTTTTTTTACTGAATCTTCTCCACTATAATTGCGTGTATTACACAAGGTATTTTATTTTGGAAATGTTGAGGCAATATTATGTCAACACCAGCTTTACCAATATTATTTCCATCAAATAGCTCATCTTACTCTGACGATAGTGAAGGAGGGGGGAAAGGACGACGAAGGAAAGGAGGGCGCCACCACCGATCAAGGCATCGCCGAGGACATTCCTCTGGATCATCTGACTATTCGGACAGCGAGGATTCAAGTAAGAAGATTTGTTTTATGTTGTTTCATTAATGTTCCCCTCAGTCATACCACTAAATATTTATGTGGAATAGAAAGCTTGTTAAAGGTACAGTATTTACTTTTCCAAATCGTAACCCGGTACTAACACGTCAGACGAAATTGTTATACAAGATTAATCAATAATATCTCATCATTTCAATAATATCTCATCATTTCAAAAACATCTCATCATTTCATAAAATTTGAAGGAGCAGTTCGGAAATTCATTTCTTTGTTTTAACAAAATATTATAAAGAATATGTATATACTTATATACAAAATCATGTTATATATAATATTTGATATCCAAAACTTAGCGAAAAGCATTTTTTATATAAGGAGGTTTAACATCCATGGAAACAGGACAACGTGCTTGTTTTCATCAAAAATTGGAAGAAACAACGACAACAATTATTTGGTTTTGCCCATACACCGATGTGTATTTTTTTAGGCACTGTATACTCAGTACTTTCCTGTGTTCTGTGAAAAACCCACAGGCAAATCACTTGGGTGGGATATGAACTCACTACCTTCGCAATGCTAGAGCAGATGTCTTACCATGAGTTTTTTTCATAGAACTCGGGAAAGTACCGAGTATACAGTGCTTAAAATACAAATCGGTGTATACGGGCAAAAAAAAATAATAATAATCTTTATCCCCGATACAAAATTAACACCATTAGAACAAAATATCTTACCTCATGTAGTTTTTTTTCCTCTTGGAATTTGAAAGATTTCTGATAGAAAACGAAACGCGTCATGTAGTCACTCCAATGAACTATTACGTTCTATTAAAAAAACTTGCCGCCAATTCGTTTTGCTAAAGAAATAGATTAAAAACGAACTGACCCTTCAGATAACATCCTTAGTTAACGTAATAAGAACATCATAACACTTAAATAACACATAATTACATTTAAAAAAATAAATAAAAATGTTCAATATAACATCACCCATCGCCATTCTAACATCATCGTCATTATTGTAGAAGCAGTCTGTAACCCATAGAAACACTGCGTTCATTCTATACCACTAAAATCAGCATTACTGACAACACGGCTCAATTTAAATTAAGCTATTGATTTAACTTATGCCAGCATTCGCTATTAGTTATCTGTAACTAGCTACAGTCGTTGACGGTTGAGTTGATTTGTTTAACACCACGGGGAAAAAAACCCAAAAGAAAACCAAAAAAACTACACACAAAAAGCACTGACAGCTTGGATCACAATTGTCAAATGGTGAAAGGGGAAACAGTGAAGGGGAACTACGTGATATTTCCCACAAATTTGAAATCTTTGAAAGGGGGAAGACGCAGACGTCATCGACGTCATCGTCGTGATGGCAGCGGCGGCAGCACGGACGGCAGTTATTCCGTCTCTGGCGAAGACGGGGAGAGAAGACATCACCGTAGAGGGCGCCGTCATCGAAGACGTTACAGTGACGACGGCGACAGCGGGTCCGCTGACGGTCACCATAAGGGGCGTCGGCACCGGAGGCGCTACAGCGACGAGAGCGAGAGCGGGTCGGAGGGTGGCGGCCACCGGAGGCGGCGTCGCCACCGAAGACGTCACAGTGGCGATAGCGACTGGTCAAAAAGTGACGATTACGACAGTGAAGATGACACCAAAGGGGGTCGAAGGAGAAGGAGAAGGCGAAGAAGATCGGGCAGTTATTCGGACAGTTATTCATATTCGGATGTAAGTTTTATCTTTGCCTCATGACAATCAAGTGACGGTTTTAAGCATAATTCTACCGGAGTGACCGAAGCAGGCCTTATTAGACTAGCCGGAAGTCCAACAGGAACTCGGACGAATATTCAATCAGTAGTGTAACGTTTCATAGACTATTGCCTTCACCGTTTACACTCATATAAACAGCTGTGCTCAATATTCCCATTTCATAAAAATGGCAGTGAATCCCCCTGCAGCAAACCTACTTCTAAACTACACTTCTTGATATTATATCCGCCCAGGGCGATGGTGGCTCAGCGGGTCACGGGAAACACGGACGTAGGCGAAGGAGACACCGACGACGAGGCCATTCGTCCGACGACTACAGCGACGACGCCAGCTATGACACCGACGATGACCGAAGAGGTGGCAGGAAGGGTGGCAAGAAACATCGTGGGGGGAAGCACAAACGTCGAGGGCGCCGTAACTCGCGGCATGGTTCCGGCAGTGAAGGTACCTTCTTCGACAGTGATTCAGATCTCGATTCCTACGCCCGGCAGCAGCATCGGCGACGCACACGCGGGGAACCGAGAGACCGGGCACGCGGCGGACGCAGACACCGTAAACGGCGTGATTCCCGGCGGTCTGTCTCGTCGGTCGATAGCGCCTCCTCCAGGCGACGATCAGACCGGTATAACCGGACATTCAGAAGTCAGTTCATTGGCAAGACGGGCCGCAGTGGTAGGCAATGTCGCACCGGCATGCTGCACCGTGTGTTTGCTCGCCCATCGTGATGGCATCACTATCACATGAAAAGAATGGTTCAAATGCAAAAACAATAATCACTTTTTTGTTCTTCACTTATTGAACACAAGTCCAACAGTTCCCTAAATTGTCCGTCCGTTTGTTCGGTACGGGTTGCCACGTACCGCGCACCCATTTGCACGTTCAACTGTTCTTGCAAAAAGTCACGTTATACACCACACAAACATATAGATTTTGCACAAACAAATTTAACACACACAAACACCCACCATATAAAAACATCATCCTGCACCAAGTTTTAAATAATGAATATTCAACTAACATCTAACTTAAAACACCAGCAAGTGCATTTTGTTAAGGTATTTTTGCAGAATGATTGAAAATGCATTGTCTCGATTATAATCCATCCTGAACGCAATACAATACATTTTTTACACTACAGAAATGAAACAAGCACGAACAATGGAATTTTGTCAACTTTTTGTTACAAATGACGTTCCTTTTTCCTTTGAAATGTTACTATTTTGCGATGATAATTCTTCATTTTATCTGATAAAAATGTACCAGTGCCAATCAATGTTAGTAATTCAAGTAAGTCCACAATTTTTCAACAAACTACAATATTACTATTGAAATATGCGTCACAAGGCATGTTTATAAATATAATTTTGTAATGCATTTTAGATTTTTAAAAGCATCAGTTAAAAAGACTCCCGTTTAAAGTGAATCCAAAGTTATTTGTTACAAATAAGTGAAGGGTTCAGTTTGTCTTTTTAAAGTAAACCTGTTTTTTATTGTATGAACGATTTGTCACAACATAAACATCGTTTACGTCTCAACACCGGAGACAAATTTGGCATTTGAGTTAAAAAAGTTTCGAAAGTTGTAAATTTAGTGACAATAATTGATAAATCTTACTGGATGAAATCAGCAATCGTAGATGATTGAGTCGGCGGAATGATTGTTGCGATATTAACTCAGCATGTTTACTCAGAGTTTTAATTTCATTCCAATTACTGAGATTCAGTTTTTAAAGCTTACATCTGAATTAATATTGTATTTTTCAGGTTCCTATTCGGATGGAAGTTCTTACGACAGGTTAGTAATAACGACAATTATTATATTAATGTTCAAATGATGTTTTATTTGATCCCTCGGTGTATCAAACCTTTATTAATTGTCTTAATGTATATCAATGGGCCTACCATTCCACCATTTTGACTCCCAGAATGGCGGACAGGTAGGCTTAGCGCGCTGCGCGTTGTGCAATGGTTAATACATGGCAAAATAAAGTATGACACGTGACGCGTGTTCCACCAATCAAATCACAAGGATCCATTTGTGCGGTATATAATATTGACACTGCCGATAAAGCATACTTCAGACAGTGTTTACAATTTAATGTCATTTCGTGTTTTTCTTGTTTTGTATTTTCTGCAGCTATTCGTCGTCGGTGTCTCTAAGTGACAGCTCTGTGGTGAGTGACGCCAGCACACCGAGTAGTGTCAACTCGAGTGACATATCGGACATTGACAGCAACTTAGACGAGGAGGAGAGAATCCGCATCAAAGCCGAGAAGAAGGCAAAGAAGATGCTGGAAAAGCGAGCAGCTAAACAACAACTTAAGGAGGAGACGAGGAAGGAGGCCAGGGAGGCTAAGAGGGACCAGATCAGGCAAGAGAAGAAAGACCGTAAACGGGAAGAGAGAGGAAGGCGAAGAAAAGAAAAGAGAAGGTACAATGGCTAGCTATGTTTACTTGGATAGTAATTTCAATGTTGAAGATTAAATAAAGGCCGTGTACGAAGTGGTGGTTACAGCTACGGCTACGGATGGTTTGTCACGTCATCATGCGTTGAGGTATAGGACGTCCTTAGCAACACCCTCTACAACAGTCGTAGCCGTAGCTGCCACTTTGTATACGGACTTGCAGTTAAAAAAAATACATATCCAGTTTTATCTTACCGACGCAGGGGCTTGGTCAAAATGAGGTATAGGATGGGTTTTATTTGGGTAATGAAGTCGTTATACATTTTAAATAACACATTTTCGCCATTGCTTGTATTGGACTGTGTGGAACTTTCAGGTTAGGTATTTTTATGTCTGCCTGGTAGAAACAAAAGTAGCCGTTATTTTCTTCAGATATACAGAACTCGAGTTTTGATCTTCTTCTGCAGAAGAAAACTGTTCACAGAAGCTCCTCGAAATCTTTAACTCCAAAAGTGGAAATGCCATCGTTTCAACATTATCCTTCTTTTAATGTTAATCCTATAGTTTCAGATCTTTTGTCAGCAATGACTCTCACCCTTGAGTTTTGTACCTTAATCAATGGTTAAATGTATTCTCCAAGTACGTCATACATACGTCATACAGTGTCTTTTCCTGAAAGTGTTTTTATGCAGACAATTATGGTCAAATATACTTCGTCAAGAGTTTGATGATTTAGCAGGTCTTGATTTACCCGTTTATAAAAATACGAAACGCGTTTGTCTCTCCTCGGCAGGCGACACCGCACACCAACCAGTCGTGACATCAGTGTTTGCAGCAGCGTCTCCACCGTCAACAGCAGTGACATCTCTGATGTCGATAGCGCCCTCGTCGGTGAGGAAAGACGACTTGCCATAGAAGCTAAAAAGGCCAAGAAAAAAGAGCAGAAGAAGGAAAAGAAGCAGAAGGAGAAAGTGAAAAGGGTACAAGAGCAGCACAGAGAGAAGCGAAAAGAGAAAGAACGTCAAAGGTATATTTGTATTTCAATTATGTGTTTACCAGAAACGGCAAGAAATGTTTTCGAGGCTAAACTAAATTATAAATCCTTAGAGTTTTTACATTGACGTCACCGTAATTTTGTTTAAATAAAACTATGTTGAGCAAATTCCTAGGAAGTGAATTAGAGTCTGCTTTACTGCACTGAACTCGTTCCTGGACGTCACAAATATACGTCTGTAATTCAGATTTGCGAATTTATTTGTTCATAATATAATATAGATATAAATATAATATAAACTTTAACTCTATCGCGCACAACTCATGTGCTCATGGCGCTTTACAAATAATTGTACCAATAGGCCTAAAGTAGAAATAAAATGATCAAGCAATTTACAATACTATTCTTGCATAAAATTCAATTAGTACTATAAACAAAATATGTATTCAAAATGGCATTAGACAAAAGAAAAAAATATTAACTATAGGCCTATATGAAGAAACAGATGAATAAAAGATAAACATTTTATGTAAATTCTTGATTAGAATCAAACGCGAAATTGAGCGTGAGATGGATCGCATGAGCACACCCAGTGACGTCAGCAGTGTACATAGCAGTGACTTGTCTAGTGCGAGCGACGAAGAGGGCTTGACGGCGGAGGAGAAAGCAGCCAGGAAAGAAGAGAGGAAGAAAAAAGAAGAAGGCAGAGAAAATGCAGGAGAAGAGGTTGATGAAAGCTGTCAATAAGGTCATGGCCAAAAGGTAAAGACAATGGGGCTTTAAGACATTCTCCTGAAGACGAGCAGAGTATACTGTTCGAAACGTCGAGACCACACCGGCCCTTTTCAGAGCCAACACACCCACAAAAGAGATTTAATACATGGTTGTGCCCGCAAGTTTACACACCATGCAAAGCTTCAAACACCACTTACAATGGGGCTTTACTAAGCCAAAAGTGAACTCTTAAAGGAACATTACAGAATTGGTAAGAAAAAAACTTGTGACATATACTTTTTGATGACAGATTTGCATAAAACTTACACGGTCTAATGATGATGATAGCAGAAAACATCCCTTGAAATATTTCTGTCTGAGATGCCATATTAGATGAGAAATGAATAAACTAATTTTCCGATAGGAGTTTATCGCTCAGTGAGCGTTTTATTCATTTTTTGAATCTGTACGATTTCATGCAAATGTGTAATCGGTTTTTCACTATTTTCTCGTGACCCAGATGGCCGTTCGATCTCAAACTTCTACAGGTTTGTCAGTTTATAATGGTGGATTACATAAAGTGCTTACACTGCAAGCAACTGTTTTGTAATGTTCAACCAATTCTGTAATGTTCCTTTAAATTGTCTGTCCTTAAGTGAGAGCTGGTAATACTAAGTCTTGGCACGTTTTAAAATTTGTTTTCACTGTTCTCACCAAAGTTCAATGCCTTAGGGGGTAATCAAAGCCCTTAATTTTTAGACTGGACCATTTCAGTCTATATGAAATGTTCAGAGATAGTCTTGATTCGCGACGTTCGTTTGTTAACGTATATTCAGTTGCCGAAATCGCAGTACGAGTGAGAGTAGATACCTGGATCAAACAATCCGATTCGTAGACTTGCTCTGTCCCTCCCAGCAAGTCGATGTTGCGCCATCTACCGGTGATTAACACAAAAACTAGCGTCGCAATCAAGACTAATCATCACGGCAACACTGCTGTAGCCAGATCACAAGGTTTCAAGTAAAATCCTCAAAACCAAAAATCACTCGCTTTTTATTATCATTATTTGCTAATAAATCCACATCATTGCATCTCTCAGGATGAAGAAAGGCAGAGGCAATTCCGGGTCATCTGACGATTCTTATGCCAGAGGGAAGCAGGATTTCTACAACCTTACGTCACAAGTGGTCAAGTCTATGGTGAAGTACTCCAAGGGCAGTAAACGCGGTCTAGCCGATGAAGAAGGAATGGAATGGTTGGAGTACGTTGAATTGTGCCTTTATGATCTAATTTTTTTGTAAATAACAAAACAAAAACAACACATTGGCGTTTAATTTGAACTGCTATAGACCATGTGACCTGTGACATCACATGTTTACAAAAGAGCCACCAGAGCCTGGACTTCATACAGGCACAGCTTGTACACAGCTCAATGGGAAAATACAACAAATCGTATGTTTTATGGAGATTGCGCTGTCCGATTTTTCTCAACTTTTGATATGAAGAAAGGGGGACATCTCAAAAGCTGTACAGCTGTTGCTTTTGTTAGTCTTGAATTAATGTGAAAATTATGACACCAAATGTAAGTTTTCCAATATGGCATGCGTAGTATCTTGCCCGTCAGGAAACACATTAGAATGTACAACGTCACTACTCTGTAAACAAAGGTAACATGGTCTATAGTAAGAAGGTTTAATCGGTTACGAATTGCTCCTTTAAATTTGTTTTGATGTACAGCAGGACTGGTGTCCAATGTTCCTTTGCATGTAATCAGGCCCGTAGAAAATTCAAAAACATTGGTCAGACCTAACTGAGATGAGAAGCAGATTATCACGAGTTAATGCCAGAGCAAAGCGGGAAGGCTCTACGGCGTGGGGTCCGGGCCCGCTTAAAGGCCCTGGATGTGTTTTTATTCCAAATGCTTTGTGGTGCAATCTGAGGTGATTCCTGGCCACTTTTTCATCACTTTTTTGCGCAAAATTTGTTTTAGAATATTAGGAAATGTCATTGTTTGTATTGGTTTACTCTTACTCTTGTAAAGTTTCTCATTTAGGCCTATTCATCCTTAGATTAAAAAAACCACAACTTAAGGAGTAGATGAGGGGAAAAACACACACACAAAAACAGCAACATAATAGGGCCTACACCCACCCTGTGACCATTTACCAAGTTTGGTCACGCTTCAGACTGACCAACCAAAATTGGAAACAAGTTTATATTTGTCATTGATGTTCTGCACCCTAATCATGTTGGGTGTATTTCGATTTCGGCAATCCAAATAAGCAACTGTGATTTATGGACTCATCAATTGCTCACTCGTCGACTTTGAGACAGTATTTCAGACAGAAATATGTCCCCTGAGGATTGGGAAGGCCCAACTGGGATGGGCTTTATAATCAGTGAGCTATCGGATTAAAACTAATCATTATGCTTTGATAATTATTATACACACCGTGTACATTGTCTTTTTGATGGGGTGAGCAACTGGAACCAACTTCATCACCTTGCATATTAATCTTAGACGAAATTGTGGACTTTCGTTTGCAAGAATTTCCTGTTTCTGACAGTAAATAAATATCTTTGCTCTATATTTTATATTGAAAGTATGCAACTTCAACACTGATTTTTGTTTTTCAACTTGTTGCATTAAAATTATCTTCGGATGAGATGCATGGAAGAATAAAATCTTACTTCGAGAATCTTATAAATAGCCAGTCCATGCAAATGTCATTATTTTTTTTATCTGACAGAGACTGGAAAAACCAAAAGACCAAAGACGGGAAGAAGAAGAAAGGAAAGAAAGGAAAAGATCAAGAAGATGGTGAGTATGGAAGCAAACTAGTCGCAGAAATTGTTAGCATGATGGATCACATTGTAATTTCCCCTACCGTTTTTTTGGACAGGGTATTGTCTCTTAAAGGGGCTGTGTCGTCTTGATCACAGTCTGCTTGTGGCTGGGCATGGAAACATGAACTCTCACCCAGTTACTACACGCGCGCTCGCTGACCGTCTTTATACAAATCAAAGCTTTAGGCCTAAAAATTGCGCGCGCGTGTGCAGTATAACTGGGTGAGTTTTCAGAATTCAATGTCTGACCACAGACTCGTTGTGATCAAGACGACACAGCCCCTTTAATTAAAGTGAACTATGTTTTGAAAAGTGTAAGTCCAAGCACTTTACCATTGGTGCACCCCCCCCCCCCCCCATCGAAACCCCTTAAACTCAAGATGACCTTGGCTTGATTTCACAAAGAGCTAGGATTTATCTCATAGTTGTGTAGCAAATTGTGATGCAGTACAATGACTATGGTGCTCCTGACAAAACACCTTAAGATGAATCTTTGTGTTTTGGGGTCCCATTTTACAAAGCAATAAGATTTGCCTTAAGATGAGTTGTGAGTATTAACCATAGTGACAAGTGACATTACACTTTGCTTAGCAATTAAGATTGATCAATCTTAGCTCTTGTAAAATGAAGCCCTTGGCTCGATTTTCACAAAGGGCTAAGATGTGCTTAGAATTCAGATTTTATTCCCAGTTAAAATCAATCTTATCTCTTTGTGAAACTGGGCACTGGCCTTATATTATGGATGGTTTTTTATTCATCGCACTTACTGTGGATTCATTGAGGTTCAAGTTGAATAATACAGCAGTCCATGTTGAACACCTGCACGTATTGTATCAAACATTTAACAACAGGTGAATTCATCGAGCTGACTGCCCCGGACGGCCGCAAGATACGAGTCCCCAAGACCAGTCTCTTCGACGTGTGGAAGATGAAAAAGAAGATACGACTGAAGAAAGACGGCACCGTGGCACGGGACAGCGACTCCGACGCCGAGTCCATCGAGATCGACTCGGACGGTAACATGGTCACCCAGCCCAAGACGGTAACGTTTGAGGACACCGCGGCCAGCAGCAAGTGGACGGGGTTTGCAGAACCGCCTCTCACACCAACGCAGGGAGGAAAAATCAAATGTGAGCTTCTGCTGAAATTAAGACCATTTGTTTAGTATTGTCTCCCAAAAGAGATTAGCAAAGAACATCTGTATCGTTTTTGTTTTTCAGCGGGATAACAGATGAATAAAGGGATGGCATAATTTATCAGTCAATATTTAGAAATTGCCAAATAACAGAGGTTAGGGAAAATCCAATAGATTGATAGTCCAACTGTAATTTGTTTTACAAATAGCACAGCATACCCATAGCCCATATTTGCTGCACTGGTTCTATTTGGTGAAGTTCGGTTTTGATGAGCGAATTCGATAGGGCTTTGCTCGCTTCAAAATGGTGTAATAAGAGCTTCTTTTATAACGACAGCATGGACGTTGTTCATGTCCATGACACAGTAATCTTACTTCTGTTCGAATTGTAACATGACCAGGGGCCCAATTTCATTTAGCTGTTTAAGCAGAAAAACAGTGCTTAAAGTTTTTATTCTGAGCAAGAACTAAGCAGGATATGCAGTCACTGGACTGTACATGTCACATGGTGTTTTGGCTGGCACCTAACTCTGATAAGCATAACGTGGTTGTGCTGAGCTACTTGTTGTGCTTAATCATGAGCTTACGACCCATGAAACTACCTGTCTTGAGGTGCCGAAAGGCTCTGAATTCTTCGGTAAGCAAAGCCGTCAAATTAGGTCCAGGTCCCAATTTAAAAGAGCTGCTTCTTGAAAATTTTATGACAAGCAAAAATAATCAGGAAACCAGTTGGAAACAGTACATGGTATTTGGCTGGTAGTCTTTTTCTGCTGTAGCACGATTCTTTTGTGCTTAGCTCATTTTGTGCTTTAGCAGATCAATGAAATTGGGCCCATTTTTTATTTTTTTTATATATTTATATATCCTATATAAGACCATATTTCACGATGCTACCTAGAAAGGCCCTTTTAAAAATTGTTCATGTCCTTCGAACGTCTCTTACTTTATACTTTTGTTTTTGTCCAAACCCACTGATGAAGGCCTACTGGTAGCGTGGCTTCATTTTGGTTTAGTTTTTAATCCTCCTTTTTATACATATTTCCAAAAGCCTCTTTTTGGTGTTGGATGTCTCGTTTTTGCATTTTATTCTTAGTGTGCTATGAATTGCTTAGAGTGCTATGAATTCGTGTAGGTACTTTGTAGCTGCTTGTGTATTTTATTCATGTGTATTTTATTCCCGTGTATTTTTATTGTATGTATCCAGGGCCCCCAGGGATAACAGTTCATTGAAAACTGATGGGGCTGCCCTGGCTAAATAAAACGAAATGAATAAATAAATAAACATCTTCTTTAGAAGCTGATAATTGGAAACAATTATTATTATTATTATTATTTTGACAGTCCAAGGAGTCCGTAAGGTGCAACATGCTTTTCGTAAGGACAAAGGGGTATTGACGGAGCATCTGAAGAGAGTGTTAGGTACAGCGTCTGAGCTCAGTTATCCCAGGCCGGGAGATCGGGAAGAAGCTAGGAGAGGATACAATCAGAGTAAGATGGTGACCAATACGTCTCCCTGTTAGCAAGAAGACTTAGACCGTGTCCGAATTGGCGGCTACAGCCAAGGTTTTAGCCATGGATTTGGTAAAAGGGCGTTCAAATTTGCTGGAAATTTAAAAACTGGGTGTCCAAGTTGCTCACTTACAATATATTTACATGTAATTGACAGATTAGATAAAACAGGGTGTCCAAGTTTAAAACCATTCTATCATTGCTTGTTTTACTTTTTGTAGACTCTTGGGAATCGATTGATTTCCTGAACCACTATCGATTAGTCGAAGGTTACAAGCTGGATCCACTGGGGAGAGCATTTGTAGTTGAGGACGTGGATTATGACTGCACTTTGACTGCTGAGGTGAGTGCGGGGAAGTCAATATAATTATAAAGTGATCGCTGGGAACTTCGTACAAACAAACAAATCTAGTTCCTTTAAGTTCTTTTATTTGATATCTCTAACCTTTCTCGCTCATTGTAGTTGCAATTTTATTGGGATTTTCCATTGCATTGGCATTTTCCATTGTGTCAGTTTTTGTATCTTAGTTTTGTATTGTATTCTGGTAGGTTCGTGAGCACTCTAATGGTGGATATGTGCTCGTTATAAGTTTTTTTTATCTGTGTAGTTCGGATTATATTTAAAAAATATTGGAAAAAACAGCATTTTCAAATGTTCAGAAGTTTTCTGTTTTCCTCACAGGATTAGTATTGGTTGATGTATTCAACCACATCATGTGCTCAATACGGTTTCCTTAAGCAAGACACTTAACCATTATTGCTTCGTCCTTCGAATGGGACGCAAGGTCCCTTGTGTTGTGTAATGCACGTAAAAGAACCCAATACACTTATTGTACAGAGCAGGGGGGGGGGGCTTGCCCCGGTGTTTCTGGCACGGTATGGCAGCAATAATTATGCTCCACCTCACCTAGTAAGGTGTTGTATTATGGTTGCTTCATCTCATAAAATTATTGATATGAAGCTCCACCAAATTTGAGAACTCAGCGCCAGGAGTGTCATTTATGTTAGACATGGCACATCATCATTATTAATATATTTTAAAATAACCTTTGCTCATATTTGGTGGAAGTCGTTTCCACTCCCACCTTCTTAAATTCATTCTTTCCCCGGCCTATTTCAGAACTGGCCGCCCTTTTATTGTTTAAATGTTGTAACAATTGTAGTGGTATTTATTTGTTTGATGCTATTGTCTTATTATTATATTGCTTGCTTTTTAAAATTGTGTTGAAGTTGTTTCTACCCCACCTGCTTGAATTACCTGTTTTTTGTGTGAGCTATGTCTAATGTAACTTTCTTTCCCCCTTTTTCAGAACTGGATGCCTTTGCATTGTTTTATTTTTGTAATGATGTACATTGTGTTCATTTGTTTTAGGCTATTGTCTTTTTTTTTAGGAATATACCTCTTTTTGCATTATAATTTTTATAGTTTTTTAATGTTAACCTTTTAATGTATATTGTAAAGTGAAATCACCTTCAATTTATCACCTTCGGGCTACAGTTGGTAGTTTGTTTTAGTACATTTTGTTTTACCCTTAAAATAAACTTTGAGGATTTAGGCATAGCCGTAAAATGTTCAGTTGCAAAAATCTTACAGCCTTTGAATTTCCGAGGTTTCATAAGTATCACTTTAATTTTATTGTCAATTGTAACCACTCTGTAACTTATCAATGTTATCGTTCCCAGTTTCCACTTCACCGTAAAACAATCTGTTGTGACGGGTGTTTGCAATTTCATGAATTAATTCAATTCTATTTGGTGTATTTGGATTTATAGGAGATGCGGTCTGCAATAGAGGGCGTGCCGAGTCTTTCAGGCATTAAACCAAAGCAGTTGGAGTATGTCCTTAAAGTAAGACTAATGACGTCACATTATCAAACAGATTCCTGGTCCCAGGGGTCCTGACCCATTTCCAGGTCAAGCTGACCCGGAAACTGGTCAAAACAAATTGATGTGACTAGGATTCTGCGTCAGTTTGACCCATTTATGGACTATTTTCTTTACACAGAATTCGGGTCATATTGACTCAGAAAAGGGTCAGGCCCCATAAGACCAGGGCCCAATTTCATAGAGCTGCTTAAGCACAAAAAGTAGCTAAGCACAACAAAATTATGCTTACCAGAATAAGGTTAGCAGCCAAACTACCACGTCACAAGTACAATTTTTGACTGGTATCCTGCTCATCTCTGCTTAGTGGAAAATTGTTAAGCAATATTTTCTGCTTAAGCAGCTCTATGAAACTGGGCCCTGGATCAGGGTCAATTCTGACCCAGGAGTGTACGAACAAAATCAAATAATGTTTTCATTTAATATATTTAATATATTAACAAACAAACAAACAAACAAACAAGAAACTAAAAAGGAACACAAAGAGTACACATGTATATGTTTGTTGCAAAAATTACCAGTCATGCCATTTTTAGAATGTTGACTTGAGTTTTAAAGTCTTAATTTATTTAACATTTTCTTTATAGGTTTTGGATATTGACGACCACTCGGACATCTCATTCAAAATGTTTGCTGTCATATCAGGAATCTGTGAACGAATGTGTAACATGGAGTAAGTAGACACCACTGCAGTATCAATTAGTCCCGGCTCTGGCTTCCACTAATACTGAATAGTCACCTTGAAGTTGTTTGCCTTCAGTGTGACCAAGTTAGCCTCATCTCTAGCCGTACCCGGTGTCGATCGGTGCAAGCAGGCTTAGGCAGTGAAACATGGAGCCATGGGGCTATTGACCCCCCCGACCCCCCCCCCCCTGCACGGCGCGCAGCGCACTTGCCTTTCCTTTCCTCCAATTTTGGTGTCAACATGTACACAAACGAATTGACCCCAAACTGGTGGAAATGGTGATTTCCGCACCTGCAAGGGGCTAGGGGTCAACTGACCTTGCAAGTCTCGCGCGTATTCATTACATTAATTTTTTTTTTGGGGGGGGGGACACACTTTGGTCCCACGTACATTGCTTTAACGCGCAACGTGTCCCAATTATCGAATACGCGCGAGACTGCACAGTCGAAAGAGTTATGTTATGTTAGTTAAAATCCGTGTAAGCCTCTCGAATGAGGCAAAATTACGATAACTGCTTCACGTCCTCGCACTGTACAAGGCGTGAGGCGTTGGAAATTAACAGTCGTTCATAGGCCTAGCTCATATGATCAGATAAACATAACTGAATTGTTTGTTTAAACGTTCTTGCGTTTATTATTTGTTAGTTTGTACTAAGTTATTTATTTATGTTCAAATTATTTGCTTTCTTTTGCAGCTCCTTTGGCAGATACATTCTTGACAAGACCAATTTGCTTGATATTGCACGCAAGATGGCACTGTATAAGGTATACATAATGGTTGAAATAAGTACATGTATTACGCACTGTGGTTCAGGAGATATATATTTTCGATTCTGTAAAAAACCACAGTGAATGTGACGAACGCGATTAGATTGGGGTGGGGTAGCTTTAACAGCATGCTGGGTTTACTCATGAGCACACTGTTATTATCTGGCTTTGCATGCCACTCTATGCTTGCATTTTTTTTTAAGTTTAGCTGACTGGATTTAAAAAGCCAGCGTAGACCCTTTGAACTCAATACAGCAATCTTTTGATTTGATTTTAGAGCAATAAAATAGACGGGGTATTTTATTATTTTAGGTTTTTTAACCCACCTAGTTTTAAATTGTATGATTGTGGTTTGTATGTTTTAACCAAAAATACTCATAATACTCTGTGTGTGATCTCATTCTGAATGGTTTGTCTTGTGCAACTCAACACCAATGCTACTCGTTTGGATAATGATTTAGATTTGATCCTTTCTAATGATCCTTTCTGTAATTGCAATGTTAGTATTGGTGACAAGATTTGAATCAGACCACTAATCTCTACTTGTTGATTTTTGATCTTCAGAAAAGCCGTAGTAGTAGACAGAACAACAGAACGATTCCCAATTTTGCCAAGGCCGATAAAAAATAATGTTCTCGGGGGGTAAAATTACTTCGTGTTCTATAAGAGAACCAGCCCGACTAACAATTATTTTATTCCTGATAAAGCCTACTAGAAGAACGTTTCTTATATGTTCTTTTTGTCTATACTGTTATCAGCCAGCCCTTGTAGCACTCATACACAAGTGTTTTATTTGGTGGCAGCGGTGGGATTCGAACCCACGCCTTCGTAATGACTGTTCTGTGAGTGACAACCGAGTAACTTTTTTTCATTTTTTTTACCTGCAGTCTATATTCTACTGCAACGTCAACTCCGAGCGGAGTGTCAACCACATTACGTCCGAATCTCTACAGATTGAACTCATAGCTGGGGGTCTGAATAAAGACCAGGAGCGGTACATCATGTCCAAGATGAACCCAAATGAATATCGAGAGGTAACGATTACTCAGGGTATTATCAAAAAATAACTTTGGTATTAGTTGTTGCTTTTTGGGTAAGCCTTGCCTTTATGTCAAAAAAGGCCTGAAATTTTGAGAAGATCACTCAGGGTAAGTCTTGCATTTTTGTCAATATTGGGCTGAAATTTGAGAAATTCACAAGGGGCAAGCCTTGCATTTTGTCCAAAATGGGCTGAAATTGGAGAAAATCACAAGCTGTAAGCCTTGAATTTTTGTCCAAAATACGCTGAAAATTAAGCAATTTTAGAGTGCACACATTCCTGTGATTGTTTTTAATCATTGGCTAATAAACTATTCTATTGTATTCTATTCTATTTTGAGTGTGCATTCATTATTAGTGCAATGTGAAATTTAGCCTTAAAGGGAGACCAGCGAATGAATGTTTAAAAAGTCTTGAGTGAGAGGAACTGGGATAAACATATTGTTTTACAACTGTTTGATTTCATCGATTTATGTAACAATTCTAGATCTCCTTCTTCGACTACATGGCCTACATCCCACTCTTCCTATCCATGCACGAGAACATCATCGACAATCCTCTCGATCGACACGAGAAGTACACCACCAGCATAGACTACGGCGAGGTTCAGCGAGACATGAACCCCATGGGCCTCCCGCTGCAGAGAGAGTACCTGGGGGTACCGAAGGAGATCTTCCCATCGGGTATCCCGACACGGAGTGTCGAGGATGGAACATTCAAAAGGGAGTTCGTCGAAAAGGGGGACTTATTGGAAAACACCGTGGTCGGAGGAAAAACAGGACGGTAGGTTGTACTTTGTTATTGATGTCACGTCCATGTTAAAGGAACATTACAGAATTGGTAAGAAAAAAACTTGTAAAATATACTTTTTGATCACAGATTTACATAAAACTTATACGGTCTAATGATAATATAGTAGAAAACATCCCTTGAAATATTTCTGTCTGAAATGCCATATTTGATGAGAAATGAATAAACTAATTTTCCGAGTGGAGTTTATCGCTCAGTGAGCGTTTTATTCGTTTGTTGAATCTATATGATTTCATGCAAAATGTGTAATCGGTTTTTCACTATTTTCTCGTGACCCAGATGGCCGATCGATCTCAAACTTCTACAGGTTTGTCAGTTTATGTATATGGTGGATTACATAAAGTACTTACACTGCCAGCAACTGCTTTGTTAGCAAAAACCAATTCTGTAATGTTCCTTTAACTAACATACTTTAGTTTCACCTATACATAGTATCTTGGCTCACCCCACTGGGCCCAATTTCATAGAGCTGCTTAAGTAGAAAGTATTGCTTATCAATTGTCTGCTGAGCAGAAATGAGCAGGATACCAGTCACAAATTGTACATGTGACATGGCAGTTTGGGTAGCAACCTTATTCTGGTAAGCAACATTTTGTTGTCCTAGCTACTTTTTGTGCTTGAGCAGCTCTATGAAATTGGGCCCCAAGTCTCCAAAGCATAAATATGTTGCCAGAGCTTTACTGCTTTATGGTATCAAGATGTGGCACTTTAACAATTATACCACATTCAAATGAGTTTGAACCAAGCTATGAGAGTTAAAATAAAGAATACCCAATGATTATTTTTTTGCAGATTGCCCAGCATAGGTAAGAAGACTTCATCCCCAATGAGTGCAAAGCAGGGAGGCAGATTGAAAGACCCCGGACTATCGATGTCATTGCCATAGCTCAAACCGCCACCTACCTGGGTCCAAAATCATTGCGCTATCAAGCAAAGAAGTATGCTGATCAGCCAATTTAATTTGCTTAGCACATCAATGCGTAGCATGTTTTGCAAAAAACCGTTAATTTGTATGGCATTTTAGCGGGGATCCCGTGGGGCTCGGTGGAGCTCCAGCTCCCACGAACTGGCAGGATCAGAATTGGGTCTGGAGTCCCAGCGCAGCAAAGCAGGCAGACCGGCCTAGGGGACCGGCAGGCCCCCGGCCTAGGAGGCGCAGGAGCTTGTGGACAAAGCAGGGAGTTTCCGTGCCGTTCAAGTTGTCGCGCTTAATAGTAGTAGGAACATACGATCAGACCACCTTTTTTTTCTAAAGTGCTCGACCTGATTTGCAGTACTTTTAAAATCTGCCTGGTATTTTATTTTAAGTTGTAGAGGCCTACGCATTTTATATATATATTTTTTTTGGCTTCGTTTGACTTCTAAGCAGTACGAAAATGCTGAGTAAAAATTTGCCTAAATTACAGTTGTTATTTGATTTTTATCATTCGACTTGGCGAAAGTTTGTATAATTTTGAGGCCTTTCTGTTTATTTTTGTTCGTATGTTCAAATTTATTTATTTTCGCAAGTGCTTAGTTGGCCTTATTTGGTTATCGGAAATGTGGAATGGAAATGTGGAAATGTTTACACTTTAAATTATTCATTCTAATTTATTTCTTTAAAAAGGTCAGCAAGAAAATAAACAGGTCTTTATGAAAAATACTTGCTGTTCGTATTAATCAGACCATAATTTCATCAAATAGTCCCCTGGCATATGACGTCACGAGTTCAAACAGCGCCCGCACTGAGGTCTCACAGGAAGACCTATCATCGGCTGAGAGTTTTGCGTGGCGCGCATGCACATTTCCATTGTTTGACCTCAGGCTGGCGGTGAAAGCAAGGGGGTCTATTGTTATCTATCATTCGCTTTACTTGAATAAGCACACTTGAAATACTTTATTTTATGTAATTATTAGTATTCATTTTATCATAACTATTTATGATTTTTAGCTGTTATAAATTATTCCATACATTCCATATTTCTGACGGTGCTTTTAAGCATGCATTTTATTTGTCCATGTACATAATTGAGCTATAGTTTGCTTTTTTTATTTTGAAAAAAATCTGAATAAACATCTCAAGTTAAAATTCTTGAAAAAAAACTACAAAAGCAGCGAAATACTAGAAAGGTTAATACATTTGAAGTGCAAGTTTTTTTTTTCTGAAATTTAGTGCAATAACCTTTCAATGTGTGTTCATTTTGTGCTTGTTTTTTTAGTTTTCCTATTGTTATCTTGTTTTTACTTCGGTTTAACCGACTAGTGTGTGCCGTTCTTGTCCTACGATTTGGTTTAGATAATGTTTGACTTACAGCAGTCAGTTACAAAATATTGTGCAGTGTTGTATAGGAAACCGGTGAAGATGACCTATACGTTTGTAATAAAGACCGAAGTTGCTTGTTGTTTTGTTTGTTGCTTCCTACTCCGTGTGTCTTTTTTTCTCTTCTTTTAAACAACAAACAAAATTGCCAAAGACTACAACGTGTCACCCAGCCACATAACTAAAGATTTGAAAAATACAAAAAAGTTGTTAAGATTCCAAGGAAGGCACATACTTACATGATACACATTTGCAGCAACAACACTGACGACCAAAGCATGCAACTACATGTACATGTGAAAAACCACGTCACTTTTATAACAGTTTGCCTTAAAAGGCTGACTGGGGAACGGGTGTAATACAAGTTAACAAGTTATAATCCATAATCACATTATTATTTGTGTACAAGATAAAGTTATATTAGTACAAATCGGGGATTCAGTTAACCCTGATGAGATTTTGAGCGTTTCGGCCTCGTTAAGGACTAAGTCCATTCTACAACCCATTTGCCTGACTGCTTCGCATGCAAAATATATGCCCTCTCTCTTAGCCTGCTGGTAGTAGGACATGAGACTCCGTTGTACTGCACTCATGCAACGGAGGAGTCCAACTGGGCTACCCTCTCTCCCTGGTGATGAGCTGAAGACCATGAGACATAACTCAAAATATATTCATCGTGCAAAATCTTACGTTCTCTCTTTCTGACCCTCTTGTTACATCTTGACCCAATTTACCATGACGTCATCATCACAATCATCTTGATTGCGGCTTTTGGGAGTCAGTGTCCCCTCTTTTACCCACAGTGTGGTGGCGTTTAAGGCGACTCGGCATTTACACATTTTGGGGGAACCTACTAGGTTTTTGTTTTATTATCTAACTCAGTCACTGACTTTAAAGTAATCACTGGTAACAACACCAGTGCTCCACCAATTAACAAGAAAACAATTAACAGTCCATGCGTTCGTCTCACTCTTCAGCCCTCTCCACCCCCATGCATTTTTAAGTCAGGTGTTCAATTTCCTTTTAAAGTCAATTTCTTGTGTGATTCAATTCACATAGTTAATGTTTCTATTCTTTCTGAATTATACAATTAGTTAAATATTAAGGCCATTGTTACAAATGCTTTTACAATCCTTCATTACAGTTTCTTGGCTTAATATTATTGAGGGTCACGTTCCTGACGTGCATCGCTTTCCCCCACATATTGATCTCTTTTTCATACGAATTCATCGCATACTTATTGGATTTACTCGTCGGGAGTTGAGATCCCTTCCGATCCACATCGTCCGGGACATAGCCAACATTCATAATAGATACCATGGGCTGGGGGTTGGAGGAGAGGGCACATTTGCTGGTACCCTTCTGGCTGTGTGAGTGCGTGTTGTTCTTCATAGCGGTGTTGCCTGGTGTCCGGCGTGGGTTGAGCGTGTGGTGCACGATCAGGGAACGCCAGCAGCGCAAGGCTTCCGGGTACAGCGCACACCGAAACAAGAAGATGAAAAACCCTGCAGTTTATAAAACGTGAAATTAATTATTATGCAAATTAGTAGTCGATCTTTGTAACATAAAATCTTATGGTCATGATCATAAGTTTTGTGTAGAAATCACTATTAAGACAACTGCTAAAGTGTAAGTTACCTTGCATGGTGTTGAGTATGGTGAAGAAATACTGAAATGCAAGAGTAGCTTCTCCCACAGCAAACAAACCAAACACCCAGGTCAGACCAAGAAGGAACGTCACGGATAGAGCGCAGCCGATCTGTGCCCAAATCATGACAATGTTATCATTAACACATCATGGTGGTAGAATTGTATTAACAAAACAAAACAAAACACTTGTTTTGATCAAAGCCAGTAAAATTTCATTCGTCAATATAATTTCATTCATCAATATTATTTTATTCTGCAATATTAACAAAAATCACCAAAACTGTTTTGAAGACATTCTGCTTAGCTTTCTTTCTATTATTTATAAGAAGAAAAAAATACATCAGGAAACAAAATAAACTCGAAAACGAGTCCAGAATTGATGCAGGTCCCATGGGGCCTGATCTGTTTCTGGGTCAGAACGACCCGGAGTCCGGGTCAGGTGACCCGGAATCCGAGTGAAAAGTCCAGATTTATTTAACGTTACGGGTTAAATTGACACAGATCCCGGGTCAAACGGACCCAGAAATGGATCAGGCCCTTTGGGGCCCCGGAATCCGGTTCAATTTGGAACCGGGCATTTTTAGAGTGTAGGCCTTAAATAATACTGGCCTATCGTACCAATCCTTTAGATCTTATTCATAAACTTACTTGGGTCTTTCGTACGCTTTTTGGCATTTTTGCTGCACTGCCGGAGTGTAACCTTTTGCTGCTGCAAGAGCTCACTGCGTGGATAACCATAGCAAACACCACAAAGTTGGCGGCCAAGATCAAACAGCAAGGCCCGAGGTACGTGATGTAGTACACGTACGGATTGGCCTTCAGTACCAAACAGCTGCAGATTACAAATATAATATAAATTATTCATAATATGGGTAATGATCGGGCCGTAGTTTATTCATTCGAAAATATAAAAACTCAGAACGAGCAAACAAGAATGCCCGCTAAATAAATAAATAAATAAATAAATACATAAATAAATAAACAAATAAATAAATAAACAAACAAATCAATAAATGAATAAAAATACAAAATAAATAAATATAGAATGAAATGCCAAACTATACTGTACAAAGTAATCTTATTTTATTCCTAATTTAAAATGCTGGTTTCATTTTCAATCATAGAACTGAAAGATCAGCACTAGATTGGCAAAACAATCTTCATGTACATACTGGACTTCAAAACGATTATACGAATAAAAGCTAATTAACAGTTTACACTCTAAATTTGTAATCCCCTCTTACAATTTGAGAAATGCATATTAAGTTTTTTTTAAAGTCAATATTTCATTTCAAACAGATGATACAATTACGAGAACCGTAACTCAAATTGTATCAAATACATGTTTTATAAAATATTGAAAGCTTGATTGTTCAAGTTTTAACCTTCTTGATATTGTTGCTGAAATCGTTCACATCCTTACAGTAAACAATAAATCAACAGATAAATAAAGCAGCCGAAGGTTTCCAAAAGGTAAACAAAACATGACAGTTTATCATGTTTCGTATAAATAGTATTCATTATTCATTACACTATCAAAATGTCCGATTTCTGAACACTTGTCGTAATGCTTTTTTGGCTGACGCATTTTATGATATTTCTTTGACAACAATGTGGCAATTTTGTTTACTGTTGATTGAAACTGCTCAATGTTTTACGATCCGTTTGCAATTAATGAAGGTTTTCCAGGGGTAACATTTTATTTGTATAATTTGATTATTTAATTTATTTACTTATTTATTTATTTCTTTATTTATTTGTTTGTTTGTTTACACTCACAAATCTCCCTCTCGTCCATAATGTGTGTGATCCGTAGCTGCTGTTATGACCACTACAAATATCGGTGCGCCTGTAGAATACGGAGGGGGAAAAGGTAAACAACAATTTTAAAAAAATACTAATTAAAAAAGTACTTCAGCTGTAGTTTTAACTAAAATAAAAAACTTATTTTATCATTCAAGTTTTCTTGGGTTTCTTACGTCAACCTTGTTTTTTAACTAAATTATGAAAGATGTATTGTTAAAAAATAATAGCATTTTATTCTTTTTAAATTTAGAAATGTAGACACTGCCATAAACTCTTCATGAATCTATTTAAAACGAAATGACAGGCAATTGAATTGATCTTACCCCACGATAAGAGGAAGCACTTTGTCATGAAGCACCCGGTGCTCCCTCGGACGAATACCTGAACCAGCGCCCTGTACATATTCACCGCCTCCATCCCCATCCATGCAAAAGACGCCAGCACAAAGTAGTGCAGCAAGATGGCGCAACCTATACAGACGCGATACGATGACGTCAAGGAGGGTATGCTGTCCACGAAAAATACCAAGTTGAGACAAAATAGAGAGGCGCAGAGGTGGATGAGAATCTTACCTGAGCGTGTGACTCGCAACTGCCTGTAAAAACACAGAAAACGGAAATAACACATTATACAACAACTTACCAATGCGCTATACATTAGAGCCCTCTTGTCATTGGGCCAATAACAATCGTGTAATCTTTCTCACTCCCCCTGGGGGATACAGTTTTGGGCTGCCGTGGCGCTCCGAAGGCTTTTTCAAACACAGTATCAACCTCTATACCCTCGCAGGTACCCATTCATATCCCTGCGTGAAGAGAAGCACTTACGGTAAAGCATCTTGCTTGCTCAAGGACACAGGTGTCGTGACCGTAATTCGAACCCATGACGCGATGACTTAATCACCAGAACTTGAGTTTGTTGCACTAGACCGCTCGGTACGCTTTAAAAACGCTTTTGGTTAATAATTGAACCAAATCCGGGTCTCGAGGGGCCTGGCCTATTTCAAGGTCAGTATAACCCGGAGTCATAATGACCCAGATATGGGTCGATATTATGCAGAGTCCGAGTTAAAATCCCATTTTTAAATCACTTTTCGGGTCAGCCAAACCCGGAAATTGGTCAATTCTGACTCCGAATGATTTATAGTGTAACGATACGCTGTAAATAGTTGGACTTTTTTCTGAGGTAAACTTAAACTACTGAAATCTCATTTCACCGTAGAATTTAAGACTATTAGCTTCAAACCTCAGCTTCGGCACAAAGAGTTGGATACGAGCTGACGGTGATAGCATTATGTATTAATACTAACGGTCTAGTAATAATGATGACCAATAATTTATGTGCTCGTTGTCCAGACATACCTTTATAAATACCAGATCAACATAATAGGTGTCTTTGCAGAAAATTGTAATTCTCACAGCAAATAGCGAGCTTGATAATCGGTTCGTGAAAAGTTGTAATTAATGTTTACCTCATTGATTTTTAACCACAACAAAATGGGAAACTGTACGGTCACTTAGGCCTATAGAGTCATGCACTTATCAAAAAAGTTTAGAAAATGTGTCAAACTTGTAACTTGTCTTTAAGTTGCGATGTTAAGATCTTTTGATATATTGCTATCCCTTACTCACCTAATTATAAAATAAAATAATTGAAATCAACTCACTTGAAGACAACATAAGTGATGAACGTCAACAGAAGCCCTACAAGAGTAATGCTAACTCCAACCTTGCTGATGATGGTCATATTTCTCACGTGAAACGGCGAGATTTTGGAGGACAGTCCAGGGTCCTTTTAGATAATAACAGACTAGGTGTTAAGCATTTTGGTTATAGTGCCTGTATAAATAAATTGATCATCCCCAAAATTTAGAAAGCGGGCATCGACGTAACATCGCTTTTCATTGAAGGTATTCTACAGGATTGGTAGAGCTGAAAAAAATAGTCGCAGACAGTGTTCATGTTTTGTGTGATCAAATGCATGAAACAACAAACCTGCCAAAATTTGGGCTTAATCAGGTGTGAGTCAGGAGAAAATAGTGAAAACCATGCACAATGTTGTGCATGTAAACACAATGTCCTTATTGTTTGGTTGTAAAAACCGGAATCAGCTGTTGCCATTTTCTCAAATGACTTCATTTCAAAGGGGAAATATTTCACATAAAAGAATTATTCTAGTATGAAGTTCATAATCAGTAAAACTTTCAGACTAAAATTAAGTAATGATGTGTTGTTGTTTTTTCCCTACCAATCATGTATAATACCTTTAATCATTTGCTGATAAAAACCAGTCCACTAATATTGCAGACCCCTACATGTATTTCCAAATCATCTATGTGCAAATAAAGCCATATCTGATCACCGTCATTCTCTTTATCCGTCATGGGGGACGTAGAGCCACCAAGCCAATGCGATTTGATGCGGATTGCCACAACTGCGTACGCGTTGTCTGTGAGTCCAGGGCCCAATTTCATAACTGCTTATTAAGCAGCAATTAGTGATTGTCTCTTGAGCAAAAGTGTGCAGGATACCAGTGATACATGTGGTACGGTTTTTTGGCTGGTAACCTTTTTGTGGTAAGCATAATTGTATTGTGCTTAGCTACTTTTTGTGCCGAAAATTGGGCCCAGGTCTAGTCTGCCTCCAACTGGTACACCAAACGTGGTCTGCCTCTTGGTGTTCTTAAGCCGAGCCAGGGGGTCCTCCTCGCATATCAACGCTAGTTGATTAATTGAAGTAACAGTCTTGTATTCCTTTGGGGCATGTAAATGTACTGTGTATATTATTTTTACTTTTAAAGAGTTGAAAATAGACTCATTCCTACCATGATGATAGCAAAGTAGGTCAGATGACTCGACTGACAAACGACGGAGTTGTTTTCTTTCGAGATGACCTGCATTCCTGATGTATCCCATCTCCGATCTGACAACGGTAAATAACGTAAACTGATTGTCGAGCCATAGTCGAAATACTACGTCACAAACGAATTGACACGAACTCACACACGGATTATCTGGCTCCCATTCAAGAACACCTTAACCAACTCACATCCCATGCCCGCCTCCTCGTCACAACTCACTCAACACCGCGTATACACTCTATAAACTCCTGGGTTAGAAGTGACCCGGATCCGGGTCCCGTGGGGCCTGACCCATTTCTTGGTCAGTGTGACCCGGAATCTGTGTTAAATTCAACAGAATCTGGTCAAAATCCTTTTTTTTTATTACCAGTTCCGGGTCAGCCTGAGCCAGAAGTGGGCCAGGCCCCCTTGGACCCGAAATCCGGGTCAGAAATCCGGGTCAATTCTGACCCGGTAAAGGGAGGTGAAGGGATCGAATGGGTTTAGGTCGTTAGAATACGACATTTTACCCACACAGCTGTAAAAAAAAAAAAAAAAAAAAAAAAAACACACACACACACACACAATTCAACAAACAAATAACAAAAAAATCCCCAACACCCCCCCCCCCAACAAACATCCCCAACTAACAAACAAACAAACAACTACAAAACGACATCAGTGGTAAACGGGAATGATTTTACCTATTATGAGTGGCACACAACAACACAGTGTTCAAATACAATAAAATGAGATCATGTCATTTACCTTCGTCGTTCCAAAATGCACATTTTGGATGTCTTCCAGCTGCATCCTGCAAAAACGCAAAAGTAGTACGATATAACAGTTTCTGTTTTCCTTCACATACTACTCCGCAACCACCCGAGCTATTCCTAAATAATGTTTGTAATTTTTGATTCTCTAACTTGGATGACTTTGGCCTAAACATGACATTGTAAGGTAAAACCAAATATTGAACCAAATAAATATATAAACATTAAATGAATATAAATGGCGTTTTGGTCAAACCGCTGAATAAGCTAGCGGGTATAGATGAACACACACAAATAACATTATTGTTACACTTGGGGTGCAGTTTTACAATTATAAGTTTCAATAAATAACATTTAAAGGTGTTACTTGTAACTTCAATTGTAGCTTTCAATTGGCTCAACCGCTCAATGTTCCATTCTATTTCAACCAATTGCAAATGGTGTCTCAACTTGAAACTGACTCATTTGGATTTTATTTTCTCACTCAAATTGTTGATAATTTAATTCATAATATTATTATTAGAAGTTTCTAAAGACTCATTCGACTTACGTTGTCCACTGGTAGACTAATAGTGACTGGTTCTTTCAGACCCTTCACAGTCTTACCGATGATGTTAGCTGAAACAGCGTAGCCATAACTCATGTCAGAAGACTCATCAGTGGGTAGGAAGAGCTTTGTATTGGTCATGATTACATAGTTCACTCGAACCGAGTCGATTTTGTCTCCTGTGGTTCCAGATTCTGCGAAAGCTTCTGCTGGAACCTTCATGTAAACCTAGAACGAACGATAATAGACAAAGAGAGGGAGTAACCCCATGAGTTTATAGGCAAATGCGGGAAGGTTCCACTAGTTACTGGCACCTCAGTAAGCCAACAATTTTGATTGGCGGGGGAGAGGGGTGTTGGAAACCTCAGAACCAAGCACAGGCTGTCAGCAAGACATCTGGAAGCCTGCTACAAAAAAAACAAATGGCTCCACTTACCAGAGGGTTAGATCTGGGTAGGTCTGTATGTCTGTATGCACGAAGTATGCACGAAAAATTCATTTCCGCCCCTCAAAAAGAAACCACACAATTCTGGGACCTGACCACCCTCTTAGATATGTGGAATAGTCCAGTCTGGGATATCAAGTAACTTGACTATCCATGGCTTTGCACTGTGGAGAAAACGGTGAAAGTAATAAAGTGTACCATGACTTAGTGTTAAGAAACAGCATAGTTTTTTAAGTGGGACGGTGTCAGCACTTGCTGGCACATGCCATCATTTCCAATGTCATCGTACACACCAATTAGCTTATAAGCCATGATGTCCTAAGTTGGACCATGCCACACATCCTATAGAGAGGTGGTGTCAACCAACAGTGATTTTGGTCACGAGGTGGGCAGAAAAAAACTTCTGCCAGCATCCTTTGTGTACAATTGGTTCGTCAATTATTGTCAATGGTAGATGTAACCAAATGATAAAAACCTAATGTGCAAAAATAGGCTTAAAATAGTCAACACACTCAGATAAAACCGTCGAGAAAGTCAAAACAAACCCTCTTAATCTATGAAAAACCCTTGGAGGCGTTTTCCGACTACGTAAACGCGTGTGTGTTGTGACAAAATGAGGTCCTTTATTATGATGGACCTTATCATTGATCTTCATTAACATTGGATCGAACAACCTCGTTCCCAGGGGTGATCGAATGCCCCCCAGCAAGCGCTACTTCTCGCTCGTGCGGTATCGATACGGCACGCTTCCCATCGTAGCGAGGCTAGGGATACGCATTGACGTCATCACGCCGCCATCTTAGAGGTTAAACGACGATGAAACAATCTATAAGAGCGGCTTACAGGATGGACAATGAGGAACCTTCATTTGTCCTCTAGACAAGGGCGCCCTACTTAAAATCTAGCTGCTGTTGTTATTGCTTTTATTATTATCGCAGTTTGATGGCAATTCCAGTGTTAAACAGAGGGCATTTACTTGGCTTATATTTGACAGGAAATACTGACATCCCATCGAATGTTTGACGGGGAAATCAAAGAACAATTATTTGCCATTAGTTGCGACATGGTGTATGAAGACTGATAACAACTTACCCCGTTGGAGTTCGGCTGTGACGACTGGAAATCAGACCCCGTTGTCAAGGCCTGATCCACCGGCACGTCATTGATCGTAATCTCAATATTGTCCGTAATGAGTTCAGCTACTGTGTCATTCGTACCCAGGACTGTGTTCTCTGCAAATGAGTCGATCACTGACAGGAGTCTGGGTTTCATAGATCATAGAAAAACAAAATAGTATTCAAGTTTATGAGTCAGACACCACATAGGCCTTCATAGCCTTGTTAAAGCATCGGAGAGAAATCGTTTGGGGTTTCTCGGTGTTTTTTTTTAAGTTCACAAAGAGAGTTAAACATAATTATGTTGGACCAAGCTTGACCAATAACATGAAGTTGGAATGTCTCAGTCATATGGTAACTCTTCAGTCATAATTTTTCAGCTTCAAAAACTTTTTTTTTTGTCAAGTAGGGGTTGTTTACTTCTTAATACTATCGTTAAAAAATAGCCATTTTACACAAATTCTGAATAGTGAAATTTAGAATGTAACTGTCTTTATGGTAATGCAACAAATTAGGTATACAGTTGATGACCCATGTACTCACTTTGTATTCGTCTCTGACTCAACAGAACTGTCTCTAATAATCGTTTTGTTGACTTCCAAGATATTACTCATGCACATCACCACGTCATTGGCAAACTACGGTCAAAGATAAATCCACGAAAATGTCAACGATGGTGGTCACATCTTTAACCTTTTAAAATCCTACGACTGATCACACCTAGGCAGCGAATAACCATCCTGTTTTGTGTTTCGGTCTAAATCTAAAGATTTTATATTTATAGAGTTCACGAGATCTCTTTTTCATTTCTATAAAGATTCTTACCTTTATTCAAAGAAAACAATCACAAAACAGTTTAAAAACAGACTGCCCCTATAGCGACGGTTTTCTCGAGTTTACGAGCTCTCTCTTTTTTCATTTCTAAAGCTCTAAAGGATTAGATTGAACGGATTTACGTGAAGATCGACGTAGGCGTAGATTATGATGGCGAGCAGCAAGTCTGTCGAAGACGTCAACTCCTCTTCGTACATATCCTCGGCATTACTCGTGGTGTGCAGTAAATAGTACGTGAAGTTCTTGGCCACCTCTGTGGTTAGGTTGACCTGAAAGTTATGATTATGTGCACCCTTTATTATGAATGTTGTACAGAAAGCCATTAGTGCACCTTTGTTTGCTAATGACGGCATAAGACAGAAAAAAACATACTGGCAATATGCCCTGATTTAAAGGCACAGTACACGTTTGGTAATTTGAGCCTACTGACTGTGTTAATCCTATATAAATGTAGGTATATACATACAATAAAACTAACCTGTGAAAATTTCACTTCGCGTTTTTGAGATATCACCGAAAAACCGGGGCGAATATTTCCACCCAGGAAGAATATTCCCCATAGGAATACACAGTCGCTTCTCAGATTCAAATTTTGGGGAATAAAAAGTGATATATTTTCCATAACCGTAGTACTTCGAAGTTAAACGTTTCTCAAAATTCATTATACTACCCAAGGCTGCTGTACTTCTTAACAAGTAAGTTTTGATTGCCATTGATGTTCAAAGTCATTACCAAATGTGTACTGTGCCTTTCAGTAGTATTGATGCACAACTAAACTAAGAGTACCAATACATTAATAAATCAATTCTTCAGCAATGATTGACCTTTTTTTATAAGTAACAAATACCGTATGGCATGCTGATGTATCAGGCGGGAGCCAGAATGTACCGAGCACTCGGTCTGCTATCAGGGCTTCGCATTTCCTGGTAGCGTAGCCTTCACCGACTTCACACGGTAGCGACCCGGTCTCCTTAATCAAAACATCGGGCCAGACGTACGCTCCTTTGGTACTGACTGTGACGCTTGGCGGTCCGTTGTTGCATGTGACTGTTTGTAAAAAAAAGAATCATGGGTTCTGAAACACTACGTTGTTGGAGAAAAAAAAATCACTCAAAAATTACTCTGTCACCGATATTGGCAATGTTTATAACCAGTGGTGCAACTTGGGGGTACGTGAGGGCACGTCCCCCCCCCCCTTCGATGCCCACGCCCCCGGATCCCCCATTTGAAGTAAATTATGGACTCTTAAATAAAACAAAATTAGAAAAGTATAGGGCCTAATGTTACATTTTATTTAGTGCCCCCAAGAAGAAAATGGTGCACCCCCTAAAATGTAACCCTAGATGAATAGCATATAAAAAAGGTAAGCCTACTTCTCATATTGATGCTAGCGAAGGCCGGGGTTGGGCCTGGTATAAGTTGCATTGCTTTGTTGATAAAGTACGGCTTAATGAACATGAAAAAGAATATTTACTGGGTATTTGGCAATTCTTCCCCTTGTATTGCACGGAGCAGTTACACCAGTGGTCCTGGAGTAGGTAGAGCGGGACGCAGTGCCCACCGTTCTGGCAAGGCTGGCTGTGGCAGCTATCGTATCTCTCGCATCGTGTCCCGTAGAAACCCTCTTCACATAGCGAGCACTCATACCCTGGTGCCGAGTCTTTGTACTCACAATCGCCGTGGTACGAGCACACCCCGGGAAGCTGCTTCGAGCATGGCTCGTAGAACTCGCAGTTCGTTCCGTAGTAGCCGGTCGGGAAACCACGAGGAGTGCAATCACACGTATATCTGAGTTTGAAAATGGATAATATTGACTAATATTGATAATATATAACAGCAGAAGTTTGTTTTTTCATTTACAATGAAACACACGTGCATGAAAAAATTTGCCTCTTTATGGGTTAGGCGTACTTTATAAACAACCGGTTCTGTTCAGAACCACAACAAATGCAGTAGAGAGATTATAACATGAATTGATGGCAGGTTTCTAGTTTCGGAACCAAAATGGTTTTCTGGTTCTCGGGATTGACGAAGCTTTTTAGGTTTTATCGGCGTAGGCATGCAGCATGGTGTAGAACAAAGGTAATTCATTTGAAATGAAAACAACACAAAACCAAAACCGAAAAACGAAAAACGAATAATCAATTACAAGGTTGACTTCCATTTTCTTAGCCCTGTTGTAACGTTTTCAATCACAAAAACATCAATCGGTTGGGTCGGCGTAGTGGTATCTTTCCTCTCATTCGACCTCTATAAGGACCCGGTTCAAATCGCATCGGGGGCACTAGTACTGGGTTTTCAGTCCCAACGTGATTGCGTGGGTTTTCCCTGGAATGGGCCCTAATTCTTCGAGGTTTTCCTCCCACATCTAAAACTGAAACGTCCTTCCTTGTCTTGTCTCTTCGGGGTTCTGGCTAGTGATGAAGTTCGCTTTTCTGAGAATACTTGGCTTCACAACCAGAATTAATCAATACAATTAATGAATAGGTTTATAAATAAATGAATAAATAAATAAATGCTGTATTGTAAAAATGTCCCCTTACTCGGTATCCCCGATTGAAATACAATTGCCTCCGTTTAGGCACGGTGTATCCGTGCAGGCATCATACTCCGTGCAGTGAGCCCCGTAGTATCCAGTTGTTTCGCAGTTACAGGTGTAGCTCCCCTTCGTCGATACACAGGTCTGGTTCTCCTGGCACGGGCTCGAGACACACCGGTCGACATGGCGGCAGAGGTACCCGTTCCAGCCCACGGCGCAGTCGCAGCTGAACGCGGACCCCGAGAGGTCCGTGCAGTTGCCCCCGTTCTTGCACAGGTCGTCCTTGAGGCACGGGTTCAGGTTCTCACAGACACCGCCGAAGTATTCATTCTTGCACCGGCAGAGTGGGTCGCCATCTATGCTCACGTAGCAGGTGCCGTCATTGCGACAGATAGTGAAGGAACACACTAGGTGGAAATGATAGTATATAATTAAACTGACTAAATGCCTGTACTGGCCATTTCGAATAACAGTCGTTTTTGTAATGATTAAGCCGCAATACTTGCTATTACTACATACGACCATTGTGGGTCCAAACTCAGGGTATGTTTCGTCATGATCAAGGCAGACGTGAAGCTGTACATGGAGTTATCCAACTCTCACCCAGTTCCTGCACGTGCGCCTGAGCTATCCACATATGATTGATATAGAGAGAGGGCAGTAACTGGGTAAGGAACCAAATTTTAAGAGTAAATAAATTATTAGCGAATACAATAATCTCATTATTTTTATTTGACGGCTACCTGACATAAAACACCTGTCGCCTTGATATCCAGGCGGGCAATCGCAACTGTATCCCCCCGTATCCAGCCTGGAACACTGCCCGTCATTGTAGCACGGCGAGTTTACACATTGGTCGTCATACTGACAGAGGCTACCATAGTGTAACCCGTCACACAGGCAAGTTACGTTCAGCCCGCCGCTGGGATCTTGCAGACACGTTCCGATGCCGCAGGGCGAGGTGAGACAGAAGTCAAACTGTTCACAACGCACTCCGTAATAACCAGTGTTATTGGGATTGCATTCACAAACAGACCTGTAAAAACAATCACAGTAATGAACGATAACTTCAAATGGCCTTTGTGGAGCATTAATTACTACATATTACTGCAGATATTCTCCTTTAATTTGCAGAAAACAAGAGAGTTTTCTCCTTTATTGTTGTAGTGCTGTAAAAACAATCACGATAATGAACTACAAACTTCAAATGGCCTTTGTGGAGCATTACTACATATTACTGCAGATATTCTCCTTTAATTTGTAGAAAACAAGAGAGTTTTCACTTTTATTGTTGTACTGCTGCGATTTTCTCTGGTTATTTTCGTGAACGGTTCAACTCCCGCTTCTGGTCAATTTTTCCTTCTTCAACCAAAGCTCTTTAAAGCAGTGAAACTTTACTTTGACTGTTTTTTCTTTCTCTCCTTTGAGTTGTATTGAAAAATTGACCGGATCCATTTCTACATGACCGTTTCTTCTTTTTGCCTTGTTCTTCTTTTTGCCTTTTTCTTCTTTCTGTTGTGTGTGGATAATGACTAAACAGTTTGGGACAGGCTGATTTCAATGGAGGAAACCGTGAAAAGCCTTGTTACCAGTTCTACTTTATGCCTAATTTGGTTGTGTTTCATTTATCTACTTTTTACCTGTTGTGACCTGCAAAGATGCAGTTGCCACCGTTGAGACAAGGTGACTCATGGCATATGTTGTAAATGTCACACTTTAAACCGTGGAATCCTTCCTCTAAGCACACGCATCTGTAGTTGTTCAAGTCGTCTACTTCACATCGGCGATTGCCCGGGCACGGGTCCGACGAGCAGGCGTGAGAGTGCTCGCACAATCGCCCGGTGAAGTTGTCCGGACAGTCACAGCTTAGCGTCACCCCATTGCTGTCGGCGGTAATTGCACACGATCCTCCGTTCCTGCACGGGGAAGAGAACTGGCACCGTTGACCGCAAAATTGGGACGTACAGACGCATATGGACGTCTCGTTGTCACCAGGTGCATACCCACAAACACCATCGTGGAAACAGTAGGTTTCCTCTTCACAACCTGATAGAGAATGCGCAGTAGAGTAGAGTCACAAATTTCGGGCAATTATGTGTGAACCTAATTCAAATATTCCCTTTACGTCTGAGAGCTCATGACATTTTTTAAGTGACTTATAAATTTGCAAAACGGATTTGTTTCCAACGCGAAAACTTAACTATGGTTGGAAAAAATACTACTTGGTGACTTTGGGACACTGGGTGGCTCACACGAACTAAAACATGTCAAATTTTAATTTATCATATTCCCCATTAATAGGGGCTCCAAGGTCGAATTCAGTTTTGTTGATGCACTCATTTTCCAATAGATAGGGTCCTTGTGAAAATGGGGACCCTCGTTAAGGTCGCTGCTCCCGGCGCCTCAAAAGCTTCCACAGCCTAACACCCGCATATAATAATTTCATTTTGGCTGAATTGTTGCGGCCACAATGTATCAAAAGAAGATTTTCTTCTTTTTTTAAGAAAAGTTTGAAAACAGACTCTAATGGAAATGTCTAACCATGTTTCACCAATACCAGGCTGAAAGGCTTTTCCATTGACATACCTTTGTAAACATCCCCATAATATTATTAAAACTGACGTTTTTGCTTAACTTAATATGGAACCACCAAGGGCTGTAGTCTTTTAACCTTATAAAGTACTTCCTATATAAGAAAAATTATTCCAACCACTTAAAAATTTTCTGCCATCAATAGAATGTGTCAGTAATGAATTGTAGTCTCCACAAAAGCCATGTGGCCTTGCTTTCTATTGAAGGCAGGTATCAGACTAGCTCCTTATTAAGTAGCGTATGGAGAGACGCAAATTTAATTTCACTTTTCATCATTTTGCCACCTGAGCAGTTGATGATCGAAACTAGTAGCACCCAAAACAGGATCACCAAGAATGTGAAGCCTTAAACAACTGGTCAGATAGGTTACGTTGACAGATCCTAGGGCAGCGGGATTTGTAATGCAAGGCTGGTTAAAACATTGAGAAAATAATGTGTATAATGTCACTTTCTCCAAATGAAAACAAAACTGTAAAAAGAAAGTAAGCAGTGTTTTAAAGGAACATTACAGAATTGGTAAGAAAAAAAATTGTAAAATATACTTTTTGATCACAGATTTACATAAAACTTAAACGGTCTAATGATGATGACAGTAGAAAACATCCCTTGAAATACTTCTGTCTGAAATGCCATATTTGATGAGAAATTAATAAACTAAATTTCCGATTGGAGTTTATCGCCCAGTGAGCGTTTTATTCATTTTGTTGAATCTATATGATTTCATGCAAATGTATAATCGGTTTTTCACTATTTTCTCGTGACCCAGATGGCCGATCGATCTCAAACTTCTACAGGTTGGTCAGTTTATGTATATGGTGGATTACATAAAGTGCTTACACTGCCAGCAACTGCTTTGTTAGCAAAAACCAATTCTGTAATGTTCCTTTAATGATTAAGTATTTGTTTGTTTATTTTATATCTATTTGTTTACTTATTTATTTTATACAAAACAGTACGGTAGAAATCAGTGCAATATAGTTCACTGAAATGCTCACTATACAATGGAAATGTTTGCTTTTAAATGAAAGAAAATTTTAAAAAAGAATGCCGGTCAGGATTGACCCGGATTCGGGTCACGTGGGGACTGACCCTTTCCTGTGTCAGTATGACACGGAATCTGTGTCAGAATGACCCAGAAATGGGTCAAACTGATGCAGAGTACAAGTTTAAATTCCATATTTAACTCCTTTCCAGATTCAGTGTCAGTGACCTCAGAGGTTTTTGTTGTGTATGATGTATCATTTAATTGATCAAGAATACTTTTCTTTCAGATTGCAATAGTTTAATATGCCACATGTCAATAAAAAACAGCTAAGATTTTTAAAGAGGAAAGCAAGTAAGCCTAACTAAAATATTTCAAACAGTGTGCCAAAATGACTGATCAACAAAACGTTTTCTTTATTTCAGTTGGGTCGACATGTCCCAACCCCTTTACCTCAAGTGTTGTTTTACCTTTTTAAGAAGAAAAACTTTCGTTGAATGAAAATAGAAACTGGATGACAAATGCCTTCTCAATGAAAGCGTTCATATTAGCCAAGTGCATTGCTTTTTGGCATTAAAATTGTTCAAAGCACTGTCAAAGGCTATAAATAAATAAAAAGCCCAGATTTGACTCCCAACAGTTAATTTTCAGATCTTCCAGAGCTCTGTACGCTTGAGCCGCCAGGCTTTTAACAAGCGGCATCTTCAAGTGTCGCCCCAAGCGTGTTATTCGATAAAAGCTGTCTGATCCTAAGATTAATTTTAAGATAACCGTTGTGTTTCTCTGCTTTATATCACAACTTCCCTACCTTCTCTGTGTCAGACACTTGTGGAATTAATGCACCGGTGACTTGTCAATTGAGTCTTCACTGTAAAACATTACAATATGTTTGAATTCTGGAGTGCAGCAACGCAGGAATGTGGGTGTATTTTTTCTCTCGAAATAAAAACTAGTTTGTTTTCATTTTTTTCAAAGTTTTTGAAGAGCGACATTTCTTCAAAAGGTAAATGAAAAAAAAAAACAGCAATTAATTTTTTGAACGTGATGCGGTTTTCGCTTTATACTGCAGTTCGCCAACAATCTCCTGTGTGTGCATTTTGGCACTCTGTCGAGTGATTAATAATTGTGTACAATGACGTGCGTGGATTACAGGTTTCGACAATGCCATCTCAAGGCTCCTATTTGTTTGCCACTTGTGATTTCCCTTTGAAGTAAGGTCGGTCAGTCCTATATGTGTTTAAAGGCACAGTATACCTCTGGTTTTTGGGACCGTTTGATTGTTTTTCATCCAATATAAATGTAGATATATACAATAAAACTAACCTGTGAAAATTTCATTTCAAACGGTGGTCGCGTTTGTTAAATATCGCCAAAATCCACAGCGAATGTCCACGCATAAAGAATAATTCCCTAATAGGAATACACAATCTGAGAAACGTTTCTCAGATTCAATTTTTGGGGTACTTCTAACCAAGTCAGTTTTTATTGTAATTTATTTTTAGAGTGATTACCAATCGTGTGCCTTCCCTTTAAGGTTTGATACATAATTATTAAATATATGTCAGTGTTGTTACCCTGCCCGAGGTTGTGTGTGAGTATGGTCTTCGATTTGGAAAAAAAAAATGGCCCTATAAAACTGGCGATTTTCAATCTGATAACTTGCTAAAAAAGAAATTATACAGTTTGCTATCAGGACTAAGTGTTCTGAGAAATAATTTCGTCTGAAATTATGTAAAATAATAATTTCGTGAAGTTCGGTTTCTTGTTATTTGGTTTTGCTAAATCCAAATCGGAATAAGCACAAAATAAAGTGTACAAAATCCCACGGGTGCAGTTTGCGGTTTGCACCTAGAGCTGTATCTCAACTTTGATGCAAGTTTGAGATACTTTATGTTTTTTAATTTGTTATGCGTGTGTTTGTTTGTCTAGAAATAATAGTTTTATCATAGATACCCTGCCTGATTTCGAATGATTGGACATTAACTAAATTAAGTCTGTTTTTAGGTATGATTATTATTAAACAAACGAGTTACTGTAGAAAATCCAATTACATATTAACAGCTAGTTTGATAGATTCGAGAGTTATAAGCTTTCATTTAGAGAAGGCCTAGGCACTACTGCACGGGAAAAAATCCGCCAGTTATCTCATGCCAACAGTCAAACAATTGTGCATGTTACATGTATTTAACTTGTGCAGTTGTGCGTGTCATTTATTTTTGTATAACTTTCGTCTAAGAACAGCATCATCAGTCAAAACTCGTTCAGAGAAAAGAAATCCTTTGAACAAAATTATTTTGGCAAAAATCGGGCCAAACAACTTTAACCAACATAATAACCTTGCTTGAGAACATTAGCCGAACCAAGAGTAGACAATGTCACACAAAACATATGCATCTAAACATAATGTCTTCTGCCTTTTCGTGGAAGATGATCCGGAACAGCCCTTAAATTAAACATCAAATTACCCTTAAACCCTTCACAAGAATCCAAGGAAGGATTCAAAAGCATGTAAACGGCTTTCTGAGTGCAGGGACTACCGGTACAAATCCACTTATACTGCTACACTGACCTTTCTGCTCCCGAGCAAGACTAATGAAACAACTTAAAAAACGGCTCTCCAACTTAGACATAGCCTACGGCTATGGCTTTCAGTACTGTAGTCATACTGGAAATGAGGCCGTGTCCGAATTAGCGGTTGTGGCTATGGCTACGACTGCTGCTAAGGGTTTTTGCTGAGGACGTCTTACGTGAACCTATGTATCTCGTACTAAATTTGAAGTTCGTATGTACCAATTTATACTTTGATAAATATTTTCGCTTAGTAACCGAATAGTTTTAATTTGAATATTTTAAGTTTAAGAAGCAGTAGAAAAAAAGCACAAACAAACAACATTTCCGTAACCGTTCATATGAGCTTTTCTCATTGATGTTATGAGAATATACTTTTTTTGTACAAAGTTTGTAGCACTTTGCAATTGTTGTGCTTCCTCTTACACAAACAATTATGTGTATTCCTTGGAAATGGGAGCAGGTGGAAGAAACACTCGAAAAACAACCTGTTCGCCGTCTTGTGATTAGAGGAAAACCCTCACAGATAATTGCCAACCTCTTCGGCACAAATGGTGCTGACTGCGTAGCTTCAAAAGGGCAGATGTTTTCTCCTATTTCACCGGGCCCTGGGAGGAAGCCAGGGATGCGGTTACAGCGTTAGTGTACTCATAAGCGAAGTCAGTTTTTAAGAGCAAGAACCCGGATCAAACTGAAGAATTGTCTACGGGCAATCTGTTTGCCCAGCGACACAAGAAACACGCACTCTCTCTCAAACCGAAATTAAGAAACTGTTGTTTACTGTAAGATATTAATATTCAGCCGGTGTCCTACCTCCCCGGGTACGATAGGCAGGGCAGTACATAAGAACTAAGTAGTCTCCCGAATTCCGAAATCTACTCTGCGGCAGTAGAATAAATTGCAAGACGAGTTCTCAGGGAACAAATCTACGCAGCAAATACATATGAGCGCATTGTGGTACCGCAAACTGAATATACATTGATACCTCACCATGCGGTGACTCAAAACCCATAAACATTCATGCTATCAAGTGTAATTTTCTGTGTAAAAAATTGAAACTTTGTAAAATCTTTTTCTGTAAAGCCTTGAGTAATTATATTACTAACATTGTTAGATTAGTGCGCTTGAAAAGTTCTTCTTCTTATTATTTTTCATTAATATTATTATTATTAAATTGTCCACATGTACTTATCTATGTTGAGTTGGAATACAATTTGATAATCCTCAGTAAAATTTTGCGTTTACTGGTTGTCACGTGTAGCATTGAAGTAAAGTCAAGTGTTTTTTGTTTACTCAAGGTGCATTTATAACTATTATTACTTTTTAATAATAACGTTCGCCAGTCATGTAACTGTGGTCGAGTAAAATTGTTTCTAATAATATAAACGTAAAGGTATAGTACCCATGATGTAGGCCTATACAACATTACAATTTCACGTGGACGTCCCCGTTTCAACTCTGCCTGTTTTCATTACTGCGCAAAATATAGTCTTAGAAAGAAAAAAACACGCCGCAAATTTTTATGTTAAGTTGAAATGTACACATTTTCCAGCTGTCCAACAAATGTGAATAATAATCCCCAAAGGTAAGACGAGTCATTGCTTCTTTTTGAAGAAAAACATGCTAATACCAGTATTTTTTAATAATCACACCATACAGCCAACCGTGGGAAACTGGTCTCGATTTCGACTTTAAAAAAAAATGTCTAATTAAGGTACACAGGTATGTTTATGCACGTTCACAGTTGCTTGAGAGATCAAGCGTTCGATGGTCACTATTTCTCACACATTCGAGGTAGCAATTCAGATGGAACTACTGCTCTTGACAATAATATTGGTGCTGTAATCAAAAAACGGACTTAAAAGCAATGGATACTTTTGGTAATTACTGAAGAAATACATTACCTTACTTGGTAAGGAGCACCTAAGAACTGCTGGTAGTATAAGACATTGCGAGAACGACTCCCGTTATAGTAATGTATTTTTTGAGAAAGAGGTAGTTTCTCGCTAAAATATTTGAATCAAAAAAATCGCTTCATGCATGAAGACTTTCTCATGCATTTGAAAGCACACTACTCTATGCAATAAGGGTGTATTTTCATTCATTGGTTTCTTGCAACTTCGATGACCAATTGAGCCAAAATTTTCACAGGTTTGTTATTTTAGGCATATGTTGCGATAAACCAAGTGAAGATAGTCTTTGACAATTACCAAAAGTGTCTCCTGCCTTTAAGCTGTGACATCCAAAGTTGTTTGGATTATTTATTTTCAATACTAACTATAGCTAGTGTACCAATTTTATTGATGGCCGGATTTTTGCCGAAGGGATTACTTTCCTCTGAACGAATTTTGAGAGAGATTTTGCTGTTTCAAAACAACAACATTTGATATCCAAAAACGTTTGCATATGCCACGCACAAGGCACACAATACATGCAGCGTGCACAATTGTTTGTACATGGCTGATGGACCTAAGAATGCCAGGGTCGTGGCGACAATTGATTTTTAGTTTTTAATTAACTATCAAAGGCGTATTGTTTTGGTGCAATAATGTCCTTACCTTGAATGAAAGCTCAGTATTTCTCGAATCACGGCGACAGTGCCCCTTTAAGATTGTTTGATACACATTCTATAAAGATCGATCTTGGCTCTTTTTGAAATCGAGCCTAGGAATAAACTTATAACTCAATGAAGGGCCCCAAAATGTCAAAATTATATAAATAGGCCTAACAACGGACAAATTTGACTAATGCATATTTGCCTGACGTTTCAACCCTAGCTAAAGCCTCCAAGAAAGACGCTGCTATAGGGTCGAAGCGATTGGCCATTAACTACTTTTTGCATTTATACCATAGGTCCTTTTAGTTGGTAAGCAGTTTGCAACAGCTAAATCTATTTTCAACTTTGACTTATGTATAAAGAAATTTCGTTGATGGCCAACGAAGAGTTCTCAAACTTACCCGCTTCGGCGCACCGTAAAATCAATAGCGCAAAGAAAGATACAATCAAGAGAATAACGCTTCCAGAAGGTGTGAAATCATTGCTGCATCTAAAAGGCATCTTCAAACGTCCACAACACATCGGCCGAAACAATTCGGCTTCATTTATTGCAATACAACATTTCGACGTGACGAGGTCTTGACGATTTCTTTACATTAAACTGGGCAGGTGACGGTGCTCGGGTTTAAATAGGACGTTTGACATTACCTTTTTTTGTGTATTACAGCGCCTCAAGAATGTAGTTCCGATAAAAGCGTGCGTCAGTGATGTTCTTTAAAGAGATTTTTATTTACTTTTTCATATCAACAGCTTATGAAAAATGAAAGGGTCTACATATGCTAGTTCCGTTAAGTTTTGGGGTTGTGTTGTAAAGGACAGCTTTTTTAAATGCCTTTTTTCTCATAAACTTGTTTTATTATTCGGACAAGTATATTTCATCAATTATTGAATAAGTTGTTATGGTTTATATATTGCATGCGTTAATGTCATGGCAATACCTCATCGATGACTTCAAGGACCTTTAACTAGAAGAGTATTAGTCATGATTACGTATCGATTTTAAAAGGTTGAACCTTGGCTAGATTAGTTCTGTACAAATTTCCCGTTGCCTGGTACCTTTTGTTGGCCTGTTCTTTAATTTAAAGGCACTGGACACTATTGGTAATTACTCAAAATAATTGTCAGCATAAAAACTTACTTGGTAACGAGCAATGGAGAGCTGTTGGTAGTATAAAACATTGTGAGAAACGGCTCCCTCTGAGGAACGCAGTTTTTGAGAAAGAAGTCATTTCTCAGTAAAATATTTGAATTGATGTTGAGACCTCACGCGTGAGGTCTCGAAATCAAGCATCTGAAAGCACACAACTTCGTGTGACAAGGGTGTTTTTTCTTCCATTAGTATCTCGCAACTTCGACGACCAATTGAGTTCAAATTTTCACAGGTTTGTTATTTTGTGCATATGTTGAGATACACCAAATGAGAAGACTGGTCTTTGACAATTGCCAAAGGTGTCCAGTGTCTTTAAAGCAAACGTGAATACTTATAGAAAACAGTGGTTGGGATTTAGTGCTGACTGAAATGAAAGTCTCAGAGCTGTTTCAACTATTTCAATATTTTGTTTCCTTCTTTCTGTCTTTTTTTCTCTTCCATTGTACTTTCCATCTACTATTATCACCAGTGCTAATTAGTAAATATATTCCTCATCATTACAGTTTGGGTTGCCGACCCTTTTCCCCTGAGCCGCCCATCCAGCCCATACCATAGCCAACTAGTTTTTACCTTAAACATTTTGCTTAAATATTTGGCAACCCGATGTTATTTTTCAGCCTCATACACTTCGCTCAATTTTATGCAAGGCTGATGCAAGTTTCCATAAATCAAGTGTGTGTTTGTGTTTAGAATCACTCATTCTATTTTTCTTATCCCTGTGCTGTGAGACACCTTTGGGTTTTCCTTTGTCCATATACTTAACATCCTCCCATACACTTTGTACACATAATTCCTTGTTGAGCACCCCATTATTTATAATTCCCGTATGGAGACCTTTTGTTTTTCCTTTCTTGTTTTGTATTCAGTCTCCATAATGTAGCGAATATTAAGACAACCGGTACTCGATCATCACACGCATCGATTTAATTACCTCCTTTTCAAGACAAAACATAAACGTTTCTTTTCAAGATGTTTTCTTGAATCTTCCATTTGTTTCGTTGTCAAAACATAAACGTTTCTTTTCAAGATGTTTTCTTGCATCCTCCCTTTGTTTAGTTGTCTTAACTTTTGCTTACTATTAAGAATTGAATAAACAAATACACATGCATTCGCCACGATCATACGTTTTCCCGTATCCCTGTTCAACTTCTGCTGATTATACCGGATCGAACTATTTTTGGAAAAAACCATTGCACTGCACTTTGACTTATACAGCCAGGCATCCACATAATAAATCACATACCGGGCACTTTTAAGTACAACTTGAAGCGCACACTCGTCTCTTGTTTGGAAACACTCGTCGTTCAAACATCCCCTAAACGTGACTTGGCATTCGGTTATAACGATCATGAAGCGGCTTTTGTGCTACAACCATTATCTTTACGATAAGAGGAAAGAGGCTCGTGTTCAATGTATCGAAATCCCTAAATTTATGGTGATTAAATGAAACCAGGTTGATTCCGTGGCGTGGTTTTCCTGACAAAGGAATATACATAAGAAATAAGGCAAAAACTACTTTAAAATACTAACATAAAACACAGCGAAGGGTGCTTGTTCAGTCGTATTCCCCGTAAAGTTCAATGGTATTTAAAACCGGTATCACAAAATCATTTACGAATCAAGCAATCGTGGTGAGCACGCATAATTGCATTATCACAGCAACTTATGTCATACACGAAGGAAACTCAAATTCCTAATTTCCTCCCTTCATGCCCGTATTAGGCCCTATTCACGATATCAGAGCATCTTGTACGAGAAGATTCCCGAAGATACCTATCTTGGTCTATCGAGATTGATGTTGACTTGGCAAGTTAGATAAGAGATGAAAGTTCCATGCATATAAACAAGCATCACATTAGGTGGGGAGGATTTCATGTCACTTCACACAACATGCATGCAGGTTGTGTGAAGTAATGCGGACTAATGCTCTCTGAGCTACAGTGTGATCTTACAAACCTTTGCAGATGAAAGTCTGCTTGTGTCAGGGAGCGATAACGAATATGAAATGCAACAACGAATACAATCCCTTGCAGTTTATTCAAGGTTTTTTGAACCAAAAGCTTCCTTCATGATGTTCGAACTAAATCACTACGTCGTTAAAGGGTGTGCATAAAATTGATACATTATTAGTGTGAAAGGTTGATCACAGCAAGTTATAAATTGTGGATTGGCGCAGTTGTTAAGCTTGATTTCAATGTTTCAAATGCTTTTATACAGAGCTTTTCGTACATATTATTTTATGAGGCTCAGCGTTCTTTGGTCTGTCGGTCATTGACAGTGGCGGCACCAGACCTGTTAATCTGTGGGGGGGGGGGGGCAAGAGGGGGCAAACTTAAATTTGGGGGGGGGGGCAAACAAAAGTCTATAATAATAATAAAGGGACTTGTAATGCGCACATATCCACCCTGCTGGGTGCTCAAGGCGCAGTAAAACAAACAGAAAGAAGGTGAAACAGTGAAATGAATTATCAAAAAACTTGTACTGTATAAGCCGATAACGAATACGAAATGTATATAATGATACGTACTGTATATTCACTCCAGAAATAAGATTTTGCACTGTGTGAATGTGACGTGTTGTGCGAACTGCGTGTACAATGGCTGCTTACGGTTTCGGGCAGACAATGCATTTCTAGCTATAGCAAGTTTCCAAACTTGTACAGATAAATAAATCCACATTTTATTAACATTGCCGGAGATGGAAAGTGTATTGGGCTTTTTTGATGGTGCCAGCTATTTATGATGGATGAAATTGAGTTTATTATTTACAGCGCAAACAACATTGTAACAAATTGGGTGCAATCGTTTGGATTAAACTCAATTTCCGCCATCGGGGAAAAAAAACTGGGGGGACAAAAAAAATTACTGGGGGGCATTTGCCCCCCCCCCCCCCGTAGCGCCGCCGCTGGTCATTGATGTTGCTTTAATGGCAAAATCTTGGGAAAATGTCCTGTAATTTCTCGGGAGACCCCCCCCCCCAAATGACCTTAATTCTTTCTTACGCTAAACAGCTAGAGAATTTCATGTAAAAATATCAGCAAAAGTCCTCCCAGCCACATTTAATAATTTCTTTCCAGTTTATAGTTATAATTATAACACACGTAAAAAGCCAAACATGTTACAAAACAAAATCAGGTGCAAATCTATACCATTCTTCAACAAAGTGTATGTTATCGAGGTCCAAAACCATGGAATGAATTACTGTACGATATTAATATCTGCTAAATCTCTCACAGTTTTTAAATCTCTCCTCAATAAATATCTTCTCGGTATTGGTAATAATAATACTTAATCAGTTATTGTTCAAGACACCAAAGTAACTTTTGCAAAATACTCTTGTATACAGTAACTGTTATCTTCTTTTGGGGTGGGGGCGCTAACGGGATAAGGGGGTAGTGGATTTTTGACACTTGTTTTCCTGGGTGGGTTTATGGGAATACGTTGCAAGTCTTTTTGACTTTTTGTGTTTCCTTCACAACTTGTGTATACATTGTAGTATTTACTTACTTGTTTTCAAGTAAACATGTTTTTAAGTATTAGTGGTATAGTCTTAACTTATTTATATAGTCTACCGAAGACAATTGTTCACTTTATTGCAAGTGTGTGTAAAAAGTAAACGATGAAATGATGAAGACTTGGTCTTAGGAAGAGGTGCGGCTTGAATTGTCTTGATCTTTTCTTCATGTGGAGCCAGTTGAATATGCATAACCGACTATGGCCAAGAAATTTTATTTTCTCCATTCCTACTATACATTTACTCGGTTTTGAGGTTAAGTTTGCCCTTTGTAGTCTGCGCAAGAGTTCTTTTGGAGTTTCAATGTGACCTGACCAAGTTTGAGTATTTATTAGAATTTCATCAATGAAATTATCAACATATGCTGCACTCTATGTGATAATGATCGCATTATTCTTGTGAATTTGGCTGGTATATCAACTAGGCCAAATGGCATCATGTTAATTAAAGTGGTACATCTGGGGTTAAGAATGCGGTTTTATTCTTGTCACTCTGTCTCCTTGGAATCTGCCAGTAATCTTTGCTTTAGTCAAATTTTGTAAAAATAATGATCTTTCGCTAGTTTATAGCGAAAATTTCTTCTTGATGAGGTATGTGTTCTGCATTAAATGTGTTGATTTTGTTAATTTTCCTGAAATCTATGCAGAATCTGTTAGTACCATCTTTCTTTTTGACAAGCACAATGGGTGAGACGTACGGTGAATTCGAGGATTCAATCATACCCATGTTCAACATTTTCTTAACTTTGTCGTCTACGGTTTTGTGAGGGCATATGTGCTTTAAAAGTTACCAAGAAGTCGTCTTACTTTATTGGTTTGCTCAGAGTCTAGGTTTTTACCTATTTTCAAATCAGCTATTTTTTCTACCGCGTCAAGCAAAGAAAGCATGATAAGTTCCTCGTTATCTAATGCTATATTTTCATTCTGATTTTCTGCTACATCCAGTGGCTGTTCACACGCAATGGTTAACACTGCCGCGCTTTCTATAGCGCATTACTGACAATTTCTGCATCAGGCTGTTGTGTCTCATCGTTGGGTTCGGCTCTAGTGGCGACTCTTTTCAGCAGGTTCGCATAAAATGTTTCACTTTTGGCGTTGATGTCAATTTTGTTGTCTCTCTTATGCGGCATGGAACCTTCCATTGCAACAATAGTTTGCATATTTTTTAAATTGTACCAATAAAAAGTTGAAATGTTAAAACGGTAAAAAGATACAGTTTACCATTTAAGTAAACGACGATAACCCCCCAAAAAGCAACAAACGAGTTTTCACCAAAAACAAAAGAAATTCAAGTAATCAACGACTTCCATAACAAGAACGAAACAAATGAGTTTACACCATTGACTTAAAGGCAGTGGACACTATTGGTAATTACTCAAAATAGTTATTAGCATAAAACCTTACTTGGTAACGAGTAACGGGGAGAGGTTGACAGTATAAAACATTGTGAGAAACGGTTCCCTCTGAAGCGACATAGTTTTTGAGAAAGAAGTAATTTTCCACAAATTTGATTTCGAGACCTCAGAATTAGATTTTGAGGTCTCGAAATTAACCATCTGAAAGCACACAACTTCGTGTGACAAGAGTGTTTTTCCTTTTATACTTATCTCGCAACTTCGACGACCAATTGAGCTCAAGTTTTTACAGGTTTGTTATTTTATCCATATGTTGAGATACACCAAGTGAGAAGACTGGTCTTTGACAATTACCAATAGTGTCCAGTGTCTTTAAAGGATTCATAGCTGAGGGCTGCACGAATGTGTTCTCAGTGTGTACCGTTAAACCTTTCCACGAGGCATGTAGGGGAAGTTGTGAGCTGCCGTATTGACAATAACCTGTTTATCTCTTTCATGAGTTCTGATGTGAATTGAGCACCTTGATCGGTAAGAATCTCATTTTGGAATACCGACTTAAGGGAGAAAACATTCACCATTGCGTCTGCTACTCTCGTTGTCTCTATACTTGGTAATTGGATAGCTTCTGTGTATCGAGTTGTCTGTATGTAATGGGATAGTTTCTGTGTATCGGGTTGCCTACCAAAGTTAGTATAATTATAACGTTTCCTGCGTTCGGTCATTGGTTGGATGGGACCAACCATATCTATAGCGACTCTTTGAAATGGTGCGTCGTGACTCTGCCGAGTCGAAATTGTTCTCCTGCAAATGTCGCATGATCAGCAGTAAACGTAAAATGTCTGAGTAAATTCCAGGCCAGAAAAAAAATACTCAACACCTTGTGTGTTGTTTTCTATATGGACGCATAGGTGTGTCCACCTATGTGTAAACACTGACCCAGGAACTAATTTCATTACGTGAATTCGAAAATGCTGTGGAAATACGAGTTAGTGGCACATATCACTGTAATCTAGTATTGGAGAATGAAAAATCGCGGAAATTCAATCATCTTGGATAACAAAATCTTGCGACTCCATATCTGTTCATCTGCTTGTCACCCTTTCCAGCTAGATCTCGGATGAGATTTAATGTAAATCTTTAGCTTGTGCATTTTGAATCTCATCTTTGCCGATTTCAGTTTGCCGATTAATTGGGTACTTTTAACATTTTTAGGGGTATAACCTCTGTTTTTGTAAGCGAGTTTGCACAGCATTTCAGTTTTGTGGTTTGCAGTTCTATCTTCTCGCATGCGGTTAATTTGTTCGCCTGATTTCAATCGATCTGTCTGCATTTGAGTTTGACTTTCTTCTGTAGACTTACTTGGCAGCCAATTATAGAGTTCAAATCACCAGGATTTTTAGCGCCTTCATCCTCACAGGTTTTGTCGTGCATACTGCTTCAACTCTTCCCACAAAATAAGGAGTATCAAGACTAATTATTGCTTCTGGCAATGTACTGATGGTGCCATCAGCCATGACTCACAGGTTCGTTTTTGCCTTGTGAATTGATTTGGTAGAAGTCTTTGCGGATGCTACAACCACTTTCTCGTAGTATAGACCTTATGCATTGACGTCATCAAGCCGCCATCTTAGAGGTATATAAACCGATGATGAAACAACGGAAACCTAAGGTTTGTACGCGCGGCGCACAGGATTGGCGCCAATGAACATCTTCCTTTTGACTTCTAGGTGAGGTCGCCCTACTCAAATGACGTCATGTGCATAAGGTCTACTAAAACGTTAGTTATACCGGCATGCATTTTGTGTCATGTACTACTACACGCTGCACTCATGAGCGGTCATTCATTTCCAATTCAAGTTTTACCATGCCATCACGAGTACAGCAGTCACTGAGTTCATGAGCAGCTGGTGCCATCATTATTATGCTACAGTTTCAGTCAGGCAGTTTCATTTTCTTCACTTCTCTTACTTTGTGCTTCCGCTTTATGTGTTTTGATTAATTTGAATGTCGTGGTATACATCGTCACTACATTGATTAGCGCAGAGGTTATAACACTTGCGATCTTTGTGAATCTTGATTCCCTACTTCTAGAGTTACTGTTACGTACGATGCAACCTTTTTATGCGCCTTGCGTTCTATCAAGCTGTTGCGACATCTGCTGTGAGTATTCGGTCTATCAAATCTATGAGGTTGCGGAACTGAACATTAAGCTTGTTAAGGTCTACATTATACTGCACATGTTGTGGAGTGGGGTGATCTTACTGATGTGCGTTGTTGGTATTAATTTGCGATTTGCTACATTCCCATGAGTATTAAAAACACCGTACGGTGAGCTTCAGTGCAGTATATTGTTCAGCCAGGCGCGCCGTTTTCTTTAATATTTTGAGGTCTGTTTCACATTGATCTGGTTTTGCTTTTCGAAATTTTAATGGAAACGTTTCAACAATGCGTCTTTTAGTGTGCTGTAATTGATGGTAACATCATCAAGTGATAACCATAGAGTATACTTCCAGAGCTTTACCTTTGAGTAAAGCACTTAGATTGAAAGGCCATTAGTCTGTATCCCAGTCTTGCGAGTTTGCAAGATCGTCTATAGCCTATCGTTAAATGCGCGTAATTTGGTTATGCGTGCTTTCAGACGCATGCTTGCATGAAGAGCTTCGTGACACTTTCACGTTTTGTCGATTCTAATTTTGCCTGCATTTTAAGTTGTAATTGGTAGGCGTGTTCATCACGGTCAACAAGGCCCTTGTCTTTACTCAGTTTGACTCTCTCATACACACAAACTTTATAAATCCTTTCCTTCCAGACCACACTTTTCACCTATAGTACTGTCAAACCTTGGATGTCTGCACTTACACAATGTATATAATTACAGCCCCTCACCTGTGGTTACTAAGCATAACGCAATGCTATAACTAGAGTAGTGTACTGCCATAGGAACTATTAGCACACAACACACCAGAAAACAAACTGGCAAATTGCAGATCTAAAATAATTCTTAAGGTATACTTTCCTTCGTTGTTTAACAGTGGATACATGGCAATATTTTCTTTTCTTTTTCGTTTTTCCTGAACGGGCCCCCAATAATGTCGAGACATTTCTCAGACTTTACTTTAACAGTAAGTAATTTGAGCAAATGCGATTGTATTGCTAATCCTTGATTGTTTTAACAGTGACTAATGGTTAAATGCATCTTAAGCCACCACGGTTGTTATGTTCAACAAATACTCTTTAAGTTCACCGAGTGTGAATGGTGGATCTGGAGTGGATGGGAGAGTGTGGTCGTTAGCAACATAGGCTACGCCGTTGGCCTCCAGAGCTTCACATTCACTTTGGTTCTTGGACGACAGGAAGTGGCCCTCTCGTTTTTATCTCATCATATCAGTGTCCAGATTGGACCTCGGTTTAGAAAAAACTTCTTAGCTTGGAACCATCAAAAATAATGTTAAAACAATCAAGTAATAAGCAATACAATCGCATTTGCTCAAATTACTTACATGTTTTACAAAAAAACATTTAAAGGAACACTACAGAATTGATAAGAAAAAAACTTGTAAAATGTATTTTTTGATCACAGATTTACATAAAACTTACACAGTCTTATGATGATGATAGTAGAAAACATCCCTTGAAATATTTCTGTCTGAAATGCCATATTTGATGAGAAATGAATAAACTCATTTTCCGATTGGAGTTTATCGCTCAGTGAGCGTTTTATTCATTTATTGAATCTATATGATTTTATGCGAATGTGTAATCGATTTTTCGCTGTTTTCTCGTGACCCAGATGGCCGATCGATCTCAAACTTCTACAGGTTTGTCAGTTTATGTATATGGTGGATTACATAAAGTGCTTACACTGCCAGCAACTGTTTTGTTAGCAAAAACCAATTCTGTAATGTTCCTTTAACAAAAATCATGTAATACAATAAGTCTTCTAATAAATAACAAGCCAATTATTACTGTGTGTCCTTTAATAAGACGGTAATCATATCGGTGTCATAATTCATCATAATATTTACAAGCCAGCTCTGGGTAATAAATCTTTCATTTAAATCCAACAATCTGCCTTTCGTTTTCAAATAATTAGTATAATCATGACTCTCAATTCTACCTTGTGATTCTTAGAATGAAACAATTATAAACTTACGGGTGATATGCTTGTTTGTCTCTAATAGTGGCAACACTTGCCCATCACATCATCTCAAATAATAGTAGACAAGTACATGAAGCATTGTCTTCATAAAACAATTCGCTGCCTGATTTTTGTCTGCAATCACTCTGTGTTCGCTATGCCTGGTGACGATATTTCGAGGCACGATAACTTCTCTAACCATATAACTCGATCTTGATTCCTGATTACTTACAATACTCAAGCCTGGTACACATGTTCACTGCTGTTGTCCATTGATGCTGAGCGCCAGAAAAAAAGCAGTCTCTTGACTTTTTGATAATGCGATGCAAAATAGGCGAAAGGGGGATGACCTCGGCGGACTTGTCATTGACAGCTTTCCCTGCGTTCAAAATGTAGATTTGGTTGAATCTTGCTTGGCTTGTACGTGGCCATGTTTAGGAACGTGTATATACTGTCACATTGCTGCCGCAATCAAGTCGGTAATTATAAACACGATCCTGTTTTCACTGGTGAGTGGAGCGACGTACAGTGTTGGAGGCCTGCAGTGTTGGAGGCCTACAGTGTACAAAAAAGGTGGGGGAATATAGAAAGAAATAGTTTATTAAAAAAAACGAAAATTACGGACTTCACTGTTAAACTCAAACACACATGCTCTGCCTCGTAAAGCTTGGCGGGGCACGCATCAGTCAAGGCGATTTCCCCATTACCGTGAACGAGGTGGACTACATCTAGATAAGGTTTGATGCGTTGACAGTGGACAGCATCTAGACGATAAAGAGGCCGCCAATTTTCAATTGTTTCCCCTGACCTACACACCCGCAATTTAAAACGATAAACTAGGCTCAGTCAATTTTATTTAAACATTGGCTCTGCTTGTGATAAAAGCCTGTTACTTTTTTTTTTTAATATCTGGCGGTTTTGCTGTTATTATTTTGGGGTGTGCTTTCCACTCCCATCATATGTTTAGTTTTAGTGTTTCTTTATTTTGTATCCACTCTGGAAACCTACTTCATGGATCAACACTGACCCACGTCAACGACACTTGGATCACTTAGGATGAGGTCCAAAATGCACCATTTATATAAATAAATTAAAAAAATACTGGAAATTAAAGGTTCATTTTACAATATGTTATCGATAATCATGGAGGCCTATACACAACGCCGGGGTTGCAGCCGGGTGTTTGGTCAGGCCTACGTTGAGAGGGTTCCTTCGGGAGATCCTACACCGGTGAACCGTTTTCGTGAAAAATAATCATGTGATTGTAATTGAGCATAATTGAACTAATAATATGGTGACAAGCTACATTAATGCAGTGATTTATCCCCCACTATACATAAAATTAATAATTCTCTACACAAAACGTCATCTTGTTCGTTTAGGTCTAGGTGTAGGCCTAGGTAAAGTAAAGAGTAAAACTGCGCGTATTTTCAGGGCATAGCATTATTATTATAGTCTCATCTTTTAACCAGGACAATGTTTAAATTCAGACGCAAATCAAAAAAGTGTTCATTGCTCAGTTGAAACTGTTGGGTCAACAATTGTTTATGAGACAGATGTCTGGCAATGTACAAGATTCAGTCAAACGTCCAATAACAACTGATCTGAAATGACACTTTTTAGTTTGAAGGAATGTTCTCTCTGCACTCGTTTGTTTTGAGTGAAGGTCAATGTCTTGTTGTTCCTAGTTAAATACACAATTATTCAGCAACAAGAGCACGGTTGCTACCATGGCGACCAACAAAAACAAATTTGGCAAATTGGCTTTTGCAGTGACTTAGGAATCATGTAAACTTCAATGGGTTTGTTTACAAAATAGTCTTTCAACCTAATAACAATCTTTTCAAATAACCGACAATGAATAATTTCCAAACATGGTAGCAGCCATATTGGATTTGTGAGGACAAACTATAGGCATGCTGTAGTATAGGTAGACAGAGACCATTCTAAAGTCCAACAATACTCAAACTAAACAGACCAACATTTTTGCGTCTAGGTTTAAAACAAAATACCCTAGTTGAATGTCAGCAATCCCAGGGCACATTTTTGATCGACCATTCAACAACATATGAACTAATGTACTGTATAAGCTAAAGGAAGCCATTTTCTCGGGTCATCGCCATCCTGTTACGACGACATGCAGAGGGTTGTTTCTATTACCAGAACAGCTGAATAAAAGACAATTCGAAAACGGCGAAAACATCTCCTTTTATAGGACGAATGACAGAGGGCGCTATAATGAAAAATGCTCAACGTTAAATTGGAACTACATCCTATATAGCTTCAATTTTATTGAGTGATGTAGGCGGCTGACTTTTGTGAAGTTCATTCCGCCCGCTGATTTTCCTCTTCTACAAAAAACTTTGTGACACAGCAAAAAAGCACTGCGTCACACAGTAATAAGTATAGCAAGCCAAATGAACCGAACCATAGAGTTTCAAGTCGGGAAGCGCTCATTCAATTGGCATTTTTCGGAACTTGTAGTGGCTAATGAAGTATCAGTTTACATAAGATAACAAAAGTACTATATTATTAGAAAGATCTGATAGAACCTGAAAACAACTAAGGAGTAGGAAAGTAGTGGCGATTTTACAAGCATCTCTATTTTCCAAGTTATTGTCCATTTTGCGTTCCATAAGCGCAACACTAACTTGTGTGTGTGTGTGTGTTACGTGTGTGTGTGTATACATGTAGTTCGTCCATCACCCAGTCCAGTACGGAAGTCCTCTCTCTCCAGTCTCAGATTCAGTCTCAAATTCTGCCCGTCTCAGAAGAGAAAACCACACAAGTCGACAACTATGGTCTGATTGATAATGGATGGTAAGGAATTTTTAAAAATCGAGAAATATGTCGGCTATAACCGCAGCACAATCTGACAATTCTAATTCTCAATTTCAGTTCCACTGGCCTACTGACCTGTACAGTGTTGTGTACCAGTGCTCCTATAGAGTATTTTTTACTTTTTAGTTGCACACACGTCTATGATTGAAGTACATGTACGTATGTACGTACGTGTACTTACTATTACTATTATCTACTTGTAATTATTTTGTAATCTTTCTTTCTAAACCATGTCAGACTCAGGACAGTTCAATTGCAATTATCGAAACCCTCTGGTACCCTTACCTTAGGCAGACTTGTCAGAAGATTAATACAATTGCAAAACCATGCAGCCTTTACTCTATTAATTATTATTTGTCTCTATTTTATATATGATTAAAACAAACCAAGCAGATTTATTGTGATTAATGGAACCAGTTGAAATTATTATAAAAAGATATAACTAAACGACCTCTAATTAATTGGCAGAAGGCATGCCATTATGGGATGTACGCTTAATGCAGACACTAGTATTTGGCAAGGCTCTTGAATAGTTGATTTTGACAAATGACTCATTGATTTCTGTAATCATACCAATCAGCGTTTTTATGGCTAAGCCAAACCATTTCAGAAATTCCTTAAATTACTCCTTTTTAATTCCAGGTCTCCAATCTATAATCATCAGTTCTATCCTTTCCTTTAAATAATGTTAAAACTTCAACATCCCGTGCGCACATCATTAAAACAAAAACTGGTATTGACCCAATTCACCTGCAGTCACCACCACAATCAATCTTGGAAGCCATTTTGGGAGTTGGTATTTCTATTTCTATCATCATAATGGTTGCAACACTGTGTGTGCATTTTACACGCCCACCATACATCATGTACCTTAGCAGTTTGACTCCCAAAATGGCAAACCATGAGCAGACAGAACTTAACCACATGTGAAGTCAGTGCAATCTTCAAGCAAACTTGAATCTTCGATTCTGATAGACCAATCCATAGCAACACTAGGTGTGATTTCAACCTATATTGCACTGCCCATATCACACCCTGCATGTTGCCCTGTTCTAACGGTGTCTTTAAGCTGTACGCAAAACATTTGGCTGTTCAAACTCTGCGCAATGCGTTAGGCTGCCTGTCAAGTTGGTCTCATAGACTACGGAAAGGTATAGTGCATACTGTGTCCTGTATCAGCCTCGGCCTTCAGCCTGGTTGGATATGACACAGAAGCGCTATACTTTTCCATATTCCACTTGCACTTGTGTGATCATAATACATGTATGAAGATAACAATTTAGCAGCTCACTCAAATAAACCAGATCAACCAACACCTTCTTTTCAGAAGGGTATACATCATGAACATGTATCAAATTCATTTAACAAAAATATTTTTTGGGTAGTGTTTACCAGTTTTGGCTTTCAAATGATTCAAATTCACTCAATACTTTTCCCTCCCATATTCATCTTTGCAGCCTGTGCCTATGTTGGCAACAAGATTTCACAGGCAATCAGCTCAAAGAGACTCAAGAAAAAAGATGAGGAACTTGACAGTGAGCCACATGCAGATGGTCGACCCTCTACTTGTATGCTCAAGGGAAAGAAGCCCACACAGAATGGTAATGTTTATAAAATTTTCTGTGTCGGGTTTTTATACACAGGATAAAGAAAAACAAAACATTGGTCATGTTTATTATTATCACATTTTTAGCTCTTACACCAATGTGTATTTTAAAGCACTCTGTACTCGGTACTAAGTTTGAGTTCTGTGAAAAAAATCCACGGCATATTATTGGGGATTTGAACCCCTGACCTTTGCCATGCTAGAGCAGATGTCTTACCGCTAGACCACCGAGCTAGCCTGGTGACTAGAGGCAGTTCGAATCCTACATTTTAGTAAGGGGTTCCGCTGCTCCAAGGAAAAGTACCGAGTATACATGCTATTAAATTGGTCATGTTTGCAGCACTGTTTCAGTGTCTGATCAAATAACTTTTTTCTCAGCTTCTTATTCAATTTATAAAATGTATTATTGTCAATTCTTTTCAATCCTCTAGCTTTGCAATAGACTGTGCAAGTCTCACGCACAAACCTCCGGGGAAAAATTGAGTTTACGTATGAAGGATTCTGTTTCTTCAAATACTTTAGTCAGGGTTTGGGGCATTTTTGTCAATCAATAACAGACTGTTGTGGGGTGGGGAGGGAGGGGTCACAACTCTGAGACAGAAATATTTATCTGGAGGAATGGTACTGATATTATAAACCAGTGATATTAAGACCAGATTGAAACTTGTGTTGTTTTATTTGATTTGTTATAGTATTTAGTCAGTTTCCCTTTTGGTTTATTACTTATTAACTAATCTTGTAACTTGTCTTTAACAGGGGCTGTTCATCGTGAGACAAGACATGGAGAACAAAGCCAAGATTCATCTGATGAGGCATCATTGAGTCCGCCACCATATCTGTAAAAGAAAATAAATACACAGCAAGGCCCTAACATTGTGGTGAAAAGCTCAAGGTACCAACAAGGACAAGCAATTGTCTTATATTTACAGCAGTGCTCACGTGAGTCGTCTGGTTGGATCTCGAAGTGTTCAGAAATCAGCTGAGAACATGTAGCTCTTTTCTCTAAAATGCACTAATACTAAGAACACCTATTAACCATTCAGAGATGAGGTTAAGAGCATCCAGCAGGACTGATGCTTCATTTTTTAAGGCGCAAGGGCACCGAGGTGTTTTTTATCTCTATGAGGAAATTGTAAATTTCTATTGGCTCCATGAAGTATCTGGCCTGAAATTGTATTTTTTTACTCATTTCTCATGTATTATATACTGCACACACAGATCCTTGTCATTTGATTGGCGGAAGTCCACAGGGGTAACTCGTCATCCTTAATTTTGCCATGTATACTGTTTGACACTCTAATTTGTATTATAGGAGTCCTATATATGGATAATTAAATTATAGGATGCTTCACAGTCATTTCCAAAATGATCATTCCTCCTCCATTTGTCCAAACAAGGCGAGGTTGTATCACAGACAAGATTGGTGTCTAAATGGAGTCGCCCTTGTAGTTAAGAAGTTTTTAAAAGAATTTTCAGGGTGTTTGTTGTGAAAACAAAGTCAAATGACAAAGAGCTAATGTGTGAGTAAAACATTTTAAAACCTCGTAAAATATTAAATGCATTTTGTTTGTGCATTGTCACAGTATATTTGTCACTTGGTGAAAGCGGCTCTTCCATTTCACTTGGCTTAGCCTTACTTCACCTTGTGGTAATAGTCTGGGACAATGAGCTCATATGCATCCAGTATTTGTATATTACAAAACACTGCAAAGATGTGCCCTGTGCCCCCACCCCACCCTCTTACACCATTTGATACATTACATCTAGGATTTCTTCCACTGAACACATTCTGCCTCACAAAACATGTCCCCTTGCCTTTTCTCAACCTCAGCCGTGTGAGACCAAGTGGCATACCCATATTCCTTAGTGATGCTAAAGTTAAACCGAATTCCTTATTGTTCTACCTCATCAAGAATATCTTTCTTTTTCATTCTCGGTAAACTGAGATTTAAGGTTTTGTTAGGATGTCAGTGTCACCAGCTTTGACTGTAGCTATTAAAGATAGGGTCGTCGTTTGGTTTTTGTCAGCGTAATGCTGATTTGTAGACAAAATTACAGTGGAAATATACAATATAAGTCACCTGTGAAAGTTTCAGCGGAATACATTGTCGACTTGCTCAAAAAACAGCAAAAGAATTGTCACAGTATTTTCACTTGAACGTTGAATCCATCCTTAGCGAGGTGACAGGGGTACATGTACCAACCACATCTCTGGTTGCAGCATTCGAGACAGACCACTTTGGTCCCAAGTTCATTGCTTTAACGCGTGAAGGAAACAAACTCACGCAGTTTAACGGGTTCCAATGTTCAAATACGCGCGAGACTTGCACAGTCTATTAAGCACCAACCCTCAAAATTCTTAGAAACGATTCATAAATGAATCGTTTCTCAGATTCAAATGTTTTAATCAAGGGGGCATTTCAGACAAAATAATTTCGCAGGATGCTTACTACCGTTGCCATCTTTATAACAAGTAAGCTTTCAGACAGAATTTACATTGAAAGAATTGGGGGTCACTACCAAACGATGACCCTACCTTTAACGCTATTCATTGATGTCTAGCCGTAGCCATAGTCAAAAGCTGTTGGCAGATTGAGTCAACTACTAAACGATTATATATTTACCACAATGTTAGGTGCCTTGAACTCTGGTTAATGACGGAGTTAAAACTGTTTCACCACAAGCGCATGATGGCACTATTCTAAAGTTACAGTAACCCCTGTAAGTGAGCAGAGCTTGATTTCTATTCCTTGTTGTGGGGCAGTTTTAAATCTTTCAAAGAGCGTTGGTTGATGCATTCATCACACTGTGTATTATGGTTGGCCATAGGTTTTTATCATACAACATGTCATAACAAAATTATTTTTATATCATTAGTATGAAGTGTAAATTTTGTTGTTGTTCATGAAATTGTGACTTATTTGATTGTACGTTCACTTTGTTAACATTGAGATTAATTTGTCGGGTACTGTCGTAAAATATACTTGAAATGTTTAAAGTCTTGATATTCATTCATGCAAACTACAGTGAACAAAACTCCTGAACAAACTTAATTTGGGGGGTTTTTGTTTTACGTGTCGTGACTGTGGTATTAATCAAGTTTTACTATTTAAAAAATTGTCAAAGGTTTTGTTTACTTTGGAGATTCTCATTTATTAATAAGATTATTTCTCAGCAAATAATAACTGTTTGATGTTGAAATTATATTTACCTCTCAATTTTTGTGTCTGTCAATTTTTTGTTGTTTTCAGTGGTCGAAAGTAAATGACGTTAACAATAATAAAAGTGCTGCATTTATTGTACAATGTTTTTGGTTTTCACTTTTCTGAGTGTTTTCAATCATGCGCTGTATTTGTTTAAAGTAAGGTACATTTTGGTGCGATCAAATGAAATGTTCAATATTTTCGCCTCTAGCTGATTACCGTAAATGTTTTCAGAGTCTTTAAGTTTTCTGTTGAAGTGGTGGCTGAATTATAGAAAAATGGACCTGGAATAAACATGATTATTACTATAAAGAAGGAAAACCAAACACCTTTGTGCAATGGGTCATAAAGTTTTTGTTGTTTAACATGTTTTAAAGAAAAAATTTGCTCAACCCCGAACCATTTGAAATTTACCCAGTCAGTTTCCCTTGTGGTTCATTACTTGACAAAGAAAAAAATAAAGATGAATTTTGTTAGTATTCTTGAATAATCATTAAGATTGTGTTGCTTTAAAAATGTCATGTATTTAGTGGGCCACACCCAAAGAGTTATGAGAACTTCAGTTTAAAAGCAGTTGACTTAGCCTGTCAACAAGCATTGCTGCTCATTGAGACAATGGGACTGACTCATCATTATCTAATGGAGGGAAAATAGTTTTTGCCAAGCCTCACAACTTTATGTGCAATTCTAAGATTTGAAGGTCATGGCTTTTATGGATTGTTGAAAAAATATGGTCCAATATAGACCGTGGAAGTCCTCGCAACGATGAGGTCACCAGTGAGCTGCTGGGCACCTCTGAGCCATCAGCTATGGGAGATTAACTTCATGAACTTGGGTGCAATTTTGTGTAATTTTTATTTCTGTTACATCACTTTTTCAACTCTGGAAAAAAGTGACAATATTTAAAACTAACAATGTAATAAGTAAATGAAGAAATAGCACTCGACCTATAACATTCGGCTCAAAAGTGTCAACATTTCGAATTTACACCGATTGAGTTTTGCACACCGTGTTGACTGCACTAACAAACCGAAGTTAAGTTATAATATTTATAAATTGGGGTATAAGTGCTTCGGTACTTTGCGCGAAAACGGACCTTGTGTAGCAGCTCTTTCGAGTCGGTATGCGTTTACGTCAAGGATTACGTCGATCGCCCTTTCATTGCATGTTCTTTATGGTCAAACTTTAAGCGGAAATTAAGGTCAGCTTTACAAAATATTTTTACATATTTTTCCAAGATTAGCGAAATTTTGTACAATTTACAATCTTTAAATTGAGCTCTTTTTTTGTTTAGGGTCATTTTTCCAAGAGAGAGTCTGGCAAGTTTACTCGTTATGTGGTGTTTTTTTTTTTTTTTGAATGAGTCTAGAAAAAAGTTCATCGGCTGACTTACTAAAATGGAAAAGAAAAACGAAGTTTAGTTGTCAGAAAAATATATTTTATTTGTTTTCAGGAGGCTGGAAGACTTTTTTAAATTATTTTTTGTGTATTTTTGAATATTAAGCATGTGGCAATTTAAATTTTATTTTAAATTAAAAAAATTGTTTTTGCCATAGAAGCCTTTATTTTTAGCAGTGCACCCTCCGTTCGCCCGACCACCACTCAGCAGAACTGTGTATTGAGCCGCCTCTGCACGGAGTGCGCCACCAATCGTTGGTCAATAGTTGGCGCAATAATAGAAAACATTATTTAAAGATGGCGACTTCCAGGGACGGAATGTTGACGGAACAACGAAAACACGAATGGTAGTTATGCATTTAACTTCTTCCTTAAATAACAAATATTGTGTTAACACATACTAGTGTAGCAACACTTGGCTTAAAAATGACTCAACCTCATGACCTCGAATTAAACAAACGTTTGTATTTTGATTAACAGTAGCACTCATCACATTCACAACCCACAACACAAGACCTTCTTTCATTCATATACTATAGTCACACAATTTTAATAGGTAACACTAACAGTAACAGCATCGTTGTTCCGCCCCAACTTGACAATCGCACCAACTATAGTTTGGACTGGTCCCAACTTGAGTGTTAAAGTTGGGGCGGACAGGGTGATAGCAGAATCCCAGAAAAATTATATACAGCAGTCATGACAGTAATAACAATCAATGCCCAATCAATCACTCAGTCATGTCAGTCACGAGATTGTAGACTGTACACTTGTCTTACTCTTGGCAGTAACTTACAGTATTAACAATAACACTAACTTTGTATATGGACACAACACTTACAGATCCATAATGTCCAGTGACCATGGTGACATTCATTTCAATTTAATAATTTATGTGAATCAAGTCAAAACCGGTCAACTCAAAGTTAAGTCTGAGTTACCGTACAACGCTTTATTAACATTTTGACATTATCTAGCACATGAGTCTGAGTGATGCTCATGTGTTTGTTAATGTGTACAAATGCCCTACACGATTTAGCCCCATAAAATAGTGCCAATGCGCTGAACTCCCCCCGCTTCTTGGCCCTAGCCCCACATAGGATAGGGTACAGGTCAGCTCCCTTGTGAGCAGGCCAACTGGTACACCGATTGGTCAACTTGTACATGTACATGAACCAACTTGTACACACGCCAACTCATGTATACACACACAAACAGGTACACATGATCATGAGCACTAAATTGATTTGTTAAAAACAGCGGAGTTGTTGATTACCTATCTTGTTCATGTCGCTGAAGCGCTCTGTTTTACTCTGCGCTGCTTGCTGACACTGAGTGCTGGTTGGTGCTTCGCCGTGGTGGCACTGTGTGTAATGAAATACCATGTTGACTGAAGGCTACTTGGTACTTGGTACTTGGTTGGTTTCCTCCTGAAAACATCCTCTTGGGATCTTGGCTAGGAGGCTACTAGTGCTAACTTAACTAGAAAAGCAAAGTCGGAAAGTTTATTGATTGCTCACGTGCTTCAGGAATCAGTAAACATCACAGCAATGTTTATGACTGATTCTTCATCAAATTACACCAAAACGAGCTTGCACAAATCTTGTTAATGTACTCTCCACAGTTAAGCAATAACAAGTGACGACTGGGGGGAAAATTTAGACAAAAAACTGTTGAGTTTCTATTTGAAATGTCTTCATCACACTTCCTGATGCTATGTGTAATTAATTACGGGAATCAATTTATAGAATAAGAGTATCCTTAATTTTGGGGATGAAACTATCGGCTACAACACTGGTCTGTGTGTAGCGCATCAGGCGTTATTTTGGCTGCTCATGAAAACAGTAAATGTAGGTCAAAGATTTTGCCACTTTATGAAAACGCAAAGCAGTATCCATAAATTGACAAAAAGATTATTGGCACTTTGTGGAAACGTAATTCCAGGTTCCAGGTTCATAAATCTGACAGGTCAAAGATTTTGTTTACCTTGTTAAAAATGCAAAAGCCAGAGCACTCATGTTTGGCACTGTGGTATTAAACGTATTCATTATGTAGCAAAAACACATTTTTTTGCAATTTGTGAAAACGTAAATACAGGTTCTCAAGGGTTTTTGCTTTTCCTCAAGTTTGTACAATTAAGAAACTGGATGATTTTGAGACATATACAATTCTCAGATGCTGGTCATGTAAATCTAAACCATCAAAAAAGGCAAGGTTAGTTTTCCTGCAGATTTTTCATGTCTTTGGCAGTTCACAAAAACGGTGACGAAACAAATGTTGGCTGATGCTGGACTCTGCTAGTACTAACTAAAGCTTACAGCTCTTTGTGTTTGGTGCATACAAATTTGTATGGTTAGCCACATACTTTTTATATACCAAAAAATTATAATTAATTTCTACTTAAATGTCTTTATGGTAAAACCGTTTAATTATCTCCAAACAGTGATTTGACGATACCATTTCCTACAGTAAGGGAAGCGGAAATTGCCTTCAACACTTTGAGCGTTGATAAAGAGCCAAGGAAAGAAGTTACAAAACAGTTGCTGGTGGAAGGGCATTTGTTGAAAGTGTAAGTAAGAATATTTTGTTCAGTTGGTAATAGTGCCTCAAAAGCAGGGCTCAAATTTGGCCCGAGGCCAGTGATTTTAGCATCGGCCAGTAAACTCATGACCAGACAAGTCCAGCGGTCTTGTGTTTGTGTTCAAATGTTGACTTTCAGTCTGATAAATACAATTCTGTTGATTATCGAAGACTACTTACCCATAATTTACAAATGAGATAAATCTTCACTTAGTGCTTTTTCAAAATTCAAACAGTTAAACTAAACACATCAACAAAAGTAAGTCCCCCCCTCAACAGTTCGTCATAACACCGTAAGGTAAAACATTTTACCAATACAACTAATTAAGAAATAATTCTATGACATGTTTCCTAAGTGTTGTTGAAAAAATGAAAGATGTCCATGAATTCATGGCTGAATGAGCTCAAATGGAAGACAATAACTGCCCTTCTCAAAAGTCACAAAGGTTTAAGAATGGCTTCTTACTAATGGAAAAAAACACCTGTGGTTGAGTGCCGTTTGAAATACCCACCAAGTGAACATTACTGTAATGTGTAATCAATTCATGATCATTCAGCCATGCAAATCCTCTTCTTTTCTCTTAGCACATTGAGTTGTTAGGTGGTCAGTCCCATTCCTTGTCCCAATACACCTTGCAGTTAACAAGCATAGGTCTAGCTGAAGCGATCTGCATATCCCCACATCAACCCCAACAGCAACCTGGCTCACCTGTCCCATCTTCTGCAGGTTCAGTGGAATGCCATCCCACAGCAGCGTGTCACCAGACTGATCAACACCATGAGAAGACGGTGCCAGGCGGTCATTGACAGGCGTGGTGGATACACGCGTTACTAAACTGCATATTTGATAAACCTTTGTGACTTTTGAGAAGGGCAGTTTTTGTCTTTTATTTGAGCCCATTCAGCCATGAATTCATGGACATCTTTAATTTTTTAACAACACTTAGGAAATATTTCTAAATTAGTTGTATTGGTAAAATGTTTTACCTTACAATGTTATGACGAACTGTTGAGGGGGGGACTTACTTTTGTTGATGTGTTTATTAACCTGTGTAGGCATTTTTTCTTCTCATTTAAATTCTGGTCTTGTACTCAAAATTCCGGTCCAGTAAAAATTTTGAGCTACAAGCCCTGCTGTCTTGTGGGTTTTCCCCCCAACTTCTAGCCATGAAAAGGATTCAACATCTAGACCTACATTATTGAGAATTACAAGTAAACATCTCTGCACTGAACTTCAATTGGGAATTTTAACTCCTACACATGCTGTAACGCAATAACGGAGGTAAATGCTTCCATGATGCTCTTAATCCTTTACGGGGTTCGAAACTAAATAAAATTGCTACTAGCAAGCAGGTGGCCCAATACAATTTTGTAATATAAAACTGTTCAGCATCATTAGGGTAAGTTAAAAAGACACCATTGTAGATGTTGTATAATTCACCTGTTCGTCATGTTGCAGTAAGCCTGTGTGCTTACAGTTATTTGTGTAAACGTGTAACTGTTCCTCAAACGGTGGCTGATTGTTAAACTGTTTTGTTTTTCACTGTCCCACCGGGCTATCAGTTGTGGTGTCTTTGGAGATAAAATGTCTTTGCCCCCGTTATGCCACTGACCCTCACAGGTAAGGACCGTGATTTGCACTTCAAAAAGTCTAATTTGATTTTGTACATGTACATCAGTAATTAAAGGAACATTACAGAATTGGTAAGACAAAAACTTGTAAAATATACTTTTTGATCACAGATTTACATAAAACTTACACGGTCTAATGATGATGATGGTAGAAAACATCCCTTGAAATATTTCTGTCTGAAATGCCATATTTGATGAGAAATGAATAAACTAATTTTTCCGATTGGAGTTTATCGCTCAGTGAGCGTTTTATTCATTTTGCTGAATCTATATGATTTCATGCAAATGTGTAATCGGTTTTTTCACTATTTTCTTGTGACCCAGATAGCCGATCGATCTCAAACTTCTACAGGTTTGTCGGTTTACGTATATGGTGGATTACATAAAGTGCTTACACTGCCAGCAACTGTTTTGTTAGCAAAAACCAATTCTGTAATGTTCCTTTAAGAGCACCAATTGTTTCACTCTCAAAGTGTGCGTCACTGGAATAGAATGAATTCCCTTCCACATACGTTTACAGCCAACCACAATCATGCTGGTCTTACTTTGACTGCAGAAATCTATTAAAAACAATGTGGCAGTTTTCCTCCTCCACCCGCAGGCAGAAGGAGGAAATTGACTAGGGCCATGACTTAAACTATGTGTTTGTTAACTTCTGACAGCAACATTAGATCACTGTCAGTGACAAATCAGTCCATCCCAAGAGTTTTGAGTACTGACCCATTTCACGATGCGCATCGCACTTACAAGCGCTTATCCTGCGGGCCATTTTGGGAGTCAGAATCTACACAATGGAATTGACTCCCAAAAAGGGCGGAAGTGGTGGGTGCGTATTTCGCGGAGGTGCGTTCCACGTCGTGCAAGGGGTCAATTTGGTTAGTTGCTCCTACCAGGCCTGGAATTACACAGAGGCCATGGCCTCTGTTGCCCTGGTCTTGGCCTTAGTGTCCCTTCAAAAGTTTCCCTTAGACTTTAAGAACTCTCAGTGAAAGTGCCCTTTACAAAATGAAATTTTGGCCTTGCCCTCTCCAAGATGAAATTCCAGGCCTGTCCTACTGCAATCTCCATACATGCCGATCTCAGGTACTGCAATAGTGATCTGTCACCGCAATACTTGTGACTTGTCCTTTGTCAACTCTGTCCTCTGGCCTTCTGTCCTCTGGAATAATAATAATAATAATGATTACATTTATATAGCGCTTTATACTAAATAAGTTTCTAAGTGCTTCACAAAGTAAATATAAACGATTAAGTAAGCAAACGGGAAAATCAAAGCTAGAAATATACAATAATAATACAAAAGGTACACGAAATATACAATATAACAGGTTATTTAGAAGAGACAAATATCATTAGACTATGTGGAAAATTATTGTAATCTCATTGGCACTGATGGAAACCATTGAAAAGATGGGTTTTTAATTGTGTTTTGAAACTGCCAATTGTCTGAGCATTCTGGATGTAGGAGGGGAGACTGTTCCATAATGTGGGGGCACATACTGAGAAGGCTCTATCGCCGTATCGTGTGTTGGTACGGGGACCTGGTGCAAACTGGGATGACGATGAAGATCTAAGGTTGATTGAGGGGCGTGTTCTGGGAATGTCTTGATGGATAACTTCTTGGCTTGATGGATAGTTTCTTGGCTTGATGGATAGCTACTTGGGGACAGTACACATCGGGAGGATCTTGTGTCAATCAGAAATGATGCACTCTCTCCTTCAATAATGCCTTTTAGATAAAGTCCTTGAGCTGATTTTGGGAAATGCCTGTGTATTTGTCTCCAGTTTAACTACGTTCCTACTCTGTTCGGGCTCTTTTTATACTCCTTATACTCCATGGTTGCATCCTCCAATTTTTCCTTGGGCTCCAGGGATGTACATGGCTTGTTTCCCTACAGCTGCATGTAGTTCCCTATAGTCTTTGTTGATTGACATTCCCTTGCAAAATGTTAAAATTTCCAACAAATGTGTTCCTTCTACTTCACATTGTACCGCCCTGTTCCACCCTTCCTGCGCTCAAGAGAGCATTCTGGGTTGTTGTCCTTCCCCAGAGCGGACAGGGCTTGAAATTAACAGTAGATCGCAGGCCTGAGCCCGCAGTGTTTTTAGTGTCAGTCCAGTAAACTTACACAAATGACCGGACTTGCCCGGCGGTCTTGTGTTTTTGAATAATAATACCTCTCGTCATCTTTAATCATAAAAATTACACGTATGTTCAAATGTTAACTTTTTAGTCTGTAAGTATCTTTCAATTCTGTTGAGTATGAAAGTTTTACCCATAAGACAAAATAAGCAGGATTCCAGTCACAAATTGTGCATGTGACATGGTATTTTGGCTGGTTAGCTTATTCTGGTAAGCATAATTTTGTTGTGCTTAGCTAGTTTTTGTGCTTAAGGGAGCTCTTGTAACTGGGCTGTGGTAATTATTTATAAAAATACATTCAATGCAGCGTCTAAAGACCAACAAATACATAACTTTTAAAGAAAATACATCCTGTTCAATGGTAATGCTGCCATGAAATTAGGTAAATTTCACCATTTCTAAATTGAACAGATAGGAAAAACAACACTTAAACTTGGCTGTTGCCGTGGCAACAAAGTTATTTTAAAGAATTGTTTCTGTTATTTTTAGTTTGGGGTAAGGGTCATCAATTATGATTATGAAAGACTAAAGAAAATATATTTTTGACTTTGCCCGCCCTATGTAAGTTTGATTTAAATACAGTTTCTAAAGTCACTGTCACACTGAAAAACAAGATGGCCAACTTCTTGGCCAACTTCAAAAATTGTTGACCACAGCTTTAAAGTTTTTCTAAGTCAAAGGTCGCCCATAAGCCTCTGTCAATAATATTGAAGTCTTAAGAGTAAAGCCTGGTTCATACTTGACGTGAAAGCAAATGCAAAGCGAAACTTTGTTGTTGCAACAATCTGTACGCACTGTTTTTCCATTTGTGACACAATAACATTTTCTTTGTTTTCGCGAAAAACAAGTGCTTGGCTATAACGATAACTATAGACTTCTACAAATCACCAGTGCTAGTGACTAAGTAAAGACAGAGGAATAAAGTAAGTTAACCAGCTCCAGTGAAGCTCTCCATCCCCTCCCCCCACTCTGGTTTACACCATCTGATTTGTTCACAGTAGAATTACAATCTACATAGATAGCCCAGGCCTGGAATTACACAGAAGCCACGGTTCACAGTAGAATTACAATCTACATAGATAGCCCAGGCCTGGAATTACACAGAAGCCACGGAGGCCATGGCCTCTGTTGCCCCTAGTCTTGGCCTTGGCGCTCATTCAAAAGATTTCCATTGACTTTAAGATTCAAAATGGGAGTGCCCCTTGAAAAATGAAAATGGCCTTGCCCTCTCAAAGATGAAATTCCAGGCCTGTTAGCCTAAATTTTGCACAACGATTCCTGTTTCCATTTCACCTAGCATTGGGAGTTGGACTTGTAATAATTTAGGTTTCATAACAACCTGGAGCATGTAGTCAAAAGGAATAGAGTTATGATTTTTTTTGGGTTCTCTATTTCTCTTATTTATTTTAATAGGGCATTTACTGCATCAGAAGCAAGATTGCTGAGAGTGGCATTGGGATCCTTCCTGGACTTTCTCAATTTGACCATACAGACAATGGAACTGTTTGGCCCGCCCATGAAGAGGACCAGGGACACTAACTCACAGGAAACAGACACAAGACAGCAAGAAACATTATGACACAGAAAAAGAACATCGGTCGGTTTCCTCATGATTGCCAAAGGAGAAGACGATACCGGTATTTCTTCTACGTTAACTTTTTTGAAATCATTGTAAACTTATGCAAGTTTCCAGAAAGGTGTCACGGATCAAGTCCCTTTTGCTGCATGATTAGGTCTTGAAGTGCATTTCAGGTACATGTATGTACAGGTAAATGTATGTACATAAAAATACATCAAATTTTAGCCCTGGAGGCCTTTCACTTTTAAACACTACAGTTTCTAGGGCAGAAATGTTTTGGAGGGTTTCAAGAGACATTTGCATGCAATTTTGAGGTGAAAATTATATCAATTTTACTACTATTAGGGCGTATGTATACATAAATAGAGGCGAAAACGGCATTTTTTAATTTATGCAAATTATGCATATTTCCCCTGCTTACTTTTTTCTACTTTTTTGATATGTTGTTTTGGAGGGTTTTAAGAGACTGTTGCAAAAAAAATTGTTTCTGTTGCAATTTTGTCTAGGTCAAGCCATTTTTTTCGCTTAGACTGACTAGACTATGAGCTATCTAGCCTAGTCTTGGTTCCAAGACCATGGTGTTTGCACGCACACACACAACCAACCAATAGATCTAGGCAGCACACTGTACATTTGTAATGAATAAACATAGAGGGCGCTTTGTAATTTTGTTCCCTGGATCCCACCAAGGTTTTGGACATTTGCAACGACGGGTCTTAACTTTTTCTTTGTTTTTCTGCAAATCTCCCCCGACTTTCAGGGGCAGCCAATCAGAGACCATGTTTTTCTTGGGTCATGAATAATTAATCATTGTGGTGCACAGGAAGCTTGTTGTACAAGTTCAATGCAGCTGTACTCTGCACTGGACATGCACTGTATATTATAACCCTTGCTCTATGATATAACTGTGGGGACACCGTGAGCATGAACTTTCTGGCGACTGCGGTCATCTGAGCTTTGACTCGGCAGCAGCCGCGATCGTGCAGACGTTAAGTGCTGACCATTGAGGCTAAACACTAACAGATAACGTTATGTAGCGAACCAACCATTAGTTCAAACATACGGCACTGGCAGTGAAAACCGCAAGCAGTCACCTACATTATAGTAAAGTAGTAATATAATGTACTGATTTGCGGTTTGCTTGTGTGCACATGTGTGCACACCAAGATGTCAGTGTTATTGTTCACGAGTAAACTTTCGTGACCATCAACATCAACTAAAATCAAGATATATGTGCCAATATGACAGTAAAGTCACATCGACAAACCAGCGAAGAAATCCCCAGGAGGTATATGGCAACTTTGACAACCCCAGTTTCTTCACAAAAAAGGCAAAGGTGCCCGTGGAAAATAATAGGCATCGAGAGCTACAGACTGTTTTTTTAGAGCATTCAAGGGTAAACGACTGCAAACATGTTCTTGGGCTTGAAATATGTCTGCCTCGCTAAGTTTTGTGGAAGCGGCCATGATGATGTGATGGGTGCAGCTAGCTGAAGTCATTCATTGACCTTTAGCCTCGCTTCGCCACGCACATAATCTTCAATCAGTCACGTGATATGATATCACATGCATTACACCTCATTTACATAGTCTGGTCACGCCTCCAAATAGCAAATGTCCAAGACCTTGGTGGGATCCGGATGTCGTTGGGGAAAATAACACTAGTCACAGCGCCCTCTTCGTTTATTCATTACAAGCATGTACAGTTTGCCGTGACATAGATCTGAACGTTGGTTGTGTGTACGCACAAACACCATGGTCTTGGAACCGAGACTGTATCTAGCCCTGTGTTGACGATCTCCTATTTGTCAATGTATGTCTTTGTTCGGGGTGTTTCTTGGCTAAATGGTAGTTTACAGTTGTATGGCGTCCGACTGGCACCCCGACAAGTACTGACTAAATAGGGAGACCGTCAACTAAGGGCTAGATAGCTCAGTTGGTAGAGCGCCGTAATCTGGAGGTGTTGGTTCAAATCCCCTCTTGTCAATTTTTCTTTATTCAAATTATTAAAAATTTACCCAGTCAGATTCCCTTGTGGTTTATTACTTGATATTTTAAATGAAAAAGTCACCCCATTAAGGTGATCCCCTGGTTGCTGCTTCCCAGGTTGTATCGTAAACTTGGGTGTGATCCCTGACCGCCAACATAGGGTTAGATAGCTCAGTTTGTAGAGCGCTGGCACGTTAATCCATAGGTCATTGGTTCAAATCCCACTCTATCAGTTTTTCTTTGTTTAACCCAAATTTGTTTTAAGTTAAAAAATTAAGTTTGCTTTTGAAAAACGTTGTTGATTCTACCAAAACAACAGAGCTAAAATAATCAACACTTATACTACTACTTTCTACACATCTGAAAGGACGAGGGACAAAGCAATGTTGTCAAGACCCACACTCTGCTGATTAGAAACACCAGGGCCCAATTTCATAGAGCTGCTAAAGCAGAAAATATTGCTTAACAATTATCTGCTAAGCAGAAATGAGCAGGATACCAGTCACAATTTGTACATGTGACATGGTACATGTATTTTGGCTGGTAACCTTATCTTGTAAGCATACTTTTGTTGTGCTTACATGTAGCTACTTTTTGTGCTTAAGCAGCTCTATGAAATTGGGCCCAAAGCTTAAGTAAAGTGTGCTTGATGGCGCGGCCATGACATGCCCCCTATTGGCCCTTTCCCATGACAATATATCAAGTAAATGTACATGTAGATGTGACCTTCTTTAATTTCTAAGCTTAAGATTTATGGCCAACAATGAGAAAGAAAGTTGGAGAGGGGCTCTAAGGTCAACTCATTTTTGTGATGCACTTATTTTTCAATGCATTGAGACCTTATGATAGTGGGAGAAAAAATGTACAAGTCTTTTACCTCAAGTTAAAATGATGTAAATGTCATGTTGTTTGGTGCAAAATGGCATAATTGGATATGAACAACAAATGGGTTGGAACAATCCAAAGAGGAATTTTTGCATCAGTCAAAAGGTCCAGTTTAAGGCTGTTGTAATTAAATATCATGGAAGTTCAGGAATGAAGTTGAACTTTCCAAGGTACAAAAATGTAAAGACCTACATATTTGAAATGAACGTTTTTTTATGTTGACAAAATACACACTGGAAGGGTAGCATTTTAGACCGTTCCAACAGATAGTTTGGAACTTAGTAATTCCCCCCCCTTCCCTTAAAGACTTTATCTATTGGAAAATGAGTGCATCACAAAACTGAATTTGACCTTAGAGTCCCTCTTTAAACAGTTTTTTTCATGGTCAGTATGACTTTATGTTTCCACTAAGAATCAAGTTTTATAAATTAATGTAAAGGGGCTATGTCGTCACGATCAAAGCAGGCATGTGGCTGTACATAGAATTATGAACTCTCACCCAGGTTACTGCACGCCCTCCCTCCGTATCATATCTATGGAGAGTGAGGACACGTGTGCAGTAACTGGGTGAGAGTTCATAATTCCATGTGTGGCAAGGGCTAAAAGTGGTATTAAACTAAACTGAGTAATAACCACACAGTGGGTTCGAAATTGGCTGTATCTGTATTTACAGTTGGATTGGCCGGACCAACACACGAGGCAGGCAGACAGTGTTTTATTTCACAAGACAACGTACACAAGGATGGAATAGAAAAAGAAAACAAAATCCATTAGTAACAAAATTAGATGAAACCATAATACAGGAAGTACAAATAATGACAAGTAAAATTAACAGGGCTGTAATATGACAGGCTTCACCTAATTGGACAGTGTAGCCAATGCCTGCTTGGATCATGACAAAACAGCTCGTTTTTTAAAAGGTTTATACACGTATGTGTGTACACAAAAAGACAAACAAACGAAATAAACTGCATTTTGAACTACTAAGTACTGGCTAAGGTCTGTTCAATAAGTTTACTGCAAACTTTTTGTACTTATTTATTAATTGCATTCCCGGCCATTTTCAACAAAGATTCATTCTATTTTCAAACACCCAGCTCATTCAATAGTGTTTGAAAATAGGTGCTCTGTTGAGTCCTCATTCAATAGTCAAAAGGAGTAAGTCATTTTCAACAGTTTGGCATTCACTGGTCAAATGAAGGTCATTTCAATTCATTATTTGGCAGAGATCATCAAATTTCATGAAACCAAAAGCAAAACTGGCTGGTTGAAGAAAATAGATCTATTGTAGAGCTACTGTACAAGTTGCAAAAAGGGGTGGAACTAGATCCTGGCTGAAACATCAATCCAACACCTGCTTACTTGATGGCTTCTCGATCAGTGATCCCCAAGCTCCCTGGCATCTGGCTTTCAGCGCCTACTGCTGATGACTCTTGAAGGAACGTCATACAGGGTTGCAGAACTCATAACATTAAGGCTCTTTTCATTACTGGAATGGGTATGTAAAATGTATCATCAAACAGCATTGACTCATATTACCTCCAAGGACACAATGTAGCAAGCAAATGACTCTAATTGTTCCAAGGCTGGTGTGTCATCTCTGGAAATGTCCTAATGCAGCCAGGATGATTGTCCAGTCCCTGAGAAACTTGCAACCTAATGATTTTTCCACTGATTTTTCACAGCCCTTTAACTCGTTGACTGCCGGTCAAAGATTCGTAGGGCGTTCGCATTTGCCAAGTGCAGTGCGCTTGCGCGCATACCAAATAGGTACTATAGAAACAAAAAAATGAATATACATGTCCTTACCACTGCCAGAAGCGTATGTGTTGCGTGCTCAGCGATGCCATGTATTTAAATAACAATACAAAGCCCTTTCATTCTCTACGAGTATACTTTTAGTGGCAGACCTGTTACTAGAATATACTCGTAGGCGCAGTCAACGTGTTAAAAAGGTATACATGTGTACAAAGAGACAAACATGTGGAATAAAGTGCATTTTGAACTACAAAATACTGGCTAACGTCTGCAAACTTTTTGTTTTTTAATTACATTCCTGGCCATTTTCAACAAAATTCATTCATTTTTTAAACACCAAGCTCGTTCAATTTTGTTTCCTAAGCCAATGCTGTGACACCTCTTGATTTTTCCAAAGTTCAGTTCTTAAAATTTTCCAACCTAATGATTTTTCATCTTTCAAATCTTTCTTGAGCTACAGTGTGCAGTTTCTTGAAATTTTTACAAAGCTACTGTCTCTCAAAAACTTTCCATTCTGATGTTTTTCTACATTGAAATTGTTCTAGAGCTAATGTTTTTGGTTCAGTTAAATTGTTGAAATGTATGAGCATCAACACCTGTGGTCTAGTGGAGATTATCTTAAGAAGTGAACCGTGCATATCTTTTACTAAGTGAGCATTTTCAAGATGTGACCTTTCTAGAAACGATGTCTTACTTGAAGACATTTGATGAAATGTTTAATGAAGTGTAATTTAATTTTGTTTGCAGATTATTCACTGATGAAGAGATATCCATTATGGACAAGTACCTCCTCCCTTCGCAGAACACCTCACGCGTGGTCGCTTCAGTGACGCAGTGCGCGTTCTCAATCATGGCATCGACTATCTCGTTATCTGCGAGCGGCATCCCTGGTGGCTCACCACTAACCCTCACCAACCTACAAAGGCGACCCTCTGGTGCAGGTGGCTCTGCATCTTTTCTTGCACGGCCTCAGATATACGACGTCGTACTCTCGGGTCGTTTCTCCCCGATGATCTTGTCGTCCTTGGACCTGTAAATGTAACTCTCCCTCGTCTCCTTCTATCGAACCAACTGGCCAGGTAGCAGTCTGCCAAGCTGAAAGGGTGTGTCGCTCAAAGTTAGGCTTTCCATCGACTCCCCATCACGCTCTTCATCACCAGCCCTCTCTCGCTGCTTTTGCTCCATCATTTTCATCATGCCCCTGGGTTTCCCTCCGGACATCTCGGGGACCGGTTGACCTCTGCTAGGTAGGGCTAATTCCTCATCCTCCCACCTGGTAGGTGTTGCAGAAAGCGCAATCTCTGCGACCTCTTCCATCGGGCGTGCTTCCCCCCATCTGCTCTGCTACCTCATTCGCCGTGGTCGTTTCGGCGTTGTCCTGAAGATCCTGGCACACAGGCGCATCCCTCTGTCCACTGTTGTTTACTGGCAACTCCTCATGTTGCTCCTCCGGTGCCCCTGAAACTGTTGCTGGGGCTTTTTCACTACTACGAGCGTGCTTCTTAGCGGACCTCCCATCGGAATCGGCGTTCTCTCTACCGCCTTTTTTCCCGGTTCCACTTGCAGCCGACTTATCACTTTTCCGCCCAGCAGAGCTTGACTTCTTTTCCTTTGTGCGACGGCGGCTTGACTCTGCTTTTAGAGCGCCTTGATCACTCCCTGGACTCGTACTCTCAGCTCTAATGTGATCTACCTCTTCCAGCGCTGTAGAATGACAATCACGGTAGTGAGCCTGTAGATTGTCTCGTCTGTTGTTCCTGTCTCACACTGCCACACCAGTAAAACACTTTCGGACCATGCTCAACCGTCATGTGGCGTTCCAAACTACGCTTATGTAGGAACACGTCATGGCATTTGGGACACTCCACTGTTTCTGCTTCATCCAGGTCCGTGGTGTCTTCTTCGATGGTGTCTTCTACCTCATGACGTCCCTGTCAAGACACACACAATGAAATCACTGTAAGTTCTCACTTCACTGCTAACTTCAACATTAATTAAGATGTGTAATACGCCCCAACTCATTCACTCTCCTCTCACGCATCAACGCCTCAGTAGAGGTGCTTCTCTGTGTTCCCCTTGCATAGGTCTGCCTGCCCTCTTTGCAATGTTACCAGTAACGTGAGGCCTACGGCGATGCCTAGGTGGGTTTCTTCTCCCCTCTACAGGTGGAGGAGTTTCTCTCCGGTTTTCTCCCCGAATTTCTAGGGTTTCTGGGGTTCCCTGCACCGATTCACTCGGCTCCAGGCAAGACTCTGATCCTACACTCTCCCCTTGAATCTCCTCTATCACATCTATGTCTTCCCCTCCTACTATCCCTGGCTCTTCTTGACGCCTTTGGCTAGGTGTCACCTGTGGTTCCGTTCCATCCCAAGGCCTAACGGTGACCCTCATAACGCTTTAGCCGGTCGAAATGAACAACCTTCTTCTTGCCTCTTGGCTGCTTCTGAATCTTGAAGGTGACCTCTGACAGCTTTTTCAGAATTAGGTAAGGCCCTTCCCACCTTTGCTGTAATTTAGGCGACAGTCCCTTCTTCTTAGTCGGATTATGTAACCAAATGGACTGCCCTGTTGCTAGCGTCGTTGGACTTATCTTCTGAGCTTAGTATTTCTTCTGTCGCCTTGCACTTTGTTTTAAGTGCTCCCTGGCTCGATCGTGAGCGTCCCCCGGTAGGCGAATGTTGCAAGTGCCACCTTTTTATCCCAGTCACACTGGCGTTTATGGGGTTCTATCATCAGAGCAGCCATACCGATCAGCGCCCTGTTAAAGCGTTCTATCATGCCATCAGATTTAGGGTTGTAAGGTGTAGTACGTGTCTTCTTGATCCCAAGAACTTTGCACATTTCCCAAAACACCCGGGATTCAAAGTTTCGTCCCTGATCTGAGTGTAGCTCGACCGGAACTCCAAATCTACACACGTACTCCATAACTACATGTAGCTTCTGAGCTACTGTCTCTGCCCTCTCGTCAGGCACTGGATACGCCTCTATCCATTTGCTAAAATAGTCGCCTACGACTAATACATATTTGTTTCCACGTTCAGTTTCTGGAAGGGGTCCAAGGATGTTTAATGCTACTCGCTGCATTGGTGCACCTACAACATGCTGCTGCAGTGGGGTTCTTCGGCGTCTAGTAGGTGATTTCTTGGAGGCGCAGGTGTCACACTGTCTCACAAAGGACCTCACATCAGCACTTATACCAGACCAATAAAATCTGTGCCGCACCTTAGGTAAGGTTTTCTTCTGGCCTAGGTGCCCTCCCGTCAGTCCTCCATGTAACTCACCCACTACCTCCTCTCGGCGTGGTTTTGGCACAATGACCTGATATCTTATCCGACTGCCATCATCGGACTCCCATCGTTTACACAAAAGTCCCCCTGTTGTCTCCCACATCTGGTCCCACAACAACCAGTACGACCTCATAGAAGGCAAACTCAGTGTTATTTCGGGCCACTCTGGCCTACATGTAGCTGTATCAGCGGTCTTTGCCCTTAGAACGACCATCCTTGCTACAAGCATCCCCTTGTCTGCAATTTCACTCCGGTCAGCTGGCTCAATTACTCCGATGCCGTTGACCTTTACCCTGCCCTTTTATACCCACGCGGGGCACCAGCCACGCATGCTGATGCACGGACCGCAGCCCGCGCACCAGCGCTAAGGGGAAAGCCCCCACAGCACGCACACAATATTTCATTACAGTACTGTAACTTATACAGCCTGCAGCATCAGAATCAAGTTTTTCTCCTGAAAGTGATCAGAGCCTACGGATCAAAACATTGAGTTGTTACACAACCAGTTCTTTCAGAACCACATCAAATCATGGACTTTGTTTTACCTCCAAAATACTAGATTGTATCTCCACCAAGTGGCAAATCCTACCAGTACAATTTTGTTTGCCAAATAATGCTTATCAATATTGCCAATTAGTATAAAAGTTCTCCCTAAGAAGTCAATGGATAAAATGAGGTAGATAAAAGCAGTTTTCTAGTCTTTAAGTACAACCTTAAACTTTCGAAGATTACGGCGTGTCGTGGCCGAGCGGATAAGAACACCGGACTCAAGCTCTGGTGTTTCTGATCAGCAGAGTGTGGGTTTGAGTCCCGGTCGTGACACTTGTGTCCTTTAGCAAGACACACCTTCGGATGGGACGTAAAGCCGTAGGTCCCGTGTGTTGTGTAACGCACGTAAAAGAACCCAGTGCACTTATCGTACCGGTGTTCCTGGTTTGATCGGCAGCATATTGTGCCACAGCACTGTGTAAACCATTACATGGTGCTATAAATGACTAGGTCTCATACTTCAAAAACGTAGCTCCACATACATGGCAGGTTAAAAAAACGTATATCAGCGCCTTGTATCCTTTGGCAAAAGGCGCTTTATAAATACAGTTATTATTATTATTATTATGTAAACAGATAAAACCAATGAGTCATTACACCATTGAATCTTTGTAAAGCTTTGTCAAAATTGTTTTGAGATATTAATTGCTAGTTCTTGGTCTAATATGTTTTTATGCTTTTGTTTTTTGTTTTGATTACTATAGGATGTTTATAATTGCTAAACCAACTGCCTGAGAGTGAGGACTGGGATGCCTCATCTCTTCCAAGGATGTTTTTCAGTGGAATGCTTCAGGTAGATGAAGTTTGTGAAATCTTCCTTGCAAGGTTTTTTGAAATTCATTTGTGTTCAAGTGTTTTGCGACTTGTAAAAGTGGCATGTTGTGGATGAGCGGATGAGAACACCGGACTCAAGCTCTGGTGTTTCTGATCAGCAGAGTGTGGGTTCGAGTCCCGTTCGTGACACTTGTGTCCTTAAGCAAGACACACTTAACCATTATTGCTGCGTAAATGGGATGGGAAGTAAAGCCGTAGGTTCCATGTATTGTGTAATGCACGTAAAAGAACCCAGTGCACTTATCGTAAAGAGAAGAGGTTTGCCTCGGTGTTCCTGGTTTGGTTGGCTGCATGTTGCGCCACAGCACCGTGTAAACTATTATAATGCTGCTCTGTAGGAAAAAGGCCTCTTACTTCAAAACGTAGCTCCACATACTTTCCAGGATAAATACTGTAGCGCTTAGAAACGTAGCCTTAAGCGCGGTATAGATGTAAAGTATTATTTATTATTATTGAAACATCCCACAGTATTTTTACAGATATAATTTAATCTTAATATTTTAGAACATTCCAGAAATTCCATGAATTCATCAAAGCACTTTCTGTTGGAGGTTTTGAGCTGTGGAAAATGTTACGGGAGATTTTTAACTGAGCATTCAGCAGATTTCAATAATGTATTTTCATTTTATAACAGGTTACTATCTATGATGTGCTGTGAAGTAACGTGCTGCTGTCAACATGGACCATGAAGACTTTGATGGAGTCTTATCTAAGGGTTAGGAGAATAACATCTTTGTACTTGCATCTAATCATCATGAAAAGGAAGAGTGGAAGTTCTAGGTAGGATTTTTTTTGAAATACAAAGAAATTAAAGGGTTTTTGTCTTAAAGGAACATTACAGAATTGGTTTTTGCTAACAAAACAGTTGCTGGCAGTGTAAGCACTTTATGTAATCCACCATATACATAAACTGACAAACCTGTACAAGTTTTTTCTTACCAATTCTGTAATGTTCCTTTAAAGGAACATTACAGAATTGGTAATTGTAAAATATACTTTTGATCACAGATTTACATAAAACTTACACGGTCTAATGATGATGATAGTAGAAAACATCCCTTGAAATATTTCTGTCTGAAATGCCATATTTGATGAGAAATTAATAAACTATTTTCTCGTGACCCAGATGGCCGATCGATCTCAAACTTCTACAGGTTTGTCAGTTTATGTATATGGTGGATTACATAAAGTGCTTACACTGCCAGCAACTGTTTTGTTAGCAAAAACCAATTCTGTAATGTTCCTTTAAGTATCGGGCAAAAAATGTCTTCATGCCAAGTTGGGGGACATGATGGGAGGAAAAACATTTCTGAATGATTCCAGTAAACAACTGGAATATAAATTGACTGAAGAGTGCGTTCCAAATAATTGTAAGCAAATAAATAACATGTCAGGTAATAAACCACAAGGGAAACTGACTGGGTAAGTTTTAAATAATTTGGGGTTGAACAAAGAAAAATTGACTTGAGGGAGATTTGAACCAATGTCCTTCGGATTAACGTGCCGGCCCTCTATCAACAGACTAACAAAATAGGGAGACCCCCCACCATAAGGCTAGATAGCTCAGTTGGTAGAGCGCTGGCAGGTTAACCTGGGGGCTCAAATCTTGCTCAGGTAAAGTTTTCGTTGTTCAACCCCAAAACAAATGAATAAAAGTCTTACTTTATACAATATTCACTTGGGGAATAAGTGGGACGATTGTAATGGGGGTGCAAGAAATTTAATGGAACACAGCAAATGTGATCGTTGTATAGTGCTGTTAATGGATTCGATGATGCTGTAATTTGCGAAAAATTAGTTAGTGGCCTGACGTTTCAACCCTAGCAGAGTCTTTCTCGAAGGCTAAAATTAATGACAAGATGATAATAATAATAATAATAATAATGCATTTATAATGCGCCATCTATCTAGTGTACGAGACCCTATTCCGAGGCGCAGAACAAAAAACAAGAAAATATAAGCAGCAAAAGAGAAATATAGAATACAAAGACAATTATACGGATGAATAATCTAAGACATGTTACAAGCTAAGTGTATGTGGAGATAAATAAATGAGTTTTCAGCAAGTTTTTAAATAATGGAAGAGAACTACAGCATCTAATGTTATTAGGTAAAGAGTTCCAAAGTTTAGGGGCATAAGCAGAAAAGGCATGATCGCCATATGATGAGGAAGTTCTAGGAATAGTTTAAAGGGTCTTGGCAGAAGAACGAAGAGTGCGAGAAGGGGCATAAGGTACAAGAAGATTTGCAATGTAAGATGGAGTTAAGCCAATCTGAGATTTAAATGTAATTAGTAAAATTTTGAATTGAATTCGTTGTCGAATGGGAAGCCAGTAAAGTTCCTGCAATATAGGTGTAATATGATCATGTTTTTTAGATTTTGTTAAAACACGAGCGGCAGCATTTTGTACAAGTTGTAGTTTGCATGCATACAAGGGTGACAAGAGCAGTCAAGTGGAAATACATGAATAGAGAGAATGGAGAGATAAAAGCATAAAGCATTCAGAAAAGCAGGGGGTAAGCAGGGATTATGGAGACAGGGGGTGGGGTGGGGTTTGGAGGGAAGGGGATGGCTAGACCACAAGAAGTTTGAAACACAAAGGACAAAATGGAAGGTTGGAAGAAAAGTAAATAATTAGTTAATAGGGCAGACTAAAAATATGGATATCTGTGGGGGAAAAGGGAGAAGGCAAAGACAAAAGGTTATTAGTCATTTCCTTCTTGGATGTTCAAACCATGGGGTTGAATGGTCTTTAAGCGCCTTATCCACAATTTCTCCCTACTCAGACCGACAGTCTCTCTGCAGTTGCCTAGTGCCTCAATGCCCTGTAAATTCATGTCCAAAATAGAGTGGTTAGGAAGATTGAAGTGGTGTCCTACAGGTGTATCCAGCTTTTTTTGTAATTTCTGAGATTTACTCCTGGTGAAACAGCACCACAAGTGCAAAGTACCAGTGGTTCAAAAACAAAAAAGGTCAATAGCAACATCATAATTTTTTTTTGTAATTTTCATAATTTTTGAAGGAAGAAATAAACGAACTTGAAGCTAAGCTAAGACTTCTTCAACTGAAGGAAACTGCAATCACCGAATCAATCACAGACAAAAACCAGGAGATTGAGTTGGTGAAAAGAGAATTCAGCCAAGAGATGCAGGCCATTGAGACGGAGAAAGAAGTACAAGAGGGGATGGAGATTGCGCTGAGGAGGTAGAGGGGAAAGGTTGAATGAGGAAGAAAGACAACAGGCTGAGAAGATGGTGGAAGTGAAGGAGACGGAGTCGAGGTGAGAAGAACAAAGGCTGTATTCTGTGTTTCAAAGTAGCCCTCAAGTGGTACCTCCAATATTTGGTGACACATTTTGAGACTTGTTAGTTGTGAGGCTCCATACCAATACCTGATTCATCCTGCCATAATTTAAATCCATTTGTTCCTCAGGGCTTGATTTTACAAAGAGCTAAGATGGATCTTGAGACGTGTACTAATCGTCATTTCTAAGCAAAGTGTGACGTCAAGATACAAGTCACTATGGTGACATTGACAACTCATCTTAAGATGAATCTTAGTGTTTTGTAAAATCAAACCCAGGTAGTTGAGTGTAAGAGCTTTCAATTTATACCTAATTATGGCTTGTAAGGAAGAGAGTATTTCACAACACATGGAACTTTTACGACATCACATCACATTAGTATTGAAAACCCCCACAAATCAGCATTAATATCTGGAATGCTGTAGTACAAATAAGCCTACTAGTAGTATGACTGGGCACAAAACCCCCAACAATTTAAAGCTATTTTTTACTGTTAAAGGAACATAACAGAATTGGTAAGAAAAAAACTTGTAAAATATACTTTTTGATCACAGATTTACAAAAAAAATTACACAGTCTAATGATGATGATAGTAGAAAACATCCCTTGAAATATTTCTGTCTGAAATGCCATATTTGATGAGAAATGAATAAACTAATTTTCCGATTGAAGTTTATCGCTCAGTGAGCGTTTTATTCATTCGTTGAATCTATATGATTTCATGCAAATGTGTAATCGGTTTTTCACTATTTTCTCATGACCCATATGGCCGATCGATCTCAAACTTCTACAGGTTTGTCAGTTTATGTATATGGTGGATTACATAGAGTGCTTACACTGCCAGCAACTGTTTTGTTAGCAAAAACCAATTCTGTAATGTTCCTTTAACTATGTTTTGTTGTTTGAAAACAAGATGACGTGATTGAATTTTCTCTCCCAAAACACATCGATGTACTTTCCATTCAAGAAATTATTTGTCTTTGTACTCTATCTAGTTGTTTATTTCCTATGTTATTCACAGTGAAGCCAAGCTGCTGGCAGATTTAGAGAGATATCTTTCCCAAGAAGAGCTTGCCATTCAAGAGTCGACATCCTTGGAGTCAAATTTACTCAATGATCTCTGGTCAGAAGAAGGCCCAACAATGTTGCTTGAAAGAAAGGAGGATCTGATCAAGTAAGGAAAGATTGTAAACAATTTAAAAAAAAATTTTTGTGTAAATTTGATGGTAAAACAAAGTTGCAGTTTTTATTTGTCAGGGACAGTTTATCCATTCCGATTGGTCAAGAGGAGATATCATGGCCATGTTTAAACGTGCTTTAAGAACACTCGCGACCCCGGCGGCCTTATCGCGACGCTGTTAAAAGTGTTATTTTCCTGTGGTGGTTGGTCGACCAACTGTTGGATCGATGCTGTATTTAATAGTACACGCAGAAGTGATGGCAAGAAAATTTATAGATCCATAACTCATGCAGCCAGAGGAGGTCGGATGACGACACCACCCGTGATCATGCGTTTGCCGACTGGAGGTGGACAGTACCCAACTCAAGTTGTACCATTTAATAACCGTATGCAGCAGCAAAACCGGCAGGAGGAGGTCGGATGACGACGAAGGCACTATTATACTGGCCAAGTTCGCACACGGACCATTTGCCGACTCCTGGAGGTCGACATTACAAGCCCAACACATGTTGTACCATTTAATGTCGTGTCATAATTTATACATAATGAATGGTCTGTGTGCGAACTTGACCCAAATGGGATAGCGGCCGGGTTTGCGGGTGGGTTGCGGGCCAGGTTTTGGTGCCGTGAATCGTGCCTTAAGTGAACGTTGTTTTTGTTGCGCATGTTTTCGTATTTCATCAGCCGCGCTTTCGTACCTTGCGTTCGTTCATCCTCGTGCAATAAAATTATGTGAAATAAATCATTTTTTGTAATACGAAGGAAATAAAAAAATCGTACCCCCTTATTAGTATGATCACCGGACCGTAAAAAGGCCTTCTGAAAGTTTGCAGCCCGATCCATACAGGGTCCTGGGAGTATTTCTTACACAAACAGACACCTTACTCGCATTAGTATATAGATGGTGCAAAGTATTTGAACATACACGTGGGGCACAAGCTTACATGGTTGCTAATTTATGCGTAAAGCAATCAATACATACTGGTCCTCAATCTAAAATCTATGGTAATATGGGCGTGTACGCACAACCGGTGAGCGCTGCATGCAATTTACCCTTTTGCGAAATGGAAGTGACAGGAATTGAATTTTTTTTCTGAAATTTTCACACACTTTTTCCAACAGTATTACTCTTTTCAATAAAAAGGGAATTTGTGAATGGAAATAATAGAGGAGTGACTTGGTCTTACACGGCCGTTTAAAACCTTGCAGTGTATTGATCGTGGGATAAAGAACCTCTTCTTCGGATCGGTTCTTTATTGCAGGGCTATGACCCTAAATAGCCAGTTAGAACCTCCTCGCCACTATTTTGTTCCCTTATTAATATCCTCTGTGGCACACTTGAAGTAACTTGTTGATGACAAACCAGAATGCTTGTGACTTGTAGACCATCTTTATTTTTTATTTGTATTTTTATCCCATTAGTGACAGGGCTCAGCTCACAAGTATATCATTGCTCACCCATTTTTTTGTTTTACTAAAAACCCCACAACCCCACACTTTCCTTAATACTATGTGATATAAATTATAATGTTTTCGAGTTGGACGTAATTGCACTTTAAGCCATACCCATTTCACACAAACTGGCTCCAACAACTCAAAGGAAATACATTGAGCGAGTTTTTCTCTTATTATAAAACACATTTTTGGACTTGTCTATTCAGATATAAGTTGCGAAGTCTCAAGGTCTTCTAAGAAGTATCAGTTCATACAATAAGCAGGCACGCAATGTCTTTTCCCATTTATTTCAGTGCCAAAGAAAATGTAAAAAACTGTACAAAGTTTGGTATTCCAGACCGTTTCCTCTTATTTTGTTGTTGCAGTATCAAAGTTATTATTTGGTTTTACCCTTTCATCGATGTGTGTAAAGCACTGTATACTCAGTACTTCCCCGGGTTTTGTGAACAAATTTCCACAGGCATATTACTCGGTGGGATTCAATCCCTCGACCTTTGCCATTCTAGAGCAGATGTCTTACCAACTAGACCACCGCGGTTGCCCGATAGCTAGTTGCATGGCGGAATATAAGAAAGGCTTTTGGCCTTTTTTTTGTATGAAAACATAGAAAAGTATGCAAGCTTTGGAGCCAGAAGTAAAACACTGTACAAAGTTTGGTATTCCAACCTTGCTAATGTAGCAAAAGCACGCATGTGATGCAATGACTTAGTGTAAAGAATACCTTCATGATTTTCATTGTCCTTTTTGCTAAGCGCTTTTGTTCTGATAATCTTTATAAAATGATAGTAAATGTACATTAGCAACCTTTTAAATGGAAACTAGCCACAATTGGTAAACATGAATGACATGGTATTGATATTTCGTCAAGAAAAAAACCTTGTTTATGCTCACAGAGTTTTTTAGAAAACAAGCATGACACCGCGTTTGGAGACGTTTCGTATCTCCCTGTCTTATAAATGTGTAAACACAACTTGATAATTGGATTTAAAGGAAGAAAGATGCAGTTAGACAGAAGATGGAGAAGGTCCAGCAAGCAACATCAATGTTACTCCTGAGTCAGACTAGGGTAGTCACACTACGTCAGAGACCAAACAGCTTGCTGTATCAGGTGAGATTTACTCTCCCAAGACACATTGATGTACTTTTCATTCAAAAATGTGTTTATTGCACTTCACCTGTCCGGTGTTAGGTGAGATATGAAGTATTGAAGGCCATGTCGTGAGTTAACACTTTCCCTTGTTATAAAAATCTTCACTTCTAAAACAAACATTATTTCTGTTTAATATTATAATTGTTGCCAGCCATTTTCAATGCAAAAGAGTATGTTGAAAAATCAGCAAAATTAGCCATGTATGGTAATAATGATACAGAAACAAAAGATCCATATATTCTAATGGGTAAAAAAATAACCAGGCTATGAAATGAAATAGCAGTGTCTTTAAATCTTTATAAATCCTCTTAGGGATCTTACAGTTAATAGTTTGTCCTACAGGTTAGTTCTATATCAATTACTTTTGTTGTAGTAGGGCAGCTACTTATGTTTTACTGGAGTTATTTTTGTAAAGCGATCAATTTTATGTCAATAGGGAAATTTACTTTTTCATTTTTTAAAAATTCCCTGTTGAGCGCTGTTTTTAGCAGTACTTTCGTTGGACACATTTTTGTGTACATTGTTTTTTTCTTTTTTAGGGAAAAAATCTTTTTGAGGCAAGGAGGTTGACAGATGAGATCAAGAAGCTGACATTGGAGGGGCAGCTCATCCAAGAGGAAATGGAGAAGCTAACCCAAAAGAACGAAGAGACGACCAAGATGGTGAAGTTACTCGGGGAAGATGTGGAGAGATTACAGGAAGAACTCAATGAAGATGAGAAACAAGAAGGTCTGTGGATGACATTCTTTGAGGAAATCTGAAAACATCGGCTCTTCACAAGAATTTTTATGAAGAGCCACTTGACCCTTTTTCGAAATGCCTTCTTCTTTTTTCAAATCATCATATTTTGCTTGGATATAGAATGGTAAATTGTCACAAAACAGATATAGTTTGAACACAAAATCCAAGTATCATTTTTAAAGGAGCTGTTATCATGATCTTTGAAAATAACCCAAACAAAATGAATGGTAGAGTACATGATAAGCCAGTCTTAAACTTACTATTTTCAGGAAGTAATTGAGCATTGTTTTGGGGTTTTTTTTGGTGCCAGAAACATCAGTAAAATAGAAGCTGCTGAACTGTATCCTTGGGGGATTTGAGAGAACACCTTCAAGACTCCACAAAGAGTCCGCTGATGCAGACCTTACAGAGGACCCAACTCATGGCAAGCAGAGGTAAATCATGTCAGGTTCCTGTGTCAAGTTTCCTCTCCCTGCTGAAGTAGAAAAACTCTCCGAAGATCCCTCTACTCTAGATCAGTCCATGGAGTGTTTGGAACAGACCGGAAAATTAGAGGTGGGGGTTTAGTCAGAGAGAGTCGAGATTTGGGGCTTGTGTGCAACATGCAGTTGTGCAAGAGGGAGATGACTGTTTGTCATTTAATTATGCCAAGATAATCGGTGCATAAACTGATGGCTTCATTTTGCCATCTTTTGACCCAATTCACCCGACGTCATCATCACAGTAATCTTGGTTGTACCATTTGGGAGTCAATGTCTCTGTATGTTATATATACAGTGCAGTTTGCATCTCAGGCTATGCAACGTTTACACATGCGTTTAACTCCCCAAAATGGCGTGCGCGGCAGACAGTAGTCGCATGTGACGTTAGAAAGGGTGTCTATTTATCTATTATCTCAACCGCACAACTGCATGTCGTTGGTATCTGTTTATCTATTTATTTATTTTATTACACACTTAACACCAATAACAAGATGAGGAAACAAAAAGAAATGTTCAGTTTTAGATGTGGGAGGAAAATCCCAATATTGGAAAAACACACGCAATTAGGTAGGGACTGAAAACCCGATCCACTTTCAAGGCTCTGGGCCCAATTTCATAGAGATGCTTAAGCGAAAAATATTGCTTAACAATTTTCTGCTGAGCAGAAATCAGCAGGCTACCAGTCACAAATTGTACATGTGACATGGTAGTTTGGCCGGTAACCTTATTCTAGTAAGCATAGTTTTGGTGTGCTTAGCTACTTTTTGTGCGAAAGAAGCTCTAAGAAATTGGGCCCTGAACTAAGGTGGGATTCAAACTGGGTCCCACAGATAAAGTTGTTCATTTTTTTACTCGGCTTATTCTACACATTGAGGAAATAAAAAATGTGTCATGCATGAATTATTGTTAGTGTGTGAACGGCTGGGCAAGATGAACACCCTCGTACACTGTTTTATTGTCGGCTGGGAATTTTATGTAAAACCCTGAAAGTTTAGTTGTTTCATTTCAACTAAAAGTGACATTGTGTTTTATACATGCTTTAAATCCAGACGAAACCATGCAATACCTTCAGGTGGTGAGCCGTAGATTCCTTGGGACTTCGCTCATACAGAGAGGCACAAATGCTTACCAAAGGAAACCAATGGAGACAGACTCGTAAGTAGAAGTATTTCACTTTGTACTATGATTTCGTTATAATCTGATTGCCACAGCTTGGGACATCATTAGAACTATTTTTGACTTGTTGTCAATCCATCACAGCATTGAGCTTGCTTGGCAGTAATTGACTGTTGCTTGTTGTCCTAAACATAAGGCATCCCTTCTCCTTCAAAAAAAGCAGGTTTTGCCGAATGAGATGGCCTCTACTGCACAGTTAACATGCTTCCACTCTTTGTTAGAGAAGCTGCGCTTGATTTCAGAAAGCACTGATTTCCATCTTGAGATGAGTTGTCAATATTGCCAAAGTGATTTGTATCTGTGACATCACACTTTGCTTAGCGATCAAGATTTGATACACAGTTAAGATCAATGTTAGCTATTTGTGAAATCAACCCCTGCTTCTCTCAACATTTTCAAGAAACTGCTAAAAACAAATGTGTTTTCAGTCGATGGTTAACTTTTCTCTTATTGTTCTGCAATTAGTTTGGTATTTTCTTTCCTGCCCAGTGGCAGCAGTCTGTAATGGCGCTTAGATCCATTTGTTAATAAGCATAGTATAAATTATATGTGTATACGTGTGTGTATGTATGTAATCAAATCAACTACCATTGACAGGCCTACCAATCTCTTTTGAGTCCGTAGTTTTAGGTGTGGCGTAAACACTATGCTGTTTGATTCTGATTTATCATGGGCTTTTTTTTAAGTACTCTTTTGCTACATGATGACAAAACTAACATCTAAACAGCCCTTGTATATTGTGTGTACATTTTTCCTCTCAAGTGTGTTCTTTTGTGGACACTTAAAGAAACATTACAGAATTGGTTTTTGCTAACAAAAAAGTTGCTGGCAGTGTAAGCACTTTATGTAATCCACCTTATACATAAACTGACAAACCTGTAGAAGTTTGAGATCGATCGGCCATCTGGGTCACGAGAAAACAGTGAAAAACCAATTACACATTTGCATGAAATCATATAGATTCAAGAAATGAATAAAACGCTCACTGAGCGATAAACTCCCAATCGGAAAATTAGTTTATTCATTTCTCATCAAATATGGCATTTCAGACAGAAATGTTTCAAGGGATGTTTTCTACTTTCATCATCATTAGACCTGTAAGTTTTGTGTAAATCTGTGATCAAAAAGTATATTTTACAAGTTTTTTTCTTACCAATTCTGTAATGTTCCTTTAAAGGGAGGGTCATAAATTGGTAAATACTTAAAAATTTATGGCCATACAAACTTACTCGGTAAGAAGCACTGCACAGCTGTTGAGAATTCCCTTTGAAGTAATATAGTTTGGATAATTTTTCGACCAAAAACATTTGAATCTGAGAAATGATTTATGTATAGGGCTGACTGAAAATTGAAATTTTCGTGGTGTCCGTTCGCAAATGCTACGGCCAGAGATGTGGTTGGTACCCGCTGTCACCTCACGAAACCTTACACGGATTTGACGCTCCTGACATAAATACCGTGACAGTTTTTTGCCATTTACTCAACAAGTAGACACTGTATTCAGCTGAAACTTTCACGGGTGATTTTGATTGTACCTTTTTTGATAATTTTGCCTGTAAATCAGCATTTCATTGACAAAAAACAACTTATTGTAACCCTACCTTTAAAGGAACATTAAAGAATTGGTAAGAAAAAAACTTGTAAAATATACTTTTTGATCACAGATTTACACAAAACTTACACGGTCTAATTATGATGATAGCAGAAAACATCCCTTGAAATATTTCTGTCTGAAATGCCATATTTGATGAGAAATGAATAAACTAATTTTCCGATTGGAGTTTATTGCTCAGTGAGCGTTTTATTCATTTGTTGAATCTATATGATTTCATGCAAATGTGTAATCGGTTTTTCACTATTTTCTCGTGACTCAGATGGCCGATCGATCTCAAACTTCTACAGGTTTGTCAGTTTATGTATATGGTGGATTACATAAAGTGCTTACACTGCCAGCAACTGTTTTGTTAGCAAAAACCCATTCTGTAATGTTCCTTTAAGAATTTAGCTTGTTATATGACAAAATTAAAGTTGTTCATTCAATCCATCATTATGCAGGTGTTCTTCGCCTCATGTGAAAAGGAGACAAAAGATACATGACATGGCTTATAAGTATCACAGTGGCCTCTCAGTGCCAGAGTTCTTCACTGCGCTGTTTGACGATTTCACCAGCACATGAGAGGTTAATTATCTAAACAAAAAATGTACAAAGTAAACCCCAAACTGTGCTATCTATGTAGGTTGATGTTAAGCTAACTAAGTGGGTTTGGTAGGGGGTTGGATATAGGCTTACGGCTTGGGTTAGCAGTTGAAATAATTGATTATGCAAGAGTACTTACCTGTAGTATAATCGTGGTTATCCAAGTCCTTTGGAAGTGAGAATCAATAGGCGCTCTCCTCTGACTACCAGGATGCATCAGGCTTTAAAAAAACATCACGTCCACTTCCTGTCTTGACACCTGAACTTCGACCTCCTATAATAAGGGCCCTGTTTCTTTAGAGGCTCACCTAACAACACTCAACAGCTACAGGGTGGAAAAAATTTACTCAAGCTCAAAGACGAGAGTTAATATATAGGTAAAAACCTCAACAGCAAAAAGCAAGGCTAATACATTGCAACTCAAAATTAAACACAAAGTAACTAACAGCGATAAAAAAGGTAGAACATGAACAAATATGAACACATACATGCATAACAAAATCTCAGTAAGTATGATCTCCCGTTGCATGCACCATTTTCACATTGTTACCATTAGGTGAGAGAGGCTGAGGTGTAGGTCCCTCCTTTGTGCTTGGTGCATGCTACTGCTGTAGAATTGTCCAGAGGCATCATTAAATTCCTCCGGCCTACTGCAAAGGTTTGAAGGGCAAGGAAAGCTGCAAGAAGTTCCAAATGATTTATGTGGTGCTCAAAATGTCATGTCAATCAACCCATGCATTCAATCAATGCAATGTCACAGGTCAGCGCAAGGCAATTCCGCAGACAAACAGGAAGAATTTTGTGTACTACAGTGTCCCTTCTTATTTTGCCAGCAATATTCTGGAGTACACTTGTAGGCAATGATGTCCACTGGAATACAAAGTTCTCTCTTCTATTTGCCAACCATGACCGACTGGACTGGGAGGCTGCATCTTTGCCTCCAGACAGCACCTATGTACAGCTGTTTGGTATGATGCCAATCCAATGTGTAGTTGCAAGACGTCTTTGTTTGGTGGGAGGTCTTCATTGACCTAAATGCAAGGGTCGGCATGTCACTGTCTAAAAATCGACACTGGTTGTTTAGCCGATTTTAACAGACTATCCGATGACATCAACATATTCGTAACTTTTAAAACTCTTAAACTTCATCAGGCATATCTTGCATCTTTTTTGCTGCTTTTGTAGGGAGGCGATAGAGGAACTTTATTGAAAGCAATATAAGCTGACAAAGTTCTGCTGGTTTTTATTGACTTGTTTAATCAGTGAACTGTTGAATGGATCGGCAAAACCACCAGCCGCAGGGAGACGAGACATGCATGAACAGTCTCATCGCTTGGCCTGGTGCAGTAAGTGGAGAACACTAGACTGGTATCTTTCTGGAGGCCTTCCTCTGTTGGTGCTCTTGGATGTCTAACTGGTACCTGTGACTCTGTAACATTAGTATTGACAACCTGGGTTTCTCTGCAGATGACATTTGATCCTGGGTCTTGAGTCGCAGCAGGCAAATTTTGAGTAGGAACATCAGGTTTGTTGGCATTACTGATACCTGGGGGATCGGTAGGGACCAGTGGATTAGGCGGTTGGGGGTTGGGGTATGGTGGTCTCAGAAGTCATTAATGTGGGTGGAGTAGTAGGCACAGTGGAATGTACAATCTTAGGTTTCCTCCTGAATGTTTTTGGAGACAGCAGGAATCTCACTTGGTGCTACCCATGAGGAATTTTGCCAACACGTTTATCATTACTTGGTTATGATGGAGTTGTAGTATCGCTTGAAGGAGAATCATCAGACGGCGGATCTGAGTTGGCAAAGTGGACTCTTCCCAAGGACACAGCTTAAGTTCTGCCCGATGAAGATTCTTCTCTCGTCCCAAAGCACTGCGAACTACATATACAGGTTGTCCTCCATATAGGCGACCAACTACTATGTATGGCTCCTTTCCCAGTAATCCTGGTTTTGGCTCTGCCTCGCCTCGACCTGTCACGAATGAGTCCATATTGCCCCGACTCAAGGGTCATTCAAAGATATGCCTGTCATGATAAGCTTTTCATGTTGCTTCACTCTTGTCTAGGTTGGAAAGTAGCAGCCTCTGAGCCTTTTCCATCTGTTTACAGTACCTTTGCACATAGAGATAAGAGGTTTCCCCGCAAATTTGAGGGTAATCCACACCCAAAAGGAGGTGTTGTGGCAGCCGAGCATTTCTCCCAAACATCATGTATGCCGGTTCATAGTCAGTCGTTGAGTGGACAGTATTATTGTACAGAGTGATTAGGTGAGGAAGACTCTCTGTCAACCTGTCTTTCAAAGTGTCCCATTGAACTGCTCACACTGTTTTCCCTGATCTGTTCTTTCCCTTACCTTGGGATGCCCTGTGAGTAAGCGTGATGAAGAGGCGTACGACATCTGCAAACTTGTGGATAAACTTTCAGAAATAACAGCAAAGCCGAGAAAAGAACGCAGTTGGGTGAGTGTTCTTGGTTCAGGCCAATCCTCTATGATGCTTATCTTTGTCTTGGTGGGGCATTACCCCTTCACCGGCCACAACTAGTTGACTAAGATACTTAACCTCTCGTATGTAGAATCCACATTTCGTTAGCTTTAATTTTAAGCCATGATGTTTGAATCGGTAGCACTCTAAAGCTCAGGTTCATCAAATGTGTTTGAATGTACGACTCGTCTAGGTAGATCAGTAGACTATCTAACCCTTGGTCACCGAGACATCTTTGCATCACTCTTTGGAAAGTGGCCGGGGCTGTTGCACAAGCCAAATGGCAGCCAAGTGTACTCCCACAAACCAAAAGGAGTCTTTTTCCATATCTTTCTTGGACACCGCAACCTGATAGTAGCCAGTGGTCAGATCGAGAACGCTAAAAGACTCGGCACCCCACAGGGCCTGCAATGATTCGTCAATTCGAGGTTGGGGAAATAAGCTTTTTGCTGTCACAACGTTTAGTCTGCGGTAGTCTACACAGAGCCGGATGGATTGATCTTTCTTTCTGACGACTACTAAAGAGGAAGCCCAAGGACTACTGCTCTCTTTAATTATGTCTGCATCAAGCAATTCCTCATTATGTTGGGATGGAGGGAGAGAACGATAGCGCTGTCTTATCGGTGGTGCATTTCCCTGTATCTATTGTGTGCTTCACAGCATCAAAATACCAACGGTCTTGGTCATGTTTCAAGAAAACAGTGTTACATTTCTGTAAAAGTACATCAAATCTTGCCCTTTGTTCAGGGGTAAGCTGTTTCCTGATGTCCATGGTTTCTATCAGACTAGATTTACCATCAATGAAAGATGTTGTCAGGGTGGATGTATATGCCGGTGATGGTTGGACGTCTGTCTGTTGTGTCTCCTAACTCTCATCACAACTTTGTATCTCGTCATGTGTGATATAGGTTGCCAAGGCAGGCATGGGCAGGTAAACACACGTCTCAGTCGGTTTCGTTATTAAGGGCCAAAGCAACTACGTTCACAACCGATGTTCTCAGAGTGATAGCTGCGGGTAGACTACAGTTATCATTTGGTTCCAGTACAGCTGGGTATCCCATATGGCCTGGTCCTGGTCGGGCTGATGCTTGGAAAATCATAATCTGTCTTGCTGGCACAATCAAATTCGCCTTTCGAGGGAGATAGGCTTGACTGAAAGGCCCCTTATTTGTCTGAAACTGAGCACACTTCCCAGTAGTTGTCATGGCTTGTTGCCACCTTGGTTCGGAACCAGTCATTCTTAATCTCTTCAAGTGTTCATTCTCTGGTAGTGCTATAAGTTTCGACCAGCAGTCGGAAAGCACATTCATGCCAAGTATACTTTGTGTCATTGGCGTAGGAGTGTTCTTTGTTGTTTCTTTCAACACCAGATTTAGTCTAGATGGCACACCAACACAAAGAGCAGAGATGTTTATTTCAATGAAACCCATATAAGGTATATTTGTTCCATTTCCAGAATGGAGCTTGAAGTTGTTGGATAGGTCTGTCAATTTGTATCCCTACTCTTTGAATATTGTATTGTAGTACTTCTCGGTGGTAGTTGTAACCATCCTGTGTTGAGTAAACAGTCTATATCTTGAGCTCCAAACATCACAGTAACTGCCATGCACTCCCCTACTGCCCTTACTTGTGGGAAACTCTGAGCCGCTGGTTCCCCCTCTAGCTGCCTGGCCCCCAACAGTCGAGGGTGGAAGTTTCCCGACTGTGGTGCCGGTTGTGTGGTCCGCTGAACACGTCCCGACAGTTGGGGGTTGTAGTTGCCCATCTGTGGTGCTGGATGGGGGGTTCGCTGAACACCACTGGTTAAGGGGCTGACTCCTCTCTGAACATTACTGTACCTAGGTTGGAATACAGGGCGGGAAGCGTTGGTTCCCTGACGCTGACGGGGTTGTGGGCATTCTCTCGCAAAGTGACCCTCTTCATCACGGTGGCTCTATTGCTGATTCTCGAGTGGACACACGCAACCTACCGGTCACCACACTTTCATTAGTGAAATAGAGGCACGGAGCATTTTCTCTTTGGTCGACAAAGTGAATTGTCACTCTTGTAAGCTTCAAGCTTGGTTTCCTTCATGCCCCCCCCCCCTGATGGGCTTAGGCATATCCAGGGCCTTAAAGTATTCTGCATTAGACGGGTCTGGTTCTGTCTTGTTTTGTTCTAGGACACGTGTCCTCTGTTGCTTCCACCATTCGAGTACTTCATACTCGTTATGAATTGGTCTCCTGTTTCAAAGAGAGCTGTGAATTTGCCAGGTATTGGCAGTGATCCGCACCGTATGGATAGAGACGTGTGTCAGGTTTTTGTAGATTCAGTGACTTGCGGCGTAACATGCGACTGATTTTGGATTTATCAATAATGTTGCAGGGACATCCGTAGTCAATGATGACAGTCCCCTTTACACCTTCATTTAAAATTGTGGCTTGAGGCTTTCTGAGGTTGGGTTAACTGTGATACGTATTCATTATCGGATGTTTTCATCCACATTTCTCACGATACGAGGCTTTGTTTTTGTCTGCTTTTAAAGTATCGACAAACCAAAGAAAACTGGTTTAGCTTTACGACAAGAGTTGCACTCCTTCCCTTAAGCTAGGCAGTCTTGATCATGTTGGTACTACTGTCCTTCGCAATTGTAGCATTGTGTTGGGTTTTCATTCCATGGCTTGTGTGTGTTCTAACAACTGATAGTTGGCCCTTGGGATATTGGCTCGGCAGTCTCTTTGAAATTTTGTGAGCTGTTTGCTGACTTTCAGTGTGAGTTTCGACGCCACCGGCTCTTTTTCTGTGACAATTCAAAGGATCGGGCAAGTTCTAATAACTGTGACAGAGTGTACAGCTTTTCAAGCACTCGACGGCAAAGTTTTATTTGAGAGCCTCATGTAATGATCGCTGGGAGCAGTTCACGATTGAGATCAGAAAAGTCACATTTCTCTGCAGCTTTTTGGAGAACAAAACTTATCGACACTTTCATCAGGATTTTTGAGTCAAATGCCTGAAGAGGATGGTTTCATAGGTGGGATTCTGTTATGGAACGAAGTGAATTGTCGGAGCTTCTTTTGCCTTCTCATAATCATTCTCATCATATGTGTCAAAGAGTGTAACAAAGACAGTCTGAAGTATCACCTCCATAATGTAGTAGCAATGCTCACTTTCTTTTGGCTTACTGATAATAAATCTGACCATCGCTCCTTCAAAATGTTTCAGCCATTTTCCCCATTTTGACACTGAGAGCGTGGGCTCATTGTGGGGGTCGAACGGAGCCAGGGGTGGCATGGTTGACGCCATGTTGTAGTCTACATTAGGATTACACTCATGTGTAGCGGTAACTGTTCAGGAATGTGCCAACATTTGCTCGGAAAACAAACTGCGGAAAATACAATTTTGTTTATCAGGATCACTTGAATCTGGATAACTTGAGTGTAGAGATCACACTATGTGTCTGAACAGGTCCTGTACTCGTCGGCAGTTTGGTATTTCGGGTCAAATGGCAAAGTAAATTCATGGAGATTATACACAAGTTGTTAAGTTCCAATGTGAATACAAGATAAGACCTTGTTCTTTTATTGACCACCTGAACCTCAACCTTTGACATCATTATCGTGCATAGTAAATTGCAAACAGAGGGCGCCATACAGATGCTACAGGTGCCTTTTAACCTCTTGTGGGTTCTCGATCTCGAACAAGATTTGAATCGTGAACTCCTTATGTCTCACAAGGTGTCCTGTAATACACCCTTAAAAATATCCATCTGTTTTGTTGCATACTTTCCAGACGTGATCATTGTTGCTCTGAAAAAACAGCTGTACTCGAGCTAGCAGATTTGCCTTGATGTTCAGAGTGACGGAGAGACTCAGGCATACCATAAAAGCAATCTTGATCAGAAAGCATTTCACTGTGTCTTGGATATGCCAACGACCCAATTAAGTCTCTCATTATCACTATTATGACTCAAAATATGAAGGTGTGAGGTGTGGCCTTTCTTTTCATCACGACCTATAGATTGGAGACGTGAGTCAGATCGGTGTGGCTGTGCTCTGTCATCACCACCACAATCAGTAATTTCATCATATTATTTCTTACCATCACCCACTCTGTCAAAGAATTTACTTAGATTATGAATCGATCCTGACTTATTACTGTCTTCCACTGAGGACACAATGCTCTTGTTTTCTGTTGATAAAAAGGGAAAAAAATCTTCTCCACTAAACGCTAACATGTTTTGGCATCCGCAGTGGAGTTATCAGAAGAGGTCGGAGTTCAGGGTCCAGGTGTAAGTAATGTTTTAAAGCCTGGTCAGAGGAGAGCGCTTATTGATTTGAGCCGTAAGAGGAGGCATTATAGTTGGGGGATAGGTTAGGATTATAAACAGACTTTCATGTTAATGAGTACAATTGTTCTCGTCCGCACTCCTTAACCTTGTCGGAGGAGTGCAACAAATGACACTCCTTAAAATAACACTTGTGACAACAAAAAGTTCTATTCACAACAGGAAATGAACTACCTTTACTTGCTTTGATCATGCAATATAAAATAATAATCAGCCATCCAATCCTGCAATCTGGCCCCATTTTCATAGCTCTGCTTACTGCGGAATTCTGTGCTTACGGCCCATCGAACTATGTGCTTTACAGCGAGCTGTAGGCGCAGAGTTCTGCTGTAAGCAGAGCCATGAAATTGGGCCCTGGTATGCATGCTTCAATTGAAAATAGCGAACTTTTTAGACTAATGTGTGAAGTTTGGTTCTGAGGAGTGAAAAGAGCTCTCCATGATAATTTAAGGAGAACAGTCTACAGCCCTCCTCATATTCCTGAAATAAAGGACTGTATACTATGTGAGCTTAATCTGTAGCACTTTTATCACCCTTAATCTAATACCCAAGTAGATCCATGTCATTTGATTGGAAGATGCGGAAGTAGCTTCAATTCATTTGTTTAAACTTAAATGCTTTTTAGAATATTTACATTATACTCAAACTGCAACAATATGTTTAGTGTGCTCTGTGTAATTAGGAATAATTTGGGACTATCTCTGTAAGATGGAATGATAGTGGACACATATTACGGCAAGAAGGGCTTTGTTGATTTTATCGTAAAGATTTAGGGGAGAAAACCTTTAAGGAAACTATTTTTAAAAGCAAAAACATACAACATTGTTGAATATTACTTCAAAGATAAACGAACAGTAAATTGATGTGCAATCTTAATGTTGGTATCTTCCCCCGAGTAAAAATTGTGGAAAATATAGTTGGTGTGAAGTAGTTTTAAACATTTTAAAAACAGAACTTCTAATTATTGTAGCAGCAAAAATGTTCTTGTTAAAATTATTACAAAACAAAATTGACCAACATACCAAGGTTGGCTGCGGTTATCACCTCAATATGTACTACTGGAAGTAAACCCACACATCTTATGATGAACTTGATGGTAACAGACATCTTCAGAAGTTTGTTTTGCTAACTGTATCAAATTTCTGGAAATCTTAAAAGTATTGAACAACAGAATCTTTCAGACTCTGCCAAAAGCAGGATCTTCATCATCTTACAAATTCGAATGGAAGTGGGCACAGAAACACAATTAGTTAAATGTTGTAATTATTCCAACAGGAATGAGATCAGTATGGTTTAGGGGGTTTTGCCCTGCTCAATGTAAAGAGTGCTGTGATCCTGATTTTTCAGAGTCTGAAGGATTGTGCTCTACAATCATTTTAAGTTTTCTAGACATTGGAAACGGTCAGCCAGAAAAAGTACTGAAGATGGTGTTTGAACTTCGCATATATAGGTTATATACTTTGTGTAATCTGACGAAAGCTGAAGTTCCTACAATCGAGATTCTTGCTGTGATCAAATACTACATTAGACCTGGCTGGCGCTTGCCAAGTATGGCACACTTCACTTTGTTGTATCCACCAAAATAGTTAACGAAGTCCAGAAATGTGCTTATCAAATCATTTTAGGCCATGAATATTCATACAGTTCTCATGCTATTGACAGGCTTAATATTTAGGTCTTGGAATTAGTAGAGGCTTGATCCGTTAGTTAAGTTTGGAAGAGAACTTTTGAACTTCATATAATACTCTCCCACCAGAGCCCAATTACATAGAGCTGCTAAGCACAAAAATGTGCTTAGCATGAAACGTCTTCCTTGAGAAAACAAGGATTACCAACCAAATTTCAACGTGATTTTCAGGATAAGCAAACAACAGCTGAAACCAGTAACAGGTAATATGCAACACATGGAAATTTGGTTGGTAATCCTGTTTTTATCAAGGAAGAAATTTCATGCTAAGCAAACTTTTGTGCTTAGCAGCTCTATGAAATTGGGCCCAGGAGAAGTAGTAGAGAAAATAAACAATACCATCACTTGCTAGAATCCCCAGATGAATTCACCCCCTCTATCCATTTCTTTTTAATTTGTGCGCCCCCACCTCCATGTTTTAAGATCTAGTTTTCTTGTAATGTTTATTGTTTTCTTTTTATTGTGCAATCCTACTTTTTGTAGTATCTCATACTGATGAGCAAATCTATTATTTATAACCTATTTCAACTTGTACAAAATATGTTTAATATAAATGTAAGTTTGATTGTATTTGGCCTGCAGGCAACTGATATCGGATGTTTTTCATAAATCGTGAATAATATGAATACAGATTGTTATAATGTAGTGTCTGTTTGCGATCAAACAAACACCAATGTTAAGAGATTTTACATTTCTTCAAGAGTCCACTCGTGAACTGAATTGTTTTCAACTCCAGCCCTGTTTCATCTGATTTCACTAAGAGTACACCACATTATGTTTATACTTTGGTACTATGAGATATAGAAAATGTTGTTATTACTAAAGTTAAATCCCATGACTATCAATAAAGAACTAAGTGTTACAAGTGATACTGTTGCATTCTGTCTTTAGTTGCTTTGTTTGGATCTTTGAACCTGGTACATAGTCCATAGCACTTGTCATCTCCACATGAAATTCTGTGAACCATTTTTGTCTTATAATTAATTTTCTCCAGTAATGAAAAATATAACCTTAAAGGAACATTACAGAATTGGTTTTTTGCTAACAAACCAGTTGCTGGCAGTAGCCTTTAGTAATCCACCATTATACATAAACTGACAAACCTGTAGAAGTTTGAGATCGATCGGCCATCTGGGTCACAAGAAAATAGTGAAAAACCGATTACACATTTGCATGAAATCTTATAGATTCAACAAATGAATAAAACGCTCACTGAGCGATAAACTCCAATCGGAAAATCAGTTTATTCATTTCTCATCAAATATGGCTATTCAGACAGAAATATTTCAAGGGATGTTTTCTACTATCATCGTCATTAGATCGTGTAAGTTGTATGTAAATCTGTGATCAAAAAGTATATTTTACAAGTTTTTTTCTTACCAAATCTGTAATGTTCCTTTAAGTTGTTTAATATGTTGATTCTAGAGACAGTCAAATTTTACCAATTACCATGATTTATCATTTAACTATAAAAGTATATTTAGGACGCTTTTTAGACCATATATTTTAACCAGAGTGAGCGCCAATTTGGACCAAAAGAGCAGCGGCGGCACCAGACCTGTTAATCTGGGGGGGCGGCAAGAGGGGGGCAAACTTAAATTTAGGGGGGAAAACAAAAGTCTATAATGTACTGTATAAGCCTACAATTCACTCTAGAAATAAGATTTTGCACTGTTTGCGCGAACTGCGTGTACAATGGCTGCTTACGGTTTGGGCAGACAATGCATTTCTATTTATAGCAAGTTTCCAAGCTTGTACCCAGATAAATAAATCCACATTTTTATTAACATTGCCGGAGATGGAAAGTGTATTGGGCTTTTTGATGGTGCCAGCTAATTATGATGGATGAAATTGAGTTTATTATTACAGCGCAAACAACATTGTAACAAATTGGGTGCAATGGTTTGGGATTAAACTCAATTTCCGCCATCGGGGAAAAAACGGGGGGGGGGAAACTGGGGGGGCAAAAAAAATAACTGGGGGCGCCGCCGCTGCAAAAGAGACCCTTTCAAATGGCTTGTTTTTGAGAGAGTAGCATTATATCATCAACCCTCTAGTTTTCATCCAACCAATCTGTTTGTCAGTGATTGGGTATTCACGTTTTAGTGAAACAAGGAGAAAATGTTCGTATAGTTTACCGTAAGTGCACTTTCATCATTATCAGCGTGTTTTGGGTTGTTGCAGCAAATAAAATAAATTCATCATGTTGGGGTATTTAAACGGTACTTTCTCGACAAACGGACAAACGTAAATCTTGGTCGTTGATTTTTTGGTTTTAGATTGAAATGATTTTCCAATTCTGTACTTTGAAATAACCCCTGCACTTTCAAGATTTTCCACAGCCTTGAACGCTTCTCTACTTTTGCCAAAGTGTTTATCCCCAACACATTTCTTAAATTTGATTCTAAAAAAGACTTGCTACTCTAGCCTCACAAAGAAAAGAAAAGAGAGAAGAAGAAAAAAAAACCGGCTAAATAAATAGAACAACAATTGGACAACCTCAAGACATTGCATTTTCAACCGTTTTCTTTTCGGATTTTGTTAAGGTTTTGAGGACTGTTTTATACAAGAATCATTATAAAACGAATAAGGTGAGCTGATAGTTATCGATGGGAAATTGAATTATTATCGGAAATGTGTGGTTGTGGCAAGAAACTGAAATATTTTCGGTTAGGGCGCACAATTTTTCATGAGGGCGCACAATTTAAAAAAACACTAGGCATAGTATTAACAGTGGTAATATCACCTAGCCCTATAAGAAATAATGACAATCCCTGGAAAAAGCGGAGGTCCAGGAGAAAAAATGCTGTGTTTGACATCCACTTTTTAACTGGTCAATTGCTTGTGAAGTTCACCTCTTTTTTTGATGAATGTTGGACTTTATTTCCATATAAAAACATATATTGATCACCTCAGTGGCGGTAATAGGCCTACTAATAAAATAGAATTTGCTCTTGAGAACATAAAGTAGCTGCGCTCGTAAATAAAAATAACTGCTTTCAAAAATAAATTTAGCAATGGCACTAATGGGCTTTTGTAATAAACAACTTTTAAAATGAATTTTAAAATTATCTATACTATAGCCTAATTTCTGTATTTGTACTGGTGTAGGTTTTCTGTTTTAAAATAAGTCAAATGGCGCCCTCACATGGTAGCCTAGTATGTGTTTTGGCTTTGCACTGGTCATCATTCGTTTATTGGCTTCGTAGCCTAACCCGAGTCTGGGTCAACAAAAATAGACCTTTCTATTGGAACGTCACAGCCCGAGTTTTTGCCAACCGAGATTGGAAAAATATAGAAAGCCATAAATGCAAATAAAAAACAGATAGCCATAGTTTGCAGCAATGTTACACAAATATCTAAAATATGTTGAATTTGTTGGAAACAAATCAACCAATCATAAGAGATATTTCAGCTCATGAATCTTTACAGAAAATGTTGAATTTGGTCACAATTTCTTTTAACACGATTGATTGTTTTGCTAACATTCGGCCGGCCATGCCAACCGGCGCACTTTGTTTAAACAATGGAAAGCGGCATTGGACCATCGCGTCTACCGCCATGAAAATACATCCAAGTCTGGCTTACCTTCACCTGCTTATGCCTTACAATATACATTTTTAAATGTTTTATTACAGCACATTACAGCAGATTGCTGACACAAATCAGTTCAGTGTGTGACAGAAAGGATACCCATCTTGAACGACAAAAGGGTAAGTGTAAAAACAATGCATTTAAACTTTAAAGTGTGTTTTTGGACCTCCATGGTTTTGCTTGGCAACTAAACAATTTCTCTGTGGTGGTGCCTCTGTTTAAAGATCAACTTGAACGATTTGACATTGTTGTTTTTTTGTTGTAAAAAGGTAAATGAGTGCATAATGATTACATACACAATGAGTGCAACCCAATAAAAAAATTGTCATAACGTAAAAAAAAACCAATTTTGATCAGTGTTACACTGGCCAGTTTCACGAAAAGGCCCTAAAAGACACCTAGGAATCAAAACAGCACTGTGACGTCACACTGCGGACAGGTTTGTTTACCCCAGAAATGATCGTGTACAATTGCATGCGAAATAGCACCACTGAACGAAACTCGCTGTCAAAATGTCAGAAAGCACCGATTCGTGGGAAGATAATAATACAGAAATTTGAAGAAGATGAGATTGGTCATCAAGCACTTCAATTAGTACAATATCAGCTCAAGCGACCAGGGGAGCTCTCCGGAAGAGAACAGGACAGAAACTCAGAGGATGTCCAGGTTCACGGAGCTGAGCCGTACCATTTCGAACCAATTGTCAGCATAAGAAAATCCCATCGACGAACTGCAAAAGCAGATCAAGACGAACCAAATCCCGATCCTGATGCTAGGCTTCTCAACACTACATGGTAAGCCCCCAAAACAGGCACATCATTGAAATAACATTTGCCTTTCCTACATTCATGTAAGTGATAGTTATGCCTATTATTATATAAGTTGCAATTTTAAATATCAATACAAAGTAGTAAACCACAAGTTGTAGGTTCTTACACGTTTCGGCATTGCACATGTACAGACATGATGTATGCACACACACACAAATGTGTGTTAACACCTGCAATGGGGACTTCCTTGTCCCTCTTTTGTTTGTACTCTAACTTTTTGGCAACAGCTCTCATTGGTTTTGTACATATTTTCCATCTGGGGACCTTTCCCCAAACGGGGACCCTATTGTCCTCTTTTGTCCCTGGTTTGAATGTGTATACCTACCCACATTGTACATTGTGTGTGTCGTGTGTGTTTGTGGATGGATGGATGTACGTCAGGTGTATGTGTATTAAAAAAATACAGTACCGGAACTACATGTAGTTGTACAGGACATTCAGTGGTTTTTGTTACTGAGCAATTGTGTTACTGTGTCGGTGTTTTACGCTAACCCACAGTCAAGCAATCTGATTCTGTTTTGAAAATACACAATTTAACTTTTAATTGTTATCATCCCAATACTACTTGGACAATCATTACATTTACAAGATGATGAAATAGAATCGAGTATCATGTTCTGTCACAGTTTATCTATGATCCAATGAAAATTTTAATGGTTAATTAATTTTGGAACCCCACCACTTAACGTAAGTGAAAAATCTTATTAGACAATTCATCGCTTTGTTTTTACTGTTGACTCGCAATTGTGTAACTGTACATGGCTTCACTTAGGCTCCGGCCTGGGCTTTGTCACATTTTGGAAAATGTGTGCTACTAGGGTATAATTTATTTTTTCTAGGGGGGAGGGGACACCTCTGCCCATGTAAAACTGTAGTTTTAGGATTTTTCCTAAAAATGGCCCCTTTCAGCAATAATCTGCTGTGGATGTAAAAACCTCTGCGTGTGAATAGAAAAGTAGTTTTAAAAACATCGAAAATACTACATACATGTAAAGGTTCATAAAATGTTACTATTTTAGTAATTTTAAATCTTAAAAGTCCAGATTTCAAATGGGGGTTGGAGGGCACAGACATCAATTGTGGGGGCACGTGCCCCGCCCCCCTTTTTAGTTACACCACTGGTGCTATGGCTTCAAAAAGGCTGATGGAGGCTAAACGAAGCCGAGGCTGTGGTTGACTTACTTTACAAAACTAGCACAGCCAACCAAGAGAGTAGAGTGGTTTGCAGTAACTTATAAGTGTTGCCATGAAATCAGGTCCTATTCTGTACTGTTTTTACCCCTTTTCTTCTCTCTTTTTTTCTCTCCAGAAAATATCGACATGTTGGATATCGACAAGTTGTGAGGTGGTGCTGGGGTTATCTTGGACGTTTCAATCGAGTACCTCTACCCTCCTGTGTAATGGAGGAAATCCATAGGACCTACCTGAACCCTAATGGACAGTATAAGGGATTTTTTATATCCACCACTGGAATAGGCCAACTTGTATACATGTAATTGTTTGCACTATGGTCTGTCATCATGAAGCCACAGTTGAATCACTGAAAAACCTTAACAATAATTTTAATAATAACTTGTTAATGGTGTTTTTCATGGAAAAGATAATGTCATCATTTTTTGCAAAAATGAGATATGGTCTATAAGTGCTATTTGTTTTACTTTGAATATACTTTTTGCAGCAATGGTTTTTGTGACAAAATCACCACTCTGGTCTAGCTGTTTAGTGCACATGTTTGAATATGAATATGCAAACCAATATACAACATTAACAAATTAATTAATAAACAGCATTAAATGTTTGGCATCAGCTGTTGAGTTTATGGTTGTTAAACAAAATTTGAAAAAGTTTTTTTTACAATGTAATAATAGAGTAATACAAAACATACATACTTGAACAAAACTTGCCACTTTATTGTTTTACCATGAACAAACAAATTGAAACTGAATGCTGATAAACAGAGTTCTTTGTCGCTGCCTCTAAGAACAACTTGTCACATGTTGAAGATGTTTCTCTAAGCATTGGAAATTCTATGATAACCCCCTCAACTAGTATTCGGAACTTGGGTGTCATGTTTGATCCTGTCATGTCAATGTCATCTCAAGTTAATTCAGTATGTAGCTAACTTCCTTCTGCGCAACATTGCAAGGATTCAAAAATACATTGATCAAGATACTTGTCACCATGTGGTTCGCTGTCTTGTCACTTCTCATCTAGACTATTGTAACTCCCTGTTATCTGGAATCGCCAAAGCAAATTTATCTTAAACGCCTCACCAGTATTCAATACAGAGCTGCCAAACTTGTTCTCACCGTTAACTGTTCAAGAGAGCTCATGGATCCCCTTACTTGCTAAACTACACTGGCTACCCATGGAGAAACGCATTCAGTTCAAAACTCTTCTATATGTTTTTAAATGTTTAAATGGCATTGCTCCACCTTATCTCTCTGATATGTTTCATCTTCGCCAAAACCACCGTCAAGGACTCCGTTCTTCTTCCGATAAAACTCGGCTTAACACTCACGAGTCCAGATTAACTTATGGCAAACACGCCTTCTCACACTCTGCTGCTGAACTTTTGAACAGTCTCCCAATTAATGTCCGTAATTCTTCTTGTATTGTTACATTTAAGAAAAAACTTAAAACATATCTCTTTCCTAAAGAGTAGATTTATGATTTGCTCTTGCTTGTTTTAATTTATTCTTCTCTTTGTTATGCGCTTTGATCATGTTTTGGAAAAGCGCAGTATAAATACCTTTTATTATTATTATTATTATGAAGGTTCACTGCAGACTTAGGCCCTACTGTTTGTTACCATCTTCACTTAGAACCTCGAATCCCACCAATTTCAACTTCCCTTTTCTCATTTATTGTAATTTTCAGTTTTAATTATTCTGTACCTAAGGTCTTCATTGTAGCAAATAAGACCATGTGATCTTTGACCTTACAAAGAGCCAGACAGTCCAATTACTGGCAGGTGTTTGGTGTATGCATGTGCATGCAATGGAAAAAACATCATAATTTGTGCAGTTGGCAGTTTTTTTATTTTTTTATTTTTGTATTGTTTCTTGACATATCAGCATAGAATCTTGCCTGCAGAAAGTGGCCTGGTATACGTGTATCATGTACATGACGTGGTCTATAATATGGGTAGAGTACATGTATTTTAACTTGCCAACAAATGAATACTCCCAGTAAAAACCAATTAAAGTAAATACAGTTGTACAAAGTGTGTATCTTTTAAAATAATTGTAAATATTTTGTTTTTATTACCATTATTTCAAAATGTATGAAAAGAGTGGACATAGGAATCAACTTGTTCCAAGGATTGGCAAATAAATCTTCAGAAACAGAAAGAAACGAAACCTGTATTACTAGTCATGCTATTCAGCTACAAATTAATTTATTAACCCCCCCCCCCGGACTTTCCCTAACACCATTCTTTTCCTCCTTCTCTATCAGCCTCTTCCACCTTGATTTTGAACAAGGTTACATAATATATACATAATAATTCATGCCTCTCGAAATATCACCCCTTTCAAAAACATGCAGTACAGAACAAGCGTTTTTTTTAATAATGTGTAACTGTAATCGATACTAACTACTTTTTTCCCCTGGATATAAAACAATATTCTGCAAAACTTTCAAATCTTTCAATCTTGCAGCCCCACCTCCACGAGTACTCGCAAAACAACCCTGGATATTCGGTGCTTTCAAACCATCAAGGTTGGCACCGAGCCCTGCGTCAACTGATGTTTAGACTGTAAACCCATGTTTGCCATTATTTGACTGGACGATTCTCTGCAGTCTTCCGTGAAGTGCGCTGAACAAATCATGGTCCATTTCGACCGTGGAAACGTGAAATTTTATCTTTAAAAGGTGGAAAGAGGACGTCATTACTATGCCCAAGCAGATTTTTAGATGCTCTAAATAATTTCCTCTGGTCGGAACTATTACTTTCGATATTGCAGATTTCTTATTAGCTTATATTCTGAAAGATCAGAGGCCATGTTTGTTCGTCGCCACTTCTTTTCTGCATGTCTCCTCATCCTCAGGGCAGAGTTGATTTCTTGATTAAACCAAGGTAGACAGGGCCTAGCGGTGACCATCTTAGACTTTAATGGGGCATGTGTGTTGAAGGTACCAGCTAGTGTAGTATTATAACATTTCGTAAGCTCCTCAAGACTTTGAGGAGTGTCCCTGCACAGCCTAGAAGAGACTAAGTCACTTTTTAAGCTATTAATGTCAATGGATTTAATATCCCTATAAGCAATCTGTTTAGCAGGAAAAGAAGACTTGTTTTGTTGCAAATTGCAAAAAACAGAAAAAAGGTGGTGAGGTGTCGGGTGGGGGGGGGGCTGTTAAGAACCATGTCCGATTTCCGGGTAATAACAAGATCTAGTGTGTGACCCATCTCATGTGTAGGTTTGTTAACATGTTGCTGGAGACCCATGGATTCAAGAAGTGTTAAAAATCGTCAGAAATGTCAACATGGATGTTTAAATCTCCAGTTATTAAAACTGGTTCAGAAGATAAAATTAACTGTACAAGGGTGGCTATTAACTGAGTAAGGTGGCCTGTAAATGATTACAAGTCGTAAATTAAACGACTTAATCCCTACAGACCATTCTGAGAACTCAATTGAATCTAATTCATCTCCAGCAATTTTCTTGACATTCCATAACCAGCAATCTGCGAACTACACTTTTGCGCATGCGCAGAATCGCGCACGAGCTCTTCATGAAGTTCCATAGAGTTTGCACTACGCTGAATATAAAACGGGTCCATTCATTGCTATACAGGCCGTACTACAAAATGCCTGTAGCACACGTGAAAGTTGGTCTTGTAAACTATCTAACCTGAAATTTCTGGTAAAATTGGGGGGGGGAAACCTAGTGTACACCATATACCTGAACATTTGCGACTTGTGATAAAAGAATGGGGAGGACCTACAAAAAGATGAAAATGGGAGCCAGGTGGGACAGGGGGGGGGGGGGTGTGCGAGTTATTTACGATTTTACCCGGCATTTTTGCTATTAGTATAGGACCATCCCATTATGACCATCGCCCAAAATGTTTGAATAGTTTGATCATATTATATAAATATAATTTTTAATATTTAATAATTACATCTTTTTACAAATTTTCAGCCGAAGCATTATCTTTTCAATAGGAAATGGAGGGATTCTGGTTACATTATGTTCACCTCCAACACTGACTGAGAAGTTTTCTTTTGACCATGTAAGATGCGGTCGCATCAGAATTGGAAAAACCAATTCCCGTCCATACAGATCTTTATTGACAAGATAATGCCAAGTAGCCGACAGTCCAATATCTTGGAAGTCTTCTTTGTGGTACTGCTTGTATCCTCTGATACTAGCAGGAGGTGCTTCAATTTTGCCAAACAAGCTCCTGAACACATCCGAATGAAAATCAGCAACCACGGGATGAGTTTCTATTCCACGGCCTCGTAGTACTTTCTAGAACACTTGCATCAGTGAGTTTGCTGCATGCCTTTTCCTGCTTTCAGTCACCTCTGGACATTCAAAGTTTTTGATCAAATCTTGGGTGAGGTTACACTCAGGCTCCCACGAGCAAGCAGTCTGTGGCCAGCATTGCCATTCAATGAGGTACTGATTACCCTGAATGAATGAAAAAATGAAAGCAAAATTGTAATACAATTGTAATTTTCTGTCACGTAAACCGGTGCGACCGACTTTGGTAGTGGAAGACGCAATATCTGTTCGCTTATTGGCCAAAGGTTGCTAACGGGCAATTGACGTAATGCGTAATTTATGCAAACAGCGCCGCCAACGTTTTGAGTAGTTCACGGATTGCTGGTAATGCAAATGATCACAAAACAACAAAGCAGTGCCTCCCCCACACGGTTTTTCCGGGGATGATCTAGCAATCTAAAACCAGGTGGAGTTGCTTCAACCTTGTGGGCAACATCCATATCTGTAAACCAAGTCTCTGTAACGGCAAACAAATCGGCCTTACTATTAATAGCATACGAAACAAAATCAGCTGTTTTATTTTTAAGAGATCTAGTATTTAAAGGAACATTACAGAATTGGTAAGACAAAAACTTGTAATATATACTTTTTGATCACAGATTTACATAAAACTTACACGGTCTAATGATGATGATAGTAGAAAACATCCCTTAAAATATTTCTGTCTGAAATGCCATATTTGATGAGAAATGAATAAACTAATTGTCTGATTGGAGTTTATCGTTCAGTGAGCGTTTTGTTCATTTGTTGAATCTATATGATTTCATGCAAATGTGTAATCGGTTTTTCACTATTTTCTCGTGACCCAGATGGCTGATCGGTCTCAAACTTCTACAGGTTTGTCAGTTTATGTATATGGTGGATTACATAAAGTGCTTACACTGCCAGCAACTGTTTTGTTAGCAAAAACCAATTCTGTAATGTTCCTTTAAGCAACAAAGTTTAAATATATCATCAGAGGAATCGGCAGGATTTACAACAATGTGTTTAAGGACAGGAGTATGGTTTCCCAAAGCTAACCTATTATGAACATAATCAGGCCGGTGACCAATGTGAACAAGAATGTGACACTTATAGTTACAATGACCCGCTCTATTACCCCTGAACCGAAAAATTCCATTTCAGAATCAGAATCAAAAACAATCCAGGCTGAATGGAGTGATAAAAACTCTTAGGGATTTTAAAGAGCTGACTACGGAAATACATTATAGTTGTATTACTAGACATGTTAGAATGCAAATTTTCTGTATGCATAAAATGCAACTCGTCATTGCTAGTGCATCCAATACGAGGGCCTGGGTTAACAGAAATATCCATAAATATTGTTATATCATGTGGAGGGTCATGACCAGGAATAACTAGAGTAGATTGGCCATGTTTGGACCATTTGACTAATGGGACTTTTGAGAAATTGAATCCAGTACGGCACAGCTGTAACGTTACCCCATGACAGGGTGTGATTGGCACAACAACATTAGTCAGACACATATACTGATCTGAAGACACAAAATACTCATTTCTGACAGTCTCAGCATCAGCAAAGATTTGAACCAGTTGTGACTTATGTATGATAAAAAGCAGATGTAAAAACACCAACAGACGAGCACGGGCACTAATGGCAACAGCCATGGTGAATACACGTTACAGAATAGTGAACTCAACCGGAGATAAAAAAACACATCAAAAACATCAAAATAACAAGTAATACGTATCGGATAAAGCACCAAAATATATCACAAATATAAGCACAGAAAAAGCTTACCAAACACGACAACAATAAATATAAAGACGATGCCAAAAACTCAGAGAAGATTAAACGGATAAAATAAGCAAGCACTGGCAGAGAAAAATAGACAGTGGCAGCGCCCTCAACCACCATATAAAGGGCCAAATTTGTTTTGGTGATTTCGTTCAAGTTGATCTTTAAGCATTCCAAATGAAAACGTATAAATGGATGTGAGAAATGCATCACAAAACGTTGGATGTTCGCAATCCTCAAAAATATAAATAGGCTATCCCTCAGCTTTTCCTGGTTTTGTTGGATTCAGGACTTCATTATTTAGAGTCATCGTTGCTGCTTGCATTACATGGAAAGTTGGACTAGTATTACTACTATTATTACGTATTATTACTAATTAATTGATCCGAAGCTGCACTTTGGGTTCAAGGAATTTGTTACTACAATGGTAATAGATTGTGAGTTTTTATTGGTATAGAACCAATCACGTGAGGTGCTACAAAAATACTACATCAATATTGGTAGAGAGTTGGTAGAGAGCCTTGACGATCTTGTAAACCGAGTGTCTTATGTGTTTCATTGTTTTTCTTCGCAAATCCGTGGAAAATGGGGGGGGGGGGGTGAGTGGATATGCAAAGATTTATTTCATGAATAATACATCATTCCTAATAGCCAATCACACACCATTATTGTTGTTAAACAACTCGCACATGTATTACTATTCATAATGTTTAACAACGCGCACGTGTATTACTATTCATAATGATTATTAAACATGACCACTTCCAATGGCCAATCAAGAGCCTTTTATTACAAGTAGAGCGCATTCATTACCATAACCGCAAGACCCGGAAGTGTACAAGATCGTCAAAGCTGTGAGCCTGACGGCTCACGGGCTAGGATTGTGGGCGGTAGCGGTGTGTGGCATAGCGGTGTGTGTGGGACTGTTGAAACGAGCGTTTGTGTGCTTCCTTGGGTGAGAGCGTGGTGTGCTGTTTAAAGACAGTCGGGGGACCGGAACAGGAGTTGCATTGCATTCGGGCGTCGCATTCGTGCGGCTGTGGTTATGCACATTTTTAGCTTTATAGTAAGCAAACTATTACACAGCCTTGCAATCAAGGCTATCAGATGGCTAAATTGGTCTTTGTCCAACCAATTGAGACCCACACTCTGGCACTGCAGTTTCCTCTTCTTGGTTTTGGTTTTGGCTGTTGGACTAAAACATATTGGTTTGATAATCAAGCAAGAGCTGAATCAAAACGAAAAGTTCACTACATTTTTGTTCCTAGTAACCGTTTATGTATCTTTATCTTTTGTCTTTAGAGAACAGCCATCATGGAATCTTATTAAGCCGTCATTGACAGAATCTTATGAAGCTATCATGGAACTTGATATCATGGAATCTAAGAATCGTACAGACGTTACAACCACATGATGACCTTAACTTCCAGCCAACAATACAGCTGCAGCACATCTTGACCCAAGCACCCATTATTGCCAGCCAGTCAAAAGGTAAGTACAATTACAGTCAAAAGGTAAATGCAATTAGGTATCTTTAATATTAAAGAAAAAGAACAGTCTTTGATATCTTTGTATATCCTTTAATATTGATATCCTTTGATATCCTTTAATAAAAACAGAACAATAGAGTTAGAAATGTGAGGCAAATTTGCAACCCATCAGTTTACAATAATTGGTTTGCAAAACTGCTGTTACCTGAAAATTTAGACAATATAAACTACAAAATCCAAGGCTCAAAATTTACACTGGACCGCAGGCCTAGGCCAGTGATTTAAGTGTAGGGCTAGTAAACTCTTAAGTTAAATGTTCTTTTAGTTTGTATATTAAATTGTGCAGATAGTTTTTGTTCTCATTTTGGTACTGGTCTTCTGACAATCTTGTTGGTCCAGTTACAGTTTTAGTCTATACAAACCCAGCGGTCTTGTGAAGTTTCCGAATTTGAGCCCTGAAAACTGTTCACTGTGAAATCATACTGCATATCATTCTTAGGTTGTGGGCAATCATGTTGGTTGGTGTCATACGATTCCAATATAAGCCCTGCCCACTTAACACAGTTAAGCTCCAACAATTATTGGAAAGCCAAAGGAAAAACTATCAGCAACTTTTTTTCAGGATTTACTTGAGACATTTTTAAGTTACTGAACTTTGTTTCCATTAAGTTTTGTAAAGACCCAAGGTCTCATTACAAATGTCCACTTGAACATGCCAGCTTTAGAGCTAGACGTAGCTTAAAAACTAAGCTTACAAAAACATTTTGCACATGTGATGCTATTGACTTTCCAACAGGCTAGGAATTATAACTGGACAAATTTATGTAATCAAATGGTTTTACTATAGTTGTCAAGAATCACTTTGACTGAAAACTGTTGTATTTAAATGATTATGTGCTCATAGGAGAATACAGCATATAAATGTAACTCAGTTCTGTTGTTTCTGATGCACAAAATATCATCAATCCCTGTGCCTCCCAAATCAAGTCATAAACAGTAGATTCTAACAATAGTTGTCTTGCAGCATCACTGCATTTCAAAAAGTAATTAGAATTGAAACTCTATGATTTATTTGTTTTGAAATCAGAAGAATTACAACAATTTTCAAGTGCCAATTTTGCAACTGAGAGTACAGTTTATGTTTAAAAAAATTAAGCAAGAAATGATGTTTATATTTTTACAGGATTACACATCAAGGCAAGTGTCTGCCTCTATCTAATACACGGCAAACAAACAACACAGATACAGCCACACCATGATATGACTCAGGCACCCTTTATAGCCAATAGGCCAATGATGTGTTTGATGTCAGCCAAGTTTTCAGTCTGAATGATCATCTATGCAGCTACATGTAGAGCAACAAAACTGTGCTGTTATGCAAGGACAAATTTGAAGGTACTTATTAAAGATTTATGAAGAGCTCTGGAGAATGCAACAATAAAATTCATGAACAACACATTTCTCCTAAACTTTCACAAAAGTTGAAGAGTTGAATAACTCCTGAATGGAAACTAAAGCCAAAGGTTTAAACAGCATTTATTTTCCTTCAGATGGCTAAAATGGTCTTTGAACAACCAACTAACATCTGGCACTGATATTTTCTTCTCATTGGTTTTGGTTTGGACTGTTTGACTGACACATATTGGTTTTATGATCAAGCAAGAGCTGAATTAAAACAGTCATTCACAAAGCTTGTACATGGACGACAAAATTGGCATAAAACTGGGAGATGTTTTTGAAACGTCAAGAGTACAAGTAAGACCTTACTGCAAGTTATAAACCTGGTCTTTAAGACCATGTGATTTAGTCAAAACACTTAAATGTTGCAATGTAAACCTTGCAGGTCCGGTTCCTGTTTCTGATATGTCTTTCTTAGTGTCAATCTCAGAATGCTTGATTTCTATATGGGACATGTACATCAACATGTCAAGTAAGACACTCAAGAAAACATACTAACTAATCATGTCTTGGATTCTTTCTTGTAATTGTTCTGTATTTTTATCCCTTGTGTTTAGAGAATTTCATTGAGCCATCATGGACAAGTTTATGAAGCCATCATAGAACTTGGATTTAGTTGGGGAAGATACCAAGCATCAATGGAATCTTCGAAGGACGAAAGGACGAGGGCGAGGGCGAAGGACGAGGACGAGGGGCAAAGGACAAAGGACGAAAGAAGAAGAGGCGAAGGGCGAAGGGCGAAGGCGAAGGACGAAGGGCGAAGGACATATGACGAAGAACAAAGTGTCAACTGTGCACCATCCTTACAGCATGGTGATCAGGCACCCATTGTAGCTTCCAGGTTGATTCCAGCCGCAGCCATCTGTACATCTATAGCAACACAACTCGATTGTTACCAAAGAACAAAGTGTTGTGAAAAAGGTACACTCAGTTTCTACTTACTAGTTTGAATCTCTGCATGAAGTGTTCATTATAAAATCAATTCTCCCAAATATACAAAGGAAAAGCATCTCAAAGATTGAGTAGATCATACATGCTGAAACCTAAGGTTTAAAGGCACTGGACACTATTGGTAATTACTCAAAATAATTGTTAGCATAAAAACTTACTTGTTAACGAGCAATGGAGAGCTGTTGATCATATAAAACATTGTGAGAAACGGCTCCCTCTGAAGTAACGTAGTTTTTGAGAAAGAAGTAATTTCTCAGTAAAATATTTGAATTGATTTTGAGACCTCACGCTGAGGTCTCGAAATCAAGCATCTGAAAGCACACAACTTCGTGTGACAAGGGTGTCTTTTCTTCCATTATTATCTCGCAACTTCGACGACCAATTGAGTTCAAATTTTCACAGGTTTGTATTTTGTGCATATGTTGAGATACACCAAGTGAAAAGACTGGTCTTTGACAATTACCGAAGGTGTCCAGTGTCTTTAAACAGCATCAATTCATTCCGGTTGAAATTACTATATAACACTCCAATTCAACCAAACACTGGCACTGGAACTGTTTCTAATTGGTTCGTAGTTTTGCCTGCTGGACTGAAACATATTGGTTTATGTAATCAAGCAAAATCTTAAGCAAAATGAAAATTTGTTTTTTTATTCAATGTTAGTCTACAGTCTTTCACAAAGCCTGTAGATTGAAGGCAAATTTACCACCGAAGTAAGAGTTGGTTTTGATGCATCAAGGTACATGAAACACTAAACCCTTATACTTGTTATTCAGATCATGAATACATGTTGTGAGTGTCTTTGTGTGAGTGTCTCACTGTGAGCTGTGCAACACCTTGAGTTATTCCCCAACCTCAACAGACATAACCTATGGTAGTTGTTCATACACAGAATAAAACGGCAAGAGGAATAGGTATCATTTTGTGTTTCCAACATTTTAAAATCTTCCTTTGGATATGTCTTGGTGTTAATCTCAGAATGCTAGATCTTGATGGTAGATTAAGAACTCTACCTCTGAAGTGGGACACATAAGAAAAGAAACTATCCTATTAGGGTGCACCCCACCAAATTGGAGAAAACGGAGCGTCGAGCTCATTAATTTTTTGTAGGCCCTCAAAATATTCTATATTAGACAGATTTGAAAGCCCCCAGAAAGTGTTTCAGTATAAAAATGGTGCCCAGTTGTGACCTGTGGGTTGTTGACTTCCAACTTGAGGTATTTTGAATGACATAGGCCCTGAAATAAATGATCCTATTTGCTGAGAGGTGTAGGGACATTTTTCAAGATTGATGCTCGAAAGTTTTGAAAATTACACCTGTGTAGGGGTGTTTTTATTTGGAGGGAGAATAACTCGACGGGCCCAGGGACTCTCATGATAAGTTTGAGCAGAGAATAAAAGATCAAGAGTCAATTAATAATTTTCCCTTTACTGTTAAAAGCTGTGAGACTTCTAAGTATTTTTCGTGTATTTTTGAATATTTAGCATTTTGCACTGTATGCTATGGGAGATTATTTGGTGGGGTGCACCCATCATGTCTTTGGATTCAATATGTTTTTTTAAAATTTTACCATGCCTGTATCGTTATCCTTTGTCTTTACAGCTGCTGCTGGACAGAATCATTGGCCATCATTGAACCTTGGTCCAATCCAGCTGAGAAAAATACCAAGTATGAAGAGTCTATCTATCTCGGTAAGTTATCATCAGTTCTTAGGTTTTTTATTATCAAAGAACTGTCTATCAAACCTCCACAATCTGGAAGCTTTTTATGTTCAATTGTTGTGTATAATTGCCTACCTTTATTAATAGAACACACTGCCATGGTAATCAAATTGAAATATCTTAAAGAAGATGTCTTAGATTTTGAGTTTATATTGAAATCACTGATCATTTATAAAGCCAAGGTATGATATGATAGAAACTTAGAAGACTTATAAAAGTTGTGCTGTATTTAGTTGTTGGACAAGTAAGACTTCAGTCAATGGAATTTTTACTATCCATTACTCTGCGTTTCAGAGGCAAAATTCTTGATACAATACAATACAATACAAAAATGTTTGATATACCGCCATTTCATCAAGATCACAGCGGTTTGTGATGATACACAAGAAACATGGAAACGATGAAACAAAATTGCAAATTAAGAACTTAAACAACCAAACAATCATTGTGGGAACAGGTGTGGTTTCAGATGCTTCTTGAAAATATGAAGTGAATCAGCAGAGCGCAGAGCTGGGGGGAGACTATTCCAAAGTTTAGGGGCGGCAAAAGAGAAGGATTTTTCAGCAGCAGAAGCAAGAGTTCTGTGATTGATTTTGTTTTCAACAAGACGGGTAGTGTCGTTTGATGACCGCAAGCCGACTCTTCCTGGGGTGTACAAAACCAAGCTCGATTTTAAATTTGCTCCCAGATCATTAAGGCATTTGTAAACAAAGCACAGGGTTTTAAATTGGATACGTTCCTTGACAGGCAGCCAGTGGAGTTGCTTTAGAAATGGTGTAGCATGATCGTATTTGTTAGCGCAGTTAATGAGTTTGGATGCCCAGTTTTGAAGACGCTGAAGTTTTTGTATGTCAGATGTAGTAGATCCCAGAAGTAGTGCATTCCCATAGTCTAGTCGTGACAACACCAGAGATTTTACAATGTGGTGGCATGAGTCTTTGTCAAGAAAACGACGTATACGGGTGATGTTTCGAAGATGGAAGGTTACACTGCTCTGCTGCACAAACTTGTAATGTGTGGGGACATAGACATTTGGCTGTCAAAGATAACACCTAGATTGCGGACAGTTTCAGAAGGATGGACAATTTCAGTACCGATTTGCAGGTGGACATCAAGGGGCATTTTGCGTTTGTTGTGAGCAGAAATGGCTATGAAAAATTCAGTCTTGTTGTCATTTAATTTGAGTAGGTTGTTTGTCATCCACTGTTTAACTTCAGTGATACATGTTCCGAGTCTAGATAATGCAGATTGGATCGAAGTGGGATCAGAAGGGTCAAAATTGAGATAGAGTTGGATGTCGTCTGCGTACATGTGGTAGCAGATTCGATGTTTACGGATGATGCGACCAATAGGGAGGATGTCGATTTTAAAGGAACCCGGACCAACGATGGAGCCTTGTGGGAGTCCTGTGATGTATTTACGTGGGGAAATACTTTAGTGTCAGAGTAGCCTAGCACACAATAGCTGCCATCTTGAAAAGTGGTTTATTCACATGACCTTTGACCTGTATACATACATGGACTGTGCACTATATATATATTCATGAGCTGTTCATAAAGTAGTGCCACAGTGATACATTACAAGTCCGAAGTCCATCCTTTGAGGCTCAGAAACAATGCCGTTGATGCACACTTTAGTGGTTCTCCTGGTGAAGTAAGATTCGTACCACTTTTGGGCAATTTCTGTACACATACTAAGGTTAACACCAAGAAATGTTTAAGATGCATGAGATGTTGATGGGGTTTGGAAAACATGCAAGCATTACCATGTACTTTTAGGAATGAAAAATAATAATACTCTGCTCAACCAGAACCATTTGCAGACATTTTTGTTCATTGCACTTCTTCCCTTGCAAAATAATACAAAAGTAAAACAAAGAAATAAAAATAAACAAATACAAAAAAAGAAAAAAAGAATAAACAAAAGTTACCATGATATAAAAATAATTAAAAGTTACAGCAAATCGCCAGTGAGTGGCAAGATGGAACATGTGACCAGCACCTCTACAGAGCCATCCTATCACAGTTGAAAGGGAAGGGTTGGGTGAAGAGGGAGGAGGAAGAGGAAAACTGGGGGCAAAAAAAAACCAAAATCCCAAACCCCACCAAAACCTTAATAACATTATTGTTTATTAGAACAAGACTAATTAATGTGAGAATTGATTGCTGTATTTTACAGACAATGCAACTGCAAGGTGACGTTACAACAACATCTCCTGAGGACCCATGTCACCCACTTGACTGATGAGTGTTATTAGTGAAGCAGCTTCTACATGTAAAGTCACCAGTGTCATTTCTACAGTGAGAGGTGAATGAACATGGAGAGTAAAACTGTACTGGAAGGAAGGCTGATGTGTAATTGCTGAAAGAGGTACAACATCAATTTCCTTTTTAAAAATACCATCATAAGTTGCAACTACAAGGAAAATTATAAATATTATTGAAATGAATCTTGGATGTGGATGTTTCATGCATTCCTTTAAAGAAACGTTACAGAATTGGTTTTTGCTAACAAAACAGTTGCTGGCATTGTAAGCACTTTATGTAATCCACCATATACATAAACTGACAAACCTGTAGAAGTTTGAGATCGATCAGCCATCTGGGTCACGAGAAAATAGTGAAAAACCGATTACACATTTGCATGAAATCATATAGCTTCAACAAATAAATAAAACGCTCACTGAGCGATAAACTCCAATCGGAAAATTAGTTTATTCATTTCTCATCAAATATGTCATTTCAGACAGAAATATTTCAAAGGATGTTTTCTACTATCATCATCATCAGACCGTGTAGGTTTTATGTAAATCTGTGATCAAAAAGTATATTTTTACAAGTTGTTTTCTTACCAATTCTTTAATGTTCCTTTAAAGTCTTAAGTGAATCACATTGCCATTTCAGATGTTGAGTTAATATGGGTTATACAGGTCTGGTAAATGGAACAGAACTTCATTTAAAAATTTTTTAAAATTAAATTATGAAGCTGAAAACAATCAGTTTGCTCTTATCATTGAGTTGTTACATCAGTGGATCTTTTCAGAACCATAACAAGTCATGGGAGAGATTTTATGTACATGTATATAGTGTGGCTGCAAACACTACTAGATTGTGTCCCAAACATACATAGTTTCAAATCCAACTCATGTACATGGTGTTACTGCAAACTTAACTAGATTGTATTTCCACCTTGCAAAGTTTCAAATCCTACTCATGTACATGGTGTTACTGCAAAACTTACTAGATTGTATTTCCACCTTGCAAAGTTTCAAATCCTACATATGCACATGGTGTCACTGCAAACCTTTCTAGATTGTTTCTCCAGCATGCAAAGTTTCAAGTCCAATTGTATTTTTGAACACACCAAATCAATATGACTGATTGTTAGTGTCAAGAAATATTTAGGAAACAATTTGTCTTCACTGGAAAGCAAAAACATTGGAATTGCAAAATGTTTTAAACATTGGAAGCAGTTAGATGTAATTTTTATTTTAAGACAAAATGTTCATCATGGGGAAATCTGGGTAATTTACACCTAGGCTCAAAAGTGTAAAGCTCAGTACACGTATAGTAACGTTAGCTTCATATTTGCAATTCTTATCCTGATAATGTGAGGCAGTTTCATTAATATTTTAAAAATCATATTATGTTAGCTGCATACTGTGTTATATCTGATACATTTTCACATGCTATTTCTCCCACCTTGCAAGTTAGCACAAATAAGACCTGATTCAAACATGTTTTAAAGTTTAGAGGCACCTGTTTACAGTTTCTCTTGCCATTTTGTTGAAAGATTATCAATGTTTTTGTGATCTAAAAAAGATACAACAAGTAATCTAAGAATATATGTTATATTTTACAGTCGTAGCCCTTGAAGCCAATGTCAACTTCAGAAAACTGCCAGCCAACATCACAGCAAGAACCACATGATGACCCAAACTACCAGCTTACATCACAGCAACCATTGTGGCCAGTCAGATATAGAAGTAAAAACAATTAACTGCCTTGATTTATCTTTGTATTCAGTTTTTTTTAACAACTTACATTATGAGTTCAAAAAGTGAGGCAAAATTGCAGCCCCATGGTATTCAATCATGGTTTGCAAAACTACTTTTTCTTGAAAACCAAGACATCATTATTACAAAATGCAAGGATTGAAATTGACACTGGACCACAGGCCAAAGGCCAGTGATTTAAGCATAGGGCTAGTAAACTCATGAGTAAATCTTCTCCTAGTTTATATGTATAACTGTTCAGAAGGTTTTTATTCTCGTTTTGATTCTGGTCTTGTAAAAAAAATTTATGTCCAGTATATTTTTTAATCTACAATGACTGCGGTCTTGTGAATTTTCCCTCCACATTTGAGCCCTGAAAACTGTTCACTGTGAAATCATATTGCAGTGTTGATAGTTTCTTAGGTTGTGGACAATTATGTTGGTTGTTGTTATACAATTCCATCATTAACCCGAGCCACTTAACATAGTTTAGCTCCGACATTTATTGGAAGGACTAAGAAAATCTTTGAGGAATTTTTTCAGGATTTACCTGAGACATTTTTGTTTCACATTAAGTTTTGTAAAGACTCAAGGTCTTATTACAAATGTAATATGCCAGCTTTAGAGCTTGACGTAGCAATAAAGAAACTAAGCATATACAAAATGTGTGCACATGCAACATATTGACTTCCCAACAGGTTACAAATTAAGACCCTAGATGATACAGTGTCATGCTCTGGAAAAGTATATGTAATCAAACCGTTTTATCGTTGTCTAAAATCACTTTGACTGTAAACTGGTTGGTTTCAATGATTATGTGCTCATAGGAGAATACAGCATATAATTGTTACCTCAGTTCTGTTGTTTCTGATGCACAAAAGATTAGCATTCTCTCTGCCTCCCAAAGCAAGACATAAACAGTAGGCTCAAACAATAATTTTCTGGCAGCATCACTGCTTTACAAATAGACGTTAGATTTGAAACTGCAGTTTATTTGTTTAGAAATCATACATTTTTAAAGTGTTTTCAACAGGCAATTGCAACTGAGGGTACAGTTTATGTCTACAACAAATTAAGCATAACCAATGATGTTATATTTAACAGGATTACACATCAAAGCAAGTGTCAGCCTGTAATTCACGGCGAGCCACCATTACAGATGATTTCGGCCAGCTTTTCAGTCTGAAGGGCCATCTCTGCAGCAAGAGCAACAAAACTGGAATGTTATGCAAGGACAATATGGAAGGTACTTAAAGATTTTATAAGAAGAGCTCTGGAGAATGCAACATCAAAAATCATGAATTTACAAATTTTTCACAAAAGACTTGAATAACAGTTCATGGAAACTAAAAGCAAACATTTAAACTGCATTTATTTTCCTTCAGATGGCTAAAATGGTCTTTGTCCAACCAATTGAGACCCACACTCTGGCACTGCAGTTTCCTCTTTTGGTTTTGGTTTTGGCTGTTGGACTAAAACATTGGTTTGATAATCAAGCAAAGCTGAATCAAAACGAAAAGTTCACTACATTTTTGTTCTTAGTAACCATTCATGTATCTTTATCTTTTGTCTTTAGAGAAAAGCCATCTCGGACAGAATCTTATTAAGCCGTCATGGACAGAATCTTATTAAGCCGCCATTGACAGAATCTTATGAAACTATCATGGAACTTGGATTTATTTAGGGAAGATACCGAGCATCAATCAAATCATCTTTGAAAGACTGATTTTAGCTTGCTTAGCCGTAACGGACAGAATCTTATGAAGCTATCATGGAACTTGGATTTATTTAGGGAAGATACCGAGCATCAATCAAATCATCTTTGAAAGACTGATTTTACCTTGCTAAGCCGTAACGGACAGAATCTTATGAAGCTATCATGGAACTTGGATTTATTTAGGGAAGATACCGAGCATCAATCAAATCATCTTTGAAAGACTGATTTTACCTTGCTAAGCCGTCACGGACAGAATCTTATGAAGCTATCATGGAACTTGGATTTATTTAGGGAAGATACCGAGCATCAATCAAATCATCTTTGAAAGACTGATTTTACCTTGCTAAGCCATAACGGACAGAATCTTATGAAGCTATCATGGAACTTGGATTTAGTTGTGGATGATACCCACTGCATCAATGGAGTCATCTTGGAAAGGAAACTGTTAACGTTGAAGGAATTCTCTCTGAAGTGCAATTCAGGGTCCAATTTCATAGAAATGCATAAATGTATAGAATAGCGTAGCACAAAACAATTTTTCTTCATGAGAAAATGTTAACCGCAAAATACCATGTCACATCTGCTGTTTGTCTGCCAACTTACTTTTTCTGAGCAAAAGCTTGTAAAGCAACAATTTCTGCTTTTGCAGTCCCTTGAAATTGGGCTGAGGTCATCAAATCTGTCATGTTTAATACCTTTTAGTTACATGGGTTTTGTGAGAAATAAGTCAAGTTGCTGTTAATTGTTTGAAAGTTAGCAATTAGTGTACCAGAATGGTTGTTGCCTTTACTTAAATTCACCAGTTACTGATGACAAATTATGTGATTGAGAAAATTCACTCCCCTGCCTCAAAATATCCCCAAAGAACTGCTGTTGATTGAGACTTAAAAACAGTTTATTTTTAAGGCAATGTTTAAAGGTGATAAGTGTTCTCTCTTTGACTCAAGATAAGGTCAGTGATGGTAAAAATACTGCCAAAACTCCTGCCAGGCTTACTCTTTAAATCAAGCTAGATAAGTAACAACATTGGTTACATTGGCAAAATTACTGCTTTGGGTTAGTTCTTGTGAATCAAATAAAGTGCAACAACTATGTCAGAGCTACTTTCATGTTTATTTGTTTTGAATTCTATGTTAGATTTAAGCCTTTAGTAAAACTGTGAAGAGCTTGTACCTGGCAAAACTACTGCAGCGGTTTCTTTGCCTCCGCAAAACTTCTGGCCCATAGCAGCCACAAACAGCTGCAAGGTTTAACCTTCTTCCATTCAACCAAAAAGGTCAAACCAAAGAAGTCAAAGTAAAGGTGATAACCTGAATTGATATTTTCTATTACTTTACCACGTTATCATAGAATACATATTTCTAAAACAAAACCAACTTTCGGTTTGATATGGTTTTTCCAGACACTTTTACAAGAGCAGGTTGTCAAAAACTCAACAATAATAGCCATGTCTGGGCAGATGGAGATGATTATACAGAAATGGATAGTCTCTAAAGGGTTAAGTTGCTTATTTTTCTGCAAAATTGATGTCATGTTAACTACATTTCAATTGGTTATATTATAATTACCTTTATACATCTTTTCAAACAACTTATGTTGAATGCTCCTAAAATTGAAATTTGTTTTCACCCTTCTCTCCTCTAACTACACTAACCTTTGACCCCTGCTAAATTGCACCTGTGTTCATTATAATCTTATGCCACTACTCCTGCCTTCACAGTGAAGCTCAAGTACAACCAACCCTTCTCTCCTAACTCTGGATTTAGTACCCATCAAAAACAATGTTAGGATCCTCCCTTATATCCCTGCATCCTTCCTCATCCATCCTCTTACCCGTACCATGAAGTTTTCTGACCCTTATACTTACTTTGAATCTCGTCCAACTTTCCCCTTTTAAATGTTATGTTTCTTGTTACATTTGCTTCCCTTGCACCTGTGTTCATCCTAATCTTACAGATTTTTACCCTTCCATTCGCCAACAGCTCAAGTTCAATATCCAATTAACTTCCTTACCCTTCTCAGTCCCGAAGCCTTCAGCACCCATCATCACATCGCATTAATTTACATCTTCAAGTCTTGCACCTATTTACCAGGCCCCTCCTTGCTCTTAATTACCACTCTCCTCCTTGTGTTTCTTTACCACTTTAATCCTTGTGTTTCTTGACCACTTCCATTTTTGCGTTTCTTTATCACTCCCATCCTTTTGTTTCTTATCCTTGTGTTTTCGTACCACTTCCATTTTTGCGTTTCTTTATCACTCCCATCCTTGTGTTTCTTTATCACTCCCATCCTTGTGTTTCTTTACCAATTCCAACCTTGTGTTCTTTACCACTTCCCTCCTTGCGTTTCCTTACCTTTTCCGTCCTTGCATTTCTTTATCACTTCCCTCCATGCGTTTATTGACCACTTCCCTCCTTGCGTTTACTTTCCACTTCATGTGTTAAATAGCACTTTATGCTTTATTTAGCACTTCCCACCTTGCATCTTTTTTAGCAATTTCCACCTTGCGTTAAGGTACCACTTTTACTCCTTGCGTTTATTTACCACTTCCAATCTTGCCTCTATTTACTATTTCCCCAAAAAGCTGCATTTATTGACCACTTCTTTCCTTGCCCTTATTAACCACATCTCTCCTTGCGTTTTATTTACACTTCCACCTTGCATTTTTTTAGCACTCTTCCTGCCATTATTGCTTTCAAGGTTACAATTTTTCAATAGCTTGCGTTTTTTACCACTTTCCAATTCATCGCGTCTATTTACTATTTCCCAAAAAGCTGCATTTATTGACCACTTTTCTTTTTCCATCTTCCCTTTTTACAACCACTATTTACTTCCTAATGCTAGTTTACTTTTACGCACACTTCCCACCTTGGTCTATTTACAATTCCCACTTTGCGTCTATTTCTTTTCTAAACTTCCGAATTAACTGCATGTTATTTAGCATCCACTTCTTATTTCCTTGCCTCTATTATACCACAATACTGCCTTTTTATTATCACCGCACTTCCACACCTTGGTTTAAATTACACTTCCCACTTGCGTCTATTTGCATTCCATATGCTGCGTATATTGACCACTTCCCCCTTGCGCTATTTTACACTTCCATACCTTGTCGTTCTCTGTGTCATAGCTCTTCCACCTTGTCTATAACTATTTCCCAAATAAGCCTGTATCATTTACCTTCCACCTTGTCGCTATTTACATCTCCCAGTAACTAGCATTTGTTTAGCCTTTTTTCACCCTTTTGCGTTAATTTACATTTCCAATAAGCTGCAGTTGTTGACCAACTTACCCTCCGTTGCGTATATTACACTTCCCACCTTGTATTCCGGTATTAACTATATCCATTCAAGCCTGTTGTTTATTTAGCAACCCCCTACGTAGTACCACTTCCTTTGGTTTTACCACTTCCCACTTGCTCTAATTTACTGTTTCCCAAAAGCGCATATTGTACCTATTCCTCTCTCTTGCTTTTATTTACCACTTCCATCCTTGCATTTATTTAGCACTCCCGTCCTGCCATTTATTTAGCATTTCCAACCTTGCGCATCTTTTTACAATTTTTTCAATAAGCTGCGTTTGTTTACCACTTCCCTCCTTGCGTCTATTTAGCACTTCCAACCTCGCGTCCATTTACTATTTCCCAATAAACTGCGTTTATTGACCACTTCTTTCCTTGCGCTTGTTTACCACATCTCTCCTTTCGTGTTTTTACCACTGCCGACCTTGCATCTTTCTCCAATAAGCTGCGATTAGTTACCACTTCCCTCCTTGCGTATACTACGCACTTCCCCCTTGCGTCTATTTAGCAATTCCCACTTTGCGTCTATTTACTTTTCTTAATAAGCTGCATTTATTGACCACTTCCCTCCTTTCGTAGATTTAGCACTTCCCACCTTGTGTCTAAGGTCTAGTACTATTCCCTTTTGCCTCTATTTACTATTTCCAATAAGCTGCCTTTTTGACCACTTATCACCTTGCACTTACTTACCACACCCCTCCTTGCGTTTAATTACCACTTCTGACTTCGCGTCTATGTAGCATTTCCCATGTTGCGTATATGTAGCACTTCCCACCTTGCGTCTATTTACTATTTCCCAATAAGCTGCATTTGTTTACGTCTTCCCTCCTGGGTCCACTTAGCTCTTCCAACCTCCTGTCTATTTACTATTTCCCAATAAGCTGCATTTGTTTACGTCTTCCCTTCTCGCGTCCATTTAGCTCTTCCAACCTTGCGTCTATTTACTATTTCCCAATAAGCTGCATTTGGTTACCGCTTCCCCCCTTGCGGTTTTTTATCTCTTCCAACCTTGCGTCTATTCACTATTTTCCAATAAGCGCACAATTATTGACCATTTACCTCCTTGCGTATATTTAGCATTTCCCGCGTTGCGTCTATTTAACACTTCCCACCTTGTATTACCGGTATTAACTATTTTCATCTTTGCATTTATTTAGCACTCCTGTCCTTGCATTTATTTAGCACTTCCCACCTTGCGTCTATTTACAAATTCCCAATAAGCTGCATTTGTTTACCACTTCCCTGCTCGCACCTATTTAGTTCTTTCAACTTCGCGTTTGTTTACTATTTTCCAATAAGCTGCCAGTTATTGACCACTTACCTCCTTGCTTATATTTAGCATTACCCAACTTGCGCCTACTTATAATTTCCCAATAAGCTGCGTTTGTTTACCACTTTCCTCCTCGTGTCTATTTAGCTCTTTCAACTTTGCGTGTATTTACTATTTCCCAATAAGCTGCGTTTGTTTACCACTTCCCTCCTTGTGTCTATTTGGCTCTTCCAACCTCGCGTCTATTTACTATTCCCCAATAAGCTGCACAATTAGTGACCACTTACCTCCCTGTGTATATTTGGCATTTCCCAACTTGCGTCTATTTATAATTTCCCAATAGCTGCGTTTTTAACCACTTCCCTCCCTGCCTCTATTTATCTCTTCCAACCTCGCGTCTATTTACTATTTCACAATAAGCTGCACAATTATTGACCACTAACCTCCTTGCGTATATTTAGCATTTCCCGCGTTTCTTCATTTAACACTTCCCACCTTGTACTATTAACTATTTCCATTCTTGCATTTATTTAGCACTCCTGTCCTTGCATTTATATGTGTCTATTTACCACTTTCCTCCATGGGTTTTTGAACACTTCCCTTGTTGCTTTTATTGACCATTTCATTCGTTTAATTAGCACTTCATGCATTTATGTAGCACTTCCCACCTTGCGTCTTTTTAGCACTTCCCACCCTGCGTCTATTTACAATAACCCATTAAGCTGCGTTTATTGACTACTTCTCTCCTTGCGCTTATTTACCACATCCCTCCTTGCGTGTTTTTACCACTGCCCACCTTGCATCTATTTAGCACTTCAAACATTGCGTAAAATTACTATTTCCAAATAAGCTGCATTTGTTTACCACTTCCCTCCTTGCGTCTATTTAGCTTTTTCAACCTTGCGCCTATACTTACTATTTCCCAATAAGCTGCATTTATTGACCACTTCCTTCCTTTGGTAAATTTAGCACTTCCCACCTTGCGTCTATTTACAGTTTCCCATTAAGCTGCGTTTATTGACCACTTCCTTCTTTGTGCTTATTTACCACATCCCTATGGCGTTTATTTAATACTTCCCACTATGGGTCTATTTATTACTCCCATCGTTGCGTTTTTGTTAGCACTTCCCACCCTGTGTCTATTTACCATTTTCCTCTATGCGTTTTTGACCACTTCCCTTCTTGCTTTTATTGACCATTTCATTTGTTTAATTAGCACTTTATGCATCTATTTAGCACTTCCCACCTTGTGGCTATTTAGCCTTGCCTTTATTTACCACTTCCCTCCCTGCATTTATTCTACTTCCATCCAAGCGTTTCAATACCACTTCCATTTGTGGGTTTATTTACCACTACCCTCTTTGCGGTTATTTATCACTTCCCTCCTGTGTTTTTGAACACTTCCATCCTTGCGTTTCTATATCACGTCCCTCCTTGCCTTTATTTACAACTTCCATCTTTGTGTTTATTTACCACTTGTATCGTTGCTTTTTTATTATTTCTTCAATCCTTGGGTTTTTTATCACTTCACTCGTTGTGTTTACGTATCACTTTTATCCTTGGGTTTATTTATCACTTCCATCCTTGCATTTCTTCTTCCTCCTTGCCTTTATTTACAACTTTTATCTTTGCGTTTATTTACCACTTGTATCGTTGCGTTTTTTAATTTCTTCCATCCTTGTGTTTCCGAATCACTTTTATCCTTGTGTTTATTTATCACTTCCATCCTAGGGTTCATTTACTACTTGCGTTTAAGTATCACCCACATCCTTGCACTTATTTACCCTGTATCTTAACTGTTTGAAAATTGTGTTAAAATCTAAGTTTATTTGAATGTTAAACTTGTATTTAAACAGTTTGCATGAAATAAGTAACTTTTACTGTAAACTGTTTATCTAAAATATTTATTTGAATGTTAAACTTGTATCTGAAGAGTTTATTTAAACGTTAAGTTTGCATCTAAACAGTTAGAAGTTTGCATGTAACGAAGAACATCTTGTTGTAATGTGTTTGGATAATCAGAGTCATAGGAATAAAGAAAATGTATAAGGAAACCAGTAGTAATGAAGAGTCCTTCTTATGAGTCCATAATTTAAATAGAATAAGTAAACCCTGTACAAACTGTACTAAACGTAAGATAAACGTTTTTGAGGGGTCAAAGTTCAGGGGTCATGTCAAAGGTCAAAGGTCAGGTCAAAGGTCAGGTCAAAGGTCAAGAGATACCTATGAGATTCCAGAGAGTTTCCAAAAACAAGTTTCCAAAATCAAGCGAGTTTCCCAAAACCCTTTGTCCTGTTTGTCCTTTGTCCTTTGTCCTTTGTCCTTTGTCCTTTGCTTGTCCTTTGTCCTTTGTCCTTTGTCCTTTGTCTTTGTCCTTTGTCCTTTGTCCTTTGTCCTTTGTCCTTTGTCCTTTTGTCCTTTGTCCTTTGTCCTTTGTCCTTTGTCCTTTGTCCTTTGTCCTTTGTCCTTTGTCCTTTGTCCTTTGTCCTTTGTCCTTTGTCCTTTGGTCCTTTGTCCTTGTCTTTGTCCTTTGTCCTTTGTCCTTTGTCCTTTGTCCTTTGTCCTTTGTCTTGTCCTTTGTCCTTTGTCCTTTGTCCTTTGTCCTTTGTCCTTTGTCCTTTGTCCTTTGTCCTTTGTCCTTTGTCCTTTGTCCTTTGTCCTTTGTCCTTTGTCCTTTGTCCTTTGTCCTTTGTCCTTTGTCCTTTGTCCTTTGTCTTGTCCTTTGTCCTTTGTCCTTTGTCCTTTGTCCTTTGTCCTTTGTCTTTTTCCTTTGTCCTTGTCTTGTCCTTTGTCCTTTGTCCTTTGTCCTTTGTCCTTTGTCCTTTGTCCTTTGTCCTTTGTCCTTTGTCCTTGTCTTTGTCCTTTGTCCTTTGTCTTTGTCCTTTGTCCTTTGTCCTTTGTCCTTTGTCCTTTGTCCTTTGTCCTTTGTCCTTTGTCCTTTGTCCTTTGTCCTTTGTCCTTTGTCCTTTGTCCTTTGTTTCCTTTGTCCTTTGTCCTTTGTCCTTTGTCCTTGTCTTTGTCCTTTGTCCTTTGTCCTTTGTCCTTTGTCCTTTGTCCTTTGTCTTGTCCTTTGTCCTTTGTCCTTTGTCCTTTGTCCTTTGTCCTTTGTCCTTTGTCTTTGTCCTTTGTCCTTTGTCCTTTGTCCTTTGTCCTTTGTCCTTTGTCCTTTGTCCTTTGTCCCTTTGTCCTTTGTCCTTGTCCTTTGTCCTTTGTCCTTTGTCCTTTGTCTTTGTCCTTTGTCCTTTGTCCTTTGTCCTTTGTCCTTTGTCCTTTGTCCTTTGTCCTTTGTCCTTGCTTGTCCTTTGTCCTTTGTCCTTTGTCCTTTCCTTTGTCCTTTGTCCTTTGTCCTTTGTCCTTTGTCCTTTGTCCTTTGTCCTTTGTCCTTTGTCCTTTGTCCTTTGTCCTTTGTCCTTTGTCCTTTGTCCTTTGTCCTTTGTCCTTTGTCCTTTGTCCTTTGTCCTTTGTCCTTTGTCCTTTGTCCTTTGTCCTTTGTCCTTTGTCCTTTGTCCTTTGTCCTTTGTCCTTTGTCCTTTGTCCTTTGTCCTTTGTCCTTTGTCCTTTGTCCTTTGTCCTTTGTCCTTTGTCCTTTGTCCTTTGTCCTTTGTTCCTTTGTCCTTTGTCCTTTGTCCTTTGTCCTTTGTCCTTTGTCCTTTGTCCTTTGTCCTTTGTCCTTTGTCCTTTGTCCTTTGTCCTTTGTCCTTTGTCCTTTGTCCTTTGTCCTTTGTCCTTTGTCCTTTGTCCTTTGTCCTTTGTCCTTTGTCCTTTGTCCTGTTGTCCTTGTCCTTTGTCCTTTGTCCTTGTCCTGTTGTCCTTGTCCTGGTCCTTGTCCTTGTCCTGGTCCTTGTCCTTTGTCCTGTCTTGTCTGTCCTTGTCTGTCTGTCCTTGTCCTGTCCTTGTCCTTGTCCTTGTCCTTGTCCTTGCCTTGTCCTTTGTCCTTGTCCTGTCTGTCCTTGCCTTGGTCCTGTCTGTTGTCCTTTGTCCTTTGTCCTGTCTTGTCCTTGTCTGTCCTTTGTCCTTTGTCCTTGTCCTTTGTCCTTTGTCCTTTGTCCTTTGTCCTTGTCCTTGTCCTTGTCCTTTGTCCTTGTCTTTGTCCTTGTTGTCCTTGTTTGTCCTTTGTCCTTGTCCTTGTCTTGTCCCTTTTGTCTTGTCCTTTGTCCTTGTCTTTGTCCTTTGTCCTTGTCCTTGTCCCTTTGTCCTTTGTCCTTTGTCCTTTGTCCTTTGTCTTGTCCTTTGTCCTTTGTCCTTTGTCCTTTGTCCTTGTCCTTTGTCCTTTGTCCTTTGTCTTGTCCTTTGTCTTGTCCTTGTCCTTTGTCCTTTGTCTTTGTCCTTTGTCCTTTGTCCTTTGTCTTTGTCCTTGTCTTTGTCCTTTGTCCTTTGTCCTTTGTCCTTGTCTTGTCCTTGTCTTTGTCCTTGTCCTTGTCCTTTGTCCTTGTCCTTTGTCTTTGTCCTTTGTCCTTTGTCCTTTGTCCTTTGTCCTTGTCCTTTGTCCTTTGTCCTTTGTCCTTTGTCCTTTGTCTTTGTCCTTTGTCCTTTGTCCTTTGTCCTTTGTCCTTTGTCCTTTGTCCTTTGTCCTTTGTCCTTTGTCCTTTGTCCTTTGTCCTTTGTCCTTTGTCCTTTGTCCTTTGTCCTTTGTCCTTTGTCCTTTGTCCTTTGTCCTTTGTCCTTTGTCCTGTCTGTCCTTTGTCCTTTGTCCTTTGTCCTGTCCTTTGTCCTTTGTCCTTGTCCTTTGTCCTTTGTCCTTTGTCCTTTGTCCTTTGTCCTTTGTCCTTGTCCTTTGTCCTTTGTCCTTTGTCCTTTGTCCTTTGTCCTTGTCCTTTGTCCTTTGTCCTTTGCGTCCTTTGTCCTTTGTCCTTTGTCCTTTGTCCTTTGTCCTTTGTCCTTTGTCCTTTGTCCTTTGTCCTTTGTCTTTGTCCTTGTCCTTTGTCGTCCTTTGTCCTTTGTCCTTTGTCCCTTTGTCCTTTGTCCTTTGTCCTTTGTCTTTGTCCTTTGTCCTTTGTCCTTTGTCCTTTGTCCTTGTCTTTGTCCTTTGTCCTTGCCTTGTCCTGCTTGTCCTTTGTCCTTTGTCCTTTGTCCTTTGTCCTTTGTCCTTTGTCCTTGTCCTTTGTCCTTTGTCCTTTGTCCTTTGTCCTTTGTCCTTTGTCCTTTGTCCTTTGTCCTTTGTCCTTGTCCTTTGTCCTTCCTTTGTCCTTTGTCCTTTGCTCCTTTGTCCTTTGTCCTTGTCCTTTGTCCTTTGTCCTTTGTCCTTTGCTCCTTGTCTGTCCTTTGTCCTTGTCCTTTGTCCTTTGTCTTTGTCCTTGTCCTTTGTCCTTGTCTTGTCCTTGCTGTCCTTGTCCTTGTCCTTGTCCTTGTCCTTTCGTCCTTTGTCCTTTGTCCTTGTCCTTTGTCCTTCGTCCTTTGTCCTTTGTCCTTTGTCCTTTGTCCTTGTCCTTTGTCCTTGTCCTTTGTCCTTTGTCCTTTGTCCTTTGTCCTTGTCCTTTGTCCTTGTCCTTGTCCTTTGTCCTGTCCTTGTCCTTTGTCCTTGTCCTTTGTCCTGCTTGTCCTGCGTCCTTCGTCCTGTGTCCTTGTCCTTGTCCTTGTCCTTTGTCCTTTGTCCTTGTCCTTTGTCCTTTGTCCTTTGTCCTTTGTCCTTGTCCTTTGTCCTTTGTCCTTTGTCCTTGTCCTGCTTGTCCTTGTCCTTTGTCCTTGTCCTTGGTCCTTTGTCCTCGTCCTTGGTCCTTTGTCCTTTGTCCTGTCCTTTGTCCTTCGTCCTTCGTCCTTGTCCTGTCTGTCCTTGTCCTTGTCTTGTCCTTGTCCTTGTCCTGTCCTTTCTTGTCCTGTCCTTGTCCTGTCTGTCCTTGTCCTTGTCCTTCCTGTCCTTGTCCTTGTCCTTCGTCCTTGTCCTTGTCCTTGTCCTGTCCTTGTCCTGTCCTTGTCCTTGTCCTTGTCCTTCTGTCCTTGTCCTTGTCCTGTCCTTGTCCTTGTCCTGTCCTGTCCTTGTCCTTGTCCTTCTGTCCTTGTCCTTTGTCCTGTCCTGTCGTCCTGTCTTTCCTTGTCCTTGTCTGTCCTTGTCCTTGACTTGTCCTCAACAAAGTGCCTGTCTTGTCCTTCGTCCTTCTTCCTAGGTCCTTGTCTTAGTCTTCGTCTTTGCGTTCCTTCGTCCTTGTCCTTCGTACTGTGTCCATTCGTCCTTGTCCTTGTCCTTGTCTTGTCCTTCGTCCTTGTCCTTCGTCCTTGCCATGGACTTTGTCTGGGTCCTGGGTCTGATGACAAGACGAGGTCTTAGTGCCTTGTCCATTCTTGTCCTTTCCTTTATGGGTGTCTTCATACATGTCGTCCTTTTCCTTTGTACTTTATCCTTCCTTGGTCTTCCGTCTTCGTCCTGCGTCCTGCGTCCTGCGTCCTGCGTCCTGCGTCCTGCGTCCTGGTCCTGCGTCCTGCGTCCTGCGTCCTGCGTCCTGCGTCCTGCGTCCTGCGTCCTGCGTCCTGCGTCCTGCGTCCTTCGAGACAATGGAGACAAAAGAGCCTACCTCCATACAAAGGAGACAAAGGAGCGAACGAGACAATGGAGACAATTAATGGAAACAATGGAGACAAAAGAACCTACCTGCATACAAAGGAGACAAAGGAGCGAACAAGACAATGGAGACAATGGAAACAAAAGAGCCTACCTGCATACAAAGAAGACAATTAACACAAAGGAGTGCCCTGCATACAGTGGAGAATATTCAAACAAAGGAGCGTCCCTGCATTCCAAGGAGACAATTCACTTTGGATATTTTGTCCTGGGATGTGGAGAAAGCACTTTGGACAATACATCCTGCAACAATGGACTATGCACAATGGACAATTTGTCATGGGTGCTGGAGAAAGGATGATGGACAAAGGAGAAAGGACAAAGTGTCCTGTACAATTCAATATGGTAATTCTATGATTATGGGGAAGTTTACAATACATGTGTTTATTATCCTTGTGTTTATTTATCACTTCCATCCTAGGGTTCATTCACTACTTGCGTTTAAGTATACAAAATATACAAAACAAGAGTTCTTTACTTTCAAGATCGACACATTATAATATGTTTTTATTTCACACTATAAGCAATACATGTATTTGTTCAACAACCTGGCAACAGAAACTGAACATTTAAACGTACTTCCATTGCAACAAAAACTTTTAAATCTTATTAATAGCAATGAAAAACAAATACTAAATACATAAACTTTGATAAAGCATACATCGCTTTGATGACATTAGTCGAGGACAGAGTGGACAACGTGAAGGTTGTCATCACCCACCCCATTACCCCAAACATTTTTTATACCATTTGGGATGAATAATTGGATGACAGCTTCCTACACAAGACAATACAATTCACCTAACATCAATAAATTGTAATTCAAAGTAAGTAATATTAAAATGTTACTTAATAATAACAAGTGCTCCAATACACTCCCTACAAGCTTGTAGTCTTTTTATTTGTAATGAGTTTACTTTTTTACAAACAACCTTACATTGATTCAGATTTTGTAATAAGCCACTGCATTACAAATAAACCAAACACGTTTCATGCTTGTAATTAGGTACTTCATATACAAGCATGAAACTTTTACACACTTGCAATGAGGTACTTCATTGCAAGCGTGATTTAATTGCATGAATGTAATGAAGTACCTCATTACAAGTATGTACATATATTTCATATATTTTATGTTACATTTTCATCCTTAAAATAAATTTTTAAACAATGGACACATGCTCTGGACAATCAAATATTTTGTCTTAGTAACAGTTTTCTAATCAAATAAGAGTAACTGAAGGTTAATCAAGAGTTCAGCTGGCAGTTTAGCTCTGGGGCAAATTCAACAGTTTCAAGTGTTCACAAATATCCAATGCAGATTTCCGATCAAATTGTTCATATCGTCTTGAGACTAAATGCTGTCAATTGCCTCTAATTATCCAGTGGGCCGCAAAACTGATAAATTCGGTTGAGGTGACCATGAAGAAAAGTGCTGATGACGGAACAGTTGCTTTAGTTACTGCATAAAATCTTGCAATGACATACTTCAAGTTATATGACTGTGTTCATCGAAAGATCCATATCTTGCCACTGAACATCTATGCTGTGTGACAAAGGAAAGGAAAGGAAACAAATAAAAAAGTATAAATTCAAGTTAACAATTCTCAACCAAGCTAGGGGTCACATGACATCTCTTTTTATCAAACTACTCGTGACTAAATTATTCAGTTAAAACTCTACCAAATCGTAAAACTTTATCCATCTAAATTATGCAAACAGGTCAAATGCTATCAGTTTACAGAGCAACATTTACGTTTGTTTTCAAGTTTAGGTTAACAGTTTACAAATAGGCTTATGGTTTAAATACCTTTGTACCAAAGAACACACTGTTCCCCAAAACATCTATGGCCTTCACAGTTGGGTTATTACATGCATTATTCCATTCATAACGATGCTGAAGCAGAGACGCACAGTTATCTGTAATAAAATTAAACAATTTCAAAAATCTTCAAGAATTTAGATTAAAGCTCTTCAATTGTTCAACTTTGGAAGAGATCTTAGCTAGAACTTCCACTCTTCATCTTCATGATGATTAGATGCAAGTACAAAGATGTCATTCTCCTGACTCACTGACAAGACTCCATCAGCATCTTCATGGTATGTCTTTGAACAGAGGTTAACACACTGCAAATATTGCTTACATATTTATCAAAGGACACACTGTTAAGTAATAAACACTGCTCATACCTTGAAACACTTCCGCTGGTGTTTTTACAGTCCAGATTGAAAACAGAGCGCTGCATAAGAGTGGTTCATCATGCAAACCTGTAGTTAAACAGGTTAAAATAAAGTATGGTAAGTTTATGTCCATTGTCACCAACTTATTTACAACCTGACATTGTGTCCCACTGTTTTGAAACACTATCCTTAGTACATGAATTCTGCTCGCTGAAATCTTAACTTTTTCTTTTTCGAGTGGTCAATGATCAAGACAATCAAATATAATTCCTTTTCATTACCCTGGAGTAAAAAGGTACTTGCAAGACCATGTAAAAAAGGGAGAATTGATTTACAGTGATATGATAAGATTCTACATGTACATGTGCCAGTGTTGTAGTCGAGACCTTGTAGTCCGAGACCGAGACCAAGACCGAGACCAGCCCTTCCGAGACCGAGACTTTTGCATCCCGAGACCGAGACCGAGACCAACCCCAAGCCCAAGCATACATACAAGTGTATGGTTTTTAAGTCAAGGTCCCCTCAGCAGACTGCCCCTCAGTGAGTGCCCGGCTTTCAATAAAAAGATAACATCTCAAGGATGTTTGCTGATGGCTAAGATGAAAGCTTTACATATGTATCCTTTACAATCTTCATCAATTAAATAACAATTTCAGCTTTAACAATACCGAGTATGCATAAGTGCTGTTAAAAAGATTTAGAAAACACACAATCATATTTAAACTTTCAACAAAAATTTGTTTTATCTCAAGGCATCATTTTAAATCTTTACACAGATTAACATAGATTACAAATCATGCCTGCAGGAAGTTCAGGCTGTGACATCATGTTTTCTAAAGAGCCACAAAGCCTGGACTTCCTGCAGGCATGATTTGTACACAGCTCAATGGAAGAAAAACATTAAATCGTATGTTTTATGGAGATTGAATGTCTGCAGTTTATATCAACTTTTGACAACTAGAATGATGGCGCACTACAAATGCCTAATAATTGAATGATTGATTGATATAGAGAAAGGGGAGCGCATCTCAAAACTTGTTCAGCTGTTACTTTTAGAACTCTGTATTTGTGAAAATTATGACACAAAATGTAAAAGTTTTCAAATAACCAGTGTGTGGTTGTATCTTGCCCGACAGAAATGTTTGGAATGTACAAGGTCGCTCTTTATGTTGTTAACAAAGGTTACATGGCTTTACCAGTTATACTTATATAAAAACATGAACACTTCTCATCACACTTCAGAAACATTAATGTTTCAAGCATTTTTGCAGATATCTCTGCTCTGTGATGGCCTCATGATTATGCCCCCTCTACTAAATACCCGCTCAACTGGTGCACTTGAAGCTGGTATGGTGAGCAGTGACGTAGCCAGCTTGCCGAGTCCAGGGTACTTAGTGCGGTGCTGCTGCCAAAACATCAGAGGACTTTCTTCAATGTCGGTCTCCTGTAGCTGCTCCAAATATCGTAATAGTTGCAATTTGCAGGTTGAGCCATCTCCACTCTTGCTCCTGTTGCGAAGCTTCTTATACTTTGCTATGAGTCTGGGCATTTTGGCCGGAGCAGGGTCATCATCGCTGCTGTTGCTGGATGTTTCATTGTCTACATGATGGTGGGATGCATCTCCAGATGGATTCATACCTTCTGCCTCAGCATGAGTTATGACCAATTCTAGTATAAGGCAAACAATATTTAAGAGTAATTTCAAAGTGCATCAAATTAAAATAATGCAATTTGTTCTTCAAAGAAGGTTACAGAACATGTTGTGTACTGAATTAGAAATATCCACAAACTGTGTTGGCTTTGCTAAAAGTAATGATACTGTATCAAGTTTATATTTCATAGATTAGAGCAAAATGCCCAAGGTTTAATAACTATGCAAGGATGTAGAACAGTACACGTGCACACACCGACACCAAAATATCTGCAATAGTATCAAGTTAAATTACACAATAAAATCACAGGGGAAGAAATTACCTTTGAAGCATTTCCTTAGTATCTTCCCTCAGTTGGTGCAATGATGCAGCATCACGATCAAGTTGATTAACATACTTCACCTCAGCATCAACCCACTGCATACCATATCGTGGATCCAGCACTGCTGCCACTAGGTAGATGTTGTCACAGAATGGTTCATCATGTGCCCCTGCTGTCCCAGGCACCATGTTGCACGATGTGAAAACTCCCTTAAAGCGTGTCAGGAGGAATGACGATAGCTCAGTGACTAGAGCCTTACAGTGCCTTGTATTCTCTTTACTCTTATACATGCGGTTGTACTTATCCAAAACGGTAGGCACAACTATGCCAATTGTAACACCTTGGTCACCTTAAAAAAAATATATAGAAAACACACATAAAAACTTACTGGTACTAATAATAGTCAGTTCAATTCAACAGATTTACTGATTTCTGGTGAATAAAATGTCAGGGGTGATATTTAATAATTTTTACATTACCTTGTGTGAGTGGCGTAGCCTCAGCAAAAGGTGTTAGCACAGAACAAAGTTCAACCATTCTTTTGCTGTGAAAGAAAATGCCTTGAAGCCCTCTCCACAAAACATCACTCAGTTTCTTGTAGTCCAAAGTCAAGACTGATGATGGAATGTAGAATTCCATCTGGTAGCATTGGTAACAGGAATTGTACCGTTGCTTCCATATTTATCTTCAAACCTGCATCAATAACAGATAGGAAAAGATGGCCCAAAATTAATTAACTTGTTTTAATACTTGGCACATTGTAAATGAAATGGCAATGTAAGAATTTGAAACCTGGCATGTTGGGAGTAAGCTTTACAGTTACATACACCACAGCACCACAGTCTGACACATCATGACCATATATATGACTTATCTTTAAACTCTTCAGAGATTTTAGTCATATGGTGTGACCATGGTGTATGCTTACTTAGGTTACTAAATTACAGTGTTACAAAAAAGAACATTTTCAGCAACCTAGGTCCACATGCATTCACAAACTTCAGAATGTGTTTGTATTGTATTGACATTCTGATGTTTGTTTTGTTCTAATCTCAGTTCTGTGTCAGACATCCAGACTGTCATGTGTTTCCTAATAATATTACCTGTCTTTGAAAATAGTGCTCCGATGAAGCAGCGCTGACAGTTTACGGGCCTTCAGAATTACTGATTCAATGCCAGTACCCTTCATCTCTTTAAGGCCATCCCCGACTACAAGCTGTAATGAGTGAGCCCAACAAGATAGCCTCTTCCTTGAATTAATGCCGATGACATGAACTGCTTCTTCATCTACTTCTTCCAGGTCTTCCCATAGTGTCTCGTCGTCCAGGTCATTTATTACTGCTACAACTTCTGGGTCCTTCTGCACATCTTCAGCCTCATCTGTATCTTGCCCTTCATCCTGAGGAAAGCATACTTTGAAGGCCTTTTTTTTTTATATTAGCCGCGTTGTCTGTAATTACATAACTGATCTTATTTTTGATGTTATAGTCATCCAGAATTTCTTCAAAGGCCCTGCTAATCTTTTCCCCCGTACAGGTATGTGAGCCTTTAAACTGCTTGATGCTCAGTAAAACCGACTTCAGCTGCTGGTCTTCTGAATCTATCAATTAAGCAATTGTTAAGAAAATAAGCTTAAATTAATAGAGGGATGAAAAGAAACTCTGTTTTAATCATGAACATTTTAGAATGCAGAAGTTTTTAGCTGGCATTGCGACTTTGATCTATCTCAACATAAGACTTCCATTGCATAAACATTTTAAGATCAAAGGGCGAGTACAAATAAAATCTGTTTTGTGTTGGTGAACTATTACATAGTGCCATAATTGAGTTGATTTGATGTACTGGAGTTTGGCACTGAAATAAGCATTGCAAAAAATAATTCATACCAATGATATGTGCAGTAGCTCCAAGGAAAGACCGCATTCTTCTATCAGACCAAATGTCTGTTGTCAGTGGTATGGTAGACTGCTTTGGTCAACACTTTCTGTAGGGCAAGTTTTCCTGTAGCAAAAAAGGTCAGGCAGCTTTACACTACTAACTGTTGATCGAGCCATCGGCTGATACCTGAAAAAAACAACATTATTCCGGGTAAGTAGAAGTCACAGTGGTGTGGCATGGTTGAGCACTTCATTCAAGTTTGGTGGCAGAGTCAAAAGACTTAAGGTAAGGTACAAATGCCGGATGAAAATAAAAAAACAGGGACCTGCCTAAATATTTGTGAATAAGCTTGACTAGCAATACCAAGAAATTCTAAATGAAATACAAAGTATGTTAGCAACTACCTTTTATCACACACTTTCATGAAGTCCCTGAAACTACTAAACTTATGGGCATTGAACAGCCAACGATAAGATGCTTGACTATGACATTTGAAATGGCCTGTTGTTGAGGATGTTTTATAGTGTACGGATGCACTGATGAAAGTGGGCCCAAGGAGGAACTGGACATGAAGTCATCAATACTCGTCTGCTGCTCAACACTTGCCCCTTGCTGTACATATGTCTCATATCTAGTAAAAAGTCAATTGAACAAATATTGCAAAACTGACATTTTATAGGTACAGCTTTATAACAATAAATGTAACTATCAATTAAAACTAGGTCTAGTCATGGTAACTGCAAGGTGTCTTTATAAAACATGACAACCACAACTAGGTTACTCTTGCGTTGTAAATATGTGGTGCGGTCAAGCTAAATGAGTCTTTTGTTGACCCTTGTCAATTAAAAAACTTTTTTTTTTTGAAGTGTTGATACCACATTTGGTTCAAAAGTTATGGATGTCGAAACAAGAGATGTATAGAAATGTAGACCCCAGTCGACCTATTTTGGCCCGTTATTACATAATGCATTTACCGACAAACAACTCATTTAGCTTGATCGCATCACATATCATAAAAACATGTAGGCCTATGCTGTCAAAATATATCGTGTGATGAAAATTTATGAAAATTGCTAGATATTAGGCAACAGGCAAACTATTTTTTTTTCTGCCACAGAAGGCATAACAGTGACAAATAAAAACAAAATAAATTGTGGTGCTTATATAGCGCTTTCCATCGTATCAACAATCTCAAAGCGCTTTACAATATTATTCCCCTGTTCATCAGGCCATGGGACCACGCGGCAGCTGATTATCAGCGCTCATCGATCCTCGACCCTCACAGGTACCCATTTATACCCCTGGGTGAAGAGAATCAATTATAGCAAAGTGTCTTGCTCAAGGACACAAGTGTCATGACCGGGACTCGAACCCACGCCCCGATGACTAAACCACCAGAACTTGAATCCGATGCGCTTAACCACTTGGCCATGACGTGATCATGTGCTTTAGCCTGTGCACTTTTTGAGCATTGAATACCACTAAAGAAAAGTGCACTGCAGCAGGCTTCCAATACTGAACATACATTGTGCATTCAGTATTATGATCGACCTGTTCAGATCTGCACATCACGCAATCGCAAACGGGTGAATAATTTGTTGGGGAAAATCCACTTCCATCATCGCCATTTTTCATTTTGATTTAAATTTACAACATTTCATACATAAACACGGTCAAATCATAGAGCAAGGGTCAAATGACATGGGATAATATTATTGTTATTTAATATTAGGTTATCTTCCTGGATAGAACTAGGTAGCAGTAGAAGTTTCAACCATCAAACTTACCTTTGCTTATGTACACGTTTCAGGTGGCGTGTGAAAGCTGACGTTGTTCCATGTTTCTGATATTATTTTGGAACAAAATTTACATTCAGCACAGTGTTTGTTGTTGCTCTTCCCCACTTCCTGGAAGTGGGAAAGGAAGGTAGTTCATCCCCGACTACAAGCTGTAATGAGTGAGCCAAACAAGATAGCCTCTTCCTTGAATTAATGCCGATGACATCATGAACTGCTTCTTCATCTACTTCTTCCAGGTCTTCCCATAGTGTCTCGTCGTCCAGGTCATTTACTACTGCTACAACTTCTGGGTCCTTCTGCACATCTTCAGCCTCATCTGTATCTTGCCCTATATACTTTGAAGGCCTTTTTCATATTAGCCGCGTTGTCTGTGATTACATAGTTGATCTTATTTTTGATGTTATAGTCATCCAGAATTTCTTCAAAGGCCGTGCTAATCTTTTCCCTCGTATGAGGGGCCTTTAAAGTGCTTGATGCTCAGTAAAACCGACTTCAGCTGCTGGTCTTCTGAATCTATCAATTAAGCAATTGTAAAGAAAATAAGCTAACTTAAAGGAACATTACAGAATTGGTAAGAAAAAATATACTTTTGATCACAGATTTACATAAAACTTACACGGTCTAATGATGATAGTAGAAAACATCCCTTGAAATATTTCTGTCTGAAATGCAATATTAGATGAGAAATGAATAAACTAATTTTCCGATTGGAGTTTATCGCTCAGTGAGCAGTTTATTCATTTGTTGAATCTATATGATTTCATGCAAATGTGTAATCGGTTTTCACTATTTTCTCGTGACCCAGATGGCCGATCGATCTCAAACTTCTACAGGTTTGTCAGTTTATATATATGGTGGATTCCATAAAGTGTTTACACTGCCAGCAACTGTTTTGTTAGCAAAAACCAATTCTGTAATGTTCCTTTAAATTAATAGAGGGGTGAAAAGTAACTCTGTTTTAATCATGAACATTTTAGAATGCAGAAGTTTTTAGCTGGCATGGCGACTTTGATCTATCTCAACATAAGACTTCCATTGCATAAACATTTTAAGATCAAAGGGCGAGTACAAATAAAATCTGTTTTGTGTTGGTGAACTATTACATAGTGCCATAATTGAGTTGATTTGATGTACTGGAGTTTGGCACTGAAATAAGCATTGCAAAAAATAATTCATACCAATGATATGTGCAGTAGCTCCAAGAAAAGACCGCATTCTTCTATCAGACCAAATGTCTGTTGTCAGTGGTAAGGTAGACTGCTTTGGTCAACATTTTCTGAAGGGCAAGTTTTCCTGTAGCAAAAAAGGTAAGGCAGCTTTACACTACTAACTGTTGATCGGGCCATCGGCTGATACCTGAAAAAAACAACATTATTCCGGGTAAGTAGAAGTCACAGTGGTGTGGCATGGTTGAGCACTTCATTCAAGTTTGGTGGCAGAGTCAAAAGACTTAAGGTAAGGTACAAATGCCGGATGAAAATTAAAAAACAGGGACCTGCCTAAATATTTGTGAATAAGCTTGACTAGCAATACCAAGAAATTCTAAATGAAATACAAAGTATGTTAGCAACTACCTTTTATCACACACTTTCATGAAGTCCCTGAAACTACTAAACTTATGGGCATTGAACAGCCAACGATAAGATGCTTGACTATGACATTTGAAATGGCCTGTTGTTGAGGATGTTTTATAGTGTACGGATGCACTGATGAAAGTGGGCCCAAGGAGGAACTGGACATGAAGTCATCAATACTCGTCTGCTGCTCAACACTTGCCCCTTGCTGTACATATGTCTCATATCTAGTAAAAAGTCAATTGAACAAATATTGCAAAACTGACATTTTATAGGTACAGCTTTATAACAATAAATGTAACTATCAATTAAAACTAGGTCTAGTCATGGTAACTGCAAGGTGTCTTTATAAAACATGACAACCACAACTAGGTTACTCTTGCGTTGTAAATATGTGGTGCGGTCAAGCTAAATGAGTCTTTTGTTGACCCTTGTCAATTAAAAAACTTTTTTTTTTGAAGTGTTGATACCACATTTGGTTCAAAAGTTATGGATGTCGAAACAAGAGATGTATAGAAATGTAGACCCCAGTCGACCTATTTTGGCCCGTTATTACATAATGCATTTACCGACAAACAACTCATTTAGCTTGATCGCATCACATATCATAAAAACATGTAGGCCTATGCTGTCAAAATATATCGTGTGATGAAAATTTATGAAAATTGCTAGATATTAGGCAACAGGCAAACTATTTTTTTTTCTGCCACAGAAGGCATAACAGTGACAAATAAAAACAAAATAAATTGTGGTGCTTATATAGCGCTTTCCATCGTATCAACAATCTCAAAGCGCTTTACAATATTATTCCCCTGTTCATCAGGCCATGGGACCACGCGGCAGCTGATTATCAGCGCTCATCGATCCTCGACCCTCACAGGTACCCATTTATACCCCTGGGTGAAGAGAATCAATTATAGCAAAGTGTCTTGCTCAAGGACACAAGCGTCATGACCGGGACTCGAACCCACGCCCCGATGACTAAACCACCAGAACTTGAATCCGATGCGCTTAACCACTCGGCCATGACGTGATCATGTGCTTTAGCCTGTGCACTTTTTGAGCATTGAATACCACTAAAGAAAAGTGCACTGCAGCAGGCTTCCAATACTGAACATACATTGTGCATTCAGTATTATGATCGACCTGTTCAGATCTGCACATCACGCAATCGCAAACGGGTGAATAATTTGTTGGGGAAAATCCACTTCCATCATCGCCATTTTTCATTTTGATTTAAATTTACAACATTTCATACATAAACACGGTCAAATCATAGAGCAAGGGTCAAATGACATGGGAATAATATTATTGTTATTTAATATTAGGTTATCTTCCTGGATAGAACTAGGTAGCAGTAGAAGTTTCAACCATCAAACTTACCTTTGCTTATGTACACGTTTCAGGTGGCGTGTGAAAGCTGACGTTGTTCCATGTTTCTGATATTATTTTGGAACAAAATTTACATTCAGCACAGTGTTTGTTGTTGCTCTTCCCCACTTCCTGGAAGTGGGAAAGGAAGGTAGTTCATCCCCGACTACAAGCTGTAATGAGTGAGCCAAACAAGATAGCCTCTTCCTTGAATTAATGCCGATGACATGAACTGCTTCTTCATCTACTTCTTCCAGGTCTTCCCATAGTGTCTCGTCGTCCAGGTCATTTACTACTGCTACAACTTCTGGGTCCTTCTGCACATCTTCAGCCTCATCTGTATCTTGCCCTATATACTTTGAAGGCCTTTTTCATATTAGCCGCGTTGTCTGTGATTACATAGTTGATCTTATTTTTGATGTTATAGTCATCCAGAATTTCTTCAAAGGCCGTGCTAATCTTTTCCCCCGTATGTGAGCCTTTAAACTGCTTGATGCTCAGTAAAACCGACTTCAGCTGCTGGTCTTCTGAATCTATCAATTAAGCAATTGTAAAGAAAATGAGCTTAAAAGAACATTACAGAATTGGTAAGAAAAAATATACTTTTGATCACAGATTTACATAAAACTTACACGGTCTAATGATGATGATAGTAGAAAACATCCCTTCAAATATTTCTGTCTGAAATGCCATATTAGATGAGAAATGAATAAACTAATTTTCCGATTGGAGTTTATCGCTCAGTGAGCAGTTTATTCATTTGTTTATTCATTTGTTGAATCTATATGATTTCATGCAAATGTGTAATCGGTTTTCACTATTTTCTCGTGACCCAGATGGCCGATCGATCTCAAACTTCTACAGGTTTGTCAGTTTATGTATATGGTGGATTCCATAAAGTGTTTACACTGCCAGCAACTGTTTTGTTAGCAAAAACCAATTCTGTAATGTTCCTTTAAATTAATAGAGGGGTGAAAAGAAACTCTGTTTTAATCATGAACATTTTAGAATGCAGAAGTTTTTAGCTGGCATGGCGACTTTGATCTATCTCAACATAAGACTTCCATTGCATAAACATTTTAAGATCAAAGGGCGAGTACAAATAAAATCTGTTTTGTGTTGGTGAACTATTACATAGTGCCATAATTGAGTTGATTTGATGTACTGGAGTTTGGCACTGAAATAAGCATTGTAAAAAATAATTCATACCAATGATATGTGCAGTAGCTCCAAGAAAAGACCGCATTCTTCTATCAGACCAAATGTCTGTTGTCAGTGGTAAGGTAGACTGCTTTGGTCAACATTTTCTGAAGGGCAAGTTTTCCTGTAGCAAAAAAGGTCAGGCAGCTTTACACTACTAACTGTTGATCGGGCCATCGGCTGATACCTGAAAAAAACAACATTATTCCGGGTAAGTAGAAGTCACAGTGGTGTGGCATGGTTGAGCACTTCATTCAAGTTTGGTGGCACAGTCAAAATACTGAAGTAAGGTACAAATGCCGGATGAAAATTAAAAAACAGGGACCTGCCTAAATATTTGTGAAATAAGCTTGGCTAACAATACCAAGAAGTTCTAAATGAAATACAAAGTATGTAAGCAACGACCTTTTATCACACACTTTCATGAAGTCCCTGAAATGTGGTTGTTCTATGGGCATTGAACAGCCAACGATAAGATGCTTGACTATGACATTTGAAATGGCCTGTTGTTGAGGATGTTTTATGGTGTACAGATGCACTGATGAAAGTGGGCCCAAGGAGGAACTGGACATGAAGTCATCAATACTCGTCTGCTGCTCAACACTTTCCCCTTGCTGTACATATGTCTCATATCTAGTAAAAAGTCAATTAAACAAATATTGCAAAACTCACATTTTATAGGTACAGCTTCATAACAATAAATGTAACTATCAATTAAAACTAGGTCTAGTCATGGTAACTGCAAGGTGTCTTTATAAAACATGACAACCACAACTAGGTTACTCTTGCATTGTAAATATGTGGTGCGATCAAGCTAAATGAGTCTTTTGTCGACCCTTGTCAATTAAAAAACTTTTTTTTTTTGAAGTGTTGATACCACATTTGGTTCAAAAGTTATGGAAGTCGAATCAAAAAGAGATGTATAGAAATGTAGACCCCAGTCGACCTATTTTGGCCCGTTATTCAATAATGCATTTACCGACAAACGACTCATTTAGCTTGATCGCATCACATATCATAAAAACATGTAGGCCTATGCTGTCAAAATATATCGTGTGATGAAAATTTATGAAAATTGCTAGATATTAGGCAACAGGCAAACTATTTTTTTTTCTGCCACAGAAGGCATAACAGTGACAAATAAAAACAAAATAAATTGTGGTGCTTATATAGCGCTTTCCATCGTATCAACAATCTCAAAGCGCTTTACAATATTATTCCCCTGTTCATCAGGCCATGGGACCACGCGGCAGCTGATTATCAGCGCTCATCGATCCTCGACCCTCACAGGTACCCATTTATACCCCTGGGTGAAGAGAAGCAATTATAGCAAAGCGTCTTGCTCAAGGACACAAGTGTCATGACCGGGACTCGAACCCACGCCCCGATGACTAAACCACCAGAACTTGAATCCGATGCGCTTAACCACTCGGCCATGACGTGATCATGTGCTTTAGCCTGTGCACTTTTTGAGCATTGAATACCACTAAAGAAAAGTGCACTGCAGCAGGCTTCCAATACTGAACATACATTGTGCATTCAGTATTATGATCGACCTGTTCAGATCTGCACATCACGCAATCGCAAACGGGTGAATAATTTGTTGGGGAAAATCCACTTCCATCATCGCCATTTTTCATTTTGATTTAAATTTACAACATTTCATACATAAACACGGTCAAATCATAGAGCAAGGGTCAAATGACATGGGATAATATTATTGTTATTTAATATTTGGTTATCTTCCTGGATAGAACTAGTACATACTCTAGAAGTTTCAACCATCAAACTTACCTTTGCTTATGTACACGTTTCAGGTGGCGTGTGAAAGCTGACGTTGTTCCACACGTTTCTGGTATTATTTTGGAACAAAATTTACATTCAGCACAGTGTTTGTTGTTGCTCTTCCCCACTTTCCTACTTCCTGGAAGTTCTTTGTGATTTTTAAAATCAAACAAAATAACAGCTGATTTATTTGACATTACAAAGATTAAAATGGAGATGGCGAGAAACTCAAATACGACGCGCTGGGATCGGACCGAGCTAATGCATTACAACACGTTGGCAAGCACAGCAGTAGCATGGACCATAACAGCGTGTAACCAGTAAAATAAGGGTACCATTCAGAATCGGCAAGCTAGACTTCACTCCAGCTTCAATCTCCCCCTTCAGACTGAAAACTTTGGTACTATGGGCGTGGTTCGTGTTTTGAATAAAGACTAAAATAAGCAGCGCCTCGCAATGTCAGTGTAGGCGTGTGAGAAACGGGCGGTGTTTATCAAAAAAAACAAAATGGCGCTGTTTGTTGTGGTCTCGAGGGTCAAGACCGAGACATTAACAGCCGAGACCAAGACCGAGACCAGTTCTCCCGAGGGGAAGACCAGTCCTTCCGAGACCGAGACTTTTGCATGGGGAGACCGAGACGAGACCCGAGACCGCAAAAAAAGGTTTCAAGACGGAGCCAGGTCTCGCTTCTGAAACTGTTGGAGTATCCAAAGAGTTTTAAAGGATTATATTCTTTAAATTGATGAGTAGATGTAAGCATAGAGACGTATGCATGTCTATATAGTTCTTGTTGACAGCAGGTTACTGCTTTCGATATTGACACATGAATAAAGTCATCATCAACTAGGAATATTTGACAAAAGATAACAAAAACTTTTTGGGTATAAACATAACTTTCGATTAGTTTCCTTTTCCTTTTTCCTGTTGTACTTTTATGTATTTCTTAGTTATCAAATCAAGCTGAGAGATCTTACCTTAAAATTACTTTCTTCAACTTGGAAGTGCATAGTTGTCATTCTTTTCATTCTTTTTGTCATCGCTATTCATCAGTCTCCTCATGCCATGGTGTCAGTTTCCTCATGTCATGACGTGAGACTCCCTACAAGTTAAAAAATACTTGTATAAATCAAGTGGGATGTAACACATTTACAGACATTTATCCAAAGGATGGAACTTTGTAATGAAATAACAGAAACAAAATCTACCTGTGAAAGCAGTGAGTGAATATAGATACAGTGACAGGCCAATCCCAGCAACCCAGTCAGATCATTCCAGGGGCGGATACAGGGGGGGGGTGTACGCCCCCCCTTTTTGCTTGAGGAAAAAAACAAAACAAAAAAAACATCAAGGGGAAAAATGAGGGAGAGACAAAGTTAATGATATTAGGCCCTACCTATTATTTCTTTCTCAAAAAAGCTACTAATATTCCGTACCTCGTACACTTTGTTTCATTTGTGAACCACTATTAATTCACTGACTTATGAGGAATTACACTTGAATCTGTGTGTCTGGACAACATAAGTGCGAAACACCTGCAAATGCCTGGCGCGGTCTGGGGGGCGTGAAGGGTTTTGTGAAATGCACGGTGCGCATCTTAAGCCCGTCTGCGCAAAAGATATTATGCTCAGTGCGTTATGTAAATCAGTCTGGTCCCCATTAGATCGTATTCAGGGAACCCAACTAGTATAAAGGTTCTCGCGCAAGTTGTTAATACGTGATAAAAAAATTCACTCTCGCGACTCGAAAGGTAATTAATTTTCCCCAAAAATCTGTGATGTTTTTTAAAAAAAGTTTAGCAATAGGGCTTTCCACAAGAAGGCCTACAGTAGCATTCAATCGGTAAGTTTTATATCCCGGATTAAAATTTACATCGGGCACAAAAACAGGATTGAAAAGGTGCTAGGCCCAATTGGCAAGGATACGAACGAAGTGGATTGGCCCTATATGGGGCTGTGAAGACATAGCTTCGTATAATCATGGTTTCGTATTCAAGAAAGAGGGTTAATATCTGTTTCTTTCAAACTGGTAATTACCAATAGAGCAGATAGTACACCAATGCAGGGCATGGGGGAGGGAGGGGGGGGGGGCTTGGCCTCTTGGCTTACCCTCACATTTTCGTACATTAATGTTATTGTTGCTCGATCGCGGTGTCACTGAAGACAAGCACAACCTGTTCTTATCACTATATCAGCAGTAACATATTTTTTATCACCTTTTTATCCTCAAGTATGTGAAAACTTATAGACAAAGAGACCCTTTTTTTGGTTAGTTATATTAAAAACAGTTTTTCCCCCTGAATGAGTATTAATTGTAGCCTGCATTTTGATTTTTATAACTCAGGATGGCTGATTCAAATCAACGACTGCCAACTCGAAAATAAAGTTTTAATAATGATTTTACTAAAACAAAAGTGGTCAGATATTGCATGAGATTGCACCACATAGCATCTAAAATCCTAACTGTTTTGGAGCATTTAAGCAGGCCCCGGAACCTGCCAATGTCGTTAGGGCTTCGCGTTACGCGCTCGTAGGATCCACAAATTACATTCACCATTAGCTGCCCCCCAACCCGTTTGGAAATCCTGGATCCGCCCCTGCATTCAGTAAATGACAAAGTCACAGTCATCAAACAAACAGCGAACTGAATTTATAAAAAAAAAATAACTAACAGAAAAATTCTTAATTAAATATGTAATTTGGAGGGTTTCATTTCTTATTTTTCTCTTGATCTAATTATTCAATGTCAACTTTACAAGTTGAAAAAGCAAATATCATATCCAAGTCTTCACAGTTCACCATTAATATCAACCACCTGTATCCAAAATGCAAATCAGAGTAGTGACTTTGATGACAGCATGACTTATTCTAACAAATCAACATTTGCTGATTTTTGAAGTCTTCAAAAGGTTTTTCAAGAATGGCCTGGGTGAAGAATTATTCTGATATAAATCAAGAGTAGACTCAGTGTCATCAATTCTACATCTACAGAACAGATCCTAACTTGGTAATGAGCTGTAAAAATGAAGATTCTGATCATACCTTGACAGATCTCCAATGCTGTTTTTGTGGTCCGGGTTGACAACAGAACACTGCATGAATAGTGAATCTTCACGGTAGCCATCGAGCGCAACAATCTGTACAAAACTATTCCTTATGATGACACTTGGAAATAAATCAAACTAAAAACTGACTCCAAAGTTTACTTGAATTCCTAACATTCCAAAAATACTAGATGAAACAAGTCAAACTGCAAATGATAAATTTGATAAAATCACAAAATTTACTCCAAAAGTTATTTGGATGCCCAAATATATTTTATTTTGGGATGATAGTTTTTGTGTGCATTTGTGAATGGTAATCAAAACATTCTTGATAAAGTCAATCAGATGGATATGAAATTTTACTGGGTCTAAGCTGCAGGGTTATGAAGCTAAACTTATCTTTAAATTGCACCGTTCAACCTAGATGAGAATAGATGTCATCGACTTTCCCCACAACTCCACCAATGTCTCCATGTTGACAACAGCAAAATGATCCAAGGAATTCATCACAACCACCTGCAAATAGGAATTAATAACAGCTTGATGGCAAATGAAACATGACACACAAAATTGTTTTTTTTTCTCTGATTTTCATAATATCATAATTATACCAAAATCACAAAATTTACTCCAAAAGTTATTTGGATGCCCAAATATATTTTATTTTGGGATGATAGTTTTTGAGTGCATTTGTGAATGGTAATCAAAACATTCTTGATGAAGACAATCAGATGGATATGAAATTTTACTGGGTCTAAGCTGCAGGGTTATGAAGCTAAACTTAAGAAATCTTATCTTTAAATTGCACCGTTCAACCTAGATGAGAATAGATGTCATCGACTTTCCCCACAGCTCCACCAATGTCTCCATGTTGACAACAGCAAAATGATCCAAGGAATTCATCACAACACCTGCAAATAGGAATTAATAACAGCTTGATGGCAAATGAAACATGACACACAAAATTGTTTTTTTTTCTCTGATTTTCATAATATCATAATTATACCAAAATCACAAAATTTACTCCAAAAGTTATTTGGATGCCCAAATATATTTTATTTTGGGATGATAGTTTTTGTGTGCATTTGTGAATGGTAATCAAAACATTCTTGATGAAGACAATCAGATGGATATGAAATTTTACTGGGTCTAAGCTGCAGGGTTATGAAGCTAAACTTAAGAAATCTTATCTTTAAATTGCACCGTTCAACCTAGATGAGAATAGATGTCATCGACTTTCCCCACAACTCCACCAATGTCTCCATGTTGACAACAGCAAAATGATCCAAGGAATTCATCACAACCACCTGCAAATAGGAATTAATAACAGCTTGATGGCAAATGAAACATGACACACAAAATTGTTTTTTTTTCTCTGATTTTCATAATATCATAATTATACCAAAGTCTTACACCAGGTTATAGTATCTAACATTGGGCCAGTGTTGATGCTTTTAAAGATTTTACTCAAACTTGTCTGGGTATGACTACAAACACAGCTTTTAGTTGTATATCAAGGGTAACCCCATTCCAGGTTTATGTTCAACTCCACTGATACAAATATTGGAGACAGTAAAAGTGTTATGACAACAGTTTAAAAAAAAATGTTATCAACAACCTGCAAATATTAATGCTTGATGAACAACTTAGTGCATTACAGAAAACTTGATATGGGACTACTACTTTCGCTTAGTGGATCGAGGGAACTTCTCGTTATTAACTTCACTGCCGCAGAGTGAGTTCTTATTTGGTCTTGGCCGATTTCCTACCTTCCGCCCCGGTAGTAGTTAATAAGCAGGATAGTTCTTTTCAGAACTGAGAAGTCTCCTGATCTCTAAAAATCTATTCCGAGGCAGTAGAATAAATAGCAAGACAAGTTCTCTAAAGAACAAAATCTAAGTGTTATTGCTGCGAACAAAGCAGCATGGAGGTATAGTAATATGTCACATGTCATTATGTATATGATAAAGGGTTTATTTAATCAGGCTTTGCGGTAAAACTTGCAGTTTAATAATTGTTATGAAACTACTTAAAAGGTCTTAGGATGATCGGGGTGGTGAGGAGGATTGAGCCACTCCTCATCCAGGAAATTTCCCATATGATCAGCGTCTCAAACAGCCTCTCTTAAGACAAACTCCTACTGCCCGGCTTCACGTGCCAATCCCCGTTGCGAACTGTGGGCAGAGGTGTGCAGGCGAGTTTCTGGCACCTTGAAACCAGATTGCTCCGGGCAGGTGGAGCTCGTTAACCATGGGAGGTAGTTCACCTAGGAGACGGAAACTCTGATTTCAAACTCGGTTTGGTGGGGCTCGCAGCCTTGGTTGGCAGCCCACCTAAGAGATGGTAAACTTTGATTTCAAATCCCCCAATTATGGGTTAAATAGTCAGGCAGTTTAGCCTGGGCAGAGGAAGGATTCCCATGAATTCTCAATGGCGAAGGAAGGAAGAGGTCTTTAGATAAATTCCGAAACGACCAACAGCAAAGGTGCTGCTTGTGCCTATAAGGACAGATGAAGGTTGAACACCCCAATGACCACAGCAGTCAGGATGAGAAGTTGCGATCCCTGTGACTTATTTTTCGCATAGTAAGGCAAAGAATATGACAGACACAAGTAAAACAAATCCTATACTTCCAGGGGCGGGAGTCCCCAGGAACAATGCCGCGGACAGCAGTACTGGTCTGCCCATTTGGGTAAGACAGGATGACGACGACTCCTTAAACCGTCTTCGGAGGGATTCGTCTGAGAGCAGTGCTCATTCCAAGGCGCTCTTGCGTTGCAAGAGGCCATTCATCATGGCCACTTTCAACGCCAATACCGTGAGAGAGGATGCTAGAGCACAAGAACTAGCCCATTGTGCTGATAGAATTTGATATTGAGATCTTGGGAGTGCAGGAACATAGACAAGTGCATGCAGACCTGCTTAATTTCAAGAAGGTCGAGAAGAGATACTTCATTACCTCATCAGCATGGCGGAACGAGGCACAGGCATCACAAGGAGGAGTTGGTCTGATGATAAGCCAGAGAGCGAGGAAGGCACTACTGGAAGTGCGATCTCATTCTGAGAGGATTCTCATCGCTGAGTTCAACAGCAACCCACTGACCACCTTCATCGTAGTCTACTCGCCCACCAACGCTACACCACAGGAGCAAGTTCAGAAATTCTACGAGAACTTTACAGCAGCAGTAATGGGAGTGCCGGCTCACAATTTCCTGGTAATACTGGGCCCCGAAGATGCATCGTTCACCTATCATGATGCTACCAACCGAAATGGAGCACTACTAGCCGAGTTCATATCGGAACATCAACTTTTGGCAGCTAATACATTGTTCAAGAAATGCAAGGGAAAGATGTGGACCTTCCAAGATAGAGGCTTTGGGATGATGATGCGTCAACTAGACTACATCCTAGTGCGGCGCAAGTGGAGGAACAGTATTCTGAATGCTGAACCATACTCTTCTTTCAACTCCGTCGGCTCTGACCACAGAGTGGTCTCCATAAAGGTGCGTCTCAGTCTCATCAGAGTACCAAAGCCGAGCTGTATGACTAAGGTACAACTGGAAGGAGTTCTCATCCCGCCCTGATATTCAAGAACGCTATATACGGTGGTAGTGCGCAACCACTACCAATTGTTACAGGTGGATGAAGACCCTACTGAGTGGTACGGAAGGTTCATTAAAGCAAACCAGATAGCAACAAAGGAGTGCATACCTAAACAGGAAAGGGTAAAGATATCTCTTCAGCCGAAGCACCCAGACATCACAGCTGCGAGAGAGGCTGTCAAACTGGCACGCCTGTCCTGTGACAGTGACCAGACTGAAGAGAACAAGAAGCAAGCTCATAGAACGGCAAAACAACATCTACACTTATGATAAGCTAAAAGAAGAGGGCCTCAATGAGAGGACCCAAATGATTGAGGCGGAGCATGGCGGAGCACGCTACGGCGAGGCCTGGAAGGTCATCAACGAAATAACTGGGCGCAGGAAAGCAAAGGAAGGGCAGGTAGCTGGAGCTACCCCACAGGCAAGAGTTGACACATGGTACACCCATTTCCGCAACCTGCTAGGCAGCGCACCAGAGGTTGAGTATTCGGATGAGGAGATTCCCGATATCTTTCCGGATCTTGACATCGATGATGGTCCATTCTCGGCTACAGAATACACCAGAGTCAAGGCTTCCCTCACACAAGGCAAGGCAGCAGGGCCGGATGACATTCCACCAGAGGTACTTAAGACCTGTGACCTTGACGCCATAGTGCTGGAGATGTGTAACACAGCCCTAATGGAGAACCAGAAGCCGGCACAGTGGTTGCTCAACAAGATCATACCGGTACCTAAGGCCGGTAACCTCTCATCCCCTGACAACTACAGAGGCATCAGTCTCTCATGCATTATTGCAGAGGTGTACAACCGTCTAATCCTTAATCGCATGAGTGGCGTCATCGATCCACTGCTCAGAAATAACCAAAATGGCTTCCGTTCAAAGCGCACAACCACTGCACAAATCCTAGCTCTGAGACGCATTATCGAGGAAGTGAAATTAAACAACCTACCACCAGCAGTATTCACATTTATCGATTTCAAGAAGGCATTTGATTCCATACATCGGGGAAAATGATAAGAATCTTAAAGGCCTGAGTTCCTCCCCTGTTACTCCATGCCATAGAGTCAATGTACACCAACACACAGGCTAAGGTGGTTACTCCGGATGGTGAGACTGACTGGTTTGACATCACAGCAGGAGTGCTACAAGGCGACACCCTGGCACCCTTCCTGTTTATTATCGTTCTCGACTATGCCCTCGGTAGAGCCATCAGTGGGAGAGAGTCTGAGCTCGGATTCACTATCACTCCGAGAAGATCAAGAAGGCATCCAGCGGTCACTGAAACTGATCTCGACTTTGCTGATGACATCGCGATGATGTCTGCTAGTCGAGCAGGCGCAAGAACTCCTACACCATGTAGAAGCTGAGTGCAAGAAGGTAGGACTCATGCTCAATGCAAAGAAAACTGAGTACTCCACTTACAACACGCCCGAACACACCCCATTGAAGACGCTGGAGGGTAAAGAACTGAATGAAGTCCCTGACTTTAAGTACCTTGGATCAACTCTAGCGACCGGGACATCAAGGTCAGGAAAGGAAAGGCATGTAGGGCACTGACTGACATGAAGAAAGTGTAGAGCTCCACCATTAGCCGCAACATAAAGATCTCTTTCTTCTTGGCAACCATCGAGTCAGTGCTTCTGTATGGATGTGAAACATTGACTTTAACTCCTACAATGGAGAAGTCGTTCAATGGATGCTACACAAAATCGCAGCCCGTCGGATGCAGTTTAGCAGGCCATTGTCACAGGCACCCGGAGTTGGAGGCACACAAAGTCATTCTCTGGAAACCAACTCAAGGACACAGGAGACGTGGAAGATCAAAAATGTCTTACACAGGGGTGCTGCAAAAGGACACCGGTGTTGAATCAACAGACGAACTGGCCACCCTTATGCAAGACCGAATTACTTGGAAAAGCCATACTCGAGCCCGCCTGTGGGCGACCGAGTGAGTGAGTGAGTGAAACTACTTACTATCCATGTGCGAATCGCAACTAACGTTAGGCCACTTTGGTCACAGACATTTAAAACTTAAACAGTGCCAATATAATTACCCTGGAGGAAACCCGTTTGCTGACTAGAAATTAATCACTCAAAGGAAAGTTCTTTACTGATTTGATTGTTTAAGGTTATGTCTGGTGGAAGCTAGGTCATGTTCATGTAGGTTGCAGTTGTATGAATCTAGGTCAAGGGTCAGACATGCTTTCAGTGGTACATGCTTAGTGTTTATTGGTAAATGTTGCTCATTTTGTTAGGCTCTATTACCTTAAGAGTTCATTGTTATGTTCTTGTTCTATTTCAAGGTAAGTTTCAACTCCAGAGAAGAAATCTCACCTTCAAATTCCATACTGGTCATATGGAGATGTAAGTACACGGATGTCAGTCTCCTCATGCCATCATGTCACTCTCCTTGCACCATGACATCACTCCATCTTCTTGGTCCATGTTGATAGTATCAAAGCAGTTGTCACAATCACCTGAAAGACAGTTAAGGTGTAATCACACCTGTACAAATAGTTTAGAAAAACTATAGTCCAATGATAAGATGATCACCACAGGAATTAATACTGCTTAGGAACACTCCTTGGCAAGTCAAAAAGAAATTGTTTAAAACAAGTTGGACAGAATATATTTACAGACATTCATCCAAAGGATGGAGCTTTGTAATGAGATAACAGGAACAAAATCTACCTCTTGCTGTAGTGAGTGAATCTAGATTCAGTGACACGCCAATCCCAGCAACTCAGTCAGATCGTTCAGTAAACGTTGAAGTCACAGTCATCAAACAAAGAACAAACTGAATAACACAAAGTAAAACTCAAAACAAAATGATTCTGAACTAATTATGGCATTTGTAAGAATGAAACTATTATTATTTATTAGCTAAACTGCCTGTGATGTTTCATAAAACTAAGAAATGTACAAGATGTATAAGGGCTGCAATTGAGTCCCATTTTCAAAAAAACATGTTTAAATGGTAATTGGTAAATGGAAAACAGAATTGAGTACTGGAGGACAACTTTTCTTTCATGATGTATACCAGTCATGTGCAAGCTCAAGGTTAAAAAATGCAAGCTTGCCAAGAAACCATGCAGGCTTGCAAGCTTGCCAGCTTGCAAAAAAGATTGCAAGCCTGCCAACAAAAAATGCCAGCTTGCAGCAAGCTTGCTAAAAAGATTGCGAGCTGCCAAGAAACCATGCAAGCTTGCATGAAGACAAACGTGTTTCATATAAGCTTGCAGCAAGCTTGTCAAAAAACATGCAAGCTTGCCAAGAAACCATGCAAGCATGCAAGCTTGCACAAAAGATTGCAAGCTTGCCAAAAAAACATGCAAGCTTGCTAAAAAGATTGCGAGCTTGCCAAGAAACCATGCAAGCTCATTGCATGAAGACAAACGTGTTTCATATAAGCTTGCAGCAAGCTTGCTGCCACTTATTCTCATGTTTATAATATGATACCATTTTCAATCATAAACTTTGAATTCCAATGCAGTTTTCAAAGCAATTGAAACCAGCAGACTGTTGTTAATTTGAACTGCGGTAATTCCACATCAGAATATGGCTGATCAGAATATACATCCCAACTCGAGAGCCACCTGCACCACAGCTGTAATACATATAATAAAGTGTGGTTGTAAGAAGAGCAACTGCCAATCACATTGCTTTTGTAAATCCCAGAATCCATGCTTTGAGATGTGCGCATATGGGGCAGATGAGGAGATGTTCTGCAATGTCAATGATAATCTCCTTGGTCTTGAAGAAGATGGTGATGATGATGACAGTGTTCCTCTACATAAGAACGACACAGTTGTTTTGAGGTATTGGTTTGAAAAATCCAAACTTATATTCAATCAGATCTTTACAATCATTTCAATAAAAGGTGTTGTCCTGTTCCAAAATCTCAGTGTTGGGTTTGTTTCTAAATTCAGACAAAATGTAAGTTTTGTGAACCTAAAAAGTAGTAAGGCAGCAAGGCTTAAGCAGTCCTGAACAAAGTTTTGAGGTTTGGCAATGTTTCAAAATCAAGGTGCAAAAGCAAAAAATAAATACAATAAAAAATCAACAGCTTGTTCACAAGACTCGTATCAAAATGTTCATTAAAACGGTCCCATATCCCTTATGCAAATGGACTTTAAACAAACAAATCCAAGATGGCCATTTTTAAATTTCATCTTTGTTTATTATCCGACAATTCAAATCCTTGTTTTATGCAAGAATATCAAAATAAGATGTGCCAAAAAGTTCTTAAAAAGCCATAAAAAAATCCAATGTTCCAAGGTCAAGTAAACGGTTGCCATGGAAACCATAGACGTTTCAATTATTTTGTTCAATTAAATATTTTGACCTAAGATTAGATATGGTTAAATGACCAAGTTTATTTGTGTTCTAAAGCAAGTTATGGGCAATATTATAAGGAAGAAAACAGTACAAAAGTGACCTTTGACCGCAAGTAAAGGTCACTGAAACCTACTTGAAAAAATGGCAACATCGTTTTTTTTTGTTTGTCACTATTTTGAATGCATTTATAATGGTTGCCAAAAATTAAAGAAATTTCAACGAAAGTACATTGCCCCCCCCCCCCCCCACTATAATGCCCCTTTTCAGTGAATTATAGTGGCTATACTCCATGTAGCTTGTGGCTTAAGGTTGTGTACTCAAGCTGTAAAATGATAATTAAAACAACATTGCAATGTAAATTTTAAGACTCAGGAGTGACATCATAAATAGACACCTATGGCCTTCAATACTGCTATACTTTAGTTTCAGTTCCAATCGTTTATTTTGAAATTTTGAAGCTGGAATTGTAGGCTAAGATCGTGTTTGTGATTTGTCACAGAAAATTGTCACCTAATTTAGTAAAAGGAATTAGCACAAAGAATCTAAACTGAACACTCTATAGGTCCCTAGAGAATAACATAATGTGCAATATGAAAAACAAACAATTTGTCCCAAGGGCCCACATTTCCAACAAACTCTGTAGCTTCTACATGTTAAAGCTTGCGGGGGGGGGGGGGGGGCCTCAAAACAAGGAAACAGCGGGTGGGGTCCAGAGGCCGGGTGGCGAAGCCCCCTTCAAGCTCTGAGCTTTGGGCGCTTTTGGTGGTGAAAAATCAATTGCCTCTTCGTATGCCTTAAACCGAGAAATAGACGCACTATTGATTCATATCGATCTTTTAGTTTTACTGGAATTTTTTTTGTAACATCAACTGGCACAATTGAAATTGTACTCTCACAAATCAACTAGACTGCGAGGCATATGGACATAACCTTGAATAAGTGGGCGGCATCAAACCCACGTCCCACCAATAGTCCTTTATTTGCGAAAGTGGCGTCACACAATAATCGTCAATCAGATTACTGTTTAGAAAATTAAATTAAAAGTTAACTTGGGCTTGAATTTGAAATGTTGGTGATTGATCCTTGTGCTTATTCTAGTATAATTATGAAACTACAGCGTTGACTTCTTACTTGGGGAAAATGTTGATGTAAATGATACTGTGCAAAAGCCCAGCTAAAGTATTAAAGCATCCTTGCTGTGGTAGTAAACATTATGGTGCATAACGAATTGTACATCTGCACCAAACAGAAGTTTATTTTTAAACTAAAAGTCTGGAGATAGCACACTAAAGTACCCTATATGTATGAGACACATGAATAAAAAAAAACCTGGGAGGGGGAGATTTGATAAAGTGAGTGTCCCCCACCCTTCAAAAACTGGGGGGGGGGGTGGAGACGTCACCACTCTAGGATTGACGCCCATGCAATTCAATGTCCTAATGCTTTGCTACATAAGATATCAAAACAATTCTTGAAATAACAATGTTGACGACAGGAATCTGCCCCCTCCAACAAAATCTAAATACTGCTTGAGTCACCTTAAACTCATCCCCTCACACATCACCCCCACCTGCTATAAAACACCGATCCTAGTCCACCCCTTCACCTTTACGTTTTTGTTCATGTGACAGGCTCAGACCAATTGACAGGTGGGTACAGACATAAAAATTAATAATAATAGTTACTAAAGTGAAGTTGAACTGGTTTTGAGGTGATTTTATTTCATTTGACTAGCCCCATCCCCACACAATCACACAACTTTTAATCTTGGACAATCTTTCTCCCTCCCTCACAAGTCAACCCTGCCCCCACCCCTGGAATCTCCGATGGACATCATTCGCGTAGGTTAACGGGGTCCTTCATGAATTATCCCTCAACATCTCTTCTTTGTTTTAAAGATCAATCTAAAAACTGTTTCAAAACTAATATTTGTACATTGACAAACTTCCTGCACTTCTTGTTAGATTTGCATCGTCAACAGCACTGGCGTGCCCCAATACTACAGCTTGGAAGGGGCGGTGGGGGGCTCAAAAACAAGGTAAAAGCGGGTCGGGTCCAGGGGCCGGCATTACGGCCCCTGGTGGGGTCCAGGGGCAAAACCCTGCTGGGGGTCCAGGGGGTGAGGCCCCCTTCAAGCTCTGAGCTTTGGGCGCTTTTGGTGGTGAAAAATCAAGCCTCCGTATGCCTTAAACCGAGAAAAAGACGCACTTTTAATTCATATCGGTCTTTAAGTTTTACTGGAATTTTTTTTGTTTTGTAACATCGACTGGTTCAAATAAAATTGTACTCTCACAAATCAACTAGACTGGGATGAATATGGACGTAACCTTTAAGTGGGCGGCATTAAATCCACGTCCCACCAATAGTCCTTTATTGTGCGAAAGTGGCGTCACACAATAATCGTCATATATCAGATGTTTGAAAAAATAAAATTAAAAGTTTAACTTGGGCTTGAATTTGAAATGTTGGTGATTGATCCTTGTGCTTATTCTAGTGTAATTATGAAACTACAACATTGACTTCTAACTTGGGGAAACTGTTGATGTCAATAATAACGTGCTAATTAAAGCCCAGCTAAAGTATTTAAAAAGCATCCTTGCTGTGGTAGTAAACATTATGGTGCATAATGCATTGTACATGTACAATACGGTATGCACCAAACAGAGAAACATCGTCGCTTTTGTAGAATATACCTCATAGTGCATAAAGCATTCTACATTAAATAGTACAGGTCGCTCTTGGGCAGGCCATGCCCAGTGAGTAAATGGCCGAGCAGTTTTGGGCGTTACAGTGACTAGTATAGTATAGAGTTAAGCTTTACAGACAATGCATCGTTGTAAGTAAACATACAGTAGACAGTAGCCTTTTTAATTGTCATCTTGCTTGCAACTTGAGGAGCTACAAGAGTTTATAACTAGTAGTCTGGAGATAGCACACAAAGTACCCTATATGACTGAGATGCCCGAGTTCAAAAAATCCTGGGGGGGGGATTTGATAAAGTGAGCGTCTTATGAGCTACATAAGATACCAAAACAATTCTTGAAATAACAATGTTGACGACAAAAATGCCCCCCCCCCAACAAAATCTAAATACTGCTTGAGTCACCTTAAACCAGTGTTGTATGACTCGAGTCCAGGACTCGGACTCGAGTCCGTCTCGAGTCACAATTTCGGTGACTCGGACTTGACTCGAGTCTTGTCTGCAAAAGACTCGGACTCGACTATCATGATTCGGACATGTCCCCGAGAACTTGTGACTTGCGAGTCACGTATTTTTACAAACAATACCTTTTTTAAATATTAAAAACAATTCCAATGATCCGATTGTCATTCCCTCAGTGCACATGGAGGAATATTAGCGTCTAGCACAAGAAATAAGTCAACTGTCTGGTGTTGCAAGTAATAGTGTTCATGATTATTATTCAATATTATGTTCAATACGCATAATAACACTGGGACGCACGACACCAATATTTATGCTGGTATTCTGTCAACGTTAACACCATAGCCAATGCTACTGCTTGATGCATCTTACCAGGGAAATGGCATGTCTGGTACCTGTTAAACACAGCCTGCATTGCACTGTAATGGCTGTGTGTTGTTTGCACCAGTTTCAACACATGGTCGACACACACACACGCTCAAACAACGTCAAGTTTGGTCACAACATTTTTTTAATCATGGCATCGATCTGCCGTTCCGCCCCGTATTGTTTATTTTTTGGTTACCCCACTTTCGCAAAAATGTTGAAACCTCAAAATCAAGTGTGCAGTAAATAATAATTGGCTATTTTGAAGAGAAAAAAATCATTTTAAATCCTTAAAAGATATTCTGGATAAGGGGCAAGGAGTAAAACCTAAAATAAAATTGTAACTGCAGGTAGTCCTATAATCCCTATACAGAACTTTATTTAAATTAAATGTGTTTTGTTTTGTCATTTCCAATTCTTATTTTACGACAATTGGTTTGCAATCAATATTTAAACAAGTGACTCGTGACTCGGACTCGGACCAAGTGACTCGGACTCGGACTCGACACAGGTGACTCGACTACAACACTGCCTTAAACTCATCCCCTCACACATCACCCCCACGTTGTAAATACACTGATCCTAGTCCACCCCTTCACCTCCACGTTTTTGTTCATGTAACACTACAGGGTCAGACCGAATGACAGCCTCGGAGTATCCAGTCATAAAAATTGTCAATAATAATGTTAAGTTGAACTGGTTTTGAGGTGATTTTATTTCATGACTAGCCCCATCCCCACACAATGTGTAAAGCAAAATCTGCCACCGACATTGTTCATCTCCATGTAAAACGTAGGCTAAATTTCACTCCTGGTCTTTACTAGTATAAGTTACCTACTGGTCTTTTCCCCATATTATAAATTTATGCAACAACGAAGAGTAACGATGAATAAAGCATATGGTCAATGTGGAATGTTTCAGTTTCCTTCCTGAATCGTGGTGAATGTAGAAAACCTATCAAACATAGTGCGGCAAAAAGGAGGATTTTTCAAGATAGCACACGAATATTTGTTAATAACATAATTCAACAAACCTGTGTCCTTGATTGACGAAGCAAATAGGCCCGCATTGAGTCTGGTGAAATGGAGAAATCCCCACATCGAAAACGGCAAAGCATCGGTGACGGTCATCAACTGCGGCCATGATGTTGTACAGTACCGCCAGCATTGAAGTCGTTCCCTTTAATACTTAAATATGGCGCCAGTGGACGTCATTCAAAAGAGGCCAACACAATTGGACAAAAGATCACGAGTTCGACGCAAAATGACGCAAGCACTTTAATCAATGCCACATCTCGGCCTTCAAAAAAAGAAGTTCAGAACACACGGTGCTTACAAGGTGCAAAATAATTATTCAGAAGTGTTTCTTTTACGGAAGAAATACTCGTGAGTATAGTACATTTTATGCAGTACATTAGGAAGTGGTGAAAATCATAAGAAGTTTGTTTTACAAAGGACATTTCAATCTCGGAGTCAGAGGGCGCACTTCAGCATGTGTGCGCACAAAACTTCCGAATAACCGAATTCTCACGTTTCAATTACTTAAAAAAATAAGTCGAAAAATTATTTACAGTGCCTGGTGTGAGTATTCGCACAACCCAATTTGTGTAGTTTTGCATCAAATCTGATCCAAATTAAAGTCAGAGTTTGTAACGTTAACAAAATTAACTTTCTATAATGCCACAATAATCTTTGCCATTCAAATTTTAAATTGTCTCAGTTTATAGATTAACAACTTAGGCCTAAAAAATAGTGGTTTGCAAAAGTACAAGCAGCCTTTACTGCACAAGAAAATAATATAACAATTTCATCATTTAAAAAAATAATCAAATTACCCATATCACTGATATTAGTTATTGTGCTACCACAAGCTAAAAGCTCACATATTCTTCACAGAGAAGGTTATGTTTTATTTAAAGGGTAAACTATAAAACATTGACAATTAATTAATAAAATCCAAGTGAAATCTAGTTAACAACTGTCCTCTAAAAATAGTTATTTAGTTAAGAAACATTGTGTAGCTGACCCAGCAAGTCAACAAAAGATAAAATAAATAAAGATTAAATAAGATAGGTAGGCCTACCTCTCGCTTGAGGGCGAGTCCACAAATTCATCTCCAGCGGTTAACCAAAGTATACAACATAATTTCCCAACAATATCACAAGGGAAGTTATGTATTTGCAAGGAACTAACTTCTTACCAACACTCATGTCAGATTCAATTTTGTAATTTCCTTCAACTTTGAGCAATTTAACACATAAATTTTCATGAGTGCAATTCCGTAAACCTTGTTTCCTTTTCGAAATTGCGTTTATTTAACTCTTCCCTCCATGCATGTATTAACACTTCTCCTATTGCGTCTATTACAATTACCACTTCCCTCCTTGTGTTTATTGACCTCTTCCCTCCTTGGTTTAATTACCACTTCCCACCATGTGTCTATTTATTACTTCCATCCTTGCATCTATTTAGCACTTCCCACCTTGCATCTTTCTACCATTTCCCTCCTTGCGTTTATTTACCACTTCCCTCTTTGAGTTTATTTCCCATCATTAAACTTGTATATAAACAGTTACGAACTAATTTCATTTAAATGTTAAACTTGTATTTAAACTGTACGAGGTTTGCGTAAAAATTATGTTTATTTCAATGTTAAAATTGTACCTAAAAAGTTTACAGTTTGCTTTAAAAACAAGTTTATTTGAATGCTCAACTTGCACTTGTAATATAGTATATCTTGTTGTATTTGCTTAATCAGAGTGATGAAAATAAAGAAATATATACAAATAAACCAATTGTCATAAAAAGTCCTTCTTTTGAGTGCATAATTTAAATAGAGTAAGAAAACACTAAACAAACTATTAAAAACGCAAGATAAACGTTTTAAGGGTTAAAGGTCAAGTTCATGCAAATTTCATGTCAAAGGTTAGGTCAAAGGTCATATCAAAGGTCAGGTCAAATGTCAAGATATACCTATGAGATTTTCATAAAAAACAAAGGAAAAGCTGGCTGCCAATGCATCCTAGGTTCTGGACAAAGAACAAAGGATATAAGAGAAAGGACAAAGCGTCCTGCACAATTTGATGATGCAACAGGGGACTTTTATAATACAATGATTTAACAAAACAAGACTTTCTTTTTTGTTACATGATCGAAACATGTGTTTATTTCACACTATAAGCCATACATAATAACATAATAACTTCAAATCTTATTAATAGTTATGAAAAACAGTTACTAAAGAGATAACGTTGACATAAACAGACAATTATGAAAGTAGCACTTGGTGCATACATTGGTTTGATGACATTAGTCTAAAACAGGGCGGACCACGTGAAGGTTGTCATCACCCACCCCATAACAGATACTTTTTAACAATTATACCATTTGGATAAAAATTGGATGACAGAATGCTACACAAAATAATACAATTTACCAAACATCAACAAATATTAACTCAAAATAAGTTATACAAAAAAGTAACTTAATAATAACTAGTGCTCAAGCTACAAGCTTGTTGTCTTTATTATTTGTAATGAGTGCACTTCATTACAAACAACCTTAAATAGTTCCACAATTTGTAATGAGCCACTGCATTACAAATTAACCAAACACGTTTCATGCTTGTAATGAGGTACTTCATATACAAGCGTGAAACTTTTACTTACTTGCAATGAGGTACTTCATTGCAAGCATGATTTAATTGCATGGATGTAATGAAGTACCTCATTACAAACATGCAATCTTTTATTTGAATACATGTACTTGTAAGGAAAGTACCTCATTACAAGTATGTACATGTATTCGGTCAAAATACTTGTTACAAGTATTAAGTTGACAGTCTCTATACAAACTACCATTTCATTCAGAGTTAAATATTTCCAGCATGTGAACAAAAACATCCTAACTTTAAGTGAGACATATTTCACATTACTTTTTTACAAAAACCATCATCCACTCTGCAAAAATAAATTGAATGGCCAGACAACTTTACATTTTTATCCAAGAAATAAACTGTTTAACAATTGACAATTGCTCTGGACAATCAAATAAGTGGTCTTGGTAATGTCATTCTTGAATAGTTTTCTGATCGTGTTCAGGTTCCCTCGAAACTAAAATGTTGGCTTTCACCGTTGTCCAATCCAAAAGTACGAGGCAAGATATCACTCATGTTGATCGAACTGTACATTTTGGTGTCAAATCTTGATATAACAGCCGATGTCTCAACTTGCTGTCAATTGCCTCTGATTATGAAGACAAAATGCTGATGAAGCAACAGTTGCTTTAGTTACTGCGTAAAATCTTGCCATGACAAACTTCAAGTTATATGACTGTGTTCTTCATAAGATCTATATCTTATCACTGAACATCTATGCTGTGTGACAAAGAAAAGGAAACAAATAAAAAGTATAAACTTGGTAGAGATACAATCTAGTATTATTCAGGCAAAACAAAGTCCATGATTTGTGGTTCTGAAAAGAATTGGTTGTGTAACAACTCAATGTTTCCATCAATATGCTCTAAGCAATTTCAGGAGAAAACTTGATTCTGATACTGCAGGCTGTACAGTTACAGTGCTGTAGATGAGGATTGGTATATACATGTATCAATGCGTTCTATGCCTCAAGTATTGAACTGAGCTAAAAATTATTTACCTTGAAATTCCTTACTTCAATTTCATATTGAGTACTTGGATGTTATGTCCTCATAACAAGCCACACCTCTAATGTATTTGATGGAGGAGCACTGCATCAGAGCCACATCTTGACAATCTGTACATAATCAAGAAATACATACAAGTCAACAATGGCTAAACCACTTTGTGAAAAAACAACAGATCTCAAAAGTTAAAAAAAGTTGATGTTATAATTTTCTTCTCGTAAAGGAAAACATTTCACCGATCTTTGAAATAGCAACATCCAACAATGATAGCCTACCATTATCAGTCTTTACGCTGGACAAGGTATCATTGGAACATCAGCCAATTTTGATTGTTTCAGAAAGGTCTGGATTTTCAGTCAATAAAACTCCCATTCTAAACTTACAGGAAAATTGAGAACTTTTACAATTTCACCAAAGACGTCACTTTGAAATTCCATTCTTCCCAACTGTTGACGAGTAGATGCTGTAACTGATATGCCAATCTCCTCACTCCTTCACACACCTCCATAGATGTCCTCTAGGTCCATGTTGAAAGCAGCAAACTGTCCCAATGATTCATCATGACAATCTAAGTAATGAAAGTAATCTAGCAGATTCTTGTGTACAAAGGTAGATTAGTCCATCATCAGTCTTACATCATCACCGTTTTCACAAAGAGACAATTCTGACAAAAAGTGTACATTTTGGCAAACTGATGTTTTACATATTTTAAATGTTACAATTGACATCAACATTTTCCCCAAGTTTCAAGTGATAAAACGATATACTTTTTGAATTACACTAATTAGCACAAGGACAATTTTACCAAACTATAAGTTTTTCGTTTTCACGAACAGACAATTTTAGATTTGCCATTTGTTACATTGAAGTACATAGCGCTGGCACGGTGCCAAAAACGAATACTCTGCATTTTAAGTTTTCACGAAGGGACAATAATGTATGAACTATATAAAATCGTTTTCACGAACAGACAATCGTCGTTTACGCATTGGTTTGTACACAACGCGCACACGATGCGCTGCACACACACCTGGTTTTGCAGTTTTCACGAACAGAAAATTGTGTTAAACAGTTAATTACTCATTAATAAAACAAACTATAATTAAAATAGCAAAAGATTTGCACGATTTAAGATCTCCACTTTCATGCTTAGAAAAATTTCAACATTTCAATGACAAACAGTGTCCGAAACAGTGATTTCAAAAATAGTTTAACTTCAAACGGGGTTTTCTCCAAACAGGAATGTTTGTTGAATGGCCAAAATTGTCTCTTCGTTAAAACGGTGACGATATGAGATCCTAACTTGGTAATGAGCTGTAGATAAGAAGATTCTGATCATACCTTGACAGATCTCCAATGATGTTTTTGTGGTCCGGGTTGACAACAGAACACTGCATGAAGAGTGAATCTTCACGGTAGCCATCGAGCGCAACAATCTGTACAAAACTATTCCTTATGATGACACTTGGAAATAAATCAAACTAAAAACTGACTCCAAAGTTTACTTGAATTCCTAACATTCCAAAAATACTAGATGAAACAAGTCAAATTGCAAATGATAAATTTGATAAAAGCACAAAATTTACTTCAAAAGTTATCTGGATGCCCAATTTGTCCAAATATATTTGAGCCACTAAATTATTTTGGGATGATAGTTTTTTGTGTGCATTTGTGAAAGGTAATCAAAACATTCTTGATGAAGATAATCAGATGGATGTGAAATTTACCCTGTGTCTAAGCTGCAGGGTTATGAAGCTAAGCTTAAGAAATCTTATCTTTAAATTTTACCGTTCAACCTGGATGAGAATAGATGTCATCGACTTTCCTCACAACTCCACCAATGTCTCCATGTTGACAACAGCAATATGATCCAAGGGATTCATCACAACCACCTGCAAATATGAATTAATAACAGCTTGATGAAACATTACACACACACAAAAAGTTCTCTAAAGAACATAATCTAAGTGTTGCTGCGAACAAAGCGGCATGGAGGTATAGTAATATGTCACATGTCATTATGTATTTGATAAAGGGTTTATTTAATCAGGCTTTGCAATAAAACTTACAGTTTTTAATAATTGTTATGAAACTACTTGCTTTTCCATGTGCGAATCGTAACTAGCATTAGGCCACTTTGGTCACAGACATTCAAAACTTAAACAGTGCCAATATAATTACACTGGAGGAAACCTGTTTGCTGACTAGAAATTAATCACTCAAAGGAAAGTTCTTTATTGACTTGATTGTTTAAGGTTATGTCTGGTGGAAGCTAGGTCATGTTCATGTAGGTTGCAGTTGTATGAATCTAGGTCAAGGGTCAGACATGCTTTCAGTGGTACATGCTTAGTGTTTATTGGTAAATGTTGCTCATTTTGTTAGGCTCTATTACCTTAAGAGTTCATTGTTATGTTCTTGTTCTATTTCAAGGTAAGGTTCAACTCCAGAGAAGAAATCTCACCTGCAAATTCCATACTGGTCATATGGAGATGTAAGTACACGGATGTCAGTCTCCTCATGCCATGACGTCACTCTCCTTGCACCATGACGTCACTCCATCTTCTTGGTCCATGTTGATAGTATCAAAGCAGTTGTCACAATCACCTGAAAGACAGTTAAAGTGTAATCACATCTGTACAAATAGTTTAGAGAAAATATAGTCCAATGATCAGATGGTCACCACAGGAATACTAAGAAGGAACCCTCCTTAGCAAGTCAAAAAGTACTGATTTAAAAAAAAGTTGAAAAGAATACATTTAAAGACATTCATCCAAAGGATGGAACTTTGTAATGAGATAACAGGAACAAAATCTACCTCTTGCTGTAGTGAGTGAATATAGATACAGTGACAGCCCAATCCCAGCAACTCAGTCAGATCATTCAGTAAACGCCAAAGTCACAGTCATCAAACAAAGAACAAACTGAATAACACAAGGTAAAACTAAAAACAAAGAAATTTTGTTTTAACTATGGAATTTGTAAGAATGAAACTAATATTATTCTTTAGCTAAACTGCCTGTGATATTCTTTAGCTAAACTGCCTGTGATGTTTTCAACAAACTAAGAAATATACAAGACGTACATGTGCTGAAATTGACGTCATATTTTTCACAAATACGTTTACTGTGATTTGGTAAATTGAAATAATAACCGAGTATTGGAGGGTAATTTTCTTTCATGCTGTATATCAGTTCAAAACATTTCTCAGGACATTTGGTACTGGTATCAAGTATTTACAAAGATAGAAAACATAATTTCTGTTCTTCCACCAATCATGTGTTAAGCCTTTAAGGTAAATTTGTTACCACCCTTAGTCTTCATCAGGATCTGGCCAAGAATATATGCAATTAAGAAAACAAAGTTTGATACGATACTCATGCCTTGATTTAGTGATGCATTTATCTGCAAGACGTCACTCCTCAACATCAGAACTCCTTTGTTGTATTCATGGTCAAAAGCAGCAAAGTGTCAACCCATGTCATATCAAGTCATCAAGATATCCTGGAGAAACAGAAATCAAACCTGGTATAGTTGTAAAACTTTTATTTAAATAAGTTTTGGTTGAACAAACAAAAATTGACTAACCCTTGATTTCACATAAACAGCAACTCCAAAATCTTACAGCTTTCTAATCTAATAAGATCACAAGACCTTCATTCACAAAAGCCCATTGAACCTAGAGTGAGGGTCAGACACAACATGTCTTACCACCAAGCGGTGGTAGTGCTCTGTGGCCACATGCCTCAGAGATAGGAGTTTGTGCATGAGCTATGGGAATTTTTTTTCCCCCACCCCTCCTGATCAAATTGACGACCCCTGTTGATTGACACCCCTCCTAAAACGTGTGTATTGGTACACTGCAGGATATCAAGGGGTTGGGATCTACCATTTTGAAATGGTTATGTTTTTCTTGATATGTGTGGTCACGTGCCTTGTTGCAAGGTTTTAAAACAAGTTGGACAGAAAACATTTACAGACATTCATCCAAAGGATGGAGCTTTGTAATGAGATAACAGGAACAAAATCTACCTCTTGCTGTAGTGAGTGAATATAGATACAGTGACGTGCCAATCTCAGCAACTCTGTCAGATCGTTCAGTAAATCCCCGAAGTCACAGTAATGAAAACCAACAACAAACTGAATAACACAAAGTAAAACTCAAAACAAAAAGAAATTCTGAATTAAATATGGCATTTGTAAGAAAGAAACTATCTCTATTCTTTAGCTAAACTGCCTGTGATGTTTTCAACAAACTAAGAAATGTACAAGATGTACATGGGCTGCAATTGACGTCCCATTTTTCAAAAACATGTTTACTAATAATGTGATTTGGTAAATTGAAAACAGAATTGAGTACTGGAGGGTAATTTTCTTTCATGATGTATATCAGATCAAAACATTTCTCAGGACATTTGGTACTGGTATCGAGTATTTACAAAGATAGGAATCATCATTGTTGTTCCTCGGATCACCACCAATCATGTGTCAAGCCTTTAAGGCAAATTTTGTTACCACCCTTAGTCTTCATCGGGATCTGGCCAAGAACACATACAACTAAGAAAACAAAATTTGATACTCATTCCTTGATTTAGTGATGCATTTATCTCCAAGACGTCACTCCTCAACATCAGAACTCCGTTGTTGTATTCATGGTCAAAAGCAGCAAAGTGTCAACCCATGTCATATCAAGTCATCAAGATATCCTGGAGAAACAGAAATCAAATTTGGTACAGTTGTAAAACCTTTATTTAAATAAGTTTTGGTTGAACAAACAAAAATTGACTAACCCTTGATTTCACACAAACAGCAACTCCAAAATCTTACAGATTTCTAATCTAATAAAAAGCCAATGTTGAAGTCTTCAAAAGTTATGATTATAAAATGTTTGGGTGTGACAGCTCATAAATGAAAGTAAACCTATTCCAGGTTATGTTCAACTCCAGAGAAGAAATCTAACCTTCAAATTCCATAACCATTTTGAAATGTTTTTCTTGATATGTGCCACAACTCTGTGGTCACGTGCCTCGTTGCAAGGTTTTAAAACAAGTTGGACAGAAAACATTTACAGACATTTATCCAAAGGATTGAGCTTTGTAATGAGATAACAGGAACAAAATCTACCTCTTGCTGTAGTGAGTGAATATAGATACAGTGACGTGCCAATCCCAGCAACTCTGTCAGATCGTTCAGTAAATCCCCGAAGTCACAGTAATGAAAACCAACAACAAACTGAATAACACAAAGTAAAACTCAAAAGAAAAAGAAATTCTAAATTAAATATGGCATTTGTAAGAAAGAAACTATCTCTATTCTTTAGCTAAACTGCCTGTGATGTTTTCAACAAACTAAGAAATGTACAAGATGTACATGGGCTGCAATTGACGTCCCATTTTTCAAAAACATGTTTACTAATAATGTGATTTGGTAAATTGAAAACAGAATTGAGTACTGGAGGGTAATTTTCTTTCATGATGTATATCAGATCAAAACCTTTCTCAGGACATTTGGTACTGGTATGGAGTATTTAAAAAGATAGGAATCATCATTTTTGTTCCTCGGATCACCACCAATCATGTGTCAAGCCTTTAAGGCAAATTTGTTACCACCCTTAGTCTTCATCGGGATCTGGCCAAGAACATATGCAATTAAGAAAACAAAGTTTGATACGATACTCATTCCTTGATTTAGTGATGCATTTATCTGCAAGACGTCACTCCTCAACATCAGAACTCCTTTGTTGTATTCATGGTCAAAAGCAGCAAAGTGTCAACCCATGTCATATCAAGTCATCAAGATATCCTGGAGAAAAAGAAATCAAACCTGGTATGTTATAAAACTTTTGTTTAAATAAGTTTTGGTTGAACAAACAAAAATTGACTAACCCTTGATTTCACATAAACAGCAACTTCAAAATCTTACAGCTTTCTAATCTAATAAAAAGCCAATGTTGAAGTCTTCAAAAGTTATGATTATAAAATGTTTGGGTGTGACAGCTCATAAATGAAAGTAAACCTATTCCAGGTTATGTTCAACTCCAGAGAAGAAATCTAACCTTCAAATTCCATAACAATTTTGAAATGTTTTTCTTGATATGTGCCACAGCTCTGTGGTCACGTGCCTCGTTGCAAGGTTTTAAAACAAGTTGGACAGAAGACATTTACAGACATTCATCCAAAGGATGGAGCTTTGTAATGAGATAACAGGAACAAAATCTACCTCTTGCTGTAGTGAGTGAATATAGATACAGTGACGTGCCAATCCCAGCAACTCTGTCAGATCGTTCAGTAAATCCCCGAAGTCACAGTAATGAAAACCAACAACAAACTGAATAACACAAAGTAAAACTCAAAACAAAAAGAAATTCTGAATTAAATATGGCATTTGTAAGAAAGAAACTATCTCTATTCTTTAGCTAAACTGCCTGTGATGTTTTCAACAAACTAAGAAATGTTCAAGATGTACATGGGCTGCAATTGACGTCCCATTTTTCAAAAACATGTTTACTTATAATGTGATTTGGTAAATTGAAAACAGAATTGAGTACTGGAGGGTAATTTTCTTTCATGATGTATATCAGATCAAAACTTTTCTCAGGACATTTGGTACTGGTATGGAGTATTTACAAAGATAGGAATCATCATTTTTGTTCCTCGGATCACCACCAATCATGTGTCAAGCCTTTAAGGCAAATTTGTTACCACCCTTAGTCTTCATCGGGATCTGGCCAAGAACATACGCAATTAAGAAAACAAAGTTTGATACGATACTCATTCCTTGATTTAGTGATGCATTTATCTGCAAGACGTCACTCCTCAACATCAGAACTCCTTTGTTGTATTCATGGTCAAAAGCAGCAAAGTGTCAACCCATGTCATATCAAGTCATCAAGATATCCTGGAGAAACAGAAATCAAATTTGGTACAGTTGTAAAACCTTCATTTAAATAAGTTTTGGTTGAACACACAAAAATTGACTAACCCTTGATTTCACATAAACAGCAACTCCAAAATCTTACAGCTTTCTAATCTAATAAAAAGCCAATGTTGAAGTCTTCAAAAGTTATGATTATAAAATGTTTGGGTGTGACAGCTCATAAATGAAAGTAAACCTATTCCAGGTTATGTTCAACTCCAGAGAAGAAATCTAACCTTCAAATTCCATAAGTGAAGCTGGTGATATGGAGATGTAAGTACATGGATATCAGTCTCGTCATGCCATGACGTCAGTCTCCTTGTACCATGACATCACTCCATCTTCAAATTCCATGTTGACAGGGAAATCCTACATCAAAGAAATTGTCACAATAACTTGAAAGACAATTTAGTTGTAATCACATCAGTATAAACTGTTTAGAGAAAATATAGTCAAATGATAAGATGATCACCACAGAGAATACTGCTTAGGAACCCTCCGTCAAAAGGAATTGGTTGAAAACCTTGCAACGAGGCACCTGTGTGGTCCCAACGGGGTTACAGTGTCCTGTCACAGAGGTGTGGCAGGCCCATTTGATAGGGAGGGTCTGTTCTGCCTTATCTCAATGATTCATGTTTGCTAAACCAGTCTGCTGTTGGCACAAGATTACAAAACCTTAATTCACAAAAGCCCATTGAACCTAGAGTGAGGGTCAGACACAACATGCCTTACCACCAAGCAGTGGTAGTGCTCTGTGGCCACGTGCCTCAGAGAAAGGAGTTTGTGCGTGAGCTATGGGAATTATTTTTTTTCACCACCCCTCCTGACCAAATTGACGACCCCTGTTGATTGACATCCCTCCTAAAACGTGTGTATTGGTACACTGCAGGATATCAAGGGGTTGGGATGTTTTTCTTGATATGTGCCACAGCTCTGTGGTCACGTGCCTCGTTGCAAGGTTTTAAAACAAGTTGGACAGAAGACATTTACAGACATTCATCCAAAGGATGGAGCTTTGTAATGAGATAACAGAAACAAAATCTACCTCTTGCTGTAGTGAGTGAATATAGATACAGTGATGTGCCAATCCCAGCAACTCTGTCAGATCGTTCAGTAAATCCCCGAAGTCACAGTAATGAAAACCAACAACAAACTGAATAACACAAAGTAAAACTCAAAACAAAACAAAATTCTGAGTTAAATATGGCATTTGTAAGAAAGAAACTCTCTCTATTCTTTAGCTAAACTGCCTGTGATGTTTTCAACAAACTAAGAAATGTACAAGATGTACATGGGCTGCAATTGACGTCCCATTTTTTAAAACATCTTTACTAATAATGTGATTTGGTAAATTGAAAACAGAATTGAGTACTGGAGGACAATTTTCTTTCATGATGATGTACCAGTTTAAAACATTTCTCAGGACATTTGGTACCGGTATCAAGTATTTACAAAGATAGAAATCATCATTTCTGTTCCTCAGATCACCACCAATCATGTATCAAGCCTTTAAGGTCAATTTGTTACCATCCTGAGTGGTCATCAGGACCTGGCCAAGAACACATACAACTAAGAAAAAAAAATGTGATACTCATTCCTTGATTTAGTGATGCATTTATCTCCAAGACGTCACTTGTCAACATCATATCTCCTTTAATGTCTTCGAGATATCCTGGAAAAACATAAATCAAACCTGGTACAATCAAACCTGATATCCTGGAAAAACATAAATCAAACCTGGTACAGTTGTAAGCCTTTTCCTTTATAATTTTTGGTTCAACAAAGAAACATTGATTGACTAAAGCAGGACTTGAACATAGGACCTCCAGATTAACATGCTGCTGCTCTACCAACTGATCCATCTAGCCCTAATGTTGGCAGTCTCCCTATTCTGTCAGTCTCCCTATTTTTCCACCCAATATCTTCATTTTTATATATGACAGTCGTTTGATTGCCAATTTAGACTTAGCCTCAGCACATACAAAAAGGAGGCAATTCATCTTGCATTGAGGCACGTGACCACAAGAGCACTGGCACGTTTCAAGAAAAACATAACCATTTCAAAATGGTAGATCCCAACCCCGTGATAGTCCTTGATATCCTGCAGTGTACCATTACGCACATTTTAGAAGGGGTGTCAATCAACAGGGGTCATCAATTTGGTCAGGAGGGGTGGTGAAAAAATAGTTCCCATAGCTCATGCACAAACTCCTATCTCTGTGTGAGCATGGTGTGGTGATCGAGCCACCGCTTGGTGGAAAGGCATGTTGTGTTGGACCCTCGCTCTAGGTTCAGTGGGCTTTTGTGAATGAAGGTCTTGTGATCTTGTGCTGACAGTAGACTGGTTTAGCAAACATAAATCATTGAGATAAGGCAGAACAGACCCTCTTAACCTATCAAATGGGCCTGCCACACCTCTGTGACAAAAATTTGACAGTCCGTTGGGACCAAACAGGTCCCTCGGTGCAAGGTTAAGATGCTCAGCACATACAAAAAAGAGGCATTTCAAATATTTCCCGCTATCTAAGTACTTATGCGTGAATAACTTTACCTGATTGAACTGTCAACTCAGTAACATCTTTAGACTGCATCAGAATCTTTCAACCCACCGAAGAGACAGCAACTGTTCTCTGTTGTCGTCTTGGCCCTTGCAGCATGCCACCATAGCAAAAAGCAAAACAAAACGATATAAATCAAATTCAGTTCAAAATTACATGCAATGAAAAGTTATGTATTGGGGTTATGTAAAGAGAGTGCATAAAGGTGTGCACTGTGCAGTGTTTTTTGAGTGATGTGGATGAAAGATAATAAAATGTGAAGAAAAGAGATTGATGTTAGATTGTTTGTAACAGGCTTAGTTATGGTGCAAGTTAATGACCAAGTGATAGGTTAATATTAACAATTAATAAGTGCAGGTTAATTGGAGAAGTGCAAGTCCAAGCAATCTAGCAGTATTTCAGCTGATTGCCTACAGTGATGATTCAAGCTGACCGGTCCAAGTCTATGGACAGAGCTCCAGGGCCTGGGTACAGAGCCCCTGGTGTTGCAAGGTTCGCTGTTTGGGGCGTTTGTAGGTTCCAGTGTAAAAGCTGTGTGAAACTCCAGGCTCCACACTCAGCCAGTGTACCTGCAAATACAAAAGTATTAAAACTTAAATTATTGTAACACTGGGATTAAAAGACCCGAAAGCAATAACAATAGTCGATAACAAAATGAAAACAGTATTGTACTTTTAATGTGATGACAATGAAAAGATACCTTCCAATCGTTCTAAAAATATGACGATCGGTAAAACCTCAGATGGATTGAAGTTATTACAAAAGTAATGTGTGGCAATCGAAAAAAGTAATAGTGACATGGGGGTCTTCAAATACAATTTCCTTGCCTTTCATAGCATTTCAGACAGAAAGTCTTCTCTGGAAGATTGGTACTAGTATGGACTTAATAGTGAGTGAGCTTTCAGATTGAAACTAATCATTACCAATTCTGATTTTTTTTCAAATAGCCTATTAAAGGAATAAGAATTACAAAGTTTATTCTCATGTTTATTTGATACCATTTTCAATCATAAACTTTGAATTCCAATGCAGTTTTCAAGCAATTGAAACCAGCAACTGTTGTTAATTTGAACTGCGGTAATTCCACATCAGAATATGGCTACACAAAGTTTACTCCTTTTGACTGTTGAATGCTGATGCTGCTGAGCATTCACTTTCAAACAAATTTGAATGAGCCGGGTGTTACATTGAATGAGTTTTTGTTGAAATTGTCCGGGAAAACCTTAGTTAAATGTCATCTTCAGCTTGCCATTTAACTCTTTAGCTCAGATTCTCTTTTCAAACAATAATTGCAACAAAGATTTGTCAAACATTTAATAAAGCATTTTGTCATGATATTTGGCACTGTACATATGAACCACTGAACCAGGCTTGTAATTTACACTGGACTGCATGGCAGAACCATTGAATTAAGGGTTGGGCCAGTCCGGGAAAACCTTAGTTAAATGTCATCTTCAGCTTGCCATTTCACTCTTTAGCTCAGATTCTCTTTTCAAACAATAATTGCAACAAAGATTTGTCAAACATTTAAATAAAGCATTTTGTCATGATATTTGGCACTGTACCATATGAACCACTGAACCAGGGCTTGTAATTTACACTGGACTGCATGGCAGCAACCATTGAATTAAGGGTTGGGCCAGTAAACGTAAGAGCAGCTATACATGCCCTGAGTTCACCCCAATTATGAGCCCTATGAGCATGTAAACTGCAACCCAAATTACCTGTAAAGGTAAATGATGACCTGTAAATGATGCACAATTGGATTTTAGATTTAATTAAAAACGTTGGTATTCTGTAACACATCAAACAACCCACCTGTGAAACAGTCATTAAACAAGAAAAGTTGTGTTTGTTAAACACAAATGCCCTGCAAGCCAGTCCATTTCTTGACATTTGACCTGGGTGGTCTAAAAATAGGAGGCTTCTGTATCCGGAGACCAATGAGGAGTTGATATGCCAAGTCCTTCTTGAGAAATCACTCGGACAAGATTTCTTTTGTTCTAGCTAGAATGACCTTTAACTTAGGGGGTCCAAAAACATAGGCTTCTGGGGGATCCCAAGACCGATCCACAAAACAGGTTTGGAGCTGATATGCCAAGTCCTTCTTGAGTTATTGCGAAGACAAAATTTCTTTTGTTTGAGCCATAATGACTTTAATATTTAACTTAGGGGGTCCAAAACAATAGGCTTCTGACGGATACCAAGACCAATCCATAAAACCAAGTTAAAGATTAATCTTAAAACTGTTTCAAAACTATTATTTGTACATTGACAAACTTCCTGCATTACTTGTTAGATTTGAATCGTCAACAGCACTGGCGTGCCCCAATACTACAGCTTGGAAGGGGGGTGGGGGCTCAAAACTAGGTATTGGCCGGTAGGCCCCTGGTGGGCTCCAGGGGCAAAGCCCCGCTGGGGGTCCAGGGGGTGAAGCCCCCTTCAAGCTCTGAGCTTTGGCGCCTTTGGTGGTGAAAAATCAAGTATGCCTAAAAACCGATGAATAGACGCACTTTTTAGGCACTTTTGATTCAGATCGATCTTTTAATTTTTACTTGAATTTTTTTATAACATCAACTGGCACAATTGAAATTTTACTCTCACAAATCAACTAGACTGCGAGGCATATGGACATAACCTTGAATAAGTGGGCGGCATTAAACCCACGTCCCACCAATAGTCCTTTATTTTGCGAAAGTGGCGTCACACAATAATCGTCATTTTAGATTACTGTTTGAAAAATGAAATTAAAATTTTAACTTGGGCATAAATTTGAATTGGTGATTGATCCTTGTGCTTGTTCTAATGTAATTATGAAATTACACTGTTGACTTCTTACTTGGGAAAATGTTGATGTCAATGATAACGTGCAAAAGCCCAACGAAAGTATCAAAGCATTGTGTACAATACGGTATGCACCAAACAGAGAAACATTGTCGCTTTTGTAGTATACATATAGTGCTAAAGCATTCTACATTAAATTGTATGGGCCGCTCTTGGGTAACCATGCCCAGTTAGTAAATGGCCGAGCGATTTTGGGCGTTACAGTGACTAGTAACTAATAGTATAGGGTTAAGCTTTACAGACAGTGCATCGTTGTAAGTAACATACAGTAGACAGAAGCCTTTCTAACTCTAAGTCATCTTGCTTGCAACTTGAGGAGCTACAAGAGTTTATAACTAATAATAGTCTGGAGATACAAGTAAATGAGATACAAAGGTTCAACAAATCTGGGGGGGGGGGATTTGATAAACTGAATGTCTCCACCTCAAAAAGTGGGTGGGGGGGGGGGACCGACCAGACTGCTCCAGAATTTAGGCCCAACCAAGCAAATCAGTGTCCTATGCTTTGCTACATGTACATAAGATACCAAAACAATTCTTGAAATAACAATGTTGACGACAAGAATATGCCCCCCCCCCCAACAAAATCTAAATACTGCTTGAGTCACCTTTAACCCCCACCTTGCAAAGACACTGATCCTATAGTCCACCCCTTCACCTCCACGTTTTTTTCATGTAACAGGGTAGGGTCAGACCAAATGACAGGGGAGTACAGTCATAAAAATTGACATGCAATAATAATTACTAATGTGAAGTTGAACTCGTTTTGAGGTGATTTTATTTCAATTGACTAGCCCCATCCCCACGTGCAAAGCATAATCTGCCACCGACATTGTTCATGTCCATGTAAAACGTAGGCTAAATTTCACTCCTGGTCTTTACTACTATAGTTACCTACCGGTCTTTTCCCCATATAAATTTATGCACAAGGAAGAGTAACGATGAATAAAGAATATGATAAATGTGGAATGTTTCAGTTTCTTTCCTGAATTCTGGTGAATGTAGAAAACCAATCTAGCATGCACCAAAAACGGGGATTTTTCAAGATAGCAGACGAGTATTTTTTAATAATATAATTCAACAAACCTGTTTCCTTGATTGACGAAGCAAATTGGACCGCGTTGAGTCTGGTGAAATGGAGAAAACATCAAAAAACGGCAAAGCATTGGTGATGGTCATCAACTGCGGCCATGATGTTGTACTGCAGTACCGTCAGCATTGAAGTCGTTCCCTTAATACTTAAATATGGCGCCAGTTGACGTCATTCAAAAGAGGCCAACACAATTGGACAAAAGATCACGAGTTCGACGCAAATGACGCAAGCACTTTAATTCATATGCCACATTCTCGGCCTTCAACAGAGAAGTTCAGAATACACGGTGCTTTCAAGATGCAAAATAATTATTCAGAAGTGTTTCTTTTACGGAAGAAATACTCGTGAGTAACTGTACATTTTATGCAGTAGGATGTGGTGAAAATCAGAAGAAGTTTGTTTATTTTCCTTCCTCCATGGTTTTACCCAGACATTTCAATCTCGGAGTTAGAGGGCGCACTTCAGCATGTGCGCGCACAAAACTTCCGAATAACCGAATTCTCATGTTTCAATTACTTAAAAAAGTCAGTCGAAAAATTAATTACAGGGGTTGCATCAAATCTGATCCAAATTAAAGTCCGAGTTTGCAAAGTTGAAAAAAATGAACTTTCTGAAATGCCACTATAATCTTTGCCATTCAAATTTTAATTGTCTCAGTTTATAGATTAACAAATTAGGCCTACAAATAGTGGTTGGCAAAAGTACAAGCAGCCTTTAGGGCCTACTGCACAAGAAAATAATATATCACTTTCATCATTTAAGAAAATAATCAAATTACCCATATCACTGATATTTATTGTGCTACCACAAGCTAAAAGCTGACATATTCTTCATAGAGAAGGTTGTACATTTTTATTCAAAGAGCAAACTATAAAACATTGACAATAAATGAAATCCAAGAGAAATCTAGTTAACTGTAATACTTCTAAAAACAGTTATTTAGTTAAGAAGTATTTGTGTAGCTGACCCAGCAAGTCAACAAAAAATTATATTTATTTCAATGTTAAAATTGTACCTAAAAAGTTTGCAGTTTGCTTTAAAAACAAGTTTATTTGAATGCTCAACTTGTACTTAAACACTTGTAATATAGTATATCTTGTTGTGTTTGCTTAATCAGAGTCATAAAAATAAAGAAATATATACAAAGAAACAAATTGTCATAAAAAAGTACTTCTTTTGAGTGCATAATTCAAATAGAGTAAGAAAACACTAAACGAACTGTTAATAAACATAAGATAAACGTTTTTAAGGGTTAAAGGTCAAAGTTCAGGCAAATGTCATGTCAAAGGTCATATCAAAGGTCAGGTCAAATGTCAAGAAATCAAAATACAAGGGAAAAGCTACCGCCAATGCGTCCTGGGTTCTGGAAAAGAACAAAGGAGAAAAGAGAAAGGACAAAGTGTCCTGCACAATTTGATGATGCAACAGGGGACTTTTATAATACAATGATTTATTACAAGACAAGACTTTCTTTTTTGTTACATGATCGAAGCATGTGTTTATTCTACACTATAAGCCATACATGAATGTTCAACAACCTGGCAACAGACACAACACTGAAATTTAAAATAACATAATAACTTCAAATCTTATTAATAGTTATGAAAAACAGTTACCAAAGAGATAACGTTGACATAAAAGAAAAATATGAAAGTAGCACTTGGTGCATACATTGTTTTTGATGACATAAGTCAAGGACAGAGTGGACCAGGTGAAGGTTGTCATCACCCACCCCATAACAAATACTTGTAAACAATTATACCATTTGGATAAAAATTGGATGACAGAATGCTACACAAAATAATACAATTTACCAAACATCAACAAATATTAACTCAAAATAAGTTATAATAAAATGTAACTTATATTGAACTGAGTCTCAGCTTACAAAAGCTTTTATCACACTCAATATTTTAAATTAAACAATCACTTACAGAAAACTTGATATGGATTCGTTATTAAAACTTGATTTCATATTAACAGCAACACCAGAATCTTAAGGCTACTATATCTAACATGAGGGGCCAATATAAGGGGCGGATCCAGGACTTTTTAAACCGGGGGCACAATGGCACAACCAGGATTTTGTATTAGAGGGTAAAACAGAAATCGGGTGGGGTCCATGGGCCCTCTGAGCCTTTGGCGTTCTGTGGGGTGAAAAACCAAGCCTCCATGTGCCTAAACAAAGAAATAGACACACTATTAAAGGAAATCAGATCCATATATATCTTCAAAATTTACTAGAATTTTCTGTAACATCGATGTTGAGGTCAAGGGGGCGAAGGACTCCGAAAGCTCTTTTGGCGTTTTGAGGGGTGAAAAATCGAAGCCTCCATGTGCCTAAATTAGAGATATAGACACACTCTTATTGGAAATCAGATCCATATAAATCTTCTAAATTTACTGGGAAGAATTCCTGTAACATCGATGGTGGGGGTTCAGGGGCGAAGCCCTGGTGAGGGTCCGGGGCGAAGCCCTCCGGAAGATCTGAGTTTTTGGCATTTTGAGGGGTAAAAAACCAAGCCTCCATGTGCCTAAAACAGAGAAATAGACACACTCTTATTGGAAATCATGTTAATATCTCCTGAAGAGTTGGGGAGATTCTGAAAAGATCCAATGGTGAAACAAGTTACTGTTGACAAATTTGCTCTTTCTGATAATTGAGGATTTATTCCAAGAAATCTTGAATCAAACAACTTATGAAACAGGACAAGACGCATTTGCATACATTTTGAATGGTTAGACATCCGGATAAAGGAAACACTATTATGAACTAGATGTACCTACATCATCCTATTCCAAGTCAACAACCAAGTCTGACGACATCTTGGCCATCGCTCACCTGAAGATGGTTCAGCAAGTAACACTGTCATGACAATAATAAGGAAACCAACAAAAACACATGTTAATACATTATGAAGAGTTGTGGGGGCTATGAAAAACTTGCTGTTTACAATAATGTTGACAAAAAAGCTCAAAAAATGCCATGATGGTTGCCGATGTTGCAAGTATTATGCTGAGCTAAAAATGATTTACCTTGAAGTTCCACACTTCATTTGATATCGAGTACTTGGGTGTCATGTCCTCTTAACAAGCTACACCTCTGATGTTTTAGATGGAGGAGCACTGCATCAGAGCCACATTGTGACAATCTGGACAAATCAAGACATACTTACAAGTCAACATTGGTTGAATCACTTGTGAAAAAAACAACAGATTTCAAAAGTTCAAAATAGTCGATGTGATAATTTTCTATTCGTAAAGGAAAATATTTCACCGATTTTCGAAATGGCAACATCCAACAATGATAGCCTACCATTATCAGTCTTTACGCTGACAAGGTAACATTGGAACATCAGCCAATTTTATATTGTTTCAAAAAGGTCTGGATTTTCAGACAATAAAACTTCCATTCTTAACTTACAGGAAAATTGAGAACTTTTACAATTTCACCAAAGACGTCACTTTGAAATTCCAATCTTCCCAAATGTTGACGAGTAGATGCTGTAACTGATATGCCAATCTCCTCACTCCTTCACACACCTCCATAGATGTCCTCTAGGTCCATGTTGAAAGCAGCAAACTGTCCCAATGATTCATCATGACAATCTAAGTAATGAAAGTAATCAAGCTGATTCTTGAGTACAAGGTAGATTAGTCCATCATCAGTCTTACGTAAGGTAATTTGAACATCACATCAAAATGTTCTTCAGAAGCTGCTGGAATTTTTCAAAGTTTACAAAACACTTCAGTTTAGAATTGATATTAAACCATAGAGTTGACATAAGGAGATGTAAAGTTAAGTATAAACAATTCACTCACTTACCCCTCGACATGATTCCATCATTGCTTCAATATTGACAGCAGAGCTTTACATCACAGCCATTCCTCATGACAACCTGTTAACAAATGGAGATTCAAATTCATTCACAGTAATCAGCACACTTCAATGGATATGGATATGGTTCTAGGTGATTGCACACTTGCCCTTAGAAATATTTCTGCCTGCATCTCTCAAATCAACACCTGTATGAATAATCATAGATTGCAACTAAATCCAGACAAAACAGAATTTATGGTTTTTGCCTCTCCGAGGGTTCTTAACACACTTCCCAACATCCAGCGTGACTTAGATGACATATCCATAAACCCCTGTGCTACTGTTAAAAATTTGGGTGTAAATCTTGAACCATCCCTCTCCATGACCAGTCACATACATGTAGCCTAGAGGGATTATCTCTAATGAAATCAATCAAATAACAAGACAAGTTAATCCAGGTTTCACATAGAACTACAAAAACACTCAGCAATCCAAGGCAAGATAGATGTAGTTAAATAAATGGCTATTATAGAAAATAAAAAAAGAATTTCATACCTTCCTTTCTATACATGGCACCAGGAAGAATCCTGTTTGTCATTTCAAGTTCCAGACGGTTTTGAAGATTCCTCTTGTGTTTGTCTAATTCAGTGGTTTCTGTTAGTGGCTGCATACGATCATGGGCAAAATCCTCTTGAGGTATTAAGAAGAAATACTCATTGCTCAACGCATACATCTGGGAAAGGAGAAACATAGTCATTACAAAAGGAACAGTCTGCAGAACCAATGGGGGTTGGTTAGTGTCACTGACAGCGAAGTTAGCTACTCGTGTAAACATACCCAGACTTACACAATGTCTGAGTTATTGGACAATTGGGTTCAGTAAAGAGGGTCTGCAAGGTCAAGTTTATTTTTGTGATCCACTCATTTTCCAATAGATAGAGTCCTTATTAAAATGGGGAAAAAATTACAAGTCTCTGACCTCACGTTTAAATAATGGAGAATGCCACTGTGTTTGATCTCCTTCTAATGCAATTTTGGTCAAGACCATAGAGTTATATAGAAGAACTAGAGGGCGCACTAGCCAAGTTACGTGACTCGTCGCGCGGGTGGTGCGGCCATGTTTTAAGTACCACTACCATTACTTTACTGTACTCAAAACAACAACATGAACACCGAGCGCGTGATGCGTGCATTTACCATACGCACATCGTATACTTCGTACTCAATTTTGCCCTCTAAAAAATGGCGCTAGTGTCTCCTTGTGGTCCCGGCGCGTTTGTGCATGCAGTATTGCCAGTGCGCCCTCTAGTTCCTATATATAACTCTATGGTCAAGATCCGAAAAAACATTTGATGACGTCACATTAGATAGGTTGCAGTATGAAGTAAATCGGCCATCTTTACGGGCAGTTTGGAACAAACAGTCATGCGTTTCGTGTGAGAACGGCGTGCAGCACGCGCACATTTTACAAAACTCACTGCAGGATTGGTTAGTGAACAACGCGGCTGCGTTAATAAGTTGAGCGCTTGACGCATCTGCAAGCCAAAATGCACTTTGCCCGTAAAGATGGCGTCTACTGGGAACTATCTATTCAAATATTTGGTCTGTACATTTTTCTACACAGAATTTTCAGTTCATTCCTGAATCTTAATAATGTTCAATCAAAACAGCATTGAATTTGACCTTTTGACTGGCGCAAACATTCCTCTTTGGAATGTACAAATCTATTTGTTTTTTGGTATCCGATATCATCATGTTTAAAGGAACATTACAGAATTGGTAAGAAAAAAACTTGTAAAATATACTTTTTGAACACAGATTTATATAAAACTTACACGGTCTAATAATGATAGTAGAAAACATCCATTGAAATATTTCTGTCTGAAATACCATATTTGATGAGAAATGAATAAACTAATTTTCCGATTGGAGTTTATCGCTCAGTGAGCGTTTTATTCACTTGTTGAATCTATACGATTTCATGCAAATGTCTAATCGGTTTTTCACTATTTTCTCGTGACCCAGATGGCCGATCGATCTCAAACTTCTACAGGTTTGTCAGTTTATGTATATGGTGGATTACATAAAGTGCTTACACTGCCAGCAACTGTTTTGTTAGCAAAAACCAATTCTGTAATGTTCCTTTAAAGTTTCGCTCTGAAAGAGTATCAACTAAAATGATCAATTAACTCCATTTTAACATGAGGTTAGAGACTTGTAGTTTTTCTCCCACTTTCATGAGGACTCTATCTATTGGAAAATGAGTGCATCACAAAACTGATTTTGACCTTGGAGCCCCTCTTTAACCCTTACAGTGCCAGCCTCGTTTTACTAATTCTGTATCCACAGGCCGGCCATTTAAAAAAAAAAAAATTTACATTTTTTTTATGTCGAGTAGTAGAACGTAAGGGAACGTTGGCGGCCTGTGGGTGTAGATTCAGTATGACGTTTCAGAACGTTGGCGGCGCTCGAAGGGTTCCTTACAGTGCCAATCGTGTTTTGGCATTTCTTTATCCAGAGGGCAATTACATATTTTTTTTGGTCGAGTAGTAGAACGTATGGGAACGCTGGCGGCCTGTGGATGGATACTCAGTTTGACGTTTCAGAACGTTGGCGGCACTCGAAGGGTTAACTATGTATTTCTATATTTTTACCTCTTCCATAGCAGCTTGATAATCATAAACACTATTAGCATCATTACGTCTGGCACTCTCAGCTTTCTCAATCTTCTCCCTGTACCAAAATATATTTAAAAAAATTAAAAACCTGTCACTCAATCTGATATGCATTTGAAATAAATTAATCAAAAACAATGAAAAATGGATTGACTCTTTATAGAGTCAAATACAACTTTGATTTGATTTGTTGTAGCCGTGTCTAAGGCACCTCTTATGTGGATGTATTCAGATTCTATGTTGTAGCTCAGCTACGACTGTTGCTAAGTGTATTGCTAAGGACGTCCAATACTTCAACGCATGAATGCATGATAGCGGCTAATTTAGACACGGCCTTGTATATGCCATCATAACTGCGGTAAGACAATATCACTCTGCACTAATAATTAATTTTATTACATGCAAAATAAAATGCATTATTCACCGCAGGAGACCTCAAAGCAGCATGCAGTGCATGTAATCATGATGCAATTCACGGCTCTTTCAGTTACGTTTAATTATAGCGCCCGCTGCCGCCCGGTTGTTGTCAGTGTGGTTGACCTTGGCGACATACCTTGTTTTTGGGTTGGACGTAAGCCAAAAAGGTAAGCCGACTTTTCCCGGGCTGCGGGGGAGGGGGGGGGCGACCTTGATGCAAATTGTTCTCATGTGAACATTTGGCCAATCGGGTTGCTTTGGTTAAGTGTCGATACGCATCAATTAAAAGCGGGAAGGTTCATTTCGGTTCAGCTTTTACTTTGACCAACATCTTATTTTGAAACCCACCACCACCCCAATGTCCGCCTCCGTTTGTGGTGATTTCCTATTCCGGGGTACAAAATGTGGTTTGGTAAAATAAATAAATAATTAAGTACATAAATAGCAAATCGTAAGTTGTATTGACCAAGTTATTAATTACTAGCACCCACTGGTTCAGGTGGGGTTAGTTATTGTTATCCAACCGCACGTACAGGCGGTGGAATTTTGCCCTGCAGGCTTTTATGTCGTGTCCTTTGTGCAAGGGGCATTAACTTCTAGGGAAGTGGACTGCCACTACGTGGGGTCAAACAAAATAATGTGGGGGTAGTCTTAAAATGTTATGGTTTTAATGCTTATAATTTGTATTACTGACAGCACCCACTAGTTCAGGTGGGGCTAGTTCATGTACTCTAACCGCATGTACAGGCGGTAGAATCACTTTTAGCATTGTAGGCCTTTGGGTCATAATTTGTGTAAACTACGCTGATCACTGTTTTATATGGTGTAGAGGCTGGGCAAGCTGCCCCCTCCTTTTTTATCTGTGGCAAACTGCCATCCTCTTTTTTATCTGTGGCAAGCTGCCAAGTTATCCGGGCCCGGTATATAATAAAATGTTTGAAGGGCAAGCAGCCCTAGGGCATCCTGCCCTTTAATTGCTTATTGAATTTTGCCAGTTCGGCGATCAGTTCTTGTTGGAAAATAAAAACAGTTTAAGCTGTGCCAAATGTCAAATTATAGTTTTGTTTATTTTCTTTGGGGTCGTCTGAGAATAACATTAGATTAAATTAGATTAAATTTGAGATAGTAATCTTACTCTTTCGTTCCCAGGTGTTTGTTGTTCAAAGTGTTGACACTATTTATCTTCTGTTTTCCAGCATCTAGTGGATCATAGTTATGATTCAGGAGAATGTCCACAAGAACTATCTCATTCTGTCCAAACAAAAAACATATAAATGGATTTAAAAATACTGGACACTATTGGTAATTGAGGTCTCGAATATGAGGTCTCAAAATCGAAATCAGGCATCTGAAAGCACACAGCTTCGTGTGACAACATGGACAAGGGTGTTTTTTCTTCCATTATTATCTCGCAACTTCGACGACCAATTGAGTTAAATTTTTCACAGGTTTGATATTTTATGCATATGTTGAGATACACCAAGTGAGAAGACTGGTCTTTGACAATTACCAAAGGTGTCCAGTGTCTTTAAAGGACGGGTGTATTTTTGGTAATTACTCCACAAGTTAATGACCATAAAAAGTTACTTGGTAAGGAGTACTGGAGAGCTTTTGATATTATAAAACATAGTGAGAAACGGCCCCCTTTGAAGTAATGAAGTTTTAGAGACAAAGCAAGGCAATTAACCATAATTGCTTCTCTTAATCCAGGTGCATTTAATGGGAACTTGACAGGGCTGATACAGTATTGTGCTGGATTAATCCCTAAGTGCCGATTTATGCAGCTTGGGGTTGTAACTATTTATTATACAAAAAGTGATTGCATGTAAATATTCATTATTTGATACAATTACCCCCATGATAAGCAAGTCAATAACTACTTACCTGCACGATGGCGTGCATTAATGGCGTCACACCATCTTGATCAGCTTGGTTAGGACTAGCTCCATTCTTCAGTAGAAACCCAACAGCCTTCAAAGCACTTTATGTGAATAGTGAAGATTAACGGAGTTCCATGAATGGTCTTCTCTACTGGGAGGTCATGATACCATTCCTCCATCGAGTCGGCTTTGTTCCTCTTCTCTTGGGAGACGTCCCTGACATCAGGGAGACATCCCTCAACATCTAGATTGGCGTTACTAATCTGCAGCATCCTGAGCAGTGGAGAAAGTGGTTTTTAAAAGCTTGCTTGATTTCAAACTCCTTAGCATTTGGACTGTTTGCAGCAGGAATATTGTTTTTGGACTCACTTCTAATCTATGTATGACTCTTTGCAAAAAATAGTTAATCGCCTGACGTTTCAACACTAGCAGAGTCTTTCTCGAAGGTTAAACACACATAAACAGGTATTCTGGTGTAACAGAAGCAGCCTAGTGGAAAGAAATGAAAAGAGGGAGAGGCAGAAAGCACACAGACAAAAACAAGGGATGAACAATTACGAAGGAGACATAAAAAGGGGGGAAAGAGCTGGTTTAACCACAAGAGGTTGGAAACACAAAAGACTAAATCAAAGGTGGGAAGAGGGAGAAAAAAGTAAGTAATTAGTGAATGAGACAAACTAAAAAGGGGGGATATCTGTTGGGAAGGGAGAAGGCAAAGACGAAAAGTATTTAGTCATTTCCTTCTTGGATGTTCAGACCATGGGGTTGAATGGTCTGCAGTGGAGCATCCTGAACATTAAAGAAAGTGGTGTTAAAAGCTGGCTGGATTTCAAACACCTCATCATTTAGACTGTTTGTAGCAGTGTTGTAGGACTCCCTTCTAATCTATGTTTGACTCTAAGACTTTAGGACTTTGTCACATAACTCTTGGCTGTAGTTCTTTCATTTCATTTCATTTATTAATTCTGGTTGTGAAGCCAAGGACTCTCAGAAAAGAGAACTTAATTACTATAATAAGACTTGAAGGTTTACATGATGGAAAGACAATAGAATAAGAAGATTTCGCAGTGACACCATTTAGTTAAATTTCTCTTTTGAATAATTGTGGTTCCAAAAAGAACTGGTGGACTCTCTGTTAGTTTTGTAATGGTTAATGTTTCATAACCACAATTACTCAAAAGAGCGATTTAACTACAAGGTCTCACTGCAAAATCTTTTTTATTTATTAATCACTATACTAGCCAAGAACCCCATGGAGAGAAAAAAAAAGTTAGAAGTTTCAGTTTTAGATGTAAGAGTAAAACCCTGGAGAATTATTCCAGGGAAAAACCCACGCAATCAGGTAGGGACTGAAAACCAAATCCACATTGTGCCCCATCGGGATTCGAACCGGGGTCCCAGAAGGCGGAAGGCGAGGAAAGACACCACTAGGCCAACCCGACTGCTAATGTTTCTATTTATAGAAGTGTGGTTAATTTCTTATTATTCCTGATCACTCTGCAGCTTAATGTGTCTGACAGAAAAGGTCATGGCTAGGTCAAAAGGATGATAGTTTGTCAAAAAACAACTAAAACACTTTAACTACCACCTGTCCATGCATAAATTGCCTTTAAAACATCTGGGGCCTATTTCAAAGAGCTGCTGAATGGTAAGCACATTTTAGTTTGGCACAAAATTTGCTTAGCTCGAAATTAAGCACGCTAAAAAGGTGGCCAGCTTGTGCGTTAACCATGGATTTGGGTTGTTACACCAAATACTTGCTTACAGTAAACGCTGGAAGGTTAGCATGCCTTTCCCTTCGCTTACTGTTAGCAGCGCTATGAAATAAAATTAAAAAGTAAGCACAAAAATTGGCAGTTAAGCAGCTCTATGAAATTTGGACCCTGGTTTTTTGTACTCACTGGATAATTATCTTAGAGTACGTGTGAAATGTCAGACCCCAGAACAGTGAAATCAGCGGCACTCTTCACTGGTTGTCAGCACATGTGAGACACTGCTTAAAATCAGAGGGGACTTTGTCTGTAGAAAAAGATGAATCATAGCACAGCTATAATTTGGGGTTGAATTAAGAAAAGCCTATCAGTTTCCCTTGTGGTTTATCACTTGATACTCGAAATAAAAAGTCACATCCCCTTAAGGTGAAACCCTCTGCTGCCGCTTCCCAGGTTGTATCCTAAACTTGGGTGTGATCCCTGGCTATACCGCAGTTATAGGTTGTATGGCTTCTGACTGGCACCCCAAAACAATGATATTGACAACATAGGGAAACCACCAACATTGGTCTATACAAAGCATTTATACTACCGTTTGTTATAAAATGCTAATGGTTAGAAAGATGTTTTAAAAGTAGAATACAATGATCCACACAAATATGCCTCGAAATTGCGTGGTTTTCCTTATACTTTGCAAACTAACACGGTCGGCCATTTTGTGAAGTCAAAAGTTTGACTCCATAAAATGGCCGACTGTGTTAGTTAACGATGTTAACTATCGCCTATCTAACTGCCGCCTATCTTCCCTCGGTTTTGCCTCGGGAAGATAGGCTGCTCCGGGGTTCACCTCGAGTGACTAGTTTTACTATGCCACTCGAAGCAGTCAATATTTGTAATACCATTGAGGAAGGCAGTGTGCACTTCAGCAGTTGTACCTCCATGATGTAACCATCCATCATCTTACATTAATTTGAGCAACAAACCCGTGGCTTTTCCAATCAATGACCAAAACATACAAGTACATTTAGAAAACAGAAAAACAGCTCACCATGTTTATCTCATTCCATTGTTGATGTCCATGCCTGTTGATCCTTTTTATGTTTCATTTCCACTGATTATAGGGTATATATTCATGTAAACGCCAAATTTTGGTATGAAAACCAATACACAAACACTGCAATACAAGCAGCAGCTAACAGTCTAGTATGACTATGAGTGGCCAGTTAGAATTCAAACTGTCCCAGACAGGAAGTGTTATGCAATGGACAGAGCCAAGTTACACTTTTTGACTCTGATGATGGACCCATGGTGCATAAACAGGTATACTCTGATCCTGGCTCTCGATCTGTGGGTACACCAAAAAGTGTATTTGGTGCACTATTGGTGCACACTGCAAATTGACATAGACAATTTGGTGCTCTATTGGTGTAGCTTGATTAAGACTAAGTATATCTGGTGCACTATTGGTGCACACTGCAAATTGACAAAGACAATTTGGCTGCTCTATTGGTGCTCTATTGGTGCTCTATTGGTGTAGGGTTTGTATTGGTACTCGTCTGTGCAGAAAACAGGTGCACCAAGAGTACACCAGAACTGTACCAAACACGTTGGTGTACAACAGAATTGGCTAAGGGTGGTTTGCAATGTTGGCCAGTCACCAAGACTGACATATAAGGAAATGAAGTCTCATCGTCATGATGATTGCCTTCGTAGAATCTGCCCGTTTTCTGGCCAATAAGATTTCAAACAGAGAACCTTATGGAAAGACAGTTTGCCAGAGTGTTGTGCGAGAGATCCAATGCCGACCTATCCGATGTACAAGCCAGGTGCTAAGGATGGATCAGGACCATATACCTAACGTAGTTTTGAGATGAACACCACAAGGAAGGAGAAAACCAGGGAGACCACAAACTACTTGGCAAAGAACAGTTATGGCAGAGCTTGCTATAAGAAATCTCACTTGGGAAGAGGTGAAGTACATCGCAAAGGATATAGGACTAAGTGGAAAGAGATCATTGTGGCCTGATGTCCCACTAGGGATGATGAGGACTGAGTATAAAGCAAGTAAACTACAATGATTGTTATGTAAACAAAAATGTACTATGAGATACTGATTTTAATTGCTTAAAGATATGCGATATATAAACATGCATGCTGGTTGTCCGTATAAAAAAAGAGTAAAAATTAATGATAAGAATACATCATAGTACTATAAACCACTTTACGTCAGATGAGTGTTTTTCCACAAAATTTGTTTTGGACAAGACTTATGGCAGACGCTTTTTAACGGCCGGAACAACTTCGGATTTTCCTGACATTTTTATCCACCCAGACTTTCTATTGTGTAGCATGCACAGGCAGGCACCTACTGTGATATGCTTTGTTTAACTCATACAGCAAACGACAACAGGTTCTAGAAAATGTGCCATGTAAAATCCCTTTCCAAGGGTTACGATTCAAGGCTTTTGTCCTGTTGTACAAAATGTGGCATACAAGAATGGACATCAGGCTGCCACTATTGCTCGCCATTACATTCGGCTCAATATTCTGGTAAGTCCGAGCGCTCTGTGAATCACAGTGAGTGCCAACTCAATTTTCCCACACAGCATCAAATTCCGGAACTAATTATAAGAACATTTATTGTCTTTCTTTTGTCAGTCAGGGGTTCATTTTGGCAACGATATTTTCAAAGGGAAATGATTACTAAAAAAACTCCCCCCAAAATACCGCGGCTGGGCTCGAAAAAAAAACCACGATAAATACCAACGTGAAGTGGTTGAGAATAATATTTATAGTTACAACTAAAAAACTTTTGATTTTTAAAACTTACATTTCCATTTTAAAATGGAATGATACGACAGTAGTACTACAACATGACTTCATTAGTGGTTTTGTAAAAATTTCTGCGAATAGCACACATTCTTTGATTTAGTGCTGTTTACATCGATCAGCAGGTCGTCTTTGAGAAATTGACACCTCCCAAGAAATAGCTGCTAATAAAGTACCTCATGGTCTTGGGAAGGAGTAACTTCATTCCCATCCCCTAATTTTCAATAATTATACAAAGAACATGGTTGTCAATTTGGTGGTCAAGTTTTAGACACACACACAAAATGTTTGTGTTTCATCAGGGGTTTTGTACCAGTTCATATTGGTCAAATTTGCACTGCAACAATCCAAATAAGCTTTGGTAATTTTAAGGGGTTTCAGGTTTTTTAAAACTACTTTGACAGCGTTCCATAGAGAAAAGTTTGTTTGGAGGACTGGTGACGACATAAATTTGATAATTAGTGAAATTTCAGATTGAAACATCATTTTTTCCCCAGAAAAATGACAAAACCTGTTTTTCGTCTTCAAAGAAAACATATAAATATGATTCTTTTTGATTTCCTTCCATGATTAATGTCTTTCTACGTACTGATTTATCCACTTGAGAAACTTAATAAGTCTGGTATAAAAACCATAATTGCCTTGTCTGCCACACCCCTCTCCCAGCTAACAATACCAAGCTGATACCATCTACCCTGGTGCTCTATGGAAAATGGTCCCCCGCTATCGCCTAGACATGCATCGGCTATTTTCTTCTTGTAACCAGCACAGAACATGTTGTCAGTGACAAGAAAAGTGGTTGAGTCTCTGCATTTTCGTTGTCCAGCAACAGGTATTGCTACCTCCTTAAGGTAACGCGGATAGGGTGCATTGTCACCTTCAACCAGCTTACCCCAACCCGCTACATTACCCTTCCTCCCAGACACCAGGAGCGCTCTCGCCAAGGCTTTGCTGGGAAGGCACACCGGACGGAGGTAATCGTTAAAGTCCTCCACCGGTTGGTCAAGCTTGATCAGGGCTATATCACTATCGAAGTCCTCAGGGACAAAGTTCTCATGCACTTTGATGTGTTGCACTCCAATCAGTTGCTCGTTTTCCTCTGTTGAGTAGATATCGTGGTCGCCAAGCCTGATCTTGATGTCAGCCTTGGTCACTTTGTATTCAGTGATACAGTGAGCCGCTGTAAGAACCCAAAAGCGGTTGATCAGTGCCCCACTGCAGAAGTGTAAGCGTTTACTAGTATGCCAGATTCGGGCAATCCAAGGGGATGATCCCATCTTGGCAGTAGTACCTCCAATAATGCGGTATGTCTGGTCTTCATCGTCATTATCATTATGAGTAGCGTTGGTAGATCCTCTTGCAAACCCTGTTGCTTCAGGTGACGTTACTCTGCCACACACTGCATGGATTCAAAAGACATGGGATGATGTTATGAGTCATTCTTTAAAAGCTCAGCACCCAACTATGGCTTCAATACAAGCCATGAGGTACCCCTGAGGAAACCCACAAGGCCGCAATTACACTTCACACGAAGTTTAAGTAGTTTTAAAACACCTCAAGAGTGCCACATTTAATAATCTCCATGACAGCTTTTAATGAGCTAAATCCAAAAGACTAACTAGGACATAGACAAGATAGGGCTGTGCACTTATTTGCCTTGATGGTTGAAGAGAATGTGTAAGATACGATAAACCGTTTCTCTACCAATTCCAAACTGAGTTATGAGCCAACTTGTAAAAGAAGCAAATGTCAACATTCTTCTTTTACACAGTCTAAGTAACTTGGGTCGGGTTACTTTATTTTCGGAGACTTCTAATATTTGTGACTCTTTAGCACTCGAGGGAGGCCACCAGGCAATATTGATTTACTTAAAGGGTGCCGCCAATCAAAACCACTTCTGGATTGATGTTCTTAACTCTTGGTGCAGCTTTGCTAAATGCCATGTACCTGCCAGTCAAATGGACGCTTTGAAAAATGGGTTATGGTTTAATCAGATCATTATGGTCGGTAACAACACTCACTATAACCGTTGGGCCAGAAAAGATGTAAACTTCGTGGGTGACATTTTTGACTTGCAAGGGGTAGCTCTTTCTCTTGAGTCCTTTCAAAGGAAATTCAAGGTCAGAACTAATTTTCTAGAATACGGGGCATGGTTGATGCAATAAAACATTCTTTCCGTAAGGTACTGACTGGAGAAACTTCAGAAATCGCTCGCCTTTTTTTACCAGTTCATTTTGAGACTCTACTCGTCTGTACAGTATTTTCACTTCACCAAAAAAGTTAAGCATAATTTTATTTACAAATGGGAAAAAAAATCTCAGTTTGATACTTCCTACTCCAAAATGGTCAATTTTTTGGGTGGTTTACCCTTTAATTGTACGTGTGACACCAAACAACGTTGGTTCCAGTTTAGAATGGTGCGTAGAATTTGGGGTGTTAAGTTCTTTCTTTCTAAAATCGGGCTGGAAGGGTTCAAATCTGTGTACTTTTTGTAAAACTAAAGAAGAAATGCTAATTCACTTGTTTTGTACTTGTAAGGAGACACATCAAATTCTGGGTTGACTAATACACTGAACATTGATATTAATTTTGACAACATGACTAGGCTGTTTGGAGTCTTTAATAAAAAATGGTCTGCTCTTAAAGGCCCTGTACACTATTGGTAAGATCGAAAAACACAAATGTTCACAGATTCACACATAACTTGCATGATTTAAGCATGAAAGTAAGCAATGGTAGAAAGGGTTCCTTAAAATATTTCTGCCTAAAATGCTTTCGTTTCTGAGAAATGAGAAAAACAATAGTTTTTATCACGCGTGATAAAAACTTGATGTTTGAAAAAACAGAAAACACATAAGGTCTCTTTTCACTATTTTCTCGTGACCTCAATGACCAATTGAGTTCAAACTTTCACAGGTTTGTTTGTTCATGCATATGTTGAATCACACAAAACATGAACACTGTCTGCGACTATTTTGTCAGCTCTACCAATCCTGTATAATACCTTTAACTTTATACTCATTCTCTGCTGCTTTCATATATACCGTATGTAGATGAATGACAGAAAACTTTCTTTTGTTCTTATTAAAAAAGAAATCAATCGTTATTTTGTGACAACTTAGTAACAACTTAGATAAGTTTAATACTAAATGGGTACCTTTTTCATTGCTCCGTACAAACTAATTGCTATTCATAAAATGTTGTATTTTTGCCACATTGATTTTTTTTTTTTCAAACACTGTTCTATAAGTAGTTGGTTTTATAAATTGGTTAAGTAGTTTTGTATGTTAATTCAGATTGAATAAAATACCTCCTCCAGGGGGAAAAAAAAGAAGGACAAAACGAACTGATGTTCATAAAACATGAAATGAAAGTTTTACAAATGCATTTTTCCAAGTTGGCTGAGGGCGATTATGCATAGACTTCTTCTATTTCTACATAACTGGTAATCATGTGTGTCCCCCCGCCCCTTACGTTAGCCGGCTAATTATCCCTAAACACATTTTTTAAAAGCAAACAATCTTTTGGCTATAAGCCAAATAGAGCACATTTTCTCTATAAATCTGGGTAAAAATAATGTGTTAAAAACCTATGAAATGTCCTAGATTGCACCAGAGAGCATTTAATGTTAAAAAAATTTCCCTGGGCTCTAGAGCGGGCACCTAACCCCATGCTGTAAAGGTTGGTTGCTCTTACATCCTGGCTAGAATGCAGTTTCTATAAAAACTTGGGGCCCCTTTATATTAGCCGATCAGTTTCCCCAACACACACACACACACACACACAAAATTGTTAACAGGCAAATAAAGCAAATGTTTAACTGGGTATAAATAATGTGTAAAATGTCTCTGAAGTGTTCTAGATTGCATCAGATAGCAGCTAATGTATAACTAAATTCCCAGGGCCCTCAAGTTAATTTTGAAATGGATTTCAATTGTTTTTTGTTGTTGTTTTTTTACAACCCAACCCTAGGGAGGATGAGTTAGAGGTAACCTTACCTTCTTCTACAATTTCCTGTGACTGTACCATGACCTCAGCTGTTACCTCTGAAACACGCACCCCAGTATCCAATGTCTCGGCGTAACAAGTATACATCCCATAGTCCGCGAAAACGGCCTGCCGAATGATCAGGTTATCCGCCGAAATGATGTGGATCATATCCGAGAATTGCACCGGCTCGCCGTCCTTTTCCCAGTGGATAATGTAAGAGGCCTCTCTTGCAATGCACATGAGAATAAGATCATCACCTTCTTGAATTACAGACTCTGCCTCGGGTTTTACTAGGAATATATCATCCGGATCAAATTCTGTGGCATAAAGGACAAAATGGGAACGTTTAAAGACACAGTACAAGTTTGGTAATTGGAGCCTACTGATTGTGTTAATCCTATATAAATGTAGGTACATACAATGAAACTAACCTGTGAAAATTTCATTTCAAAATGTGGTCGCGTTTTTGAGATATCACCAAAAAACCGGAGCGGTATTTCCAAGCAGGAAGAATATTCCCCATAAGGAATACACAGTCTGAGAAGCGTTTCTGACAGATTCAAATTTGGGGGAATAAAAAGTGATGTACTTTCCATAACCGTATCACTTCGAAGTTAAAAGTTTCTCAAAATTCATTATACTACCCAAGGCTGCTGTATTTCTCACCAAGTAAGTTTTTATTGCCATTTATTTCAGATTCATTACCAAACATGTACTGTGCCTTTAACAGGCAAAGTGTAGAATCTTTTCGAAAAAAATCAATAACCATCAACAATTTATTTATTCATTCAGGCTTTAAAAAACATTAAAGTACATATACAGAGAACTTACAAAAACGATCAGACCTAGTGTTATGAAAACAGAGGAAGACGTGGAAATACAAAAAAACAAACAGCAGCCTAAGGATTGCCCTAAAGCGAACTAAATCACTATCTAGAAGAGCAATCCCCGTAAAAAACAGAAAACATTAGAACATGCAATAAAATATCACAAACGCAAATTGATTATACGCTTGTAAAAACACTATTTAAATACACTGTACTTTACTGCGCTTTCACCGCATTTCACTTTTTCTTTGAAACCGTTACAAAATACTCTTATAAGAATCTTATAAGAAACTTACAAGAATCATACAAGAAACTTATAAGAAACTTATAAGAATCTTATAAGAAACATAAAAATCTAATAAGAATCTTTTAAGAACCTTATGAACTTCTAAGCACAGTCTTATAAGAATGTTATAAGAATTTAATAAGAAGGTTATGATAATCTTATGAATATTTTATACGCAAATTTGTAAGATCTGATAAGAATTTTATGCAAATCTTATCAGAATCTAATAAAAGAAAAACTGATTTTGGGTTGAACAGAGAGAAATTGACTAGAGCGGGATTTGAACCCGCAACCTCTACCAACTACAAGCTATTTAGCCCTACTGTTGGCAGTCTCCCTATTCTGTTACTTGGTTGGGATGCCATGATTCAGAAGCCATTCAACCTGTAACTGCTGTATAGCCTTGGAGCACACCCACGTCTACGATACAACTTCGGAAGCAACAGGAGAGGGACCACCTTGAATAAAAAGCTGCATCTCCTTGGTACAGTTTCTCATAATAGTTCCAGACAAAAGTATAAAACCATCCCCTTAGAATAGTTTCTCATAATAGTTCCTGACAAAAGTATAAGACCATCCCTTAGAAGAGTTTCTCATAATAGTTCCAGACAAAAGTATAAGACCGTCCCCTTAGAATAGTTTATCATAATAGTTCCTGACAAAAGTATAAGACCATCCCTTAGAATAGTTTCTCATAATAGTTCCAGACAAAAGTATAAGACCGTCCCCTTAGAATAGTTTCTCATAATAGTTCCTGACAAAAGTATAAAACCATCCCCTTAGAATAGTTTCTCATAATAGTTCCAGACAAAAGTATAAAACCATCCCCTTAGAATAGTTTCTCATAATAGTTCCTGACAAAAGTATAAGACCATCCCCTTAGAATAGTTTCTCATAATAGTTCCAGACAAAAGTATAAGACCGTCCCCTTAGAATAGTTTATCATAATAGTTCCTGACAAAAGTATAAGACCATCCCCTTAGAATAGTTTCTCATAATAGTTCCAGACAAAAGTATAAGACCGTCCCCTTAGAATAGTTTCTCATAATAGTTCCTGACAAAAGTATAAAACCATCCCCTTAGAATAGTTTCTCATAATAGTTCCAGACAAAAGTATAAAACCATCCCCTTAGAATAGTTTCTCATAATAGTTCCAGACAAAAGTATAAAACCATCCCCTTAGAATAGTTTCTCATAATAGTTCCAGACAAAAGTATGAGACCAGTCTCAAGACTGAAATCTGTACAGTCCACAAGGCATGAAAGACATCCTCATTAACCGTGTACATTACCTCAAATTTCTAGTCGGTTTAGAAACTTACCAAATTCTGCATGTGCTTGAATAACCTTGCCGTCGACTCCAGTCACAATGCAAGTATAAAGCCCGCTGTTTGTTTCATCAACTTCTAGGATCCGCAACGTGCCATCGGCAAAAACATACATATTTCCGTGTTTACCTGGAAATAAACAAATGACTCACATCACTCCACTATTCTTAGGTCAGAGCTGGTTAAAACCCGGTCAGACATCCATGAGGAGGTGTGGTGGCATGTTTGTCCACCTGGTAAAACAAGGACTTTTGTTTGTTCTGTTTGTTCTGATACTGTTTAACAATTAAGCTTTTCAGCTGATCAGCCGATTTCCTTTTGTTTCTTTAATTAGTGCCACAGAAAACTGAAAAACACTGTACAAAGTTTAGTTGCGTAACTTGTTTTGACTTTGTTTCTTTTAGAGACATATACCCATCTAGCCTTTTTGAGAAATGATAGACACTATAGGAGTAGACTGTTTGGTTTGGGTGTGTACAGATAAATTTACCCGAACTAAATAGTACCATAGTATTGTGTCCACCATATCTCAAAATGGTTTATTGGTTTTGTACACAAAATTGAACCGAAGCTGGAATGTCCTCCATCTGTCAAACCAGCCAGATAAATGTTGTTTTTCAAGAGGGTCTCCAAGGTCAAATTCAGTTTTGTGATGCACCCAATAAGAATAATAATAATAATAGTCGGTTTTTATATAGCGCTTTACACACCCGAAGGGCGTCTCAAAGCGCTTCACACTTTTTACCCCTGGTCACTGGGCCATTAGTTTCATTCCTTAAACCATCTCAGCTCCCTGGGGAGTATACAGCCTGTGCTACAAATATACGCTACTAAGCTAAATCAATCACAAGAAACATCTCTGCCCTCACAGGTACCCATTTTACCCCTGGGTGGAGAGAAGCAATTATAGTTAAGTGTCTTGCTCAGGGACACAAGTGTCACGACCGGGACTCGAACCCACATTCTGCTGAACAGAAACACCAGAGCTTGAGTTCGGTGTTCTTAACCGCTCGGCCACAACACTTTACACTCATTTCCCATTCACATGGAACTGGTGAAGCCTTATACATAAAGTACTTCACTTTGTACTTGGTAAAATAAAGTAACAGTTTATCGAATCACTCTCACCTAGCATTAATGACTTCCCATCTTTCATCCACTGAATGTTGGCCGACGGTTGGCTGCTGCTGCACATCTGAACGATCTCCATACCTATCTGGAGCATGACGTCGTGCGGTTGATTGGTCAGTTCAAGTGCTTCTTCAGAGTCTTCGGAAATATCAGCTGTTAAAACAAGTGTCAATGTTCAAATAATTATTATTCATCAATACCTGTGACTGGTTATCAATTCTGACTGGTCACAAGGAGATCGCGTTGCCATGTTTAAACGATGGGGTATAAACATGGTAAGGAGCATTTATACATGGCCTGAGGAAATTGAGTCAAAAGAGGGCGCTTTCAGATGATTGCGCACAAATTTCACAGCCTAATAGACTAAGCCCCACCCCCTTTTAGTAAGCGTGCACTCATGTTTACTTTTCTAATGGGATTTTAGCGTGTCGGACTCTTGTAGGTTTTTCGGTGGCGTAGCTCAACAATTTCATATTGGAGCCCAGTATGAATATTATTGGATACTTTGCAAATTTCTCAGCCTAACAGACCGATCCGTTTAGCCCCAACCCCCTTAACATATTGACCCAATCACAGCATTGGCTGCATCACCACTACACTTATGGGCAGCACATGTGCATTTCTCCACTGCCACACTCACAACATGAACGTGCGAGCTCTAATTAGTAAGCCCACACGCATGTTTACTTTTCTAACGGGATTTTAGCGTGTCAGACTCTTGTAGGACTTTAGGTGGCATAGCTCCACAATTTCATATTGGAGTCCAGTATTAATATTATTGGATACTTTGCAGCGTCACTCCCAAAATAGTTGTTCCCCACCAGTTTTTCCAAACGAGGCAAGGTTATGTCATGGCAAACAAGATTGGTGTCTACATGGAGACAACTACAATGTTTGGAAGTTTTTTTTTTTTAATTTTCAGAGTGTGGTGTACTGGATGGGGTTTTGTGCCTACATGTATATTGTGTCTTTTGTCAACGAATTTCAAATGAGAAGGGTCAACTGTATGTGTGACTTCATATAAAACAAATATTGAATGCATTTTGTTGGTGCATTGTCACAAAATGTAATAACTAAGTGTAATCTGGCCTTTCTATTTCTGTTCATTTTTCCTTTTCCATTTTCCAAAAGGAGAAGTCCAGATTTCTCCCTGTGATTTCATTCTGCGACAATGCACTCATCCATCCAATATTTGCATATTGTCTAAAAATCAACAAAAAACATTTTCATTGAATGCACATGCAAGCTATTGAAATTAAAACCAAGAAGAAAATTCCCGATATCAGTGCAAATACTAGCTAGAGTATTACAATACAAAATAAAATAAAATTTCTGGCAAAAACTATTTTTAGGAATATAGAAAAGGTTATTAAATGAATCAAAATCCCTTAACTGCATTGGGTGATTACATAATCTTTGATCATCATGCAGCAACCCTTGTACACTTGATCACAGTCTAGGAAAACACCCGAGATATGAACCTTGTTTTCACATCGCTATCAATCTTAAAACCACTCAGAGGTACTAGAGATGCATACTGCCTGAAGAAAAGTGGAATGATAAGCTCTTTCCCCGCTCAAGCTGTTATCTGTTACGAAAGGTTGATGATGACTGGCAGGAGTGCCATGAATCCCCGCCCCTAAAGGGTGCATCCCACCAAATAAGGAGAAAACAGAGCATCGAGCTCATTAAATTTTTGGTAGGCCCTCAAAATATTCTATATAACACAGATTTGAGAGCCCCTAGAAAGTGTTTCAGTGTAAAAATGGTGCCCAATTGTGACCTGGGGGTTGTTGACTTCCAGCTTGAGGTATTTTGGATGACATAGGCCCTGAAATAAATGGTCCTATTTGCTGAGAAATGTAGGGACATTTTCTCAAGATTGATGCTCTGTAGGGGTGTTTTTATAAGGAGGGAGAATAACTCGACGGGACCAGGGACTCCCAATATCAATTTGAGCAGAGAATAAAAGTTCAAGAGTCAATTAATAATTTTCCCTCTACTGTAAAAACCTGTGAGACTTCTAGGCATTGTTCGTGTCTTTTTGAATATTTAGCATTTTGCACTGTATGCTATGGGAGTTTATTTAGAGGGGTGCACCCTATAAGGGAACAATTGAGCCCTAAAATAAACAGACACTGGCATAAAGATATCCCCCTGTATTTTCCAGGCTATTTGTGATATCTACAAGCTGTCCTAGATAAGGATGATCGATGTTTGTTATCAAAACAGGTCACAAACCACATGCGCAGACTGTAATGCGTGCATTGTGCAAACGAGTAAGTGGATTGTGTACAAAGCCAATGGAGAGTGCCCAACCTCTGAATTTGTAGCAAGGTTTTCAAGGTGACCGTATCCCCAGGTAAATTAGCTTCTGTGGCGTGTTTCTCAAAGGTATGACCCCAAAGGCTGAATTTTTTTAACAGTCCTTGGGCGAGTAACTAATGTTTTAGCCAAAAAAACTACTATAAATGACAAGAATAGGGAGTCAGAAATCAAACTGGTTACTAATTAGATTTTCATAAAATATAGTCTGTTAGCGTTATCTTCTATGTACTGCTCAGAGCAGCAAGTTAAAATACTTAAGTTAAAATTTAACTATTTACGTCACATTTTGTTACCATTTTGTGACTATACAAGGGTATAACCCGTATTTTAAAGTAATTTTTTCATTAATTCTTTTATATAATATACTTCTGGACCACTGGGAACATTAACAAAATAGTTTGACATTGAACCTGCCCACTGTGCGACGGTTTTATGGAACATTTCTGCATTTTGGGTTAATTCCGGCTGTTTCTGTCAGACCAATGACCTGATTTAACCAATTTTTATCACTTTAAAAATTCAAAAAACATATTTTAGGGACACAGGATTAATCTCCATTGTAAAATGAATCAATTTTCAAGACAACTTGCAGAAAAAGCATGCAGAAAAAAATTAGGCTTAGGAAGATCATCCAAGCATCTATGCACACTTACCTTGACTTGCGGTACTGTTGCTGTAGATACCATTTGGTGTGGCAAGGTCCAGGCCACCGACAGCTACCACGTTAAAACCGGTTGCCTTATCCACTTGCATCAGCTTATTGAAGCTCCGATGGTCCGTCCAGTAGATATGAGCACCCTTCAGGAGAATGCCGAAGGGATGGAAGTCCATTCCGAGGGATATCACCTGGTAATTGTTGCCTGACAAATCGACTGATTCAATGCTGTGAGCTTGCCCATTTGTCCAGTACAGTTTTCCTTCTGCCAAATAAACACAGAGTACAAATCTCATAATTTTGAGTAAAACATTAAGTCATACATTGTCGGCTCAGTGCTAGAAGGTCATTAATTGCAATTTCATATCCATAATGATCAAAAGGTTGTTAAATTAAAATTTTTCAAAAAGTTTGAAAATACACCAAAATTTATGATCAAATGTTTTACTTTGAAAACGATTCTTTCTTTTTGCCAAACAATTACTATGGAGACCACTCTTGATCAATGAACTCCATACCAGGAGCTACAAAACACGCAAAACCAATTTTATGAAATTCATACAAACTGCACTAACGACCTCATAGTCCTTAAAACTCGGACATGTCTAAACACCCTGTTTTTGTTTCTACAAAGATTTATGTCTAGTTTCATCTATTTTTTTTGTTGCCACGCTGACATTAAAAAAGCTTAAATCAGATAAAAGAGTGAAATTTCTCCCCCCTGCAAGATAAAAAAATATGAATTTCTTGCATTTGGTTTAATCTACAAGTAGCCCCATCAATAGTACCAATACACTGGACTCCCTCTGCTTCTTGTCAAACCTACATAGCACCTATGACGAGTGGTACCCAAAGCTATGACCAGCCTACACAGAGTGTGGAAATTGAGGAGGCTCAAACTCACATAAAAAACTAGCAATATATACAGGACTTGTATCATCACAGTTTTTCTCTACGGGTCTAAACACATGGACACTCCTCCAGACTGACTGAAGAGGACTCGAGGCCTTCCACCAACGATGCCAAAAGTCCATCCTGGACATCCACTGATTATGATCACATCACCAATGCAGAGGTCACCCAAAGAAACAAGCTTGCCACTACTGACCACCTAGTCTGTCTCCCCCAGAGAAACCACACTGCCCACCTTGGCAAACAAGGCATTAAACATGGCCAATCACTTCAAAGGCAGAATCCCCCCACACCTGGATGGTCAAAAGCTAAGCCCCCCCCCCCCCCCGAGGACATCTTGGATCGAGTAACTTGGTCCACCCAGCAAGGTTGACAGGCTCTGGAACCAACCTACAAACCGCGGACATAGGAGATCAGCGCAACGGACCCAAGATATCTATGCGGTAGAATGAGTGAGTGAGTGATAAGGCAATGAACACTCAGGGCGCACTTGGTATCACTTCATCGATAACATTACATTTTACATGTTATTAAGAGAGCAGTGTTACTACTAAACAAATTGTTAAACAACAATTTCAACATAATCATATTTCAGGGGGTCTGTTGTAACTTCATAAAAACAAACCATAAAAGCAAAGTTTTCAAAAACATATGCATTTCAAACAAGGCAGTGATACTAAGGGCCTTGTCATAAAGGCAAAGTTTTCGAGCAACTTGGAGGCAACCGACTCATCTGAATGAAATAGAAACATTTCGTCGGCTTAGAACTATAAGGTCGTTAGTGCAGTTTGTATGGATTTCATCAAATTGGTTTTGCATATTTTGGAGCTCATGGCAAATGGAGTTTATTGATCAAGAGTGGACTCCAAAACTAAGTTTGGCAAAAAGAAACATTCAGTTTCTAAGAAAAGATTTACTTGTGGATTCTTATTTATTTTTCCAAACTTATTTGCATTTTTCACTTAACGACCTTTTGATCATTACGGATTTGAAATTGCAATTAACGACCTTATAGCACTAAGCAGACGATTTAAAGTTATGAGAAAATTGAAAAATGTGAATGCGAATCTTTAATGCCTGTACATTGCCTCGTGTGACATGCCCCTAATGTTCACCAGTATTTGTACCTGCTTCATCGATTGCTAGTCCATGGTAAAAACCCTCTTCAGCAGATACCAATGTTTGCCTCCCCGAGCCGTCCAGAAATGCTTTGTCAATACCGGTACCATCCTCACCCCATCTTGTCCACAGCAGAAGTCTTCAACAATAAAAAAAAATACAAATTAGTTTTGTAAAAAAAGAAAGAATAGAACACTCAAATTTGTCTGCAAAATGATGAATCCAAGGAAAGTTAGAAAGACTTGACCCCAAATCCATAAAATACAGAACAAATTTTGAAGAGAAGGAGAGCTTTCACACAATAGCAAACAGCTTGAACCATTTTAGGCTACAGGTGACCCAAGTTCATTTGTTTGACCCAAGGCAGTGGCTGTTCACTTCCCGAAAAAAGAAACAAATTAGCCAAAAAACCTCAGCTTAAAAGGCACTGGACACTATTGGTAATTACTCAAAATAATTGTTAGCATAAAAACTTACTTGGTAACGAGCAATGGAGAGCTGTTGATAGTATAAAACATTGTGAGAAACGGCTCCCTCTGAAGTAACGTAGTTTTTGAGAAAGAAGTAATTTCTCAGTAAAATATTTGAATTGATTTTGAGACCTCACGCGTGAGGTCTCAAAATCAAGCATCTGAAAGCACACAACTTCGTGTGACAAGGGTGTTTTTTCTTCCATTATTAACTCGCAACTTCGACTACCAATTGAGTTCAAATTTTCACAGGTTTGTTATTTTGTTATTTTGTTGATACACCAAGTGAGAAGACTGGTCTTTGACAATTACTGAAGGTGTCCAGTGTCTTTAAAAGAGGTGTCAGGGAAATGGTCCCAACAAATGACTTCACAGACCAGAGGGATTGATACTCAGGACCAGTCCAACTACAACAATATACTCCAAAATGTAGGCATCTGAATACAAATATTGGATGCATATAAATGCAATAAAGCAGAAGATAATCACAAAGTGAAATCTGGACTGTTCTTCATCAAGTGAAGTTGAACAGTGAAAATATTCTGCTATATTGTATGAATAAAATGCATCCTATTATTTGCTTTATATACCTCACACATAGATCCTTGCAATTTTGTATTTTTCATATAATTCAAAACTTATTTTTTCAACAATAAATAATACAAAGCTTTGAACAATTTCCAGTTTACTTCAACAATAAGGAAATAAACGGCTGATCAAGACATGGATGGAGCCGTCTAGCCATTAGCGTGTTGGCGCACAAGCTTACGCATGCACTCTAATAACGCGTAACACAATCAATGCATACGGAATAAATGTAAAAACAATTAGCACACACCAAGTTTAGCTTCAAGGAATCCCAAGCGTCCTATATTTGTCAATACAGGACACCTATTCTAAATTTTGGGGGTGAAATTTTTGAAATTGTTTTCACAAAATAAACACAAAATAGACCCGGGAACTTGTCCACACCAAACTCTGAAACCTCTAATAACCTTTTTATAAACAGCCTGGACAACCCCTTTGTAGTTACCCACCTTGTCTGCCATTACACGACCTTGCCCTCATTCGGACAAACGGGCAGAGAACGATTACTTTAGAAACGATGCTGCGAAGCAACCGAAGCGTACTAACAATTTTCCATATAGGACTCCTATATTAAACTTTGGAGCCCCGCGGCAGTATACGTGCCAAAAAATAAAGGATGCCTGGATTGGTGTTCCACTAACCAAATGACACTGATCTGTGCGTAGGGTATATAAAACATACTCTACGATCTAATGAAAATAACCTACTCTTCATTCGGTAGTACAGCCAGAGCTCGTGGACTTCTGGACGTATTTACGAGTGTAACCTGATGTCTGCCATCCAGACGACACCCTCTGATGGTATTACTCATAGTGTCCGTCCAGTAGACTACTCTTGTATTGGAGTCTACAACTATGGAATACGGGGCTGAAAGACATTGGGGGTAAATGCATTAACAACAATAACTCATTCAATTTAACACCTGGCTCATTCAATTTTGTTTGCATTAGCATTTTACAGTCAAAAAGAGTAATTTAATTTTTAACAGCTTAGCATTCACTGGTCAAATATGATTGTTGAAATTCATTAGGTCGCACAGATCATTAAACTTCATAAAGGCAGGAACAAGAGGCAGGTCAACCTTTCAGTTTCATCAATTTTAATTAGTGTAGCAGAAAATCAACTGAAAAATGGTGAAAATGTAGTCTTGATTTGAATGTACATAAATAAAATAGAATGACTGAATCGAATCTGAATGAGAAGAATAAAATTGTGTGTTCAAGAAAACTTAATTGAATGCAATACTAGTAAAAAAGTACTAGTGCGATTAAATTAGGGAAACTCGCGTTAATCTGAATGGGTGTGAATGAAATTGAATGAATTTTTAGCTGAAACTGACTTGGAGAACCTACAATTTTACCCACCACAGTTGTTTTTTATTAAAACATCACCTCTCTTAAGTCAGGGGGTGATGTAGACCGTATTGCTTGTGGAATAGCGTTTTATCAAGCTAATTAAATATGTAGAGGGTGTCAATGCCTTTAATGAAGTTACACTATGAACATCATTGTCTTGAAAATGGAGTGAAAATCCGCTTTTCTCCTTGATATCGTCAAATCCCCCTTTTCACATTGTTTTCACTAAGTTATTTTCTAACTAGCCAGAGCCTAAGTGTTTCATGTTGTTTTTACTGTGCTGTACTATTGAAAACATTAATCACAAATTAAAGAGCTCTAGGCTTGGATGGCCGGAGAGCATTCCCTGAAATCGTGGTGAAATTCACGGAAGCCAGCAAATGGTCTTGAGACTCTTTTTTTCAAGGTGATTTAAGGAAATTGCAATTCCATTAAAGCATGGTGAAAGAGAAATAATTCCTTGAATTCAGCCAAATCATGCACTTCACTGAGATTGCACGGTGGTTTCACAGCAAAGATTACTCATACATCTCCAGATCCATTATAATTCATGCAAGTTGTTCACTACTTAATCATTAATTGAACAAAGAAAAATTGACACAGCTGAGTTTGAACCCGCAACCTCGGGATTAACGTGCCACCGCTCTACCAACTGAGCTATCTAGCCCTAATGTTGAACACACAAATAGGTTTTACAATGGGTTTGTATCGTAAACTCGGGTGTGATCCCTACAGCAGTTACTACGGTTGAATTCCTTTTGACTGCCACCCCTGGACAAAGATACTGAAAAAAATAGGGAGACCGCCAACATTAGGGCTACATAGCTCAGTTGGTAGAGCGCCGGCACATTAATCCTGAGGTTTGCAGGTTCACATCCTACTCTTGTAAATTTGTCTTTCTTCAACCCAAAATTATTTCAAATTTAAACGGTCAGTTTCCATTGTCGTTTATTACTTCTAAATTTCTTTCAGAATAATTGCTGCAGCTAAGGCTGTGTCCCTGTGATATGATGATTCATGTATTAGGTACGTACTAAACACCTTAAGTTCTTATTTTTTTCCCCCGTCTTTTTCTTCTTTTCTTTCACCCAAGTTCCAGAGTTTAAGGGACTGTGTCATGACAAGGGGGCCTGTGGCTTTACATAGCAGGCCTGTGTGGCTGAACTCCAACCCAGTTACTGCAACAGTGCCTGCTGGCTGTCACATCAAAACATATAGGCTTATGATGAGCCATGGGGCGCCCTGGGCTTACATGCGGCTTGTGGCTGAACTCCAACCAGTACGCAACAGTGCCGTGGCTTCACTCAAACATATAGACGTGCCTTTGATGTGAGGCCATTGCAGTGGCAGGTGTGTTACATGCGGGTGGGCTAACAACATAATTCCTCATGATCAACATTGACTGCTTTGTATGTACATCGCACGGGCAGGTCTCTCCTTAGAGGGAAAAAATGTGTATAAGAAGGCCTTTTCTTTTATCTCACGAATAGCAGATCAAACTAAAAGGACGCTGTTCGAAATACCTTGATCTTCCTCTGCCGTCACAATGACCTCTTGATTATCACCGTGTAGAGTTGCCCTACTAATTGAACCATCAGCGACATCACTCCAAAATACCAATCCCTGTATGGATCGTAGCCAACTGACAACGGATTTGAGATGTTGACCAGTGGGATACCCTTGTAGAGTGGCTTCAGGGGTCGAGAGGTCAATTTGGAAGATGCCATGGAGATGCGTATCCGCCACCAGTATAAAGTTGTCAGTCACTAAATCTATTCACACATAACATCAAAAGCAACGCCATTTATTGTCCCATCGTAAACAAAAGGAAGTTCAATAATAAACTCTGAAACATTATTTAGTAAGGGTGTGTAACAGCAATAAAACTCAACATAGAAACAAAACAACACCAGGGATGAAATTTAAAGAATTTTTGTAAGGGGGGGGGGGCGGAGGGGTAAGAACAGCAATAAAACTCAACATAAACACAATAACCACCAGGGATGAGATTTGAAGAATTATTTGAAAAGGGGGGCGGGAGGTAAGACAGCCAAAAAACTCACATAGAAACAAACATACACCTGGATGAGATCGAAGAAATGTAAAATCCTGAAAAATGTTTGCGCCTTATTCCCTTATCCTAGACCAGAACCTCTCAGATGTTACATTCAGAGGTGTACAGACTCTGTGTCATACAAGAAATACAAACTACAGTTTGGACACAATATTTATATGGACAAATTCTTTCTCCTTGGTGACTGCTTTACCTTTTCAGAAATTGGTCAGGAGATTTTGAGAAGATACTGAAGGCAGAACAAGAAACTTGCATGCCTGATACACAAGAGCAAAGTAACACCCTAGACCTACATGTACTACTCAAGTAAGCATAGCGTCGAGTTTACGTCGAGACTGGTTAATACTTAATACCCGATGGCAAAAGTGAAGTGAAATTGATCGCGCCTGACCATCAGCTGGAAAACAAGCAAGGTTTGGGGAAGTCTCAGCAACTCGCTTAAAGGTACACGTTGCCTTAGATCGGCGAGTTGGTCTATAAAAAGTGTTGTAACTTTTGTTATAAAATGCATTATGGTTAGAAAGATGTTCCAAAAGTAGAATACAATGATCCACACAAATATGCCTCGAAATTGCATGTGTTATATCCATTTTAAACGTGAAACTATCAAGTCAAGGCCATTTGTGGAGTCAATTGTATCCATTTGACTCCAAATGCCAACCAGTTAGATCGCAATCAATGAAACACGCCAAATGCATTTTTATAACAGATAGTTACAAACATTTTTATAGACCAACTCGCCAATCAAGCAATACTTTAATGTTAATTTCTGTGAACTTTTACCAACTTTTTGACACCAAACTTTAACTACAACACTTTAAAGGTAGGATCATAGGTTGGTTTTTGTCAACATAATGCTGATTTATAGGCAAAACTATAAAGACAATTTTTTTTTACAAAAAAGGCACATAACAAAGTTTCAGCTGAATACAGTGTCTACTTGCTGAGAAAACAGCAAAAAATTGCCACGGTATTTTCACAAGAGCGTCAATCCATCCATGTTTAGAGAGGTGACAGCGGGTACCAACCACTTCTCTGGCCACAGAATTCCCGAACAGACACCAATCCTCATAAATCTGAGAAACAGATTTAATTATTGGGGGAGGGGTGAACAATTATCCAAACCATATTACATCAAAGGGAATCCTTTCTAAAAATAGTTTAATACTATAAACAGCTGCAGTGCTTCTCACCAAATAAGTTTTTATGGTCATTAATTTGTGGAGTGGTTACCAATCTATGACCCTACTTTAAAAAAAAAGTAAATATAGATCATACCTGAATCCCTTGAGTGGCTGGTCTGAGGAACAACAAAAAATTAGTGCACTGTGATTGTGAATAATCAATTTACCTGAGGTACAGGAAGTTCCGTCTTCGTCTAGTTCATAACCAGTTGCACATGTGCAGATGAACTTAGACGGTAAAGGCGCAGGGAGACAGAGTTGCTCACAGTCATGCAGGCCGTCTGAGCAGGGATCTGGTCGAGTCATTGGAAAAGGAACAACAAATTGAGTCAATATTGATTCACCTGAAAATGTTACTTTGGCTGTTCTTCTGATCACACTGATTTGCAGCAAAGAGTTGATAAGTCCCAAATGAATAGCTTATCACTAAAGGAAATTTTGTTGGGCGAACAGAACAGGAGTTGAACCTGCACCCTCCGGATTAACTTGCCAGCGCTCATACCAACTGAGCTATTTAGCCCCGTGTTTGCGGTCTCCCTATTTTGTCCAGCAATTTGTTCAGGAGGTGACAGTCAGACACCATACAACCTGTAACTGCTGTACAACCAGAGATTACACCCATGCTTGCAATACTATTATAACCTTGGTGGCAGCCCCTGAACAGATAGTGACAACATAGAGAAACCACCAACACAAGGTTAAGATAGCTCGGTTTGGTAGAGCGCCGGCACATTCATCTGGAGGTTGCAGGATCAAATCTCGTTCTACCTAGTTCCCTTATGGTTTAGTACTTGATACTGAAAAAAAAAATCAAACAGTTTAATTGGGCAAAATGAGGTGATTGTTTCTAAAGAATTGCTTCAAGCTGTTATTGTATGGCTGGATTTTACTGTCTACAAACTATATCTTGTTATTCGAACACTATTTACAGACCAATGAAAACAAATTTTCAAAAACTGGTGCCTGGTTTATCTCAAATCTTTTGCCCAATTTCATAGCGCTGCTAAGCACAACAATTTGCTTAGCATGAACAGGTTAACACCCAAATTTCCATGTGTTGCATATTGCTTGTTACTGAAAATCATGTGGAAATTTGGTTGCAAATCCTGTTTTTATCAATGAAAATTTCATGCTAAGCAAATTGTTGTGCTTAGCAGCCCTATGAATTTAGGCCCTGGTTCTATCACAGAGCTAGTAAATTTACAAACTTTTTCCGCCTCTCTGTCTGCTGTTGGCGTACATGCTGACTCCATAGGCTGACTCCATTGCAGCATCCAATGAAACCTGACCTACATGCTCCCCGTTAACTTTGTTTATGGTAATGAGTTCATTTGATGGAGCCCGCTCAGTCCAGATAAGATAATCCTATCAAGATGAACCACACATATGACAAGAAAGAATACTTTTCAAAACAATTTGTGACAACTCATACACGGATAATAAACAAAATATACTTAAAATCAATTTTAATCATACCAATAATACGTAGTTCTTATAGCACTTTATCACACCCGATGGGCATCTCAAAGCGCTCAGTTTGTGTTCCTGCAAGGTGGTTTACAAGGTGCTGTGGCACAATCGGCAAACCCCTTCTCTTTATGATAGGTGCACTGGGTTCTTTTATATGCATCACAACACACAGGAGCTATGGCTGTACGTCCCATCCGAAGGACGAAGCAATAAATGCTTAAGTGTCTTACTTAAGGACACAAGTGTCAGGACCGGGATTCAAACCCACACTCTGCTGATCAGAAACACCAGAGCATGAGTCCAGTGTTCCTATCCACTCAGCAATGTCGAAAATCACCCTTGAGATGCAAATAATGATGGTTTCATTTCAGTATGATAGTTTTCAATCGAAAAAGAATTGATGAAGTAAAATGTGTTTCCTTATAGTTTTCCTCATAATTTTGTTTCGCAAAATTATGTTGTAGCTCACTTGAAAATGCTCCGTGCGCAAAAAACCTCATATCTCGCTGGAGCATACTTGTTTTGCATGTCCATGCAGAGAGTCATTGCTGACAAAGTCTGAAACTGGGATCCAGATCTTAGGAGGTACATTGAAATGACGGCATTTCCACCTTTTAATAACCCCTGAAGTTATAGATTTCAAGGAGCTTTTGGGACCTTGTCCTCGGTGCTAAAGAAGAATATCGAAGAACAGGACTCATTTTATTTGAGAAAAATCAAACATGTTACTGTCTACCAGTAAGGCGTTACAAAATTTAGATAAAAGTCTTAATTTTGTCATCCGTGGAGATACAAAGTTTTAACAATTTCAAACTCATGTGTAACATACATTTAAGTGCTATTACAGGAGGTACAATGTTTTTGCACTGCAGTGCAAACTTAATTTGAAATGGTGACAAACATTTAAGTTTTCAATGAATTTCGGCAAACAACACAACAATCAATATAGCCGATCTTCAGAGGTATTTGTTAGGTTTGTACCTTGTACAGATCCATTCCAGTGTACATAGATCCACCTTTCTGGAACAAAAGTCTGTCTGTGGATCCCATGTAGTCAGTAACGCGTATACCAGTTCCTTTTTCGGCAAAGTAAAGTCTACAACCAGAAATGACATAATTTATTATACAAATTAACAACTACAGACGGAGCAAAAAAAAACCACTTATTATAAACTGTTCATAAAGATCCTTATCATTTGATTGGGAGAACATGCGTCATCATGTCATACTTTATGTTTGCTATGTATTTACTGCTGAGGCAAAAATGTAATATATGTAGGTGTCCTATATTGATAAATGGAGGACGCTTGGGACACTTCGCAGCAATTCTTTGCAGCGTCATTCAAAATAATCGTTCCCACCGTTCATCCCACCGAAACAAGGTCGTTTCACGGCAGACAAGGAGTCGTCCAAGTTGTTTAGAAGTTTTTAAAAGAATTTTCAGAGGGTGGGGTGGACGAGTTTCCATGTCTATTTTGCATTTGTAAAAAAAAATTAAAAATCACAAGGATCTACGTGTGTGTTGTATAAGACAATTGTTGAACGCAGTTTGTACGTGCATTGCCACAGAATTTAATCACTCAGTGAGATCTGGCTTTCCCATCTCACTCGGCTTCCCCCTTGAAAACAGAATAGTCCAGATTTGACCTCATGATTATGTCTTGGACAATGCACTCACATGCATCCAATACTTGTATAATAGGTGAACTGGTGGTCAGAATAGAATATGATAGAACGGTATTTAGCCAGTGATTGCAAACAATCACCAGACTTTGTAACGACCTTGCAACATCGTAAAAAAGCTATAGTTATGTTAACATACAACACAATTAAAACAATAACTACTTACAATTAAAATACAATAACGATATTAGCCCTAAATTTAAACAATTCCCATTGTTAAAAAACACACAGCTGATGGAATAAACAATTCTCAAGACAGTCAGTTTTTAATACCGATGTCATCCTTCTTCCTGAGGGCATCAGCTGGAAGAGTTAATGAGCTGGGTGATAAATAGACCCCCCTTGAACTGGCCGCCATCGCTGAGGTTAAACAATGGAAACATGCATTGGTGTTCGCGCCCCACACAACTCTCAGCCAATGACTGGTCTTCATTGATTGGCCTCTGTGAGGGCGCCGTTTGGGTCTTGTGACGTCGTATGCAAGGGGTCTATCTCTTGGACAATATTATCCACATGCTTCTTCATTCTCTTCTCATAGATTGTCTTCATGTTATCTAGCTTAACTCCAGTGATTTTAACCCGATTCAGTTGATCAATTTCGGACTTAGGAGTGGCATTGAACCAGACAATGATTGAAGTGGTCAGGCGAATTCATTTACACATCTATCAAAATCAATCAAAATATGTCTGTTCAAACCAAAGGATTTTAGTCTATAAAAATACAAGTGGATATTCAAATTTGATTAGTAACTTTCTCCTGTCGCAGTTTATCAAACACACCTTGTGCGTTTCATGATGACACAACTGAAATGGTTTGTTGGAAAATATCACAGATACAAGCATAGTCCTACCCCTTTGCCCCACCATTATCTTCATCTGCCATTAGTACAGTTTTAGGGAGGAGGGTAATTGCTGCATCATTTTATTTGTTGGCTCTTAGATAGGGTGCCACTATCAGAAGTAGGCTTCAGTTATACCATAGAGCATCCAGATCGTCCAAATATAAAAAAGAGAAGAGAGTTTCCCATTTTCTATTACAGCACAAGGACAGTTCAAGCCTCAACTCAGCAGCAAAGGTAGTTCGGTCAATGAAAGCCATTGTTCGATGTTATCTTACTATTATCTCATACTGTCATCTCACCCAGCCTTGATTCAACAGTTTATTGATAAGAGGCAGACAAGCATATTATAGGCTGCCAACGGTAAGATTTGTACTGGAGGGTAGGGACGTGTAAATCAGCAACACACAATGGATGTTTGTGACACATGTGTCGTAACAATTGGACTTCCACCTTTGTACTTTATAGCGCAGTGAAGTGAAGGGCACTATAGTATTAATTTTCGGTCAAAAGATTTGTGGTATACATTACTCACACTTGACTATCAAAGTCCACTGTCAGAGCACCGGCCTCCAAAACGCCTCTTACAATAACCACACGGTTACTGCCATCGAGGGCCGCTCGTTCAATCTCCACTGAGGATCCCAGGTAGGTCCAGAATATCAATCTTTCAAATTAAAACAATCAAAAAAGGAAAAACAATTTAAACACTAGTTAAAGGTATTGTACACTTTTGGTAACAGCTCAAAATCAGTGTCCACATTTTGTGTGATTCAACATATATGCATGAACAAACAACCCTGTGAAAGTTTGAGCTCAATTGGTCATCGAGGTCATGAAAAAATAGTGAAAAGAGACTTTATGTGTTTTCTGTTTTTTCGAACGTTGAGTTTTTATCACGCGTGATAAAAACTATTGTTTTACTCATTTCTCAGAAACGATAGCATTTTAGACAGAAATATTTTAATGAAACCCTTACTACCATTACTTACTATAAATCATGTAAGTTATGTGTGAATCTGTGAACATTTGTGTTTTTCGATCTTACCGATAGTGTACATCAGGGCCTTTAAGATGCTTTCCTTACACCTTACACTGCTGAATGTAAAATGTGGCCGAGATGATCTTGTGAGGTGCAAGTCACGGAATTTGCTACAAAGACACCAACCTTGCGAGCTAAGTAGGTGTCCACAGACATTCCTTGGGTCATTGAATAACTCATTTCTTAGAAATAACTTGTGCTGCTTGATATTTCACACTAATTGTCATTGACTAAAGACCATCTTTGACAGATGACCGGCTTGTACACAGAGCTATTATCAGGCCTTGAATTTCGTTTTCAAAAGGGCACGGCAACTTCCTCAAAATGAAGGGCACCTAATGAAGAAAATTTTAATTTGTATTGAAGGTTTTTAAGGGCACCCACAGCAATTGCTGTGGTGCCGTGGCGAAATTCCAGGTCTGTATTATACGTAGTCTTTTGTAACATGGCTGGCCCATCACACTGATTGAAACTGCACACATTAAGGTCAGCAGTCCAAAGACCAAATTGTTGCCTGTTTCAGCATGTCCTTCAAATGAAGATCCAAAATAAGGTGCACTCCCATGCTTTTGACCATTTAGTCTGTTTTTGGCAAGTTCATTAAATGCACAAATACACACAAACCATCGTAGATGTGTCAGCCCAAGTCTTTATCCCAATGCCGTTCCATTTTTTACTGGCACACCATCAAAATATATTAACAAATGTTTTCTGTGCATTTCCCAATGATTTTTACATCCAGCTATTGTCTAAGGACGGCTCCACTTATCAGAGGGTTTAATTTGGGTGCTTTGTATTTGACATTTGCAGTAAAACATATGACTAAAAAACATTTTTCCCTCTCTAAAAAAATAATTCACAACCCTTGGACCTACCCCCCCCCCCCATTTTGTGGAATGGTCCAGTCTAGGATATCGAGGACTTGTGCTCTTTTGAGAAACTGGCGAAATAAACAAAATGCTGTCATGACTAAAGGCACATGCTTTCAATAAAGGCACAGTACAAGTTTGGTAATGACTCTGAAAATTAATGGCAATAAAAACTTAACTTGGTAAGAAGTACAGCAGCCTTGGGTAGTATAATGAATTTTGAGAAACTTTTAACTTCAAACTACTACCGTTATAAAAATATATCACTTTTTATTCCCCCAAATTTGAATCTGAGAAGCGTTTCTGTCAGAAACGCCTCTCAGACTGTGTATTCCTATGGGGAATAATTCTCCTGCATGGAAATATTCGCTCCGATTTTTCGGTGATATCTCAAAAAACGCGACCACCTTCTGAAGTGAAATTTTCACAGGTTAGTTTTATTGTATGTACCTACGTTTATATAGGATTAACACAATCAGTAGGCTCCAATTACCAAACGTGTACTGTGCCTTTAAGGGATAAAGAACATGCCTGTCATTATGCCAAAGTATAGACCCAACATTGAGGTGTACAGGTGAATGAGTACCTTGCATGAGGATCAATAACGATGTGTCCGGGCTGCTCAACGCTGTCCCTCAGAAGGATTCTTCTGTGCGTACCCTCGTAATTCGAGACAGCAATATGGTTTAAGCGAGAATCAGTCCAGTAGAAGAGTTTGTCAAGCCAGTCCACGGCAATACCTATGGTGTTCACAAGACAGATTTCAAAAATGTAAACCAAGTCTAATTGGATATGCGCATATAAATAAGACGCGCATATTAATAAGACACGCAGTGAATCTTTTGATATACTCATCTTTAGTTCTGACATCTGAAAGTTGACGTACTTTTGATTCTACTATTGTCTTCCAAATCTTGATGCGTAATAATGTAGCCTTTCCCCTAGTAATTCTGAACTTTGTAACTCCAGTCAACTTGTTTTCCACTATCTTTAATCTATTCTAGTTTAAACAAAACCTTCTCTATCGCTTTAAATTTTCTTAGTTTTTCTTTTAGTCATCACATTGGGTTGAGTGGACCCTAAGTCTTGTGTATGGGTGGTTCTCATGTTAAAAAGAAAAGAAAACAAACAAACAAACAAACACCCCAACAAACAAACAAACAAACAAACAAACAAACAAACACACCCAACAAACCCACCCCCAGCAACCAACAAACAATGTTTGACAGTTTGTACCAAATGATAGTACAAATAAGTCCACAAATGGAATAAAAAACACATTGATGACTTTCAAAGGAATCAAAGTTTAAAAATACATTCAGGCTTACCGTTTACTTCAGACGTTCCACCAATAACTTTGACGGATCTTTCATTGTTGCGTAGTTTTATACTGTATATAATGTTGTCTTGGAGTGTGCTATAAAATAATATCCCTCCCTGGCGTCCGTAGCCATTGCGACTGCATTGGGCAAATCTTGCAGAATGCACTGACCCGGATGCGATGGTAGGTCTAGGACGTTGGCCGGATACATGCAGATTTCGGTTCGGCCGAGCACAAATACCTTGGGCGGTGGAACCTGTATGTCAAAGTCTTGATTGAAGTAAAAATAACAAGAATATTATGCAACAGTGGCTTCTTTTAGGTATATGCTCCTAATATCTGCATATACAACGAATAAAACACACAGAGGTTCATTATGATTTGTGATATGATGTCATGATTTTTACATTTTCAACAGGCAAGGTTTTTTTTTAAACAATATCCAATCGCTATTTCTATCAGAAAAAATGGATTGGTGTTTTTTTTTAAGTGCTTTACTATATCGTCGGTCGCACACGACTTGACGAATGGTGCATCAGTTCACAGCCAAAACTAAATGTTTGGAGAAACTTGCGGTTGAAGTTGAACTATTATTCAAACTGCCGTTTTGGAGACGGCTTATTTTTGTATAGAATTGTTAACACCAAAATAAAGCTGACTATTTCGTTAGTACAAAACTGTTAATAATGTGTCTTCAATCTTGGAACTGTTGTTATGAGTTATTAATTCCTAAGCACTTTGTGAAAACGGGGGGAAAAAAGCTGAGTGCTGTGTGCAAACAATGCATAAGTTTGTTTGTGAAAACACTATTGAACTACAACAGGCCAACAGATGATCATTTAGTGAAAATGCATTTAAGTCATACTACATGTGTTTGGCACCATTCCAGCGCTATCAGGCTATGGATAAAGTGGTTTAACAAGGTACATCACTTCATGGAAATGCAAAATGGCAAGTCTAGTGATACGTGCACATATGTATGTCAGCCATGCTGAAAACTATTACGTGTTAGGTCCTAAAACTTGCTGAAAATGTTAACAATAATCAGTACATTAACAATCTGTATGAAAAACCTCAGATATTTCAATGTCAATTTGTAAAAGCAATATGATGGTTTGATATTTTTTTCAGTTAAACATCAATTATAGACATTAATCATGTTGCCACCATCTGTATCATGGTCATTGCTCGTATAGCAATTCGATCCTCAGTTGGGCTATGTTTTAAATGAGGAGTAGGCTACCGTGTATGAAATTTAAAAGAAGGCCTGTTGGGATAAATATCGTTTGGCTTATCTTGAATGGGAACTTGATTGTCTGTATTGAGTTGCAGTACCAAATTTCCAATCTGAAAGCTGCTAAAGCAGAAATGACCACCGACAAAGCTTGAGCCGTGGATTTTCACAAGTAGCTTGGACGGTTTGTTGCCTTTAAGTGTGACATCCGTCCTGTGCATCAATGCCACTGGTATTTAAGAAAAATTGTTTTCCCACTTGCTACGCATTTGAAAACTTCAACTCGAAACTCAAAAAACTTTGACTAGTAACTTGAAAAAATCAACGAGAGACTCAAAACTTCAACTCGAAACTCAAAAGCTTCAATTCGAAACATGACACACACCACCAAAAGGGGGCCAGTCCCATGCAGTAACCAGTCGAAAGGTATTGCATTAGTATATGTTGGGTCGACCTGTCTAACCTAAACATTTGTAAAACCAGAGAATGGAAAGGATTTTTTCTTTTCAAAAAAATCAATGATCATGCAGTATTGCAATGAAGTGATCTGCCCTCATCATACGGAGGAAGGTCGAACGGTTCTCTACTGAAAAAGGACGCGCACACACCAAAAACACAAAAAAAGCACAGTATGACGACATCTTAAGATATAAAATATGAATCTCCCACAACTGGTTTAAATCCACAGAATATGAGTTGCAGTACAATAGCACACAACAAAACCACAGCATATGGCACAGCTAGTAAATCTAGTACTGATAGCAACAGTGTAAAGGTCAAAGGTCAACATAAAATGCTTGACTATATACATGTACAACAAAATACTACCTACACTTTTCGCTTATTTCAACATTGGCATCCCTTCACACTCCATTCAAGACTGGTTTATTTCTCTTACTTTTGTTTGTAACTGGCTGATAGTTTTATGATGTACCAGTTTTTTAATACCTGTCTGTAAATGAGATGGCTTACTGTTTACCTAATTTAGTGATGTGGAATCAAACACAATCATTTTTAGGTGGTTGTTGTAAAAAACAAGATCTTCAAAAATATCACGAAGAATTTGGAAAAACAAATAGCAGAAAGATACACAAACCTGCGACACATCTTCCATCCTGCATCGTGGTGAATCCCTGCTGACACAGACAACTGTATGTATCCCCTCCGTCACCAACACAGAGAAACTCACATAGATTTGCATCACAACCAGCTGTATATTAGTTTTATCAAAGATTCAAAAACCATTTTTTTAAATAAAGTTATCAATGTACTTGAACATTGTTCCAAGTAGGCATATGATCACTATGTGCATCATAAAAACAACCCCGCAAAAGAATTAAAACAAACTACATGTCAACATGAAGAATAGCATTATAAATATTAACGTTGCAAAAAAAGTAGGTAAAATGCAAAGATTACACAAAATGTAAGCTTACAAGTGCAAGGGGAGTACCCTGTACTTCATCAGTTTCTTGTCAAGTTTTTATTGAACATGCTACTGTCTATATAAGACTGAATCACTATTGGGCAGGTTTGGGTTAATTCACCAGGTTGGGTCACTGGGTGTGACACAAGGTTTTAGCCAGGATTTGGTAAAAGGGTGTCCAAATTTTTCACTTAAAGGCCTATTAAATACATTTACATGCATGACAGATAAACCAAAACAGGGTGTCCAAAGTTAAAATAGGGTGCCCAAAAGACACCCGGGCACCCCTCTGGCTAACACTATGGTGTGTGGGATTCATCCATTAAAAGCATTCATACATTTGACTCAATTGTTTTGTTTGCATTGGGGCATTGTGTGTCGAGTAATTAGTCGTGGCCGGGCGGTTAAGTGCACCAGACTCAATCTCTGTTGTTTTCTGATCAGCAGAGTGTGTGTTCGAGTCCCGGTCCTGGCAATTATGTCCTTGTGCAGGATACTTTACTACAACTGCTTTGTCCTTTAGATGGGACATTAAGCCATAGGTCCTGCATACCAGGATAGGTAGTGCACCCATTAGAAGGACCCAGAACACTTTTATATTAGTGGAAGGGTAGTGGTTAATCCCGGTGTTTCTGGTTCGTATACATTGCAGCAAGCACCCTTGTTTTCAAGCTTGCGAGTTGCAGTAATTAAGTTCACTTATGAGGCATCCTTGTTGCCATTACCAGAAATATATAATAATAATAACACAACTGCGAGTTTGCCTAGGCTTCTATTTGAGTGTTGAAAAAGGATTAGGCCTCAAAATAAAAATCCAGGTGTAACAAAAGGACCAGCGACACTGTATCCATGTTAAATCTGAATGATACATTTTTCATCATATTTGTCAATGAAATAAATTTATCAATTTAAAACATTGATGAACACTTTCACACTCAAAGACGAATGTTACATGAAATAATTGTGTCAAATGTAAGAATTACATCCTTTTTATCATAAAGAGAAATGTTACACGATAAAAACGGACAACCTGTAACACAATGATAATCAACTCACATGAACCATAGTTCTGGCTGCTTTCAGCGTATGTAGTAATGCCAATTGGTAAACGGGTTTCGAGGTTAAAGGTGAAGTAGAACCCCCTGACCTTATCCTTAATGTAGCAATGTAGCTGATTTGTTGAGTCAGTAACGTAGAGGTAATTCTGCAATGAAAAAAAAAAACCCGACATTTAAACAACTTTCTCCACAAGTGATGTTTGAAGCTTTGCATGGTGTTGATCATGAGGAAAACTATAGTAGTAAACTTGCAGGATGTGAAACTATGTATAAAACACTTTTGGGAGAAGTATTGGTACTGAGAAGAACAGTTGTGGTCTCAACATTTCGGACAGTTTACTCTGCTCGTACAAGCAGAGTATGTTTGACCACACAGAAGTTGTACCAGCAAGTTTACTAACAGTTTTTCTTACAACTTTCGCCTTTTCTGTAGAGACAAACCTTTTATATATAAATAAAACTAGTAGGGGAGATGGCCTTAGCTTTCGATCCAAACCGGACCTTCGCCAGAGGCATAAACAAGCACAAACGAAAACATAGCACAATAGAGGTAGAGAAGCAAAAAATAATGGGAGGGTATTCAGTAAAAAGAGGGAAAATATATATGTTACAAGGTTTTGTAGCTTACCTGTTTTAGTGATTGTTTAAGATTTTTTTTGTTTTTTGTTGTTGTAATGCCCAATCATGTCAATAGGCAAATTTGTTGTGTTATTTTAATTTAAAATAATTATTTAAACATGATCGGCCCCCATTGTATTTGGGGGCGGGGGGAGAAGGAGGAACCTCTGGTGCTCTACTGAAAAAGGCTGATCATTCACCAAAAATACGAAATCCACACAAAGACGTCTCAAATATACAAAAAGATAAATCACCTGCAACTAATTTAATCAGTAGGGGCCTACACAGTAATAGCCCAGCACAGTATGATATAACCAATACTACAGTATGATATTTAACCAAATACTTGATAGTGGATATAATGCCAGCACCGGCTAAGTTTCACTAAATGATGTCAAACCAGCAAATCTTGTAGCGCCCTCTTTGACATGTAGTTAAGTAGCCAACATTATTATAGCGTATATAATTGCAGGGATTTCTGACCAAAGTTGCATAGCTCAGTGGAATGTGAAGCAACATGCTTCAAGTTCAAAGTCCAGCCACCGCTGTTTAAACAAATTTTTTTACATCCCCCAAATAATAATAATGTTCGTGCATTAACCTAAAGTATTAAAAGTTCACGCCACCATCTACATACAGTTGTACATGTAGGTGGATATAGGGTAGTATCATGAACGCTACCTTTTCTTCTCCCGAAGAATTTTTGATGTTTAGTGTTGGCAAAATTTACACTGCCTTTAATAGTTACTAGAAATAGACCTTTCTTTTGCAACTCCACAGCCGTGAGTTTTGCCAAACAGTGGTTGGCAAAAGTATGAGCGGCCTTTCACAGCAAAAAAAACAAGCAGTTTATGATTTGACCAATAGTCATATAAAATTAATACTTACATGTATCATAGTATAGGCCTAGTATCATACTCATGGTATCAGTATCCAAAACAAAAAAGGAAACTTAATTAGTATTCATAGTTAATGATTTACTGAAAAGGGCAGGGTTTTTGCTAAGTCAGTTTTATAGGGTTGTGATACTCATGGCCTCCCATACAAAATGGTGGTAATGTTTGTAAACAAAAGAAAGGTCTACAGAACATGATCTGTAGAATATTAAGGACATGCATGAAGGGCAGTACGTCTGTCCAGATGGCTTGACCCTTGACCCTTGACACAGAAAAGACTATAAGGTAATGCCGCCATTTCAGCAAATCGAATCAGCGCTCTTGTGCACCATTTTGCATCAGTAAATCATGGCGCCAACAATGTTAATCGAGGGATTGCCAGCTCCGAGATTTTTCATAAAATAACACCAAAACGAGCTTGCACATTTTTTCGTCTTAATTTGCTGTCCTCAAATCGAGCTACGGTAAGTGACTACTGCTTACTGGGGGAAAATCTCAGCACAAAAACATTGGTTTCTAACTTTCTATTCGGAAAATTATATCACCTCCTGGAGGTACCTTAATATAGGCTGGGCGTAAAGCCAAGAAGCGGAGGAAGTCCAGCCTATTGGAACTATTTTATGGATTTTCAAAAGTATGTTTCATGAACATGAAATCTCAGCTGTTATGTCAGGAAAAAATATGAACAAACATAACAACTTAAAGGTACACGTTGCCTTGGATCGGTCGAGTTGGTCTATAAAAGGCATTTGTAACCGTTTGTTATAAAATGCATATGGTTAGAAAGATGTTTTAAAAGTAGAATACAATGATCCACACAAATATGCCTCGAAATTGCATGGTTTTCCTTGAACTTTGCGAGCTAACACGGTCAGCCATTTTGTGGAGTCAAACGTTTGACTCCATAAAATGGCCGACCGTGTTAGTTCACTATGTAAACGGAAAACCACGCAATTTCAAAGCATATTTGTGTGGATCATTGTATTCTACTTTTAAGACATCTTTCTAACATGGATATGCATTTTATAACAAACGGTTTACAGCACTTTTTATAGACCAACTCTGCCGATTCAAGGCAATGTGTACCTTTAAAGTTGAAATTTTGTTCAAGTTTTTTTATGAAGCCTTCCCGGACGTCAGTGCAGTGCATTTGGAGACTGGCGTCCTACCACACCACCAGGACCATTCCAGGGCTAACGAACTTACCATGACTACAATAACAGTACACTTGATTCAGGTGTCATGTCTCCATAAGTACAATATTTCTGTTTATAAAATGGTTCAAAAACAATACAAAATACTCACAGCGAGTTTTCGTAGAGCAAACCCTCCCTTTGAAATAAAACTAGGAGCATGGTCAGAGCCATACTCCTTACAAATTAAGGAAAAATTGAGAGAGCAAACGGTGCAGTTCCTGTTCTGCTCAGCTGGTCTTCGAAGGAGGAAAGTTGACAGGTCACATCACCGACACAAAATAATTTTAAACTTTGCCAAAATATCAGTCGCATTTTGGCCCTAGAACACTGAGGGCGCACTATCTGGAAAGAAAACTTTGCCAAAAATATCAGTCGCATTTGGCCTAGAAGGGCCACTATTAATCACGGTGGAAAATCGCCAAATTTAATGATAAGACGTATTAATTTTAGGCCTAGTTTAGTTTTATAAAAAAGAACATTCGTGAACTGTCCATGGCAATGTACGGAGTCAAATTTCTTTCAGATAAAAAATTATCTAAAGAAGTATATTTCGGTGAAACTCGGGCCGTGCGACTTCAATTATGCTCGTGTTTGCGGTTGTTATGAAACCGTTTGTGTAATGCCATTTAGCCAACAAACAGTAAACCGACATCGAATTGATAAAAATGTTTGTTAAGACCATAGAGAAAGGTCCTTTCTCTATGCTAAGACCGACTGCAAGAAAACATACATTCATTTTAACAGGGAACTGTGTATGACCATGGAGGAAGGACGATGACTCGTTAGGTGCGTCCAAATGATGTCCCAAATGTGCATGATCGGCGCGCAAAGGATTGTAGGTGAAACCGAGTCCAAGCTGATTACTATTTCGAAGCAATACAAACAACTGTGAAATCTGGCATAGTTGTATCATGGAGGTTGTATGTAAACTACAGCATGACGTCCATCTTGGCTGCTTGATTTCAGTCCGTTTCTCAAAATGCATTGCGGTATCTTTTTAAAGATGGCGCTTGTGCATATTGCCTATTTTCCCCATTACTTCTCTCGACCCTGCATAAAACCATTTCAATGAAATTACCTTGTACAGGGTCAAATCGTTAAACTGGTACTGGTTGTAGTCGACTGTCTGTATACACTGTCACAGACTGTCCTTCAAGGGTTGCCCAATAGATAGAGCTCCTCGTGCCATCCAGGCTACGTGCCGTCCAGTATAACCTGCCCACAATATTGATACATGCATTTAATGGTGTATCAGGTACTAAATCAGTTTTGCCGAGTTGAAAGAACAGTTCATGTTTTGGGTGTTTTTTCTTTTTTCTTTTCAAAAAAGCAACCGAAATTGTTATTAACATCGGGTTAATTCAAGGCCTACGAGTCGAGTTGGGCCTGCCAATATTTCTGGTTATAATGAAGCCAATGATGTAAAATAGTGAACTTAATCACTGTAGCTCGTAAGCCAGAGGAAACCTGTAAACCGTAGGGTGCTTGCTGTGTGAACCAGAAACACAGGGTTTAACCCTTATATTACTCTTCCATGATAGGTGTTATGGGTTCTTTTACAGTTGGAGGACCTATACGGTTTTATGTCCCTCAAAGAAAGGACAGAGTATTATGGTACAGTATCATGCCCAAGGACACAAGTGCCACAAGTGCCACGACCGGGTCTCGGAACCGCACTCGAAACACCAGAAATTGAGTCGGTGCTCTCCACCGCTCGGCCACGATACGCCAAATCATTCTCTCCCATCAAATATTGTCATCTCAAAAGTTGATATGAGAAAGTCCGCCAAATGATGACTCGTTGTTTTGTTTAGACCTGGGTGTTACAATTCACTGGATCTTGAAAAAGGCTCCCATCGATCCCCACCACCAACCCAATGTCCCGATGAGTTTCTGCTGTAATAAAGGCCTTACCTATCGTGTGTGTAGTCGACGGTGAGTCCAACCGCATACCCGGATTCAGAGTTCACTATTACTTGACGATCTCGACCATCCAGACGACTGCGTTCAATCCTTGGGTCAATACCTGTGTCTGTCCAAAACAACCACCTGGATGTTTTGGCATACAAAAGCAGCTAAGTAACGCAGCGACAGTTGGGTCATACAGCACTTAACACTGGAATTAACTTGTTTTAAAAGAGATCGGGTATACCTTTGGTAATTACTCTACAAAATTAATAACCATAACAACTTAGTTGGTAAGAAGCACTGCAGCCGTTGTTAATGCATAACATTTTGAGAAACGATTCCCTTCTAGGAATGTGGTTTTCAAAAGGAATTCAAAGGAATTCAAAACAATTTCAATCTGAGAAACCTTTCGTGCATGACACGTTTCTCAGATTGTGTAATCCAATTACGGATTATTCTCCTGTGTGGGACATAACCGTTCCCAATTTTCAGCGATATCTCAAAAACGCTACCACATTTTGAAAATAAATTTTCACAGGTTAGGGACTTGTAGTTTATTCTCCACTCACATGAGATTTATTTCTATTGGAAATTGAGAATATCACAAAAATGAATTGGTCATTTCCCTTCCTCTTTAAACTAAGTATAAATAAAACTCAACAAAGTACATGTAGGTGTTTGCCTAACTCTGTTTAATACTAACCCAAGTTTTGGATGCACGGCGATACCAGTTGGAACATCCAGATCATCACCAATTACTACTGTAGTTTTGGACCCTTCATAATTGCTAATCATGATGTGATTGTACGCGGCATCAGTCCAGTAGACGGTTCGAGCTAACCAATCTACGGTGATACCGCGCACTATTGAGGAGGTGCCGCGGTAGCTGGGCGTGGCGACAAGCTGCTCCCCGTTGAGCTGACCGCGCCAAATGATCTTCAAGCGTGGGTCAGCCCAGAAGAAAACGCGGCCGTGGTAGTCGGCTGCCAGTGCAGTCCAGTTGGCCGGAGTATGTTTTAGAAGGGTGTTGGTCACGACGTTTCCAGTCGAGATGTAGTCCGCCGGATTTGCTGTTAGGCTTTGCAGTTTAGCTGTCCAGTCTGCAAGGTTCTGCTCGAGCCAAACAAGGAGTGGTGCATCAGGGTCGTCCACAGGAACTAAACATGAGGATAAATCATTGGATTATTACCATTTTGTTAAAGATGCCAGGTCAGATTTATGGCCGAATTGACTCTAAAATTTAGATTTAAATTTTTAATAGCTATTATAGTTTTGGTTCGAAAAAGTTAGAAGCTTTCAATAAGGTATTGCCCCCAAAACCACAAACGATTAGTCGTAGGTAATTAAAAACTACAAATTGCCGGAATCCTGACAGTAATTCACGTCCATGTGCAAACAATTATTTGGCATGTTACATGTGTTATGTGCAATATCCGAGGCAATATGCGGAAGTTTGTGTATGTGTTTCGCTTACAGCATCATCTGTAAAAAATCATAAAAGCGATGCGACTAAAACAAACAGTAGGAAGCCATCGCAAGAAATGTGTTTAATTATAACAAAGTGGCATTTTTCGAATATAAAATTTGTCATGCAACACTACCAATTAATTTTTAAGTTTAGAAAAGCTCGAAGAAGTCACTTAGAATTAGTACACGTTGGGCCCAGTGGATCATAATTTTGTGAAACTAGATTTTTGTTCGATCTAATGAAGAGATAGTACAACAGAAGAGTCAAACATCATGGTCTTATAAAAAAAGTTAATTTAATGAATATGCATGTTAGTTTTGTCTTCCCGCGTAAGAACCAACGTAGTACCAGTATCGTAGAAAGCACTGAACCCTGACCCCTCCACGACGTCATCAGTAAAGAAACGCAGGCGCAGTACGTTCGTCGTTGAGACGGTTATCGGCGGCAGTTGCTCTCCGCAATATATTGTTGATAAAGACGGTTCGGCGTTTTCACCATCTTGAATAATCTCCACAAAATCAGCTCTGTCGAAAAAGAAACAACACGTATTATATTGCAAGCAATGCAATCACAATTCAAAAACAAAATGTCACTGTCTTTAGGTCACTTTAGACTTTAGGGTTAACTTTTTCTTTCTTTTCCCCCGTCCAACCTTACCTTGAGAACCAATCAGCAAGCGATCGCAGAAATAGATTAACTTAATTTAGTATTATTAACAAACATGACCCTGTGACACAGAATTATTTATGTCAAGTTATTTTTGCTATCGCGCGATGGTTGGTTTCCTTGTGGAAAGGCTGGGGAGAAAGAAAAAAAAATCAGTTAACCCAATGCTGCGTGAATCCCAAGACATTAGTGAGTAGGCTAAATCATGCCGTAAGAGGGCGTGATGTTACTACTTCTGATGATCTCTATAAACACGACCATAGATAAACAATCCACTATCAATCACTGACGATTTTGACCAAGACAAGGGGCTGACATGCGATACAGGGGCCCGTATGTTGGCATTTGGGCTAGCTCGGTTGACACTGCCCCAGCCTATCTTCCCTCCTATACTTGCAAGACTGACGTACATTTTGATTCAACTTCAGTTTTGCATTTACATTCTTCATTAGTAAAATGAAAACACGGCAGGCCCACCCACCCCTTTACAAGCCTCCTTTTCGTTACAAGAGCGAGAAAGGCGTCTTTTGAATACGTGCTATACTAACTTGCACAGGCTGGTAGACTGCAAGTTGAATTGCGAAAACTGCAGTTTCACACGGCGACTCGAAGGCGCAATAAGGGTCCACTCGCACTGGAGGCCGGCAGGGTACTTGACGGGCAGGCCCGGTTGAACGGGAGATGATATCAAACCAATTCCGGCACGAATAGTTGATCCACATTCATCTGGCGAAGAGCTTATTTCCGTACTGCCCGGGGATATTAATCTGTTTCAGAAAAAAAAAATGAACACGAGAAAAATCGTATGAACTCAACGTCAACATAATTTTAGAGAGTGCATCTTATTCTTAGTAATGCTGAGGGTACTTCAAGTCATGGAACATTCAAATTATTTCACTGTTTTCTCCAAATTGCAATGCCCTGGAAGAATCAAAGTCCATGATATCCTTAGACTGGACCATTCCACGTGGGGGATCAGGTCCCAGAGTTGTGAATTAAAAAAATAAGTTGAGGCGCTGAAAAAAAAAGTATTTTCACTCGTATCTTCGTGCACAAAAGTGTACAGACATGGAGATCATGTAACATATCTAACCATATCTAACCCTCTGATAAAGTGGAGCTATCTTTTCTTTGTAGAAGGCTTCCAGGTGTCTTGCTGACAGCCTGCGCTATAAAGGTTCTGAGGTTTCCAACACCTCTCCCCCGCCAAACAAACTTGTTGGCATACTTGGGAGTCGGTAACTAGTGTGGAGCCTTTTTGCATTTGTGTAATTCATTATTCCCGCGAGACGGTCTAAGTGGCAAGACCGCTCCTACGGCCTGGCAGTGTAAATTTACCATTAGCGATAAGCAGATGCACACCATCAGTGTGAAATCTGCATACCCAATTATTTATGTAACTATAAATTATGTCATTGTGATTGTTTAGATATTAAATGTCAAGTAATAAACCACAAGCGAAACACGGCAGTTAACGGTTGTATGGCTTCTGACTGGCACCCCCGAACAAAGATATTGACAAAATAGGGAGACCGCCAATATAGGGCTAGATAGCTCACTTGGTAGAGCGCCGGTACGTTAATCCGGAGGTAGTTGATTCAAATCCCGCTCTAGTCAATTTTTCTTTGCTCAACCCCATACTGTTTAGATATTAATAACATTAACTCACAGCTGCTTCGCATCATGGGAACGTGAATCCGGAAGCTGTCAACTTTTACCTTCTGAAAATGCAATCCAAAAGAATGGGACGCGAGGCCGTGTCTGTTTTTATTTCCGTCAACACGGCCCGTGTAAAGCATAAAATGGTTTCTCTTTTGGAAAGTAGTGCTACATTTCTTCGTTATGAGCAATATGTAATGCCAACAATGAATGCAGTCATTGTTGGTAAGTACTTTTCAGCCGAGTATCGTCGAGCTATAGTATCAAGTACTGCCAAGTACTAGGGTGGCCGAGGGTGCTCGAGTACCAATACTTGGGCCATCGAGGGGGAGTCGACATATTTGAGAGCCCCGAGAAAGTGTTTCAGTGTAAAAATGTTGCCCAATTGTGACCTGGGGGTTGTTGACTTCCAGCTTGAGGTATTTTGGAGTGTGTCCGACTACCGAGTACCAAGTACTTGTATCTCCGAGTACGAGTACGAGTACGAGTACTTTATAAAAAGAAACACTGCAAAATGAGGTATCAATACATCAATTGATTTTGACTTAGTTCCAGATAACAGTATGATAACTATCTTTTCAACCTTAATACATCAAAGACAACTTCCATTTTACATTTTGAAGTGCTTTATTCCTCTAGTCCTTGAACATAAATTTACAAAAACGCAACCATACTTTGTTATCGTTTTTAAATAACATTTCTCAATAATATTGAGAAACGATTTGGGCCCAACTGTAAACATGCTCCACGCATTACGCACCATGTCTCGTGCAGCAACGTGCGCCTCACAAATCGAATTATTTTGTAAACCGAGAACTTTTTACTCAAAATCGAAAGTTGAAGGTCTTTGCTTTTTTATACCATATGTAGGGCTTAGGGTTGTTGAATTAAAGTGCAGTGTTACGAGCTGAAGTGTAGGGGACATGAATATGCCATCAGTCCACGTACCAAATCAATGTATCACAACAAATGCAAGGACTTTCCTTTGTCTGTACAAATAATGTGCATACACATTAGGTCTACCATATCGAGGCTGTATTTCTGGGAACTTAATGATAAGATAATGCATGTTCTTATTCCTCCATGATACAAGTAATGATAGCTGGATGTAGATCAAGTTACATTATCATTATTAATGTGAATGAATATATGGGATATATGGCAATAACCTGTCGGTAAGTGATGACATTGAACTTGAAGCCAGAATTGCACTGTAAACGAATGGTACACACATACCTGTTCATTAACATTCATGTACACTGCACTTCCGGCTTCATTCATGGTCAGACCATCTTCCTCCATTGGTCTGGCCATATGAAGGTCAGACCATAGCTGTCTTTGCCGGTATGGTCAGACCAAATGGAGGTCTACCTCAGTGGTCAGACCATAGTCAGACTTGCCAACATTGCTAATTCTGTACTTACATAAGGCCCAACGCAAACGTAAGACACATCAGGTGCGTAGATCTAGGAGCAAACATTTTTGCTTGACGTAGTTTCATAGCTGGTATGGGCACCTCCATGGATGTGTACTGGTGTGTGTCAAATCAATATATTCTTGGACTGGTCTGCGTAGTGTTAACTGGGAATTCCAAAACTTTAGCATTTGATTGATGCTTCTTGAACCATGCTCCGCTCGAGAACAAGTTACTGCCAGCGTGCACTTGCTGCCCTTGGTGTACTTGCTCTATGGTTAAACATTGGCACATCAACAAATCCGATTCATTGTTTACGCGTAAATCCACACGGTGAGATCATCTTTCTGAGAACCGTGGAAGAACGACTCGTTGAAAGTCTACATAGACTTCTCACAAGACTCATTGTTTTCATGTACGTTCTTCGTCGTGCATGCAGCAAAGCAACAGTTTTGGACAGGTGACTTGGACAAGTTTGATTTTTCCAATAGCGTTATGTGAGTTCTACATGGAACACCCTGGCCTGGCCCCTTGGACCTTTGCATACTAGTTGGACATTTTGGAGTTGCAATCGTACTTATGAATACAGTGTGGCTAGGGGTGCACCCCACCAAATAGGAGAAAACAGAGCGTCGAGCTCATTAATATTTTGTAGGCCGGCCCTCAAAATATTCTATATTAGACAGATTTGAGAGCCCCCAGAAAGTGTTTCAGTGTAAAAATGTTGCCCAATTGTGACCTGGGGGTCGTTGACTTCCAGCTTGCGGTATTTTGGATGACATAGGCCCTGAAATAAATGGTCCTATTTGCTGAGAGGTGTAGGGACATTTTTCAAGATTGATGCTCGGACGTTTTGAAAATTAGACCTGTGAAGGGGTGTTTTTACTTGGAGGGAGAATAACTCGACGGGCCCAGGGACTCCCCATATAAAATTGAGCAGAGAATAAAAGTTCAAGAGTCAATCAATAATTTTTCCCTTTCAAGTTAAAAGCTGTGAGACTTTTAAGTATTTTTCGTGTATTTTTGAATATTTAGCATTTTGCACTGTGTGCTATGGGAGATTATTTGGTGGGGTGCACCCCTAGACTACAATGCCGGCCATATCTCGTTGGGCTCCCCTGCCCCCTTTCAATGTTGAATCACATTGTTGCACGGTCTGCTGCGTTCCAGACAACATTGAGCGGGGGGACGGGGGAAGGGGGAGAGAATGTTTATTGTGAGACAGGGAATGGTTATTGTATGGTTATTGTAACGTTATAGGAACGGGTGGCCCAAGCATTTTGCCGGGATTGTAGACACTATTGTTGGCGGGCATTACTGTTTGTGCGAAGACCAATTTTGTAGGTCAATGATTTGGCCTCGTAAGTCCTATTTTTGTGTGTACATTGCTAGCATGTACAGTCCTGCAAGGATCTAACTCAGTCAAGCAAAGGTAGGACATTAAACACATAAGTACAATAGCCAATTACTCTGATCTCTCGACGAGCAATAGAATGTGTTGTATGTAGGACCGTGTTCAGGAAGTGCAACTGTGTTGTATTAAATTCCCTATGCATATTGTTTTTGCCCGAAGTACTACATGGCGAATGTTCCATTGTTGGGCCTACATCTGTGGGTAGTGAAGCTGGTTCCTTGCTCTATGACTATGGTTGTCTTGTCCAACTTGGTTTTTGCGTGTACTCACATTGTGAGTGAGACTTAAATGCACAGTACACATTTGGTAATGACTCTGAAAATTAATGGCAAAAAAAACTTACTTGGTAAGAAGTACAGCAGCTTTGGGTAGTAAAATGAATTTTGAGAAACTTTTAACTTCGAAGTACTATACGGTTATGGAAAATATATCACTTTTTATCCCCCAAAATTTGAATCTATGTATCATAGTTACTAATTGTGTTAGTACAAGAAGGACCGTTCCTCAATGGTGTTGGTAATCGGGTTTGGTTGTAGTCCCTGAGACTTCAATCTGAGTCTCCGTTGTCTTCAACATCCCGTCTGTTGGTATACCATATCTGTTCATTCATTTCATTTTGTCCTTCCGCAAAATGATTTCGAAGAGTTCAGTCTATACGATTGATGTGTGAGGGTGCAGTGTATGATGAATACTTCGCACGCTGTCAAAAATAGGGTAAATACACGTATTAAATACATTCACTGTTTGAGACGTTTACCCAGAAATAATTTTTTGTTCGAACGGAAAAAGGAGGTGTACATTTTGCTGTCAACAATAAAAACATTAAAAAAGGCAGTCGATCTGTTTTCCTTTGCAGACTTTCAAGACCATCAATATGGATCAACTCGACATCAATGGTGATGCATCCACCACAAAGTACGTATAATAACGAAACAGTAATCACAGCAATTAACTACATCTAGTTGATATTATGGGTCCGGAGAGATTTGCGAAGGCCAAGCCTTTGCAACTACACCCCCTCCCTCAAATTTAACAACAGAGCGGTAAAACAACAAAACATAGATGATGCAGTTTGGGGGCTTCAGATGTTGTGCAACCTTGAGAACTTGCAGCAGCCCATCACTGTGCCTGTAAACACATTTTGGGTTGCTCGGACATCTCGCACATCTCGGCTTGGGCTCTGCCGGCTTGGGCTTATGGGCTTCAATGTAAATGTTGGCAGCGTACATGTATATATATTTTGCAACTGTTGCCCGTACATCAGATGGAGCCTGGAGCTGGAACCCAAGCCGAGTTTTAGAAAAGGGCCCCCTAAGTGGTTTGTTCTTCCTTTCCTTCCAGTGTTATTGGTTGAACGATTTGCAAGAACAAGATAAAAAAAAATTAAACCTTACTTTATTTCTTGTCAACTAATGATGGTCGATTGAGAAGTTACAGCATGTCATTGAGAAAACTGTTTCTTCTTAAATTCCTTACCAATAATTTATAGTCTGCATACTTGTCGGAAAGGTGAGACATCCGGGCTTTTGTTTGGTTGTGTGTTTGTTTGTTTGTTTTTTTGGTTGTTTGTTTGTTTGTTTGCGTGATTGTCTTTTTCTAATTGCTTTTTCTTGTTTTCTTTTGAAGGTCAAACTTGAAGGGTTCAGACAAGTTTTTCTTCACGTAAGTTTTAACTGTTTCAATTAACAATCGGAGAAAAAACAGGTCATTTTCAACTGTCCAATCAATCACTTTAATCTGCAGCGACGTTTCTTTGTTCTAACTTTAACACGACTACAGAAATGTTTAAAATGCCATAATATTTGTTAATAGCAAAAGACCAGTCAGTGCGACAATGCTATGATTGATGACAACTTGAAGAATACGAACTTGTATCCATGTTAATCACTCATACCATAGTTTCAAGAAATATAAGGAACAAGAAGTCAAAATAATTACAATCCCAATCTAAAATCTTGAATATTTACTACAGATTCCGGGTCAATATTTTGACCCGGATGTTTTTTAGAGTGTAAGTTTGCTAGAGGATCGCGGAGTGCTTTTAACCTAATCTTTTTGAGTGTCGTTTTCACATTAAGATAAAGACGAACAATGGCAAACCACTGCACTATTATTATTTTTTTGTTTAACTCTATGTTACTTTATAAAAGTACATCTCAATTACAAATGGTACTCTATGTTGAACTCCACACGAAATGGGACTATTTATTAAAAATACTGTGTAAAGGTTAATTTGTGTCCACCATGATAGGATATGATACACTGATCGAATACCTGCCCTTTCAGTGATAATAGGAAGGGTGTGGTCTCGAACAATGCACCGTAGCCATTGTGTTCATTATATTATATAATACTTTTTTTGTTCTTTCTTTCTTTCTTTCTTTTTGCAGAGCTTACGCTGATGTCAACATTCACGAGAATATGATTCGGGACCATTCCCGGACCCAGACCTACAGGTAGTGTACTGACTCGAACTATTCCTGTTTTAGAGCCTTGCAATTTACTGCGCAATTCACACTTCTGGTTTACCTTTTTGGAGAACTTTTGTATTACTTTCCCGTTGATCACTACGCCTGTCACATACCTACGGGCTAGGTCCAGCACCTCTGTAACAGTTGTATTGCTACACGTCACCTTATAATAAAATAAGATCAGACCCGTACATTTTTCTTGATCATTTTTGGCAAAAAACCCAGCATGCATTCGTAAAAGCGATTTTGCCTCTGCAGCTGAAACCATTCATTTTCACGTTAAGGCATGCAAATGTGTACAGCATTATAACTATTAGCCCATTTTAGACATGCGAAATCGGTATTAAATTTTAAAAAGTATAGGCACTACAAATTTTTTAGAAAAGCGAATTTGAATGCTGTTCGAGTGAATTAAACGGTTATCTTTTTAATTACATGACGCATATAAGAAGAATGAGACTCAGGAAGCAGGCAATGAGGGAGAGTAGAATTAACCGCCTTCCCCTTCTTTTTTTCACTGTTAAGGGAGGCCATTATGCAGAGCAGCCACTTATTGAAGGGAAAGTTGTAGCAGATGTTGGTTGTGGCACAGGTGAGAATAGTTTTATTTTTTTCCCCGGAAATGCATGAAGTAAAGAGAAGCACGATGCTAAAACGTCTATTCTTCAAAATAAAGTTATTTGATAATCATAGTCAATGATGATATTATTTGATAATCATAGTCAATGATGAAGTTATTTGATAATCATAGTCAATGATGAAATTTCTGTTAAATTATCGAAATGAACAGATAGTGTTGGACTGTACTACTAGGCCTACAAGTGTTGGTTCATAACCACATTGGGGCGGGGTGGATGATGTTTTGGGGCATCATATTCTACTCCATCTCTGTCGTTCCCCGTCCAATAATAAGACCACGGGACTGTACTAAGTGTTTTTTTTTTTTAGATCATCTTCCATCTCTTCCTATAACCGGCTTGTTTTCTCCACACCCTCTCCTTGTGCCGTGCATGCTGTATGGTCTAGGATTTGAAAAAACTGACCATACCTCAAAGTGACTCTATGTTTTTCCCTCCTATCTAGGAATTCTCAGTTGCTTCTGTGCTAAAGCTGGTGCTAAAAAGGGTAAGTACTTTTCACAGTTTGGATGCTAGTATACCGAGATAGCTTTAAAAAGCTGACTTATTAGAGAAGACGGTTATATGGGAAACGAAACTTTGATTGTTATTATGAAGTCAAGATCACACTTCGTAAAACTGGCACTTTGTGCAGTGGATCTGACTAGAACGATCAGAGAGCGCAACTGGATTTTGATTGGCATTTCATCAGATAGGACGGGCTGGAAAGGCTGGCCATTGATGGACAAATTTATGGAATCAGCGTAAGAGTTTCACGGAGGGTTTGGCATTGGCCACTGCAGTGGCACTACATAATGGTGTATAGATCGTACTCATGGGCTAGAGATCAGATTGGTTTCAGGCGATCGACAACGTCAGGCTTTGGCAAGACATGGCGAAGAACTGCCAATTTGTTACAGTAAGAGTTTTTTGACATGGGTGCCATTTCATATTTGTTTTCAGTTTATGGCATCGATGCCAGTGCTATATTAGAGCAAGCCAAGCTCGTTGTTAAGGAGAATAACTTGGAGAATATAGTCCAGTTGGTCTCGGGGAAAGCAGAAGATGTCGAACTCCCAGAGAAAGTTGACATCATTGTCAGTGAATGGATGGTAAATATTGGTTTAAGTATTTAATCAATTAACCGGGGTAAATTGTTATCGTATAATTGCCATGACTATGGAATAATTGTTGTCCACATGTATAATTAGTACGATCTTATAAAGACCGTAGATTACTAAATAATGTGAGCCTGTACATCATTGCCGGTGTAGCTGATAGCTCGGCATTAACTAAACAAAACCATAGTTCCTTGACTCGTTCACCGTTACTTTTTAAGTTTATCTCACTGGTAGCAAACATTTCAAAATTGATTGCTATCATTGTGATAACATTGTGATAACGGTAATACTTTGTTTCCATGTGCCTTTAAGTTGGAGAGTTGATTCATGTTACATTATTCATAGGGACGGATACGACACACCAAGGTGATGAGCACTCATTCTCGAATAGGCCTAGGGGGTTTCAAAATACTACACTCTAAAAAATGTCCGTTTCAAAATTGACCCTGATTCGGAGTCCCAAGGGAACCTGGTCCATTTCTGGGCCAGGCTGACCTGGCATGTGTGTCAAAATGACCCAGAAATTGGTCAAACTGACGCAGAATCTGAGTTAAAGTCGCATTTTGACCACTTTCAGGGTCAGCCCACAAATGGGTCAGGTCCCTTGGGACCAGGAATTCGAGTCAATTCTGACCGGGAGTTTTTTGCGTGTAACTAGACTCTCGTTGATTTTTGTTTGTCCTTTTATCGTGTACCCTACACCCAACATTTTGTTGATGAATATAGGAGTACGTTTATAGTCAACAGTTTATAATAGTTTGTGTTATTGTTTTCATTTTTTAGTTGAATGTCTTGATTTATTACAGGGTAACTTCTTGTTGTTTGAAGCCATGCTGAATTCTGTGGTTGTGGCCAGGGACAGATTTCTGAAAGAGGTGAGTTGAAAAGAGACTCTTCAACTCGGACATTCTGACACAATCAAGAGTCCGGTTGTATAAATGGTGTTGAAGCTTTGCATGGTGTGGAGAATAAGGGCAACTATAAATTAAATATGAATAGTAAACTTGCGGGTACAACCATGTGTAAAATCTCTTTTGTGGGAGTGTTGGCTCTGAAAAGAGCCGGTTTGGTCTCGACGTTTCGAACAGTATACTCTGCTCGTCTTCAGGAGAATATGTTGTATAGTTAACCATGATACAATTTCAAGGACACTCCAAGTAGGCCTTTTTCTAAACTAAAACTCGTTATGCTTTATAATCTTATCAACAAAATGAAGTGTTGCTTTAGAAATGGTGGACAAAGTTCGTTCTCAAGTTAATGTATTTCAATAGGATTGTATTTCTTCGAATAGAATCAGCACATCAGAGTATAGTCCAATAACAAAAAGAGATGGATATGGACGTAGCGTCCACAATGAACCCCCAACTTATAGAACATGGGAAGATCCAGTGAGAGAAAAGATCATTCAAAATTGTTAGATTGTCGGGTTACTTAAAGGAACATTACAGAATTGGTTTTTGCTAACAAAACAGTGGCTGGCAGTGTAATCACTTTATGTAATCCACCATATACATAAACTGACAAACCTGTAGAAGTTTGAGATCGATCAGCCATCTGGGTCACGAGAAAACAGTGCAAAACCGTTTACAAATTTGCATGTGTTATACAATGCATGAATAAAACGCTCATGAGCGATAAACTCCAATCGGAAATAAGTTTTATTTATTTCTCATCAAATATGGCATTTCAGACAGAAATATTCTTAGGGATGTTTTCTACTACCATCATCATTAGACCGTGTAAGTTTTATGTAAATCTGTGTTCAAAAAGTATATTTTACAATTACCAATTCTGTAATGTTTCTTTAAACAAAAAATACTATTTAATTTTTTGGGGTTGTAATTTATTGATGCTTTTGATCAACCATTGGGAAGGAATTTAAATGATCAGTTTTTATGATCATTTTTGTTTCTGTCTCCAGGGTGGCCTTATTTTACCATCGAAGTGCACATTATTTGTTGCGCCTGTAGATAGTCAAAAGATCTACGAGAGAAGGTGAGAAAATGACCCCTTTGGTCTTGGTGAGCGTCACGAAAGCAAACAATTAAATTATTACAGCTTCAAGAAAGCTTAACATTTACTACTGTGTACGAATATCTACGATTTGAAAATACAGTCCATTTGGAGTGAAGGCAGGCGGGTTTCGGGTGTAGTTCTTTCGGCGTTGAGCTTGCAAAGATTTGCGATTCACAACATGATAAGATTAAAAGAGTAACAGACGGCCATTTTTTGAAGAAAAGAAAAAAGTATTTACACAACATTATCAGAATCCAGGTAAATTCTGACGCGATTGTCCTAGAGTGAATGGCTTAATTGGCTGCAGAAACCGAAATAAGCGTGTTATGTTTTGGGGATCTTCTTTACTATAGACTTTGACAATAGTTCAGATGGAACTAATTCTCTGGATTATTGGTACTGGTATGTAATTCATAATCAGTGAGTTTTCAGGTTCAACAAAATCAGTTTGTCTAACCATTTGTCGTGTTATACTATATTTAGGATTGACTTCTGGTCGGGTACCAAAGACAACTATGACCTCAGCATGGAGTGTATGATTCCCTTTGCAAAGAAGCGCATCTTTGGTGAGCATTTCTTTCATCATTCCAAATCTGTTATCGTTGTCGGGTATAGGCCCATAATAATCAGTTTTGTCTGTTTCCTATACCCATTAGACCGTCTGCAAAGTTTCCGCATAATGCTGTATCTCTTATAGGATGTTTTCGAGTTTTAAAGTGAGCTTGTACATTCTAGATCAGTTCCTGGCAGGCGAGATACTACACTGGTCACATGGGAAATTTGACATTTTGTGTTGTAGTTTCCATCTAATATCAAGAGTTATAAAGATCATAGCTCAAAAGGTTTTGAGTGTGCCCCTTTCTTCGTGTAAAAAGTTGATAAAAAGTGCAATCTCAATAAAATTTTATAAAAAATATTTTACTCATATAAGTATAATAGGCCTATAGCAGAATATAACCACGAGGATGAAATATGGACTATTCTATTTCACAAGGGAAATGGAACAGTCCATATTTCAACGGGTGATTTTCTTGTCATGCAAAACGTACAGCATCTTTTGGCAAATTTTGACATTTGATTTTTGCCTGATAACGTTATTTAAAGCAATCTTGTTTTTAACCCGCAGGCTCAGTCCGAAGGGAGGATGTACCAAGCTCGGAGGTGATCAGTAAACCACAAGAACTGGCGCAAATTGATATCAACACCGTCACCATCAAAGATCTAGACAATGTTAAGGTACAGATAATAATATTTCTAACACTCTCTATCTTTTCGCCTCTCTGCATCCCACAAACCGTATATGTTAAAGCGGGAAATATGAATCATGTAAAAGTTACAACTCAAACAAAGGAGGCAGTTACAAACCCCAATGACATACTAATACACAAGTGTTTTATCAGCGTGCAGCAAGCCATAATCTGTATAACGTGGAAATTGATACTGGATAGGGTAAATATCAAAGATGTTGAAGATGTGAAGTCTGAAAACATTTTATTGTGTCAGTTTTTCTTGATGTCACAAACTTTTGTGAATGGTGCACGTCCCACCTAGTTTGTTTTGTTTGGGTTAACTTCAATTACAGGATCAACAGTGTGTATATATTGTATTATAGCATACCCCTTGCTGGTTCTCTACCCTGGTTGGCTGAACCACGGTCACGTGGGGTTCAATAATATAGGCTAGTGCGTGAAATTCTTGCCGCGTGAACTAGACGTGAGTCATCTCAAAACTTTTGACTGATGTGAACATCAAGTAAAAAACAGCAAATAAAGTCCTTAAGTGTTAATGGAATTGACTTGGTCATGAGTCAATTGTTGAATCAAAACAGTTCAGCTAAAAAACAATGACATACATATTTTTTTTTGCATATTAAGGACAGAGGTGTGCTTTAAATAACGGACTGGCATGACTCGTCACTAGTGCACGTGCCTCCCATCAGAGCTGGTGAGTGACCAGAATAGGGTCATATTTCCCTCTGCCTTCAGCCTCGGAAGACGGGACCCTCTTCTGGTTGGTCGCTCACAGTCCCACATAGACGTACACTATAGTGACCGCATTGCCAGTACATGTGTGTATAATAATTATAAAGCTGTTTTGTTTTCTATTGTGCGTTAAAGGGAAGTTTTAAAATGGCGTGCAACAAGACGACCAAACTGTCTGGATTTACTACTTGGTTTGACGCTTACTTTGAGATCCAAGGCAAGGATACCGTTGTCTTATCAACATCACCATTTGCGACGTGAGTAACCAGTAATAAAAAAAAACACCCCAAAACAAACGAACAAAACAAACAAACAAACTAACTTATACATTTATAAAACTGAAAAAGGGACAAATTGATGAAAGTTATCAAAGTGGTATCAAGTTTAATATTGGTAAATGTCGACGAAACTCTTGTGTCGTGCTTCTTTACTTATTTTGCGCTGCTAAAAGTTTCGGTGTGGCCAGAGATTCTGTCCCTTAAACGGCAAATGTGTTGTAATTTCGTCTGATAGCGCCCTCTTTTGACTTCCTTCAAACCTTGTTAATGTACCGTATTCGGGGGGGGGGGGGAGCCGTCTCGCCGCGCCTCCTCTTGTCATTCTTCTATCATTTCACACTTCACAGGGGCTATAACAATTACGATTTTTAGATCATGACAAAGATGTAAAAAGTAACGCTTTTGTAAAATCTGATGAATATTATGTTGTTGTATTTGTTGAAGTCGAACTCACTGGAACCAAGCTGTGTTGTACTTCGACGAGCCAATTTCTGTGAAGGAGGGCGATCACATAGAGGGGAGTATGTTAGTAACGCCTGCCCTCCATAACGACAGGTATGGATTGTTATTATGTTGACCATGAACATGAAGGTGCAACCAATTAACACATCAAATAAGTGTAAACCAGACTACATTTGTTGCTCGATATGCATGGCCGCCGGGGCCGGGGGGGGGGGGGGGCCCGGGCCCCCCACTTTTTTGGGGGAAATCTTTTCCCCCTTTTAGGTACACGGAGGCTTGGTTTTTCACCCCTCAAAATGCCAAAAGCCCCACCGGGGCCTCATGTTACAGTGTGTCTATGTCTCTGTTTTTAGGCATATGCAGGTTTGATTTTTCACCCCTCAAAAAGTCAAAAGCTCAGAGCTTCCGTGGGCTTCGCCCCCTGGACCCCCACCGGGGCTTCACCCCTGGACCCTTACCATTGATGTTCCAGTAAATTTTCCAGAAAATTTTAAAGATTTATATGGATCTGATTTCCTAAAAAAGTGTGTCTTTTTCTCTGTTTTAAGAACATGGAGGCTTGATTTTTAACCCCACAGAACACCAAAGGCTCAGAGCTTCAGGGGGCGAACCCCTACCGGGGCTTCGCCCCTGGACCCTGGACCCCACCCATTTTTTGTTTTCCCTCTTATCACCGTTGTGCCCCCGGTTTAAAAAATCCTGGATCCGCCCCTGCCCCCCACTTTTAAATACCTTCCGGTAGGCCTGCGATATGGGGCATGGTGTACCCCTATCGTGTCTTCATTGTTTGCTTGGAATCTCAGGAATTCTTTAGGGGATTCTTTAGGGGGGATACCCTCTGCCCTATATCGGGCATGGTTTACCCAGACTGAGGCCGGAGGGGGATGGTGGTCTGGTCCCAGCTATCATAAAGACAATCTGTGCGGATGCTCGCTACATGCATACAGGAGACGTGACTCAGATAGTGCGTTGGAAAAAAGAAGACATGATCAAGGGACAATTTTCCAAAGCCGTGTACATTAGAATACGACGAGGGCAAACGTTAGTTCCTGTTATCACCACCTCTGCCTTCTCGTTTCGTGAAACATTGGTGCTGTTTTACAAACCCAACAGTCTGTTAGCTGCAACTAGTATACGTAGTGATGATCACATGGGGGTAATTTGAAGTGACGATTGAACAAAGTTTTATCATTCAACCTGTCATATAAACTATGTGTCGATCATACGGCTAAAATCGCTTGAAGGCGATTCATTAGTTAGCCAATCTCGGTCAGGGGGAGATACTGATGAATAGCGCCCTCTTGTGAATAAACATGTGTACTGTTCAGGTAAAATCTTCAACAATGAAATGATATGGACCTGCTTTTTTCCCCAACAGACATTTGGACATCAAATTGAACTACACCATCGCAGGTGGGAAACCAGCTGAGAGAACTTACAACACATGGAAGACACCAGGCCCAGTTGAAATGTACTAACATTGTGGCATCCACCGGGGGACAAAAATCAATGAAACCTCTTGAAGCTGCCATCTGCACAAAATATTACTTCTCCTGATAGAGTTCCATCATGTTTTTTTATTGGCTTGAGATACAGTGGAGAGGTTTACGGGGGAGGGGTGTTGGGCAAAGACATAATTTGGATGGGGGATTTTGATGTATTTAACCATTCATTTGTGCATTAGTTTATGTCATGAAGATAAGGGGACAAGGGCTCTGAGCAGGGGGTGTGGGGGCTACCACTCCTCCCCTGCTGGTTACGGCACAAGTAAAGCACGACTATAAACTGCAGTATTTTTTGGCGGCCAGCTTACGTAGGAGAATTAGAAGAACATAAATTGGCGCTGGTGAACGGTGCGTTCATACAGCTTTCTTTATATAAGTATCCAGTTATAAGTAATACTTTGCAATATTATTTGGTGACAAGTTTATTTAGAATTAAAATAAAGGCTAAAAAAATAATTCAGCAGAGCCTAAGTTCAAAAAGCTCGTGAGTTCACAAACAAAATACAATTACAAAGTATACTTGAGTTAACACGCTTGTGATTGGTTCCCGTTTATACATTCCCTTGGCAAAAAAACAAATTGTTTTGAAATTTGCCCCAGATAAGTAGTTTGGTGAAACCCCTTGGAATCCAAGTTCCGAAATGCAACCAAGTTCAATTAGTTGTCATTGTTATAGAAGTGTATTTTACTTCAACATTTTAGGCAGTCATTTGGTTTAAAACAAAACCTTTTGACGCAGGTGGGAAACCAGCTGAGAGAACTTACAACACATGGAAGACACCAGGCCCAGTTGAAATGTACTAAAATTGTGGCATCCACCGGGGGACAAAAATCAATGAAACCTCTTGAAGCTGCCATCTGCACAAAATATTACTTCTCCTGATAGAGTTCCATCATGTTTTTTTATTGGCTTGAGATACAGTGGAGAGGTTTACGGGGGAGGGGTGTTGGGCAAAGACATAATTTGGATGGGGGATTTTGATGTATTTAACCATTCATTTGTGCATTAGTTTATGTCATGAAGATAAGGGGACAAGGGCTCTGAGCAGGGGGTGTGGGGGCTACCACTCCTCCCCTGCTGGTTACGGCACAAGTAAAACACGACTACAAACTGCAGTATTTTTTGGCGGCCAGCTTACGTAGGAGAATTAGAAGAACATAAATTGGCGCTGGTGAACGGTGCGTTCATACAGCTTTCTTTATATAAGTCTCGAGTTATAAGTAATACTTTGCAATAATTTTTGGTGACAAGTTTATTTAGAATTAAAATAAAGCCTAAAAATAAATCAGCAGAGCCTAAGTTCAAAAAGCTCGTGAGTTCACAAACAAAATACAATTACAAAGTATACATGAGTTAACACGCTTGTGATTGGTTCCCGTTTATACATTCCCTTGGCAAAAAAACAAATTGTTTTGAAATTTGCCCCAGATAAGTAGTTTGGTGAAACCCCTTGGAATCCAAGTTCCGAAATGCAACCAAGTTCAATTAGTTGTCATTGTTATAGAAGTGTATTTTACTTCAACATTTTAGGCAGTCATTTGGTTTAAAACAAAAACTTTTGACGTACAATACAGTGCCCAGTGTGCGTTTGTCATTGTTTCCTGATGATTGCCATCTAGATTACAGCGACACAGAAACAATGTCGACACACATTGTTTTCAACGAAAATTTGAAGTTAATTTTATGATTAAAGAAAATAGCTAATTAGCTCTTCCCCTTAAACTAAAGTTGTACCGTCTCTGAGTTGTATTCAAGTTTGGTTTATCACCTTTGATTCGTATAATCATAGTATTTGACATTGCTACTTAATTTGGCCATACAATATTTCACATTTGATTTGTAAATTAATATTGGACATTCGTGCTTACTTTGGCCATGCAATATGTGCTTCATATACGCAATTTTGAATGATTAAAACAAAAACTTTCAGACTGCATATGTTATGACATACTTATGCCAAAATCTGTTCCATCAATGGTTGTTTGTATTGCTGTTATTAAGGGAAAGTGCAATAAGGGCTTTAGTGCAATAAGGGCTTCAACATAATGTTCTGATCAATGTTTCCACTTTGATGAAGAAGGCGGGAAACACTTTTAGTACACTCTGAAACTTACGGGACAGAATTGACCGGGATGTGGGTTCCATGAGGCTTGACCCATTTCTAGGTCAGTATGACCAGGAATCTGTGTCAAAAATGACCCAGAAGCGGGTTAGAATGACGCAGAATCCGAGTAAAAATCCCATATTTAACCGGTTTCTGGGTCAGCCTGACCCGGAAATGGTTCAAACCTTCTGGCACTCAGATCCAGGTCAATTCTGACCCGGATGTTCTAGGGTGTATGCGTAAGGTGATTTACAGTTTTTTGCTGCAAGAGTTTGACTTACAACAGCAGTAGATGTTAAAGGGTTTCTACCCCTCGTTCCTTGAATAATTGACATGTACTTCTCTATGACTACAAACTCCTCATCAGGAGGACGAAACGGCCCCAAGAATGCACGGTTCTTCTCGGGTGATGCCACAAGAAAGCCTGACAATTTATACACCCCTTGGACGAGTAAAGTCAACGTGAATTATGCACACATCGTAACAGGAGGAAGTGCGGTAAATGACGTCGGTGTTGACAACCGGCACGATTTTCCAAATTAATTTTCACGCTGCATTTTTAACTGTATTTTAAACCAATCTCAAAATGGGGAAAAAGACCCTTAATAGAAATGCGATTGAAGAGTCCCAACAACTCAATAAAAATTCGAGTTGATATCTCAGTCAATTAGCTCGACGGTACTGCGCGGCTTGCCAGGGGAACCCACCGCTGCCGACGATTGACCCGTCACTACGTTTGAGCAAAATCCAACCGATTCGAACATCATTCCATTAATTGCATGCTCGCTGATCTCCGTAATATACCGGCACGGCTCATCAACCTCGCGCATTTGCAGTCATCCATTCATAAAATACGAGCGTGGAGAGAAAAATTCTCGTGGGTTGAGTGCGTAACGCTGGGGGCACTTCATGGCCAACTCTTGGGTGTAATCAGTTGGCTGATCGGTAGCCTCTCTGTCAAGTGTTCTTCGGCGGCATACGGCCATAGCGTGCGACCCCAGCTGTACGCGAGGGTGTACATCTTCATACGATAGCACTGTGGTACCGATGGTGTGCACTGTTAGTATACAGTAACTCTGCACTTGTAAGAGACGAGAGTGGACAACATGGAGAGACCAGAATCGATTATCTTGCCGGCTCGTCGTTCCCAGTGGCTGGTCAGTGCCCTGGCGTATGCTTTTGGCCTTGACCAGGGAATCGAAAATGAAGTTGTCGTTCTCGCAACCGGCATCGATCAGTACATTCAAGAAATTTTCCACCACTTGGACATACTTGGAAAAGATCGTATACATCAGTCGGATTTTAATATCTTAATGGAAGTGATCGGTTTCAAAGGCTTCGGTTTAAGTCCACAGGCGGAAGAGTCTGGAGAGAGTGGCCCTGCTGAAGATCAGTCAAGAGAATTATCCTTCAAGGAATTCCACTCTAAGTTGGTGCAGTGTTTTCTTGGGGAAGATGGCAACAGTCCGTCTGATGAGAGCTACTCAGCGAAGAGATGGGACGACTCGGATAAGTTTGTGGAGGCAGAGGTTCGAGTCTTACCGAGGAGTGGGATCAGCATCCGCACCATGTGCACCGAGTGTTTCCAGAAGAGACCACTCACCGAGGTGTACCATTCGGTCATGTACAAACAGGGCAGACTGAACTGCGTTGATGGCACGGTAGAGACGAATTCTCACATGGGTGGTGACTTGGAGAGTATCACAACCACACCCGGCATATCAGACGTTCGCAATGGAAGTGCGAATACGGGAGACGATCCGGCAATGGCAAAGTTGCAGCAAGAAAACGAGGGGTTGAGGGAAATCATCGAGGACATGAGACAAGCCCTGCAAAGCAGCGACGCCCGTCACTTGGCTCTTCTGGTATCCCTGCAAAAGTTAAAAACGGCGGCGCGCGACAATCAAACACCGTTCCCACCGCTGCCACCAAAGCTTCCTGGACACTCCTCCATACGCCCACAAAATGCAGTCACACTGGCACGAGAATTAAGCCGGCTACGTGAGGACAGAGACAGGCAGCTCGAGGAAGCCATCTGCTATACACAGTCTCTGGAAGCTGATCTCTGGCAGTCCAAAAAGAACCAGACACATCTTGAGCAAAGTAAGTCATTCCTGCTCGGCAAACAGCAGTCTCTAACTCAGCGACTTTGCTCCGCCAGGGAAACTCTGAGCAGCGGGTTGGAGAGAGTCAGAGAACTGGAAAAACAAGTGGAAGGAATCGACAATCTGCAGAGTAAACTGACGGAATGGAAGAACCGAGAACGGTAAGATGAACAATTCGTTTATGGTGGCCCAAAGTTTACAAACAAAAGGTTTACATCAAAATGATTTGGAATAAGTTCACTTCAATTCAAATCATTATTATTCCACTCAAAATTAGACAGCAGAAGTTGAAAAGCTAAAACTTACGTGTTTACGTAAACAAAAACACGACAAAAGTATGTAAAAAAGGTATGAAAAAAATTGTAAAGGCGGTAAAGTCCGTATTATACTAAACAACCAAATAAACAAACAAACAAACAAACAACAAACGAACAAACAAACAAACAAACAAACAAACAAACAAACAAACAAGCAAACAAACAAACAAAACAAACAAACTCCCCAACAAACAAAGTAATGGTCAAAAGCAGTGGAATTAGCATAGAACAAAAAGCATAATTCAAAAAAGGTGCTGACGAATATTATGACAACAATTTAGGTAAACAAAATAATGTAATGGGCCTCACAACATCAATTGTTGCGTGCCAGCCGTACAAATGCTGCGCTTCCATCAGTTAAAAAGTCAAACAATCAAAAATGCACACGAATTCGAAAACACGTTTTTTTTTTACATAATTCTGAACATCTTTCATTTTATTTAGGCCTATTTATTTGTATTTTTTTTATTGGAAAAGTAATGAGTTATCGAATTGTTCGCTACATATCTGTGTAAATGTAGCAGTTGAAAATTATCAAATGGAAGAGTTCCATTTGCCCGCCCCCGTCAAAGTTTGGGTAAGTCTCGTGGCTTCTCAATTTGCAGGTTGTATGACCGTCATCCGACGGTTTTTGTACGTTATTATTTTGGATCACTGTAAGCTCGTGTACATGTAATAACCGTGTATAACTCTCGAGGAAGGGTAAACCTGCGATCTGGATAAATTCTCGTCGCATCTCTCTATAGATACCCCGGGATTTTAACTTTGCTCTCGGGCGTTCCTTTTTAGTCAAGTATCGAGTTGTTCTAGATTTTCTTGTGCGGGAGCTGCGTTTGGGGCGGGGAACCAGGGGAAGTACATGGTCTGTTTGGGCGGTTTAATGAATAGTGTGAAACTATATGGGCATGGTCTTAAAGACACTGGACACCTTTGGTAATTGTCAAAGACCAGTCTTCTCACTTGGTGTATCTCAACATATGCACAAAATAACAAACCTGTGAAAATTTGAACTCAATTGGTCGTCGAAGTTGCGAGATATTAATAATGGAAGAAAAAACACCATTGTCCATGTTGTCACACGAAGTTGTGTGCTTTCAGATGCTTGATTTCGATTTCGAGACCTCACGCGTGAGGTCTCAAAATCAATTCAAATATTTTACTGCGAAATTACTTCTTTCTCAAAAACTACGTTACTTCAGAGGGAGCCGTTTCTCACAATGTTTTATACTATCAACAGCTCTCCATTGCTCGTTACCAAGTAAGTTTTTATGCTAACAATTATTTTGAGTAATTACCAATAGTGTCCAGTGCCTTTAAGAGAAACACTATAAATAGTCGTCGGACTGGTGATGTTCAAATATCACATATACGTAATACTGTCCACTCGACACAACAGTGTTTGTCAAAGCAATCCTGAGTCATCCACGATGAAAGCCCCCGCAGTTCGCTCCCTCAAGTTTTGCCCTTTTTTGTTGGGTATCATTTCGTGCCATGTTTCGGCTGATCGACAACAGGGCCATACATCTTCACGACATCTTCAGATGACGATTTCCTCTCTGATCTCGTGGTCTCGCATTAGACTTAATTGAATTTACCAATTCACAAGAGAGTCGCGGTACCGGTATAGTCTCAACGGCGTACATTAGCTGACACGGTGTCTCATTAGGCGGTGCAGGGGGAAGAGTGATTGGATTAGCGGTGGGGATATGTGGAAATGATCATCCAAGGCAAGCTGATGAGATGGGTATCTTATCGAGTTGACAACGCGTCACGTGTCATACTTGAGATTGCCATATACCACACCCACACACTAGGAAAACTCCCGGGTCAGAGTTGACCCGTATTCCGGGTCCTATGGGTCTGACCCACTTCTGGGTCAGTATGACCCGGAATTTGTGTCAAAATGACCCATAATTTGGTCAAACTGACGCAGAAACCGAGTAAAAAAATCCCAATTTAAAACTATTTTCCGGGTCACCCTGACCCAGAGATTGCTAAGCTTCTTGGACCCTGAATCCGACCGGGTCTAGTCTGACCCAGTAGTTTTTAGAGTGCAGATCCTTATAATTTGATTGGTGGAACACGCGTCACGTGTCATCCTATAATTTTGCCATTATTGACCTTTGTTTTACAACGTCACAGCCGCGAGTTTTGCGTTGGCAAAAGTACGGGCGGCCTTCACTGAAAAAATATATTAGTCTATTATTTGAACAACAATGCTATCAAATAAATACTGATGGTGAAAAATAAAATGTACTACCCAAAACAAAAAGTAAACAATAAAAACAGTTTTAATGTAAGTTACTAAAAAGGGCAAATTTTGATCAAGCAAATTTGTGATACTCAATGCCTTCCACACAATTAATTGGTGGTAATGTTTGTAAACAAAAGAATGGTCTATGGAGCCGCAACGCCCCAAATACTAATATTGGAGTTCAATATGGATAATTATTGGACGCTTCGCAGGGTCCATTTCAAAATAATTGTTCCCGCCCGTTTGTCTATAAACAAGGCAAGGTTGTGTCACGGAGAACAGGGTTGGTGTTTACAATGGAGAGGTCCAAAGTGACCTTTTTTAAAACATAATTTTAATAGTGTTGGGTGGACAGGTTTCCGTGTCTATTTTGTTTTTATCACTCGGCTTTGCCTCGTGAAATGGAACAGTCCAGATTTCACCTCGTGATTATATTGCACTAATCTGCATCCAATATTTGATAATATATATTTAATCGGAAAGGTCACTTATTACAAGTACCAATCCTCCAGAGAATATTTCCTTTCGAAATATCGTCGGGGAAATAACATTTTAGACATAACAAAGACTACCCTACAATCACCGCTCCTTATAACGATTGCCACGGCTGAATCAAATTTAATGTGAACGAATAGAGATAGTTTACATACAATTACAAGCTTTGTTGATTCAAACAGGATGCTATGTGTGTTTATTGAAAAACTAAAGAATGTGAATTAATTGTATCCTTCCAAAACAAAACAATGATGCATCCGTTCCATTACCAGCCTATAACCTATATCCAAACCTAAGCTTTATTCAAGCCTAACACATATCCAAATCTAAGCTTTATTCAAGCCTATAACCTATATCCAAATCTAAGCTTTATTCAAGCCTATAACCTATATCCAAACCTAAGCTTTATTCAAGCCTAACCTATATCCAAGTCACACTGTATCTGTCTACGCAGGTATGGTCCATGAGTGCTAGAAATTGAAACGAATATAGACTCTCACAGTAAAGTAAATATTTTGATACTGGTAAAATTTAATGAATAGTGCCATTTCTAGTTGATAGTTATCGATTTGTTTTCGATAACTGACAATCCTGTGCTATCTTTATGGATGAATGCAAAATAGACAAACTTTGAATTTGTTTTGTTTGCATAAAAGGGTTAATGCAATTAGTGAATGGTAAAAGAGGGGTGGGAACCGACACTTTCGCGAATATAAGTATTAATTGGTTTCAGGTGGTAGTGTTTTCGATACCACCCTTTCTTTTGTTTCGTCCTGCTGGAAAGGCGTTTGCAATCCACATCTTTTTTTCGAAACACAACAATTGCAGAATTGATTAAGAACCAACTTTTTGAAAATTTCTTAAATACAAATTACAGGGTTGTCATATTATTTGTCTGTGTAAACGAAGGAAAAGAAGAAAAGAAAAAAATGACAGTAATCAATAATTGTATCAGAGATAATAATCATGTTAAATAGTTTTTAATTATGGTTCGAGGGCTGGAGTTACTGTTCACAATAACACCCAATCCCCCCAAAGTTATAAGATTGCCAGTAACAATTACAACGACGATATCAACGAGATTTTCCCTCTATGTAAAAAAAACCCTGAGAGTTCAGTCAGGATATTATGTTATAATTAACGTCAACGTTGCATCATCTGCTTTCACATTGGATCGTATGCTATCTTTAACACCCCCCCCCCCCGTTGCTTGGACTGAAATAGTTCATGGAATGGAAGGTTTTCCTTATTATTTTAATTCAGGATGGTTCAGTGGTGGACCTATGCTAGAAATTGGGTTAGGTTTTGGGTAGTCTTAAAGGCAGGGTATAATTTTGGTAATTGTCACAGACCAGTGTCCTCACTTGGTGTATCCCAACCCAGGCATAAAATAACAAACATTTGGGCTCAATTGGTCATCGAAGTTGCAAGAAAATATTGAAAGAAAAACACCCTTGTTGCATAGGTTTGTGTGCTTTCAAGTGCCTGAGAAAAGGCTTCGTGCATGAAGCCTTTCTCAGATTCAAATATTTTAATGAAAAATTACCTCTTTCTCAAAAACCACAAGACTTCAGAGGGAGTCGTTTCTCACAATGTTTTATACTATCAGCAGCTCTCAGGTGCTCCTCTACCCAAGTAAGATTGTGATGGTGATGTATTTCTTGAGCAACTATACCAAAAGTACCCACTGCCCTTAAAGGGCAGCACCGCGATATGATCTGGAAATACAACATGGATAAGGATGGGGGACTTAAAGTTAATAAAAGGTTTGGGTTAAAACCATATACCATATACCGTATACCGTACACTGACTTATTTTAATATTTCCATTTTCTTAACCACTTCGTATACACACTGGTCAGCTCATATATGCCATGATATCCCAAGCTGGACCATTCCACACGTCCTAGAGGGGAGGTGTCAGTGGTTTGGTTAAGAGGGGGCAGAACAAAACTCGCCAACATCCTTTGGGTACAAAATCGGCATGGTTGTCAGTGGTAGATGAAACCAAATTAAAAAATGTCATTAATAAAGCAAATAAATAAAATAAGCAATACCAGAACATATAAACAACATACTTAAAACAAAACAAAAATCGTTGGAAAAAATAGCAAAATAAACCTCTCAGCCTAAGGAAAAAGCTTGGAAGCATGTGCTGACAACGTACCCAGGAGGCGTTGCAACCAAACAGGTCCCTCTCTCGAATATTTTTATCGAGTGGAGTTTGTGATTTGCGGCTCGGGTGGGGAAAAGGGTAAGCGTTTACATGCGTGGGGATTCCTTCCTCCACGGGGTAGGTTAGGGTGAATTAAGAACAACAGGGTAAAGACTAAGAATGTGGAAGGGGACAACTATTAAATGCACCCCTAGACGGATCCATCTTTAATAATTCCTAGGTGTTAGTTAAAGATGGACTCTAAGGTCAAAATCATTTTTGTGATTCACTCATTTTTCAATAGACAGCCCTTATGAAAACGGAGAAGGTCTCTAACCTCACGTTAAAATGATGTAAAATGCCACTGTGTTTGATGCCTTTTTAAAGGCACTGGACACTATCGGTAATTACTCAAAATAATTGTTAGCATAAAAACTTACTTGGTAACGAGCAATGGAGAGCTGTTGATAGTATAAAACATTGTGAGAAACGGCTCCCTCTGAAGTAACGTAGTTTTTGAGAAAGAAGTAATTTCTCAGTAAAATATTTGAATTGATTTTGAGATCTCACGCGTGAGGTCTCGAAATCAAGCATCTGAAAGCACACGTAACTTCATGTGACAAGGGTGTTTTTCTTCCAATATTATCTCGCAACTTCGACGACCAATTGAGTTCAAATTTTCACAGGTTTGTTATTTTGTGCATATGTTGAGATACACCAAGTGAGAAGACTGGTCTTTGACAATTACCAAAGGTGTCCAGTGTCTTTAAGTGCATTTTTTGTCCAAATCAACAAACGTTCGATGACGTCACATTTCAAATACATGGTCAGTACATTTTTCTATGCAAACAATATTGATATCATTCCTGAATTTTGATGATATTCAATCAAAATAGCATCAATGGATTTGACCTTTTGACTGGCACAAACATTCCTCTATGGAATCTACAGACCTGTTTGTTTTTGTTGTCCGATATGACGTAATGTTTCAAATTTTGCTCCCAAATAAAATAAAATCTAATTTTACACCATTTTAACGTGAGGTTGCAGACTCGTATTTTTCGCCACTTTCATGAGGACTCTATCTACTGGAAAACGAGTGCAACACAAAACTGCATTTGACCTTGGAGACCAAGGATATCTGTAAAGAAGAACTATTTGTCCCATTAGGGAACAGGAACATCACACCCGCATCAATCCCTCCAACCTCCACCTGTGTCCCAGGGATGATGTTAAACTCTTCAGTGCATTGCCAGCAATTCACACTGTTCGGCTTTGAACACAGCCTTTTTCGCCAATAATGAGGTTCAAGCCACGCGTTCTGGTGTCAGTTCAAACAGTGACTGTCAAGGTCAGAGCTGAAACAATAACGGCTAGAATTTGTTACGAATGGAGCCAGCGGAGCGAGGTGGAAACTGGTCTGGCACAAAATAGCGAATTACTCATCAAGCAATCGAGCCGTAGGGGGTTAATCGTGTTCGGGGCATTGTTACTGTTTCTCCTACCAACCTCCCCAACCGTGGGGGACAGGGTGAACATAGAAAAACCATTTGCTTATTTCTCCTGGGTTTCTTGGGTGTAGTGAAGCTCGACTGATCAGATTGGGTATCTGTACAGCGAGGGGAGAGGAGGGAACCACCACCCCCCGCTGCGTTATCAAGGACGAATATGACGGAACGCGGAGAAGGGGGGGGGGGGCGCCCAGTTAAGTCGGATTTAAACAGTGAGCACTGTTGGGGGAGATGTTTGATATTTTGTGTTAGATTGTTGTTGTTGTTCTCAGTCGCCGCTGCAAATAAGCTTGCTCTGTATTAAGGGGAATTCTAACGAGACACGTTTCTCAAATTAATTTTGAGATGTCCGATTTACGGTAATTTCATCGCACTCGCAGACTTCAACACCAACGCCATTATACTGTCAAAGTAAAACACTATAGAAATACGGGTCTTTTCAACGACCACCTTTTATCCCAAATCATAACAAATCAGAAAGGCCACGACTCTTAATAGGAGTCTGTCAAGGAATATTAAGGCGAGTATTAATCACTCTAGATTTAGGGGCTGGGAATTAAATGGAAACCAACCATGACACACAGGGTCTCTGAGGTTGAATGTTGCTATTATACATTTGTGGACATGATCGTGTGATTCACCCCATGCCCCCTTATTATTGTGGCACTGAGTCACGAAAGAAACTGCCGTGTCACTCGTTGGTTCTAGTAATGAATATTATTAAGTTTAACTTTTTAATTTCTATTTTCGTAAAGAATTTCGTTAACTATACCAGACCTTCGCAATCTGGGTGTTGTTGAAATTGTTTTGATATCGAGAGCTTATTAGGATTTTGAATTTATTGGTAAAGAGAAAGTGAGAATGAAAGCGAAGAAGAAGAAGAACTAGTTACATTTAGCCAACCATGATCAGGTTTTTGGTTGAATAATTCAGATTGCTGACGCCACTTTTAACTCCGTTCTTTAATTTTGGGTCACTTTGTGCCTCCCACCTCAATGCATGCTTCACAAGACCTTACTCCAAATACTTCACATTTTTCACTTTCCACTGGCCTTCGTGCCGTCCACAGGGAGAAGACCGAGTGCAGCGCCAAATCACCCGTCCGGGTTTCCCCAGGACTCGAATGGACCATCGGCAGTCTCCGGTGGGACGTCGGTAATCTCCGGCGGCTGCCTCGACGACTCCAGCGGATCTTCGGAGGATTCCGGAGGCGATCTTCTCACCGGTATGGACTCGGGCTGTGTGTCGGACAACGAGAGAGGCTCGCCGACGTCTGCGGGGAGTGAGACGGACAGCAGCTCTGTTGCCAGTGGAAGCTGTAAGTTGATTGATAACGTAATTTCAAACTGCGCTCAAAAGTGGCACCCATGCACATTTGTTTCACATAACTGCCGGAGGCGTTCCAGGCGGGACCTTCGCTCTCGATCCCCAATGGTTAAGTGTAATGGGGAAAATATATGTTATAGTGAACATTAAAATCTATTTAACGCGGAAATCTGAACCAGACTGAAGGAATCGTTGTTTGTCTGTTCACCAGCAAAAGGGTGTGTATTTCATTTTCTGGATTGTGAGAACTTAAAAGTGCGCGGTTTTAGTCAAACATAATGCCTGTAGTCTTTATTTGAAAAAGATATCATTTTGTTTGAAACATTCCACGAGTCTCAAAGTCACATTGTTGTACAGTCAAGCCTGAAGCAACGTTCCTTCAAAGTTGTATCCACTCTCATTTCAGTATCGGATGAAGAATCAGTTTGGCAGGAAGAAGCCAACAAGCACAACAACAACAACAATAACAACAACAACTGCGCAAGCTCGGCGCTGACAGGCGGATTGAACAACGCTGATTGGCTGATCAAGTTGACGCAGGTGCAGAAGCACCTTCTGGAGACGGAGGTCCAAAAAGGCCAGGCAGAGGGAAAGTTTAAGCAAGTAAGAAACCATTCATCCATCAGTTATGTTAAATTTATTACTGTTTGTTTTAAATAATGTGATGATTGCAAAGGATAACCGTTTGTTTTCATTTTCTTTTTTGAGCAATATGGATAAAGGCAAATTTATAGCTTTGTATGAGAGCTAAATAGATTTGAATGAATTTATTAATCTTAAGATCAGTTTTGATGCCTTGACACCGAATGGAGATCGGCAAACTGTCAGGATAATCCCAGAACCCACTTGGTTCTGATGCATAGCTTAATCTAACAGCTAAATAGATTTGAATGAACTGATCTTTAAATCAGTTTGATGCCTGGCAACAAATGGAGATCGTCAAACTGTTAGGATAATCCCAGAATCCATTGGGTTCTGATGTATAGCTTTGTCTATAACAGCTAAATGAATTTGAATGAACTGATCTTAAAATCAGTTTTATGCCGGACACCGAATGGAGATCGGCAAACTGTTAGGATAATCCCAGAACCCATTGGGTTCTTATGCATTCGGATGAGTAAACCATCTTTCTCGAAGCTAAAAACCTCTTCTTCAAAATGTGTGTCATCCACTTTGCTCACCGCACTGCATGCACTGTGCGGATGCCTCAGCTCTTGCCAAAGTAGCAGATTACGCTACCGTGGCTATACGCAAAGTGTACCGTACGTATTTAAACATGTGTTGTTTTGCTTCTGTTGTCGAAAGAAATTCAGGCAGATGAGGATGGTTAACGATACATACATTACAATAAAGTTGTCCCTTGTGCATGTGTAAATGCAATTTTTGAAATGAAAGTGTTTCCTGGGGTTAGAGGGTCTCTCCTTATGTTTGACTATAAGGTACTGTGTTTAACGAAACAAACATTGCACACTAAAGTTCAAACTTACAGCCCAAGAAATTAAAGTACGATTGTGTAACGGTGGTCATAGATTACACACTGCATCGCAGGCTAAACAAAAAACTGTTAATAAAGGCCTAGATCTCGCGAGCCGCGTATTAAGAACGACGCCACGACATTCACAGCCGAGGTGCAGTTGTGTTTCAATTGAGGTGGAAAAACGAAGCCAGCAATTCGGCCGAGGCAGCGGTGCGGTCATGTACGATTACACCGGGAGGCAGAGCAAAAATGATGGGCAGCCCTTTTTCGTCACCTCATCGGCCAGGTGTTAGAACCAGAGCTCAGCTGGCTCGACCGTATCGCACAAAGTCGCGTGAAAACACTGGTGTCAGCATATTACAGCTTAAACCCCAACCTGAAACCATCGCAAATTACTCAGTTGCATCGCTACAGGCAACGTCATCCCGTGTTATTATGTTGGAGTGCGACTCGGTTGTTTCTTTTTTTTGTTGGGGGGGGGGGGGGTTGTAAGACACAAAGTTGATAAAAACGGGTATTATTGAGCCTTATCTGGCGGGCACAAGCAGCTGTCTCCCTGTAATAATATTCAACCTATGCAAAGCATATCTGGTGTCAATACTACGCAACAACGAGGAGTGAAACATTACAGATCGCGAAGGCTCAACAATTTGTAAAAGTGAGTCACATGTTATCAATACCGATCCCCCATCCTTTCACTTTCACAGTATCGAAAAAGAAAGTATGGTTTCGCAGCGGTTGAATCTGATCGTAGGCAAGATGGAAAAATAGAAAAAGAAAATTCACTTCTTAATTAAGCAGTGGCTAAAAACAGACACTGTTAAAAAAAAAAACTTTACCCCCCCCCCCCACCACACACACTTAAAGCACATTGGTAATTGTCAAAGACCAGTATCTGCACTTTATGTGACCCAACATAACATGAAATAACAAACTTAAAACTCTAAGCTCAATCGGTCATCGGAGTCACGAGAAAATAGTGAAAAACCCCGTTATATGTTTTCACTGTTTTCAAACATCGGGTTTCGGACCGCGGATAAAACTAATTGTTTTACTCATTTCCTAAAAACTAAAGCATTTCAAGCAAAGCTATTTCACAAGGGAAGTTTTCCACCATGACCATCTTTATACCATGTAAGTTATGGGCAAATCTGTGAACATTTATGTTTTCAATCTTACCAATGTTGTACACACCCTTTAAACATTCGTATCTCAAAAAACAGCAGTATTTGCATGGCATAGGACTATAGAGATCAAAACACATCCTAACCTAAATAAATATTAAATATTTATAAAAATTTACAAAATGACAAATCTCTTGCTCTGAAACCTATTTTCCTTTGTTTTGAAGTAAAGCGTATACAGTTGTTTATGACTTGCTCAAACATAAAGGACTTTGTGCCTAAATTCAAGTCGGCTCATTATATATACCGTCATGTTTTCTAAAAACAATGTGCGTAATTTAAGTGTCTTCATTTATGTATTTTTTATTCATTTTTACTTTTTTGGTTGGGGGGGGGGTAACATTTGAGTAAACAAATAATGGGAAGTGAAAAAAAACAAGGAAATAAGACTTAAGACGTGTCTATGAATCAACGTGAGACTCCAACCATCGTCAAACCGGTATACACCTATACATTACACGGCTGGTACATGACACAGGTTTACCGATACCTTCCCCCAGAAGGTTGTTGCTGCATGCCATTGTTTGATGTAGCAGATCTGGTAATCAAGACGAGCCTCTACAGCTCCCAACCATAAACCTCACCAATCGTCTCTACAGTTGCCCAGAGCAAAGAGGGATCGTGACCCAAAAAACTGGTCACGAAAAAAATAAAACAATATTGGTGATACGAAAGGATGGATGACGACTTTGTCCACACTCCTTAGCCCCCGATAGTGTGCCCCCTTTTTCTAATATCCCGGTAATCCGGCCCTGGTTCGGCCGGCATTTACAGAGCGACCACACCCTCTTTTCTGAATGATGAAAACCTCTTTCTCGGTCATGCATGAGATCATTTTCAAATTCCCTCTTAGTGCCAATCATTTAGTCAAAAATATGTTACCATCCGACCGTGCATAATCGTGGCCGACGGGTAAGACCGGATCATAGATTACTTCAAATACCATCATCTGCGACTAGGCACGGGTATTTGGCCAAGGCCCTTGATGTGACTTGAAAATCTGGGTTATTGGATTTTTTTTTTTTTTTCACTGAGATTCTTCATTGCGATAAGTCTCATTTATGAATTTTGTGCTGGAACATTGAGTCTCGCTCACCGTGATGGGTGGGGGATGTAATAAATTTAAGTCCTCTAAATTCTAGAGGGTTTATATCAGCAAGTTGGCAGATTTTTCTTCAGGTGGAATGCAAATTGAAATACGATTATTTATATTGACGCGGGAAACTGCAGATTTAAGTGTGGAAACCGAGGGAAGAACTTGTGTTCACCTGCAAACGATGTTACACGCTGAGAGGAGACACAAATAAACAATGCTCAGATTTTGTTATATCTATTTTTGTCATGATTTGATGACGTGTCCACAGCAAGATCATGAAAGTTACAATAAGGCACGTTTTATATTGCAGTCAAGAAACTAAAACCTAAACTATAGAGTTGCTTATAAAGATGGAATGAACGAGACCATGACCCACTTTCATAGAGCTGCTTAAAGGCACTGGACACTATTGGTAATTACTCAAAATAATTGTTGGCATGCATAAAAACTTACTTGGTAACGAGCAATGGAGAGCTGTTGATAGTATAAAACATTGTGAGAAACTGTCTCTCCTCTCTCTCTGAAGTAACGTAGTTTTTTGAGAAAGAAGTAATTTCTCAGTAAAATATTTGAATTGATTTTGAGACCTCACACGTAAGGTCTCAAAATCAATCTGAAAGCACACAACTCCGTGTGACAAGGGCGTTTTTCTTCCATTATTACTCGCAACTTCGACGACCAATTGAGTTCAAATTTCACAGGTTTGTTATTTTGTGCATATGTTGAGATACACCAAGTGAGAAGACTGGTCTTTGACAATTACCAAAGGTGTCCAGTGTCTTTAAGCACAAAAAGTATCTATTAAAGCATTACAAAATTACCAGGTTACCATCCAAACTACCATGTCACATGTACAACCTGTGACAGGTATCCTGCTCATTTCTGCTCAGCAGACAATTGTTAAGCAATATTTTCTGCTCTAGCAGCTCTATGAAATTGGGCCCACAGTTACTGCGCACAAAGTGACTCAGAGAGTCATTGCAAATTGTTTTGTCTTTCTCTTCTCAGATTAAAGCTGATTTGCTCCACGAGCTGAACACTAAACTCAAGGAGACAGAGCAGTACCAGACGGAGATTCAGTGTCTTGAGACTGAGCGGGTTAGACTCTCTCTGATTGAGTCCACCGTAGGGGAGGTCATATCGCTACTCCGGAAACTCCGCAATCTGGTAAATTTCTCGCTCTCACTTTCTCAATTATAAATTCAAGTGATTCTCAGTGACGTTAAATAGTCAAATATTTGTTAGCGAACGCACTTAGTGTGTACATCAGGTACTGGGAAAAATTCCAACCGCACCAAAAAGACAACAATTTAAATAAAAAATAATACTTCATGACAATTATTGATATGTGATCAGTAAATTTAAATGAAAAACAAATAACAAATATATTTATAGTTAATAACTAAATAGTATAAAAAACAAGAAGGAAAAAGGGGAAAAGAAAAAAAAGAGGAAAAAATCAGAGAGAACACAAGAATAATAGATAATTATAATACTCACTATAAACATTATATAAAAACACCCCCTTTAATCATTATTTTAGGCCTTCGTGTCATTTTGAGAAAAAAATACTGAGATGCAGTTTAGACCTGAGGTCTGGATCCACTCCAAACTGAAATCTTAAAGGGAAGGTATACGATTGGTAAACACTCTAAAAGTTTATGGCAATAAAAACTGACTCGGTTAGAAGTACAGCATCTTTCAATAGTATAAAGCATTTTGAGAAATATTTCAAATCAAAATAATGTGGATATGGAAATATATGTCAGTTTTTATCACCCAAAATTTGAATCTGAGCAGAAACGTTTCTCAGATCGTGTATTCCTATTAGGGATTATACCTTATGCTGTGGACATAATTATTTTGCTGGAGATTTTGGCGATATTTCAAAAACGCGACCACCTTTTGAAATGAAATTTGCACAGGTTAGTTTTATTGTTTATATCTACATTTATATAGGATTAAAACAATTAAACGGTCCAAAAAACCAAAGGTATATTTTGCCTTTAATACGTAATTTTCATTCTTTCCTTTTAAATCGAAATTGACCGGTACAAGGTGAAAGTTCACCTGCCCGTCGAAGCCCCAGCGGATACATCAAGTCAGTGCTGATCATTGGAGCACTATGTCTTTAAAAATAACAAACACAATGGGGGAAGTATGTATTGACAAACGTGAATATTCTTAAAACGGCTTGCTACTCTAGACCCGAAACCTCCAAGATGTTACAATTACCAGGGCGGTAGACTCTGTGCAAACCCAGACCAAAATACAGATTTGGACACAATGTTGACCATTATTTTCATTATCCCTTTAGTGTGTGATTTTACTTCTTTCAAGGAAACTTGAAGGCTCAAGGTGGTTTTGAGAAAATCCTGAAATCAGGAAAAATCCTGAGAAATCAAAAGCCTAACAACTGGCTAGGGCTAGGAATAATGCTTCCAAGTGGTGATAACTCAAAAACTATAAACAATCAATAAATTGACGTCCACCCAGCCACTTCTTCCTTAAGTTTGAGATACCTCCATTGGTTGGAGTATTTCTAGTCTCCTCTTAAAATTTAGAGAACGGTTGCTGTTTATAAAAAAAACTCATGTATCTCATTAACACACAATTCAAAAATATTTGCATGAGTCATGCTTGCATAGGTCAATAATAAGGAGTGTTCGTTCGGACAGAATTGATTTGAACTGGCTCGAGACTGGCCCATCGCGTATAGGGGGGACACAGACCACATACCTTTACACTGATTGGCCACAAGCACAAATTAATTTACAATATCAAAACATAATCCAGCGTTATCCGCAAGTGAATCCACAGCCTGGGCTCATCGGTTGTGACTCCGTTGGAAGGGGTGGGATAAACAAGACGAGGGAAGTACAGGCTAATTTATCATCACGCTCGGGAAGATAATTATCGGGATATACTGGAGAACCCCTGAAGCGACTACTGCTGGAGAAGGATTCGAAAGCGGGGGGGGGGGGGGACAGTGTTCCGGCAATATTAATTTCGTCAGTGTAGATCGGTATGGCTTTATCCTGGGGCTGTTCTTTGCTTTGGCGATAAAATTTGCACGGTGAAATTGGGTCATCGGAGGGACTTGGTGCGATGGTATTATGGAGGTTGTTCAAGTTTGAGATTGCTGATGGCATCAAAATACAGAGAACCGTTTAAAAGAACGTGTGAGGGTAAAATAAAATGGTGAGCTATATACCCCGTTCTGTAAAGTTCTTAAACATAGCTTCCCCACTATACGACGGTTTCTGATCTGACTACTACGGATTGGTCGATTCGAATTAAATGGTTTTGAAACTGCGTGTTCAAGATTCTAGAGACCACTAAGAATACCCCGGAACTACAAACAGATCCTGGACCGGATCCAAAGTAATAGCCGGAACTACAGCCAGGTCTGGCGCAGGGACCACATGGCAGAACCAGAACGAGAAACCAAAACCAGTCATATTTGGAACCGGAGCCCGGGCAAAAAAATTGAGGCCAGATTCTGTTGAAGACGAATACTCACTACGGCCTTTTCTTGCAACTGAGCCCAATTCAAATGATTACTGATTGAAATGGACAATCTTGATCAATGCACAACTTTCCGTGTCACTCTGCTGTAATAATTAAGGGCGAGAGTCACTGCTGGCAAACAAAAACAAATCTGAAACTGGGATCCAGATCTTAAGAGTATACTGGGATCCAGATCTTAAGAGTATACTGGGATCCAGATCTTAAGAGTATACATTGAAATGATGGCATTTTCATCTTTTGATAACACCTGGAATTATAGATTGCATGGAGCTTCTGGGAACAGTAGGCAGAGCTAAAGAGAAGTAGATCAAACAGCCCGACTTGTTTAATGTGGAGAAAAATACAACAATTTTTTTGTTTACCAAGGTGACTTTAAAAAAAAGTCTGAACTCAGAAAAAAAGGTCTGACATTTCTCATCCCTGGATTTTAGACCATTCATCGAGCGGTGATAATAATTAATATATTTTTCTTTCAAGAATACATACTATGTTCGGCGTCGTAATTAATGTTCGGTCGCTTTGAAGTACTAGCTTAAAACTGAAGGAAATCTTTCTTTTGGCCAAGGTCTTTTGTGCTGATATTTAAGGGGGGCTGTTGCTAATGTAAACGTTACCATAATTGTTCTAAAATGAGAAGGGGGAAAATCACCTAAATAAATAAATCAATAAATTGGATTGGTCTATCTATCAAGTAAGCTGGTGATTGGCTTTAGCGAGAGCGGGTGCCTGACAAAAATTGAACCATAACACATTGATTTTTAATCTTTAAAATGTATAAAATAAAACAACAAGGTATGGTTTTTTCTAAAACAGAACGTGTTTAGGCCTATTTGCGCTCTCCTGCAGACAAGGTAATTACACAGTAGCCACTAATTGGTCTCTCGCCAGAATCACTGCCTTGGGGATATTTTAGAGATTCTATCGGAAACCGATGGCTTTTCACTGGAGATCCCAATGTTAATGCTGCGCAAATAAAGGTGCCCGGGCAGTGTGCGTGAAACGGAGCGTTTCAACGCCGTCCAGAGACGAGGATGAGCCCCCTTGTTTTCATTGCTGGTCTCGCTCTCGGCTATTAGAAAATAATTGATCACGTGAAACAACAGATAGAGGCTTGAATGCATAATCAATCAAGTAAGATTATATGAAGCATTTTTTCTGCAGTGTTTGAAAAAACTACGGAATCAGGCACACCCTTGGGTGTTATTGGGTTGGGTTACGGAAATGCAAGTCTGAAACACTAGAACACGACAGGTCGGTCCATTAACCACGGTGAATTTCAAATCGATATCGTTCACAAAGATTTCTATACGACAGTTTCAACATCTGAAACTTAGTCAGTATCTGAATGAAATTCAAAATGGATTTCCCTGTATTTAAAGGTAAGGTAATACTTTGGTAATTACCCCGAAATTTAGGAAAAACTATAAATAAATAATAATAAACTTGCGGGTACAAACCATGTGTAAATCTCTTTTGTTTGAGTGTTGGCTCTGAGAAGAGCTGGTTTGGTCTCGACGTTTCGAACAGTATACTCTGCTGCTTCAGAGCAAGTATACTGTTCAAACGTCGAGACAAACGTCGGCATCTTCTCAAGCCAAACTCAAACAAAAGATGTACACATGGTGGTACCCGCAAATTTAAATTGATTTTATATGTCTTTGCTATTTAGTCCACACCATCAAAGCTTCAAACAATAATTACCCGAAACATTTTTGGAATGTCTATCCGAAAGCTAATACTGTAAACGATGGTAACGGAAATGATCGTCTGATATGCCCCGTTGATTAAAACCAATAAACAGTATGACGACAAATTTTTGAATCTAAGGCGAGATTAGGAATCCAAATTTCCGTGGTGACCGTTTGTGAATGCGCCGTTGGTACCCTCGCCACCTTGCTAACTGTAGCTCGAAGTTCTAAAAACTTTCTTTTGAGTTTTTAAAAGTAGACACTGTATCACTGAAATGTACAATACTTTTACTTTATCTTTATTGACGTTTGACCTATAAATCACATTATGACAAAAGCCGATCTATGACCATATACCTTTTAATAAATCAATGCCTTAACCGGTCTAATTGATTTCAAAGCTAGGCTTATGGGCAATCTACTAACGCTTAATCCCACTAGCTGAGCAAAGAATTAAGCCTTCGCTGAGCTGAGCCAGTTTGACCCGGATCCGGGTCCAAAGGGCCTGACTCATTTCTGGATCAAGCTGACCTAAAATCTGGTAAAAAAAAGAAACAAAAGGATTTAGGTTAAACCCGGATTCTGCATTAGTTTGACCCATTTCTTGGTCAAAGATTCCGGGTCACATTGACCCAGACATGGGTCGGGCCCCCTTGGACCAGAAACCGGGTCAATTCTAACCCGGGAGTTTTTTCAGAGTGTTCAAACAAAGCGAATCACGCCGTGAAAGTTTCGAATTGTTACACAATGGTGTTGGGTGATAAAAAAGGCACGTCAATCCAAAAATAGCAACAATGTGTTTGGTGACTCCACGACTGTTTCAAAATTTCACAATTCAGACTAACAAAAATTTACACGCTATCAAAACATACTTATCTACTATACTGGCCTTTTAAAAATAAAGTTCCTGAATATACATGTAAATGGTCCCTGAATTGTTGTCTTGGATGTGCCACAGTGGCTTTGGTCAAAACTCAACTTATCCAAAATTGTTCGATCCATTTATCATTGTTTCTGAAACAAACGCTGGGTTGCTGTGACCCAAAACACGTGTGTAGAGCACGCGTGGATCTGGGTCAATTGTAAATAGACCAAATCTTTTTGGGTCAAAGTAAAACCCCGAGCTTATCTATTTGTGATGTGATGCTACTGAAACTACATGTCCCGAGTTAAGACAAAACTGCTTTTCTCCCCCCAACCACAGACAACCACTCCGACAGACGCAGAACTTCGGAGAATTACAACCCGCCGGGCATTTGACTGGAACGAAAATAATATTACACCGTAAAAGCACAACGAAAAGATTAAACAATGCGTAGGGGGATGCCTCGCTAACGCGCTAATTATAAAAAGAAAAACACGTTAAGTAATTCAATGAAACTTTGCCAATGGGTCACAGTCTGCTGCTAAAAAAAAAAGGCTCACTCGAAAAAGGGGGAAAAACTCACAACAAGAAAAGACTTAGAAATTATGGCGGCAAAAAACCGAATCGAGAAAATGTGCGCCAAATGCCGCGATTCGAAGATCACCCGAGTGTGATAATTGCCAAAAGACCATAAAGCCAATAAGCAAAAATTACTGCGCACACAACTTCACGGGTATTAAAGAATGAGTCATATCTATATTGAATAATTCGCTCTATTGTAGAGTGGTGGTTTGTTTGCTTCTATTCTTTTGATACGGCAACGCCAGAAGCTCCAAAGTACGCCAAAGTGGTATTGCGCTGCTGAAATTGGCAACAAATTAGATCAAAAACAAAATGAGTATACGGTGTAATGTAGCCGCGGTGTAAGTCAATGGATTTTGGGTTCTTTCTATCTTGGAATTAATGAACATGCCAATTTTAACAAGCTACAACGTTGCAATTTTCATTAGTTTTTATTGCTTCATCTAAGTAGGCCTACGCTTATTTGTTTTAATGAACAATATTTACAACTGAATATCGGCAAAGCAATTTGTTTTTTGGGGTCTTTACAAGTCGAATTTACATCTATAGTCTTCTTCGTGCAAACGTCTTCCTCGCTCTTTTGGGACGGTCGTCCATTCGAAACAAAAATCAGTTTCATTGAATAAGCTTGCATTGGATTTCTCGATGCAGATGGGTTCATAATCACTTCGTGCAGTATACACACACGCATGCATGCAACTGCAGTTTGTCACTAAAATGTGAAAAAGGAAAGTGTCAGGCACCGCAAATTTCAATGTCACCTATTGACAAACTAGAAAAGGAAGAAGTCAGCTGAAAAGTTGCATGTTTCTATACACCAGGCTGTGGGATTTAATGGAACTTGTCATGGATAATGTTGTACGAAAATGACAAATCCTAAAAATTTGATAGAATATTCCTCTTAGTGTGGAAAAGGAGCTCCCTGAATTGACAGAATGTTACATTTTAGAGGTTGCAGCAGACTGTCTACATCAATGTTTTCAAATAGATATCTGAAGGTATCTGGTCATATTTTTCGTGTGGAATGTTCACCATACAATAAACAAGAAGCAAAAATATGGCAATGGCCCCCAATCCATAGCAGATTCTTTCTAGACTGTGTGAATGATTCTGCCAGGGTCGAGACGTCAGACAAGTATAATTCTTTGCATTGATAACGTGCCGCTTATCATTTTGGCTGTAAGCAGTTTGCAACAGCTACTAAACGTACATACAGACATAATAGGCCTATTCCTCAATAATATTAACCAAATGAAAAATAAAATTTTACATTTTCTGTTCTCGCAATCCTGCATTTTCGTTGTACCGGTATTTCTTATTGAAACTCAATGGAAAACGAAAAATACAACCGAGAAATTCCCGTAGCTCGAAAACCGAATCAATATTTACACAGAGTATAAATATTTATGAGACGGACGGTGACAATATTTTCTTAAGTACGCACTTTTGGTGAACGTCAACACCACTCAACCCGTCCGTAAACGCACGGCCCGCAGAGGCGGGAAGCGATATTATCTCACCAAATATAGCAATGTTCGGATAATTCAACCACGGACAGGGTGTAATTACAGTCGAATCTTATCCGGGGTACGAATACCTGGAGTGAACTGTTTGTGTGTGAAATTTTCATCGCTTTAATTGCGCGCACTGCTGCTTGATTGCAGGGGGAATTATTTCACCTCAGCAATGATTGGGCTTCAGTCGTTCTTGACGGCCGATCTGACCTGGCCAGACGACGGTATAGGTGAACTACCGCGACTCGGCACTGACCTTTGCAGGGGGTGCGAATGAGCACGTGCAAATCGTCCAAGTTTCAGGATAAGAACAAATGTATATTTTATTAAAAACCGGCTTGTGGAAATTGCATTGACATCAGTTGTCCATCACGCGTACAACAGAAAATGCGTTTAACTGACGGTAGCATGCAAGTAGCAAAATTTTGCTTGCGCTTTTTATTAAAATGATTCTCTCTAAAGCCCTAAAAGAACATTTAATTCAAATACATGTAGTTGTTAAACTTTATACCACACTATATTTAATCAGATTGTACACTCACAGCCGTTAAATTTCACAATGATAACTAAAGCTAGAGACCGAGTCTGTCCCTGAGCTCCTTTTTTTAAAACCAGGCCTACATGAAAATCGACATAATTTGTGATTAGATGGTTTAACCATGGAGAAAGCCAATGCCAGCACACATGAAACCAATTCAAGGCTTAACCGATTCTTACTATAAAATGTAAACCAGTTTAAAATAAACCAGCGCAAGTACACGACGCCACCACACATGACACCAAAACAAGACTTAAACGATTATACATATAACATGTAAACCAGTTTAAAATAAAATGGCGCAAGTAAAATGTACACAAATTATGTTGTCATCTACCTCGTGTTAACATGTTAAATATCGAAATTGTTTGAAGGAAGTGTTCATCATTTACTTCTGCCCTCTCGTGGTGGTTTAATATTCTAGACAGTAACCTGCCGTTGGCAGTTTGACCACTTTATTGCTCAATTCAGAAAATGTTACTGGTATAGCCCTGCCACCACGTCTGCATCAATGTACTTGTGCAACCTAACTATCCTCAGTGTGTGAATATAATTATTTTTTCTTCAAATCTTGCAAACTCCACGAGAACACATGCAATCAATGCCAACTGGATGACATTTACCTGCACTGTAGTTTTAAATGAGTTCATCAGTAAATAAATATTCCCTGTCACTGCAGCAGAGATGTAAGGTTAAACTGAAAATATGACATGTCTTATTTAAAAAGAAATAATACTAGGGGAAAAACTAAAACATGAAAGAGAGAGAGAGAGAGTGAACAAACACACGCACAAATTTGCTGTAAATATACACAAAACTGAACTCCAGTATTAACCAACTCCAATGTGATCTTTCTCCACAGAATTTATCTCGTCGCTCTGCTGGCAAGATTCTGATGGATACACTAGAAGTATGTCTGAAAGACAACTACAACTCAGACTCTGGTAGGTTTGTGTATTCCTCATACGTGGTAGGTTTGTGTATTCCTTATACGTGGTAAACCACTGGTAGGTTTGTGTATTCCTCATACGTGTACACTTGACTCTGGTTATGACAAGATCACTGGGACTGGCCAAATAACCTCTTTATAACAGGAATGTTGTTTATTTAAGAGGACAGCAAAACAAAGAAACACACAGCAGATATGAGATTTTGAATAGAATGTACTCTTTATAAGCAGAACCTTTACATTAAATCGTGCTCTTTATAGCGAGTGTTGACAGTACATCAAGAATGTTAGGGCACGGCAAGGTTTCACCGAGGTCAAATATTTGAACACTCGAGCTGGTGTAGCAGGAGATTTTTTCCTCCCATACAGGGGATTTGGTAGAAATTTTGTCCGATAGCGCCCTCTTTTAACTCACCTCCCTTCAGCCCATGTTTATTTACTGTACGGGACACACACACACACCAGGGGACAAAATCATACGACAGCTGAAGCAAATTGCTTCAAAAAATGGCCTAAACCGTGTTCCCAAAATGCAGCTTTCGAGTCCATTCATTCCCCTTAATGCATAGATTGGGCAAATCAAAAAGAAGGCAAACAATGATACACAAAGTTGCTCCAAAATGCTAATTTCGTCAGTGTTATTTTGACAATGCGTCTTACGAGCGTCTGCCGGTGTTTTTTTAAGTGGAAAGTACCTTTGAAATAATATATAACGTACACTTGTTTGTTCGTGTTCCAATCACTACTTTGCAGAGAATGAAGTAAGAAGCTTCCTGAACTTCTTGCACAAGCAGCTGATGCACCACGACTTGTTGAGACTCAGTGGTATATCAGCGAGGTCATCGGAGTTCCGAGGGACCCAATCCACACCGAACAGTCCCGAATTGCGGCGTTCGGCAGCGGCCGGTCACAGTGTGCGCCTCAGCACGGACTTCTACCAGTTCAACTGCACGCCCAAGAAGCTGTGTTGTGGGGCTTCAGCGTCCAATGACGTGGAGGATATGGTGTGCAATGGCAACATTGAAAGCCCCACTGAAATCTGAAAACCGAGTTTAAGATGATTTATTGTACACCTTTAAAAAAGAAGAAGTCAAATGTAAAGTTTGATTAAACTCAACACAGTTACGGTACTGGCTTGATGTTTGTAAACAATTAATCGTGGAATTATTAATCATATCATTATTATTATTCTGAATTTAACTTGCTGTCAAATGAGTTCGTACACTTTTGTTTAATGTTAGTGGTACTTGCTCTCTCAAATTTTGTTAGTATTTGAATTATTACTTGAATATGCTGTGCCGGTACAAATGCAAATTTGAAACATCTTTGGCATAAAATGCAAAACAAGAAAGAAGGCAAGTTCATCTACAAATAGGGTGTATTTTATGCATACAACTATCATCAGCGCTGGAGAAACATTAATGTGCATTTGCGGTTTTCCATTAAGTAATTTCACAAAACTACTTAAACCTGTAATTAAGAAAGTTACATGCATGATGAAGTTGAATGTATGACTGTGGCCAGTATACATTTGAAAGTACAGTATATCATGTTCAGTTAAATCATGGATAAGACCCCTTGCATTTGATGTCACAAGCTCAAACAGCGCCCTCACAGAGGGTCACAGGACTACCCATCACTGGCTGAGAGTTGAGCGTGGCGCGAACGCTTGCGCGCATTTCTATTGTTTGACCTCGGCGATCTAGGCCTGTGCGAGACGGGTATAGACCCAATGCACAACACGCAGCGCGCACACACGCACGTCTCCTGTCGGCCATTTTGGGTGTCAAAACGTGCACAAAAGGATGGTACACGAGTTTACGCACCAATGCGCGTGAAAACACGTGTACCATCCTTTTATGCACGTTTTGACACCCAAAATGGCGGACAGGAGACTTGCGTGCAAGTGCGCTGCGCGTTTTGCATTGGATCTATTGCATAGGTGTCTATTAGTCTTTTTAAAGTGTGTTGGACACTGTAAGAGTGCACTGTTTAGTTAGGGTGTTACCCAAACCAAATAATGTGTCCACCATATCAAGTAATCCGTGGATGGCACTGTGTGTATTAAAATGTATGTACCTTTTCATTCATGTTGTGTCTTCATTATTATCTGTATCACACAATGTTCTTTTTCCGCCTGTACATTTACTGAAAGATGTACAGCTTAAACTGATAGTGAGCTTGTTGGAGCTAAACTGAATATTAAAAGTGGTATGGAGGGTCTCTGTATAAAAGTGCAAGCTATTGTTTCTTAATTATGCGAATAAAAGCAAATGTAAAACTAATCCACAGTAAAACATGGTGTATTGATGGCTAACCCAAACACTCACAAATCCTTTGAATATTTATGTACATGTACCTTGCCCTGGTTTGGACTCACTTTGATGAACGCAAAGCCACAAACAAAATATCTTGAGAAACGGACTTTTTCTAAGAATATGTAACTTTTGTTGTAGATAAAATTATGGGATTCTACATGTACCAAACTCAGTTTGGAGAAGGTTAAGTGGGAAAGGAAACTAAGTGGGTCTGTTATGAGACCAGAGCACGAAAAAGTATTAATTAATTAAATGCATAATTGTTGCCCCCCCCTGCCCCTTAAAAAAAAAGGGGGGGGTAAATTACAACAGCATTTTAATATAATGATTGACGCCATGAGCTTTTTAAAGATATGGTGGACACTATAGGGTTGCACTGTTTGGTTTGGGTGAACACAGACAGATTTACCCAAACCTTAACAGTGTCACAGTATTGGGGTTTACCATATCTCAGAATGGCATTATTGAAGCTGGCATGTGCAGTACTATGTTGAAAGAATTAGCTATATGCATTGTATATAAGTCCTAACTAACCATTACAATTTAGAGATTTATACAAATATTTGCAGAAATTTAAAATGGTATTGCTTTGCCTTTGGGGAAGTAAATTTAAAAATATAAAAAAAGGCGCATAATCAATGTCTATTGTACCAAAGATGTACAATGTTAAACAAATAATGATGTGACAATTGTGACAGTTAGTGGTTAGATTGTTCTTAATGCTTACTATAATCACGCAAGAAACAGAAAAATTCATATTTTGTGGAAAAGTCATCTTAAGAAAGGTGAATCATTGAATCAATACCAAAGCCTGCACTAAACAAAAATAATAATTAAAAAAAAAGTAATAAATAAAATGATTAAAATTTAATAACAATAGTGATCAAAAACATTGTAATACTAACGTTTGATTGACCTTAGGTCAAACAAATCTAGCTTAAAGTACGCTTTTTCCAAACTGTTTTTCTACAGCAAAACCTTCCAACTGTAACCTTGCAATCAAATGCATTCTTAGTCTTGCAATAATTTATTATGTCCGCTTTGGTCTATGAAATAGACATTTTTATTCTCCAAAAAGTGCTAAAATCAAATTGTGAAGTCTGTTTTGTATAAGAACAAAAAACAAAAACATTTGAAAGCTTTTTATAAATTTGTACGATAAATTGTATTTTCCCTTCTCCTAACAAAGGTGTTGAAAGTCTAAAAGTCATATTGAATAAATATTCAAGCCTGCATTGTCAAAATAAAAATATATATATAATAAAATAAATAAATAAATAAACAAATAATTAGATAAAATAAACAGTACATTAACAAAAAAGCAAAACAAGAATAACAATAGTTATATTATTAAAAACAATGTAGTACTAATAATTGATTGACTTTAGGTCAAACGAATCTAGTTTAAAATACGCTTTTTCCAAACTGTTTTTCTACAGCAAAACCTTCCAACTGCAACCTTGCAAATCAAATGCATTCTTAATCGTGCAATCATTTATTATGTCCGCTTTGGTCTATGAAATAGACATTTTTTTCTTCAAACTTGAGGTCTGTTTTGTATAAGAAAGAAAAAAAAAACATTTGAAAGCTTTTTATAAATTTGTACGATAAATTGTATTTTCCCTTCTCTAAAAATTTAAGAGCTATAAAGCGCAATGCCTTCTTTCCAATGGTGCATTTTGTAAACATTTTTTAAGACTGTGAGTCAAACTGTTAATGCATGACGAACTCCATAAAATGGTTCAAACAAAAATAGTGCAGTAGGAAAAAACCAATCAATGCTAGCTTAAAATAGGTCTTTCAAAATGGTGCAATTGTGATAAATTTTTGTACTGTTGCTAAAGCAAGTGCACATTTTTGCATTTCGTCTTGTCCCATTCCTGTAACATTTTGGAAGTAAGCTGCAAGGTTACCCTTAATCAAACTGTTCCAAAGAATCATTGTAAAGTATCTTGTAAATTTGTTGCAATTTCGTTCTGCATATAATAGACTACTGAACATGTACTTGTAGTTTCATTCGCATTATTCTAAAATGTTTATAACTGTTAAAAAATATCTTTAAAAATCTTGTTTAAAATGGAGATGTAACTAAAGCATTGTAGATTAATGTAGATTACATGTAGAGTGGAACTAAGACTGAGCAATGCACAATCAATGGTATGATTAAGTTAAGTGTGATTGCTGTGCATAATGTTATACAGCCGTACAACCTTTTCTCCTTTCCCTGTGCAATACTACTAGGGCAGGGGCCAAGGGGGTCAGCCCAGCTGGAAAGTTAACAAATTGTCTTGTTATACCTCGGTAACAAATGGTGAAGTTTTATTGGTCGAGAACCAATCATGTGATGTGATACAAAAACGCATGTACCATGGCTAAGGATGCGCACAACGCATGACGCACAGCGCCAGAGGGAAACATGAGTTTTGTTTACCGGTGTACATCGTACCGTTGGTCAATTTCCAGCGCTTTGTACAAAACAACTGCGGGTTCGAGGGAACAGTGAAGAATTGTTTCTTATTTGAACAACTGTTCATCGGCTTATTAAACTAGTGGTTTATAATCCGTCATAATAATGTTTGAAGGTGACAACAGAACTTTGAGAGGAGGAATAATAGTGTTACCAAGGTATAACAAAACAATTGTTGCACGCTGTGACGGGGGTCCATGGGTTTGTACACCCTTGGGGAAAATGGCACCCTTGGCTTCGCCTCGGGTGTCATTTTCCCCCTCGGGTGTACAAAACACCATGGACCCCGTCACAGTGTGCAACAATTGTATAATGTATATAGCAATGGTCCACGTACATATTCATGTATAAGGAAATAGGCTTCTGTCTGCATATTCTGGTGGGTGTGGTCAGGGGGGAGGGGGTATAAGAAAGGACCCCCAAACATGAGCAAGATCAGCTTGTAAGTTAACCTGATGAAACTTACTGGAAAATGTTCAGCAGAGTCCCAGGTATAATGAATGGCCACTGCCAGACGGTTTCAGTGGTGGGGGTGTCTGCCAGACTTCAGAACCAGTAACCCCCAAATTGAGCTAAATCAGCTTGTGAGTTGACCTGATGAAAACTACTAAAAATTGTTATCTACATGAAAATTGGTTAACTACCCAGCTAGGCTGATCCCCTTGGGCTCCTGGTCTGTACCAACTAGTTGCAATACTCATGTTACATTTGTAGAAGTATGAATAAATTGCCATGCAGTAACTAACTGTAGGTGTGAAACACTCAGTTCATATATTAAGACTTATACAATCTACTTCTACTTTGAGGCAACTGCAAACCAACCTCGCTCCCAGTGGTGTACGATCTCACCGCGATACAACCCCCCCCCCCCCCACACACGCACACAAGTGTGTAATGACCTCCAATCCTGGACCCTCCTTTGTTCAACTCTTCATCCTGACAAACGTGGACCCCATTTGTAAGTCCTCGGTTTGAATGTCACTACAAACACACACACACACACCCGGAGTGCTTTGCTCGATCGCAACCCCTGGAATCACTGCCCATGGTAGTGAAGCTGACTGCCAATGTGGCTCCTAAAATTTTCAAATTTTCAAATTGACTGTGGTTTTATTCACATTTGAGCCACATATACCTTTTTGGGGGGTTGTGAAGGACTCTCAGAAAAGCAAACTTAATCACTACACTAGTCAAGAATTCCATGGAGAGAAGACAAGGAAGGAAGTTTCAATTTAAAATGTGGGGGGGAAAACCCAGAGAGTTATTCTAGGGGAAAACCCACACAATCAGGTAGGGACTGAAAACCTAATCCACACAGTGCCCTCGGTGGGATTTGAACCAGTGTCCCAGAGGTGGAAGGCGAGGAAAGATAGCACTACGCCAACTTGACAGCTCGCACTTGTCATAAACATTAGGTTTATCATTTGTAAACAGCATCGCAGGAAAATGGCCGCCCCTTTCATTTATTTTTTGAAACTTTCTGTATCCTAAATTTGCAATATGAAGACATCCATGTATAAATAAACAGACAATATCCTTGCCTACGCAGTAAGCATTATGCAAAGCCGTACGGTCAAGGTCAATGCTTCTTAGGGGCCGCCCATTTTTTAAAAACAATTTCATGGTCATACAAAGCATACGACGATGGGGGGAGAGGGGGTTGAAGGATGCGTAAGACTTTAAAAGATGAATCTAACATTGATTAATTTTACACTGCAGAATCAACAGAGGAAAAATTAAAATCCTCGCATTAAGTTGAACAGGAAGCATTTACAACACTAAATAAATCGGCAACAAATTATCCTCCTTGATTTCAAATGGATATCTCCCAGGTGGTACCTCTTTGCTGCATTCAGGTTGTAATGGGCTATCTAAATTTTCAAGCAAACCATGCCACAACGTGCAAGCATTGTGCAGACTACTGAGTGGGCAAAAGGTTAACTTCCAAGTCTTTACAACTTGGGAAGGGGGGGGGTTCTTGAAAACTCGTACTTGTACGATCGACATTGAAATGTACGACATTAAAAATATTGAAAACTTTTGACGACCCCTTACTGAGCAATGTACACCAAGTTCAAGAGTGATAGTATGAAACTTTCAAAAATAACTGTCAGAGCCTAAAGCCGGAGCCTAAACCCAAGCGGTAATTTTGTAAAGGGCCTGTAGTTGGGACCAGGTCCCAACTTCAGTGTTACAGTTAGGACAGGCCCAGGCCTGGAATTTCACCTTTGAGAGGGCAAGGCCATTTTCACTTTGCAAAGCAAGGGCACTTCCATTGAAAAAAAATTAAAGTCTACTGGAAACTTTTGCAGGGGTACCAAGACCAGGGGCAACAGAGGCCATGACCTCCATGTAATTCCAGGCCTGCAGCCCAATTTTAGCTTAGTATTTCGTGATTGAGATAACCACAATAATAAATGGGTCTCAAAAGTAATTTTCCATCCTCTGAAGTTTCTCTTGGCTGAAACGGTGATTATCATGGAAAATATTGAGAAAAACCTTGAAGGTAGAAATACTTCTACCTCCATGAAAAAAAAACCTGAGAAGAATCAATTGTGACTCTCATCTTATCTTGTACTGCACAAAACGCCTGGTGGCTATCAACATGTACACCATCATGCATTTCAGTAGGCTATTAATTATGTTCTGTGTACTGCGGTTAATAAGGATCTTGGAAGTATCCACATTAACAGCTATTTTGGTGCTAGGGGATAGGTTGTTCCATGTCAGGACATTCTGGGGGTATAATGAATAACAGTAGCAATCTTTGTTTGACCGAATAACATTATATTTCAATTAAGTATACTTAACGAGTAACAGGCTCAATTGAGTTTATCAGGCCTCGAATTAACCCTTGGCACCCACAGCAATTGCTGTGTTGCTCTGTGCAAAGTTCAAACACACGTTTACACTTTCCTCATAGAAGTGCCCCTTGCCAGAGGAAAACTTCAAGAGCGAAGTTCAAGGCCTGGGTTATATTTCAGAAGATGGTTACTTATAATTGACGGGTCTCCTTTACATTAAATTCTCCTTCGCAACTGAATTAATACCATTACCACCTATCAAGCACAGTAGTGTTAATGTTACAACCATCCTATGCAATGTGTAATTACGCAACCGGTGGTTCCGATCCCCTGCTCGGTGAAAGATCTCTGGATCTCCGCTGTATTTGGGCCGTCCCGACTGTAACATTTTAAAGTTGGGACCGGTCCCAACTATAGTTGGAACGATTTCTATACTTAGGATGGAACCATGTCATTTCCATTTTTTTATAACTTCTACAGATTTCAAGAAACTTTTTGGAAAATTTTTCTCAGCAGTAGAGAAGTAGATCAAACAATGCGATTTTAATACCTAAGAAAAGAACAGCTATTATTTCAGCCAGGCAGACATCAAAAGGTCTGAATTCAGGTATAAGTCAGATAGATCAAACAATGTGATTTTAATACCTGAGAAAATAAAAGCTGTTATTTCAGCCAGGCAGACATAAAAAAGGTCTGAATTCAAGTAAAAGTCAGACTAAAAACTCCACTGAAAAGGCAGAAACTCGACGAGGCACCATGTTAACCAGACGTTACCTGGTTAACTGAGAATCAATTGCCGCTGGTTTATCCACATGTTAAAAGGTAATATCATAGATATTACCAAGGATTAACAACAAGATTCGGTTGAGTAGATATTACCAAGGATTAACAACAAGATTCAGTTGAGTTAGCAACTAGTAGATGATACACATTTAGTTAGGTAAGTACATACATTTACAGTCAATGAAGTCTTGAAGTGCTATTGTCTTTCATACATCGCCTTCAGAATGGCGTAACTCTCATTGTAGCGAGCCTGATTGTACTGAGCGCTGGACTTCCAACTACAGCCATAAAGATAAAAAGACAAAGTACAAGATGGGTTGTTATTAAAAAAACGGTTTAGAAAGTTCACTGATTATTTTTTTTAAATGAGATATTGCCCAACTCACAAGGCCAGACGGCCACTTCAAGTTCAGGGCTACACTTAACTGATTTGGGCTTTTGACCCAAATCAACTGTCACCAGGGCATGTTGTTACATACTCCTGGGGCTGAAACGGGGTTACCCCCTTCACAGTCCGTAAGGATGTAGGCATGGGTATCATCCACAAGGAGCCTGGCTGGTAGAGCAGAATGCATTAACTTCCCAATTTTTTCTGAACAAATTATGGTTAGGTGCCTAACTCAAGGGCACAAGTGTCAAAACCAGGATTCGAACCCACACTCTGCTGATGACAACACTTTAGAGCTTGGGTCTGGTGAACTAGACTGCTCGGCCACGACATAAGTAAAGCCTTTCAAAAAGACTCTGCTGGGGTCGGAACATGAGGCTGTAACAAATTTGTTATCAAAAAGTTCACCCAGCACAAAATCCTTGATGGCCTCGACTGGTAAAGAAAGGTTTGCATGGTTAAGCAAGCAATAAGTAGTTCCCGAATTCCAAAATCTTATCCGCGGCGGTAGAATAAATAGCAAGCCAAGTTCTCAAAGAACAAATCTACACAGCAAAGTAGATATATACACAAGTGGTTACCGCAAACCGAATACATCCCTTTATTTACTAACAAGTTTCTATCCTGACCCACATTCCTAGCAGCTTAGACAATGTCACCCGCTGCTATAACTTTTACATCAAACAAACATACCAAGTAGAATGAAAGCATCACATACAACAGCGTGTACTTACGAATGCCTAATCTTTTTCCATCTGTCCATGTTTTTCTTCAGTAGTTCATCTTTTGAGAGGTAGCCAGAGGAATTCTGCAGTGAATAATAATTGGGGTAGATCAATTTATTAAGTCCTAAGTGGTTTTTCTGGGTCTTTTAGACAACCCTGTTCTGGATATTAATGGCTTTTAAGTGAACAATTGGGACACTTTTTGAAACTACGCATGGTGGAAACACCATCTAATAATAATACTAAGAAGAAGAAGCATTTATAAAGCGCATTATGCGCTAAACCAAACGACTTTATGAACAAGAGATACAAACAAACAAAAACTAACAAAAAACTAAAATGTAGGCCTACTGAAAAAAACCACACTCAGCAAGCAAAAGGCGAGCAAAACTACACAAAATAAAAAGAGCAAAGTTCTAAAAAACAGAGATCAAAAATTACAAGGCATAAAAACAGCACTGCAGTAAGGTTTTGTGGTAACACCATGTACGTAAATCTCTCTTACGCGATGTGGTGTTCCAGCTTTCCCGCCTATGCGCATTACTGAACAATCTATGGAACCTATACAGCCCATCAGCATATGAGTCCAGCTTTCTCCTGTGGAAGAACAGAGCATACTGACCGAGTTGTTTCACCATTGGTTCTAGACGGAATCGCCACAACTTATAAAGAGAGATTTACATTGGTGTCACCGCAAGCCGCCCTAGAGGTGACATTAACTCTGGACACTCTATCTTCAAACTCTCTTGAAATCCCTGAAACACCCTGTCAGGGCTTAACAGCTATACAACTTATGTCTACAACATGAGCTTCACCTGAAACAGAACACAGATCATTTACAAAAATGACACTCTTCAATATTAATGTTGTGATATGACCCCGTCGTATGACGTGGGAGGAAGGAGGAACAGTCCTCTAGGTCCTCTATTAAAAGCGGACAAGCATTCACCAAAATCCACATAATAGATATAAAAAACATATCAAGACAATCAAACAATTTTTATCCACACAAGATAGTAGCAGTACACAATAATCATACAATAGCACAGAATGATACAAAATACAACACAATATTTAGTGAAAGTCAACGGTCAGCTCATGGCTAAACGCACGCTACAGTTACCAATTACAAAAAAGAAACGATTCATGTATCTCAAAAAGTACAATATTTTTCTGACATAAAGAGATGGTATGAGCACAATCCATACCCACTGGGAGTGTATATAAAGCTTACACTCCGACAAAATCAAAATTAGGAGCATGGTCAGAGCCAGTCTCCCTACACAACAAAGAGCATTACCAAAGACAAAAATGTGTGCCCGATCTCCCTCGAAACCAAAAACACAAGAGGAAGTTCAAAGGTAGGGCACACACAAACTAAAGTTTGAAGAAAATAATGTGAATTGTACAGTTGCATCAGTCCCATGAACACTGAGGGCGCACTTGGTCTCCTACAATAATAATAATAATAATGTATGATTACTTGTAAGGCACTGATATTCACAACGATCAATAATCATAGAACAAGAAATATGACAAAAGAAAGAACAATGATGAAATCAAATAGAGTATCATAAAATAATGCATGTGATGATTCTGACAAAGCCATTCTGAAAAATACATTTTGCAAAAATACCAATGAACAAAAATAACTTGCACAAAGAGCAACCCCAGACTTACTATATCTAGCGTCTCCTGATTTGGCATGGGCATTGGTACCCTCGGGTCTTGTCCACTCTCTTCCCTCATGTAAGCTGCAAGCTTGGTTGGTCGTGGAAGCAGGTATACAGATGGCTGACTATTGCTATTCTGCAATAAACAGGAAGGATACGGGTAAATTAATAACATGACATAAAACATAAAGAGTTTTAACAGATGCTAAATTTGCTTCTCTGGTAGCTAGAGGCAGTTCGAATCCTATATTTTAACAGCGGGTACCACAATAATCTTAATAAATTTGCATCGGGATAAAGAATATTATTTGTGTTTTTACCCATACACTGGAATGTGTTCAGCACTGTACACTCAGTACTTTCCCCGAGTCCTGTGAAAAATATTCACTGCGCATATTACTTGGGTGGGATTCGAACCACGACCTTTGCCATTCTAGAGCAATTGTTTTACCACAAGATCACCTTGCATGCCTGTTAGCTCGGTTGCTTGAGGCAGTTTGAATCCTTTATTTTAGCAGCGGGTACCACAACAATTTTAATAGATGTTAAATTTGCATTGGGATAAAGAATATTTGTTAGTATTTTACTCGTACAATGATGGTTCAAGCTAGCCCTATGTACTCAGTACTTTATTGAGTCCTGTAAAAAAAATCCACAGGCATATTACTCAAGTGGGATCCAAATCCATAACATTTAGGGAACTAAAACAAGATTCAAACTGCCTCTAGCTACTTGGCAAGCTTAATGGTCTAGTGGCAAGACATCTGGGCCCAATTTCATAGAGCTGCTTTTAGCACAAAATTTAGCTAAGGGCAACAGAAATATGCTTACTAAGAATAAGGTTACCAGCCAAAGTATCATATTACACGCAGCATCTGTGACTGGTATCCTGCTTATCTTTACCGAGCAGAAAATTGTTGAGCACTATTTTCTGCTTTAAGCAGCTCTATGCAATTGGGCCCTGGGCCCAATTTCATAAAGCCTGTAAGCACAAAAAAATGCTAAGCGCAGAAAAATATTGCTTACCAGAAACTGGCTACCAGCCAACATTCCATTAAGTTTACATTGTTGCGACTGGTACCCTACTCATTTTTTGCTCAGCAAAGAAATGTGTTAAGCACTCTTTTCTGCTAAACAGCTTTATGAAATTGGGCCCTGCTCTAGAATGGCAAAGAGTTCGAATCACATCCAAATAATATGTCTGGGGAATTTTTCAAACTAATCGGGAAAGTATACAGTGCTTAACACAAATGGTGTATGGTAACAAATGTTTACCCATACATGTACACGTGGCGTGTCGTGGCTGAGTGGATACGAACACCGGACTCAAGCTCTGGTGTTTCTGATCAGCAGAGTGTGGGTTCGAGTCCCAGTCGTGACACTTGTGTCCTTCAGCAAGACACTTAACCATTATTGCTGCGTCCTTCGGATGGGACATAAATCCGTAGGTCCCGTGTGTTGTGTAATGCACGTAAAAGAACCCAGTCCACTTATCGTGAAGAGAAGGGGTTCGCCCCGGTGTTCCTGGTTTGATTGGCAGCATATTGCGCCACAGCACCTTGTAAACCATTACATGGTGCTATAAATGCATAGGTCTCATACTTGTGTCCTTTGGCAAAAGGCGCTTTATAAATAAAGTTATTATTATAAGCAAGAACACAAACAGCATACAGTAAGTTAGCTTTCACTGACCACTTGGTGTCTACAGAACAGAACTACATGTACACCTTTGTTTTCCACTCCGAAAAAACCACAAGCCTAAAAATGAAGTTCCACAATATTCCAAAATAATTCAGCTCATGGGTGCTCATTGTTTACTGTCCAAACAACGTATTTAAATCTTTTTGCGTAAATTAGCGCCCGCGTAAGCTCTGAGTGCCAAATGGGGTACGGCTATGAACGCTGAAAGCATGTTCACAGCTCCAGTTATGTCTTCATCTGTCGTTTAAAACCGGTTTTAAATGGTCGTGTGACTACCTCCCTACCAATAGGACTGCTCAGACAAAAGCCGTGTTCCTATTGGACTGATTTTTGCTAAAGAACCGCGACTTTTATGTAGAATGACAAAATTAAATCCAATGGGAACGCATGGTAAACTGACCACCCTGTCAACTTACCGCGACCGTGATGTAAAACTAACGGGCCGAATGAGGTCGCGGAAAACTAGTAAAAAAGTTAACTGTTCCGTCGCGGAATTTAAGTCCAGGTGGGAACGCACGGTAGAACTACACCTAATCCAGTCACGGTAACTTTCCGTGTGGCCGCGGAAGAAAAAGTCCAATGGGAACACTGCTTAAGTTGTGTATTTATGAATAACAAATGAAGAGACCTCTTCAACAAAATTTTAAAACCTGCATCAGTAAAAGTCTGTTTTGGGCCAAATTTCATAGAGCTGCGTATGCACGAAAAGCAGCTTGGTACAACAAAATTATTCTTAACAGAATAAGGTTACCAGCCAAAATACCATGTCCAGGGATGCCAGTGACTCTTTCCTTCAGAGCCTGAAAAAAATTCGCTGCGAAGGAAAGGGGGTCACCGCCCACGCCCCCCCCCCCCCCCCCCCCCGCTCAGACCAAAAACAATAAATAAATAAAAACATAACAGCGATTTTTTTATAAAACATAAATTAAAAAACATTCTGAGCCCCCCCCCTGCAAAAATTTGAAGTTCTAGATGCTCTCTGCTGCATTCTGGTGCATTTTAGAGCCTTTGAAATTGTAATATCATGGTCAAACAAAGGCATTTTTATTTAATATAGCATATAGAGGTTTCATTAAAAGAAAATTGGCCAGGGGTTCCCCTACGGGTGGTGAACCCATTTCAACTGTTTTATTCAGATTTATTTTCAGTTTACACAGAAAATAAGATTCTCTGTAAATTAAAAAGAAGTCAAAATAATTTGTTTACATAAGTGATATATTGTTTGTCAATTAAATTTCCTCAAGTAGACCCAATTATAAAACATAATAAAACGGACATGCTCTAACACCGCTCTCAACATGTATGCACCTGTTTTTTTTTAGCACGGATTACGCATGTGGGATTGAGCGAGCGATCAACGTACTTGCTCTTTTGGGGTCGAAAATGAGCATGGTTTCGCTGGTACCCGTCTTCGGAAAAAGGTGCACGCGGCATCGAAGGGAAACAGTTAACTGACTTCAGTGGCCATGTGTGCTTTTCTCAATCATTCGCTGCACACAAGAACGTTTTTGTATGTGATCGTGATTGATTTCAGCGGCCGGGACTACATAGATCAAAGACACACACGAAGAAAGCATTACTAATGGATTATAAATTACGTTGGCCAAGGCACTGGACACAGACTGTGATCTGTTTGTTGCGGTCAATAAAAAAAGGTATTCAAAAATTGAAAAGCGTAAATGTGCTCGGCCTTTTTGCCGGCGTATCGGCCAAAAAAAAATGCGTATCGGACCGGTACGCTATAGCTTGTACGTGGGGAGAACCCTGTTACCACTGTCTTTCGACTCCAGCCACCGCCAATTAAACCTATTCTTTACCCCTCGATCAATTTGTTTCAAATTAGCTTCTCTTTCAACATCCATAATGACTCAATGAACGCCAAAAACTCAGTCGGTATGTCTCAATGGTAATGCCAATCGTCCGCCAAACAAAATTCTCGGAGCGATTTCGTGTACGGTCCAAAGATCGTGTATGGATGTACACACAAAATACATCGATACATACCATACAGCACCACGCACACATTCGACAGAAAAGTATAGTTTTCGCTCAATACTTCCGGCATTTCAGTAAATGTACGAACGCTTGACGGCGCTTTCAAAACATATTAACTTTAAACACGAGTCGCTCCAAACGAGCGCCAAAAATCTGTTTACAATAAAATATATTTTCTCCGACCTGATGAAACACGGAGCGCCGGAAAAATTTGGGGAAAATTTGAAAAAGCCGGAATTCCGGCAATAGCCGGAAAACTGGCATTCCTGCATGTCACATGTACCATCTGTGACTGGTATCCTGCCTATTTTGCTGATAAATTTGTTTAGCAGCGATTTCGTCTGCTCAAGCAGCTCCATTGGGCCCAGAAAGGGTTTAACTAATTTAACAATTTTAAGGGACGTAAAAGAGGCATACAAAAGGAGGCATTGTTATAACGTACCTCATCAGAGTCATCTAAAGGTTCCGGAGACGGCGAGCGATCCCTTAATCCTCTTTGGCCGGCCGGCTTGTTCTGCATCCATTCTCGACATACTGGATACAGTGATGAGTTGGTCCTGAACTGTGCCAGGTCAACACTACGGTCGAATACCTTCATCACATAGGAATCTACAATCACAACGAAGGATAAAGGTGTTTCATTCCCAAATATTTGTCTTCATGAAATTATTACACTACTCCTGGGCTCGATTCCACAAAGCACTAAGATTCCAAAGATGAGATGCAATATTCAATTAGTATTTGTATTGTGACATCACAATTTACTAACCAATCAAGATTGAAAAACCGTTAATATGAATCTTAGCTATTCGTAAAATCGGCCCCTGGACACATTACATGTCAACAAGTACTCACCTACATTTAATAAAGAGCAGGTGATTGTAATTGTCTGAAGATACAATACACGTATATCCACTGATTTTGGGAAGAGTAAAATCATTTCTATTGTTTAGTTTTAAATAAATATCTGCTTCATGATGGCACCTTACCGTTTGGTCAATAATTCAGCCATCTAATAGTTTACATATAAGTGTCTACTGGTATTATATGTGTACAGTTGCAATTCATATTGAGTAAAAAACAACAACAAACAAACAAACAAAAATACCAAAAATTATTGCCTCGTTTCTGCCCGATATGAAATATTACGTACTAGTTTTGACCATTTTTACAATCAAAGATAACAAAGCAGTTCAATGAATTTTGGGTAGGGTAACCCCCCCCCCCCCCGATTAAAAAAATACATAAAACCCCTAAAGTGTGTTTAACATTACAAACACTAGGTGTTCGACAACATTCGTACAGTATGTAAGAAAAATAAAAGACGTTTATTAAAATCGCTGACAACAATATCTCATCTACAGATAGTTCCCAATGTTGCACAGTGTAAAGTCAACCATCTTTCACGGGCAAATCAATCATTTTTGTTTACACACGCAGGCACGCACGCAGGAGTTTTTATCAACTTCCACGCGGCCGCGTGTCGTGGCCGAGTGGTCTAGTTCACCGAACCCAAGCTCTGGTGTTGTCAGCAGCACAGTGTGGGTTCAAATCCCGGTCATGACACTTGTCCCCTTTGAGCAAGGTACTTAACCATATTGCTTCGTAAAAAGTTGGGAAGGTAGTGCATTCTGCTCTACCAGCCAGGCTCCCAGTGGATGATACCCATGCCTACATCCTTACGACTGTGAAGGGGGTAACCCTGTTTTCAGCCCCAGGAGTAGGTGGCAACGTGCCTCTGGTGTCAGTTGATTTGGGTCAAAAGCCCAAATCAGTTAAGTGTGTAGCCCTCACCTTAAGTGGCCGTTTGGCCTTGTGAGTTAGGCAATATCTCATTAAAAAAAAAGAAAAAAAAGAAACTTAGAAGGTTTGCCACAGCTCAAGGCCGAAACCAAAGTTGCTTGTAAAGATGGCGGCTATCGGGAACTATCTTAAAGCTTCATGTGATAATTTGCACAGGCAGCAAGGTCAATTCAGACCATCACTGCGCATTATGACTGGACTCATGACTGGACAAGTCCAACAGTCTTGTGTTTTTGTTCAAATGTTGTCTTTCAGTCTGATATCTTTCAATTCTGTTGAGTGTTGAAGAATATTTACCATCATAATACAAATGAGATAAATAGTCATTTAGCGCTTGTTCAAATTAAAATTGTAAAGTTTTTTTTCTTTCTCATTTCAATTCTGGTCTTGTAAAAAGAAATTCTGGTCTAGTAAACATTTTGAGCTAAAAACCTATGGTCTTCTGGATTTTCACCCCCAAATTCGAGCCCTGGTAACCATATACAGATATTTGTTATGAGACTTACGCTGTAGTCTGGCTGCATCTATGAGCTCATTATCAAGATGTTCTGAAGGAAGTTCCCTCTTTCTTCTCTTCCTGATCTGTTGGGTCTCTTTGCTGGGGACGCAATCTCAACAGGCTCACTGCAGCAACCAAAATTATCATAGAAAGTATGCACATTAGGGATTAACATAAGAAACTCTTTCACTCAAGAACATTAAGTCAACTCAAGCTACACCAGTGTGAACAGATTTGGAAAATTGTATGTTCAAGGTGTTGAAAATTGACAGAATGTTCAAAGTGTAAATATTTAAAAGCTGGGTTTCCAAATTCATCCCAAAGACAAGACACACCCCACCCCCTAGGTTTGTCACTTCACGACAGATAACGTCTTTTTCAGACTGCGAGACTGCATGAATTGCATATCAAATTTTTGAAAGACAAGATTAAAGAAGTGCTAATTGGAAATTGCAATAAGCCCAAGCGGTTGCGTTGGCCAGACTAATGATGATGGTGCATCGGTCATGAGCGACGCCTGCTAGCTTTTGAGATAAAATCGCTCCACAGGCAATATACGCACAGCTTCAATCACAGACTTAATTTAGTCATTGTAGCTAGTGTGAAGTGTGTGAGGATCTTTGTTCTGTACACTGGAAAAGATGTATGTGTTCATGTCTCCCCATATACATGTACATGTACCTCATTAAATATAGTCATTAAGAAACAGGTGGAGTTATTTCCAAGGCAGCAGCCAAGCAAACTAAACAAAACATAAAGTGACACAAAATGGTCTTGTCAGTGAGCTTCGTGCCAAGTCGTATTAGATACTCTGCCCTCAGTCATAAGCAGCACTCAAGAAAATAACAGCCACACATACTGGGACATGTGGGAAGAGATGTAGTGATGACAAGGCAATTTTGATGAACATATACTTTGGATTTCCGGTGTGTCTTGTGTTGTATACTCTAATACTTTTAAGGAAGATTTAGGCACTAAGTTTATAAATGTTGACTCAGAGTATTGTGTATTGTTTAGGAGTCTGCATATGAGAAAATACATCAATGTTCTACAGAAAGATCAGAGAAGGGTGACCAAGCTGGCACCTGAGCTTAAGGACCTTTCCAACGAAGAGAGATTACAAGCCCTGGGCATCACAACACTACTTAGAAGAAAGAAGAAGAGGCAACATGATTGAAACTAAGATTATTCCTAACTGAAGAGATAACTAGAGAGGACACACTCACAACACGAAAAAGCTTTGCAAATCGTCCGACTGTAGACAGAACCATTCAAACCAAAGAGTCATCAACCTTTGGAACAGTTTACAAGTAAGTGTAGTGAATGCAAACTCACTAAGCACATTCAAGCAAAGATTGGACACTGTTATGGGAAATGCCATGAATTTATCAACAACTCCTACTAATCTACTATTATTATCCTTATCTTATCTGAACTTGGATATACCTATGTACACACAATGTACATGTTCATCAAATGACCTCCAATTAATTGTCTTTTAAAGGACATTGGAGTCCTGGCCAGTCAGCAAAATGCTGCTGAAAGTGAACATTTGACTTGGTAGTTAAAAAGTTGTTCAACTCAACAGAAACTATGGTTTTCTTTAAACAAAGTCTAGTCCTTTAGAGTTCAAATGTTTTATATTGAACAATGTGATGTGGTGCTGCCCTGATAAAGCAGTAAGCAGGGGGGGGGGGGAGTATAAACACCCAGATCAAGACTAACCAGGGAGATTGCTTGGAGAAAGGATCAAGACAGCAACTGGATGCAGAGAGTTTGAGTCTCATCATGATTGAAGCAAAATGCACAAGACTGTGGATGACCAGGGCCCAATTTCATAGAGCTGTTTTAAAGCACAAAAAGTAGCTACATGTAAGCACAACAAAATTATGCCTACCAGAATAAGGTTACCGGCAAAACTACCGTGTCACATGTACAATTTGTGACTGGTATCCTGCCGATTTCTGCTTCAGCAGAAAATTGTTAAGCAATATTTTCGGCTAAGGATGATGAAAACTTCAACCTTACAAATGCCTTCCTTCTATCATCAGTCAACCCATCCACCTGTTGATGAATTCCAACAGGAATTATCACAAGAAGAGTCATGGAACAGCTACATGTAAGTAAAAGTACATGTACACGAGCATTTTCGAATGCCGGCTCACGCTGTCGAACTCAAATGGTACCATGGGGAAATAGGACTTGTAGCGTAAACGAATGCAATTTGACAAGTAACATTGATGGAGAGAAGGCAATTGTAAAAAGAAAATTCTCTAAAAATTATAATGTAAGTCAGCTGAAGTATTTTGCTTTCTTTTGTTTTATTCCTGTGTCTAATTATAATTTTCTTTAGTGACGCATTACGTAACAACACATACATGATTTATGACATACGTACATGTAGCTATGGGAGTAAAAAAGGCTTCAACCTAAAAAATTTAAACCCATGATCACTATTTACCCCTTAATACTTAACCCTTTGCATGCTGCATTCCCTACACACACTATTCCCTGCCCGCTGGAATCTTTTTGCACAATCATTAAAATAACACGCGGTTGCACTAAAAAGCCTTTTTCTGTGTGAAGGAATTATTTTGTTGAAAAATGCAAAATAAGACAAATGTAGAGTATAAATACTGGCAACCAGGTAGTACAAACAGAATTGGTTTTGAATGCAGAATTTTAAAATACACACTTCCAAAGAACGCCGAAAAGCATCCCCATCACCTTGGACTGTTCTACCCTCTTCCCCTCCTTGCATAGGAACGATGCCATCATCGTCGTCGGATTCAGCCCCATCGTCGATAGATATGTGTCCGGTATCTGGCCCAACGTCAATAGACATAACCCAACTGAAGTTTTATTGTCGCTATCGTCTCCCAAAACATCCTCAAACTCCAATTTTCCTGAGTTAGAATCCACAAAAATCTTCTGGAATGCTGCTGTGGCGTCCATTGTAACTGCCTTTTGTTTTACGGTGATAACAGTCACGGAAAAACTCGGAAATTACAGGATTTTTTCAAGAAAAATTGTCGCCTATTCGTTTGTAACATGGCTTCTATGTATCCAAGTGTACAAAAAGTACCCGGATGGATGTCAGGGGTCAAAAGAAAGCTTGATTGTATGCAAAACAAATAGCAAGTTGTGTTGGGCGCAAATATGCACCCACAGCAGTGAGGGAAAAGCATGCAAAGGGTTAAGTAGTTCAGTCGAATGATTTCTGATGAAACAGATGTGACAACCCTATGAAATTTTGGTCATTTGTGAAGAGCAAACGTTGTGATAACTCAGGAGTTGCTCCGTTGATAAAAGACGGTCTCCTCCAGAGTGGAGGTACCACCAAAGCAAATCTCTTTAACGACCAATAAGTCTCTGCACTGCATCCGGTCCAGATACATGTAGTTCGCCCATACATGTTGAAGGAGGGAGCAGTTTGACTGGCTCTATAATCTTCACTCTTCTCTTCCAATCCACCTGGCATCAGGGTAAGATCCCACATGACTAGAAAATCTGCTCATGTGGCCCCTATGTGTCTTTAAAAAGAGAGATTGCTCACAAACCATTAAACTACCGACCCATTTCTCTCAGCTCAGTGGTGTGCAAAACCATTGAACAAATCATCAACAGTCAGATTATTAAACTGTTGCCTGTTGACTGACTGCCAGTTTGGATTTAAGAAGAAACACTTATGTGAGTCACAACTACTCCTAGCGATTGACGATCTTGCTCGAGGGCTTCAAGACGAACAAATTGAGGCTGTTCTTTTAGGATTTCCCAAAGGCCTTCGATAGAGTCCCACATGAGCGTCTGCTCCTGAAACTAAGGAGCACCTTTAGATAACCCCAGGAGTTATAGATTTCAAGGAGCTTCTGGGAACAGTATCCCCAGCACTAGAGAAGCAGATCAATGACAAGGATTTCCTTTAAATCTGAAGAAAATAACATCAGATTTTCTTCATCATGTAGACATAAAAAGTCTGAAAGTTCTCATCCGTGCTAAAGAGAGGGGGAACAGCACCCTTGGCTTTCCCCACCACAACCTCAGGAAGTATCCATGTAAGATCAAGGAACAAGCCTATAGGATATATGTGCGCCCATTACTTGAATTCGCCTCCTCAGTATGGGATCCTCATATCAAAAACCAGGTCAATCAGATTGACATGGTACAAAGACGACTGATGTGCAGCCCTAATGTATACAATAAAACTAACCTGTGGAAATATTATCTCAAAAGGTGGTGGCGTTTTTGTGATATCGCCGAAAATCCGGAACGGTTATGTCCACGCAGGAAGAATAATCCGCCATTGGACTAGACAATCTGAGAAATGTTTCTGACAGAAACTCTTCTCAGATTCAATTTTTTTTCGGATAAAAACTGATTTACACTTTTCCATAACCACATTACTCCCAAGTGAAACGATTCTCAAAATGCTTTATACTATCGAAAGCTGCTGTACTTCTAACCAAGTAAGTTCTTATTGCCATTAATTTTAAGAGTGATTACCAAACGTATACCGATTGCGCCACAGCACCTTGTAAAACGGTACATGGTGCCATGCAAATAAATGGTTCTTATATTACAAACATAGCTCCGCATACTTTGAAGAATGAATGATGTGCGCTTTGAGACGCCCTCGGGTATAATAAAGCGCTATATACAAGAACTGCGTATTATTATTAATCCTCAGGAGCTGACTGAAGCCACTGCCGCTCCGATAAATATGAATGAGGCCATTTTTATTGGAACCTTTTCAGCACCCAGTTCATCACTGCACTCGTCATTACTTGTTCCCGTACCCGCAGCCTTTGTACTGCATACAGTACAACATTACTCGGGAGTCTCCAAGCTCCTAAGAGAATCTGTACTTGAAGGATCTTTATAGAAAAGCATTCTTCCAAAGGAATGATACAACAGGGTGTTAAAAGAAAGGGAAAAAGGGCAACAGGTTTCCAAACGACACCCAACTACCCAACTGGCAAACAGTAAGTGTTTACCACCTTCAGACATGCTAGAAAAACAACATCCACGAGACATCTGATCTCACCTGTCTGCTTCAGCTTCTGTTTTAATGATTGGACTTAGTTCGATTTCCTCGGGATGACTGTAGAAAAAAAGAAGAAAAATAAGAAAAGAAAGATTCAATGAGTATTAAACAACAGTACTATTTTGGTTTAACCTTTTAAACTGATCGTGTAATATAAAGCACTGTATACATGTACTCTTAGTGAGCAATGAATAGCGCCATGCTTTGATCATTGTTGTTGGGGGGATAACATTATCCCCCTTCCACCTCCTCAGTAAAAGAACAAGTCCTAGAGGAATTTGTTTATTTAATGCAGAAATAACAAAGAGCAACACATCAAAAGCAAAGAATGTGTTAAATGAAAGGCCGAGTCTAAAACAAAGGAAATTGTGAGCGAAGTTTTCGGTGAAGCTGAAACCAAAAGAAACATGCTCAAATTGTTATCATGAACATGGAATCACAAGGCCATCACATTGACATTTCCAAAGTAAACATCCTAGACAGAGACCCTCGATACTTTAATAATAATAGTGGCTTCTAATATAGCGCTCAAATCTGTCACTCAGTGACGCTCCAACAATATTATATAATTTATCCTGCTACATGTGAAGCTACGTTTTTAAAGTACACATATGTATGAGACCTTTTTCCTTTACATAGCACCATGTAATGGTAACACGGTGCTGTGGCGCAATATGCTGCCAATCGAAACCAAGAACACCGAGGTGAACCCCCTTCTCTTGACTTTACGATAAGTGCTATGGGTTCTTTTACGTGCATTACACAACACACAGGACCTAGGGCTTCACGTCCCATCCGAAGAACAAAGCACTAATGGCTAAGTGTCTTGCTTTAAAAGGGGATGAAGGAGGCAGCTTACATCAGAACCTACATGTACAAACCTTCCCTGAACTGGGTTGTGGGGGGGGGGGCAGTACAAACTCCCAGGAGTCTATCAGGCCACAATGGGATTACTTGTCTGTAAGGTCACGGATTCTATAGTCAGGTCATCCTGCTGATGAAGACCAGAGTTTAAAGGCACAGTACACGTTTGGTAATTGGAGCCTATTGATTGTGTTAATCCTATATAAATGTAGGTACATACAATAAATATAACCTGTGAAAATTTCACTTCAAAAGGTGGTCGCGTTTTTGAGATATCACCCAAAAACCGGAGCGAATATTTCCACGCAGGAAGAATATTCCCCATAGGAATACACAGTCTGAGAAGCGTTAGATTCAAATTTGGGGGAACAAAAAAGTGATATATTTTCCATAACTGTAGTACTTCGAAGTTGAAAGTTTCTAAAAAATTCATTATACAACCCGAGGCTGCTGTACTTCTTATACCAAGTAAGTTTTTATTGCCATTAATTTTCAGAGTCATTACCAAACGTGTACTGTGCCTTTAAGTCGTAAATTACAAGTATGGAAAATGTCCTAGTGTTGTAATCACAAGTTTTCCATTGAATTGTATACTCAAATTGTCATTCCAATTCAGCATACAAACCATGATCATACAGTTTTCCTACAGTGAAAAAAAACTGGCAATTGCAAAAAAGATTTCACATACATGTGTAGATTTCTGGGAGGAAGGTCCAGAAATTTTTCAAGATGCAAAACTAAATGTCACTTTCCCCAAATGTCCTGTACTGGGAACCATGTTCATATTGTTTTTCAAAAAACCAGCCCCGCTTCCCGGCAAGTATGACAAAATACCTCTCTTCTTCAGCTCTTTCCACTAGGTTCTGCAAGACACCTTCAAGCTTGCTGCGGGGTCCCATCACATCTGGCTTCTCTTTCTCCAGTTGCTGGTGCTGCTTTCCTCTCATACTCATCCTAATGTCTGGAACCCGTTGTAGAAGTCAAGTTCTATTAAAAAAAAAAAAAAAAAAAGGTATAACATTGGCAAGATTGAAAATATAATTGTTTACAGATTAAACACAAACAAACACGGTATAAAAATGGTCATCAGGGCTTGAAATCTACATTGGACCTCAGGCCCGAGGCCAGTGATTTCAGCGTCAGGCCAGGAAACTCATGGCCAGACGAGCCAAGCAGTCTTGTGTTTTTCAATTGAATTTCAATAATATCTCACAGTGTCGAGAAAAACATCAAGGTATGTTCAAATGTTGACTTCGTTGACTCTAATCTATTCTTTTCAATTCTGTTGAGTATTGAAGTTATACTAAAACGTACCCATAACCCTCCCTCTTCGGTACCGTGGATTAATGACGATCATCAATAACAAGTTCATGGTTTTTGTTTAAGTTATTTGTTTTAATAAGCCACAGGCATTTTTTTCATAAAAATTTTACTTGTCCCATGGAAATACTTTTGAGTATGTTTGAGTGCTGGTGCTGTCTTTGGTCACTAGTGAAACCAAGGACTGAAACTATCCAAAGATCATTTACAATTTGCTTCTGACAAATCTGACCTGTGTTAGGTTAAGTTATTATCAGCTAACGAACACAATTACTGCCTAAACATAATAATGTTTTGCTATCAATGCAGTTAACTTGACGTTGCAATTCATTGAATTGAAATAGCGAGGATCGAAAATAAGGATATTGTTTCAATCAGTATGAAAAATGTTCTTAAAAAAACTGACGGACCAGTCAAAAAACCTGGCAGACCAGTTAAAAATCAAGCCAACTGGTCCTGCTGGCTAGTTGGAAAAAAAAGATTAAGGGCAAACCCTGCATCACAGTTTCATCCTTTGTTTAAATAAAAAAACACTTAGTTAACAACAAATTGTCAAGTGACAGGACGGAAAAGTGACGGGAAGGAAATTTGTAAATTTTGTGAATGTTTAGTTTTTAAATCTGAAAAAAGCTTTGATCTAGGTATGTTACTTGTTTGTCTAAAAGAACTTTCTTTCTATCAACAGTATTTAAAAAAGTGTCTAAAACAGAATAAATTTGTCCAACCAATGTGGTTGATTATAACCAGTTTTGGTTGACAGGTTTTGGATCTGACCCGAGGCAAAAAACTTGTGTTGTAGTGCTTGTTTAAATAACAACTAGGTGTAAAATTATAGTTTTTTTGTCTCATTTTGTTCTGGTCTTACTACAAACATTTCTGGTCTCCAGTCAAAATTTTGAGCTGACGTCCTGTGGCCTTGTTAATTTTCCCACTTATTTCTTTCTTGCCCGGGTCATGGTGGAACACTTCCTGTAGTGTTAAACGTTTTTGCTTGAAAATGCTATAGTTTTTGAGAAACTAGTAAAATAGTTTTGATCTCACGAGTCCAAATTTATTTGATGTTTGAAAACAATTAACTTGTGACTCTGATTGACAGGTTTCATATTTCATATGTTCAGTCACACAAAGAATTAGAGAATTGATCAACTGCTATTTTGGTGAGTCTTAACTTTTAAGTTAAAATCTTCAATCTTTTACTTCAATGGGAATTCCTTTTAATTCTTGCTGCTCGACCTTTCAATACCATCAATTTGTCTTCAAAGATATTTGAATAGACTAATCCATACGCAATTGCGGCACTGCCATTGCTGGGCTACTGGAAGCAAGGTTTTTGTACACAAAGTCATGGGGAAAACCATTGTCTCTTTTAATGTAATTCCAGGCCTGGTTCCACATCGTTATGTCATGCTGTCAGGGAAATTGTGTAATTGATGAGGAAGCCACTTAATTCGCATTAAAACTTTGAAATACAAATGATTTTCCCTTGTATTTGTGTACAAAATATTGCCTGCAACAAATATCATATTAACATCGCAAGATTTCAATGAGTTGACCACGTTTGAAACTAAGCACGTTGTGTATGGTGGCACAACTTGCACAGACTAACTGGTATGTGTAATCATTCCCAGGTATCATATTGCAGGCTGCATAGCTTACCTTCATTCAAAACCACAGTGAAGTATTGAATGGTCAGACACAGGAGGTTAAGATAAGATGAAGTATGTACGACAAGGAGCAATATAAACTTACAAATAAACAGTAATGTTTAGGTTAGGGGGCGTCAATAAAAGTTGTCTGACTTGCCCGTACTTTTAAATTATGAATAATTAAATTAGCGTTTTACTTTATGGGCAAATTTTATGCTTTAGAAATGATCAGATTAGAGGGTGGGCTGTACAGCTGTATACAATTACAAATACAGAGTAATGCCTATGGCGACTATCTCATCTGTATGCCATAATCAATAATGATAAACACCGATGTTAAAAAGAGAGCCATGTATTATTAACAACCCAACAAGGTGGGCTACATTATTGGCCTAGCCCAGGTTGGACTCCTCTGTTGCATACGGACACTGACGTCCTACCAACAGGGCTAACCCATTGGCCCAACTGCGTAAACAGTACACGGCGAAAGAAAGGAGTACAGCGCCCCAAATATTGAAACACTACCTAACAAGTATGATTGAAAAGCAACGTGGATTGAGTGAGGTAGAAATAACCAAACACTAACAAACGAAACTGTGCAACTCCGGTAGTTTAATTCAAGCCTACTACAGTGGACACATTAAACCATAGATAAAGGACACATCTACATACATTGTACTTACCCTTAAAAAGGTGTCATTTACCCAAACACATTCAACACTACGAAAATAGAATTCAACGAAAAATTAAAAATGCGCCCCTTGGCAAGACTGGTTCAATGCAAACTCAAACGTCTTAAACTCATTGATGGATTACAGGTTTCAGACCTTCATTTGCCGGCGTCAACAATCAGGAACAGACTAGTCTGGGTTCAGACGCCCCTTTGGTTTCTAATTTGTAATACATCGCCAAAAGGGGGCGCTATCATACACGCTCTGCGCGCATCCACATAGCCGTATTTGGCGCATCGCTGCGGCAGCTCGACAACTGGCGCACTGCATTTTTACGTGCACTTTAGCCGTAAAAAGAGTTGCATAATGGTCTAGATAATTACAAAAATGGCATTATCTAGACCAGCATGCACCTTATCTTCTAGCCCAGCATGCACCTCATTTTAAGGCTAACGGGCTTGTAACAGGTAATTACGAAGTAGTCCATACACTCACGCACACAAACCGCTAGCGCTTTCAAAGTGCACCCACCCAACGAAAACGCACCCTCTGTGTTCCCCACGATGTATTTTTAGTCCATAATCTTAAAGACCTTCCACTGAGCTCTGAGCACACTTAATTAATTTTAGGGTGGTTTATTTGGCTCCCTGAGACGCCATTTTTCTACCAAGATCTAAACCTTTCTTTTGTTGAAAAACAAACCGCGCTGGTTGGCATGTGGACGGCCGAATGTTCACAAACATTAAATCGTGCGGATGTTGAGACAAAATTCAACAATTTTACCCATTCTCGATCAAAAAATACATCCTATGAAATGATTGGTTGCTTTGTTTCCAATAAATTCAACACTATTTAAAAAAAAATATTTTTGTTACCATTGTTACAAACTGTGGCTATACCCGTTTTGCTTTGCATTTATATTATGGCTATATTGTATTTTGCGGTAGGAAGGTCATGGAATGCGTACAGTAAGCATACACTATAATTATTAGGACTGCACTCACTCCAAATGCTCCAACAACAATATATATATATATATATATATATATTTTCATATAATTTTTATGTTATCATATGAAAACCATATCACAGAGCACTGGCACAATTAATATTAGAAGTCGTTAATGTGGGTTACGTGAGTAACTAACGTTCTTTCGTTTTATCGCGACTGTAACTTAAGATTGACTATTACAGGGGTAATAAGTGCGCCCTCATTGTTCTTGGGCCTGATGCAACTTTGTAACTTTACACCCGAAAGTGAGCGTTATCAATCATTCATGTAGATGATGAACACACATGTGGTTAGGCATATTAATATCGCCCGATATAGCTCTGCGTTAGACAACTCGAGTAAGTAAAACAAAGAACGTTCAAACTGGTGTAACTATATCGCCTTATGGACTTCTCCCATACATGGTAGGCCCATTCATTCATTGCTATCGTCTTTACCCTAGTTGTTTATTATATAATATCCATCGGTCCCCAACTGGGCATAATTTACAACATCATCTTCACAGCAGTCTCAGAAAAAGTATAACTGGCTATTACATTATTGAATTTCTCGCTCTCCCACAAAAGACACAATCTTTTGCCAACGATTATAAATTATGACATCATAATGATCATAATAACAAGGAAACATGTTTTTTATAACAACGAACACGTAGGGGTTTCGGTGGAAACAAAAATTTACATCCGCATAATATAGTACATTCTTAATCATACTCTTCACCGTAATACTAAATCTACATGTTGAATATACACACAATAAAACGAGTTTATAACCTGGAAAACTATAGACCACTTTTTAAGTGACTTAACAACCAATTGAAAATTAAAGCAGGGAACTCACCAAAGAAAGCTCAACTAATCTAGCGATCAAATAGAGTCAGGAAGCGAGAACATGCAAGAAGTGACGTTACAGTAACCTCAAACTTGCAGGTTTCCTCAAAACAATGAAGGTTTATTATTGTTAGTAATAACCAGTATAAGAAAGTAAAACAAAGTTGATTATTTCAGCAACACAGCTACACCAAACTACGGAAGTACTGACAACATCTAGATTAAATTATATAAATAAATGTATAATGTTAAGTCAATCAACTTGTTTTAAAATATATTAAAAACAGTAAATACTATAGCCATAGTAAAAAGCAAGCCCTTACAGATTAAATCAGAACAGCTTTAAAACATGTGTAAACAAGCATATGGCAACCAGTGCAATATATTGACTACTAAAAAACAGTTCGTTACTCAATTTACGACAAAACACAAAAACGTAAACATCTATTCCAAACTATAGATATAGGAAGACCCCGTTCAAGGCTATGCTTTCAGATACAAAGGATCAGACCATGTCATAAAAATGGGATCAAGTAAGAAACTAAACCAAGAAACAGCATAACCCTAAGGAACATGTCGGGTTTGCAAGTCCTACTTAACCCATTATTGAACAAGTAATTCAAAGGTTGACCAGAATCTGTTCAAGAAACTGCAAAAACAAAAATGTAATTAAAACTACAAACAAAGTCCCAAACGGAATGATCTATACCAATTCAAATACTGAAGAGAAGTACACTCTACTCACAAGTCCCAAGTATAAAGAGCCCAATGTTGAAAATAACTTTATAAATGAATTTTGTTTAAAGGTATTGTACACTTTTGGTAACAGCTCAAAATCAGTGTCCACATTTTGTGTGATTAACATATGCATGAACGAACAAACCTGTGAAAGTTTGAGCTCAATTGGTCATCGAGGTCACGAGAAAATAGTGAAAAGAGATCTTATGTGTTTTCTGTTTTTTCAAATTATCGCGCGCGATAATTACTATTGTTATACTCGTTTCTCAGAAACGATAGCATTTTAGGCAGAAATATTTAAAGGAACCCTTTCTACCATTACTTACTTTAAATCATGTAAGTTATGAGTGAATCTGTGAACATTGTGTTTTTCGATCTTACCGATAGTGTACAGGGCCTTTAAGTGATACTTAAACAAAATGACGAGATTAAAGACAGTATTGCATAACAAAAACATAATTAAAGGCAGTTTTCAAACCCTCACGGACTTAAGTTTATGGAACTGAACTATTTCAAGTAGCGGGGGTGTTAAACCACAAGGACTACAAAAGTGTTTTCTTGTTCTACCACGGAGGTCTACCTCCGTGGTTCTACTTAGCAGTAACAAAACAATATTATTATTAAACGCAGTTTTTAAACCCTCTGAAATTTAAGGGACTGAACTATTCAAAGAAGCGGGGGTGTTAAACCACAATTACTACAATAGTGTTTTCGTGTTTTATACTTAAGGTTATATTCAAAGTTTCTATTGTATCCCAGCATATCCTGTTCGTTAGTGTGACATAATTCCACTGTATAAGCCGCGCCCACTTCACACACTCTGGTTCCCAGAAGCCAACAGGACTTGCATTGAGCTAGTTTTTCGTTGATAATTTATGCAAAGAAGATGTTAATAAACTGGACTTGGTTTTTACAAACGTTATTCAAAGACTCGAGGTCTTCTCAGAATGATAAGCTTCTGTCATCAGAAATACATTTGAACAACGAATCGGGTGATTTGGGGCAAACAACTTTGAGCGTGTACAGTAGATACGCACGCATTGTGACGTGATGACTTTAACCAACAGGATTGAGGCCAAAATAATTTTCGACACATCGCAGTGCAAAATCGCCCATTGCTTTCTACAATGGTTGATATACACTATCTCAAGGTCAGGAGTACAAAGACGTGCTCCATCCAAAAGGTTCATAATGGTTTGCTGCAATGTGGAGACGGGGTCAATACCAAAATAATGAATATGAAGCTTCGCGGTCGGGGTAATATTGGCACAGCGTAAAATCATCCATACAGAGGGTTTTAGATATAAAACAGTACATGTCCATTAATCTAAAAACTGATTAATTATTATTACATAGCCTAATGTCAAACAAGCCTGTTCAAATTCCATGAGATTGAGTTCAATGACTAAAATGACAACAACGAAGTACAAAGATCATTGTTGTGCCCGTTCATTATTCTTCTACTTCTGATTTTTACCCAAACAATGTGCTTCTTCTGCTTGTGACATTTTACCAACTCTCGAAGTAAATTCTTCTCTATTTATCGTCATCAATGATAGCACTGAACGGATGGTCATCCGTTGTACCGTTATCTACATGCGCTTCGTAGTTCCATACAACAGCCCCGATGATGATGAACATGATAATGCCCACGATCATAGCAGCGATGGACAGGTACTTCGCTCTGCAGGAGGCCCTGCGAGCCGACTTGTCTTTCCCCTGGCTGAACTTCTTGTGTACCTGGAAAAATAAACAGAAAATAAGCCAATTAAAGTCACCCCTGGTATTATACAGGATTGGTAAAACATCATTGTTCAATTTTAGTCTGAAAGCTTACTGATTATGAAGTTCATACTAGAAGCATTTTTGCTGTGAAATATTTCCCTCTGAAATGAAGTCATCATTATTTGATAAAAGTGCATTTGGAAACCTTTTTTTAAATTTTTTTTTTAAAACTAACTGCAACAGCTGATTTCAGCTAATAAGCGTTTAACGTGCTGAAAATTTGTTTGTTTTCTTACACGACAGAATCAGCACAAATTTTCACAGGTTTCGTCAGCTCTACCAACCCTGTACCTTCAAATTAAGTAAACGGGCAAATTTGTGTTTTATTTGCGATTAAAAATTAAAGCGATGCTTCAAGTGATTTCTCGTTACGGGTAATTCCATAACGAAACAGTGAAAATGTAGAGTGATTATTTGAAACGTCAAGACGGAACATAGACTTTGCACATCTCGCGCGTATCGAAATTGAGAAAACAACTCGAACGAAGACTATTTTTCTAATTTTCTATGAAGTAAAATCTTCGTTTTAAATTATACTTATACAAAAGTCTTTTACAGACAACCATAACAATTTGTTATAAACAAAGTTTCAATTTGTATACAAACAATGTGTTAAAATTAACATTGAAACAAAATTAAACCTTGGGACGAGATTGCTTATTTTTTAGAAACCCCATTTTTACCAATCACGGTCGAACATGTTTAATGATAGCATGAACGTCAGTTGGGCAAAATTCTTAAAGGTACATTACAGAATTGGTTTTTGCTAACAAAACAGTTGCTGGCAGTGTAAGTACTTTATGTAATCCACCATATACATAAATACCTGTAGAAGTTTGAGATCGATCGGCCGTCTGGGTTACGAGAAAATAGTGAAAAACCGATTACACATTTGCATGAAATCATATAGATTCAACAAATGAATAAAACGCTCTCTGAGCGATAAACTCCAATCGGAAAATTAGTTTATTCATTTCTCATCAAATATGGCATTTCAGACAGAAATATTTCAAGGGATGTTTTCTACTGTCATCATCATTAGACCGTGTAAGTTTTATGTAAAAATATATTTTACAAGTTTTTTTCTTACCAATTCTGTAATGTTCCTTTAACTGTTTACAAGAATAACCGGAAACAGAGGTCAAGTCTTTTTATCGGATTTTCTTTGTTGATTTATTAAATTAATTTTACTTTCTTATATTTTAATGCTATAAATTATTTTACTTTCCCAACAATATGATGTAGTAATATTATGTATAGCCATAAAATACCTTAAACTAAAGTACGTAAAGAAACAGAATAGCGCGGGACCTTTGATCTCCATTCATATTGATGAAGTAATGAACAACTGACAGTGATTGAGGTAAATTGTTGGGGCCCAACTTGGTCCCGGAAGCTCGAATAGGCCTACAAGCGAGACTTAATTGCACAGTCTATTATCAGTTGTGAGGACTACATTGTGGATGGAGGCAGGTAATAAACGGTATATTACCATAATGGGCTTTCATTTTCAAAAATGCTCATTAGTTCACGGAAATCAGTCGTCTTTTTGAGGCCAAAACATCAAAGAGTGATCACGAATTGCATGAACTCGAAACAAATCAGTTTGTTCCAAGCACTTACATCTCTTGCTTTGACGATGGCAAATATTCCGACCGGGAAGAAGCAACATATGGTGCTGAAAATAGCCAGGTACAAATAGTCCTTGGGGGCCTTCGTCTCGACTGGAGCAGTTAATGTATTGACTGGAACAGCCGCCGGTGTATTGAACTATAAAGAGAGAAAAAAAAACAACAGTGGACAGAATTAGTTTAGTTTGCGATCACCGTTGACTATTTTATGACAGCTAAATCTGATGTCATTCTAAGTGAAAAAATACCAAAAATTGCTGAACCTCTTATGAACAAACAAACAACTTACCGACACTGAAGTGAAACCTTGACCGAGCTGAGCCGGTTGAAGTACGACCGATGAATACGGTGGCAGGGGTGCGGTCACAGCATTCTCGGCTGCGGGTTGTTGCGCGGCCTCCTGTTCCTTGCTGGTAGGTTTCTCACCTAAATGCGAATCAGTCAAAGAAACGGTAAATATTTTATATTTCAGAGCATATAGTCAGGGTAGTTGGGTACTGATCTACGAATTCCATTCGAACCGTTTTCTTCAAGAAAAGTACAATTTTTATAAATACTGAGACTACAATAAGTTATTTCAATTAGTAACACGGAAACTTTTCCCGGTTCAATAAGAAAACCCATTTTGGATAGTATGCCTAATAGTGTGTCTTTGATAGGCAATAATAAGCAATTTTAACCAGCTTTCTATGCCTATTAGTATCGTTGCTAGGTAACCACAAAATATGTATAACGTTTTTAATGTCTTTAAAAATAAAACCTACAAACTGGTGTCAAAATTCTCTTGTCAGGGCCCAATTTCATGGCTCTGCTTACCGCCCGATCAACATTCTTCGCTTACAGGGTCGTGTAAGTAGAAATTCCCTGCTGCTAACCCGTGAAATGCGCTTGACGTATAAGTGCGGAATTCCCTGCTTCCGTAAGCGCCGATTCTTTGCTTACGGTAAGCAGAGCCATGAAATTTATTGGGTCCGGGGCTTAATTTTGTTGGGCTGATTAAGCAAAAAAGAAGAAGCTTCAAGTAGCTTATAACACAACAAAATTATGCTTACCAGAATAAGGTATATACCAGTCAAAATACCATGTCACATGAAACTGTGACTGATATATTTTGCAGGGAAGTAGTATTTTCCGCTTAAGCAGCTTTATAAAATATTAAAAAAATTGTCGCCAGCTTGCTATTAAGGGCGTTGACTAATAATGTTCAGCAATTCATTACCAGATTTTAAAATTTACAATTATTGTTAATAATAATGTTTATAAACTTTTCTTACCACAGTGGATTGCATTAGCGCCAGTCATCTTTGTAAGTACAAGAGCTGGAGAATATATAATCCAGTACCTTTTGAGAGCAGCAAAATCGATGGACAGATAATAATCACGTCGAAGTGCTCAAAACCTTTATATAGGCTGCGCGAACGTCTGAGACCCGCAATCCAATCACGCAGTTCCAAGAACTGTTCAAACCGTTCAACGATAGGCTAATGTTGGTACCACCTGTTATAATTCATAATATGATTGACATTGCCCAGAACATCATTTGCATATTATAATGAGCTAGAGGCAGAACTTATAGTTGCTCACTGTCACGTGATAGAGGCTATTTTTACACATATCCTTGTAACGAGCACACGCACACACACACACACACCCCATGTGGTGCATTTACATGAGTTGACGTCATTGAGGTCATAAAAGTCCGCCGAGCAACCCGGATCTACACGTGATTTATAGATTGAAGAAAACAATTCTGACACAATTCTAACAATAACAAACTGGGCTGTATTATAATTATTTTAAATCGGATTATGGTTACTGTACAGAGAATTCTCAATGTTCTATACATTTTTATAACCATAAAGGTGAAAGAGCATAGCTAAGGTGAAGAGCATAGCTAAGGTGAAGAGCATATAGCTAAGGTGAAGAGCATAGCTCAGTGAAGAGCATAGCTAAGGTGAAGAGCATAGCTCAGGTGAAGTGCATAGGCCCCCTAGCTCGAAAAGAAAAGTTATATTACTTTAATTTTTCACGCATATATGATTTTGATAAGATGTTTTCAGCATATTTTCATGGAATTCACTGTAAGTTCTATAGGCCTATAATAGAAAACAAAACAAACCAAATCCCAAACTGCAAACTCAACATAAATATTGGAAATTGCTATTTAAAACAACTGTTAGTGCATAACAACCAGACGAGTGACGTCACCAATTCAACGGTAAACAACAAGAAGAAGTTTTCTCTGTCATTTTAGGCATTCACCAAAACTTCGGCACTTTATTCACGAAGTAAAAGGATAGCCACGCAATTTTGAGGTATATTTGTGTGGATCATTATATTCTACTTTTAAAGGAACATTACAGAATTGGTAAGAAAAAAACTTGTAAAATATACTTTTTGATCACAGATTTACATAAAACTTACACGGTCTAATGATGATGATAGTAGAGAACATCCCTTGAAATATTTCTGTCTGAAATGCCATATTTGATGAGAAATGAATAAATAATTTTCCGATTGGAGTTTCTCGCTCAGTGAGCGTTTTATTCATTTGTTGAATCTATGCAAATGTGTAATCGGTTTTTCACTATTTTCTCGTGACCCAGATGGCCGATCGATCTCAAACTTCTACACAGGTTTGTCAGTTTATGTATATGGTGGATTACATAAAGTGCCTACACTGCCAGCAACTGTTTTGTTAGCAAAAACCAATTCTGTAATGTTCCTTTAAAGCGTGTGTACTACATTGGTAATTGTCAATACCAGTATCCACACTTTGTGTAACCCACATATCCATGAAATAACAAACCTGTGAAAATTTAAGCTCAATTCGTCATCAGAGTCACAAAAAACAGTAAAAGACCCCTTTATCATGTTTTTACTGTTTTCAAACATCGGATTTTATCACCGTGATAAAAACTAGTTGTTTTACTAATTTCTCAAAAACTATAGCATTTCAAGCAAAACTATTTCAAGGGAGTTTTCCAATGACCATCTTCATACCACGTCGTTAGTTATGTGCAAATCTGTGAACATTTATATTTTTAGTCCTACCAATGTTGTACACACCCTCTAAAATATCTTTCCAACCATATTAATTTCGAAACGAACGACCTTTTTTGTTGCCCAATCCAATCAACATGTCCAAAATACACCATGACGCACAAACCACTTGAGGTCTAAAGGGACTTTCCCTATAAATTACCGGGCGTCATATCACGCACTGAATAGGCATAGTTGTTTTGATCTCAAGCACTTTCGCAGTAACCTCAGCCGAGGCAAACATATCAGGTATTTCTCGATACTAAGGGTACCTGCCAAGTCCGGAACCATTGTTTTGCATTAGGGAGAATTCGGATACGGGTTTAGGGTGCATGCATGCCGATCCATTCACTCTGTTGACCAGGATGTGGTAACAGTGAGTTTGCGTTATAACAATGTGCCGGATTTTGGGCAATTGTAGGCCTATTTTAGTATTCAAACGGGTTCAGCTCTGATCCAACCAACTCCCTGTGCAAACCATGTGACGTAAGAGAGAGAGAGAGAGAAAAAAACGTAAACAAACAATTATTAATCACGATCAGCTAAAGCTTTTGTTTAAATATTTCTAAATCTCAGTGGACAATTTGTTTTGCTTTGTTTTAGTTTATTTGTTATTCTTATTAACATATTTATGTCTGTATGTTGTATGTCTGCATATTCATGTTCTATTTTTTTTGTATTTATACATTTATGTCCTCTATGTATGTATCTAATTGTTTGTTTTTTTCTATTACGTTGAATCTTCATTTATTCACAGCTTACATTTAGCAATTCAAAGAGAAACTAATACAAAATTCAATAAACTAAAGATACAATACCTATGAACAAATTTAACTAAAAAATTTTTTTTTTATATAAATAAATATATAAACATAATGTTATTATTTTGTCGGGGACTAATGGGGGGGGGGGGGAGCTCAACGTTACTCTGCACGACGAATACCCCCCCCCAAAAAAAAATTAAAAATAGTCGTCATTATAAAACAGTAATATCGGACATAAACTAAAGATACAATACCTATGAACAAATTTAACTAAAATAAAATAAAAAATCTAAATAAATATATAAACATAATGTTACTATTTTGTCGGGGACTAATGGGGAGGGGGGATCTCAACGTTACTCTGCACGACGAATACCCCCCCCAAAATAGTCAGCATTATAACAGTAATATCGGACATAAAACAGTTGTAGAGAAATTCCTCACCATGAACACGATTGACGTCACCAATTAAACAACATGGCGTCTTAACTTCTGTTTGTACACAATTACTTCTGTCCACGAAAATGTTGAGCTAAAATGCGTTTTAATTGTATAGAAACGCCTAAAATCTGCAATCAACAAATACCTGTTATGGTATGACATGTATGAGGCACTTTTGTACCCACTAGGTGTTTTATAAGCTACATTTCAATTTGCAAAGGAAGTAAAACGTTCACCGAAAATATGGGTGGCGGATCGTCAACAAACACAGCGCGACCAGCGCCACAGGATCGGAAGGTGTCAACACGATCGAAAACAGACGACAAAATTCAGGCTGATAACGAACGTGTTTCTAGATTAGTACAAGCGATGACTGCTCACCCTCAAAAAAGACGATATGGACCGTTAATGACACAGGGCACCGGTGAAGAGTTTGACGGATATAAGGTTTGATACATAGCAGCCATAGGTCCTTTTTGTTTTTCTTTACAATTGCGGTTGAACCTTATTATTAAAGTTAAACCTTATTTGAATACCGCACACTTAGCTACTACACGTACTACAGTACTAGCCCACTAGCGCTATAGCCCACCCTGTTGGGCTGTTATGGCTCTCTTTTAACATCGGTCTTATAACACTCACCATTTAATACATAAGACCGAGACGATGATAAAAGAGAGCCATAACAGCCCAACAAGGTGGGCTGTAGTACAACAGTAACTCGGCTAATATCGTCATTTTTATCAATTCATATTTACATTCATATTCATTATTGTATTATTTTTTATGAAATTAAAACACTCGGTCAGAGTCAAGCTTACAATTTTTTTTATCATGATATGTATTATTACAGTTAGGGCAGCCTAATTCCTAATCATTGTTTACATGCTAGTTTTAGTTACAGTAGGTGGGGAGACTACACTCACCACCAATCCATCAGTTGTGCAAGTAATTTGTAGTACCTTCCTTGTTTATGGAAACAACAGGCCAGATGCTTGGTACTTGAAGTGAGCAAGGGCACCGAGGTGTCTTCTTCTTTGTGAATGGCCCCTTTATAGGGTCAATGTAGATTTCTATTTTCAAGGGGAACCTTTGTTGCTTCCATGAAGCACCAGGCCTGAAGTTCAAGCAGTCAGTAATCGGATGAAATAAATGTTTGTATAATCCAAAGTATTCCTTTAATGTTTGTTTTATTTTGTTTACTCTTTATTTGTATCTTGACAGGATAGCGTATACATCCTGAAGCAACTTTACAAGAAAATGGACCCAGCTGTGATGAAGACACTCGGAGATGCCAAGGGGGAGGTGAAACTCTCCCTCAAGTATGACAAACACCGAGAGCTTCTCATGGTGAAGGTGATCAGTGCAAGGGATCTCAGCGCCAAGGATCTACGAGGCAAAGAGTCAGATCCTTATATCAGGGTGAGTTGGTGGACAATCCACTTTCTAAGTTTCATGGGAAAATCCATTTAGAAATGTTGTCGTTGTCAATTAGTGAAATTCGCTGAGGCCATTTTTTTTAAAGGGTAATTCTTACCAACAGTCCAGTTTTTCATGCCCACCCCAAAATATTGTTGTGTACGTGTGAGTCATGTTTTTTCTGAAATGTTTTTTTTTTCTCAATTAAAGTGTAGGCCCTACATATTTTCAGACAAACTTATCACCGAATCCACAGAAACTGTCCTGTTGACTTGCACGCAAAAAGCAAAACGATGTTGATTTTGTGCACAACATTATCATTAGTATTGTTATATTAAGTGTTATTTATACAGAGTAACCCTGTAAACCCCATCAGTTTGGGTCCAATGTTCTCCCTAGGGGCCCTGTTAAATGAATACAGGGCCGGAATTTACATGACAAATCCACAAGACCGCAGGGCTTGTAGCTCAACACTTTTACTGGACCAGATTATTTTTTACAAGACCGAAACCAGAATGAGAAAAGACTGATACAGATACAGCACATTTTTAACTGTTTTTGTTGCAACAAGCACTAAGAGAAAATCTATCTCATTTGTCTAAATGGCGAGCATACATCGATACTCAACAGAATTGAAAGATATTTATCAGGACCCCCAACAAAACATTTGAATTATTATTATTTTTTTTTACATAAAGGTCATAATACAGTGAGGTATTTTTATTCAATTTTAAACACATGACTGCCGGACTTGTCCAGTTGTGAGTTTACTGGCCCAACACTAAATTAACTAGCCTTGGGCCTGCAGTCCAGTGTCAATTGCGAGCTCTGACATACATACATAGACTGCTGAATGTAAGGTTCATTAAATATTATTTCCCAGAACCATTTTTTGTGTCAAACTTATGAAAAATAAAGTGTCAGTTTAGAAATTGTCAAATGGATTTATTGAACTTAATCAACCAACTTCCTATTTATTTTAGTTGGATCTGATCCCCGATGACAGCAGTAATGATATTAAGAGGACCAGCTACGTGCAGAGATCGTTAAATCCCAGCTTTAATGAGATCTTCACGTTCACTGTGGCAGAGAAAGACATCGTGAACAGCTTACTACGTATTCAGGTTGGAAATCTATCTTTGAGCAATTTGGGCTGGACCGATTGAACTTGCAGTTGATATCAATAGCCCATACGCATGTCCCAATGCGCATGATTGGCACGCAAGGGTTCCGAGCAACACTGACATAGCGTGCTGGTTTTGAAGCAATGCGGTACACAACTATAAAACCTAGCATAGTCACATGTAAACTACTGCATGGCGTCCATACTGGCAGCTTGATTTATTTAACTGTACTCCGTTTCCCAAAATGCATTGCGGTATGTTTTTAAGATGGCGCTCATGCATGTGGCCTACAGGAATTGTAATGAGGGTTGACAATCGGGCATTTTGCAGTGTGTTTTTGTAACTACTGTATATAAGTGGGACTTGTGGTGCCAAATAGGTACATAAATAGGTGGTCGTGGTACGAATGTGACTGTTCATGATGCTATCATGTGATGAACCATACACTGCTGTACTTGTAACTGTTTGGTTGTGCACACCATCTAAGCGGGAACAAAATGGTTAATTATTTTGAGCATTTCAACCCACACACTTACAAGAGAGGTTGGTTTAATCACATGACAGCATGAGATATCACCAGAAGAATTATTATGTGTCTATCTGTCACTTCAAGTCTCATTTCAAACCAGCAATGGCTAGTGGGGCGGGTGCTTGTCTAGACATTGTGACCAACAGTGAAAGCTCAAGACTGAAACCATGACATGGACCAGTGAAAATAAGTTTTAAGACTAGTCTAAAGAAAGTGGGTGCCCCTGAGACCTACATGTACATCACAGAAATCAAGGACCTTTGAAAAATACCTAGTCAACAGAGTTCCTTACAACCAGGGGGAAAAAAACACCTCCCAGTCAATGGAGTGCGAGAGGTCAAAAGGATGGAGGGACACGAGAACAATTATTAATAAACGTCCCCTCAGACCCATTTATGGTTTCCTTATTTCAACTTTGTGCAGGTTTTGAGTCACGACCAGCTCGGCAAAGATGACTTTATGGGTGAGAAGATTATTGAGCTGGGAACGGTGGACTGGAGTGATATTACGACCCGGTGGTTTGAACTCCAAGCAGAGGTTTGTAAAGGACTACATAAATAAGACAAATTCCTAATTTTGTCATCCTTTTTTTTCTTCTTCTTCTTCTTTGGAAAAAGAAACTGTTGAAAACATCGTTTTGTATGCTCGTCAAGATGCCCTTGGTTGTGATAAAGCACTATTAAGACCTGCATGTTCTTAATTATTACTATGTTTCCGGTCGGGGTGGTAAAAACAGGTTATGTTAATTTAAGATGAGGAAAAACATCAGCTGCACCTTGATAAAGTTCCCGTTAAATTGTTGTTGTTTGTAATAATTAAACTATCGCGCTAATAAGTTTTCCTGCATAATAATTTTTAGCACTGTTTACATGTATCAGGGCTGGCCCTTAACACTAGCCCGGCATACATTGTCTAGTAAAAACTGCTATGGGCTAGTAAAAAACCACTTCACAACTTGCCCTGTGGGCTACTAAAAAAATGTGCAACCTTTTTGCTTATAATGCTCAATATTTCTTCAGATGTATTTGAAATATGTGTTTATTTACTTATGAGTGTGTGAATGTAACTTCATTTGAACATACTGGTTGAGATCAGAAAAATACATTGATGACATTTTATGTTTAAAATCTGGGCTACTGAAACTTCCTGGGGACAAGTAAAAGGCAATGTTTACTAGCCTGGTGAGCTACTTTACCAAAAGCGTAAGCGCAAGGCCTGTCAGTATATATGTATGTATACATATTGCTCTTGTCTCTTCCCCAGACCGACCTTGACATAAGCGGCGACCTTGAGATTAGTCTTTCTTACAAGCTGCCGGAAACCCTACTTGTCTCCATTCATAGAGCTTTTGACTTGGTGTGCAGAGACAAGAAGAAACAGCCCAATCCATATGTGAAGGTAACCATCTGTTATTGATTTTTCGTTTTCCAAATTGATACCTCACCCAAACAGGCACCAGAAAATATCACAAAGATAAAACCATTTTGAACGCCCCAGTTTGCACAGTAGAGCTTTTAAGACTAAAGATAAACACAAAGTAAAAAATATTACGAGGACCTCGTTTCAATTCACCGTGCTTGTGCCAAACCTTCAAAGCTTTGGTCCAGAATGCCCCACAGTTTAGAAAAAAAAAATCTTGGGGAGAACCCTGGGCAATATGTTAATCTAATGGAAAGTTGTGCATTGGTAAATTCCTACAGTAAATCAAGCAATTCAAATTTAGCTAAATATGCTTGTGAGATGTGCTCTCTTTTTTTAAGTTCATGTGCTCTCTATTTAAAGTTTAGAAAACCTTGCACTTCTAACCGTTCTTGTCATCTCCACATGAAACTCTGTTATTTCTTTTGTCTTAAACTTCTCCTTCACTTTGCTAAGCGCCTCGGAATAGGCAACTAGGTTGATGGCGCTCTACAAATGCCTTATGATTAATTAAAGAAAACATTTGCATTTTCTGCCATTGGCTACCGGAAGTCTAGACTTCTATTATTTTCTTCATAGTAAATGTGATCGCACAAGTCACATCACCTGTAAACATGAAGTAAAGTACATTTGACAAACAACTGAATTCTCTTTTGTACTTGGACTCCATTTGCAGGTCATCATTCCAGGAATTCCTAAAGTAGAAGAGACCAAGGTTCAGCATGAAACACTCGACCCCGAATGGGAAGAAATATTTGAGTACAACGTCCCGCGGGAAGAGCTACAAGACAGGTAATAGAAGATGGTAAACTAAGACGAGGGGTCTTCACACGGGCAGGTTCAGTTCTGCGCATTGAGAATTGCCAACCATGCCAGAAACGTGCCCTGGGTTCTTTTAAGTGCATAAAACACAGCACACAGGACCTAGATGGCTTTACGTCCCATCTCAGGAAAGACGAAGCAATAATGGTTTAGTGTCTTGCTTAAGGAAATGAGTGTCTAGACCGAGACTCGAACCCACACTCTGGCTGTTCAGAACACCAGAGCTTGAGTCCGGTAAGCTAGACCGCTCGGCCACGACAAGCCAGAGGTGTGTTGGTATGGTGGTATGGTTATACTGGACACAAACTGTAGGTGGGGTGAATATGGAATTTAGTTCCAATTAGGTTTGTAGAAGCATACCAATTGGCATGGCTGAGCACTGCAATACACAGTATGTAAGGTCTGGTGTAATGAAAAAATTAATATTAATAACTAATAATAGTAATCTTTAGCGCTTTATTTACAAGCGTTTCAAAGCGCTTATCGTGTCTTTAAGACAGGTATTCTAAGTTTTTTTATTCGGGCCTGGGCTTTAAGAGGCACTAAGTTTGGTTGGTTTAACAAGACACTTCATATAATCCGCAACTCATCTGTTCTTAGGATGGGATGAATCTTTGGGTAGTTATGTTGTTGCCAATGGGTCTAGTGAACTGGACACTAGCTATGTAGGTTTTTAAAGCAGATGTTTCAAGTACAGATGAACATGTGCTTATGAAATGCCATATTCAGTGTAAAGCAAGCACAGTTTGCCCAATGGGCTTATAAATAGCTTCATGTCTTTCATATTTTACAAACGTCCTCTTATTCTGATTTACATCTACGTAGGTATATTGTCTTGCATGTGCTTGACAAAGCATTCTTGGGTAACACAGAGGCTATGGGTCAGGTGTTTATCGACCTGACCAACCTGGATATCGACCAAGGATACACTGGAAAGTTCCCCCTTGCTGACCTGGTAAGAATCTAATGCACTGTACTTTGGACTGCATGAGGGCACTGACCAAGCTGTCTGTAAAGTGAAGTCAGGGCTATGCTTTCAGTTCACGATGATGGCAATAGACTGTATTGGAAAGTTGGGACCCATGTGAAATGTTTTTCTTCAAATGTTGAAGCATTGTGGCTCTCCAAACATTTAGAACTCGCGCAAATCTTGCATACTCTACATAAGAAAATAGTGCTATAGTTGAGTCCCTGTTCTCCGAGTCTGCCCTATCAAGTCCAAGTCTCCTTTTGTCTAAATGTGTGAGTCCGAGTCATGTCCATGTAAAGTTACATGTTGTAACCGTTGATCGGTCGTATGGAACATTTCTGCAATTTTTGTCATTTCTAGCCATTTCTGTCGGACAAGTGACCAGATTTGTTTCCCTTTACCACTTTAGAGACCATTCATTTCTGAATAATTATTACAATACGCCCATACTGGTTACATGTTGGTTTTTATCCTCATCTCTTGTGGCCCTTATGGTTTATAAAGGGTTCAAATATGTAGAAAGTCGAAACAGATATTTTAAGGACATGCGATTTATTTCTCATTAGTATTTAATCAATTTATAATACTTGAAAAACCCAAACGAGCACAACCTTACACAAAAAGTGACTGACTTATTCAAAATCTGTATCAAAGTTTAATTTTAATGTTGCTCTGTCAAGGACTAGACTATTACCAATCATGGAGGTAGAACATCTTCATGGACCAATCAACGTAAACCGCCCAAAAATTGTTAACAGCGATCCAGCTGTACCAAGACTGCTGTTTCAAGTCTGAGATTGTTCTTAGTTTTGTCTGCATCATCGTCAGCGCAAGCACTATCAGAAGGTTAAGAGAGCACATTTCAGGCAACTAAACATGAAAAAATACAGACTTGAACAAGACTATAACCCTTACATGCTGATAAACAAACGGGCTGTGGTTGATATGAAAGCAAAGCATCGATGTAACTTTTTGGATTTTTCCCTGCAACATGAGCACTAAAGTTGCGCGTTTTCCTTATTTTTTCCTGGTCTCGAGCTGAGTCGGGTGAATCCCAGGGGTTGAGTCTGAGTTTGAGTCCAAGTCGTGATGCTCTTAGACCGAGTCTGAGTCCACAAAAAAATTCACTCGAGGCTGGTTCGGACTCGGGTCTCGAGTCCGAGACCAGCCTCACATCCTCCAGCACTGATGTGAGTTTTACATTTTAAAGCTTCAATCAAGTTTTGTGAGACATTTCTTCACTCATCCGTTCCATGTACATGTAGACCATGCACCCAAACATTTCTGGGTGAGTCGCCGCAGAAGTTGCTCAATGTGTGAAGAAAACATTAAGTTCACGTCATCTGAAAAAAAGCCATGATGTGTTGTTTGATTTTTTTCCCCTCCAGAAAAACTCTGACCGTGTGCGGACCAAGTGGTCTCAGACTGCCACTGTGCAGGAGTTCCGGGAATCCATGTATGCCCATGCAGCCTACAAGTATCCAAAGTTAATCTTCCAGAACCAACAAGGAAACAAAGTAAGTCTATGATTTGGGTTAATCACAAATTTATGCTTCACTGCATCATGAGACTTTGTAATATAAGCAGACTTTAAAAAGAGACATGCAGGCCTGATACTTCATGGAGGCAATTGCCTCCATTGCCCCATGCCATTGCCACTGTGCCCCTGGAAATGTTCCAGTTTCAGGCCTGATACTTCAAGGAGGCAACAAAGGTAATTACCTCCATTTGCCCCTGGTCATTGGTTTGGTGCCCCTTGAAATGTTCTAATAGAAACTTCAAATTTTCTCATAGAGGTGCCCTTTACCCTTTCCAAAAACAGAGCATCAGGCCTAGGCAAATACAATTTTTGGGGTCTCATTATGCATTTTCTACGTCATTTTCTATGAAGTGAGGCAAATCTCCCCCCTGCATGATTTGAAAAGTTACGAAGTGAAATAGGCTAAGCACTATGATTTCGTGTTTTGTCCCCAAACTGTGTGTAAACGGGAGCAGCACAGTATGTATGACATTCACAGTGCGTGAATTTCAAGACCAAACATATTTCTTGCTTTTTAAAATGTTTTTGTTTACATTTGATGTAATTGAGGAAGACTTGGGTGTCGATTGGTGGACCTCCCCCCCAACAAAACTTTTTAGAGCAGGGCATTATCATATCTGATGCCCCTAATTTATAATTATTTACCTATGTTTTATAGTATTCATTATTGTAATCATATTATTTTTTGCTGACTGATCTTGCCCCCCAAAAATCCCCAAACATAAACAAAAACAAAAAACCCCCAAATTACACTGCTAGCCTTGTTTTGTTGTGGGATTACTAGCCCAATGCTAAAACTTACTGGACACCTTGGTCAGTGATCCAGTGGATACATGTATTTCAAGCCCTCATTCTAAAAATTCTGGTTGATCAAACGTATGGTACGTGTACATGTACTTTCTAAATACTTCTGTAAGAACACAGTTGTATGAGATGGTTTTAAGCAGTGTACAACTTTGTCTCTGGTCTTTGATGTGCAGTTGAACCATTTTAGCATTGAACAGCTTTTTGTTTAATCACGGTACTACTACCTCCCATGTCTTCCCATCTCTAGCATGCAGGTCAACCTTGGTAACAATGAGATAGGATGGGGTGGGGGGGACCATGGGGAACTGTTTGTGCCAGCTATTGTGAGATTTTGAGACTAGGTGGTACCAGTCCTACCTGTAGATTTCCATGGGTTACATAATTTTTGGCAATGCACATTTTTAAGAACAGTGGAACACAGTCTGCTGTTACCCAGTGTTCCCAATCGACCCCTTGTACGTGACGTCACAAGACCCAAACAGCGCCCTCACTGAGGTCAATAAAGACCTAACATTGGTTGAGAGTTGTGGCGGCTCGTACACGTCTCCATTGTTTGACTTCAGCAATGGCGGCCAATGCAAGGGGTCTATCTGTATGTTCTTGATTATTCACATAGTATATTCATCTATTTTGTGTTGTGTTCAGGTGTTGACTGTTCACAGTCGTAAAGCAGGCTCATCAGCCAAGATCAGGATACTGAATGGAATACCATGTAGAGGAGGTGATGAGACGAAAAAGGCAAAGGGGAAGATGACATGAGATGGTATAGGTGAAGAGACAACAGGAGGAAGCATCTGAACAAAGCAGAAACCGTATCGGATATCTACAAGAAGTAACTCATAATAAGTGTCTCAGTTGAAGGATGTGGAAGTGTTTGATGCTAGAATGATAGTTGAGGAAAGGTCGACTGGTATTAACTGGGAAGAAATTGTCTAAAAAAAGCCAGCACAACTCACAGCTTTAGATTGTACAATAAGAGGTATATATAGACCATGTAACCATTGTTTACAAAAAGAGTAATCTTGTACATTCCAGGCCATTTCGTGGCAGACAAGATACTACACCGGTTATATGGAGGAATTTTACATTTCGCATCATAACTACTATTATGTTCATCAAGAGCTATAAAAGTAACAACTGTATATGTTTTGAGATGTGCCCCTTTCTAATACCCAAATTTGATAAAAAATGTACAATGCAATCTCCATGAAAATGTAGGATTGTTTGTTGTCTTTCACTGAGCTATGTACAAACGTGATGTCACAGGCTACATGGTCTGTACATACTCTGTTCGTGTACTTTTTTTGTGTACAAATTTTAAGAGAGTCGCATTGGACTATTTGATTTGTATATGTAATAGTTAACAACAAAATTTGCTGTTTGTTTGGTTTATGTTAGTAGACTGCAAAACATAAGGATTGTTTTTCATAGGACATGGTTAATTGCATAAGTAGAGTCAAAACCTTTTCGTACAAAAAACTGACACAGACAAAGGATGTAGTACACGTAATTTAAACACCATACTGATATCAGTTTACTTGAAGTAAAATTTGGCACTTTAAGCACAAGTCGTGGAAACCTATTAACAAAGTTTGAGACAAACTGCAGAGAAACATTTCCATCTAAACTACTGTCAAAGGCGGCGAGGAAATACATGGAGCAACTGGAGACCAAGCCAATCACCACAGCTATTTTGATTGCCGCAAATGAAATAAGCCAGATTATAAATGTGCACAATTGTCCTGACAAAATATAAACTGTTTTTTATTGTTTTAACTAAAAGAAAACAGGTGTCCTGCGAGTTTGACGACCATTTCTCAAGGTGGTTATATGGTGTACCTATTAAGACTAAAGGTTGGGAATGATTCTACTGTTCTACTGTTAGGGGCCGTCCAAAGTTTTGGAGTACTATGGGGGTCAGGTTCGAAAGCAGTACTCTCTGTACGACCTGGAAAATGTTGAAAAGTTTGGATGGTTCCTGAATAAAAAACAATGTACTTTTCCTTTTGTTTGTCTTTGGTATGTTCAAGGGTTGAAATGCACACATTTCTTCGCAAAATAATGTGGAAAAAAATAACCCCTGTAAAAAGAAATCACAAATTATAATTTGTTTATTATTTATATTAATCATTTTAACTCACTAAGTTATTGATAAAATTGACTAAGTTACATCAACCATTCGTTTGAACTGTAAGCACAGAGAAATGATACCCTCTTGGCATGATTTAGTGGCATAAACACATGCTATTTAACAGCTTATAGTTGGGAAAAGTTTTTAATTGTGTCTTGAATTTCTGAATACTTTTTAGAGAATGATAGTGTACATAATTGAAAGTTATTTCGCACATTGTTTTATGTTTTTGTGTGTGTGTGTGTTTTAAGGATGGGCGTTCTTTGAGAAGTTTTATATTCCGTCCATATTGAGTTTTTGTCATCACGGCAAGAGAACAATAAGATAATAAATAAAACAAAATGCTTTTTATTTAATTGTTTATTTAAGAATGAGGTCTTTACTGATTCTTGGACTCGGTTTCTGTAGAGTTTAGCTAGCCTTTTACGTGTACATTTTAAAAGATGATCAAAAGGTCGATGTATTTTAAGAATCTTGTACTTCAAATTACTTCAAGTCATCTTTTTAGTGTAAGATTTATAAAATGAGTAAATCCAATATATTTTGTAATTTCTGAAAAAAATTGAGTATGACTTTGTATGCTTTATGTTTCATGTTTTATTTTATTTTAATAAGCTTTTGTTTCAACCGCATGATTTTAGTAGCCACACGCTTCAAAAGATACGGGGCTTTTTGTCGATAAATTTGAACCGTTGCTTCTGTGCACAGACACAGTCATGGGTACACATTTTTTTCGTGTCCATGTTATGAACAACAGTTTGAAAACCAGTGATGTAACAGTTATTTCAATGTTGTTTGTAATTAATTAACAGCACTGTGTGAATGAAGGGTAGAAAGTACCTGAGTTTGTCGAATACAAGATCTGCAAAGAGTTACTCAATCTTTATGTGTTGTTCATTGTGTGTCTTTGTAACAAAAAGTGTACTCATGATTGTGGCTGTGCACTTCTGCATACACGGAAACGTGCTACACGTTGGTAAAACTCGTCTTCGTGGACCTGGAACTTGGACTGACAATGTCCAATTAGTCTTCTATTGGATGCAGGTATTTATTATTGTCGAGCTGTTCCATTTTCTAAGCTTCAATTTCAAACATTTGGTTTCATACTGTCAAACAAAATGATGCAACATAATATGTTCAATCATGGAGGTGACATATTTCTACCTCATGGTTCAATGTAATGTCAATAATGAACAGAACAGTTTAGTTATTTGGCTTAGACAACAAAGAGTGAAGACAGCCTTACGCTGTCTACATTTTCAGGCGTTTGTTGCTCTGGTTGTACACGTAGTTGTAAACAAGGTGGATCCAGATTCCCACAATAGGGGGGGGGGGGGCAGAATTTGACGGTTAATTTTCAAGATGAACATTTTCAATAATGCCAAAATATAAATTCCGTGGATCTACAAAAAATGTGATTGGTAATCTATGGAAAATATGTTATACTGAGAAGCAATGAAAACAAACAAGCCCGTAGGAAGCTCCACATCATTGGTCAGTTCCATCTCAGAAGCACGAAGCCCTTTGGCGTGGAGCCCGGGGCCCGCAAGTTAAGGCTAATTTGTTTGATTCTATATGCTCTGTGCAACCTAAGGCAATTTATTGCCATTTTACTATACATTTTGAACAAATTCCGGTTTATTTGTTTACTTTTGCGGTCTTATAAAGCTTCCTGCGGTATTTTTTTTTCATCAAATTTCCATCGAATGTTTCCATCCAGACATCTACTGCAGGATATGATTGGTTGCTTGAGCAATTTGTTCTAGTTAAAACCACTTCAGTTACTTTTAACTTCAGGAAATTTGTGGGCCCACTTGTCTGAAAACGTATGCTTATTCTAATTTAAAAAAAAATAATTTTATTCAATATAACAAAAAAAAATTAATCTGTTTATTAATTTGTTTATTTTATTTATTTTATTATTTATCTATTTATTTATTTATTCATCTTTTTGAATGTGTATTTATTTATATGAATTTATTTATTTGTTTTATTTATATATTGATTAATATATTGTTTGGGGTGTGTGTGTACTGTCAAGGCCGATCTGAAATATGGAACATGGAAGTGGTGGATACTCATAACAGGTGAAGGTTATGAAACCACACAAACACGTATAATGCAGAGGGTTCCAGGGCCCAGGAATTTTCTTTTTACATTAGTGGCAATCTATGACATTTCAAGAAGTTCGTACACACATTATTTTTCACCTTTTTCGAAATTAAGAAGGTTCCTTTTTACCCTTTCAACTAATTTTTTATTTACATATTTTTTTATTGTATAACTATAGAAGAGAACTCAATAATAATACATCAATTTGGTCGTATTTAAGTATATTACAGAATTGGTTTTTGCTAACAAAACAGTTGCTGGCAGTGTAAACACTTTATGTAATCCACCATATACATAAACTGACAAACCTGTAGAAGTTTGAGATCGATCGGCCATCTGGGTCACGAGAAAATAGTGAAAAACCGATTACACATTTGCATGAAATCATATAGGCTCAACAAATGAATAAAACGCTCACTGAGCGATAAACTCCAATCGGAGAATTAGTTTGTTCATTTCTCATCAACTATGTCATTTCAGACAGTAATATTTCAAGGGATGTTTTTCTGCTATCATCATCATTAGACCGTGTAAGTTTTATGTAAATCTGTGATCAAAAGCATATTTTACAATTATCAATTCTGTAATGTTCCTTTAAGTTTAGGAAAACATAATCAACTGGGGAAATGAAAATGAAACCTTTGCTGCGAATGGGTTCATTATGGAATCGGCACACATCTAAGGTTGACTGTGTGTTTTCTAGAGTAGTGCTAATTGTATGTAAGAGACGTCTCAAAGTCAGTCCCATTATAGGCTATCAACAATTTTGCCTGATAAAAATATTATTCTCCCACCAGAAAAAAATAGTTCAGCTTTAAACGGGAGGTAATTCATTTTTGGGTTGAGCATAGCCACAAATAAACCATCTAAGATAATCCAATATTGAATGATCTTCATCACTAATGTATTTATTTTGTATTTTTTGTTGTTTATAGTAACACACTCTCAATTGAATATTTATGTTATAGGTATTATACAACAATAAAAAGCGAAAAATTGTCTGTTTTAACACCATTTCGGGTTCATTAACCTTTCACGGTGTCCTAAAAAGACAAACATTTTGGTCAGGGTGTAGAACCAATTTAGAACGTCAGCCCTTAAGAAATATTTAGCACAGGTCGAAACGCTAGACCGTTATCAATTTCTTGTGCGATTATATCACGAGTCATGTTGGTTGGTAAAGCAGTCTACAACAGCTACATAAAATTGTTACCATTGTAGAGATAAATACACATTGATCTCAGGAGAATGGATGTACACAAATATATAATATTAGGTAAATTACAAGTAAAAGATTACGTAACCCTGACATGCTGGATTGTGTCTGTTGACTGCAGATCGCCATTGTGCATATCACAATGCAACGCACTACCGCAGTTACATGTAGGTGCCCAATGGTATAGCTATTTCCGGTTGTTGTACTTTCAAGTGCCATACGTACATTAAAAAATGCCACACAATTACCTAATTTATGACTAATTTTAGTCTTTAAACGGGATCCACTACATGGGCCAGTCCGTTTCTAGACTTTGAACACGTATAAACAACGATAAAGCTTACCTCTGAAGCTCCATCAACATGCTCGCATTGCCATCCACAGTACTAACGCACGGTGTTTCTAGTCAGCAGAGTGTGGGTTCGAGTCCCGGTCTGGACACTTATGTCCTCAAGCAAGACACCTAACCAATATTGCTCCGTCCTTCAGATAGGTGCTGTGTGAGGCCGGAAATTTATGGATGTTTCTGCACAGTAGGCCAACAAGACGAAGAATATGACGACGATGAACGGTACAACAGTCCAAGCATGACTGGATGCCATTTTGAACACCCGCGTCACGGCATCAAGACCCGTCGAGCACCCCGACTACTACTATGTATCTCTGGTGTTATGCGATAGTCGGGTCCCTGATGTACTCTTTGGCTGGTGCCAACCACCTGTAGACCACAGAGGCACGCAACTGGCTCCCTCAAGATTTCGCGGTAATGAATTAATGGCATGCTAATAAAAACATAATGTCTGATATTACATGGTTATTGGAATAAATCAATTAACGTTTGTAGTAATTGTTATTGTTAAAATTGAAATTAATTGTTGAACGCAATGGTGAGGTTTTCTCAAAAAGGGTCTGGTCCATTTGTTTTAGGTTTGTTTGTTTTCCGGTCATTATTTGTTTATGAATAAAACCTGTGTATCTGATGAAATTATTTTATTGTTGAAGTTTTCTAAGAATGTGTTTGTGTGTGTAAGCCTTTAACAAAAAGGAATCGGGTGTTTTGACAGAGCGAGGACGTCCTCGCTTCACTTTCGTGTACGAAACCAATGAGAAAGTTGCTAAAAACAATTAAGTCCAAATAATGGGAGAACAAAGAGAAGTCCTCGATTTACGGGATTCACAAACGTGTGTGTGTGTGTCCGTGCGGGGAGGGAGGCATAATTTTGGGGCCATTTAAAGGAACATTACATGATTGGTTTTCGCTAATAAAACAGTTGCTGGCAGTGTAAGCACTTTATGTAATCCACCATATACATAAACTGACAAACCTGTAGAAGTTTGAGATCGGTTGGCCATCTGGGTCACGAGAAAATAGTGAAAAACCGATTACACATTTGCATGAAATCATATAGCTTCAACAAATGAATAAAACGCTCACTGAGCGATAAACTCCAATCGGATAATTAGTTTACTCATTTCTCATCAAATATTGCATTTCAGACAGAAATATTTCAAGGGATGTTTTCTACTATCATCATCATTAGACCGTGTAAGTTTTATGTAAATATGTGATCAAAAAGTATATTTTACAAGTTTTTTTCTTACCAATTCTGTAATGTTCTTTTAAGTATTGATTCATTTATGGGTGGGGAGGGTCAATGGTTCTTGGGGGGGGGGGTCTCATACAAGTGCAAAGCATGACAAAATCAAACGTTGACAAGTTTGCATAATCTATATCGAATTCATTTATTTCATTCCAATATATCATCTACGAACAGTCAGTACTTTTAAGAACTCATGATATTTTAAATATTAATCAAAATATCACTTTAAACAGCTTAGTGTCCATCAAAACACTCGTCAGCTCTCGCCTTTGCAATCTGAAGAAGAAGAAAAACAAAAAGCAAAACCTTACTTTCAGGGTATCAAACACAGTAGCATTATCACACCGTCTTAACCTGAGGTTAGAGAATCGTAATTTTCATTTCCATTCTTAATAAGGACTTTATCTATAGGACAACGAGTGGATCACAAAACCGAATTTGACCTTCGGGAGCCCCTCTTTAAAATCCAATGGGTGTAGGATTTGAGCCTTTTTAAATGGCGGGAATCTCTTCTGAAATCTTACGGCTGCACAATTTAATGCATTTCTTTTTTTCCTTTTCGGAAAAGGCGGTAGCTCTTGATCAGAGACGGTTAGTTTCTTCTCGACGTCTTGAGTATAGTACTCTATTATAGTCGTGGAGTGCTTTTCGAGACAACACAGTCCCTGGAATCAGTGAGGCATGGGCCAAGGTGAAGGGCCCGACGGTGTTGTTGCAAAATATTGCAGTACCATGCGCAGTAAAAAGGTATTTTAGTAATTTTGAACAGGGACGTTATTGGTTCAGAGTTTATTATCGATGGCGAGATTAGGAAATATTGGCTGCTTGTTTCGTGCGTAAAAATAAATGGGTGGGTGGGGGGGGGGGCATGTAATTTCACACCAGTCCCACAATCTGTTTTATTTGTTCAGTAAACACAACACTAATCTATAGAAAGTGTTCTGGTATAACCAGTATACAAAATTAGATATAGACGATGTGACCTGTGACATCACATGTTAACAAAAGAGCCACAGAGCCTGGACTTCCGGCGGGCACATTTTGTACACAGCTCAATGGTAGAATACAACAAATCTTATGTTTTATGGAGATCGCGCTGTCTGATTTTCCTCAACTTTTGATATGAAGAAAGGGGGGATATCTCAAAAGCTCTACAGCTGTTGCTTTTGTAAATTTTGAATTTATGTGAAAATTATGACACCAAATATAAATTTTCCCATTGAGCCTGATGTGTAGCATCTTGCCCGTCAGGAATAGCATTATAATGTACGAGGTCACCACTCTGTAAAAAAATGTAACTTGGTCTATAAGCAGAAAACAAATTTGAAAAACTTCATGTGTAAAAGACGACAAAGGGGAAAGGGGCGGAGCAGGGAAAGGGATGATTGAGTGAAAAGGGTCAGGTACGGGTAAAAGGATAGGTGTAAGGGTCAGGGCCCCAGACTATCTGTCATTGAGTAAGCATACCTTTAGTTGCCGATGTAGAGGAGCTTGTTGGGGGAGCCACTGCCTGGGTTGGACACGACGTTGGAGGTGGAGCTAGCGAGCATGGAGTACTTGAGGTAAGCTGGGCTCATGGATGGGTTGTTGCCCAACATGATGGCGGCGGCACCTGTGGGTGGGAATTAGAGAATCACCATTAAGCCAAATGTCTGCAACATAATCATAGGGGCCTATATATATCGGGCACTTAGCCCGGGTTAAAGGAACATTACAAAATTGGTTTTTGCTAACAAAACAGTTGCTGGCAGTGTAAAAGCACTTTATGTAATCCACCATATACATAAACTGACAAACCTGTAGATGTTTGAGATCGATCGGCCATCTGGGTCACGAGAAAATAGTGAAAACCGATTACACATTTGCATCAAATCATATAGATTCAACAAATGAATAAAACGCTCACTGAGCGATAAACTCTAATTAATCGGAAAATTAGTTTATTCATTTCTCATCAAATATGGCATTTCAGACAGAAAAATTCAAGGGATGTTTCCTACTATCATCATCATTAGACCGTGTAAGTTTTATGTAAATCTGTGATCAAAAGTATATTTTACAAGTTTTTTTCTTACCAATTCTGTAATGTTCCTTTAAGTTTACCCAAACATCTCCTCCCCAATTTTAAATAGAAAAGAGTTACAATTGTTAAAGGTAGGGGAATGCTTTTGGATTACTCAAGAAATATATTAGCATATGCTTGGTAAAGGTGTAATTTTTCTCACTAAAATATTTGAATCTGAGAAGGGATTCAGGCACGAAGGCTTTCTCAGGCATCTGAAAGCACAATTCTATTATGCAACAAGGGTGTTTTTTCTTTCATTATTTTCTTGCTACTTCGATGACCAATAATTGAGCCCAAATTTTCACAGGTTTGATATGTTATGCATTTGTTGGGATACACCAAGTGAGGATACTGGTCTTTGACAATTACCAAAAGTATATCTTGCCTTTAAGTTATTTGTTTCCTTATTTCATTAGACATGTAGCATTAACAGCGCAAGCGCCAGTGTCCCGGAATGGTGATTAGGAAACGAGATAGAATGTCCAGTTTTAGAGTTGGGTGGGGGGGGGGGGGACTCAAAATGGGGAAACGCAATCAGGTTGAGACTGAAAACCGAATCCACATGCAAGGCTCCAGGACTGAGATGGGATTTGAACCGGGGTCCACAGAGGTGAAAGGCAGGGAAAGGAACCACCGAGCCAGCCTGATCCCCAAAGTATTGACATGATTTGTTTTTGAATACCTTAAACATTCTTTTGGGTTTCATCTTTATCTTAAATCTTGTTGATTCGATTTAGACGAAAACATTTGAATCAAGAATGCTACCGCGTCTTAACGTGCTATCGTGGAAAATAATTGTTTGGAAAATGATCATAACAGCTTGGGCTCTTCCGATTGGGTAACATTTTTGAAGATGTGAATATTTCATACCGGAAACGTGGGGGCAGGCCATGGAGGTTCCACTGATGGTGTTGGTTCCCCAGTTAGTGCTGTGCCAGTTGAGGTGATGTCTACACCGGGGGCGAAGATGTCCACACATGAACCGTAGTTGGAGAAGGAAGCCCTGGCATCGCTGCTGTCGGTGGCACCGACGGTGATGGCCTGTTCGGGTTGAAATACGAGTTAGTATGTACATGTACAATATCATGTAAGAATTCAAACTTGTTACTTGAGAAACAAAAGAGGTCGAAGTTGTTCCAAATGTAGGTAAGTGGAGCAGCGGCTTCCAATAAATGCTACGACCATAATATCAACGTTTCGTTTTTTAGTTGTTTTGTTGTAAAGACGTGACAATTTTGATTTGTGCGTCATCATTCTAAATCCAAATAGCGACTTACAGCGGCTACTCTAGCGGGGGAAGAGTTGCAGGCATCGACGTTCTCGTTACCAGCGGCAGCAGACACGGTGAAGCCGAGGTTGATCAGGCTCTGCACGGCGTTATCGGTAGCAGAAGATGCACCACCACCGAGAGACATGGAGACAACAGCAGGCAGCTGTCCGTTAGAGCCAACGTAAATCAATTCCTGTTGGTTTGTGGATAAGGGAAGTTTTTAAACTATATAAAAACTATTTTAAGAAACAATCCACTATATTAATATATTACAAATAAGATTTGTTCTGTCAAACCAGATCATGTATGTACTCACCATCAACAACACCACTGTTGGAGCCGAATCCAATGCAGCTGAGCACACGGATACCGTACAGGGTGACGTCCTTGGCTACACCGTAAGTGTTGCTGCCGACGGTACCGGAACAGTGGGTTCCGTGTCCGTTGCAGTCAACTCCGTTACCACCGAGAGCATCGTACCAGGCGGTAGCACGGCCAGAGAACTCCCAGTGGTTGGGGTTGACACCGGTATCGATCACGTAAGCGTTGACTCCAGCACCAGTTCCTGAAATAAGATGGCAGTATTAATTATCTACATGTTAGTGTTTTTGGCGAGTCACAATGAGACTATCATTGGACCTTTAATTGGTAGGATCTTTGCAGAATCTTTGCAGAAGTTTAAACTTACCGGATGGGTTGAAGCTGCCGTCCAAGGGAAGGTATCTCTGGTCAGAACGGTCGAGACCCCATGTGACTGCCTGGGTCCTGACTACACCATCCTCCTCAACGTACTCAATGCCATCGAAAGAACGGATCTACAGAATGAGGGGAAATCGAAATCGGTAATTCGGTCGAGAAACAGACAAAGGAGAAGAATGCAAATAAACATGGCTCTTCTGTTTTAAAAAAAAGTAAAGTCGAAACTTACGGTGTCGATGAACCTGTCTGGGATGTGAGCCACGACAGCGGTCATGACCTTACGGAACTTCTTCAGGATGGAGACGGGGATGTTGAGGGATCGTGTACGGGTCTCAAGACGGTCGACAAACTCATCCAACTTGGAACCATCCTAAAGACGAAAAACAAACCACAACAAAACAATAAATTCTTTGAACTAATTTGTTCCCAAAATTATACATGGAAATTGAAAATTATGTGAATTAGCTGCTTGATTAAACAGGAGCAAACTAATCATAACTTGAGATTGAAAACGTTTGTTTCCTCCTCTTTTTTGTTTTTTAGAAGAAAAAAAATTTCAGTTTAATGATCCACGAGGTCAAATATCTTACCTTGATCTTGATGATGTACTTGTTGGGGATGCGCTCAGACACCTTCTTAAGAGGAGCAAGGGTAGCACTGGCAGCAGCCAGGCACAGGCACAAGAGGATGAAAGTCTTCATGTTGAGAATCTATCACAGCAAAGTAAAAAAAAGGAACGACAACAGAATAGTATTGGAGGAGATCATTACTATTGATTAAGGCAATCTATACTCTAAAGACTTCCGGGTCATAGCTGACTTCCGTGTCAGAGCTGACCCGGTTCCACGGTCCCAAAGGGCCTGGCCCAGTTTCTTGGTCAGTGTGACCTGGAATCTGTCTCAAAATGACAAAGCAATGGGTCAAAATTATGCAGAATCCAAGCCAAAATCCCACCTTTTAAACCAGTTTTCAGTCAGCCTGATGACCAAGAAATAGGTTTTAGAAGTTTTTAGATTGTAATGTGTGCCGGGCCCTGCGAAAAATGAGTTATCCTTTAGGCATGTAATAAGCCTTAACTTGATTGTATTAGACACCAACTGTGCGACGTTGGTTCAAAAGTAAAAAAAAAAAATTGAAAAATACTTTATCGTAAATTGGTTTATTAGCCCTATATATTATTATTATTATTGTCTATATAAATTTGTGAAAATTTAAAGCACAATAACAATATTTTGGTCACAGGTTGTATTGTGTAATTTCAACAGGGTTAACCAAACCCTGTAGGAAAGTAACACTAAAATGGGAATCGATCACTATTCGACGTTGTTATATTGCTCTTGTACGGTTAGTGCCATGGTAGCAATGTTTTAGATACAACAAATAGCTTTTAGATTCGAAACCTGACGATCACCTAAAGCAAACTTATTCTCTATTAACCAAACTTGATATTTTTGTATCAGTTGCAGTGGCTTTCAAAAATTCAAGTGAAAAGATGCTCCAAGATACAAGGCAACGAAAGAACCCATCAGGTCCTAAAAGCACATTTTCTGTGTTTCACAATAGACCCCCAAAAGCACATCCAGCTCTGTGTTACATACACTCTGTGGATATTCCTTTGATCAACACAGTAAACAAAACACCGTGTGGACATGTGTATGTCTACATAGTGTTTCAAATCCCTACATTATTCACAGGTCCACATTTCGTATGTAACGCTGGAGCAATTGAAAACAATGCGGTCAGCACCGATGCCATCAGAGAATATTGACGCAAAGGGCAGATTTTTATCCTTGCGGAAAAATAAACTAAGGCACAACAGTGTATAATTTTGATGATAATAATAACGAGAACAAAAACGAAGTGAAACCTGTCTGATGGAATCAAAACCTCACTTACCTTTCTCAGTCTCCTTGGTACAGGTTATGTGTCCGTCACACTGCCAGGCGTCCTCTTTTATAGCCTCAGCGTGAAGTTTGAATCCTTCATTTTTGTTAATAGCCTTAACTTGTTATCCTTCCTCCAGATTAATTTCTGCAACCGAGTAAAAAAATTATAATTCGTATTCTTAGTCTATACAGCCGTCATAGTTCTCAGACATATTTAGTGGCTTAAAATGAAAGTCACCGCACAGACAGGTTAATATGTTTGTTGGGTGTGTACTAATTTGTAGCGACGTTCAAACCAACTAGGTATTTTTCTTTATAACAATAGGACACGACTGCTATGACAAAGGAAAACAACTGGCTCCACGTTTGTCAGGACAACAAGTGAAACAAAGTTGTGTGACGATTTATTTTTCAGTAATAAAAACAGTTCTTACTATTATAAAGAAATGGTGTGGGCACCGATGCGTGCTTATTTCCATTTGGCAAATCAAAACAACCCAGTGTCTGCGGAACACGTTTCTAGATGGAATATTTCTCAAGACATTTGGTGAAGGTATCAAAGTTATTGAATGCAGGTTTTTATGAAAAAAAAATTGCCATTTTAAACTTTCGATGATCATGATCACCTTATGTAATGCCGATAAAACAAAATAGTTAATTTGAATGGTATTATAAAATGCCCACTGATTTCTCATTCTGTGAATTACGGTCAGTAATCGTCTTATATTATATGAAGTACCAAATTTCACATCTCCTCATTTCGTGTTATCACTTATTCCATATTTATCATGTTGCACTGCAGCCATCTTGTGTTATTTTTCATTCAACCCAATATCCAAACTAAGACTTGGCAGACAACATGGTCTGCTCCCTTTGAGAACATTGCATCGAAATATTGTCATTTTGCATACAGGAATTCTGATGATTGGTGGTAGTACGGGAATCTTTTTGGAACTTATAATTGTGTGGGCACTTGATTTATTTAACTGCAACAACGCAACGCATTTAAACCTTCTACTCAAAAATAAAGAACAACATATCAATATTACTTAGTGAGGTAGTCAAATGAACAAAAAACTGCCCGGTTAATAATCGATTTTCGATAATTCATATCAAAGTCCCCAAAATCGATTTCCAGTGTGAACAGTTATCTCGCAGCAAACTGATAATACAATTTCGCTGACGTCATGAAGAATGTAATCTGCGAATATATAGCAGCTGTCTTTCCTCAGATTATGATAACTTGCGGAAAAAGATAACAGTTTTGGAATAAATACAAAGTTCTGTAAAATTACCATTGACGAGGTATGAGAACGAACGAGCGAGCGCATCACTGTTCAAAACGTTAGACAGTGTCTGGTTCTTTAATTGCGTAGGTTTTCCCGGTTTGGATGCATGTAATCTGCCGCAAGTACGCAGCGACGGCGCTATACGGGGGCCCAGTTTGCCCCTACCCCAGTTTTTCCCCGATGGCGGAAATTGAGTTTAATCCCAAACCATAGCACCCAATTTGTTACCATGTTGTTTGCGCTGTAAATAATTAACTCAGTTTCATCCATCATAATTAGCTGGCACCATGAAATCTGTTATTCCCGTGGCTGTTTTTTTTTGCCCCCTCCCCTAAATTTAAGTTTGCCCCCCCCCCCCAGATTAACAGGTCTGGTGCCGCCGCTGCCAGTACGGTGTGACTTGCTTTGTTGTACGATGCCATCAGAGCTGTGGGTAGGGTCAAGTTTGCAACATAGTCGCTACACATTGACAAATTTTTAAGCTAGAAAATCGTTATATCATACCAAACAACCGGGGAAAAAAACAACACCACATTTTTAGAGTAACATTCGAACTTGAATTTGGCCCTACAATACATTTGTTATTCGTCTACTTTTCCGAACAACAATTATAAACTCATTTTTATGCCGAACTTCTTTGAAGAACAATGCATCCGTTAATGAGTGTTTTGGAAGAATCTGTGCGGGTTCGGAGTGCACGGGTTAAGTTACAGCAGTAGCGTTGTTTCCTTGTCATAAAACTATAACGCGCGAAGAAGTGTTTTCAACAATGCATCAAACCGGATACCTGAACAAGCTGGCCACTTTGGTACCGAGGCCAAAGAACAATGTATCCGGATTGAAGCATACACAATGTCTCCTCATTGTGACAAAACGTTAAGAAAAATCTTTTACTCAAACGTTGAACCAACCCGGGAGTGGTGGTGTTAGTGGTGATCGGGGGGGGGGAGGGACTCCTCACAACAATCTTAAATGTTTATATATTTCAAAATATTTTCATAACAGTTGGACTTGCTGTTTGTGCATTCTTTTTAATTGAACACAGCACACATGCTTTATAAATAGATAAGGCACGGCTTAATTGTCTTTATGGGCAGCCGATCTTGGTGGTAGTACTTAATGCTATCCATTACGCAACACATGCATAATTATAGACTGTCCGATATGGGGTAGAGGGTCCCCCCAATGTTCCCATACTATAACACACTATTTTGCTCTTGTATAGAAGTCCCTCCCCCCTAAAATCCTCAAAAGAATTCCTGAGATTCCAAGCACACAATGAAGACACAATAAGGGGGGGGGGGGGTTACCCTCTGCCCCATATCGAGCACCAATGTACATGCACGCAAGTGGGTTTTGGTGTACCCAGGTATTTTCGTAGGGTTGCGCAACACTAACAGCTTCACAGAACATTTACAATGGGCAACGGGGGTAGGCCTTTTACTCAGAACGAAAAAGCACATTTGCTTTCTGGACCGCACTGCTGGAAGACCTCAGCACAGTCGTCCCGTTTTTTGCTTTCCACCTCTCCATCCCCTCCTTGCTGCTATTCCATAAAACTATTTATATAGTTTTTTTTTATTACAGCATTGGTTAAGGCTTAGGAGTCCTTTTGTGGGTCCAAACCAATATAATGAGCTCTTAAATATATTAAATATAAATATTATACATGGAAATATCTGGAAATAATTTTGTAGTCTGTGGTCAACTATAGGTCAAACACAATGTGTTTAATAAACACAGATGTGAGTAAAGAAGCGGCGAGTTGCCCCTCAATAAAACCTACCTATTTGTTATTTAATTTAAAGATATTATGTTTTCGGTCAAAATGTTAAATACTGTAAGTTCGAAGAAAAAAACATTAGTCGTAAATATCTTATTATAAGATGTGTAAAAGTTTTGTAAATTAATCGAACCAAACTTGAGGATACGTGATATTTTAAGTAACTGATAACGTTAACCGGTTATTAACTCTTTAGGTTAACACTTGGTTAATAATGGTTAAAAACAAGATTACAAGTATGACGTATAATTTGATAAAATAATTTATAATTCTATGACAACTAGGGCCTACTCTTTATTTTCTTTTAAGATTAAAATAAAAAAGGACTCCTAACCTGAAAAAAACTGCGTGTTGCACAAATCCCCGCAAAGTGCTTCGCTCTTCATAGCCCGAATATATCTGACGTCACACTTCGAGGCTCTTGAATAACGCCAGAGACCGGCTTCGAGCGTTTGTAGGAATCCTGGCAAGCGCACCTTTGACCTCGCATCCCATTGCGGTCTAGTCTTGGTCTGTAGTAACGTCTTGGATATCTTGTTTTAGAGGGCGTGGCCAAATTATGGTAATGAAGCATCAAGTCATGTATTATTCATATTAGCGACTAAATGTAAGGGGTCGTCGAGACGTGCATATTGTGTGTTGTGATGTGCATGCTAGCTGTGTTACATCGCACGAACTCTCGTTTTGATTGACCACCATAATATGGCTTCTATCGCATTATCAACGCATTTAGCAAGTGATTCTGAAATTATTCAAGCTAAATGATATGCATCGGTTGTAGTCGGAATTAGGTTTATCGGTTGGTCATTGTTATTGGGCGTTTGAATCTTGTTGTCGATGTCAAACATGTAATTTGAAGCATCTAAATTAATATGGCATTCTACCATCCGACATGCCCTGAAAACAAACTATTGGCAATTAAAGAATTCTACCATGCACTACACCTACACTAATTATGATTTTTGTGTAGCAATATTATTAATTTTCTGTAGCGGGATAATTTACTGCATTATGTAGGCCTAATAGACCCTTCCCATGAAATATGCAAATGGTACATCGCGCGTGCGCACTCTCCCTACTGGTTGGCAAAATGAGTGAACATCGGGCCTTTTTGCATGGGACTGATGGTGGCGTGACGCACACGCGTTTGTGCGTCTGCCTAGTGCACAACTCTATGGCGTTTGCCGACCAGCAGCGTCTGTACGGTGAACTCAAGACTGTTTGGATCGTGTACTGTTCGTACGGCCATCACTCCAACATGCTACTTTCAACAGTACGTATTTTGCTGCATATGAAATGAGCGTTTCAAATACCGCGCGCCCTGTGCATGGCCTACATGCAGTAGTGCATAAATAAATGTAATACATTTTACGCAAGTACTGTAGCCAGCCTACTACTGTACAATGTACTATACAAAGTACATGTACATAGTGTGGAAATCTATGCCTGTTCAACAATGCGTTATCTCACTATTACAATTAATGGCAATCGACTTACTTGGTTAGAAGTACAGCAACTTTTAATTCATAGTATGAAGCATTTTGAGAAACATTTCACATCGAAATAATGTGGTTATCGAAAAGATATTAGTTTTTAATTCCCCCAAAATTTAAAGATGTGAAAAGTTACTGCAAAAACGATCAGATTGTGTATTCCAATTACGGATTATTCTTCTTGCGTTTTGACATTCGCTCCGGATTTTCGGCGATATCTAAAAAACTCGACCACCTTTTGAAATGAATTTTTCACAGGTTAGTTTTATTGTAGATAGCTACATTTGTTTAGGATTAAACAATATAACGATTTCAAAAACCAAACGTATACTTTCCCTGTAACTCCTATGAACTCCATTTTACTTGTGAAAGCATCTCAAATAAACTTCCTCGTTATTAAACAATTCCTGCACTGTTCCTGTAAAACCTTCAACAAACAAGGACAAGTTAAATATTGTTATAAACAAATAAGCAATTCCAGAATAATCTATAGAATTGTTCAGTCCAAAACTTAAGGTAAACCCATTGTCAAGCTCTATTCAGAATGCATTTTATTCACTTGGGCATAATTCCTGACGAGAAGGTACTTTTCGCCACAGTCACAACAACGTTCCCTAGTATAAACGCATGGCGATTCATGAATAATTCACGAAAAGGTGCAAACTCGATCGTTGATTGGCTCCCCCGGAAAGTCAGGGGAAAAACAATGAAACACTTAAGCACCCTTTTACAAGATACCCAAGACCTTCGTGGAAGCTAAATCGGGGATAGTGACGCCCTCTGTTGTTGGAATTGATCCATGATCCATTTCGGTACGAAGGTCTTGGAACCAAGACTAATTGCGGTCTTGCTGATAAGGACAGGGGACCAGTCTTCCGCTCTCCACAACACTGATACGCCACGGTAAACACACCCGGGCTGTGTACTTTGTTTGCCAGCACACGGAAACGAGCCTCTTTTGTTAGAGTCTGCAAATAGTCGCATCCCACAGTACACGCAGTTGACACACTGCACTTACAGTATAAATGCAGCGTGCTACCTGCCTGACTATTTTTATTTCGCTTCTCATGTCTATTTCTACGACTGAGTGATGGAAGTTGCAAGAAGTCTTTGCATACGTGAAGCACATGTCATGTATACCATTATCTTCATCATGGTTCTAACTTATGTTCCTGGTGTGAACACACACAGCGTGGACGTCCCGCACAGACCAGTGTTTCGCCGTCTCATGACACCGAGACCGCAACGCCCATTCACAGCCACATGGAACGTCAACGACAGTGCGTGCTTGGAACGCTTTGGCGTTGACTTAGACCTCGAGAAATACAATATTGCCGCCAACAAGCGGGGTGAGGTTAACGTCATCAAGCTTTTCGGGCGAGTCGCCCATACACTTGGCATTTATCCGCACATCTTGAGCGGGGGCAAGTTTGTCAACGGGGGGCTTCCACAGGTACGTTGTATACTCGCGTGCAAAAAAAATGTTTAACAGTTTAGAGGAGAGCGGCAAGTCTGACTGGAGCCAGGTACCCCACAAACAGGTTTAAAACACACTCAATGAACAAACTATTTGTACTAACACCTATTAAGTCTAAGTCTCTTTCATAGGTACTTCCATGGTATGTGTGCAGAGGGTCTTTCACTAGTTGTCCCTTTCGTACGCACCTTCAATCGTACAGCACTTGCTTTGCCACACCTTCTCACCCCTTCTTCACTGAATCTGTTCCAAAGATACAATACTGTGAGATATTCGAAAAGCTATTTCTCCCGTACTGCCGGACTTTGGAACTCCCTACCTGTGTCTTGTTTTTTTTACCATCTTGCAATGTATCCCAGTTTAAGAGAAATGTGAACAAATAAATTTTCTCTCTTTAAATGGTCTTCTTTTCCTTGTTGCTTTCATCTTAAAAAAAGTGTTCACATGTTTCATTTTCTATTCACAAAACATTATAGTTGGTCAACATGACGTCACATCTAGAAAAGGCAACCGATGACATCATCAGCGCCATCCCAGATGAAAGTTTCTCGGGGCTAGTTGTCATCGACTGGGAGCTCTGGAGTCCAATATGGGACGAGAACTTCTACCCAGAACGTAGGGCGTACAAGACGGAGTCCATCGCCATCGTACAACGCCGCCATCCTGACTGGGACCCGGGTACAGTGGAAAGCGTCGCAAAGCTCGAGTTCGAAGCGGCTGCCAAGGTCCTCTACGAAGAGACCGTCAAGCTGGGCAAGCTCCTTCGACCGGATGGGCTGTGGGGTTACTACCACTACCCGTACTGTCGGAACAGCTTGCACCATGTCGGATACTGCAACGCAACGAGTATGAAACACAACGACCAACTTGGGTGGCTGTTTGATGACACGACCGCTATCTATCCGTCAATTTACCTGAAAAGCGAAACCGTAGGACTTAATGGGTCGATCTCTTTCGTTGAAGCTACTCTCAAGGAGGCATTTCGAGTGCGTGAGGAATCGGATAACCCTCTTTTGCCAATGTACAGTTACTGCCGGTTTAACTATTCCAACACCAAGTACCATTACACACTGGTTAGTATGTATGTCTCCTAGAACTTACAAAATATTATTTTGTTAGTTCCTTATTACAAGTAATTGGTTCTTATATAGCGCACATATCCCGATAGCTATAGATCAAGGCGCTTTACAAAATTATTATCCCTTATCAACTGGCATTATTAGACCATTCCTCTAATTTGTTCAACTCCCTCGGGAAAATATCCAGTACAACCCCAAGCTGCTTAACTTAGCGCTGTAAACGGGGGTTAACCCAACACCAGTGTTGTAGTCGAGACCTGGGAGTCCGAGACCGAGAATGGAGGTCCGAGACCGAGACCGAGACCGGTCTTGAGACATACAACACTGCCCAACACAATATTGTATCAGCCTCTCAGGTTCAAATTTCTGCACCTGTGTTAAGAGAAGCATTTATGGTTAAGTGCCTTGCTCAAGGACACGAGTGTCATGACCATAATTCCACCCACACTCCGATGATTTAAACACATACCCTTCATACATGTGTCTTTTCAAGGGCCATATCACACGAGGCAATTGAAAGGCAACCAGTTCCAGGCAATCTCCAAAACAGACAGTTGGAGAGTTTGTACAAAACCAATGGGAGCCGTTGCCAAAAAGTTGGAGTACAACCAAAAGAGGGACAATAGTCAGGCCCCCGATTGCAGATGTTTACACACTTGGGTGTTAATTTTACGTTATCTTCCCTCTCAACCCCACAGGAAGATTTGAAGAACACGGTCTTGGTGAGTGCAGAGAAAGGCTTAAACGGAGTCATTTTCTGGGGAGACCACAACGACACACACGACAAGACAGCGTGTGTGGAACTCAAGGCGTACATCCACTCAGCTCTAGGTCCACTCGTGCGGAACATCACCCAAGCAGCTTCGTGTTGTGCCTCTACACTATGCAACAACCACGGCAGGTGCACTGGGAAGATCCTGGAGTGTTGTGAACGGAAGGCGAAGACGGCACCTTATCGTGACCCAAGTGACATGACCTCGAGTTCAGTCGGCAACTGTCAGTGCGCTGTTATGCTGGTTGGTCTGGTACTAACTGTAACAAAACATTGGACTCAACCTGACTATCCAAAACGTTGCCTGGGTGATTTATTACGACTTATTAAACAACAACACAAGAGTGTTATACAGTTTTTCCCCTTCTTCCCTAAAGCCTGCCGTAACTTTGCTTCTGATGCGGCCCTTTCACACCGTTCGCCATTTTACTGTCCTTTACTTAATGTACACTGATTAGTTAAAGGATCATACTTTCTGCCGTCTGGGTGTCACTGATCAGTTCAGTAACTTTCACTAGAATTGAAGGAAAACAGATTGCGTCACCAAGATACAAGTGTTGCCATATCCATATCAGTTTTGTTTGGTTGCTTTGCCTCGAAGCATTGCCAGCTAAAACTCAGCACACAAGAAATGTCCCTCGCAGGAAAGAAAGTGACCGCATGTGTCTCCTCGTCTAGTCCCTGACAACCAGTAACTTTCCCCAATGTCATTCTTCATCAGCCATGCCGATATTAACTCTATAAAATAATAACAGCTAGTTTTTATATAGCGCTCCATCTACGGGTATCTCAAAGCACTTATCATTATTTATTTCCAGACAGGTTTTTGATTACTTTGAATTATGAGACCCACAGGCCTATGTAACACTTTTATGGCTTTACTTTGTCTTTGGCAACAACAAATAAGCTTGGGTGCTAGAAAACTAATCTGGGTTTAAGGAGTCCTTCTTTTGATAAATAACTTTAACCTTAGCTACATTATTCTTGAGGTTATATATCTGATATTGATTAAGTTTACTAAAAAAAATACAACTAAAATTTAAATAGTTAAATAGTTTTAGCATTTTATACCATTCCTTGTTTTTGTTCCTCGGCTTTGTAGCCAACTCTTAATCAATCAGAGGTATCGCCGCATGATTGTTTTGTCAACTTACTATCACATAATACTAAAGGAAATGTTTTTATAACTTAAATTTGTTATCTTACTAATAAACAACTTAACAGATTATCTTCAAACAGTTTTATTTTAAGTTTCTTTTACTTGTTATGTACCAATTATATTTGATCCGTACATTTTGTAGGGGCAAAACGCTTCCTTTATTTGCTTCTACATGACACCAACCAAAGGACTCCCCAGAACAATGGGTAAAAAAGACAAGCCAAGTCGTTGTACTGGCCGAACGGAGGGGATGGAGGCGGTAAAGTGTTTGCCGGCGCAGTAATTAGAGAATGACGCACTCACTATACGCGCCCCAGTGGTCTTTTCATGCAAGCTTTTGGATATTGTCATTTGCACTGTCCCAATTGTTTTGCATGTTGATGGGATTATATTAACAACGCAGTGTCTAAGGGCGGTCTTTGCTTAAACACAAAGTGAACCTTTTATGTTCCCTACCTGCCTTCGTGCCTATAGGGCCATGGCCAGTTTCACCATAAATACAATTAAGAGTTTCGAATTTTACTATAAAGGTTTACAAAGTGCTGCGGCGCATTCAGCAGCAACTGCCAAAAACACCGCGGCAAACCCCACTTTAATAGCGATAAGTGTAACTGGGTTCTTTTACAAAACAATCAGTTAGTGGCCTGACGTTTCGACCCTAGCAGAGTCTTTCTCGAAGGCTAAATGACAAGACAACACACACACATGCATGCATACAAGGGTGACAAAATACATGGGTTCTTTTACGTGCACACACGGGGCCGATACGGCTCTACGTCCCATCCGAAGGACGAAGCAATAATGGCTATGTGTTCTTGCCTCAGGACACAGGTATCAAGACCGGGACGCGAACCCACACTCTGCTGATCAGAAACACCAGTGCGCTTGACCACTCGGCCACGACACACAACAAACTCTATCAAGACTTGGGGTGGGGGTTGGGGGGGGGGGGTACCCCCGCAACATTTCTGCTCGTAACTGTTTACGGTGACGTCGATCATCACCATATTAAGTGGCGATTCATTTCCATCATACTATATCTAGAATCATAATCATACAAAAATAACATGAAGGGAGGTCTACTGTTACCATGACAACCGTTTAGTTTTACCTTTGCTTATCAAGTTTTTACATCATTATACTAAACTATGTATGATATTCACTGTTTTAACTTTTGATTGTCGTCGTTTTGATTATTTTCTTCCGGGAAAAAATGTGTGTTGCTGAATATCACGTGACAGTCTAAAATGTATTATGGGAGTTCAAAGGAACGTCAAAGATGGTAGCCGTATTTGAATTTTGGTCGCTCGCTGCTTGTGAACTGCGGGCACAGCTATAAATTTGATGGACATGTTTATAATTACAGAGCTTCTAGCTAGTTGTTAAAATAAATTATCAATATTGATGGATATAACATTCATCAGAATCTATTCACATTTTTCTCGATACATTTGACGATGTATTTTGTATTTTTTGTTGATACGTCCTCTGCGTGGTTTGTTTCGCCATCGTTAAGTTGTAATTAGTTGTTGTGTGCATATTGTATTGTTGAGTTCTCATTCGTGCTTCTGTACTATCAGACGCAATTTGAACACGAATTTCATATACAGTTAGACGACTATCTCGACTCATCCCGGTCGAACAGAACTTAATCTAGTTACTATATTGCAACCAATATTATTACCTAACAAATTATTATTTGTTAGGCTTGTCCTCGCTCCCTTAGACACCGAGACCCAAGTAATCAAGTAAGAAGAACACCTGCCCTGCTCCGGAGATTGAAGTGAGTTTGAAATCACAAATTGCACTAACAGATTTCGGAGCAAGGTTGGTCGCAACAAAATGTATAGGGGCCTACATCTTGGTGCAATTTCAATAATAATTGAAATACAGTATTATTAGAAATCGTAGTTTATTACAAAAGGAACACGTATGGAGATGTTTACGTTTGGTAAACAAAATATTTGAGTTTTCGTGACTCGAAGCTTCCTTACTACCCATCACCCCAACCGCGTACACAAATTTATAACAATAAAACTAAACAAATCAATCAATAACTACATGAATGAATAAGTATAAATAAATAGATAAGAAAATAAGTAAAATAAATAAATAAATAAATAAATAAATAAATAGACCTAAATAGATTTAGAAAAAATAATAAATAAACACACAAATAGATAAATAAACAAACACACATATATATAATATATATATATATATATATATGTATGTAAAAAAAAAATAACAATAACAATACTAGTAACATAAAATAAACAATAATAGTAATAATCGTACAATAATACCAAATAGTGTGGCTGCAAATTATCACTGACTGGAATTGATGAAAATCACACGAAGGACAAGTGAGTCGTAGAGTTTGCGTCTAATTATTGTATCTAACCAATAAGCACTAACATCTTATAAGCATCAACCAAAGTGAACTTATTTTCATATCCTGAGGCGGGAAACTAATCACGTTTCCTCTTTGTCCTCTTCTCCTTGTAGTTTTGTTTTCTTTTTAATAAATAAATCTACATTTTATGTAAATTAGCCAATGTTTTATTCATGAAGGGTAACAATCAGCATCAAGCCGAAACCCAAAGTGTTTTCACATTTAAAAAAAAATGCAATTTGAAAATAATTGTATGAAACAATAATTATTTGTAAAGAAATGGCCAGGCAAAAGCAGTGGAACGTCCGTACCCATTTGGAAGAAAACGCAATATTAATTCATTTGATTTGATTTTTTACATTCATTGTTGAGGAGAACCACTATCATCCCGAAAAGCTAGCTGATGCGATCTGAAAGCAATGACAGCAAAACAAAAGGACTTACTGACAGCGGACGTTGCGTTTGATGAGATTACAATGCTCTCTTTGTCACGACAATGGCAACAAAAGAACGAGAGAAGTTGAAGGATTTTTGGTTAAATAAACATCAGTTATTATAACCCCCCTCTTCTCTCTCTCTCTCTCTCTCTTGTATTTTTTTCTCATCAAATTGGTTGGGGAAAAAACCCAAGTGCGTGGAGGGATGCATCTCGTGACGCATTACAGACGTTGCATATTATGACAAACACTCCACCTATACATTATCACACCGTGTCAAGTGGATGAAATGTTCGCTACAGCAAGTTCACTCGACACGGACACTCTTCTGGAGAGCTTTGCATGTTCATAAAGTCATCGAGAGTCTTCTTGAAAAAAATTCTCTCGATTTTGATGAACACGAAAACGAACGTTGCAGTACGTTTCGGTCGTTAGTTTATAGTCGGAAGTATATTCGAGTATCGAACAGTGCAGGAGTGGAGCTTGATTTCGTTGGCTGCTCCGGAATAAGGATGAGCTTCAACACTTCATTCGACGCTGACAACAAGCCGCCATTTTGGTTCGACATCCTCCGTGCCGTCCTGCTCTTCGCTTCCGTCTTCCTCGTCATCTCTGGGAACGTCTTCTGCATCTTCGTGATCAGAGATTCTACCCAGATGCGTAAGGTGAGCCGCATCTTCATCCGTTCTCTCATCGTGGCGGACCTCTGCGCGGGACTCTTCTCGGGTGTGGCCCTACTCGCCACTGTGGCCGCCGCAGGGCAGCTCATCCCAGCCACTGTTCAGGAGGTACTGTGCAAGCTTTACTTCATTGCGGGGATTCTATTCAACGGGGCTTCGTTCATGTCTCTTCTGACAGTCATTTTGGATTGCTACATTGCTGTGGAAAAACCTCTACGATACCCTTCACTTCTAACAGCGCGCAGAGCGTATAATATTACACTGTGTATTTGGATTATGGGAGTATGCGGAACTTTGACTTACTCCTGTTATTTTGGAGCAGTTCCTCACTACAAGAAGGAGTGGCATTGGTGTTTACTGGATAATAAATCCCTATCTGAGGAATCTTACACACTGTTACTTGTCATTTATTTCGCCCTTACTGTCATTTTACCACTGCTCGTCACACTAGTTCTCTATTCGAGAATACGGCTGATAGTCCGGCGGCACATAGCGCGTCTTGCCCGGATTGCACCAGCCGGCCACCCTCTCAACCATCGGACCAGTGACTCCAAGTCCCTCACGAGTTTTCTCATCGTGAGCTGCGGGGTGACCTTAACTTCCCTGCCTCTTAGTATTCTCATGCTGTACTCGCACTGGACGGGCGATTACTCAGTGTACTGGATCAGTACTGCTATGGTACTACGGTCGTGTAACAATTTGCTGAATGTGCTCGTCCACATCCGGCGGAATAAAGCCTTTCGGACCACGGCTAGTCGCCTACTGTGTAGATGGAGGAACCGTCAAGATGACTCAAGAGGCACGGTTCCAAACTCTACCCAACTCACTAGCATTGCTACTGCAGTCGCACAATGAAACCTGCTCTAAATTCACAAAGCACTGGAATTGTAACTAAATTGAGTAATATAGCAACGAATATCTTGCGAGTATGTGGAAACATTTGGGTTCCCGAGTACATTGCCCCAGCTTGGGAATGAAACAAAAACGCGCCTGTTAACAGTGTCCAACGTTTGGCTTTGAGGAATTGATTCTACCTACTTCAGCAGCATGAAAACAGCCACTGTAAGAAGCACGAAAACAGCCACTGTAAGAAGCACGAAAACAGCCACTGTAAGAAGCACGAAAACAGCCACTGTAAGAAGCACGAAAACAGCCACTGTAAGAAGCACGATCGTAACCAATGATAGCCGTGGTTTGCCGTAGTCAGTTTGAGGAACCGTAACAGTCACGGTAAGAATAAAGTTTTGGGAACTGATTAATAATAACAATTTTGCCGTACCGTTATACAGGGTAATGAACCCTCGTGATGAGGCCTGAGGAACTAACTATATAAACCTAGGCCTAATGAACCCTTGTGATGAGGCCCGGGGAACTATTTGATACACCTATAGCTCAACAGCATAGTCAAAACAGCCATACAACGAACAGGAATGGAGAACTAATTATATAATAATTACTTTTAGAGTTTTAGGCCTCAACCCTCATGATTTGGCCCGGGTAACCTTTATACCTATTAGTATTCTAAGCAGCACAGTAAGCACAGTCACTACAAGACACAGGGATTGAGAACTGATTGATAACACAAATATTTACCTTAAAAATGCAGAAGTTGAGGAATCCTATTGATGAGTTTGAGTTACTAACTCGACCTAACCTCAGCAGCATAGCAAAATAAAATATCCGTATTAGAAACAGGTTTTGGGAACCGATCGGTAACACAATAGAGTATTATGGACCACTTTGGAATACAAATAGGCCTATTAATATTGACCGTCCAACATGCATCAGGCAAAATAGAAAATTATGTAGAACCAGTCAGTATGCCACCTATATCGGATTGTTACAGAACATCTCTATTTTAGCACCCGACGATTTACTGTAATGGCTGACACAGCAAGTTGAAAATGATTAGAGGTTTGTATAAAACTTTGCACTGTTGATGTTTATTAAGATGGGAATACGTGTCTTAAAGGCACATTACAGAATCGGCAAGAACAAAACTTGTAAAAAATACTTTTTGATAACAGATTTACATAACACTTGCACGGTCTAATGATGACGATAGTAGAAAACATCCCTTGAAATATTTCTGTCTGAAATGCCATATTTGATGAGAAATGAATAAACTAATTTTCCGATTGGAGTTTATCGCTCAGTGAGCGTTTTATTCATTTGTTGAATCTATATGATTTCATGCAAATGTGTAATCGGTTTTTCACTACTTTCTCGTGACCCAGATGGCCGATCGATCTCAAACTTCTACAGGTTTGTCAGTTTATGTATATGGTAGATTACATAAAGTGCTTACACTGCCAGCAACTGTTTTGTTAGCAAAAACCAATTCTGTAATGTTCCTTTAAATGATTATCGAATAGGGAATTGTATAGAGGTTTTTGTAGTGTTAGTGTCCGAGTTCCCACGGTCGTGTTGTTGTTGTTGTTGTTGTTGTTGTTTTGTTTTTTCATTTAAGTTATTTACAGTGCATTACCACAATTCCTCAGCGTGTATTAGAATCCCCATGCCGTAAAAAATAACAAATAAATAAATCATAACAATAATAAATAATAATAGTAAAAGCTTATAAATAACTATTAAATGCCGATAAATAAAAACGGTTTTCGTGGTAATCCGAATTATCAAAGCGGTTTATTTATTTGTTGCGTATAATTAAATATGCTTTGCTTAAATCTGTTAATGATCCTTTTCGTTATATAGTCAACTACCTTTTCAAAAATATAAACAAAACAATTAAATAAAAGATGACAATGGACGAGTCTGTCATTCAAAAGGTTATTGTTGCGTAATTTTGTGAAACATGGGCTAAATGTGACATGATGGGAACGGGATAAAGGGCATTAGTTTTCCGTAAACCGATGTTTTGTCTTTTCGCCATTTTGTTTGTTTTTCTGTTTTTGTTGCCCTTTTTGGGGGAGGGGGGGGGGGTCCGGTGGACTGTTTCAAAAAAGCTGATCATAGTTTATTTCATCTTATTTACAGGAAGAATAATCTCTTACAATCCGTTGCATTGATATAATTTTTATAAATGTAGTATCCTTAATTTAAATATAAATTCAAGTATTGTCCAAAATAACGGCTGAACAATAATTAGATAAGCAGCGTGCGCTGCAATATCCTCGAAATGTAATTATTCGTTTACTTAGATGTTACTGTGTACAAATTGTGTACAGAGTGTCCAGGCTATAAATGTGGCTTATTTGTAAACGTGTGACGTCATGGTTAGCATGTACTATTGATTGATTCATATTCATATTACGCTGTTCCTTCAGTCAGTGAACCCGAAAGGTAGGGTCGTATAGATTGGTTTGTGTCAACGTAATGCAAAGCTATCAAGAAAGATACCATAAAAGTCACATGTGAAGGTTTCAGCTAAATACAGCGTCTACTTGCTGAGAAATAGCAAAAAGCTGTCACGGTGTTTTCACAAGAACGTCGAATCCATACACGTTCGGCGAGGTGACAGCGGGTACCAACCGCACATCTGGCCGCAGCATTCGCGAACGGACACCGAACCCTCAGACATCTGAAAGCGATTCATGCACGAATCGTTTCTCAGGTTCATATAGTTGTGGGATTATTCCAAACCATTATTAATTCGAAGTGAATCCTTTTAAAAACAGTTGATACTATCAACAGCTGCAGTGCTTCTCACCAAGTCAGTTTTTATGGCCACTCATTTACCAATCTATGACCTGAAAGGTCACATGGACTATCATCTACAGAGTGTAATATTTATATAAGTTCCGGTTACAATATACGTTATAAAATTTGACGACGTCACTAAATGGACAATACTCTGCGTTCATATTTTCTTTAAATTAATTTATGGTCCGTGATCCGTGAACAATTAAACAAAAGACATTGTAAATAAATAATGTTTTTTACTCTTATTATAGCTACTTGTGATAGCACTGTATACTCAGTGCTTCCCTGTACTTCCACAAATATGATATCAATATTTTGTACTGTACGTTTTAAACCGAACTGACTGAATTTTCTTTTCACTGGCAAAATTGAAAGTGAGGTTATAGTTCTCTATTCGCAGTTTAAAATGATTATGCCTTTACATGTGAAGAAGAAGCAAGTTCCCGGTTCACTATTGCTTTAATTCTAATACTATTGGGAAAAACTTTGTAAAATGTACTTTTTGATCACAGATTTACATAAAACCTACACGGTCTAATGATGATGATAGTAGAAAACATCCCTTGAAATGTTTCTGTCTGAAATGCCATATTTGATGAGAAATAAATAAAATAATTTTCCGATTGGAGTTTATCGCTCAGTGAGCGTTTTATTCATTTTTTGAATCTATACGATTTCATGCAAATGTGTAATCGGGTTTTCACTATTTTCTCGTGACCAAGATGGCTGATCGATCTCAAACTTCTACAGGTCTGTCAGTTTATGTATAATGGTGGATGACATAAAGTGCTTACACCGCCAGCAACTGTTTTGTTAGCAAAAACCAATTCTGTAATGTTCCTTTAAGGGAAGGCGTCACAGTTCAATGCTAGTTTGTCCACGCGTAAAGGTATGACAGCATTGAACCGGGTAATTTTATAAGGAACTAACTAATAAATTGTCATCACTATTAATTAAAAAAATTAGTGTGCTTTCTTTCTTCTTTGAGTTTTCCTAAAACTACTTCCAACTGGGCTGATTGGATTGTGGGACAGTTAAATTGTCCATTCTTAAAAGAATGCCTTGAATTTGGGCGATTTGGGCTATAAAAAGCGTTTGTTATGAAGCGATTATGATTCGAAAGAAGTTCTAAATGAAGAATATAACGATCCACACAAATATGCCTCGAAATGTGTGATATTTTAATTTTCCATTTTGTAGAACCAAAGTTTTAACTCCACAAATGGCACGTTAGTCAAGGTAAAAGGAAGACCACACAATTTCGAGGCACATTTGTGTGGATCATTATATTCTACTTTCAAAACATCTTCCCAGCCATATTCATTTCATAACAAACGTTTTCAAATGCTTTGCATAGCCCAAAGCGCCCAATCCAAGGCAACGCGTCCCTTTAAGTGCATATAACAAAATGTATGTGCATATAGTACAAAAATAGCCTACAGAAGATCGCAGTGTTACATAATGCTTAATAATGCCTTGACGCAAAGCCACTTCTGTTCTTGTTTGAATAAGTAAAAAGGGCTTTTAATTAGCTCCGTGCACTTTAAAAACTGTGTCTGACTTATTAAGCAATCCCGATCCGGGGCTGGTCAATTAGGCACCCGGTGCTGGTCAATATAGGCACCCGTGTCCTATAAGGTATCTTGCCGTGTAACCAAACACTGACACAGGACCCGGGACGCGTAGGCCTATCTTCTCGAATCGGTCAACATTTTGCTCGCGGCAAATGAGTTCTCCAACAAAAAGTGGTATACAATTGGTTCTGTTTTAAACTTTATTTCACGAAACATTTCGTGCCTCTGACGTGAACCTGACACCATGGAAAACAACTCAACGTATATTGTGCTAGACTCTCTCTTGTCTCACTCGATGGACCATTATGTAGTCTTACTTATTTACCTCATCTTCATCCTACTGTTTGGCGTGCCTGGTAACTGCCTCATCCTGTGTGTATACTGGGGTAAAACTTCCAAGAGCAGCACACACGTTCTTATCTGGAGTCTGGCTTTGGCCGACCTCGTGATCTGCTCAATTGGCTACACAGAAATCATTTTCAACGTCACAGATTTAGACCGAAGGCTGATTGTAGTGATCAATTATCTCCAAGGTGTTGCCTTCAACACATCGATGATCACGACGGCCGCTATTGCATTCGACCGTTACGACTGTGTGTGCCGACCCCGAAGGAGATTTCTCACGCGCAGACGGGCCATAATTTCAGTTTGGATATCGCTCGCATTTTCAATATTGAACAACATCCCCTCCATTGTCATGCTTGTAGTTTCCGCACCTTATTTGGCAGGCGTCGCCATCTTGGCATATTCATTGCATATTGGTTGTTTTACGGTAATGGTGACGATGATTGCTGTATGTTATGGTAAGGTTTACCTGACCATCAGAAAACATGTCCGAGTCGGTGCACCGGTAACTTCCCTCGGGCGAGGGGGTGACAGCTTGGAGCTCGAAACTCGACTGTCAAAGGGAGTGGTTCATCGCTCGCCAAATGCAGATGAGTCGATTCAGGTTTCCTTTATCAACACAATCTCACAAACTACGAATGGACCGAGTTCATCTTTCACCCCAAACATCAATGTCGGCGCCACTACATCACACCAGTGTGGCACCGAAGGACAAAGTGCGACCGCGGGAACAAGAAATGACCATTTTACCAACCGAAACATCTGTGTCAAGAATGACAATAGGAGGAATGTTTTACAGCAGAAGACCACGCTCATGCTATTTGCAACGAGTGTGCTGTTCTTGGTGAGCTACATACCAGTGTGTGTTTCACTCATACTAATAGTAATTGAGCTTGGTGTCGGCGGAGTTGTCAGCCATCAAGTTGTGCATCTAGTGGTCGATGTTGGTCTGATCGTTTACATAAACAATGCTATCAACCCGTGGGTATACGGGGTCGCCAACAAAAGATTTAGACAGGACTGCGCCAGAGTACTTCGCAAGATAAAAAGGAATACATGAGTCCAACATATTCATTACTGGTATAAACTGTTCAAAATAAACCGCCAACTATTGGTGATCTTTAATGACCACAAACAGGTGCGTGAATCCAGAAGAGGGAGGGGCGTGTCATAACACTTTCTTTTGGATAGGATGGTCCACAGTATCAGTCCCCCAACTGCAGTGGAAATGATGGGCATAATGAAAGCGTGGCATCAACAATTATTTGAGTACTTCACAAAACGACTATAAATACATGTATTAAGACCTTTAAACCAAAGCGACTGCATTTAACACACTGGCCTCTTCTGCCATTCGCTACCGTAAGCTTGTCGCACAGGCTGGATAGGGCTTAGATTTTCCACTACTTTTGAAACAACTAGAAGAAGAGGTCACATAATTACTCTTAATATCAAAAGACCCATCACCAGAAGTTACTGAGTGTTGTGTAAATAGGCTGCCAGGTATTAACCCGGGGTGGGTCTTGCATTACCAATGACTTTTGGGTGAGATTTGCCCAATAGTTGCACATGCTGAGAGCACTTGGTACCGTCACTGAGGATCAAGTATGGTATCCCTGCCATTTGTCTCTATACAGAAACATTCATTGATTTAAAATTCTGCATTGAGGGCTGATGTCAGACCGTGCTTCTGTATTTTTATGTTTCCATCGTCTTAAAGGCGCAGTACAGGTTTGGTAATGACTCTGAAAATTAATGGCAACGAAAACTTACTTGGTAAGAGGTACAGCAGCCTTGGGTAGTATATAGATTTGAGAAACTTTTAACTTCGAAGTACTACGGTTATGGAAAATTGTTATTCCCCAAAATTTGAATCTGAGAAGCTTTTCTGTCAGAAATGCTTCTCAGACTTTGTATTCCTAGGGGGAATATTCTTCCTGCGTGGAAATATTCGCTCCGGTTTTTCGGTGATATCTCAAAAACACGACCACCTTTTGAAGTGAAATTTTCACAGGTTAGTTTTATTGTATAAATCTACATTTATATAGGTTTAAAACAATCGAACGGTTCCAAAAACCAAAGGTATACTTTGCCTTTAAACTAAGTCACTCAATAGCACCGACATTGTATATTATTGCTGAGTATAGTGCTAATTAATGTGGAGTGGCACTGTGTACTGACAACAAACAAAATCGAGTGCTTGTAAATAAAGGAGTATTACATTCCCGCTACGCGTCATTTGTAGATGTCAAGAATAAATCCACTTTGCTGTTTCGACAATAGAAAGTGGCGGGCGTCTGAAGCTTTGTTGACTTTTTGCAGGACTTACAGATCTTTATTTTATTCTAAAGTGTATTATGCAATTGTAGTATGTCTGTATTTTTGACTTCTTGTTTTAGTTTGTTTGTCTTTTCAAAAGGTATTTATAGGAATAAACCTTTCTTCTGTTATGAAACAGTTTCAATTTTAATGTTATGTTGTTTGTTTTCCAAGCTTAGACCATATTTTGTTTAATGAAAAATTATGATATAAATGAGACGTGTTGTATACGGTGGTGGTTGGAAAGCTAAATTCGTCTGGTATACGTTGTGATATAAACAGGGTACAGCCAAACTAACCTCTCACATCCAAAATAACAAACACAATCACAGCCATTTGTTCTGGTATTTTGTTTTACTTCATTTGCTTTATTTCTCAATTATTTGTATCCACGTTAACTTGATTTAATTACAACAGATCAATTCATTCCTTAACAACAGTGTTGAGACTCTCTTGCATTGTCGAGACAGCGAGTTCAAATCTAAGAGGAAAGGATAACAGTGACAATAACAAAGTTAGATTTCATGTTGTACAAGTGTAATGCTATTTAATGTATTAATTTTAATTAATTTAAATTATCTACTCTGACAGGCATACAGCTGCAGTTAGTCAAAAAATCGCAAACAAACTAAAAAGGAATGTGACAGAAACAGCAAAACTTTGTTGTGCTTTCCAATTTTCAATGGAACTGCTAAAAACAAATAAATAAAATAAAATAGGAAAGCAGCCAATCAGCAGGAAAATAACATTACAGATTACTACTTTAAGAAGGTTTTTGTCATTTTGAATGATATGGGTACATTGTTAAATTATTATACAGGATTGGTAAGGACACAAATATCATTTTTTAATTTTAGCCTGAAAACTTACTGATTAGGAAGTCCATACTAGAACCATTTTTTTACCTGTGAAAATTTCCCTCTTTCATGAAGACATATTCAGGTATCTGAAAACCTAAAACAACGCAACAGCTTACAACAAGGATAATGTGTTTACATGCTGATAATTGTGCATGTTTTTTCTCACTGTTTCTTCTCCTGACTCACTCAACGGATTAAGCCCAAATTTTCACAGGTTTGTTATTTCGTGTATATGGTAGATCACACAAAACATGAACACTGTCCGCGACTATTTTGTCAGCTCTACCAATCCTGTATAATACCTTTAAGAGCCCCGGGGGTATGGATCAGCAAGAGGCTCTCATTAGGTCTAATTGCTATAATTATTAATACCAATTACAACAACAACATAATATGCGAGGAAACTATAAACTTTATTCAACTTGAGAAAGTCTCTGACAATAAATGGGTCTATACACTACACATGTACATGTTACTACACTGCAAAAAATGGGGTGTTAAAATTGAAACCATGGGTGTTGTCACATATAGATACCAAAAGAGAAACAACATTTACATCATAGGGTGTTAAAATAACACCAATTTCTGCCAATTAACACTAATTTCTGCCAAAGCAATTACATTTGAGTTGTTTTAACACCCTATAGTGTTCAATTCAATTCTCTTTTGTGTATGTATGTGACAACACCCATGGTGTCAATTTTAACACCCCAGTTTTTGCAGTGTACATTGACACACATCAGCGTATGGGTAAAACATAATGTTCTTTATCCCAGGTGTGACGTCGAAGAAAGATTATGTTAAATAAACGACGATGTAGAATCAAGCAATACGGTCCATTCCGTATCGATTATTGTTTAATTATCTGTTGATGGTTTGAGACAACAAAGCGTTTATAATGCGCTATTTAGTGGACAAGCCAACATTCCAAGGCGCAGCACAAAAAAACCCAAGAAGCAACAAAGTAGGAATTGGAAGATACGAAACATACATTGAACAATTCAACACATATTAAGGGATAATAACACATGCTCATTTTATGTGGAGTTTTACAATTGAGTCTTCAGCAAGTTCTTGAATAAGTGAAGAGAACTGCAGCTTCTTATACTGACAGGTAAAGTGTTCCAAACTTGAAGTGCACAGACGGGAAAGGCACAATCGCCCTTTGATGAACTTAGCAGAAGAACGAATCGGTCTAGAATGGGTGTTCTATAGGGTACAAGACGATTTGCCACGTGGCTAAAGACAGTGTCCAAAAACGTTTCAAACTATCAACGGATAATTAAAGAACAATCGGTACGGAATGGGCCATATTGCTTGATTCTACATCGACGTTTATTAAATTTGCACCGGGGATAAGGAACATTATGTTTTACCCATAAGCTGATGTTTGTCTCGCACTGTTTAATCAGAGTGATATCCTTGTCGAATTGAGTGTTTTTTTTCTCCAAAGGACTCGGGAAAGTACTGAGTATACAGTGCTTAACACACATCGGTGTACAGGTTTAACACAAAGAATTCAATATTTCCCGATGAACATTAATGTTTAAAATATGATGCAATATAACTTTACAGTACTGCATGTGCAGGATACACTGACAGCTTGAATCTGCCCTTTTTTGAAATTGTCTCAAAAAGTTCTTACCTTTAGTTGCCGATGTAGAGGAGCTTGTTGGGGGAGCGACGGCCTGCGTTGGACACGACGTTGGAGGTGGAGCTAGCGAGCATGGAGGACTTGAGGGTAGCTGGGCTCATGGATGGGTTGAGGCCCAGCATGATGGCAGCGGCACCTAGATTCGGGAAGAAAGTCACACCAGTCGCATTATTACACAGCTTGTTATTCATTTAAATGGTAGGAGTGAAATACACAGCAATTTGGAAAAGTAGATTTATCAAAAACAGACAGATGACTTTGAAAAAAAAAAAAAATATATATATATATAGTTAATATAAACACATCACTAAGCCTGAGGAACTAAACACACATATAGATAAACAAATAATACTACATTGTATATACAACGGAATACACCTTATCCATTAAATTTAAACCAAGAAGGCAATAATAGTTTAGTTAGCTCTGAAAAAAGTACATTCGGTAAAATACAACAGAAAAACAGGAGCACTCAAATTTGATTTGTATAATGTGAACAGACATCACATTTCAGTAAAATAAGACAACATTATGCAAAGAATATAATGCTATTAAATTGAGATATACCCGCAACTACAATGAATCGAACTAAATTTGTTTCTTTGTAGGGGGTTTTACATACATAGCGAGTATACCCGGTGTGTTTGAAGGAATTACACCAAATTATTATACAATTAATTGGATATATTTGAGTGCATTGTCGCAAAGTAAAATCACGAGGTAAAATCTGGACAAGTACATTTTACACGGCGAATGGAAAAGCCAGACTTCACCAAGTGATGGCTGCGGTAATGCACGAACGAAATGCATAATAATAACTGTAACTGTTTTATATTACTCACTACATATAGATCCTTGTCATTTGAACAATTTTCACAATACACACAATGTAGACACGGAAACTTGCCACCCAACACTTTGAACATTCTTAAAAACCCCTTCTTAACAACGTGGACGACTCCATTAGACACCAACCTTGTTTGCCGTGGCACGACCTCGTCTGTTTGGGCTAATGGGCGGGGAATGTTTCTTTTGGAAACGACGCTGCGAAGCGTCCAACAATTATCCATATTGGACACCAATAATAATGGTTTTAGTATGTCGAGTAGACATGGCAAAATAATGGATGGCTGGTGACGCGTGTGGCACCGATCAAATGACAAGAATCTATTTGTGTAGTATATCATTTATAAATGTTACTATCACAATACATCACGACATTTTTAAACTCATTTTGTATCGGGGCTAACAAACATGTTTAAATCGTGTATTTTGAAAGAGCATGGCTTAATTTTCGTCTTCGGCAACTCACAAGCAAAATTTCATACTACAAATTCAGAAAAATATTTCATACCGGAAACGTGGGGGCAGGCCATGGAGGTTCCACTGATGGTGTTGGTTCCCCAGTTAGTGCTGTGCCATGTTGAGGTGATGTCTACACCGGGGGCGAAGATGTCCACACATGAACCGTAGTTGGAGAAGGAAGCCCTGGCATCGCTGCTGTCGGTGGCACCGACGGTGATGGCCTGTTCGGGTTGGAAAAAAACCGTTAAATTAATCGATCAAGCAATGGGGTACTTGTACCATACATTAGCTTTTTTTCAACAACAGTAAAGCGCAGGGCGCATGATTAAAGAAATTGAAGTTATTCCAAACGAAGTCAAAGTGAGCAGTAGCCTTGCAATCTTTATAATGAATGTTTGCATTTGTGTTTTTGAGGTAGTTATGATTTGTGCGTCCTCATTCTGAATCCAAATAGCGACTTACAGCGGCTACTCTAGCGGGGGAAGAGTTGCAGGCATCGACGTTCTCGTTACCAGCGGCAGCAGACACGGTGAAGCCGAGGTTGATCAGGCTCTCCACGGCGTTATCGGTAGCAGAAGATGCACCACCACCGAGAGACATGGAGACAACAGCGGGCAGCTGTCCGTTAGAGCCAACGTACTCAATTCCTGTTGGTTTGTGCGTAAAGAAAATGGTTGGTTTTCTCATAATAACTTCATGTAAGATGTTGAAAGTCTACAACAAAGTCCGTCACCAAAAAGTGTGAGTTTTGCCAAAGCAAACCAGGTTTTCTGTATAAAAAAAACTCACCATCAACAACACCACTGTTGGAGCCGAATCCAACGCAGCTGAGCACACGGATACCGTACAGGGTGACGTCCTTGGCTACACCGTAAGTGTTGCTGCCGACGGTACCGGAACAGTGGGTTCCGTGTCCGTTGCAGTCAACTCCGTTACCACCGAGAGCATCGTACCAGGCGGTAGCACGGCCAGAGAACTCCCAGTGGTTGGGGTTGACACCGGTATCGATCACGTAAGCGTTGACTCCAGCACCAGTTCCTGAAATAAGATGGCAATGTGAATTATTTACATGTTTGTGTTTTTGGCGAGTCACAATGAGAATATTGGACCTTTAATTGGTATGATCTTTGCAGAATCTTTGCGGAAGTTCAAACTTACCGGATGGGTTGAAGCTGCCGTCCAAGGGAAGGTATCTCTGGTCAGAACGGTCGAGACCCCATGTGACTGCCTGGGTCCTGACTACACCATCCTCCTCAACGTACTCAATGCCATCGAAAGAACGGATCTACGAGATGAGGGGTGGTAGATGACAACATTGTAATTGAGTGGTGTATCTTTTAACATCCCCTACCGAAAAACTATTTATAATTAGTGTAACATACTAATTTGTATCCTTGACTCAAAACAGTCAAAAAATATATATTCATGAGTTTAGTCCATATGAAACTTACGGTGTCGATGAACCTGTCTGGAATGTGAGCCACGACAGCGGTCATGACCTTACGGAACTTCTTCAGGATGGAGACGGGGATGTTGAGGGATCGTGTACGGCTCTCAAGACGGTCGACAAACTCATCCAACTTGGAATCATCCTAATGGGGAAAACACAAATATTTAATTACGTACGAGACTTGCAAAAGTGCAGTTCGAATGCTTGATAAAACAGTAAGTTTTAAGCGCTCTCATTTAAGACTGGAAATATACGTTTGTGTTCTGATCAGAAAAACTCAAGATCCGCAAATTCAAAGATCTTACCTTGATCTTGATGATGTACCTGTTGGGGATGCGCTCAGACACCTTCTTAAGAGGAGCAAAAGTAGCACTGGCAGCAGCCAGGCACAGGCACAGGAGGATGAAAGTCTTCATGTTGAAATAATCTGCCAAAAGAATCCGGAAAATTGACTTTCATAAGTGTCCCGACATTCCATGCACAGAAAACATGCCATAATTTTAATTGTGCATTGTAGGAAATTTAGTTAACCAATGATGGATGAATTACAGCAATTAACGGAGAGCTTACAATGACAGCTTCCCAGAAAAGAACCGAACAATCACGGACAAATGATTTATAATTCCCGTGGAACGAGAGTAAACCGGCGTCCATAAAAAAATCGCAATAACGGCCTTTCATTAGGAGAGGTGACTTTATAATTATAGACTTACTTCAGCCCTTCATCTATGCTACAGCCCATATCTAAAGTGTTTGATATCGACAACACCAGCTTTTAGTTTAGACATGTAAATTTTCTCCTGAATTTCAAATTTGCCCTGAAACCCTTTTCGAGACAATGGCGGCCGCAAGCGTTACAGTAAAAGTTACTTTCTAAATATTGACAACTTCTTCAAATTGTTGCAACTATAGTAACAAAGAAACGTGACCAAATAAAAATCTGATTAAAAACTAATGATGTACTTTTTTTTCCAAACAGTGTGCAATTTCATTGTTTGCAAGGCAGCACAGTACGTTATGAATGATAATTGAAATGCAAAATAATTGCATGTCAGGAACCTTTGCAGAACGCTTTGTGAACCCAGTCAACATAGATCAATGCCGGTGTCGAAATTAAACGGTGATACAATATTGATGTCATGAACCCGATTCAAAGGTAAACTAACCACTTACCGTTTACTGTCAGGCTGTTTCAGCTTCTGGATTGCTGTGTTCGATTCACTCTCTTTTATAGCAACACGACCAGACGCTTTGGAGTATTTTAAGACCCTTTTAAGCAGCTTTACAACAATCTATTTGAGTAATCACCAATTATGCAAATCTTTTTATATACAGATGTCAGCTTCACATCAAATTAAGCACGATTACTTTTGTTATAAATAATAAGCTTATTCAACAGCAAACTATACTTCGCATGTGTATTTGTAAAGACAGCCAAACAGTAATATTTGATTGATTTCATATTTTATTTCATTATTGAAATATTGCTTCCTTTTACTGCATGGGAGAGGGTTGCAACAATACTTTCAAATAACACATTGGAAGCAAAGTTTTATCACAACAGAGGGTTTAACTAGCATCAGAAACTAACAGTTTGATTATCTTTTAACTTAAGGGACAACAAAGTATGTCTTTGGCTGTAAATGGATTAATACCTTTATCTCATGAGGTCATCAGAGTAAATAGGTTCGTCTCTTTCAGATAAAAGTAAGGATTATGAAGGACTGTGAAGCATAAACAATGACCTCAGAATTGATGTTATCACCCAGTTATACTTCATAACTTATTTTGGCAAATAAAAAAATAAAAAAATCTTATTTTTAAAACTAAACGAAAGCATTATTGACATTGTATCGAACATTGTTGAAGTTTACATTTTCTCAGAATCAAACTCTAGAGAAATCATATGAAATATTAAGTTCGTTGGATTTGAACTGTTTTGAAACACTTCGAAAATAGGCCTTTATTGTTGTTATAAATTATGTACACATTGTGTTCGTTAGCACTGGCTGTTTCATTCACACCATCTTTGTTGCTTTTTCTGTTATATGGATAACTTTTCATTGATAATCAGAATTTACTGCGAAACATATGGATTCTTAAAAATAAGAATAATGCCCGGTTACCAGGCAGAATGGATTCCCTCAGGGTGTAGTGCAATTGACAGATACATTAAGCTCCGCCCCCTTACGTGTTGGCCAATCACAACCTTGGCTACACTGCCGAAAGTCCGACAAAAGTCCGAAAATCCCATTAGAAAAATAAACATGCGCGCGCGTATACTTATAGTGCGCACGTTCATGTGAGTGTGGCATTGGAGAGATAATGTGCTGCCCACGTGTGCAGTGGTGATGCAGCCAATGCTGTGATTGGTCAATATGTTAATGGGTGGGGCTTAATGGATCGATCAATACCGTTGACCCCTCTGCCAAGAACGAGATCAACTCACCGCTAATCGCAGCCTTAATAAGAGCTGTAAATTTGGTTGTATATCTTTGACGGTCGAGACTATTGATAGAGAACCCCCCGTCAGTGGTGTTTGTTTACATCCAAAACTTTCAAAACATCTTCCCAGCCATATTCATTTCATAAAAAACGTTTTCAAACGCGTTGCATAGCCCAAAGCGCCCAATCCAAGGCAACGCGTGAACCCTTAAAGCAAGGGCAGTGAATTTTTTTTAAATAAAGCTTCTGTTTAATACATATATTTTGATGAGTGGAATGTGAATAAACAGTTTACTAAGGTAAAAATAAAAAGTTTTTATTTTAATTACAAATTTGAGAGTAGGCCCCCCCTTTACTTTCCCCTAGTGGCGCTGTTCGTGACGTCAATAGAGGCATGATATTTGAAGAGAAAAAAAATGTAGTCTGGCCCCGTACATTACGTCTGGGTACATGATCGGTATGAGTCGTATGCGTATGCGGACGTCACCCACAGTACACAAGCTAGCGTATACTAGCTAGGGTATACCAGCTGGCTTCAGCGCGGTCTCAATCGAAAACCGAGGAATTAATACAATGGCACATAACAACAAATTTAGCCACGATCTTATTTCAAGAAATTATATCTACATATTTACGTTGAAACTTTAATGCCTATAGTTTTTACAAAAGCTATTTTCATTATAACTAGTTGACTTTTTAGTGACCAAATGGGCTGAAAACTGTTATGCCTACAACTACGGTCACGGAGCAGACTGCATGCAGAGAAAAGCTACTGCGGACGGCCAACTCGGATACCGTACACGCGGTGAATCGCATGCAGTACCAACAAACAATCGTGACAATAAAAATAAAAAAACATGCCCCTCAAAGTTCAAACTTACCCGAATTTGTTCACGTTTGGCAAATGCTCCTCTAGGTTCGTCACGTCTTTCATGTAGCTTCTTCGACTTCCCACTAGCTAGATAAATAGTTGGGATGGCGTCATGTTTTAGAACGACTTTTTTCTTCATGTCAAATGTGTGGTATATTTCGGATTCGAAGCACGACGGCTCGAAGTGTTCGCTGCATAGGACGGACCACTTTGCCCTCGTTAGTCTGACTTTCGCGGCCCACAACCGCCTATACTTGGGATCTGCAGGAAACAGATGCAGACTGACCCCATCTTTGGTTGTTTTGCTGCATACAGCAGCAATACACCTGGACGGCATTGCCGGAAAGAAAAGCCCTTTTTTCGAAACGTACAAGCTCACTACTTGCACGTGTGTTTACAACGCAAATGCAGGCAAATTCGAGGGGGGGGGGGGTTGATATTCGATCGAGGCGAAGTCTGCCTCGACTGATGTCACAAAAGGGGATGGGCGGAGTCTACCCCTGAACAACTTCATTAATTTTGTTTTAACATATAAATCCTCACAAACCATTACTCAAAAAATTGTTTGATTGTTAATATACATTTACTCTTATGTTAATTTTTTTTAATTTCCAAGTGACTTTAAGTGCATAAAATGTATGTGCATATAATACAATAGCCTACAGTAGATCGCAGTGTTACATAATGCTTAAACACATTCAGAAGGCAGTACGTGTCAGGTGGTTTTTACATCATCAAGTAAAAGCGGAATGCCTTGACGCAAATACATTTCTGTTCTTGTTTAAATAAGTAAAAGGGTTTTTAATAAGCTCCGTGCTAACGAACTGTATTCTGACTTCATTCGGGACTGGTCAATTAGGCACCCGGTGCTGGTCAATATAGGCACCCGGTGCTGGTCAATTAGGCACCCGGTGCTGGTCAATATAGGCACCCGTGTCCTATAAGGTATCTTGCCGTGTAACCAAACGCTGACACAGGGGCCCGGGACGCGTAGGCCTACTACTCGAATCGGTCAACAGATTGCTCGCTGCAAATGAGTTCTTCAATGTAAAGTTGTACAATTGGTTCTGTTTCTTAAATTTCATTTCACGAAACTATTCGTGGCTCTGACGTCAACCTGACACCATGGAAAACAACTCAACGTATATTCTGCTAGACTCTCTCTTGTCTCACTCAATGGACCATTATGTAGTCTTACTTATTTACCTCACCTTCATCCTACTGTTTGGCGTGTCTGGTAACTGCCTCATCCTGTGTGTATACTGGGGTAAAACTTCCAAGAGCAGCACACACGTTCTTATCTGGAGTCTGGCTTTGGCCGTTCTCGTGATCTGCTCATTTGGCTGCACAGAAATCATTTTCATCGTCACAGATTTAGACCAAAGGCTGATTTCAGTCATCTCATATCTCCGCGGTGTTGCCATCAAAACATCGATGATCATTACGGCCGCTATTGCATTCGACCGTTACGACTGTGTGTGCCGACCCCGAAGGAGATTTCTCACGCGCAGACGGGCCATAATTTCAGTTTGGATATCGCTCGCATTTTCAATATTGAACAACATCCCCTCCATTGTCATGCTTGTAGTTTCCGCCCCTTATTTGGCAGGCGTCGCCATCTTGGCATATTCATTGCATATTGGTTGTTTTACGGTAATGGTGACGATGATTGCTGTGTGTTATGGTAAGGTTTACCTGACCATCAGAAAACATGTCCGAGTCGGTGCACCGGTAACTTCCCTCGGGCGAGGGGGTGACAGCTTGGAGCTCGAAACTCGACTGTCAAAGGGAGTGGTTCATCGCTCGCCAAATGCAGATGAGTCGATTCAGGTTTCCTTTATCAACACAATCTCACAAACTACGAATGGACCGAGTTCATCTTTCACCCCAAACATCAATGTCGGCGCCACTACATCACACCAGTGTGGCACGGAAGGACAAAGTGCGACTGCGGGAACAAGAAATGACCATTTTACCAACCGAAACATCTGTGTCAAGAATGACAATAGGAGGAATGTTTTACAGCAGAAGACCACGCTCATGCTATTTGCAACGAGTGTGCTGTTCTTGGTGAGCTACATACCAGCGTGTGTTTCACTCATACTAATAGTAATTGAGCTTGGTGTCGGCGGAGTTGTCAGCCATCAAGTTGTGCATCTAGTGGTCGATGTTGGTCTGATCGTTTACATAAACAATGCTATCAACCCGTGGGTATACGGGGTCGCCAACAGAAGATTTAGACAGGACTCCGCCAGAGTACTTCGCAAGATAAAAAGGAATACATGAGTCCAACATATTCATTACTGGTATAAACTGTTCAAAATAAACCGCCAACTATTGGTGATCTTTAAAGGCACGTTACAGAATTGATCAGACAAAAACTTGTAGAATATATTTTTTGATCACAGATTTACATAAAACTTACACGGTCTAATGATGATGATAGTAGAAAACATCCCTTAAAATATTTTTGTCTGAAATGCCATATTTGATGAGAAATGAATAAACTAACTTTCCGATTGGAGTTTATCGCTCAGTGAGCGTTATATTCATTTGTTGAATCTATATGATTTCTTGCAAATGTGTAATCGGTTTTTCACTATTTTCTCGTGACCCAGATGGCTGATCGATCTCAAACTTCTACAGGTTTGTCAGTTTATGTATATGGTGGATTACATAAAGTGCTTACACTGCCAGCAACTGTTTTGTTAGCAAAAACCAATTCTGTAATGTTCCTTTAATGACCACAAACAGGTGCGTGAATCCAGAAGAGGGAGGGGCGTGTCATAACACTTTCTTCTGGATAGGATGGTCCACAGTATCAGTCCCCCAACTGCAGTGGCAACGATGGGCATAATGAAAGCGTGGCATCAACAATTATTTGAGTACTTCACAAAACGACTATAAATACATGTATTCAGACCTTTAAACCAAAGCGACTGCATTTAACACACTGGCCTCTTCTGCCATTCGCTACCGTAAGCTTGTCGCACAGGCTGGATAGGGCTTAGATTTTCCACCACTTTCGAAACAACTAGAAGAAGAAGTCACCTAATTACTCTTAATATCAAAAGACCCATCACCAGAAGTTACTGAGTGTTGTGTAAATAGGCTGCCAGGTATTAACCCGGGGTGGGTCTTGCATTACCAATGACTTTTGGGTGAGATTTTGCCCAATAGTTGCACATGCTGAGAGCACTTGGTACCGTCACTGAGGATCAAGTATGGTATCCCTGCCATTTGTCTCTATACAGAAACATTCATTGATTTAAAACTCTGCATTGAGGGCCGATGTCAGAACGTGCTTCTGTATTTTAATGTTTCCATCGTCTTAAAGGCGCAGTACACGTTTGGTAATGACTCTAAAAATTAATGGCATCAAAAACTTACTTGGTAAGAAGTACAGCAGCCTTGGGTAGCATAATGAATTTTGAGAAACTTTTAACTTCGAAGTACTACGGTTATGGAAAATATATCACTTTTTATTCCCCATAATTTGAATCTGAGAAGCGTTTTTGTCAGAAACGATTCTCAGACTTTGTATTCCTAGGGGGAATATTCTTCCTGCGTTAAAATATTCGCTCCGGTTTTTTGGTGATATCTTATAAAAAAAACACCTTTAGAAGTGAAATTTTCACAGGTTAGTTTTGTTGTATAAATCTACAGTTATATAGGTTTAAAACAATCGAACGGTTCAAAAAACCAAAGGAATACTTTGCCTTTAAACTAAGTCACTCAATAGCACCGACATTGTATATTATTGCTGAGTATAGTGCTAATTAATGTGGAGTGGCACTGTGTACTGACAACAAACAAAATCGAGTGCTTGTAAATAAAGGAGTATTACATTCCCGCTACGCGTCATTTGTAGATGTCAAGAATAAATCCACTTTGCAGACGGATGAACATTTACTTTGTTGTTTCTGCACTAGCAAGTGGCGGGCGTCTGAAATGAAAGCTTTGTTGACTTTTTGCAGGACTTATGGATGTTTTGTTTTACTTTAAAGTGTATTATGCAATTGTTGTATGTCTGTATTTTGTCTTCTTGTTTTAGTTTGTTTGTCTTGTCAAAGCATTCTGTTATGAAAGAGTTTCAATGTTGATGTTATGTTGTTTGTTTTTCCAAACTTAGGTCATATTTTGTTTAATGAAAAATTATAATGATATAAATGAGACGTATTGTATACGTCGGTGGTTGGAAAGCTAAATTCGTCTGGTATACGTTGTGATATAAACATGGTACAGCCTAACTAACCTCTCACATCCAAAATAACAAACACAATCACAGCCATTTGTTCTGTTATTTTGTTTTACTTCATTTGCTTTATTTCTCAATTATTTGTATCCACGTTAACTTGATTTAATTACAACAAATCAATTCATTCCTTAACAACAGTGGTGAGACTCTCTTGCATTGTCGAGACAGCAAGTTCAAATCTAAGAAGAAGGGATAAGATTGGCAATAACAATGTTAGATTTCATGTTGTACAAGTTAATGCTATTTAATGTGTTATTTTGGGTAAAACATAATTTTCTTTATCCCAGGTGTGACGTCGAAGAAAGATTATGTTAAATAAACGACGATGTAGAATCAAGCAATATGGTCCATTCCGTATCGATTATTGTTTAATTATCTGTTGATGGTTTGAGACAACAAAGCGTTTATAATGCGCAATTTAGTGGACAAGCCAACATTCCGAGGCGCAGCACAAAAAACAACAACACCAAGAAGCAACAAAGTAGGAATTTGAAGATTGAAACATACATTGAACAATTCAACACATATTAAGGGATAATAACACATGCTCATTTTATTCGGAGTTTTACAATTGAGTCTTCAGCAAGTTCTTGAATAAGTGAAGCGAACTGCAGTTTCTTATACTGACAGGTAAAGTGTTCCAAACTTGAAGTGCACAGACGGGAAAGGCACAATCGCCCTTTGATTAACTTAGCAGAAGAACGAATCGGTCTAGAATGGGTGTTATAGACGATTTGCCACGTGGCTAAAGACAGTGTCCAAAAACGTTTCAAACTATCGACGGATAATTAAACAATATTCGATACTGAATAGACCATTATTGCTTGATTCTACATCGTCTTTATTAAATTTGCACCGGGGATAAAGAACATTATGTTTTTACCCATAATCTGATGTGTGTCTCGCACTGTTTAATCAGAGTGATATCCTTGTCGAATTGAGTATTTTTTCTTCTCCAAAGGACTCGGGAAAGTACTGAGTTTACAGTGCTTAACACACATCGGTGTACGGGTAAACACAAAGAATTCAATATTTCCCGATGAACATTAATATTTAAAATAAATCATTGCAAAATGCAAACCTTCCCTATTGTTATTCTTGTGTACCCTCTGAAAACTTCCGGGTCAGAAATGACCCGGATCGGGTTCAGAATTGACCCGGATCGGGGTCAGAATTGACCCGGGTCCGGGTCCCGTGACCCAGTGGGGCCTGATCCATGTCTGGATCAGTATGACCTGCAATCTGTGTCAAAATGACCCAGAAATGGGTCAAACTGACGCAGAATCCGAAGTAAAATCCAGTCTTTTGAAAACCACTTTCCTGGTCCACCTGACCGGAAAGGGGTCAGGTCCCCTAGGACCCGGGGGGGGGGGGGTGGGGGACGACACACATCAAACAACATTTTAATGGCGTGGACTACACATAGATGCAATAACAGCAATTTACAGCACTGCGCAGGATACATTGACAAACTTGAATCTGCCCTTTTTTTGAAATTGTCTCAAAAAGTTCTTACCTTTAGTTGCCGATGTAGAGGAGCTTGTTGGGGGAGCGACGGCCTGCGTTGGACACGACGTTGGAGGTAGAGCTAGCGAGCATGGAGGACTTGAGGGTAGCTGGGCTCATGGATGGGTTGAGGCCCAGCATGATGGCAGCGGCACCTAGATTCAGGAAGAAAGTCACACCAGTCGCATTATTACACAGCTTGTTATTCATTTAAATGGTAGGAGTGAAAATACAGTGAAACACACAGCAATTTGGAAAAGTTGATTGATCAAAAACAGACAGATGACTTTGAAAAAATAATAATATATATATACAATTAATATAAACACATCACTAAGCCTGAGGACTGAACAGACATATAGATAAACAAATAATACTACATTGTATATTGTATTTACAACGGAATACACCTTATCCATTAAATTTAAACCAAGAAGGCAATAATAGTTTAGTTAGCTCTGAAAAAAGTACATTCGGTAAAATACAACAGAAAAACAAGAGCACTCAAATTTGATTTGTATAATGTGAACAGACATCACATCTCAGTAAAATAAGACAACATTAAGCAAAGAATATAATGCTGTTAAATTGAGATATACCCGCAACTACAATGAATCGAACTAAATTTGTTTCTTTGTAGGGGGTTTTACATAGAGAGTTTCCCCGGTGTGTTTGAAGGAATCGGACGACATTATTATACAAATGATTGGATATATTTGAGTGCATTGTCGCAGAATATAATCACGAGGTGAAATCTGGACAAGTCCATTTTACACGGCGAATAGAAATGCCAGACTTTACCAAGAGTGAAATGCATTCAATAATTGTTTTATTTAACTCACATATAGATCCTTGTCATTTGAACAACTTTCACAATACACACAAAGTAGGTACGGAAACTCGTCCACCCCACACTCTTAACATTGTTAAAAAACCGTTCTTAACAACGTGGACGACTCCATTAGACACCAACCTTGTTTGCCGGGGCACGACCTCGTTTGTTTGGGCTATAATGGGCGGGGAATGTTTCTTTTGGAAACGACGCTGAGAAGCGTCCAATAATTATCCATATTGGACACCAATATTAATCATTGTAGTATGTCGAGTATACAGGGCAAAATAATGGATGGCTGCGTGTGGCACCAATCAAAAGACAAGTATCTATTTGTGCGGTTTATAAATGTTATTATCACAATACAACACGAAATGTTTAACCTTGTTTTGTATCGGGGCTAAACAAACATGTTTAAATTGTGTGTTTTGAAAGACATGGCTAAATTTTCGTCTTCGGCAACTCGCAGTCAAATTTCATACTACAAATTCAGAAAAATATCTCATACCGGAAACGTGGGGGCAGGCCATGGAGGTTCCACTGATGGTGTTGGTTCCCCAGTTAGTGCTGTGCCATGTTGAGGTGATGTCTACACCGGGGGCGAAGATGTCCACACATGAACCGTAGTTGGAGAAGGAAGCCCTGGCATCGCTGCTGTCGGTGGCACCGACGGTGATGGCCTGTTCGGGTTGGAGAAAAAAACATGTTAAATTAATCATTCAATCAATGGGGTACTTTTACCATGTATTGGCTTTTTGGGGGTTAAACCACAGTAATGCGCAGGGAGCACGATGAAATAAATTGAAGTTATTCCAAACAAAGTCAAAGTGAGCAGTAGCCTTGCAATCTTTATAATGAATGTTTGCATTTGTGTTTTTGAGGTAGTTATGATTTGTGCGTCATCATTCTGAATCCAAATAGCGACTTACAGCGGCTACTCTAGCGGGGGAAGAGTTGCAGGCATCGACGTTCTCGTTACCAGCGGCAGCAGACACGGTGAAACCGAGGTTGATCAGGCTCTCCACGGCGTTATCGGTAGCAGAAGATGCACCACCACCGAGAGACATGGAGACAACAGCGGGCAGCTGTCCGTTAGAGCCAACGTACTCAATTCCTGTTGGTTTGTGCGTAAAGAAAATGGTTGGTTTTCTCATAATAACTTCATGTAAAATGTTAAAGGTCTACAACAAAGTCTGTCACCAAAAAGTGTGAGTTTTGCCAAAGCAAACCAGGTTTTCTGTTAAAAAAAAACTCACCATCAACAACACCACTGTTGGAGCCGAATCCAACGCAGCTGAGCACACGGATACCGTACAGGGTGACGTCCTTGGCTACACCGTAAGTGTTGCTGCCGACGGTACCGGAACAGTGGGTTCCGTGTCCGTTGCAGTCAACTCCGTTACCACCGAGAGCATCGTACCAGGCGGTAGCACGGCCAGAGAACTCCCAGTGGTTGGGGTTCACACCGGTATCGATCACGTAAGCGTTGACTCCAGCACCAGTTCCTGAAATAAGATGGCAATGTGAATTGTTTACATGTTTGTGTTTTTGGCGAGTCACAATGAGAATAGTATTGGACCTTTAATTGGTATGATCTTTGCAGAATCTTTGCGGAAGTTTAAACTTACCGGATGGGTTGAAGCTGCCGTCCAAGGGAAGGTATCTCTGGTCAGAACGGTCGAGACCCCATGTGACTGCCTGGGTCCTGACTACACCATCCTCCTCAACGTACTCAATGCCATCGAAAGAACGGATCTACATAATGATGAGGGGTGGTAGATGACAACATTGTAATTGAGTGGTGTATCTTTTAACATCCCCTCGAAAAACTATAAAAACTTTATAATTAGTGTAACATACTTTGTTTCTTTAACTCAAAATAGTTTTGTATATATTTATGAGTTCAGTCCATATGAAACTTACGGTGTCGATGAACCTGTCTGGGATGTGAGCCACGACAGCGGTCATGACCTTACGGAACTTCTTCAGGATGGAGACGGGGATGTTGAGGGATCGTGTACGGCTCTCAAGACGGTCGACAAACTCATCCAACTTGGAACCATCCTGACGGGGAAAACACAAATATTTACGTAATTAAAATTACGTACGAGACTTGCAAAGTGCAATTCGAATGCTTTATAAAACAGTAATTTTTCTCATTTAAGACTGAAAATTTACGTTTGTGTTCTGATCAGGAAAACTCAAGATCCCCAATTCAAAGATCTTACCTTGATCTTGATGATGTACCTGTTGGGGATGCGCTCAGACACCTTCTTCAGCGGAGCAAAAGTAGCACTGGCAACAGCCAGGCACAGGCACAAGAGGATGAAAGTCTTCATGTTGAAATAATCTGCCAAAAGAATCCGGAAAATTTACTTTCATAATTGTCCCGACATTCCACGCACAGAAAACATGCCATTATTTTAATTGTGCATTTTAACAAAATTTAGTTAACTAATGATGGGTGAATTCCAGCAATTAACGGAGAGCTTACAATGACAGCTTCCCAGAAAAGAACCGAACAATCACGGACAATGATTTATAATTCCCGTGGGACGAGAGTAAACCGGCGCCCATTAAAACAAAATCGCAATAACGGCCTTTCATTAGGAGAGGTGACTTTATAATTTTCGAGACCATGACGGCCGCAAAAGTTACAGTAAAGGTGATTTTCTAAATATTGACAACTTCTTCAAAATTGTTGCAACTATAGTGACAAAGAAACGTGACCAAATAAAAATCTGATTAAAAAGTAATGATGTACTTTTTTCCCCAAACAGTGTGCAATTTGATTGTTTGCAAGGCAGCACAGTACATTATGAATGATAATTGAAATGCAAAATAATTGCATGTCAGGAACCTTCGCAGAACGCTTTGTGAGGGAGGAGTCAACGCAGATAAATGCCGGTGTCGAAATTACACGGTGATACCATAATGATGTCATGAACCCGATTCAAAGGTAAACTAACCACTTACCGTTTACTGTCAGGCTGTTTCAGCTTCTGGATTGCTGTGTTCGATTCACTCTCTTTTATAGCAACACGACCAGACGCTTTGGAGTATTTTAAGACCTTTTTAAGCAGCTTTTCAACAATTTATTTGAGTTATCACCAATTATTATGCAAATCTTTATATATACAGATGTCAGCTTCACATTAAAATTAAGCACGATTACTTTTGTTATAAATAATAAGCTTATTCAACAGCAAAATATAATTCGCATGTGTAATTGTAAAGACAGCCAAACAGTAATATTTGATTGATTTCATATTTTATTTCACAATTGGAATATTCTACATACATCTATGCTGGTACTCGTCAACGCCTTTCAGCAACTATAAAAACGAGGGTTTGCTTCCTTTTACTGCATGGGAGAGGGTTGCAACAATACTTTTAAATAACACATTGGAAGCAAAGTTTTATCACAACAGAGGGTTTAACTAGCATCAGAAACTAACAGTGTGATTATCTTTTAACTTAAGGGACAAAAAAATATGTCTTTGGCTGTAAATGGAATAACACCTTTATCTCATGAGGTCATCAGAGTAAATAGGTTCGTCTCTTTCAGATAAAACTAAAGATTATGAAGGACTGTGAAGCATAAACAATGACCTCAGAATTTATGTTATCATCCAGTAATACTTCATAATACTTTAATGTTCGTCGAAGGTCGTAATAATGGCTAATTAAATTGGGTTTTAAAACATAAACATGCTCCTTGCCGTTACTTTTTTGTATCATAACTTATTTTGGCAAATTTTTAAACTAAATGAATACCGAACATTTTTTGAAGGTTTTAAAATTTCTCAGAATCACACTCTATAGAAATCATATGAAGATTAAGTTCGTTTCATTTGAGCTGTTTAGAAAAACTTCGAAAATAGGCCTACATTGTTGTTATAAATTATGTACATGTTCGCTAGCACTGGCTGTTTCATTCACACCATCTTTGTTTCCTTTATTCTGTTAATATGGATAACTTTGCATAACACGTTCAACATCATTTCATTTTGATAATGAAAATTAACTGCGGAAACAAAAATGGATTCTTAAAAATAAGAATAGGCATAATGCCCGGTTACCAGGCAGAATGGATCCCTTCAGGGTGTAGTGCATATGACCGATCCATTAAGCTCCGCCCCCTTGTGACCTATCACAACCTTGGCTATACGCCATCAAAAGTCCGACAAAAGTCCGACACGCTAAAATCCCGTTAGAAAAAGAAAACATGCGCACGCGTATACATAAAGCGCGCACCTTCATGCGAGTGTGGCATTGGAGAGATGCACGTGTGCTGCCCACGTGTGCAGTGGTGATGCAGCCCATACTGTGATTGGTCAATATGTTAATGGGGTGTGGGGCTTAATGGATCGGTCAATATCGTTGACCCCTCTGCCAAGAACGAGATCAACTCACCGCTAATCGCAGCCTTAAAAAGAGCTGTAAATTTGGTTGTGTATCTTTGACGGTCGAGACTATTGAAAGATACCTTAGAACCCCCCCCCCGTCTCTACATGTTGAAAAGTGGCTTTTTTTATCCAAAACTTCTATTGCGAAACCTTTTTGTAATCCAATGAATTGTACGTAGAAAACGTTCTCACAGTTAACCCCCGAAATGTTTCATATCTGAACCTTTTTCCTGTAGTGTTTGTAATTTCTTTTGGTGAAAACTTGGGTTTTCCTAATTAATTGATTATGTCACGCTAAATTGTATATATCTGTATTTATTTTATTATTTTGTAACTCATTGTAGTACTATAATTTAGCAGTATTTTTGTGGACTTTTTATAAATGTGGAATTGATGTATTATTGTTGATGTTTTTGTTGTTGAATAAATGAAGCTGTATAGCTTCAACGCTAGACAGAGAAAGAAAACAGATTAAAAAAAAAAACGAAAACAAATTTTGGGGGGCTTTTAGAGGAAGAAGGTATTTCATTTTGTAACAAATATGAAGTCAAAGCTATAACAAACACATTTTAATACAGCGTGTATGTCCCACGAAAGGTAGGTCTAATTAATGATCAAGTTGGACTGCGGTTGCACAATAGTGATTTGGAAATCTTATCCTGCAAACTGAAAACTGAAATATTATCAAATACTAACAAAACCCTTAAAGGTATTACACAGGATTGGTAAGAAAAACAAACGTCATTGTACAATTACAATCTGAAGGCTTACTGATTATGAAGTTCATACTAGAACTATTTTTTTCTGTGAAATATTTTCCTCTGAAAAGAAATCGATTATTCGAGAAAACTGAAACTGAAAATCTAAAATATTTTCAACATCTGGTTTCGGTTGTTACATTCAAAATTAAGGACAATGTGTTTACATGCTGAAAATTGTGCATTGTTTTTCACTAGTTTCTCCTGACTCACACAATGGATTAAAGGGACACACCGGCTTCGTTGGGCTATTTGGGCTACAAAATAGACTAAACATGAGTCCAAAGGTCTTCCCGGAATGGAGAAGAACGGTTCCAAAAAAGAAACAATCAAATTTGGCCGCTTTCGAGCATTTTTCAAAAAACGAAGGTCACGTGATTTGTCCTAACCAAAATGTGGTTCGGATAAATCACGTGATCTTCGGAGTTAGTTTTACTTCCGGCCGCTTAAAAGTAAATTACTGATCAAATTTTTTTTTTTTTTTTAAACAGTTGTTCACGAGTATTGACAAAAAAGACTATGTATTCAGATTATGGATACAAGTTGGAAATATTGATGAAAAATCGAACGTAAGATTCGCATTCAGAGAGTCCGTGCAATGGAAGCGATTTTACGGCGCACCGGCGTTTTCCTTCCTCCATGTTGGGAGCTAGCGGAACGTAAACCTTGGGGCATATCCCGTACAGCCGGTGCCGGGTCTCGTTGGGCCAGAGAGACAAACCCCGGGGTCTAGCCTTGAGCTTGTGGGAGGGGTAGGGGGCCAGACCATTAAATACGTTTTGTTTTACCAGGGTTTTAGTCTGTACCCCTAGCTATTATCCCTTAACTACATGTATTGACACGTTACGTGCTGCCTGCGCTAACACGCGGCGGGACGTTTATTTACACGTGAATTTGTGCTTGATGGATATGAAGACTGGATCCTCATGCCTCGCCATTGTTAATTAATACATGAACAAACCAGTCTACTTACAACATTGCACAACAATTTCACGTAAACTTGACAGTTGCAACGGCTGGAAAAGCGTATACGCTGACCTTTCACCGCGTTTTTTTTTTTTCATATTTTTCGTTAATCACGTGATTTTATTATTAATCACAACCATCTAAAAATTATTGTCTGTGAATCCACATCACTAAATTAGGTAAGAGTAAGCCGGTATGTCCCTCTAAGCACAAATTTCCACAGGTTTGTTATTGCATGTTTTTTTTTATGGTTGATCACAAAAAGCATGAACACTGCGACTATTTTGTCAGCTCTACCAATCCTGTATAATCTCTTACTAGCTGTCACTGAGAGCCAACAACTCAAATAGTTTCCAGCAGAGTCATTTCGCTGAGGTTTCAGACTTCAGTGAGTTTGAACGTCTAAGATAGGGTAAATATTGTCTTAGCACAATATCAGCGCCGAGGCATTTCATTTGAGTGTCGCAAGTGTACTTAGCCAAAGCTAAGTGTACTTACTCCAACGTCAACGATGGAGCAATGTGTGCATATGAGAGCTCAAATCAAAATAGCCGATTGGACATAGCAATCAAGAAAAACAGTGGTTTTATGGTATATTTTTGATAGTCTTGTTGTTTCTTGAGGTCTCTGAAGTTATGGTGAACAGGAGATCCCATCAAGAAAATGTACAGGTAATGTTCTGTAGCAAACCCTATGGAGTTTGTTTATTTGTTTATATTTTTTATTTTCCCTAGAGGCATAATCAATCTGAAATGCATTTCTAAAGTCCAGTCAATGTGTTAGGTGTCCTCAGACATCTTTGGCAAAGTGGGTGTAAAGTTCAATGAGACGACCCCTTCTTTAGCCGGGCGACCCCTCATGTAATACTAACCGGTAAACTAGGGGAAAAGTTGGAACGAATTACGTATCCAAAAAGTGTGTTTAGATGTTTGTTTTAACTGGTTCCCGAGCCCGGCAGTGAGTAGTGATGTCAGCACATGCTGATGTGTTTAAATATTACCATTGTCTTAACCACATCATAATAACTGGGCAGCTCATGCCATGGTATCCTAAGCTGGACAAAGTTCTAGATGGGGAGTCAATCAACAAAGGTCGGTGATTTGGTTTAGAAGGGGGAAGGACAAACTTCTGCCAGCATCCTTTGTGTGCAAGATCAGTATGTCGGTTGTCAATGGTGGATAAACCAAATTATGAAACTTAATAATTAATTATAACAAATAACCTTAAATTAACCAAGACAATACCTGGATATATATACAACACACATACTGTATACAAAAATTCCTCGGAAAATGCTTAACCTATGGAAAAAGCTTGTCAGCATGTATTTTTGTTGTGCTGAAAACGTGCCACGGGGGCAGTGCACTTTTAAACAGGTCCTTTGCAGTGACATGTGTCCGTTATCACCTATTTTTCTAAATGTGTTCTGTTTCGACTGCAGCAGCAATGCAACTCAGTTGGGTTGAGTTTGGAACCGTGCCTCTTTAGTCATCTTGACGGTTCCTCCATCTACACAGTAGGCGACTAGCCGTGGTCCGAAAGGCTTTATTCCGCTGGATGTGGATGAGCACATTCAACAATTTGCTGCATGATTGAAGCACCATAGCAGCACTGATCCAGTACATTGAGTAGTCTCCGGTCCAGTGGGAGTACGCCATGAGGATAACAAGAGGCAGGGAAGTCATAGCAACGCCACAGCTGACGATGAGAAATGTGGTTAAAGACTTGGTTTCGTTTGACGGCTGCTGATAGGGTTGGGTAACACGGGCGAGATGTGTCATATGGCGGCGCACTAGCAACCTAATCCTGGCATAAAGGGTGATTGAAAGCGTCAGGGGAACCACTACCGCCACACCATAATTAGCTACCAACAGCGACACATACGTGTAACTTCTGGGAAAGTTGACATCCAACATACACCAGTGCCACTCTTTTTTAAAGTGGGGTACAGCTCCAAAACCGACACAGTACAGTATTGCCATACATGACATCACGACCCAGGTAGTTGAGGTTATCGTGTACGCTCGCCGAGCTGTTAAAAGGGAAGGGTATCGTAGCGGTTTCTCCACCGCCACGTAGCAGTCCAAAATGACGGCCAAGAGTGACAAGAACGAGGCACCGTTGAACAGAATTGACGCAATGAAGAACACTCTGCAAAATATCCCCAAGATGAAGTCCGAGAACCAATGTGCCGTGGCCACCGTGGTCAGAAGAGCGCCCCCGGAGAGAATACACCCGCAGAGGTCCGCCACGATGAGAGAAAGGGTGAAGATGCGGCTCACTTTACGCATCTGGGTGGAATCTCTGATCACAAAGATGCAGAAGACGTTCCCAGAGATGACGAGGAAGACGGAAGCGAAGAGCAAGACGGCACGGAGGATGTCGAACCAAACAGGTGGTTCATCGTAAGGAGTGACCAACGTCATGTTGGAGCTCATTCTACCCGAAAGTTCAGCGGCAATTCAATACTCAATACATTCAATAATAACGAATATTCACATACAGTATTAAATTCAGCCATGACATGCTGTTGCCATTACTCTTTACAAGACCATTCGAAGTTCAAGACGTTTTGCTAAGATTTCAAACAGCGTCTATACAGTGATTCACGCTACCAACATCCCAGCAAAGGCTCGATGTAAATCTATTCCGAAGCTTCCTTCTCCTGGAATCACTGACGCAAATAATAATGAGCAAGCTGAAGTGGTACACGAAGTTAAAAGCTCATAATAACCTATGCTCCCTCAGTCACTGCTAGGGTTTCCAGAGAATACACAAGCCAGACACACTCCAACTATCTTCTCCTCGAAACCTTTACATTATAATGTCTTCGTCCACCACTCCAGAAGAGGCATTGTTTTATCTTGATTTGAAAGCTTTTTGTCAGCATGTCTATTATGGGAAACCAGAATATTACAGCGGTTGTGGCTCTTCGTGCATGCACCTATGAGACTCACATACCCTAGTATATACTATTAACGTCGAGTGGAAATACGACTCGCAAAAATGATTCCTAACTAAAGCTATGAACACAACAAATCGGTTTCCTCTCTTCTTTGCTCAATATTATACAAGCCACATGATCCACATCGTCTTGATTGGCACAATGCTCATTAGTATAAAATTATACGCAGGAGTCACAGCTCGTCCCCCACAGTGTCGTCTCTTTGTCATTTCCTTTGCAAGCAATCACGAGAAAGCACACAATTCCGAGTGTTATGCATCATCCACTCTCCCAATTATTATGGGGCCCACTGTGGATACGAATTCCGAGCCAAATGAGCATTGCGATGCAAAAGGAACGCCATTTTCCCATTTGTTAAAAAAAATAAAATTATTATTCATAAAAAAACCATCACAGTCCCCACCCCCATGCTGTTTGTTTTTTCTTATTTCCAATTCTGTTTAGGTGTTTTATATATAGGCCCTATACATATTTCAGCTACAGCACAGTTATTAAATAACAAATAAGATACTGGGTCTTTGATGGAGAATGAAATAAAAACATGAATCAAATGTAAAAAACAATACGTTTTATTAATTTAATTTTCTTGATAACGTTGGTCGTTGCTATTTTGAAATCAAATAAAGGGCCTAGTCTGCTATGACGACAAACAACGGTTTTCCACTATTTCAAATGTGAGTTGGAAATGTAATTAACTTATTGTGAGCACGCCCTCGTTCTAGCATTATGTATAGTTTCTGTAATAAGCAAGACGAGAGAGAAGTGAACAACAAATTAATTCAAAATCCATGAGATCTTCCGAGAATTCCGCACAACTGGCCCAAGTATAAATCGAGTTTTCTCAGCAGAAACATGATAACCACCAGCAAGGAGGAACATGACTGGTAAGCGCTCCAATTTTAGCTTAATAGCAAATCATTTCTGTTGCAACAGTGTTTCTGCCTAAAAGAAAGCAATCAAATCAAATGACAGATTTTGCTTATTGCAGTAGCATCACAAAGCGAAAATATTTAATTCTGTAGAAGTACTTCAAACAGAAATAACAAGACATACAAACTCCCCTTGCACCCATCACATTGAACCCTTTCAGAATCGCTGGGAGGAGGGATGGACACGACGTGCTCCTACCATAATTTTGCCCGTAACCTTTTAACTCTGCGACTGGTCACCACCAAAACTTCTGAATTTTCTCAACATTGTGAAAAGAACGTAATATCAGGGGGCAGCTGTTTCCATGGCAATTGTTTGTTTGACCTTAGATCACACGTTTTTAGCGTTTTTAAAGAAAAAAACCAACAACAACATTTCAATATTTCACTATTTATAAGTGGCAGTGATGTGTCATGTGATAGTGTTGAATGCATTGTGGGAATAACTGGCAGCCATATTGGATGATGTGTTTTTAGCCTGTATTTAGGGGTCAAATTAGTAGCATTGCACCCTGGGCCCCGAAAGTTGGCGGTTTTTATGTGAACAAATTTACAATAACTATATTTCCCCGAATGGGGCAAACTAACGATTATAGCGCCCCCATCTTTGACTCCAGTAATACAATACAATGTCACTTCATTGATAATGTCAATATAAACAAGTTTGCGAAGCTGTATAGCATTCGTACGAAAAGTACGGCAATTATGAGGGGAAAGATACGATTTTTTTTCTTTTTTACACGGGGCATTGACATTCTGTTTGCCCCTATAGGACACAACCTGTGGGGTCATGACGACGTAGAGCCAGACATGCCCGCCTCCAAATGCATTGATATCCACATTCAATGCACGACAAATATTTTCATATCCCCATGGTGACTCAACCGGTAAAAAGTGCAATAATTGTGTGCGACACTGTACGCAGCGAGCGTTCGGAAGCTTAATCACGGGTGAAAAAAGGTTTTTTACTGCTCTTCAGGAAAGTCAGGGCTACAGTTACTTGTCTTCTTCGGCTGTCATTTTCTATGAAGAAGAAGAGAAAAAAAACGTATATGAAAGCTTTCAGTATCTGAGCACTATACTTTGATCATAGCATAACCATGCATTTTTCGTGTTTTGCACATTTGAAAAAAAAGTAGCCAAAATGAGTAAAAGATTACGGAATAATTATATTATGTGACACATATTTATAAAACATCACACAAAGAAATGCATGTATAACAAGCTTTACACAAAAAGGTCTATTTAATTTGGAGTATTTCAAATTGAAATTACAAATGGAAGCCGTAGGAAAAATAAACACGCACCTTTCAGCTAACTACAAATGGGGGATTGATTTGTTGTTTGTTTGTTTGTTGGGGTGTTTGTTTTGTTTGTTTATTTTTACGGGGGGGGGGGCGGCGGAGAGGGTCGTCACCATCGTCGTTTTATAAACCAGGATTGAAACCAAGAGGTTTTTGGTCAATTATTAGTTTGCAGACTGTCCTCTATCGAAATAGATATAATTGACCTTATGTTTAACCCTTTCTTTAAAGGAACATTACATAATTGTTTTTTGCTAACAAAACAGTTGCTGGCAGTGTAAGCACTTGATGTAATCCACCATATACATAAACTGACAAACCTGTAGAAATTTGAGATTGATCGGCCATCTGGGTCACGAGAAAATAGTGAAAAACCGATTACACATTTGCATGAAATCATATAGATTCAACAAATGAATAAAACGCTCACTGAGCGATAAACTCCAATCGGAAAATTAGTTTATTAATTTCTCATCAAATATGGCATTTCAGACAGAAATATTTCAAGGGATGTTTTCTACTATCCTCATCATTAGACCATGTAAGTTTTATGTAAATCTGTGATCAAAAAGTATATTTTACAAATATTTTTCTTACCAATTCTGTAATGTTCCTTTAACTAAAATCGTTTTATTTATTCAATTTAGAGACACCCACTTCCTTCTCAAACAGTGCGTTTATCAGTGTTATTCTCATTCATATTTCAGACGACAGCGGGCGCTTTCTTGTGCCCCCCCCCCCGTTTTTCTAACTCTCGGGGTGCACCACACTAAATAAACTCCCATAGTAACCAATGCTAAATGCTAAAATTCAAGTCTCTCAGCCTCTTGAAAACCAATCAGATATATTTCCAGACAACTAAACTTCAGATTTATTCTCAATTTTTGGCAGCCGTTTGGAATTTTTGCCAACTACCCCAGAAAAAAAAACACCCCGAAATGTTTTTTTTTTCTTCCTAAACTCGACTTGCTGCTAGTTTTCATGAGGCACTCCTCCAATTCCCAAGCTAAATAGGACCAACATTAAAGCCTTAATTTATTAAATCTCCTCAAAAGTTGAACCACAGAACCCCCAGGTTGTGATAGATTCTTGAAATTACGCAATCTATTAATTGCATGACCCCCAAAACGTTACAATTCGAAATTAAGATAATCAGCTTGGCGCATGAATTTTGGCCCATTTAGTTTGATGCACCCGTCGGCGAGTGGCTCACGCCCTCAACCGATAGATTCGGTTGGGTAGTGTTGGGGGGGGGGGGGGTTGAGTATATTTACCCCCGCTGACTGATAGGCTTACTCGGGTTATCTGCTGCCAGCTAATCTCTCCAGCACGCAGTTCAATGAACATTTTGAGTTTTTATTTACAGAGTGGTTAAAAAAAAACATCATAGGCAAAGGTTTGTCGTGGCGGAATAACTTTTTTTATTTAGTTTTTCCCTCATCCACGGGGCTGCTTCTGTATTATTATATCATTGGAATTATGAAAGATAGGGTCATACGTTGGTCATGACTTGAAAAGAAACTGTGTAATTGTTATCCGAAAGCCTACTCGTTATGAAGACGGTAATGGCAGTGTAAACATCCTGCAAATACATTTCATCTGAAGTGCCCCCGTTGATTAGAAACCAATAAAAGCATCTCAACAAACTTGAAACATTCTCCAAAGAACGCCTTTAGGCGACTTTTGGAAATGATCGTGGTGTTCGTTTGAATGCTGCCCTCAATACGGTCAGAGACGCGGGTGGTATTTCGTACCCGCTAAACGTGGATACATTCGACGTGCTCGATAAAAAATGCCGTGTTTGTTTGTGCTGTTTTCTCGATAAGTATAGGCTCTGTACTCCACTGAAACTTTCACATGTAATTTTTCTTGACAATTTTGAAATTACAAAAACCCATAAAACATTTAAAAAAAAACGATGACCCTACAGTATGGACAAAGAGAAAACAAATTACGAAATAATAAATAAAAACAAAAATCCACCCAAACCAAGGCTAGAATTTAGATGCACTTTTGGTAATAATAAATAATTACATATCGTAGTTTACTTTATCAACGGGAATAATAAATATAGTCGTTGATAAATATGTTTATATTATTATGTTTTTGCATATCACTATATTGAATCCACTCCAATAAAATGCGGGTTCGTCCTTTTTGTACAAACATTAAAGGCACATATTTTTCTGGGGGTTCATTTAGGTTTATAAGACCGTGAATAATGAATGCTTCTACCAACGTCAACTTCATTAAGGAAAATTGTATTTATCTTTACCACTAATTACCGCAGGCAGCCTCTACTAATTAACAAAGCAAAAAAAAACATTTTTCTTCGGGAAAAAAATTGTCATGATGTAAGATTGACGTCATATCCGCCAGGAAAAAGATTCCGGATCGACCCGGATAGGTCTGGTTTTATACAGGTACATGCGGGTTTGCCCTTATTGCAAAAAACATAGTAATGAAATGAATAAATAAATAAAACAGTTATAATAATATTATAACTAAATGAAAAGAAAAAAAAGAAAAAAAAATCATCATTATTATTTCTAGAGGAGACAGTTGGCTTTCTGTGCTTTAAAGACACAATATTTTATTTTGTATATATACAAAATAAAATATTGTGTCTTTCTTGTGTCTTTAAAGCACAGCAATGTAAAGCCATTTATGTCAACTGGAGAGACGGTTTACACAATATACACAAGAAAAAGATCACCCGTAGGAGACATGCGCAGACGCCACCTGCAGCTCTGCGCAAAGACCAGAATGCAAATCAGCTCCTCCTGTTAGATAAACGGTTTACGATATAAAGTGACGTCATTATCGTAAAGAACTTGGCAAACGGATCTAAAGTCAATATTGTTGTCATGTCATCGTCTCAATAATATTTGAGATACTATATTTGACACAGCATTCGAAGACAACATACATGTACGATTGCCTGTCAGTTTAGTCTCAATGCATTCCTGAACCACGGTACTCAATTTTCATCTGGACATTTTTACCTGGACAGTAAAAGGCAGCGTTTCCCAGTTAAAAAGTCTCTCAGGAATACGGGTGACAATACCTTATGACCAGCAAGCTTAGATACAACTACACAAGAACAGTAATAAATACCAAATAAATAAATAAACAAAATAAATGAAGTAATAATAATAGTCAGCGCCCTCTCGTGATAATGTTTTGCAAAATGTTTTGCTAAAAACAGGTAGGGGTGGTGATACTTCCACCATCACGGTAAGTGTTTATTTTTAAAGTGCATGGCCCGAATTTCGCAGAACGAATTCAAACAAAAAAGATTGGTTTCCTTGAACGAATTTTGAGAGATGATGGCGTTTCAAAACGAAAACACTTCCGCATTTGCCACAGACAATGCGGCACAAAAACAGGTGACATTGACTATTGTTTGTACATGGCTGATGGACGTGAGATAATATCAGCATCCTGACAATTATTTGTTACTTTACGTTTTGCTCTTAAAGGAACATTACAGAATTGTTTTTTGCTAACAAAACAGTTGCTGGCAGTGTAAGCACTTTATGTAATCCACCATATACATAAACTGACAAACCTGTAGAAGTTTGAGATCGATCGGCCATCTGGGTCACGAGAAAATAGTGAAAAACCGATTACACATTTGCATGAAATCATATAGATTCAACAAATGAATAAAACGCTCACTGAGCGATAAACTCCAATCGAAAAATTAGTTTATTAATTTCTCATCAAATATGGCATTTCAGACAGAAATATTTCAAGGGATGTTTTCTACTATCCTCATCATTAGACCGTGTAAGTTTAATGTAAATCTGTGATCAAAAAGTATATTTTACAAATATTTTTCTTACCGATTCTGTAATGTTCCTTTATTTACCTGCTACTTATCAATGACGGATTTTTTCTCTCTCGCACAATACCTTCAGTGGAAGCTTATATACTTTCGCCCAAATCTAATAGAAATAGCTATTCAGAGTTTAAATCTAAATCGTCGGGTACAATAATTAGCAACAAAGCGTACTTAGATGCCGACTAATCGTGCTTCTAGGGCCCGGGCACTTAGCGTTTGTAGTGAAACAAACATTCATTTCTCATTCTGGTTCGTATTATTGTACAGCAGGCACGGGAAGGAGGATGGCCCTCTTATAAGGACGAGCGTTCACTAAAATACTATACAGCAAAATCCACACGATGACGTCTAAACTGTAAAATGATTTCCTGCACTTGCACAAAGTACAGACAGCACAACACAGTCACTTATGCGAAGGGCAAAAGTTCAACACCAGGCAGGCTACACACACTACAAGTTTACTTTAACCGATTCAACTAGCCCTAACAATTACAATTATTATTTCTGATACAAAAACGGATTTACACACAAACAACACACACAGAAAGCTTTGGATATTATCCGTCAATAAAAAAAAACAGCATTCGGAGCATGGCCAGAGCCGTGCTCCCTACAAAATAGAGAGAAATAAGTACTTCAAATAAATTAACTGTCTCTTGCTCAAAGCATGGAGGAAGAAAATTAGACTGGAAAAGAGAAAGATCCAAAGGTTTTACAGTAAGTATGCAAATAAGAAAGCTGCCTCAGGCCCAAGTAAGATTGAGGGCGCACTTGCGTTCACTACATTCGTAACATCTAAAAACTAAACAAACAAACAAACAAACAAACAAACAAACAAACAAAACAACAAACAAACAACAAACAAACAAACAAACAAAAAAACAAACAAACAAACAAACAAACAAACAAACAAACAAACAAACAACAAACAAACAAACAACAACAAACAAACAAACAACAAACAAACAAACAACAAACAAACAAACAAACAAACAAACAAACAAAAAACAAACAAACAAACAAACAAACAACAAACAAACAAACAAACAAACAAACAAACAGCAACGACTTGTGAAACTTGTGAGTGTTTCCCCCCTTCAAACCGTCGTGGATTTCAATTAAATGGCTAACACTCAACGTTATCAACAGTATTTGACCCAAACTAGACTTGACTCAAGTCCCAATACTGTGCAAGGCACTTCCTTGCCTCATCGTCAGAAAACTATTGTTTTGCGCTCTGTATTCCCCAACCTGTTCCCCTTGATCGCCACCACAACAGCTACATTTTGTCGGTGAGGGCGCACTGGTAGTATATGTCTGTACTGTGGCTGCATGCTGGTGCGTTACATGCGTGTTGGGAACCTCGCACGAGAAAGGGACTTGAATCAAGTCTAGTCCCAAACCAACGTTATACTACTCCCTTTTTGCACAAGATCGAGTATAGACAGATGGATTATTGTTTCAAAATCACTCATCGATGGTGTCAAGTTTGGAGCGAGTCGACATGAATACAACATTCACAGTTTCCGTTACGAAAACTAGAAGAAGAAAAAAACAGATTAATGTAAAATGTGTTTGTTCAACGCAACTTCCCTCTCCGATTTTGTTTTCCTTTTTCTTCTTCGTCTTTATAACTCTTTTAATTCCGGGTATTGACATTTAGATTGGGGGTCACATGACTTTATGTTAATCTTGTTTATTTTGCTGATGACGGAACTAAACAGGTGTGCCATCCACCAAGGTTCTCCAAGCATTGTGATGTGAACAATGTACTGAACGCTACACACAGTGGCGCGCGGTGTGTAGAGAAAGATGGTTTTCCAATTTGACCTAAACATTTATATTTAAATGATACATAGCTATTCTTATAGATTCGTGGAAAGTACGACCTTTCATTGTGGATTTCGTGAAGAAGAAAACATCCGCAAATAGTGGTAAACAAATAAAAACTAAAGATGAACTATTGTCGGGGTCCCGACAATAATTTCACGTCCATCCAGCCATGTACAACATGTTTTGCATGTTACATGTAATCTGTGCACTGTCCGTGGCATGTGCGAAAGTGTTTGCATGTCTTTCGTTTTGAAACAGCATCATCTGCCAAAATTCTTTCAGAGAAAAAAGAAAAGAAAGGACATTGGACAGTGCAGACAAAGTGTATAATTGGTAGTTATCAATGAAAAGGATTAAATTTCAATCGCACTGATTATAAAGTCCATACACCAGTACCAATCCTACAGGAAAATACTTCCATCTGAAGTGCTGTCAAGGTATAGAGGAACTAGCATTTTAAGACCTTCAAACCAACGTTGCTTATTTCGATTGCAGAACAATCCAAATAAGACAAGGCCACTGGTCGCTGTTTTCAAACCAACGTTGCTTATTTCGATTGCAGAACAATCCAAATAAGACAAGGCCACTGGTCGCTGTTTTCAAACCAACGTTGCTTATTTCGATTGCAGAACAATCCAAATAAGACAAGGCCACTGGTCGCTGTTTTCAAACCAACGTTGCTTATTTCGATTGCAGAACAATCCAAATAAGACAAGGCCACTGGTCGCTGTTTTCAAACCAACGTTGCTTATTTCGATTGCAGAACAATCCAAATAAGACAAGGCCACTGGTCGCTGTTTTCAAACCAACGTTGCTTATTTCGATTGCAGAACAATCCAAATAAGACAAGGCCATTGGTCGCTGTTTTCAAACCAACGTTGCTTATTTCGATTGCAGAACAATCCAAATAAGACAAGGCCACTGGTCGCTGTTTTCAAACCAACGTTGCTTATTTCGATTGCAGAACAATCCAAATAAGACAAGGCCACTGGTCGCTGTTTTCAAACCAACGTTGCTTATTTCGATTGCAGAACAATCCAAATAAGATAAGGCCACTGGTCGCTGTTTTCAAACCAACGTTGCTTATTTCGATTGCAGAACAATCCAAATAAGACAAGGCCACTGGCCGCTGTTTTCAAACCAACGTTGCTTATTTCGATTGCAGAACAATCCAAATAAGACAAGCCACTGGCCGCTGTTTTCACTAAGACGTGGCCGCCAAATTTGATGGTATTTTCACAAGCTGATTTCACGTTGTTTATTGAAAACTAGAGGATAACAACGAATGTACTCTTCAAGGATGTGTCATTCTTTTGTATAATGTTTAAGAATTAAGGAGGCCACACTTTGTACCTTTTAGAAATTATGGAAAGCAACTGCTGATACAAGAGGCTGATGCTCAACCTTGTTATACCGAACATTCACACATTTTTCATTTAGTATTCCAACCCCAACCTTGAAACTAACCCGTGGATTACATGCGCTGGATGAGGTTTTGATGTTCGAGAAACAAGGGCACAGAGTCATGCAAAATGTGAAACTTCTAATCGTTACGCAGAAAGTAATCAGCATTTGGCAGTGTTGTACACAAGTACTTTTCAGTCGAGTCTCAAGTGCTGCTGAGTACTTAGGGTGGCTGAGAAGTACTCGAATACAAGTACTTGGGCCATTGAGTACGGGTACAAGTATCCGAGTACCGAGTATTTTGATATCCGCGTACCGAGTCCAACAGCCGAGTACCAAGTACTTGGATCTCCGAGTACGAGTAAACGTTCTTTATAAAACTGAGGTATAATAACATTTTATTGTTTCATTGACTAATTTCTAGACGACAGTGTGTGTTTGTTATGATAAGTATCTTTTATACACGAGTACATGATGGACAACTTCAATTTTACTTTTCCAGAGCTTTATTCCTATAATTATTCCTTGCGCTAACGCACGTATAGGAAAGTGAAAAGCAAAGTGTTTCGTTGTTCCTTTTTTTTTACCACGAAAACTGAAAATTGGAGTCCGAGTGCATTTTAAGCTTTGTATCGAGTACATGACTTCGATTACAGATTCCTTTTCAGTCGAGTATTGAGTATGGACTTTGACTGGGTGGCCGAGTATTTTGTTAGCCGAGTAGAAACACGAGTACGAGAACCATCGAAACGGTACTCGAGTAGTATTCGAGTACGAGTACCATCGAAATGGTACTTGAGTAGTACTCGAGTAGTATTCGGATACGAGTACCATCCAAACGGTACTTGAGTAGTACTCGAGTAGTATTCGAGTACGAGTACCATCCAAACGGTACTTGAGTAGTTATCGAGTAGTATTCGGATACGAGTACCATCCAAACGGTACTTGAGTAGTTATCGAGTAGTATTCGGATACGAGTACCATCCAAACGGTACTTGAGTAGTACTCGAGTAGTATTCGAGTACGAGTACCATCCAAACGGTACTTGAGTAGTTATCGAGTAGTATTCGGATACGAGTACCATCCAACACGGTGTACTCTTGAGTATAGGTATTTGAGTTAGTATTCGAGTACACCGGTAGGTAACCATCCAAAAACGGTACTTGAATAGTATTCGGATTTCGGATACGAGTACCATCGAAACGGTACTTGAGTAGTATTCGGATTTCGGATACGAACACCATCGAAACGGTACTTGAGTAGTACTCGAGTAGTTCTCGGTACTTAAGTAGTACTCGGGTACGAGTACCATCAAAACAGTACTCGAGTACGAGTATCGAGTACGAGTATAAACGACATCATTGCATTTTGACTGGTAACATGTTTCTGCTAAAAGCAATATTTGAGTGAGCATAACATTACTGTTTGTGCTTCAGCTTGATGCTGGCCATGATGTTCCATTAGGGTAGGGTCATAGGGCCTACTTTGGCAATGACCCCAGAAAATTATTGGTGTAAGTTCTACCCGTTAGCCTCCTTTTTAGAAAAATGGTATTGGTAGTAAGCATCGTGTGAATTTGTTTTGTTCTGAAATGCCCCCGTTAATTATAAATCAATCAAAGTATCTCCTGGACTCACCCAAATGTTAGTTTTTGAGATTCAATTTTTCCGTTGTGTTCGTTTGTGAATGCTACGGCCAGAAATGCGTTTGGTACGCGCTGTCACGTTGCTCGCTAGTAAACGTGGATGGATTCAACGTTCTTGTGAATATACCGTGTCATTTAAAAAAAAAACTGTTTCTCAACAGGTAGACATCGTATTCCGCTGAAACTTTCACAGGTGACTTTTATTTTATCTCTCTTAAAAATACGAATGTTATAGAGCACAATGAACATGCAAGATTTATTTAAAATGTAATTTAAATAGATTGCTCATTTTCTTGAGAAATAAATTCACCTAATAAATATAAGGCTCTGGTTGACTGGGGGTAGCTATAGATAAAGTGAAACGAATATGCTCTTGACAACTAATGTTTTTCTTTTCAAAGAACCTCTCACAGAAAGAGCGGCCAATGAAAGCAAGAAAAAAATACCAACAGGCTAAAGACAATTCTTGTTTCAACAGACACACCCCACAGTAAAACAAGAAACGAAAGAAAATAACACAAGTCAGGGTTATTGGACCAAACATTTCTCACATATAGGCATCACCAATGACAACCCACAGCAACCATGTCTTGCCTTGGGTGCTACCTAAAGTCTCTCTCTCGAAGGGAATCGACAAAAAGGCCTGCCAAGTTTATGGAAATTGGATCCCTCTCTCATTTAGAAGATATTCTCTTTGGGGTGGATCGAACATGAAAAACCGATTACACATTTGCATGAAATCATATAGATTCAACAAATGAATAGAACGCTCACTGAGCGATAAACTCCAATCGGAAAATTAGTTTATTAATTTCTCATCAAGTATGGCATTTCAGACAGAAATATTTCAAGGGATGTTTTCTACTATCATCATCATTAGATCGTGTAAGTTTTATGTAAATCTGTGATCAAAAAGTATATTTTACAAGTTTTTTTTACCAATTCTGTAATGTTCCTTTAAATACTCTCACATTTCTCGGAAAGCAAACACTGAACCATTTCAAGTATGGCCAGTACTCGAACCTTATGATACGGGAGATGCAACTACGTCAAAGTGAGTATTAAGGCGTTTTTTTTTTAAATAGAAATTGTTTTATATATTTACGGAGTAATGTATATAGAGCTGATTAATCACTGTAAATAATCACTGTTAGTATTATTGATTGATTGTTGATTTTTAATTTTTTTCATTGAATACAAGAAAGAGAAAAACAAATCATAATGCCGAAAACTGAATCTACTCATGTACATGTACATGTGTGTATCTCCATTGCCCAAAATACAATATATGTGTCAGATTCGACGATATTACTTCAATAAAGAAGACACCTTTTCAATCGAAATTTCTCATGATGGTTCGTGTCAGAACCAATACAATACAACAACAACAACAACAATCTAAAATGTTCGGTTCTTCGCTGCTGTTGTTCTTTTGTTTTCTATTTACGCATTTGAACAAAAATAATGCATAACAACATTCAACCATCACGACTGTAATTCTGCTTGTGACACAGCTCAACTCGTTCATATTTTTTAAAAGCTTATTCGTGTCCATCCGAAAACAGGATTTGCTGTCTAAATATTTTGACTTGTGCTTTCTTGGCGACAGCGGTCCAAAAGCAACCGATGTCTTCCTTCAGGGCACAACCGGATGCAGTCAACAAGGGGAAACATCGTGGGGAAAAAAAGGAAAAAATAAGTCAACTTTAACGGCATCTGTCAGCAAATCTACTGGTTATACGGCCACTCAGTACCCATGCATAATACATGTTGGCATTTATATTTCATCCAGGGTTCCCCCTCTCGCCCAGCCCCGGGCCATTACCAGATAACGACCAATGAAATAAAAAAGGGGGAACAAAAAAAAAACACGACGCACGGAGTACACATTGGGTTTCCGCGTAGTTTCTTCCCTTTTTATTTCAGTATTCTTTTCCGTTTCTTTTGTTTTCTCCTCGCACACCCAAACCCCCCTGCGTGCCGTGATGTTTGCCAAGCACTGATCTGCGCGTACGGGGGGGGGGGGTTCCTATGGGACGTGCGGTAAGAGTCATTATGTACTCATCTAGTGGTGCGTCGGTGCGATCCATCATCGCCGAGATGGACTCCTGACGGCGAGCCGGGGACTTCTGACTTGTACCGACCGATCCGTCACGTACACGGCTTGGACAACGCAGCCTCGACCCGCTCGCAAATGCTATTCCTATGACACCTATTAAACCAGCAGCCCTTGCGGCGTGCTCGCATCTTGCTTCACGATGATAGTAACGGTGGCGTTTTTCCTCATCAGAGATGTAGATTCCAGAGCGTTGATAGTCCCATAGGGCAGGGTTCCATCTTCCTTTGTGCTTTCTAACAACCATCCTCACCTAATAGCCAAATACCTACCCACTTTTTATTTTCCCTTGCTGTTTGTTCATATAAACACAATTTAGTTTGCCGTTTTTGTCAGCAGGATTTCCCACAACACCTGTATCCAAAAATATAATGGTAAGAACACCTGTCTCCATTGTTAACAGACCGGTGTAAGTCGAGACAGCACTAGGGGGACAAACGGGGTGATTGCCGCAACGTGACTACAAGATTGCTTAGTACTTTTAGTAGTGCACCATTGGAGTTCAAAATGAAATTCCAAATTCCTTTTCTGAAAGATTAACCTAATTTTTTTACTCTTCAGGCCAAAGTTGGAATTACTCTCCCGAATTGACAACGCATATAATATAATATAATTATATTATAAAAGACCCATCCATACTGAATAATGTCCTTTCTCTCCTTTATTGCTATTAATATTATTTCAAAAACATTTTCCCACAACATCTGACAATATAGAAGTAAGGTCTATACATTACTGTTATTGTTTTTTTGAAAGAGTAGACCCGTGTATTCTGTCCACTATTTTCCATTAAACACGTCACGCAACTATGGCCCGAGTCTGGAGAAATACTTGTCCTGTACATCATTGTTAGTGTAATTTTCATTAATGTGAAACGAAACACAAGCCTGTAGTCCTTTAACATCAGAATACATCATTTGTTTGTCTCAAAGTTCGCATTTTATTCTATATAATGGATCGAGTCGAAGCATTCAAAGGATCTCTCTTGGCATATCTTTGGATGCCGATGAAGTACGGCTGTATTTTACAAGACATTACTGAGGCCTTTACCTAACCTTCAACTTGTATGATGTAGCACAATGGTCAAGCTTGTTGTGTAAGTTTGAATGTTTGATGAGTATCATTTCATCGTCTCAATTCTGGAAAGTTCTCTTGTGTCAACAATAAAAAATAGTTCAGTATCAAAGTTAAAATTTTACTTGCGTCAGTAATCTAAACCACCATAGCACAGGCATTAAAAAAAAGATACAGCCAGCAGCGGAAATGACAAATAAGTTAACGAAATTGACGAAACAATCATCCAATTCCCGATATAGAGCACTTAAGCGTGCGTCTCGGCCAATTTTACGCTAACCTCCAAAAGTCACTCAATTCCCCGCGACCCATCACAAAGTCTAAGCTACAAATCCACCGTGATCGATTTGAACGCTTTTTGAGCACCCACTCTGTTCTGGACATCCGTAGTCAATTTCCTTTCCGGAAGATGAGGCGTGCGACTCAACACTTCGCGGCCGGCCGGCCGGGCGGAATGCTATAAAATTCCGCTTGACTTACCCCAGCCACCCGCAGTTTGTGTCCCAACCCTCGTACTCTCTCTCACTTTTTCCCTGTAGCTTTTTTTTCTCCTCTTTCTTTTCTCACTGTCTTCCCACACACATACTCAACCTTTCGTCCCATTGCAACGCAAAGACTTAAATTTAATCGGATTGGGATCTCTATAATTCCTCCCACATTTCTCGCAAAAACGAATTCGGTGGGAGATCCTCTGTGCTGGCTAATACGAGTACCAACGGCTGGACGGTTTTTTCTTTCTTTCCCCTCTTCATTTTTGCTGTTCCTAAAACCCGGGAGAATTGATGTTGTTTCCGATGGTTTTACAGAGAGCAATGTTCATTTGATATTCAGAACGATAAGACCAGGCATTGACTCCATGTGAATTAAACAGTGTCTACAACCGTATATTAACACACGATGGGAAAAGTAACAGTACGCATGTTTGTGGCAGACACAAACCGTCCAGTGTCGTGTACTTCACTTATTCTTGGCAAATACTTTTTTTTTTTTTTTTTTTTTTTTTAGACATGGTCCCGTACCTGACCTGTCTTGATGTCTAAAATAACCGATTCATGTCTGATCACGTGCTTCTGCTTGTCTCTACTCTAAATATATTGCAACAAACTACACCAGAAAATCAAATTCCACTATCAAATCACAATCATTATTTACTTCTTTAGGCGTAGCTGATTTCTACAATATGAGGTTTTCCTTTTCGCTCTCTGTGGTTTATTTATCCGTGGAACGAAAAAAAGACAAAGACAATATAAAAAAAAAAACAAGAGGAAAGAAATCTTGGAATAAAGAATCATTGAACACGATGCTTTAACGACATGAATAAAGGGAAACAGAAGCGAAGTGCTCTTATACAAATGCAAGAATTACTTCAGAGTTGGTTCTCCAAATCATGAAGCTAACATAGTTTCCTTTTCAAGATTCCAAATTAAGTTGCAACAAAAAAGAGACCTTTTTAAATATTCATAAATAATAACAAAAATAATACATGTATGGGTCAAGACTCTGCTGGGGTCGACACGTAAGGCCGTTCTCCATTGTTTGCAGGCTACAGGTACAATAACCAAAGGAACTCAACCACTTTGTATTTGCAATTTCTTCAAAAAACAACTTTCAACTACTATTTAGAAGAAGACATATATATCAAATATATATGTACATAAATAAATATACAAAATAAATAATAAACATGGAACATTAAGTTGGGTGTGTGTGTTGTTGTTGGTTTTTTCGGGGGGGGGGGTAGGGTTGGAGTGACCACAAGCGCCTTTGGGAGGCTGGGTTCGAACCCACGACCTCTCGTAAACGGCCCATACTTATGGCGCTGCATACAACAAAATTCTGCATTTCACGGCGCCATGTCAAGTGCGTATTAAATTCTATGTGCCGAGAGCGCATAATTTCGCGTTAAGCAGTGCAATGGAACTGGGCCTCGATGGATGAGAGCAGGTACCTGCACTCCAACTGGGGCCTCGTCATAATGCTCGGTGACCTATAGAGTTAAGGCATGTGTGGAAGTATGGAAGGTCGTGGCTTCGAATCCCGCCCGAGGTGTCCGTGGATTTTGTCTCAACAAGTTCTCTGGAAAACACTGAGCTCCCAGTAAACTGCATCACCAATGGCTAACCTCCCCAAAAAGTGTTGATATAAATAGCGTCAGCCATTGAAAGAACAATCTGAGAAACACCAACAGCATTTGATTCTTCACTCAGGTTGCCAGTTATAGACCTTTCCATTGTTGATAAACAAAACGCGCTGGTTGGCATGGACAGCCGAATGTTAGCGAAACATTCAATCGTGTTGACAGATAATATGACCAAATTCAACACTTCTGCAAACTTTTATTTAAAACAAATACATCACGTGGTTAGTTGCTTTGTTTCGAACAAATTCAACAGTATTTTCGAATATTTGTGTAACGTTGTTACAAACTGTGTCTATCTGTTTTTGCTTTGTATTTATGGCTTCCCATAGTTTTCCAACCTTGGTTGGCAAAAAAACCTCGGACTGTGACGTTTCAAAAGAAAGGTCGTCGCTGTGAGTTTGACTAGGCGTCTGAGCCCCTGTCCCCCTTGACTCTGTTGCCGTCTTGTTGCTCTTCCCGGTGGCTGAGTTTTCATTTACATGTATAGGGAACCCTCCTGGTATTTGCTCAAGGGATCCTGAAAACTTGAGACTTTGCAAACATAGTTAAGAACGGGCGCATTAACTGCTTTCACGAAGAACCAACAATAGGTATAATATACTTAAATCTGATATACAAAAGAAAAAGACAAAACAAGTTAACCCCACTCTGTCCTCCGTGCTGTTACATCACAATTGCCAAATCGATTCCACGTTCAACCATTAAAAAAGAAAAAAAAGAAAAAGAAAACACTTAATAAGGCAAGATTGGACCTAATCATTTTCAAAATATCACGTTTTGGGTCATATTTACATCAGTGGCAAGACAATGTAAAGGAACACAATGCATCTAGGGAGGTTTGCTGCACTAACACTACATAAGTAACCACTCGTGGAGGAATTTCGATGGTTCTGAACAACCCGCGGTATATAGAGGCGGGGCAACTCGGTACAGCCACCAGTCCTTTCCCCCCGAACCTGTTTTTGTATTAATAATTTAACAAAGTTGATAACAAGCGGATGTTAAATTATGCCGGAGTGCTTCTTCAAAACTTGAACACGGACTCGTTTTCATTCTTTGGGAAGGTGTTCGTCAAGTCAGTTAGGGTCCTTACCCACAATACACCGCGCCCACACCCCTCCCCACCAAAGCAATTCATCACCATCTTTATTTTGAAATTTAAAAAACACAAGTACCAACATTTGCTTCACTTTTTAATTTTTTTTATTATATATAAAGGATCAATGAATAGGGGACAACCGTCGGGGTGACCTAAACTAAAAACACTTCCTAACAACTATACAACATCCCAAGCAAGTCATCTGACTTTCTCCCCTCCCCCTCCCGCTCTCTCTCTCTCTCTCTCTCTCTCTCTCTCCCCCGCACCGGCAGTACACACTCGTGCTTCGGTATCTTGGGTACCATCTTGAGCTTGGGTTCGGTGCATCTCCTTGCTCTCCCTCTCTCTCTCTCTCCCTCTCGTCTTCTCTTTCAGCACCTGCTCTACAAGCTAGAATGCATTAGTCCGGCCAGCTAAGATCTGATGGGATCAAGAGATAGAGAGTCAGACAAGACAATCTCGGGCTTCTTAGATACCCCTGGGGGCCTTCCAATCCCGTCCTAAGAAAACTTAATGCACTTGGACTTGGAGCACAAAACTTAGGGAGAAAGATGTTTGCTTCATCTCCCCCGCCTCGTAGTTCTGAAGTTCATTCTGCGAAGTTCAAAGGGATATTAGTAAAATACCTTCGACCAACTGTCTATCGACAAAACTCCATGGATGCATTTGACATCAAAACTCATCAATTTTATCTGAAGTTAACAAGGAAATAAGGCTATACTTGAAAAAGTATATATTAAAAGATATACCTAAAATATATGTTATTGCAACATCATCCATTTTTCCGTACAGTGTCCATCGTCTTCATTGCCCCCACCCCAAAATATACCCAACGGTTAGGAACAACACAAAGATTCACAGATGCCACTTAGACTTATTATTATTATACACACATCGTCAGTGCTTTATTGCTTTCTCCGTCAGAATTACAGTTTTGTACTGTGCTTAGTGATGATATATTTCACATAATGAGCCTTCACCATCAAAATGGTGGTCTCCAGATCAATAAATGTGAACGAAAACAAAGTAAAATAAACGTGATATCGTGTAAACCTCAATGTAAAATACAGACCACTATGGATAATCAATGATACAACCCTATGAAAAATGTATTAATAACCAAACAAAAATTGTTATCCGTTACCGCCATTTATTCGGCATTTGATATCGTGGAAGATGGTGGAATTATACATATATTATTCAGGGTCTGATTGTATGAAATTGACTCATCCGATGGTATGGGTTTACAGCTCCATGCGGCTGAAGATGAATAATGCAGATTGCTGTCAGGGAGATGAGGGTCATATTTCTACAGAGAAATCTGTCCTGAAGATCAAAACATGAACGAGATACGAGGTTTGGGAATCTTACGTATAGATTATGTCTCTTTATTCGAGGGGTATTTTGAAAGAAGAAGAAAAACAAAGATCAGGTTCTTGTTGTTTTTAATGAACTTGATTGCTTGCACTGATTGTTTGAATTTGCTCGGAAAATTTTGTGCCTGTCAGTTAAGCTTGACCGATTATTTGTCAAAAAGACTTCAGAAAGTTCTATAAAAAAAACAAGTCTTTTTTAAGTTGTCTCGTGGAAATCGCCAGGGTCCATGTTTTTACCAAAGTTTCAACGAGTTTCACTTGAGTTTCCGGAGTGAAAAAAGGGGACAACAGAAAGAGGAAAATTTATGACATTTTAAGTGATTTAGCAAGAAAGCAATCTACAACTAAATGTTTTAACTGGAGAGGAAAAACAAACTCCTGGATAGACCAGTAGTGGTGACAAACTCTTTATAGGCATGCTGGGACCGCCCAGTTACTTCATTATACGTTGCACTAAAATAAGGTATACTTAATGGATCCAAAAGTGAGAGGGGAAAAGTAAGAGGTACGGCGACTTAAAACCACAAAAATAAGCACAACAATTTTTCAAAGATGAACTTTCAAAAAATCACAGACGTTTGCGATGTATTTCCCTTTATTTGTAACTCTCCACAGCTAAAGTATGTGGGAAAATACGAAAAAAGAGATAAACATCGAGTTTTGAGAAGAAAAGCTAATCCTGTTCTTGGCCCCTGGGTCCTAAGATTTTAAAAGAGCGAGAGAGCGAAAGAGGAGAGAGGGCGGGGGATGGAGAGCGAAGGGGTATTTTTTTTTCTCAAAGGAGATATAAAGAGAGAGATGCACAACCATGAGGCAGGTTTTTTTTTACAGAGGAAAAAAACCTCGATGGAGAGGCAGCTTTTCTTGGGTATGTCGTATGTACACCGTGCCCTTAAGGGCAGACGAAAGACACCAAGATAAGTTTGCATTCAGTGCAACGAAAAAAACGAAGTTTTATTTTCCTCAAAATGAACGGAGAAGCGGTACAATATCGACTATTAAATCTAAACAGGGACGGATTTAAAATATCCGGCGAAACAGTTTTCTCTCTCTTCTGTTCTCTTCTAATTTCTTGTCTCCATAATCTGTAGGTATAAGTTGATGGAAAGATTGAGGGTTTTCTGAGATGATCAGTTTGTGGGAGATGACAATCTAACCATAACACACTTAAAATAGGGCAACACTTGAAGGTCTACAGCGGGATAACACAAACAAGAGACAGTGAGTGTTTCTTGGACTGGATACAGCTTCTTGAAGAGTGGCCAACTAATTTCGAGCGCAGGTCGTTTACACATCAGATAGCCGCATTCGCACAAAACATGTTGGTGACGGTGCTTCAGTGCAAACACTGTTAGTGGGATTACACTTCAATCAGGATCAAACACTCTAAAAAAAGACTCCCGGGTCAGATTTGACCCGGATTCCAGGTCAATGGGGGCCCTGACCCATTGCCGGGTCAGGCTGACCCGGAAAAAATATTTTAACTGGGATTCTGGGTCATTTTGACACAGATTCCGGGTCATTTTGACACAGATTCCGGGTCATTTTGACACAGATTCCGGGTCATAGGCCTACTGACCAAGAAAGGGGTCAGATCCCTCGGGACCCGGATCGGATCTGGGTCAATTCTGACCCGGAAGTTTTTAGAATACAGTAAATGTTGTTACCTCAATCCAATTAACCCATATATCTGTCTACAGATACATTTGTTCCAAGTCATCTTAGGCCTATGTACTGCAACATTATATTATAAGCTTGGGTTCAGAAACGAAATATGAGGTTAACAAGATTACAATCTGACCAGCGAACTCAAACCGGCTCCGTACCGTATGCTCGGCTCGATCAACGGCGTCTAATGACAGAAGGCGCATGCAACGACAACACGGATACACCGAGCATAATCAGGGCCACAGTGACTAAATAGAAACACAACGATTCCAAATTTTATACACCTCACCACCAGAAAAAAGATTTCACACTAATCTTAAGGACTTCGTCATTACTTTTTCGAAAATGTTTTACGAAGTTGGTTTCAAATGACACAGCAGGCGCTCTTGATTACATCGAAGAATGACTTAGAAAATGCAACAAACCTAAACGGTTGAGCAACAAGTAGCCTTTAAGCTCTGACAACACAGGATCATTTTGAAATTAAGTCACGTTGTTGTTTTGTCTATACGCTGTCCCCTTTCATGTAGATCAAAATGGCCTCTGCATGACCCCCGGAGTCTCATCCACCTCCCTCCCCCACCCCCTCCCTCCTCCCCGACCCCCTCCTTGCGAAACACCACCAGTTTCCGAGTTAGCTCCTTCAAGTTCTAGCTCTGTCTCAGAAGGATAATGAGTCTAGCTCGTATTTTTCCTGTATGCGTAATTAGCGATTCAATCATAATTAAATACTTTTAATCATTAACACCAGGAACGGGAAATGCGTACAAACCCCACGAAAGACCCCGGCCTTCCTGTATGCATTATAATTGTGGAAAAAAAATCCACTCAGGATTTAACAAAGTTAAGGGGAAAGGTGGGGGGGAATTGCCAAGAGTCAATGTACTTTACTGACATTCAGTGAAGTATTGGTACTAATGCAGACGCCAGTTAGAGGTGTTATCGTTGCAAAGTCAATTTAGGACTTTTTTCCTTTCCTTTTTTCTTTCTTCGAATGATACATTAGATGTGACTTCCCGACAACCCCTCGTCTTTGAGGACTTCCGATTGAGGAACTGTAAGAAGGCTCTTATGACGTGATGCACCATTTTGTTATAGCTTTTGCCCTTGGTAGGGGTAATTATTTATAAAATGGGGGGGGGGAGGAAAAGAGTTAAAGTACAGTTATTACAATTCAGTAATTCAAGATCTGTAGTTTTCAAGTGACATGTGAATCAACTGTTTTATGCAACGCATATTTTATAGGTTTATAACTATATTGATATATGTCTAATAATAGGGTAAGCAATTTGCAGGCAATGTTTATTCTAAGACTAAGAGCAATAAAGTTTTCTCCGCTGTGAGTGATATTTAAAGCAGTAATCTAATTGCTCACCAGGCCACCAATATACTGCACTATTATCGTCAGTTGGCTTCAATTCAGCTCTTTGCGGTTCAACAATTTGCATATACTAACTATCTGGGTTTTTTAATCTTCCATATGTTTTTTTTTTTGCTCTCAAACACTCCACTGGCAGATGTGTTGGGTTGGCACTTCGCCAACCATCTCTCAGTTTTGTATGGCAACCTTTCGCAAGCACGTGAGATAGGTCATGTGACCCCTTTCTCCGCTATTCTATATCATCTCCTGATCCACCTCCCACCGTCCACAAGCCCCTTAGCCCCGCCCTCTCTACAATGCCTCTCACCCGGGTATCCTGCCCTTAAGCTTGAATATTAAATGAAAACTTCCCATTAGGAAAGAAAAGCTGGGTAACCACGTTTACTTTTCAACACGAGTCTTTGACTTGAACTTGCTAGTTTGCATGACCATTTCTCATTTCAAAAAAGCTGTTTCGCTTTAACGATTATATTTGCCGTTTTCAAAAGAAAAACCTGACACCACTTGGCATGCATAGTATTATAGCTGGTACCCCTTTTTGTAATGGCTTTTCCCCCTGCACGTCACCTTTTCTCGTTTGAAAGCGGTTTAAAATATGGGCCATTTCACCAACCCTTCTTTTGTGCTCTTAAATAAGTAGATCCGGGTATAGCATAAGACAGTTTGTTTAATGTGATGCAGGGCCGATTCTAAAGATCAACGACGGATCCAGGATTTAAAGACAAAGGACTAGGCCTGTCTATTGAAACACAAAAATGAACAAAAAAGGGCCACCGAACCCAGTGGCCGCCCGGTTATCTCTGTGGTCCATTATATGAGTCTCCCATTTCAGCTCAGCAGTTGCCCTGTGTTCGGCTGTCAGGCCAATTACATCAGTACAACCTGGCCCCGCCCCTCCCCCACCCAGAATTTCTAAACTTTGTGTTCCAGAAAGAAGAAGAGGCCCCTTTTTTGGCCGGGTGATGGTACCCATTACCATGGTTACGTTTTTTTCCAGCGTTACCAGAAGACGCCGATTGTAGTTGGGTAAATCAATCACGCCACGTCAGGATGTGAAGCATAATTGTGATGGACGATCCCCTCAACACGAAAAACCTTTCCAAACTTGTACTAAGAAAAGACAAACAGACTTTATTGCATCCATGCCAGGCGGCTTTGTAGATAATACTTTTTTTTTTTTACGGGAACTTCATAAAAAAAAACCTGATTTCACATTAGGGTGTAAACCACGCCCTATATAGGGAACACACACTCGACCTAGTGTTTTTATGGAATCGGAACAGTGCTTTGGTACAGGGACGCCTTGATGCTCCCGCCAAAACCAAATCGCCACATTATGTCACTTCCAAAGCTATTTCCTCCACTACCCCCCTTGTTATCCACATGGCTGGTGATCACTACAACCGATTCGCTTGATTGATGTTCAAGAATAGCGGGTCAGGACCCACCAACTTTTCCGCTGTCACATTTCACACATTTTACAGTTGCATCTAAGCTGTAGCCTGGGGGCTAGTGGCACACCACCGGCGGCTCCATCACGAGTAGCCTCATCTCCCCTCGGACCACCACCGGGCACTTGCAACCAGACGGAGTTCTTACTCTTAATTTTGGGGCGCGAGTCCTCGCCGTGATACAACGCGTAGAATTCCGCTGATCCAACCACACATATCACCACGGCTTGTTTGCACGATCATGTCCTCGCTGGGTCCCTAGAGAGAAGCCGGCCCGTAATCTCGAATTCATATTCCACGGCTGGCTGGTCCAAAGTAACGTAGATGGATTTTTAATGAAGTTGCCCACACTCTTAATGGAACGCGGTGAGGAAGACGCCTATAGCCCGTGCACTATAGCCGAAGACGGTGTCACAGCTCGAGAAAATAACAGCCAAGTAGGTTTTTGTTTCGTTTGTTGTTGCCCGGTGACTGCTTTCCTTGTTTAGGTGTTGCTGCAACGAGCCACTACATCTCAACTCTATAGGGGGGAAAGAGAACAGGGGGACGTTGCGTTGCTATCACCAACGCCGGGAGAAGGGAGCCTCACATACTGCGAAGCCTGCGTCTTGAAGAGGTTGTAGCTTCGTCAACAAGACGCTGACCCGGTGTCTTTCTTTGCAATCAGTGAGCATCCTCCATCCTCCTTGGACAGTGCGTTGTCTCCTGGTCTCATCACCAGCTCAGGTAAGTCTACACGAGTGCATTATATCTGATTGTTACGATCAAGATGTTCGCGGCGCCCCGTTATCTCTTGCATTTTTTGGCTATGGATTTTTGCATAACTTACTTCTTTTTTTCCCCCCTCTTCTTCTTTTTTTCTCGGTTGCTGAATCGATTTGTCAAACTTCAAGAGTATTTTGACTTGTTTAGGATTAGTTCGGAAATGTCTTTGAGCGAAGACTTTCGTTTTTCACTTTGGATTAATTTGAAGAGGGGAAACAGGTACTACGAATTTAGATTATGTTACCCTATTGACAGAGTGAAGAACAGTGTTCACCTTTAAGTTATACTACATGCTTTGAATGATTAATTCTTCTTCTTTCAAAAATACACATTGAAATAGGTTACCTCATCCAATAGTAGCCTTTTCTGTTCGTCCCCGACACTCTACTTGCCAGTTTCTTTTATCTGAATTTGATAGGATAAATTTGTTTTGTTTTGACAAGATGCACTTTCTGAGACTTTTTAAAAGATACACACGGAAGGGTTTTGTAAAGTTCTTAGATGTTTGTATAATTTGTTTACTAAAGTACTTGAATTTAAAATCTAACAGTTAAAACAGTTTATTTCTACGGCGATTTACGTAGCAGCATGGGTGCCAAACAATTACCGTAAAACTTACAGGAACGTGTACTTGAAAGAACCGTATATTTACGGCAAAATGTTGACGTAAATCGTAAATACTTATGAAAGTTGTCACTTTAGGAAATGAAAATTAACGCCTATCTGTCTCTAAAGACAAAATTCGTTCTGAGTTCCGCAGGGAAGGCATTGAATTCGTAATTGTCCGACATTGTAAAATGTCAACAAAATAGTCATCAATCTTTACTAGTTCACTATCTTTCTTATCAAAGGTTTATAATTCCTTGGGTGAATCTTTCTTAGGTTTTCGGTCAAATTTACAGATGATCAAAATCTGCGAGTGCTTGAGGTTTACGGCATCAAAGTTAACGATAACAAATCAGAGTCTAGAAAAGTTATAAAGTTTGTTAAAATCCTAAAGATAATCTTGCAAAGCGTCTTTAAAAAGGAATAATTACATATCGAATAGAATATTAATTGCTACGTGAGCCATGTTAGGAATAATTATGATGTTGTTACAGTGATAGGTTTAAACAATGTGCTTCCAAAAAATGCTGGCTGACAATATGACCATCCTGAACAGAACAATTAATTTACAAATATCAAACAAAATTTAATAATGATAGTTGATATGACTAGTGAATGTGAAAAGAAAACAGGGTGATATTTTACATTCAAATGAGAACGACACTTGTAGAACTTCTAGATGCTGGTGTCATTTTTTGGGCTTGTCGTATTTTGTTGCGATTTCATTAAATTCTGCTGTTGCAGCAGGCTTTCTGCAACTGTTAGCTGTTGCTGTTAATATAGAAGTTGTTGCTTGTTTGTTTGTTTATGGCATTGCTGCTGCTGCTATTGTTGTTACTACTGTTGTTGTTGTTGTTGTTTGTTTTGTTTGTTTGTTTTGTTGTTGATTTTGTTATTGTTGTTGTTGTTGTTGTTGTTGTTGTTGTTGTTGTTGTTGTTGTTGTTGTTGTTGTTGTTGTCGTCGTCGTCGTCTTTGTCCCTCGTATTGTTGCTGGCAACTTTAATCATTCTTTAACACACTAGTTTCCAGAACGTCTGAACCCATTAAGCCCCGGTGGAAGTTTACGCGTACCTAATCACTAATTTCCCCAAATTTAAAGTGAAAGTGTGAAGATGTTTATGATATGAGATGTCCTTGGACGTGTGCACGTCTGAAATACTTCCCATTCTACCACGCGGTAATCGATATTATCTTAATTGTAACTGATCAACAAATTATAGATCCAGGTCTTGTATTTATTTTGTTTAAAAAAACTCAGAAGTGCAAAGACCCACCTCTCCTGCGGTTGGCTTCGCCTTTATGCACTCAGCAGTTGGCGCGCCCTGGCAGACATTTAATGAAGTGTTCTGACACTCAGCGTTGTCAAGATGTGTCCAAGGGACGTGGTATCGAGGTTGACTCAAACATTGCCAAATGCCATGTTACTAGCTGCGATCTTTGGAAAAGGTGGTTTGATCCACACAACATGTTTTGTTTCGCAAGAAGTGGTCGAGTCATCGATTGAAAGACATTGCACATTCTAAAAGGGAAATCTTCATATACAGATAAATACATCTAAAATATCCTAAGAGTAATTTATTTTCTAAATTTTGAAATACACTTCCCGCCAGTCGCCCCCCCCCTTCAGTCTCGTTTTCTCGTATCACTATCATACATCTGTGATGTAGTTTCATATAAAGTTATACTAACCAAAATGACAATTTTTGTCTTAATTATCAATATTCAAAACTTATTATAGTAAAACAAAAACAGCGCTAACTGAGGGGAATAATCACATAGGTCTCAGATCCTATACAAGGCAGTATGTTATTGCCGTATAGGAAAACCTAATTGATCCAATGTGTTTGCACGAAAACTAAAGGAGTGATGGGCTGAGTGTGTTGTTTTGATTTGATCATTGCCAGCGTTTTACTGATAGGTATGTAATCGAATCAACGCCAATTTGTTGGGCAAGCGGTCATTTGCCACATTAGATGCCTAAATCCACCCCTGGCTTAAATCCACCACTGGCTTCCAAACAATTCGGCCAAACCAGAGCCCAATTTCACAGAGCTGCAGTATATAGACAATTTTGCTTAATAACTACTTTTAACACAAATTAGCAGAATACCAGTCAAAGATGGTGAATGTGACATGGTATTTTGACAGGTAACCTTATTCTGGTAAGCACAGTTTATGTGCTTACGCGGCTCTATGAAAATGGGCCCCGTGGGTCACGATTGTTGTGGTGATGCATGGTGCCCAACATTGACTAAATAGTAGCAAAACCACGGTCTTACTTTGCAAAAGTACCGCAAATAAACCAAGTCTTAAAGAGCAATTGCATCATTGGTAATTGAATTTTTCTACTTTATAAATGTGGGCTTGATTGGTATGATAATGATAAGTAAATAAATAAAATAAAGTATGACATCAAATATTTCAAGAAAATAACCTTATCTGCGTGCAAAAGCATTGGTTAAAACGCATTCCAGGAACCACTTTCGTTAACATCACGAACACAATCAGATGGATAAACATATTCAATTATTGAATACGTCTTTATATTTAAATTGGGCTTAGCGTGCTGTCAAGCGGACTGCAAGTCAACGAGAGATGCAGACCATCTGATACCCGTCTTTAAGTGTTCGAATGTACACAAGTCATGTACAATAACTATACACCACAATGCTGTAGTCAGCCGGCCAACAGATGGTGCAACATGGAAACCCTAAAGACCCACTACAAAAGCCGAAGGTCAAACGAAAAAAAAAAAAAAAAAAAAAATGCTCTACGTTCCCGCGTTAAGTGACTCAACTCGTACAGTTCGGTCACTTCTATATGCCGCTCGGAGTGACGGATCATGGGGGGACATTACCTCGCTGCGGACGGCCGGGTCGCATTGTTGCGGCACGCTCAACTAAAAGCACTTGAATGTTACCGAGTGTGCCGTTATCAATAAACATCAGATTTAACTCATTGTGGTAATTAACCCCGTGCGCGGAAGGGATTTACTTGATTATCAGCGTGCGATGAGTGGCTTTACTTGCTTGTCATCAGTTAAATTATACAATTCCAACAACCACCGAGTGATTGCCGCAATCAGAGAACGCGCCATCACAATTAGTAGAAAAGAAAAACAAAAAACTATGCGACATCCAGAGAAAACTAACTGTACTTTTTGACACTGTTCGCGCAGCCCTCGAAACAAGCATTCAACAAACGTGGTGGAAAGCCAATGTGTAAATCACCAAAGTATCGTGCAAGGTAATCAAACAATGAAATAAAATGAAGATCCATCACGCCCATGACAATAGCTAATGACAAACTGATAAATAAGCAAATAATACTATTTTAGTTCTGTTTATAACAATGAATTGATCTCACTCGTAAATAACAACAAAATATGTTTTACATTACATTTCCAATTACCTATTTCGTATAGGCCTATATGTATTTTTTATATATTTTTAATTGATCTCAGTTTATGATTATAGAGTGCCACATTATTATTATTTTGCATTATTCAATTGAATTGACTTTAGTTCCCTGTTGCAGCGGTTACCTGTTGGCTTATTGCAAGCAACATGCAGCGTTAGAAGCCAAGCGGTTTTTTTTCTCACTGCTAGAGCATGTGCTCCACGGTAAACCCGTGTGGTGACAGCACAGAGCCACACAGCAAGGCGCACATCTGGCCCTGTGTTGCTCGGCTTTTCTCCACGGTGTTACTTAGCCGACGGACAGCGCTATTCCCCCCCGAAGGGATACACGCATATTGCCAGCTATTTCAACTTTCAATACATCTAAAGTGTACACCTTATTTCTACGATTTACTACTTTGTGGCAAATTTGTAGTCTCGAAATGCATTAAAGGTGTTGTACAGAATTGAAGGATTAAAAACATCATTGTTTAATTTTTAGTCTGAAAGCTTACTGACTTATGAAGTTCATTCTAGAACCTTTTTTTCGGTGAAATATTTCCCTCTGAAATGTAGTCATATTCGAGATAGCTGTTTTCGGTTGTTTACAACGAAACTTAAAGGTATTGTACACTTTTGGTAACAGCTCAAAATCATTGTCCACATTTTGTGTGATTAAACATATGCATGAACAAACAAACCTGTGAAAGTTTGAGCTCAATTGGTCATCGAGGTCACGAGAAAATAGTGAAAAGAGATCTTATGTGTTTTTTTTTTTCAAATTATCGCGCGCGATAATTACTATTGTTTTACTCGTTTCTCAGAAACGATAGCATTTTAGGCAGAAATATTTTAAGGAACCCTTTCTAACATTACTTACTTTAAATCATGTAAGTTATGTGTGAATCTGTGAACATTGTGTTTTTCGATCTTACCAATAGTGTACAGGGCCTTTAAGGACAATGTGTTTACAGGCTGAAACTTGTGCATAATTATTCACTATTTTCTCCTGACTCACACAACGGATTAAGCCCACATTTCCACAGGTTTGTTCTTTTGTGTGTATGGTTGATCACAGTCACACAAAACATGAACACTGTCCGTGACTTTTGTCACCATTACCAATCCTGTATAATACCTTCAAAAACTACACTTATACGACAAATGGTTCCCAAGCCGATAATCCCATCATACTGTCACAATTCAATGAAACAAAAAAATGTATAAAGATAGCGCAATAACTGTATTCCCACCAGTTCAATCGCAAATTGTGCAAGTGGAATTTCATCCGATTTTCAGCATCCTTGTTTGTGGTCATTGCGTTAAGCCATTATAAGGGAAGCCCTCCAATTATACAAACTGTCCCTGTCACTACATCCATAACTCATCCACAACGCACTCAAGCCAGCTGGACGGTGGTTGTCGATCCTCAAAATTGTTTCCAGATCTCTGATGCCATGATGTTAAAAAAGAAAGAAAAGAAAGTGTTTTCAGTGGGTAGATGGATAGTTGTTCTAAATTCGAGTTGACATGCAACCGCGAGCACACATGTACACACGAATGTACACATTTATGATTCAATCTATCCCTTTAGGGTATGGAACATTATCCAACCTATTGGTTGGTACAACACTGGGCTGGAAGAGTATTTATTGCAATCAAGAAAAAGAGTACACAACTCTACAAAGTCGGAACAGTTTATTGGGGGCGGTAAGGCCTAAACATGCTTTTCAGAAACGATTGCATGTTTGTGCTCTGTGCTTGTTTCTCGGAACCCAAGCAAGGCAACAGTAGTTTGGATTTGTACACAATTTATCATCTAGACGGTGACATGGATTTAAATGCACGACGGTCAACACCAACTGTACACAAAGTAGTTCAACTTTGACATTCATAGCCGTTAATTTATGTTTTTTTTATATTTTTTTTTACAATATTCACCCGGACCAGGCCCCGTGCCATGATTTCAAAACACGGCGACTTATACGCCCAACGTCACCCTCTCCTTCCCTGGTCACCGTCCAGCCCCGAGAGACCTTGACTCCAATAAACCACCCCCATAGTCCGAACATGATGACTCTCTATAGCATAAAAGGCAATATCGCAAATCGGCTAAAATAATTAAGAAATGACCCCCGCGGCGGCGATTTGCGGCTCACTTGAAGAAAACAGAGAGTAAGCGAGACCAGGCGGAGAGTTGATTTTGGACACCGTGTGTATAAATGCTCGGCCTGGAATGTGACCCTCTTTTCAAATAGGGTTACCACTATAACACTGGCCTTCTTTCAGAAACCAGGCTATTCAAACAAAAACATGTGTATAGTTGATACAAAGTAGCCCCCTTCGGGGAATTTGGTTTGGCTTAGAAAGAATAACCTCTGTATTTATCGTGTAAACCAATTTACTTTTTTTTATAAAGATTGTTTGCGGGTACAGTGCCACTCTCAGGCGCGTTTGAAGGCCTTTTAATGAACGGTTATTATTCGCGTGTCATCACACCTATAGACTGCGAAATCAAATTGATACGTCGTACAGCCGTTATATTTTGTTTACTTTCTTTTTATTTGTCAATTCGAAAAAAAAACCCTTTCACAAGTATCAATTACCCGATTTTTTATTGATTGCTGTGTTTGATACTTATGAATTTCAAGCTATTGGTTGAATTTTTGAAATCTAAACAATCGTGGTACACTGCCGTTGAAATATTAATTGTAGTAGCGCCGTATCACAAACTGGGGGGCGCGGAATTTTCAATCCGTGGCAGCGGTAAAAAAATAAAATAAATTATTTGTGCTAAAGTTTGATCCGGCCCAAGCAGTGGACCGACACGGCACACAATAGAAGAATGGTTTTAATGCGGGGCCCATAAACGTTGGATTCAAGGAGATTGGACCATAAAATTATAGACTTGTATGGCACTCAAGGCAATGTTTTCGCAGTGTATTTATATGCTACTACCGAGAGGGGGGAACGGAGAGGGGCGGGGACGGAGAGGGAGGGGTCCATCCTCTAGTGCAATGGTGTATGGGATTAAAGGCAGGGTGTACTTTTGGGTAATTGTCAAAGACCAGTATCCTCACTTGGTGTATCCCAACATATGCATCAAATAACAAACCTGGGAAAGTTTGGGCTCAATTGGTCATCGAAGTTGCAAGAAAATAATGAAAGAAAAAAAACCACCATTGTTGCATAGACTTGTGTGCTTTCAGATGCCTTAGTTCGTGGGCTACCTGAAGCCTTTCTCAGATTCAAATTTGTCGGGGAGAAATTACCTCTTTCTCTAAAACTGCATTACTTCAAAGGGTGTCGTTTCTAACAATGTTGCATAACATCCCCAGTGCTCTTTACCAAGTAAGTTGTTATGGTCATTAATGTTTGTAGTAATTACCAATGGTATACCCACCCCAAGTTCAAGAGTCGATCTCCCGTTTGCAGGAATTATTTGGAACCATCCTCTGTATTATTATTAATAATTAAAAAAAGAAACTACAACAAGTCAGTTGCTCGGAGTGTTTCAGCAAGTACTTAGATCAACAATGCTTAGAAGTTTTCTGGGCTGTAGACAGGCTGTAAACATAGCACAACTGTTTAGCATGTTTTGTTTAGTACTATTAGGCCTATCTACTCCGTCTCTCGGATCGAAACGTCCGCACTTAAGACAGACCTCTGCATGTTTAATTCAAGATGCGCTTGTCACATCCCGGAATTTGGGTTATCGAAAACTGGACGTAACCTTCGGTAGTTTTCTTTACACACACTGAGAGACGGTCAAACCAAAACAAACCAAAAATACTTCAACCGCTTGTTAGCTGACGTTGATGTTGTTCACATTTATTTACAAGACTTATTATTTACAAAACATTTATTAGCAGATCTGATCAGGAGCATTTACCCAAATTGTCAACAGAAACTGTACTGTAAAATGCGAAGGGAAAACACTTTTTAGTTCCCGCCCTCGACCTTGCTTGAAGTAAAGTGCATTTAATAGTGAGTTAGTGAGTAGCTGCCGTTCCTTTTTAAGACCAAATGTATTTTATTCAACCTGTAGATTGAACTCGATGATAACTTTCTATACACGGTTCTATTCAATGTATGCATCTATCAAACCACGTTAACTGCCATTCGGTGATGAACGTTTAGGCTCAGTATGGAGAAAAACCCGTCTAACCGCATCCATTTTGTATGATACCCTGACTGCTCGGCAGTTAAAACTCCATAAAGAAGTAATTTGGACTGCACCAGGCAGTAAAATAAGCCTCACGAAACACCCTAATTAAACACTGGATCTCAAAAGTGCCACCACAGCAGAATCGTAGTAAAAAAATAACAATACAAATTATAATAATAGTCAGGTATTAGCCGATGGAAATTCTCGACATTTTCGGATAAATATTGGCAACGATTGAATTTCACCTGTCAGAACTCAACGGGGTACAGTTTCAGAGGTACTCGCACGATTAGTTACTGCTCGCGAAGTGTCATTTATTCGGTTGGGTTGGCGAGGCCCATGTGTTGATGTCAGGGAAACCAAACTCAGCTAGGGGTACTGACAGCGGAGGTGAGTCGAGGGACTGCCCGGTACCTACCGTCAAAGAGATTATTCTCACCCGCCTCGAGGCTCACCAAATGATCGGTCTTTCAACTTGCCCATCATCCAATCGCTTGACGGGGAAATCTATACCCCCCGAAAAAGCATCAGCATTGGTGAAAAGGGAGGGAAAATGTGGGGGGGGGGAAATGAAGGGAAAATATAAATCTGCGCTGCATGGAGTCGAGAAATCAGCACCTCATTCGCAAACTACTTCCGAGTCCGACATCTCAATAATTACTGCTGAGGTTGATTGATGACACACTGAAGGACAATGCGGGGGAAGAGGGAAGCGAAGGATGGGTTGCCTTTGGGAACGAGGATGAATGCCGTGGGATGATGCTGATAATTAAACCGAAGAAGCATGATCTCCTAGTCATCTTGCAAAACAAAGTCATCGATTTCAGCGTGATGGCGTGAACTTTGTATACAAACTTACAGGAACATGAAATCGTTAACAGGGAAGTGTGTGTGTGTGCATAGCAACAAACTGGTTCGTCTACAGGGTTACTGGAAATAGCTCCAGAAAAGTTTCGACTGAAAGAATATCCCAAGGGAGCAACACATGGTCTAATCTAACGCCGAAAACAAGACATCTGAGAGAAGGAATGTTTGTTGATCATTTACTCTTCAAATATCAACTCAAGATACCCATCAAAAACACCAATAATTTTTTTTTTTTACGGAGAAAACTTATGGCGATGCCATAGAGTTTGAAGGGTGCCCGAGGCGAGAAAGACTGGGGGAGATGCTGTTCCTCGACACGGTGTGACAGGCTGGGGGAGAAGAGCTGGCTTAAAAACCCGCCGAGGGCGACACTTGAAGCTCGAGTGTGCCTCGTAATATGCACTCAACGTGCACCGGGGCCCTGGCCCCGGACCGAGTCGCTCTCGGCCTCTCCTGGGCCCGACGGACTGCGCGGTCTGCGGGCCGAGCATGCGGGGGCCTTGTAGCCCCAAGATGTTTGGACAAGCTGTATCGTCAAGTCAGTCGAACGCCACACATCGTCCAGAAACTCCACGATGGGTGATTGTGTGTGTTTTATGGCATCGCCTTCACGCGTATCCATTAGCAAATACTCTCAAACTTAGATAGTATTCTCATTATTTTATAGGCTTTCCTCTTTGAGTTATATTTCGGTTAATACAATTTTTACCGCATCCTTGTTTACTTTAACTTCAGTATTGAAGTTCACACCCATATCCCATTATTTCAATTTGGGTATTCTCAACTGCAAACTAAAAGGAGAATTCAACAAATGGTTTGTCATCACCGAAGGTTTGACGGCATAAGCTTTACGTGCCAATGTTATTCTTAGTCTACTGCTAACGTTATTTTTGATTTGATATTCAGTTAGCTTGAAGTACCCGACATACCTGGGCATAAATAAAATTCGCTGGTTATTAAATAAATAACGATTTGTTTTTTAGATTTAACAATTGCATTTGGGATAAAATATTAATTATGATGCACCGCTGTTCGATTTAGCACTGTATACTCAGTGATTTCCCTAGTCCAGTAAACAAAAAACCCAAAACAACAAGCATACTAAAGCTAATATGAGATATATTGAAGAAAAGAACTAGCATATCATTTCTAAATAAACTCAAAGCTTGTGTCGAGAAAACATACTCAACGATTAAAACAGAGCAAGTTGCGGTTTGATTTTTCCGGTAGAGGTGTCGACCATACATCACAATCGGCAATCAATAGCTTCTATACACACCGGCGCTATGATGGTCGGTTCCGCACTCATCAAATATTTACCCGGATTTTTTAACCCAATTTCAAAGGGGTCCAACAAAAAAAAACTACTGCAAACCTGCTAATTTATCAGAGCACGGTTACAAATTAAAGGCGAGGACGGTGTTTGTATAATGGTCATTTTGAGTCAATCTGGCTGGTCTTTGGGGGATAGTGACTTTGGGAAAGCCTTAATGGATAGCGACGTTAAGGCAACAGAGTCATTATGCGATACCTCTCTGTGTCTCTCTGCTGCATACTGCCCGGGGTATCATTAACACTAGCTGGCTACAGTGGCGGTGGACGGCAAGTGGAATGGTTCGTGCGCTTGTTACGGTACGTGTTCGTGATCTCAACCGGATAGGTTTTTTTTCCCTTCTTTTTTCTGCCACGGCTGAAACTAAACTAAACCGGGAGCATCACTGCGAAGGCCGAATCTCATGGGGAGAGAGAGTGAAAGATGCAGGGGGAGAATAGAGACGCCCAAATAGAAGAAGATTTCAGGCATCGAAGCTTTGATAGTCACTGGGGAATAATTTGTCATGTTTCCCCCTGTCGCGCTCGATATTATTTCTCACTCAATATCGTGTTTTTTCTCTCTATTTCTTGCACGCCCGAGCATGTAAGTGGGCATGTACGGGGTGTGACGCTGCATGACAAACAGCGAGAAGCTGACTCGGCGAGCCGCGGTGTGTCTAGAGATCGCGCTGCCCGGGCACGGCCGTCCCTCGTATACACGACGGGGAGACGACGAGTGGATGGGGGGTAGGTACATCTATACCATGTCTGCTTGGGCACCATCAATCAATGACTGATTTCGATCTTTCGCTGTCTTGTAACTTTCATTAAGACGCCGCTACGCCATCAACAATAATTATCCACCCCGGGAACATGTAATGATACCGTGACTTCCAGTGGAAGCTCGATATGTAACCAAAATAACATTAACCAACAAGTAGGTTGACCGAACGTAGGCCCCCCCAGCCCCACAAGAAAAGAAAAAGATTAATAATTAGGAAGCAGAAAGCAAGGAGAAGAAGAAACAAGCCAAAAGAAAACCAAAAACAAGCAGGCAACCTAAAACACAGCTTCAAATAAAAAACAGCAATACTTCTTTCAAGGAAAAAATATTACAACACATAGGAAATCAGTCACTATAAGTTAAATCCAGAATGTTTCAAGTACAACATGAAGGCCCATCCATCAGTGGCCTCCACTCCCTCCGCCTATCCCAGGATCTATCGATCGTACTGTTGTTTCTACCCAGCCTTGCAAGGGATACTACATCAGTGGTTTATGAGTACATTCATCTCAGATGTCCTTAAATTTCCAGTAGAAAAACACCAAGATGTGAAATGTTTAATTCAATTAGGTGGTCAATGGCGAAAAAAACAACGAAAGACGGTTGGTGTTTATGTCCGACATTTTTATACATTTCAGACGTAATTATTTCGACTGCTGCAGTCATAGTAAGCAACTGTGGCTTGGGTGCTAAAAGGGACATAAAGTTAAGCCGTCTTTATTGTTGATTATCATGTACAACTGGGGGGAAAAAGAAGAAAGGAGGAAAAACAAAAGACGGACTGGCGGTCTACTTGTCATAAAGATGGTATAAATGATAGTAAACATTCTGCGAATTATTTCGTATGAAGTGCCTCCATTGATTAGAAATTAATTAAAATGTGTCGATGTTTGGTTGTTGATAACTTTGCCTATAAACCAGCATTATGTTGACAAACCCAAACGACGATGCTACTTCCAACACTTTTGGAAGCGCACTCTGAAATTTGTTGGTGTTCTTGAGGAGACAACAATTTGTGGGTTAATAAATTGAGGTTTTGTTCGTATACCCGAGGTTACCTGCTGTTCTTATATTGAGGTTTTGTCCTAAACCTGAAGTTCTTATATTTAGGTTTTGTTCTTATACACGAGGTTCTTAAATTGAGGTTTTATCCTTATAGCTGAGGTTAACGGAGGTTCTAAAATTGAGGTTTTGTTCTTATACCTGAGGCTATCAGGTTCTTATATTTAGGTGTGTTCTTTTACATGAGGTTCTTAAATTGATGTTTCATTTTTATACCTGATGTTATCGGAGGTTCTAAAATTGAAGTTCTTTTTCTATACCTGAGGTTATCTGAAGTTCTAAAATTGAGGTTTTTTTCTTGTACCTGAAGCTCTAAAATTGAGTTACTTGAGCGTCAGTGACTTTATTGAATTCTTTGACTACAAATGTGTTGGCATGAGTGTTCAAGTGTAAGACGGACATAAAAAACTAACAACAAAATTCTAAATGTGACGCTCAAGGCAAAAACAGAACCAACATCAAAACAAGCTTTATACAAACTTTACAATTATATTTATTCGTGCAAAAACTAAAAACTAGTTTTATTTGTTTATCAAATTTAAAATAAGAGAACAAGAGCTTTCAAGCAACGCCGAACTAGACATTTAAGGCGGACTATTTCTCAACGTAAAGAATATTGATGGCCACACTATATTGATGGCTAATCTTTCGGATGCCTTCACTTTTATTGCCGTGTAACTGTTCTCAAAAACTGCTGCCGACAAAACGATCGTTAAAGGAACATTACAGAATTGGTTTTTGCTAACAAAACAGTTGCTGGCAGTGTAAGCACTTTATGTAATCCACCATATACATAAACTGGCAAACCTGTAGAAGTTTGAGATCGATCGGCCATCTGGGTCACGAGAAAAACTGATTACACATTTTGCATGAAATCATATAGATTCAACAAATGAATAAAACGCTCACTGAGCGATAAACTCCAATCGCAAAAATTTGTTTATTCATTTCTCATCAAATATGGCATTTCAGACAGAAATATTTCAAAGAATGTTTTCTACTATCATCATCATTAGACCGTGTAAGTTTTATGTGAATCTGTGATCAAAAAGTATATTTTACAAGTTTTTTTCTTACCAATTCTGTAATGTTCCTTTAAACTCACTAGCTTGTAATCAGCGTGTGTTAAGTACACTTTTGAAGGGGAACAAATATCAGCCAAGTTCGCAAAGATGCACTTTGTCGAGGAAACTATGAAACAAAATCAATCGAAATAGCATTGAATTTGAGCTAAGTGAACTCCTCGTTGGAATGTACAGACCCGTTTGTTTATCATGTTTCAAATTTTGCTCTGAAAGAGTATCAAATAAAATGAAATTTTACACCATTTTAACGTGAGGTTTAGGACTTGTAATTTGTTCACACTTACATGGGGACTCTACCCACTCGAAAATGAGTGCATCACAAAACTAATTTTGACCTCGTAGCCCCTCTTTAATTTAAATGATCCCTCCCAACTAAAAATAACAAACAAACAAACAAACAAAACCTTATCATCAGAGCAATTTTTTCACAGCGTGAACATACAAAGAACGGTAAAATAATAAAGTTGTTGATATAAAATTGAAATATTCGATAAGCGAAGTGGCAACAGTATCAAAAAAAACGCGGCAACAACAACAATACATTGGTTTATAGACCATCACACAACCACCACCACCACAATGCACGCGCGTACAGCGCCACAACCGCAGCAAGTAGCAACCTACGAACAATTATTACACGTATCCCGTAATAAGACGGAAAAACAAGAACACTATCATCAGCAACAGCCAAGAACGGCAGCTAAAAAAACACAAGACTTACTCCCTCATCTCAAGCTCCGGCGGACAAGTCATCCAATAAATCGTTCAGTCCCTTTTACTCTCCCCTCTTCCTTCGCGGAAAACATCAATCTCTCTGCCCGAGCCGCCAAAGATATCAGGTGGGACGAGTGAATAATAAAATAATATAATAGTTCAGTTGGGTCAACCAGTCTTCAATTAGGTAATCATTTAGGTCCAGCCACAAAGTCCTACCCTAATATGTCGGTCCCCTCTAATAAAAGTTCGCTTTAAATAGTATAATAAGCCCAGAGACAAAAGCAGCGTAAGGAGTTAGTAGCCAACGGCTAGGCCTTCCCGCACACCCGCTACAAACCCCGCACAAACGGCTGATGCGCGTTCATATGTTTGTCTTTTTTTTCGGCCTGGCCGTTTTTCCCTTTGGTCGGCGCGCCATTTCCTTAATTTCGGGCCGTGTGATGTTGCCGCTCCTCGTTCAGTCTTAGTCTAATAAATAGATGGAAACAAGAACACGATCGGCTACCTCGCGTGGTGTTAATAGTTGACTGCCAGTCCTCCCACCAAAAAAAAAAAATATTCACTGCACAACACAACTATACACGTGATTACCAATTTCATATCAGTCATGCCGGCCCCAACCAGGGAACAAAAAAAAAAAAAAAAAAAAAAAGAGGGGAGAAACTACACTGTATGTACGCTTGCTGATAGATTTAGATCATCAATGTATGGAGTCGACACGGAATCGTTTGTGTCAGGGAAATAATGAAATTAATCATCACCGATGATTGAATTATGTTGCACATTTCTTAACACGTCGGTTGCGAAGAAGAAAGATGGTCTTGATGATACTCAATAATTTCCTTGTCCCAATCGCTTCGGATCTCCAGATTTGGATCTGGCGCATTGCCTCTGAAAGTTAAGCGCCCACCGTAAAACACCACGACCCGAATAGCCTCTAATTTTTTTCTCCCCTTTTTGATTTTTTTTCTCCCCCCTTCTTGCTTTTCACTTGATGAGACCCGACACCAGAGGGCGAGGAAGACTAAACTTGAAGTGACAAAACTCCTGCTAGCACTAAATTATGTTTTGCACCCACAGTATAGAATCACCAATTTGCTTTGCCAAGTTTTTTCTTCTTCTCAAATTTGAGTTCGAATGAAAACAAAACCGTTAGAATCACAAGAAGTACATTGCAGGATCAACACCAAGTCGCTGTTTTCGGATAATGAAGTATTGGTCTAAAACGTAAACCGTTTTTTTTTTATTGAATGATCTTCTACATAAGCAAAATTTTGTTGTTGTTGTCGTAATTGTTGTAAAAAAAGGGCGTTACAATAACATCGAGGAAATATTGATTGAAGAGTTAGTCTAAAATGTAACCTGAAAAAACACCGTTATTTTTCTGTTATTTAATTGAGTGACCCTTTACTCAGGCAAAATGTTGGTGTTGTTGTTTTTGTTGTTGCTGCAGTTGTTGTTGTTGTTGATGCAGTTGTTGTTTTGTTACAATGGCAATCCGTTCACATTGAGGACATACTTTTTTATTTTCTTTCATAAAACAAACACTTTACACCGTGACGTAAGAACTAACAAAATAAGATACAAATCCTGGCATCGTACAAGTTTACTCGAGTCTATACGCACAAAACACCACTCGTCCACCAAAAATATAACTATTACAAAAACAAAAGTTACTAGCACACCTTCTCGGCCTTTAATTCTGAAACGATCCCATATCGTAGAAGCAAAAAAAACATGGCATATTTTGTAGTCTGCTATCATGCTCTCCATATTTCATGTATTGTATTTGTTTATTTTTTGATTCTCTTTTTGGTGTCAACTTATTTCCTCTTTTTCCGGCAGGTGATAAGCCGGATAGTACACCTTTAAAGTTTACTCATTTGCATAAACCAATGGCAGCCTGGCATTGGCCATTTAATTTCCCCTCGATTTATCAAGCACTTGACAAAGGTTTATGCACGAAAGGCGGCGGTTATTCTATCAATGCCCAATCCTTAATCCACGCGTTCAAAACTCATTCGCATTTTTCCCTCTTTTTGTCCGCGAGCAAAATGAAAATTTCTGGCTACACAACAAATCAAGCTAATCCGGTGGTGACAATAAAAATCGGATTTCTTCATAATATATCACTTTCAAAGGCGTCCCGGCATTGAACAATCCGGTGGGTTGAGTCCGGGCCAGAGAGTGTTTTGAAGTTATGCCGCGACGGCCGCTTTACTGTTGGGACTCAAAGGGGCGCCGGCCGCGCCATGCAGCCGTGCAATAGGTCCAATGATCCCGCGCTCTGCTGCAAGTTTAAGGTTGTGAGATTTACCTTGTTTGGCATAAAAATCAATCAAGTATGTATTGTGGATTGGTCATGGAGTAAGGAGGACTAATAGCGAGGATTACCAGCGTAGTAATTTCTTTTCATGCCGGAGCGATCTAGGCATAAATGACCACCGGAGGGGCTGAATGAGACAGCAGAAGACTGGTGTAGAAATAGGTCAAGTCTAGTTTGGGACGGGAGAACGAACCCGAGAAGCAACCGAGCGCGTCACCTCTACTAGACGAGCCCACGAACACTGTAAGCAAACCCCTCTCTTGCTCATTTTGAAAAAATAACAATTATTACTCTCCCCTTCAGAACGCTGATTGTTTTTTGAAAAACAGGACGTTGGGGCCTGGGAACAAAATCAGTGGATTTCTTCTGGGGGAAGGGTATAGTCCGTGATGAAGTTAAAGCCCCGACGGTCGAGTTGCCGAGTTCGTCATTTGCTCACTTTATTCTTTACCCCGGGTATAGAGGGGGTTCGACTGAGCGAGGCTTGGGCCCCGCGGCCCCCGCGCGCAGCTTCTGAAGAGCCGCCGTGACTTGGCTTTGCCCTCTGCGAAAGTCTCCGAAAAGCGATTACTTCCGCTCCAAGGACCTTCTTCAGTTGTTTAATTTTCTGTACATAAATAGGAACCTCTCGCAAATATGTGCGCACGCCTTTGCTCAATAGAGCACATCTAGGCCTGGGAGGCAGTGACTTATGGGTCTAGCCGCTTTCGCCTTGTGGCCCTTTCATTCGCAGTTCGAGAGGGAAGAAAAAATATTAGAGGAGTCGGTGGGCTGGGGAACAATGCCGCGGTACTCCACGAAAGGTTTTGTTGTGGGCTGAGTAGGATTGCCAAGTTGACTCTCTCTCTCCCAGTCTGATATGGAGAAGTGTTATATTTCCACAATGGTCTGATGTGACTCAAGACGCCGGTGTGTTTCTTTTCTTTACAAAAAAAAGAAGAAGATCACCTTGAGATTCATCTTCTCTGGCGACGGAGCCACCTCCGATTGTTCTAGTTTTATCGAATTTTGGAATAATCGCCAATAAAACCATGAATTAAATCGATTTGAGGAAATGTATAAAACCGCGTTCGCAGTTCGCAAAGACTGTTAACTGTGGTGAGTATAATGAAGCTTTTTTCATTTCTTATCTTGTGTTTTATCTATAAAAAAAAATCCGCGTTTTTGGAGCGAGGTTACATTCGGTTACTTGGAGATCCTTACTTGGATACCGCACCGATGTGCATTTGTTTACTGTTCGCTTCCCGTTACAGTTTGTTTGCTTGTTTGTAAGTTTTTCTTTTTCTTTTGTTTATATTGTTGGTTTGTTTGGGGTGTTATTGTGCTTGTTTGTTTGTTAGATAATAATGACACTAATATTGCTCTTGTTATTTATTTAGTTATTTATTTGTTTACTTTTGTTATTGTTAGTTTGCAGTCTGTTTATTTTGGGGGTATAATATATTTGTTCAGTCATATTTCGCTTTTACAATGAATAAGATAACGCTTCATTCCGAACTCAAGATGGCCACACGTCGCCTAGCTCTCCTCAGCCGTATCATACCAGATCGCCTCCAAGGAACACATTGATGTATCTTTCGATTACAATATAATCTTCCTAAACAAATCCAAGATTTGGCCCACTGTGATTATTATTGAAACACGGTATGTAATTTGATCTGATCTTCAAGCGAGGGACGACACACAATGGGACTTTACCGTGTATCGCCGACCGCCTTCACCGGGGAAACCTCGCGGTATTCTTGGGCAAACAAAACCGGGCCGCGCGGGTCGAGCCCGGCGAAGTCACGCACATGACGGCCGTTAATTCCCAACGTCTCCCTGTCGTGATTATGATCCCCCTACCTGTAATTTGTGTCAACACACGTTCTCCGTGTACGTGGTCCCCATAAAGACACGTTTGTGGACATTTTAGGCATGGGTTTAGGCGGTTGATTTTACCGGACAATGATGGTGTATTAGACTCCATGCTAATGCGGAGTGTACAGTATACTCACTGTCGACTTGTCAAACATGGATTGCTTCAACTTGTCAAACACGGTTCGGAGTGAAACCGAGGAAGCTCCAATCCACGTCGAGGACACATTGACTCCCATGTGTTGTGAATTCAATTAGAATGTTGTAATCACTTTATTGATTGTTGCTAATTTCGTTTGTCGCTTTCGTGGCGATCGTGGGACTTTGGTGTCGAGACGGACCGCAGTCTCCGGACCGAAACCTAGAGAGAGTGTAACCGCGTGGATCGGTCCAAACACGGGCCGCCTCGTACTGACCAAACGCGGTCCGCATTATCGCTGTCATTGACAGTTGCAATATCCAGTCGCAGACAATGTCAAAACGGATTTGGGAATTAAAGGCATCCTTGCCGATCTGCCTCATTTGCGTACATCATCCAGGTATCAGATGTTAAAAAAATGGTTATCAATATGTATGAACAAATGTGCCAATTTCCGAGCTACCGAGTTGTTTAACACTAGGAAAGGTTTACATAACATTACAGATGTGCCCGTAAGAGTAAGATGAATGTCCTCTATAGTTGTTTTGTTTCAAAGTAAAATGCGCCCTCAGGGTTCGTAACCCCCCAAATAACTGCCACTTAACGCTTTACTGGCTCTCTTACAAACATTTTGAAATGCATAAACTTACTTTAGGGTCTAACAAATAGAATTACATTTACAAGGAAATACAAATAACAAATGGTGTTGTGCACAAGTCACAATTTTGTCATCTGCTCTGTCAAATTATCTGCCAGCCCTTACCGGCATCATGGTATTTGGTCCATTTTGTTGAGTACAAGGTTTGACCCCCATGTACAAAATGGTATAGGCTTTTTATAGACTTTTCTTGCTACTAAAATAACAATGTTGCCTGTTCTAAACAACAACTGGTGAAATTCTGATGTTATTCTGTAATTGTTATATTATGCTCTAAATTCTGGCATAAGTTTTAAAATGTTGCTTTTTTGTCATAAATATTTTGTCACTGAGATTGATCATATTTTTACAATAATTTGTACATATTTTTTTAACAACAATACCAAACAACAGTTTCAAAATCCATGTTGCCAAAACTGTTTTGACTGTATGTTCAATTGCATTTGTCAAACCTATGTGTTTTTGCTTTCAAGTGAGGGTAAAATCATCACTTTATTCCAGCCATCTATCCCAGGTATGAATAGTACACTTGTTTTGTTTTCAAACAGCATTTCTAATCCTAGCACGGTGTACGCATGAACTGATTACAACACTGTCTCGAGCTCATGTACTCATGCATTAAATTTCATTTTTTAAAAAAGCACTTTACTTAGACGAGTGTAACATTTGCAGACAACCACATGCATACACATATCACCTTTTATTTAGGATTTATTCTCATCTAAATTAATGTAATCTACAAATTAGTTTTTCATTTCAGATCAATGAATCTGAATCTGAATTGTACAGTCAGCAAAGCATCCTAAATGGAAACTTCACCCAAACTTTTGTAAAAAAGACGATGACGAACTTTCAGTTTTAGACGTGGGAGGAAATTTCCGAAGGGGGAAAAACCACGCAGTCAGGTATAGGGACCGAAAAACACCCAATCCCACATGTAAGGTTTTCAGTCCAGGAATCGAACCGGGGGTCCACAGACTGAGGTTGAAAGGCAGGGAAAAACCCACGATGAGTCAACCTGACTGAATCTGGTTCCCCCTTTGATCCGATGTCGTTCACTATACTTAGGTGATGTAACGCGAGTGTGTATGATCTCGAGTTTGAGAGACAGTAACGAATAAAATACGAACAAACTTATGAAGCTACATGATGATTTACCAATAGAAAAAAAACATTCATACCATCGACGAAGCTTACTGCTACACGTTTAGATAGCTAAATCAAAAACATTCACGCCGTATTCTCCCCTATACATCGTATTTTGAACAACTGTCATATCCGCGAAATTTCACTCCAGCAACCGGTTCATTAAAAACCCTTTCTGCAAAATTCTCATCGGTCTCATTTGATATTATTATTCTAATAATACACGCTCCCTGTCGTTTGCCTCATATGAAACTCGGGTGCAGCCCCCACATCGTGCTTCCAGTGCTGCCAGGAAAAAAGTGTAATAACCCGTTATCAAGTTTAGGAAGGTCCTCTATTTGGACAAAATAAGACCCAGATCTGCACGGATGGTTTCACAACCTTTCATGTGCTTATTTCACAGTAGTGCAATTTTTGACAATTACTGTTATCCAAGCAGCGTTCAGTCAATTGATGATATCTAAATCGAGCGTGCGTAAACCCGAACAGCGTTTGTTAGCAACGCTTTGGAAGGAAATATGAATTTATGTATTTTTGTTTTGTCTTGGTATATAGCGGCCGCTGTAAATGCGGTGGGGGCAGAAAGTACAACATAGAAAGTAAATCAAGTAAAAATCACGGGTAATAAAAAAAAAAGATTGGTGCAATTTTGAATGAGTCATGTACCACTGCACTAGCATTATAACAAGTCATCGACCATTAACGTACAGGCGAATTACAATGTGCTAACTTATTCGTGGATCTTACAAAACATATATGAGATCTTTGTTATCTGGTTAATCATTCATGTAACTATACACAAATGTCTTGAAAATCAAAGCCAACTTAAAGGAACATTACAGAATTGGTTTTTGCTAACAAAACAGTTGCTGGCAGTGTACGCACTTTATGTAACCCACCATATACATAAACTGACAAACCTGTAGAAGTTTGAGATCGATCGGCCATCTGGGTCACGAGAAAATAGTGAAAAATCCTATAGATTCAACAAATAAATGAAACGCTCACTGAGTGATGAACTCCATTCGGAAAAAATGTATTCATTTCTCATCAAATATGGCATTTCAGACATAAATATTTCAAGGGATGTTGTTTACTATCATCATCATTAGACCGTATAAGTTTTATGTAAATCTGTGATCAAAGAGTATATTTTATAAGTTTTTTTCTTACCAATTCTGTAATGTTCCTTTAATGAACAACCGTAGATGTCTGTGTAGGTTCACCCTCTTCTCTTACAGTAAAGAGATGTTAAACAGGGTGGGGATACAAAATGGGTAGCCACTTTAAAGCACATGTATAGCATTGGCAATTGTAAAAGACCAGTATCTGCACTTTATGTGACCCAGCATATACATGAAATAACAAAATTAAACCTACAAGCTCAATCGGTCATCGGAGTCACGAGAAAATGGTCAAACATCGGGTTTTGGACACGCGAGATAAACACTAATTGTTTTACTCATTTCCTAAAACACTGTAGCATTTCAAGCAAAACTATTTCAAGGGAAGTTTCCACCATGACCATCTTCCTACCGTGTGAGTTACGTGTAGATCTGTGGGAATTTATATTTTCCACTCTTACCAATGTTGAGCCCACCCTTTAAGACCCGTGTGTAAGAGGGAATGACACCTGTGTTCAAATTAATCTACACGGGCCAACATGAAAAATGTGAATCGCGTGAGATGTCCATATGTGCACATCAACTAATGAAATGCTTGCTTCGGTTACGTGCAATGTACCATCAGCCAAATCAATTCCAACCACATGAAGTATGCGCGACTCGTATTTAAAAGCTCAGTGTGGTCTCGAGCAGCGACCCACATTTTGTTGCTCCCCCATTCTTACACTTAAAACGTTTTAGAAATCGGCTAGAAAAGAGAACTAGATCAGCCATTGAAATGTCAATATTTGTTAAGCCTCTAAAAAAAGGGGGAGAGTCAAATCCAGCCGTTTACTCTCAACTCTGTACTCTCGTTCATGGACCTAGACTCAGTCTCTCCCAGCCGATGACGCGTTAACTTCGCTCTAACTTGCTCGTTAAAGTTCAAATCTGGTCATCTTACAATTAAAGGGGGAGGGGGAGGGGACAACATGCCCATAAAAAAGGGGTAGAAAAAAAGTTCATTGAGCAAACTAAATAATCTAGAAATGAACTGGGAGGGAAGCATTCCATCTTGTGTCAAAATAATTAAAACGCGGGTCTGCCGTTCGACCTTTTCAACCATGATATTCCGCACAACCCCAATACAGGGGTGCATTGTGCGTCAGGACAATGAACAATTTTCTCAATTTTACAGCCTAACACAAAGCCACTCCAAGGGTGAAATACATCAAGCTCTTAAACTTATTTGAACAGACAGCGTAAGAATAACACACAAAATTAGTCGGCCTAGTTTACCTCGACCGAGTACCCCCCCAAAATAGTCATGGCTGGCGCGTTAAAGTTCCTTGGCAAAAACGAAAAAACATGTATAGGCCTATGTACTGTGTTTTCGTCCGGGTGAAGTTTTAACTGTTCAGAGATAATGCAGGTAATTATATAACCAATGGAACCTCATGTGGCTAACATACTTAGAGTGTGATTGCGACCATTGAGTGAATTAGTTTCGTTTCCCCTTTCTCCATTACAAATGAGAAAATTGAAATCGGTTTTTGTTGACTGTGATTGCGCCCAATTCAATTTCTATTCGTCGTCTTTCTACCGCCCGGGGCTGCTGTTTGTGAATATCATATAAACCGCGGGGACGGTGCAACCACACTCTGTGCATGCAGACGACCGTGCGGCCCCGCACCGACGCAGTGGTCAGGTGCAGCGACGCGCGGCGCCCGGTGTCTCTGATGCTCGTAACAAGAGCCATATCAAATAATGTCTGCATGTGATTCACACAAACTGCCGAGGATTACCTCTTTCTGTATTATTATTACAATACTTCAACCCATAATGCTTCTCCCCCCTTCTAGTTCGATATTCTCTGGGCGAGCGATCGACTTTGTAAGTCGCAGGGCAATTAGGGAATCTAAGCATACTGGGGACGTCAAGTGCTATCTTGTCAAATTACTCACTGGCTTACGGCAGATGCGACCCTCGCCAGTCCCGCTTCTCGACCCGTAATGCATTTCGTCTATAGTCTATTCTGATATTTGTTTAACAAATGACGCATTCGTAGTCGGTCTTTCCTGTCTTTTTGGTTTTCATCTAAGATGGGATGTCTTCATTACAAGACGCTGTTCGGTTTGTGTTTTATCAAACACAATCGAACACACCCCTGACTGTGCTGCCATACTTTCCTATAAAGATATGTTGGCGTTAAGCCTTTCTGTTTTATTTACTTGAATTTGAAACATTGGTATGGATTTTTTTTAAATTATTAACAACCATGTCATCCTTTGAGCCGCAGCTGTCAGTCTTTTCTATAGGCAGTCACAAACAAAAACGGAGGGATAAAACTTATGTAGCTGAATTTACATGAAATTACATGAACATCTGCACACTGCATGTAATGACAAATAACATCCGTGATAAAAGCTAAAAACTTGGATGCTTGATTTATATATGTATATATAAAATATATATATATACTTTTTTTTTTTTTTTACAGATGGTGTTCTATTATTGTATAATCATTATCAAGAGTAGACACAAATATAATTTGTTTATATTAACGGCAGTGACGGCACTCTTAGATGTAGTGTAAATATACTCATTTGAATCAATTCAAATCAAAATAATGGGGCCTATTCGTTTCCACATAAACATGTGTATAGAAACAACAATAACTTAGATGATGCAAGTTCCGAAAAAGTAGGGCTTGTAAAGGAAAAAAACCTGTATACAGAAAAAAAGAACAAACAAAAACAACAAAACAACAACAACAACAACTAAACAAAGGCGACTAAACAATATGGACACATGGACTAAGCTATACAAAACAATAATTAATACTGGAAATTGATTACTTAATGAGAAAGCAGCAATAGAGAACGTTTAAGCTTCTTCCTAAAAGAGCATTAATTTGACTAAAAACCTGAAAGCGACGAGGGAAGGCTGTTCCAGTGTTTGGGAGCAGAAAACCTTATGCAATGTTTGTAATCATTTTTTTGTAAAATCATTCAAGAGCAGGGTAAACATTTGCATTGTTACCGGCTATTGTTTCGTTCAAACCAAAAAGAGTTCTTCCTGGTTCAGATCAACAATATGAACAATTCAAAATCGACGCACACTTTGTATGACCATAATTTGATTGCTTTATAATTGCTGTTGCTCCCAAGTTAAATTTTCGATCGATTGTTTCAACTATCAATTGTTATCTTCAAAAGCTCCCTTCTTCCCTTTGTCTTCTTTTTGCCAGAATTCATTCTGATTAGAAGTTGAAAACATTCTCATAAACATTTTCAAAATTGTCTTAAGATGTTTTTCCAAGTTAATTAACGGTTTAAAATAATGTAAACGTTAAAACGATGAAGCTACTTTTCCAAGGAACGGTTTTAAATAATGTAAATGAATATAAAATAATTAAATAACAAAGAAAAGGTACAAATGAAATTGTTAGTATTTGTAACTATCCCGAACGAAGGAAGTTGGTTCGGTAAGTGATGCACTATTTGTTTGTCTTAATTGGCATGCAAGTAAAGTATTGACCCATTTGTTATCCTAGGAAATCCTGCCACCTCGCTTGCACGATACACGATTGGGTGGAAGGCCAATGGAAATAGAAAACAAACAATAAACAAATAAATAAAATAAAATAACCACAAATAGAGAGTAATGATAATACTATTAATAATACAAACAGTTTACAATTGAGCAAATAATGCCGCAATGCATTTTAAATATTGTAAAATCGGATCTCTTGCAGTAGGCCTACTGTTTCTCGGTCACTCAAACGTCCCAGATGCAGCTTTACACTTTGCATTTGTAATGTTCTCTGCTCAAACTGCAGTGCAAATCCTGGTCTCCGAAATTAAATGATTCACTAATATAGAATGGCAAACCCATTTCTATCATAACACGCGTACATACGTAATCTACAGTTGTTTGTATTTGCATGAAACGACCGCCTATTTATTGTCTGGTATAATGATGACGGACAGACCGCATAATCACAGCTACAAACACTCGAACACCACTTCATCATCGGCCAATGACCATGGTGGACAGTCACCATTGGACCCACTAGCTTCCCGTGAAAATGATCAGTAATTCCACTGCCGGTCTGAAAACCTACACGCAATGAACACAGACGCAACCATATCTAAGCACCAGTCTAGGCAATTCCCCACGGGCCTACGTATTATTAATACCGGACGCAGCATTCAACGTACTCGCCTTACAGACAGAAACGCGATACCCACCTTGCAGGTGATGGAAGACGATATTTCTTAAAACAAAGCTAATCAAAAATGAGCCCCGTGGACTAAGTGGATTAACGTCGACGTGTCCATCTTAATCCGATTATGAAAATATTTAGTAACTGGATTAGCGGGAATAGATTTACACACGGGATGGTACAGAGCCGATTGTGGAGTGTAAAGTTAATGGAATAACACTTTGTGGGACGTCAGAAGTATTAGCATTCTTCGAAAAAAGGTACGGGTCAGCGAAGGCCGTCGCCAGTTGGACAGGTAAGAAATAGCCTTGTCAAATATCACCAAGAGTTGGATTGTCTGGAAGGGCTGCTAACGGTACGTACATTTATAGCAGCTTTTGTAGACGTGTCTGCTCAAAGCCGTCTTTTCCGGGGGAAGTATGAAAGGTCGAATTATTTCCCCTCTCTAGATTTATTTTTTATTTACGCACATATATTTATAATTTAAAGGGGATCTATATACAAGTGTTAATTTTGTTCATCATTATACGACTTCCCAAGAGAGTTCGTCTTATTAAGGCACTGCCGTTGAAGTAAAAACGGATTTTTTTTATGCCGTTAACATGTTCTGCTATGTTCTTATTTAAAAAATAAATAAACATTTATAAGAAAGTATTTTTAATTTGAAAAAAAATTCGTCCTGTTCTCAACATGGCAGCATTTCAAGCGTTTATCAGGGTAAATATACCTACTTTTAGCTGGCAAGCTCCTGATCGGACCAAACGACTGATTCCGTTGTTATTTATTTTCAATCATATAATGGATTGTTGTCAATTGTACAAACGTCATCTGGAAGGCTTATCAGCCGGGATCATAACTTGATTGAACTCGCAACTGTTCAATTTTACTCGGACAGTAATTTAAAGGAACATCACAGATTTGGTTTTTGCTAATAAAACAGTTGCTGGCAGTGTAAGCACTTTATGTAATCCACCTTATACATAAACTGACAAACCTGTAGAAGTTTGAGCTCGATCGGCCATCTGGGTCACGAGAAAATAGTGAAAAACCGATTACACATTTGCATGAAATCATATAGATTCAACAAATGAATAAAACGCTCACTGAGCGATAAACTCCAATCGGATAATTAGTTTATTAATTTCTCATCAAATATGGCATTTCAGACAGAAATATTTTGAGGGATGTTTTCTACTATGATCATCAGTAGCGTGTAAGTTTTATGTAAATCTGTGATCAAAAAGTTTTTTTCTTACCAATTCTGTAATGTTTCTTTAATGCAATCATCATTCATACTTGACAAAACGTTGTCGAATAATTATATTCTGTAAAAAATAAAAATGTCATAGTTTAAGGTCATCTTTGCTTCCTTCCCTACGCGCTGAGTGGAAGGTAACCCCATTGTATGATCATAACAAATTAACATTAATATTTATTTTTCATAGGGGCAGCCTATAAGTTTACAGCCTCGCTTTGGACACATTTGAACGGGAAAACATGAATGTCATTCATAAAGTTCATTGTGCTGTATGATATACCCTCTTCACAAAGCACGTACACACTGACATTTTACCAACAGATTTTGTCAAGAGTTACTGAATGTCAAAGTTCACTCACGGGCCTGAGGACCCAACTGCACCAGATCAACAGAGTGCACTTTTTTGTAATGGCGCCCCCACGCATCCTGTAACACACTTTGAGCCAACTTTTTTTTACTTGACGGTTGTAAAAGGCGCCACCACGAATTCCTGCATCCAAAATCCCCGTTCAATTAGTTCAACGCCATTGGACTTTGAGCCCGTGCTATAATCAGCGGCGTTGACGTCACTTTTTAGACAAGTCTGGTGCACAACTCTAAAATTGGGGGGAAATAATGCGCGCTATAATAAACGATGTTTGAAATGGCCCTAACACTGGTTTGTCCTGGGTCCTTTGTCCAAAGATCAAACAACTGCGCAAATTTCACTGCACGTTGTTACAATTTAAAAAATCCTGAAAGCTAAATATTTCGACAATGGCGAAATCATACCCGCTGTAACGGGGGGAAATATATACTAGAGTTTTCATGAAATCCCCGTTTCTTGACGATCGACCAAAAGTAAGGTGTTGCATGGATATTAATCCAATAAAAGATCGGGAGTAGGCCTATGCTTTATGTAACGTGAGAAGCAATAGGACTAAAATTAAATACCATGAGTCCCCTCCCCCTCACCCACTCTTTCCAACCATTTGCAAATGAGTGTTTTTCCTTGAATTCTAAGTTCCGGTGTTCCAGACTCGACTATTTTTGAAATCACCGTTTACGCTACCTTGTCATCAGCTCCTACCACATCATACCTTCCGCCCCCAACCCCATGATGAAGCACCAACGCTTAGGGTCCACCATGTAAAGTCAATATTGATCCGTTTATTGGCCCAGCAGTCCACACGCTGGGGTGCTAATATGGACTGACGGTCGGCCTGGCACGCGACGCGCTGGAGGAAGAGAGGCGGCGGCGTCTGTACACCAGAAACGCGTGAAGTGTTGTACAGGTGTGAAGTCCGGACCGCTCCAGTATACAATGTCAACAGTGCTTCTGCGCATAATATACACGCCCATATCTTAATGTGTTAGGCCATGGAGACTCCTTCCTCCACGGCTAGACCCGGTTACAAAATGGAGGTATAAAACCGAAGGAATACAACTCATTCTACTGAGATACGGGTGAACTTAAATGCGTAGACGTCCAGGTGTGATTGCGGGTTTAACTTTTGCGGGTACCCCTGGACGTCCTTGCTCTATGCTATGAGCTGAGCTATAATTAAATGAAGAACATCACAACGCGGATGTTTGGCCTAGATAAACATATGTATTTGTGAAATATTTCACTATTTATAAGAATCATTGATTGGTCAGATTTGGAAAATGCTCTGGTTCTCCATTATGATAAGCATAACATTAATATGTTATTGTACGTTTATTTCGTCACTCGGATCGTAAATCGTAACATGATGTAACACAGAGTAAAACGGAATATACTTTCTTCCTTTTGAAAGAGCGAAAGCGAGAGAGAGAGAGAAAGTGAAGTAGGATTGGTCGATTGAGTAAGACATCCAGCCAGAAGACTAGAATGCCTCTCTTGACATACATCTGCACGGGTGTATAGGTATCCGTCCGCAATCTGTCTGCACTTGGCTACACCTGACCAGCCATGTTACAGCTCGGCATAGTGGATGTGACATGTGAGCTATATTATGGCGTCACCTCACCCCTCACACTAGCCCCACCCCCGGAAATACGTCAGAGGGGGCAGAGGGTCCCCTGGGGAGAAAACTCCCATGAGTTGCAGCGTGTTCTGCACGGTGAAGCTGGGCTGGTATCGCGGTACCTAGCACGGTGTAGTGTGTCCCCAGACAGTTCGGGGTGAAAGGAGTCTTTTGGGAGTGCTGAATGTCTTTCTTGAAAAGGTCGAAATGATGGATTGAATTTGCGATAAAATAGCCGTATTGAGTGAAACCAAATTATCAGCTTTGACTTACAATGTTTTGGATTTTTTTCCCCTTCTTCTTTAAAGGCAGAAATAGAAATGCCTGAATGTTTTGCAATTTATATGCTCGTTTGCTTGCTTGTTATGTTTGTTTGTTTGGTCATTTCAATGCCCATCCAACTTACCGCTCGCCATCCAGACTGTAACAATTGACACACCTCTTTAGTGAGAAGCGTAAAATCGTTCACCCTTTTTTAAAAACTGGTAATGTTTATAAGACTAAAAGAGAGGTCATTGTGACAAAAAAAACACACAATAAGCTGATGACTGTTTGTTTTAACGATTCTGGGTCGATGCACCTGTTTTACGTGACACCGAAAGGAAAACTTTCCCCTTGTCGAAATTCGCTAAATTGTGTCCCGGTGTAGTTCTCCTCAACCCACTGCAATGTATACTTTTACTTAATATTAACGATTTTAACTGAATGTGCGTCAAAAGGAATACATTCTCTTTGCAAGTTACAAGGTGTCACGGACACCCCCCCCCCCACCCAAAGCGTCACAAAGCGTTACCTCTAGAGCATAAACGTCAAACAAACTTAGCGGTAAAGTAAACGTAAATTTAAACATACATTTAAAAAAAAAAAATTGTTTAAAGTATGTTCAACAATTTATTTTCACCAGGGTTGAAGATATAATTATGCACTCAAGTTCAGAGGAAATAGTTACACGTGAGCAAACGGATAGTAATCCCGCATCAATCAATCAATATCACACAATATAGCTTTTGATTAGATATCGGGAAATCAAATTACACAATTTCATAACTTTGGGTTGAACAAAGAACACAATCACTAGAACGGAATTTGAAGCTGCGTCCCCCGGTCATGTTCAAATCCCGCTCTAGTAATTTCAACCCCAAATTAATAAAAATTTACCCGGTAAGTTTCCCTTGTGGTTTATTACTTGACAATTCAATATTAAAATAATACTTGACAATTTGAATCAGCTAAAAATAGAAAAAGATAATTTAGAAGGATAAGTAAACAAATATGTGAAATAATAGTTTTTTATAGCTAATAATACAATTAAAAAAATCCAATAAATTATTAACAACAATATTGGATAAACTGGGAAATATAGGTGTTTTTGGAAAGGAATGGATTATGAGAGTAAATCCTCCGTTAAACCGTTCTAAATACCCAATAATCGTTCTCGGATTGTCATTCGCTTAGTGTTGGGTAATGCGTGTCGGCCCGTGACGACATCAGCATAATTCAACAAATTTCCTTGACATTTTCAATATTTTCCGGCGTCGACACAATAAGAACTCAGCAAACATCACTCGTGTAAATTTGAAATAAAATGGTCGAGCGTGCGTCGTCTTGTGTTAATTGCCTTGTAACCTCACACACTAAACTCCAATCGGATCCGTCTGTGTGTGCCACCGACCATAAGTCAAGTGTCTCGCAAGAAAAAGAAGAAAGAAAAAAAAACCCTTCCCTCTCATTTTTCCTCCCAATTTTTAATAATACTCATCAGTCTGCTCGGCATTGTTTGCACTCGAGAAGATTATTTGAGGCAATTACTTGCACTTGTGGCTGGGGGATTTTGTTTCTTATGGGGGTACGGGCCCCGCGAAGACTGAGTCCGCACTCGGGCAATGTTGACACGATCGTATCTCGGGCCCCACTTCAACATTCTTGTCCCCGCGCACACGCTATGCACGACAGAGCTAACCCGTTACCATAGGAGCCGCAAAAACATCACTGTTAAACTTTGCCCATATTTTGCCATCCTTCAAAACATAATTTACGGAGAAGTGCTGGATTGTGTGTGGGACCCCCCCTCCTGTTTCTATTGCCTCTCTGCTAAAAGGCACCGGTTTTAATACCCAGTTCGATAGTTCTGAGATTAATTGAACAGATAAAGCGACAAGATGACATCTCCTATAGTTGTTATTTCTTTATTTTTATAGTCCATCGGCATTTTGATCAAAAAGACGATGCACATCAAATGTTTTTCCCATATCAGCGTATCGGGCTTAGCGACTAGAAGGTATCAACTTGCTCAAACTAGCTATATATACAATAATATTGTTCCACATAAATCGCTTGATAAGGGAACGACGCTTATATTTACAGTTCGCGTTTTGATCGCTGCTCTCTTTCGCCAAATCGTTGTCTCTTGACTCGGGAATTTGTCAGCCCGGAATTAATTTCGTTGTATCATTTCTTGTTAATCGGGGGTGCTGTTCGTCTGTTTGCTTGCAGCTGCCTGACCCATTTAATTTGAATATTTGCTGCTACACAAACAGCGCCATTCACAGTATGGCTATTCAATTTATCTTGAACCCACTCTCGTTACCCATTGTTTATCTTCATATCAATCAAAAGCACTTATAAATCATTACATTCCATTAAAAAATACATAGAAAACATGTCTTGGTGATATTTTTCCTGTTCTATGAGATTTCGTAACTTTTTATTTTTTAAATTTTTGTTTTACAGATCTTAGGCCTATATTGGAAACCCAAACTTGGAGCCAAATTGCATCTGTGAGACGATGGAGCTAACCGAACACACCCGCTGGATGGTTGTAAACGGTCAACACGGGGAAGGCCACACCGGATCACATTCCCATGCCCCCCACCCAGCCAGTATGACCCCATCGTCGTCCACGGAGCGGATGCCCCACGCTCCCCACCATAGCATCAACTTCATGGAGCCCACCCAGCTCGTTCCCCCGGATGAGGTGGATGTGTTCTTCCACGCGCTTGACGGGAGCTCCAACGCTGTCAACCCACCGAGCTACTACGCCAATTCGGCCGCGTCCAGAGCTGCAGCGATCCACAGCTACAGACCTTCACACGGTAGGTGGTGCATACCATAGTCTTTGCTTACACACGACATATCGACGATTTAATTAGCGTGTCTCTCATTATAAACTATGTGAAATATCTGCGATCCAAGATGCCTTTTTGTATTCTCGCATTCTGCCTTGTTTCTTACATCCAATGATGAACTACATGTTGTTCATGTTTCAACAGACTGCCGAAAAAAGGGCCAGATAAAAAATATTAAAAAAATACAATTTCACACTTTTCGCCAACCAAGTTAATAGTATGTAGGCTATTTTTATGTTTTAATGATTTACACAATTTGACAGATGACACCACAATCATAATCGCAAGTCATATCAAATAAAATCTAACTGATAAATATACATGACATCTGTAAATTCAAATATTGGTATGATACTGATCAACACAAATCGGCTTGAACTCGTCATACAACATACATTGATCAATAAACTTAATCAAGTTCCTTATTGCTTCATTTATTTATTTATTGTTTTCAATTTGGTGCCAAGTTTTGCTTCATCCAAATCCGGTCTCGCAATGTGCGATGGTGGTAATTTGCTTGATCACATATCCGGGTTTGAACCGTTGATTAGCTGCAATGATGCACCGGATAGCAAGCTCTCGATAATGGTTTCTCCCCGTGCCAACTTTATATTCATTGAACAACCAAAGAGTCAAGACCACTCTCTCTGGAATTATTCACCAAATAACAGTTTTAGACGTGGTTCAATGTACGTTTTTTTTGTACAGTGCGTTAGATTCATTCCATCCATACTTGTTTGTTTGTTTGTTGTTTGTTGGAGTGCATTAACCCAGTGTTTGTTTGGGTGTGTTTTATGTGTTTTTGTACAGAACATGTCAGATATGGACTATTTATATCCAACCCAATGTGGCCGACAAACCATTATGTCCGATCATTTCTGTGCGACAAATCGTTATTCCCGACTTACCTTGTCGAACAAAATGGTCCATCTCGAACATAGTGACACTGAACACTGATTATACATAATTCACGATTCCTTTTCCTGAATTCGTATGACGATAAATTAAAGAAATACTTTGGTTTTTCGGAATAGTTTTTTTACTTCTCATTTAGACTGTATTTATGAAAGTCTGTGCGTGTTTGTCAACTCCCTTCGTTGAACCTTTATTTTTTCCGGATTGCGTTCAAAATTTGCATCCTATAGTTAATACAGAACCAACATCCAAGTTTCCCAAAAGGGAGTCAAGAAATTTAACTTCTCCATAGAATTGTATAAACATGCCAAACTGCAATCAACATGTTCACGTGTTTAATGCCCGTATCTTGACATAACTCTCTTTTAGGTTTTATCTAACTACCACTATCACTGACGGATTTCGTTTCATGTGATACCTTAAATGAAAGCTTACAACTTTCTCGAACCTATTAAAAAAGAGCTATTGAAAATTTAATATATTTTGGTCAAATATGCCAAAAAGACGAAACTAACAAAAATAATATCTTGGAACGATAGAGGAGGACCTTGAGGCTGCAATGTGTAACGCAATGCTTTATGTTGTTCCAGACTTAAAGAATGTTGCTCCTTTAATCTGTCTCGCACATACATACAATGAGTTTTTTTAGTACGCAGTCGTGGGCGGGGCGAGGGTCACACTGGGCGACCCACGAGACAAGCCGGAACGGGGCGGGGTCGGTTTGGGAGTAACTTCAAACAACATGGGCAGGTCTACTAATTATGCAAAGGTACAAAAACATGCAGGTATTGTGTGTGCGACATACAGGCTGTTATCATGCCCAAGATATTTTCTAACCAATTTCAACAACACAGAAGATTTTGTCAAATCAGCAAAAAAATGCATCAGTTCCATTTTATTTCAGCTGGAAGTTTCAACGAAACTTTGTACACTTCTAAGTTTTACGAATGACCCAACAAAATTAGCTTGATTCTATAGGTGTCATTTTAGCTTGAACTTTAATATCAATTCAAAGTTGATAAATTCAGTTCAAATGATTTTTAAGAAGATGAGGGCATCATGATTCCCCCTTCCATTAAAATTAACTTGAACAAACTAAAGCTGGAATGGTAAAAAGTTCAAATCTCACATCGAGAGCGATTAATGTTTTTCAGTAATTGATTATTAGATAATGGCTTAACTGGGAACCCATTCTATGTATCTGTTTGTTCATTTATTGGGTTATTTATTTATACGGCAATCTTTATAGAGGGTAACTCTAGATATTCAATCAATCAACTTGAATTATTGAATGAACACGGTAAACTTAAAGGAACATTACAGAATTTGTTTTTTTCTAACAAAACAGCTGCTGACAGTGCAAGCACTTTATGTAATCCACAATATACATAAACTGACAAACCTGTAGAAGTTTGAGATCGATCGGCCATCTGGGTCACGAGAAAATAGTGAAAAACCGATTACACATTTGCATGAAATCATATAGATTCAACAAATGAATAAAAACGCTCACTGAGCGATAAAGCTCCAATCGGAAAATTAGTTTATTCATTTCTCATCAAATATGGCGTTTCAGACAGAAAATATTTCAAGGGATGTTTTCTACTATCATCATCATTATACCGTGTAAGATTGATGTAAATCTGTGATCAAAAAGTATATTTTACAAGTTTATTTCTTACCAATTCTGTAATGTTCCTTTAAGTCATTTGGGGCCCTAGCTCTTTTTTTTAAAATACCAAAACAATTATTTGTATGTTTGCAAATCGTTTTTGTTGGACTCCATCGGAATAATAAACAGAACCCAAACCCACCAACCTTCTGAGCCAGCTTCTTTACCCTCATTCCTCCAATTATTAACAACATTGTAGCAACTTGATGAGTCTTATTATTCAAAAGATGAGTTAGCTTTTTGGAAATGATTCAGAACCATGTTTTAATAATGCCATTAAAAAAAAACACAAAACAAGGAAATTTCACAACAGTCATAAAACAACATAGATCTTCATTGTGCAAACTTGAAGATTAGCTCACGCATTAGAGAGTTCATGGATCTGTTTCTTTGTTTATTATTTCAAGGCCCCTATTTATTTTTCTAATTTGTGTTTGTCGTGGGTTGATACGTGTGTGTTTGGCGTTTTGTTTCTGTTTCCTGATAAAGGCCTGCCCGGGTGTATCGCTATTGTCTCTGGCAATGTGCCTGGCATTTCCCGCTGTGCGTCCAACCTCAAACTCTCGCGATTTCTCGTCTATCGGTGTGGGATTATCCAGATGTCAACTAACTCTCCGTAGTTTCCTCTTTACTCCGAACAGTCCCCAGGGCCCCCGGGGTACATGTTAGTTTAATAGAAAAAAACTTCGCTTTAGAACGTTGTCGGTTATAAAATACAAATGTTCAAACATTAGGTATACGCATTGCCACTCTGGACTTTGTTATTGATGAATCCGAATCAACATTTAAATACGGGACCTAATGACACTACAGGAATTGATACATTTCCAAGTGAAGTTCATCCCGATTGCTAGGAATTGCGTCCGATATCGCAAAATTATATTCTTATTTGTCTTTTCGACAATTTGAATTTGTTTATTTATTAGTACAATTTTTTTTAAAATTGTACTCACTACTTTTCAGAATTTACCGAGTGACTTTTGAACCATTTTTCTATCTGAGAATATTTCACTCGGGACCTTGGACAGTCCAAACATTGTTGTCCTTTGACACGAAGTGCAATTTCAAAACTTCGCGGACATTAAGCAAGGGACCCGTGCTAAATTGCTGTCGTGTGAAAGGGGCTTAAGACCACATTATCTACCCCCCCCTCCGTGAAGGATTATATTGTTTTATCTATTTATCTACTAGATGGCACAGCTTGCATTAGATCAGCTATTGAACAACTTTATCAAAGCAATTTAATGACCATTGTATTAGTGCCAAACATCCGGGAACGCCGCGTGGCTGTTCATTCTCGAGAAAAACGTGAACTTCTCTATGAATGTAATAAAAACGAGCTTCTGGCCGACGGCCCATTTTCAATGACGGTGGGAGAGACGTGACCTGCGAAAGGCGATGTTTGAGGTTCAGATTAAAGGTACATTGCCCGTGTTTTGACAACAAAATAACAACAGACAAAAGGCTTATAAGAAAATAAACAGAACAAATGTCGGCCATTTTGATGAAAAGTATTTTGTATTAAATTTTTGAGTTTGTGAACTTTTGAATTGAAATTTTTCCCATGGCGCTTAATTAACTTATGATTCGCATCGGCTACTCACGGTCGTCATTTATGAATAAACATTATTATCACCCAGCATAACTGAATAAATGAATAGTTTTGTATAATTAGCTGGCCACGGTCACTGTACAACACTCGCATGCAGTCAACGTGTGTCACCCCGTGAATACAATCGACATGACTATTAATGCTATTCATTAATAATGCCCAGTTTATTTTTAAATGTGCATACTAGTCAGAACGTGTTGCTCGTTCCAAACTAAAACTTTTACTCAAATATCACAATAGCCAAGGATCACTGAGCCCCTCAAATGAGGCATCGTGACTTTTTCGACCGAATAAAACAACCTATTTCAAAATTTTATTGAATCTTTTTTGTTTTCTTCTCAATTGTTTCCCTACTATTCCCCCCATCTAATATTATTATTTACACAGGAAAACCAACTATAATGTCGATGCATTTAGTACCAATAGCATACGGAGGGATGGGAGCGTAATTGGGGGTGGGGGTGGGGGCGTGTTCTTGACACCCTTATTGTCCTGGGGAAAAAAAGAACAAATGGAACTCGATTCTTTTTAGTGATCGTGGGCGTGGAAAGACCTCCTACCTACCAAAGCACAGCGGTACTATATAAGTTATGCTATAAATTGAACAACAAAACAACAACAACAAATAGACGATCTCGTTCTGAGCAAATGATCTCGAGGAAACTTCACTAGAAGCCAAACGTAGATCCTCTATAAATCTGTTCTTAGATTAATTTGGAAGACTTGAACCCAGCCAACCTTCTACATGTCCTGGGGGCTTGTCTTATAGTTCAATATATCATCACTTGACCCAATCCTGAGCTCATTCACCCAACAAGGTTCCTCTCTAGTTATGTGTCAATTATCCAGAGCAGGATTCTTGAGACATAATATATAAGATCATGGCAACCTGAAGCCGAACACCTTGAAAAATAGGCTACCGGACGGGTGAGTATAAACCTGGCTGGCTGCCGCGGTACCCCAGCCTGCGTCTCCACCACCCATTTTTACCCTGTATAAAGAAAGGTCTGCTGCACAGTAGAGTCCCAGGGGGATAGCCTGGTACTGGGCTCACTGCGGTTCTTCACAGGATGTTGAGACCCAGGGCGCAGTGCCACGCGCTTGGCATGTCAAGCCATAACTTGGACTCAACTGAAAGTTGCTTCCTGTGTGTCGTATTAGTTTACGTTTTCCCGAGACCAAGATTATAAATAGACCAACTCGCTGCCAGTCGGGTTCCAGCCTCAGTGTACGTCCACGGCGTGTTCATGACCGATCGACCTGTACAAAAATCCTGTTGCTATAAATGTACTCCGCACACGCGCCGCGACTGAACTTATAAAGTGCACTTATTTTACCAGGCTCCTGCTTATTGCAGTCTCCTATCATAGCAGCTCTGACTTTCATGTCTCACAAACTTAACTTTTTCACCCAAACTCACAGCTCGAGTTTCTGGCAGCCAAGTTTGCAGGCCACATTTCCACACTCCAACTATCCAGTGGTTTGAGAGCAGTAAAACCCTTCGCCCCGTCCACCAGAGCAGCAATCACTCCGCCTGGTGTACCAGTCCTTTTGGTGGGGCGTCAGCAGCGGTCTCGTCGCACGGTGGTCCACCGGCTCTCGGCTCCTCCGCTACCAGTGGAATCAACTCACAATCAAGCTCGCATTTGTTCAACTTTCCACCGACGCCCCCGAAAGACAGCACCCCGGACCACTTGACGACGGCTGGGCTAAGCATTCACCCCTCCAGTGAGTACTCCCACATGGAGGATAAATCAATGCATAGGGATCATCATCTTACATCCCCGGTCTCCTCCTCCTCATCGGCCACGATGTCGATGGCAAACAACTCATCTGCCGCGGACACACCGTACAGCACTCAGCATCACATGCCGTACGCTACCTACGTTCCAGCCCCAGATCTCTCCAACTCGTTGGGGTTCCACACCGGAGCGGTGATTGGTAATCGGAACTTCAACGGATCCGCACCCCGGCCTCGAACCAAAAGCAGGTCCAGCTCAGGTAAGTACTAAATCATGTTGACTTTTACTAATGCTCTTCACCATTACAAGTTCATCAATGTATCCAAGGTCCCAAATAAAAAGGTATAGGCCTCGGAACTTTGGGATCTTTGAATAATTATATGCGAAAGGTTGACCTCATTCACAGTTTCACTTCAGAAATCTGTCTGTAATTTATTTGTGTTTTATAAATTGAACCGTAACCGCAACTTATCTTAAACCAACGCTTTAAGGACATCTTCTCCCAGGCTGAGTTTCAAATAAATATTCCAGATTGGGATAGCATCGGCTGCCTGCCTCCAGCTAGCTAGCTATATTCCACATGTAATGGTAAAGCCACAAAAGGTACAATGCATTAAAGCAGCCTCGTGCACTAGTGTTGCCCTGATCCTCAATCCAAAAACCAAAAAATAAAAAATGCACAACAGTTTAAAGCTCTGAATTAGTTTATTTAACACTAATAATCTTCAATTTTCCCTTTATATTAAGAAATATCGAAGAACGCCAAATCATATTTTCTAAAAACATTATCGCAGTTGCCATTCAAGTCACTAATTTTGAAGAGAGTGAAAAATGACAAAATAAATTAGTTGAGCACAGATCTGAAACCCCATCCGTATCCAATACGCATGTCCCTCATTTGAAAGCCATTGTTAAACACATACTATTTGACCTCTGACACGTATCAATACTAACAGTTTGAAGAAGTCATCCCCAGAAAATCAACATTGGTAAGAGGAAAAGTCGAGACCTATTGTTTCTAACAACAATCAAGTTGTCGATGCGTCAGTGGTATTATTATCTTAACCTTTCTTTCCTGTACAA